>JARGYO010005562.1:4251720-5530467 GCA_029206835.1 Rana muscosa
GGCAAGTTACCATTCTTTCCAATCACATCCCGGTAAATTTTGAAAAATTGAACGAGGGATGCCCCTGGGATAGTGTGGATTGGAATAAATTATGGATTGCCACCAAGTATATATAGAAAAATATAAAGAATTTTATTTGTACATATTTGACATATGGATCAAAATTGTTTAAAAACAACGAGAGAAAAGACATACACAATCATTGAAACCAATTTGCATGAGGGCACCTACAAGTCATATAACTAGTGGTGACAAAACCGACATGTTTCGGATACTAGAGCTATATCTGTGATAGCTTCCATTATTTCCTTCTTCAAGGTTCATACAATGGTTAAAAAGCAGATTGGTCTCTATAGAAGAGAGAAAAACAACATCATGTATAATGGTTATATAGTACAATATCGAGCATTAACATAGTTCCAATATTTTGAAATTCTCCCATATGTGGGCAGCTAAAGGATAAATAGTGCTGCAAAGAAACAAAAAAAAAAAAAAGGAGGGGAGAACAAAGAAAAGATAAGAAAAAAATATATATGAGAGTTCATTGGAGATGCATAGATGCGCATATAAAGTGCATAATTATATATTTATAGGATACATTACATTTATATCAAATTTATCCATAGTATTGCATACATACATCTCAAGTGGTAACACAAACATCAGCCGATTGGAGGGATTGTCCCGATGATGTGGAGCCCAAGTGGATATAGTGCAAGTTTAGTGGTCGCATAGAGGAAATGCAGCGACCATAATAACACAGCAACCGTGGTAACAGAGCCAGGGATATATAACAGGGCCAGCTCAAAAAAGCCCCTCAAAGCTCACAAGGAAGCCCCAAATTGTAGCGGGGACTCGCCACAGGTCTCTCTGCAAAGACATACATATGTGAGTTATAATTTGAGGATTCCATAATAACCCTGTTGACAGTTATCCCACAACTATAATCTAGTATCTGAGCGAACTTCATACCTGTAAGAGTGACGCGAGAGCATCCACACTCTGGCTGTGCAGAAACTAACAAAGCCCGGTGGGATTTTATATAGGGCTGTGGCTTGTGTTACAGCCAATCAGCTCAAGTGGCGCCAACAGGAGGGACAGAAGGAGCTCAGCCAATGAGATAGAGGGTGGGAGGCCACAACAGGGCTAAAAAGTACGTCCAACTAAAAGAAAAAAATTAATCATGTATTGCAGAGAAGCTCTTACATGACGAGACGCCGCGCGCAAGGGCCGCCCTCGGTCCAGGCGGCGTCCGGAGTCACCACGCACCCACGTCAGCGTACAGAAAACGTCAGAACGTCGGCGCGGTGACATCAGACGTCGACCCGACCGCCAGCACAATAGGAAGGGCGGAAGTGACTCAGAATAGATTACTACGGTGTCCGCATCAGGCCAAAAAGGAGGCCAGCGCGGAGGCAACAACATATGCGCCATGCTAAATGGCGCCACCGGGAGGACAGGAAACACAATTAACTGGTCAAAAACCCCATAAGTAGTAACGATGTAACAAAAATGCCCTCCATCCCATAAGTCCATAATTGTTAGGACAGGGAGAGGGAAAATATGCACATAACCGTCCATTTGCTCAAACGCGAGCAAGGCAGCCCCCAATAATCAAAATAACTGAGGGCTGTTTTTGTGCTGGGGAGCGTCAGTGGGCCAGATGAGCGGCCCCAAACATTGCCACAGACTCTGATGTATCGGAGTACAAGGTGCCAGTGTTGTTAAATTGATTTCTAGATAATAAGGAATAAACAATATAATGAATAAACACTGATCTCCAGTGGGCGAATCATCGGGCAAATTCCATCGATTAAATCAAAATTGCTCTATCTGTATACAGTGTGTAAAGATTTATTTTAATTTTTTAATTTTTAACATCACTGCATGACGGGCATGCATCAAAAATATTAATACATATTTTGTACAGCTGGCATAGTACATACATATTTTATTTTACAAAAAAAAAAAAAAAAAGAAACATATAGATGGGTATACCCAGCTTGTTTGACTCAGTTTAACAGATCCCTGTCAAACCTTCCAGACGTAAATCCAGGTAAAAAGGGTTTAAAGTTTATAGCCTGGTTCAAGCCAGGCGGTGAGGTGGCGTTGAGGGTCGAGATCCACCTCAGCTCCCTTTGAAGTAGGTGCTTATTAAAGTCACCGCCACGGGGGCTGCGGTGGACCCTGTCCAAAACTAGCACCTCAAAACTTGGTACACTATCTCCATGAACTTGGGCAGCGTGTCTGCCGAGAGGGAGATCAGGATCTTTATCCCTCATCCCTTTCAAATGTCTGTAGACTCTCTGCCATAGTTTTTGTATGGTTTTTCCCACATAAAAGCAATTACAACTGCAAATAATAAGATATACTACATCCGTAGTTTGACAATTCGCATAATGTTTTGGTCGAAATTTTTGGCCATTCGGTAAACGAATATTCCTTCTAGTATTCATATACTTGCAGTATGTGCAATTGCCACATTGAAAAGTTCCCAGGTCCCTACATGGATCTCCCCTAGTAGTATTCTGAAATTCACTCTGTACGAGCATGTCCTTTAGGGACGTTGCTCGTTGATAGTTGGTCTGGGGGGTACTAGTGGTCCTATCACAGGGTCTGCTGTAAGTAGGTGCCAGTGTTTTTGGTAAATTTTAAAAAGTTGGGCATGATCATCAGAATAAGTGTTAATGATACGATGATCATTCTCACTTTTTTTAGGTTTAAACATTAACGATTCATGTCTATTTAAATTTAGGGTGCGTTTAAAGGCCTTTTTGAGGCATTTATGGCTATACCCCCTTGCCAAAAGTCTTTGCCTTAAGTTGTTTGCTTCTCTTTTATAATCAACTTCATTAGAACAGTTTCTTTTTATTCTTAAGTATTGTCTGTAAGGGATAGATTTGACTAGAGGCTTAGGGTGAAAGCTAGAGGCTTGTAAGATTGTGTTGCCTGCACTCGGTTTACGAAACAGCTTACATGATAACATGTTTTGCTTATCTCTAAAGATCTCTACGTCAAGAAAGGTTATGGTGTTTGAATCTGATGTCATTGTGAATTTCAGATTGAAAACATTTGAATTTAGGGCAATGAGACACTCATCCAGGCATTGCTGGGAGCCCGTCCAAACAATAAAGATGTCATCAATGAACCTGTGCCATAGAGCCACGTGGCACAGGTACATTGAGAGATCCTTGCTGGAGAAAATATCACGTTCCCATTCCCCCAGGTACAAGTTGGCGTAGCCAGGGGCACAACTGGTGCCCAGGGCTACGCCCTGTACCTGGAGGAAGCATTGACCATCAAAAGTGAAAACATTATGTCTTAATACAAAATCCAAAGACTGGATTATAAATTCATTGAATAAATGTTCATGATGGCTGATTTGTGATAGAATATGTCTAATGCAGGCAATGCCAAGAGAGTGAGGGATCGAGCTGTAGAGTGCCTCTACATCAATGCTGACGAGAATAAAATCTATAGGGATCTGTACTCCTTCGATAATGCGTAATAAGTGGGGTGTGTCTTTCACATAGGAGGGAATGCTTTGGACAAAGGGTCTTAGATGCTCGTCAATGAGCCGAGAAAGGTTTTCAGTGATAGCTCCGTTTCCGGATATGATGGGGCGTCCTGGGGGATTTAGGGAATCCTTGTGGATTTTGGGGAGTGAGTAAAAAGTTGGTGTGCGGGGAAAGGAGGTACGAATGAATTCCCAGGTTTGTTTAGAAATGACATTATTTTGGAAGGCTCCATCCACCAAGGTGTAAAATTTCTTATTGAAGGCATCTACAACACCACTGCTTACTGGGCGATACCATTCATGATTTCTTAAGATGTTGAGACACATTTCAAGATATTGAGGGTTGTCCATGATGACAATGTTCCCTCCTTTGTCTGATAACTTAATAGTAATTTCATGATTTTTTGATAGATTTTTTAAGGCTATCTTTTCAGTAGAAATAAGATTTGTGTGTCTAGGTATTAACGGTACTAGATTATTTATTTCTTGACTAGTATTTTTGAGAAAATTAGATACACCTGGGTTTGAGCTAGGCATTGGGTAAAAAGATGATGTTTACTCTTTCGTCCATGGACCGACACAGCTTCTCTATTGACAAAGTGGGTATTATCCGTTAATTAGGAGTGACTAGGCAGAAAAACTTGTAAAAAGTGTTGCATCACACCTTCTACAGTACCGCCCAGGGGGCGGACCCTCTGGGTATACCCTCTCAGTCTGCACATCGCAGATCAGTTTTTTTCTGTCTAGCAAGGAGTAGGACATGGCTCCCTTCGGGCCCATTGGTCCGGGGAAAAAAGATATATATATATATTTTTATTTTTTTTGCTACATTTGTTGTTTCCTGCAATCTTCGATCAACTGCCGACTGGGTGACAGGCTGGATCCTCGATCCTTGTAGTCTCCCCAGTTTCGGCCATCGAGCGTGTGCCGACCCTAGCTACGCGCTGGGTTTTCCACGACATGCCCGTCGCTCCACGGGTGGCCGGTGAGCCTACGCTCCAGGGCCTGCATCGGACCGCTCAGCTTCGGCTGACCTTACGGCCGAGTCGCAGCAGCCTGGCCGGTGAGCTTACGCTCCAAGGCTTGCATCGGACCGCTCAGCTTCGGCTGACCTTACGGCCGAGTCGCAGCAGCCTGTCCGGTGAGTGTCATGCTCCAGGGCATACATATGATCGTCCCTTCTGGGTCCAATCACAGCATACCTGGCCAACAGTCACCTTCCGTGCGCGGACGATGATCTGTTTGGAATGTCTTCCAGCAGAATACATGCAGGATAGGTCAGTAAAACTCCCCTGCCTCGGCTGGGTGATTTAGCTGGACATTCCTGGAGAGATCAAGTAAGTGGTTGTGGCCCCTTTCTTCCCTCTCTCCAGGGCCGGCCCTACCATGGGACCAGATGGTACCATTGTACCAGGCGGCACTTTTAGGGGGGCGGCAAAGCTGTGAGCAGAAAAATCTATCCACAAAATGTAGCTGTAAAACTTGTATGCCCCTGTTGCCTGCCTAATTTAAGGATTATGCGCTCCTGCTCACTGCTCTGCGGCAGCAGATGCACCCCTTTCTAGGCTCCCTTCTTGAGTTCCTATGAGTCTCCCCCCCCCCCCCTCCCTGGATCGGAGCTGGTACAGTCCCAGCGAAAGTGCATGTGGGCGGAGCAGAAAGAGAACCTCACACTGCAGCATCGATCTTTGGTTCCCGCCCAGCACACAGCAAAGCGCTCCTCCTCCAGAGCAGAGTGAAGGTGTGTAAATCACGGATGACAGGCTGGATCCTCTTCTACTGTGAGTCCCGACTGCTCTGCATTCCATATACTGTGATTATAAACGTGCCCTGAACTTTTCACTGCAGGTTTATTGAAAGTAAAATTCTTAAACAGGTTAGGAATTAGTGTGACATTTCAGGTGCTACATTATATGTAATCCACATACACATTATATCTTCTAAAAAGAATGATTTTTTAATAAGATATAATGTGTATGTGGATTACATATATGTAGCACCTGAAATGTCACACTAATCCCTAACCTGTTCAAGAATATAAGCATTATTACACAGCAAAGGATGTGATTTCTTATCCCAGCCCAACTTCAAGAAAGTCCACTCTTGCAGTGTGCGGGAGGGGGGAGAAGGGGGGCACTGTATAGTCTTTTTGTACTTGATTCTATGCTTCAGCCAGCTCCAGTGCTCTCCTCCTCCTCCCTATCACATATAGAGGAAGATTAACCCTGTATATTCTAAATTGGAGGCTGGAGTGTGACCACTGTCACTCCTAACTGACACAGGAGCTGCAGGGGACCAGTAACAGAACTGCAGAGAGCCCGCTGAAGCAAAGTACAAGGTAAAACTGAATACACAGCAAAGAATTCATTGGGTTCAGCAGGGTCTGAATTTTTGATCGATGTGTAACCCTCTCTGTTAGACAGAAACCGATTTGTTATATCCACTTCTGCTGGAAATCCTTGTTCGATTAGCTGTTTGCAGCCAAACGGAAGCAGTGCTGATCAGTGTATTTTGATAGGGGAGAGTCCCTGCTGTCAGAATACAATTCCCACATCCATCCAACTTGTGTGGATGGAGGAATCTGTCAGCCACTTGCTTGAGCCCCATCTCGATCCAGCAATGTGTACAAGAGCACTTGCTCTCTAGTGCAGGGGTCTCCAAACTCTCTAAAGGGCCAGTTTACTGTCTTTCAGACTTCAGGGGGGCCGAACTGTGCCCAGTGGGCGTTAACAATGTGCGATCTGGTGTCGTTGGGAGGAATAGTGCCCCTTTTTTTGTCAGTAGAAGGAATTATGCCCCATCATTGGTGTCATTGGCAGGAATAATGCCTCAAGGGCCAGATAAAGGCAAGCAAAGGGCCACATCCGGCCCCAGGGCCGCAGTTTGGAGACCACTGCTCTAGTGGACTGTTTTTTTATAGTGCACTTTAATATTACTTTGCACTGTGTTTGATTTGCAGCACTGGGAGTTTGGTAGTAACTCCAAAACCAAATTGTGTACAAATGAACCATAAGAATTTGACTAGAGTTATTTGAATATTTGGGAGTTATTCACATTATATGTTATAGTATTTTACATTTTTTATTTACAGTTCCCTCACAAAATGTTTTTGCAGCACAGGGATTTTGGTCCCACATGTGATATGTAATTGAATATTTATGAGTTGTTCGCATTATATGTTTTGGGATTCGCCCCTTCATAATTTTGTTTGCAGCACTGGTATTTTGGTTCCATATTCATGTGCTATATATTTCACTTGGTCAGATTTGATAATGACACATACACTAAATTTGATATAATTTATAGGGGCTACTGCTATGCACTAGGGTGTATATACTCCTGGTCTCTGTACTCTGCAGTTTACTGCTCTTGACTTCTGCACATTGTATATTACTGTACATACTCTACCTCTGAACACTGTACACACTGCTCCTGATCCTTGTACTTTGTAATCTATCCAATTCTGACCTCTGCACTATATATATATATATATATATATATATATATATATATATATATAAATAAATGTATTTGTGTGTGTGTGTGTAAGATAATTGGTCATGGGGGGGCGCAGCTTGGCATGTTCGCCCTGGGTGCTGGTTGACTTTGTCCCGGCACTGCCCCCTGCACTGTGAGGCAAATTGCCCGCTCCACTCCCCGCTGCACTTCAAGCATTTTTATTATTAACTTTTTTACTAGTAATGGCAGTGATCTACGACATTGCGGTGGACAGGTTCGGACACTTTTGACACATATTTGGGATCATTGACATCTATACAGCGATCTGTGCTATAAAACTGCACTGATTACTGTGTAAATGTCACTGTCTGGAAAGGGGTTAAATGGGGAGGTGTTTCTAACTGGGGGGGATGGGACTGACTGGAGGAGGAGAGAGATCTCTGTTCCTAATCACTAGGAACAGCAGATCTGTCTCTCCTCCCCTGTCAGAATGGGGATCTGTCTGTTTACATTGACAGATCCCCGTTCTGGCTCTCTGTGGAGCGATCGTGGGTGGCATCGCGGCCGCCGGCCAAGCACAGGTCCTTTTATACTCCAATATACATGTATAGAGCCATGACAGGTCCTCTTTATACTTCTATATACCTGTATAGAGCCATGACAGGTCCTCTTTATACTCCTACATACATGTATAGAGCCATGATAGGTCCTCTTTATACTCCTACATACATGTATAGAGCCATGACAGGTCCTCTTTATACTCCTACATACATGTATAGAGCCATGTAAGGTCCTTATTATACTTCTATATACACGTATAATGCCATGACTGGTCCTCTTTACACTCCTATACATGTATAGAGCCATAACAGGTCCTCTTTATACTCTTATATACATGTATAGAGCCATGACAGGTCCACTTTATACTCTTATATACATGTATAGAGCCATGACAGGTCCTCTTTACACTCTTATATACATGTATAGAGCCATGACAGGTCCACTTTAGTTATCATAATATAAAATAATGGATGTGGGGGCATTTTGGTGGGCGTGATTTTTTTTGGGGGGGGGGCAGCATTTCATTTTTGGTACCAGGCAGCACAATGTCTTGGGCCGACACTGCCTCTCTCCCTGCCTTTCCCTCCTCCCTGGGCTTCTAGCTAAAGGTTGCTGGGTGCTGGGGGTCACCTAGGGGGTCCCACTGGAGCGGGGCTGGCTGTAACTAACATTTAAAAGAAATGTCATTTTTGCTTACCTGTGTTTCTGTGTCTCCATGCTGTCGGCGGCCATTTTGAGGTGGTCCATGCCAAGTTTGGCCTCTTGTAACTGCCTGGCGGCCATCTTCCTGTGGTTCGGCCACACCCACTGGCCCCTATCAGGTGATCGGCGGCCATGTTTGTCCACCCTGTATGCAGATATTGCCGTTCGGCGGCCATCTTTTTGTGGGCTATGGCTGCCTGACCTCTATCTTCTGTCGGCGGCCATTTTCTTAGAGCCCACATTATCTTCCATACAGACGTTTTTGGCAACCATTTTGCGAGAGCCTCCGGCCTCTAGGGTGCATTACACTGGCGCGAAAATTCACACAGAAAGTGCTGATAAAAGAAGCAGACTGACACAGCAGCAAGGGGACAGCATCACAGGCGCAGCATAGCAGTACCTATCCAGGGTGGTGAGTCCTCTGGGTAACCCAGCATCTCTGCAGCGCAGGAGGGTGGCCTATTGATATCTTGCCTGGAGCCCTGTGAGTGTCAGCGTGTGGTCAGCATGGCATCTGAGCCAGATGTCTTCTCCCCTGAAACACCAGATTTAGCAGCTGGTGTCCCTGAGGTGTCTATGGACGCTATGTCGGCAATCCTAGAGGCGTTTGCTGCCAGGGTGGAAGCAGCACACGGGAATACAGGGGGTAATAAACGCCCCCGTCCCCTGCAATCTTCTGGGGATATTTCTGATGCAGAACCAGGTCCAGCTATGGCTCATGACCCAGATTCTGATGCATCAGAGACTGCAGACCGTGACCGATCGGACAGTGAGGAGGACTCCAAGTCCAGGTCAGTACGCGAGACGGCTTTGGTATCTGACCTTATTACTGCAGTGCGGGATACGCTAAAGTTGGAAAGGACTGAAGAAGTAGCAGATACTCCAGTCCCCTTTGGGTTTCGTAAACCTGCCCGCACTGCTAAGGTGTTCCCTTGTGTGTCTTATTTTGACAAACTCTTATACAAGGAATGGGAGAACCCACTGAGGGTCTTTACAGCCCCAAAGAGGTTTGCAGTACGGTACCCCTTTGAGGAGAGTTTTCTGAAGATATGGACCTCTCCCCCTATAGTGGACCCTTCGGTGTCCAGACTTAATAGAGCCACCACTATTCCAGTAGAAGGGGCTCCTGTTTTCAAGGACCCTGTGGATAAGAAGGCTGAAGCACTCGCTCGCTACCTATACTCAGTGGTAGGCTCGGCAGTACGCCCGGCATTGGCGGGGGCCCTAGTGTCTCAGACACTTACTGAATGGGCAAAATTGCTACTCCAGGGGTTAAAGGAGCGAGATGCTCCTCCTAATGAGATAACTTTGGCTGACCAGTTGGTCCAGGGCCTTAAGTTTTTCTGCGAGTCAGACATGGATACTATTCCCCTGCTGTCAAGAGCTTCGGTTTATGCAGTAGCAATACGCCGCCTGATCTGGCTAAAGGGCTGGTCTGCGGACCAGACTTCCAAGAAAGCCCTATTGGATCTGCCTTTTAAGGGCGACAGACTTTTTGGGGCTTCTCTGGATGACATCATCAAGGATGCCACAGGAGGTAAAAGCACTTTGCTTCCCCAAACTAGCAAGGGTAAGGGACCACGCCAAGGGCAAGGGCCCTCCTTTACTGCACGTAAGCGTTTTTTTCGCCCCCTTAAGGCGACAGGGAAAAGACCCCAGGCCGATAAAGCGCCTGCCCAAGGACAAAAGCGTCCTTGGTCCCGCAGACCCAACAAGCCTGCGGACAAATCTGCGTCCACATGAAGGTCCGCCCCCACCCAGCTCTCGGGTGGGGGGACGTCTTCGCAAATTCGCGACTCAGTGGACTGCTCTAGTCTCCGACAGGTGGGTTTGCGAAGTAATCTCCTCAGGCTACAAGATAGAATTTCTCTCTTGTCCACCAGACAGATTCATCACCTCCAATCTCCAGCTACTACCGACCCGTCGGGAGGCCCTGTATGGGGCGGTCCAGGGTCTACTGGAACGCGGGGTAGTTATTCCAGTTCCAGAACAGGAACGGGGTCAGGGTTTTTACTCAAATCTGTTCATTGTGCCAAAGAAGGAGGGGGTTCGTCCAATCTTGGATCTCAGAGCCCTCAATTGCTTTGTGAAGGTACAAAGATTTCAGATGGAGTCGGTTCGATCCGTAGTCACGGCTCTCCATCCGGGGGACTTTCTGGCCTCCTTGGACATCAAGGACGCATACCTGCATGTCCCCATATACTCCAGACACCAGAGGTTTCTGCGATTTGCTATCGGGAAGAACCACTACCAGTTTGTGGCCCTCCCGTTTGGCCTTGCCTCAGCACCCAGGACGTTCACCAAGGTGCTCGCTCCGATTCTGGCACTTCTAAAACAGCGGGGTATCGCTATCACAGGTTACTTGGACGACCTTCTGCTGAAGGCCCCTTCAAGCTCAGAATTAGAAGTAAGTGTGTCCATTACCTGTCAGACTCTTCGAGACTGTGGTTGGATACTAAACACGCAAAAGTCAGTATTGGTGCCCACTCAACGCCTAGTGTACCTGGGGTTGATTCTGGATTCCTCAGAGGCAAAGGTATTCCTCCCTGTGGAGAAGTTGCAGACCCTCCGGGCTGCAGTACGGCAGCTGACTTCCAGGAATTGGTCGTCACTCCGTTTTTGCATGCGAGTGTTGGGCCTCATGGTAGCCTCCTTCGAGGCGGTCCCATATGCTCAATACCACACTCGAGTGTTACAGAAGGAAGTTCTGTCCAGATGGAACAGATGCCCTTCATCTCTGGATTATCAAATCCGAGTGAGCCACCTAGTCAGGAGATCCCTGGTATGGTGGCTGACAGCACCGGCTCTAATGGCCGGGAAGTCATTTCTTCCGGTTTACTGGATAGTGATCACGACGGACGCCAGCCTTACAGGTTGGGGGGAGTCTGGGGTGTCCAGTCGGTGCAAGGTCGCTGCACCCCAGAGGAAGCCCTCCTGCCGATCAATGTCCTGGAGATCCGGGCGATCAAGCTGTGCCTCTTCAAATGGTCTCAGAGACTGCAAGGGTGTCCAGTCAGGATCCAGTCAGACAACGCCACAGCAGTGGCATATGTCAATCATCAAGGAGGAACAAGAAGCTCAGCTGCAGCATCGGAGATCGCTCGCATCCTGAAGTGGGCAGAGAGGAGCGTACCGGCACTGTCGGCCGTGTACATTCCGGGTGTGGAAAACCTGGCAGGCGGACTACCTGAGCCGCCAGATGCTGGACCAGGGAGAATGGTCCTTACACCCGGAGGTGTTCCAACTCCTCTGCCAAAGATGGGGCACACCAGACGTAGATCTTCTGGCTTCCCGACTCAATCGGAAGGTATTGAGGTTTGTGGCCCGGTCAAGAGACCCATGGGCAGACGCAACGGACGCGTTGGTAGCATCGTGGGGTCAGTATCGGCTAATCTATGCCTTCCCTCCCTTAAGGCTTCTTCCTCTTCTGCTCCGCAGAGTGGAGGCAGAGGGAATTCCAATGATCCTAATCGCTCCAGATTGGCCTCAGCGTCCTTGGTACGCCGATCTAGTACGTCTGGTAGCAGACGTCCCCTGGCGCCTACCACTACGGAAGGACCTGCTATCGCAAGGTCCCATATTCCATCCTGCTTTACAGTCATTGGCTTTAACGGCATGGCTGTTGAGAACCAGGTACTGAGAGATCGGGGCCTGTCAGACTCAGTAATCTCTACTATGAGAAGTGCTCGGAAACCGTCCTCTAGGAAGGTCTATCACCGCACTTGGAGGGCCTACATCTCCATGTGTGAGGAAATGAAATGGCATCCGCGTACCTATTTGGTTTCCAGAATCCTGCTGTTTTTACAGCATGGGGTAGACCAAAGGCTTGCCCTAAGTACGATTAAGGGACAGATATCTGCCCTGGCTGTCTTTTTTCAGCGACCCCTGGCGACTCACTCTCTCGTGAGTACATTTGTGCAGGGGGTTCGACATGTGGCCCCTCCGGTCCGCCCCCCGTTACCTCCGTGGGACTTGAACCTGGTCCTCTCGGTGCTTCAGAAGGCACCGTTTGAGAATATTAGAGATATTCCCCTGTTGACACTTTCTCAGAAGGTGGTCTTTTTGGTGGCTGTTACGTCAGTTAGACGAGTCTCTGAGCTGGCAGCCCTGTCCTGCAAGGCTCCCTATTTGATTTTCCACAAGGATAAGGTGGTGCTGCGGCCGCAGCCTTCCTTTCTTCCGAAAGTCGTTTCGGCTTTTCATCTCAACGAAGACATTGTACTTCCATCCTTGTGTCCTCAGCCGTCGAATCCTAAGGAGTCGGCGTTGCATTCCTTGGACGTTGTCCGAGCTTTGAGAGTATACATATCTGCTACTTCCCTGTTCCGGAAGTCAGACTCACTGTTTGTTTCGGTGGCTGGTCCCAAGAAGGGCCAAGCAGTCTCATCGGCCACCATCTCTAGGTGGATCCGACAGATAGTAATCCAGGCTTACGCCTTAAAGGGTCAGGCGCCCCCCTTTCCTGTCACGGCGCATTCGACCAGGGCAATAGGTGCCTCTTGGGCTTTCCGACATCAAGCGTCTGTTTCCCAACTATGTAAAGCGGCGACTTGGTCGTCCGCTCACACTTTCACAAAATTCTACAAAGTTGATGTAGGTGCATCTTCGGATGCCTCTTTCGGCCGCAAGGTTTTGCAGGCGGCTGTTTAGAGTTGCAACTCCTCCGTTGGAGGAGTGCTGTTTTGTGTTTTGGGGTGAAGTTTGTTTTTATGCTGTTACCACCCCTCGTTTTTTCTCTGACACTGCTTTGGGACGTCCCACTTTGTCAATAGAGAAGCTGTGTCGGTCCATGGACGAAAGAGTCACGACCTATCAGCCCAGTATGATCCCCGCCGCACACAGCATGTCCCAGCTTGCGCGGTTACCATGGTTGCCAAAAATACAAGACAAACCCGCCCACCTATCCTCACTCTGGTATAAATTACCACATCAAAGATGGCCACCATACTAGCCTGATGAAGGGACACGCATGTCCTGAACGCGAAGCACCTCCCGCATACCTCTGACCCGGAAGTGATGACCCCAGGACCCCACGGAGCACACACAGTCCAGATCGAAGTTTCCGGCCGGCGCTGCTCAACATCCAGTGCAGGAAGAGACACAGGATCGAGGACTCCAGCCCAACTGCCCGTGAAACCACCATCACCCCTGAGGATCTGCGGATGAAGTTCCTGTCAACCCCTGACACGCTCGATTACCACTGCTCAAATGTGAGTGTATTTTAACCTTTTAATTAAAAACTGTTTTTACTTGCTGCATTTAGAGGGCGCCGTTCCCTTTTTCGTCTTGTCTGTTCCAGAGCCTCTTCTAGCTTCCAATCTGAACTGGCAGCCATCTAATCAATTTCAGCAAATCTCGCCCTAAACTTTTCTTCCATACATGGACATACATATTTACTACTGAACTATTAATAACTGAGCTTTCACAACTCCACCCAGTGCATTACCCCTCCCCCCTCCTTTCCTTCGTTATAGATCTCTATACAGCCCTTTCCAAAGTGCGCCATACCAAACCAAACTTTGTCTTGTAAGGTTTTGCAGGCGGCTGTTTAGAGTTGCAACTCCTCCGTTGGAGGAGTGCTGTTTTGTGTTTTGGGGTGAAGTTTGTTTTTATGCTGTTACCACCCCTCGTTTTTTCTCTGACACTGCTTTGGGACGTCCCACTTTGTCAATAGAGAAGCTGTGTCGGTCCATGGACGAAAGAGTAAATAGGATTTTTTACTCACCGTAAAATCCTTTTCTCTGAGTCCATGGACCGACACAGCACCCACCCCTCCTTTTAAGTTTGTACTGCTTTTTGACGAACTGATCTGCGATGTGCAGACTGAGAGGGTATACCCAGAGGGTCCGCCCCCTGGGCGGTACTGTAGAAGGTGTGATGCAACACTTTTTACAAGTTTTTCTGCCTAGTCACTCCTAATTAACGGATAATACCCACTTTGTCAATAGAGAAGCTGTGTCGGTCCATGGACTCAGAGAAAAGGATTTTACGGTGAGTAAAAAATCCTATTTTTTTGAGTGAGGTTTTAGGGGCACTGGAAATCTCAGTATCAGTTGTGCTAGTGTTGGCTAGAAGTAGGTCAAGGTCCAAGGTGTCGATGAGGTCTTTAGATTCATTTTCCTCAAGTAAGGATTTAAGATTGCCCAAAGCCTGGCGTTCACTATAGGTGTGAAATTCCCGTGTATCTGGGTCACTCTTTTCAAAAATGCTTTTGAGAAGTAATTTGCGAGCGTATAAATGGAGATCTTTAATAGTCTCAAATTTGTCAATAGGTTTATTAGGGCAAAAAGTTAGTCCCTTTGAGAGAACTGAGATCTCATCGACACTCGGGACATGTGATGACAAGTTTATAATATTGAAAGCCGAGGCTATGTCGTGATCGGGTTGTGGAGAGTGGGTGAGTTTCCCGAGTTCTTGGTGAACATCAGGGGAACTTTAGGTGTGACAAAAGTACCCGTGTTTTCAAGTGATTCATGTGCATTCGCAGTGGCATCCATGGCCATCGATGTGGAGGTGTTAGGGACTGATGGAAACGGAGTGCGAGGGTGCTGTTTAGGGGGACTTTTTTTGTAGTATTGCTATTAGAGGAGTTTTCAAAGTCACGGTTTCTTTTAGATGGTCTTGTGCGTTTTCCCTTCATTGGTGCGTATGACATGTTGGACGAGGTTGAAGAGGTATCAGATATGTCCAACTGCATAGAACGATGGTTATTGTTTTTATATTGGAAACTAGGCTTAGTTGAAAATGCCCATCTATATGCTCTACCTTCCTCAAAGGCCTGTTTATCCCGCATATATTTAAACTCTTTTTTTGCTAGAATAGATTTATTGAATAGTTCGATGTGGGTTTTGAGTTTCTCATTTAGGTCCTTGTATGAGGGGTGGGCCTGTAGGGGTTTGATCCTAGAATAAATTTTTTCAATGTTCGTGTTGATACAAACGAGACGTCTCTGATATTCGTCAGAGAGAAGTCTCATCATACCAGCCGAGCATAATTTTAAATTTGTTTCCCATGCTTGCTTGAACGTCGGGTCCAGATCCTCAAAAGTTGGGAAGATCTGGACTCGAAGTCCAAGTGGGTTTAAATCGTCCCTTATATACTCATTGAAAGTTTTTATATGCCAGTGCATTGAAGATTTTTTCTCCAACCATTTGGTTAGATTGGAGAAAAGAAAGATCAGCTCAGATTCCAATGATTCATTTTTACCGTAATTCGATTTTAATTGTTCAGTGAAGACCTCCCATGATTCACTGTAAAGTTCAGCCATGATGATGGTATCACTAGGTACTATACACTTGGATATACCGAGAAATAAAAAAAGGAGGAGAAAAAGAAAAACATAAAATGTAACACAGTAAAACAAAACAACCAAAATTATTGCAACAGTACGTTTTCACAATAATTGCCCGTGCAACAGGGAGTAAACAAAACAGGGAAAGAGCAATTTAAGTAAAATTATTTGTGTGTAGAAAGCTGGAATGCTTCAAATAATGAATGGGGACTAGGGGGTATTTGCTACCCAGAAATTGGATATATTGATTTGGGAAGATGAAGCTATTAACCAGCAAGCATAGGGCAAGTTACCATTCTTTCCAATCACATCCCGGTAAATTTTGAAAAATTGAACGAGGGATGCCCCTGGGATAGTGTGGATTGGAATAAATTATGGATTGCCACCAAGTATATATAGAAAAATATAAAGAATTTTATTTGTACATATTTGACATATGGATCAAAATTGTTTAAAAACAACGAGAGAAAAGACATACACAATCATTGAAACCAATTTGCATGAGGGCACCTACAAGTCATGTATGAGGAAAGGTGTACCGCTCAAAGGTTCCAGGTTCCTTCAATTAGCTCCCGCCCTGCTCCACTTCCAGGTGCTGGCTATGCTCTGATGCTTGAAGAGAAGAAGTGATCTGGACTGCCGCACTCTGGTTAAACGTGTTATTTAATGAAGAAAATTAAAATGCCAAAAAAAGATTCCAAAAAAGAAATAAATAAACAATCCATCCAAAAACAATCAAAAATGAAGGGACATGTAGGGTGACAGCTAACGCGTTTCACATCAGGGTGTGATGCTTACTCATAGCTAAAGTGTAAATGACCAAAACTGTGTATATAAAGTGATCTGAGAAACCTCTCAACCAATGAGAGCTGTTGAACACAGTGATAGAATATTAGGCACTAATTTAGGTCTATTACACTCCGTGTTTGTGAAGCACCTGTTAGATGCCAAAACCATTAATAAGAATTGGCACGTGAGATCTTACATATATGTGTAGAGTGCATAAAAATATATGCAAACTAAGTGAAAAAGAGCAAAAAAGAGCAAAAATTCCAAATCAAAAACAGATATTAGATGTATATGTGACTGCTTGTCGCAGGACAAGTGCTTTGAAAACATTTGTTTTATCTATAACGTGAACAACTGTGTATAACACATGTATGGTGCATCCAAAATGCTATAAAATGCAAAATGCATCCAAGGATGCTATAATAGAATAAAGAGCAAAACAAAACAAAAAGCAAGTCATGTATAATGGTTATATAGTACAATATCGAGCATTAACATAGTTCCAATATTTTGAAATTCTCCCATATGTGGGCAGCTAAAGGATAAATAGTGCTGCAAAGAAACAAAAAAAAAAAAAAAAGGAGGGGAGAACAAAGAAAAGATAAGAAAAAAATATATATGAGAGTTCATTGGAGATGCATAGATGCGCATATAAAGTGCATAATTATATATTTATAGGATACATTACATTTATATCAAATTTATCCATAGTATTGCATACATACATCTCAAGTGGTAACGCAAACATCAGCCGCTTGGAGGGATTGTCCCGATGATGTGGAGCCCAAGTGGATATAGTGCAAGTTTAGTGGTCGCATAGAGGAAATGCAGCGACCATAATAACACAGCAACCGTGGTAACAGAGCCTCTGAGATGTATGTATGCAATACTATGGATAAATTTGTGTGAGGGGGTTAACTCGGTAGCGGGTGTGTGTGACCCCCTGGTTGGGCTCCCCACACAAAAACAGGGCCAGCAGACGGAGGTTGTGGTTTTCAAAATCAAAAGGTGCGGTTTATTTCTCTATGTACAGTGACAAAAACACAGCAAAGCCAAAAAGAAACAAACAAAATAAATCCTGGTCAGTTTGACCTCTGACTAAACATGCAGGTTTCCTAAACTAACAACTGGGATCAGCCTGGTGCTGTCCTAGTCCCTAAGTCCCTGGTTTAGTAAAAGTCCAAACAAATAGCCACACAGGCTTTGCCTCACCGCACAGGGGTTCACTCTCCCTAGACAGTCCACACAGGTCTGGTTCCAGGCATGAGCTAACATCTAATGAAGCTGGGAGTTTTTATAGAGGCCTAAATGAGCTGACAAGCTTCAGCTGGCCTCATCAACTCCCTGCCTCACGACGCCCAGCACTCTCCCTAGAGGTATGAGTCATTCATGAGCCCACTAGCCTCAGCTGGGCTTCATCAACTCCCTAGTTGTATAAGTCGGCATAAAGCCTGAATCTGGGAGAAATATATCTACCCCCCTGGATGCAACCAGGTGACTTTACCTTCCTGCTGTCACATACCCCCCCCTCTTGTTTTAACCTTGGGGTTGGAACACCAGCAATCAGGCATTCATGTACTCGAGACAAAGCATCCACATTCCCCATTTGAACGCCAGGGCGATGCTTTACTGTGAAGTTGAATTCCTGTAGGGCCAGGAACCACCTATTCACTCTTCTATTTGTCTCCTTGTTTTGAGCCATCCACTTTAACGGAGCGTGATCCGTAACCATGTCAAAGTGCCTACCTAGCAGATAGTACCGAAGGGAATCTAGAGCCCACTTCACCGCTAAACACTCCTTTTCAACCGTGGCGTAATTTACCTCATGGGACTTCAACTTCCTGCTGAGGTAAATGACTGGGTGCTCTTCCCCGTTCCAGACCTGGGACAATACTGCTCCTAACCCCACATCTGACGCATCACTTTGTACGACAAAGTCTTTAGAGAAGTCGGGTGAGTACAACACTGGCTGGCTACATAAGGCTTGTTTCAAGAATTGGAATGCTGCCTCAGCCTCGGGGGTCCATTTAATCATGACCGACCCTTTCCCTTTCGTCAGGTTGGTTAGGGGCACAGCCTTAGAAGCAAAGTGGGGAATGAAGCGCCGATAATAACCCGCGATTCCCAGAAAGGCTCGTACCTGCTTCTTGCTGTTGGGACGTGGCCAACTCTGGATGGCCTCGACTTTGTTGAGTTGGGGTTTTATTACTCCCCTGCCAATGGTGTACCCAAGATATTTGGCCTCCTCCTGCCCAATGGTACACTTCTTGGGGTTAGCCGTAAACCCCGCTTCCCGAACAGAGTCCAGGACTGCTTGCACTTTTGGCAGATGTGAGGCCCAATCTGTGCTATGGACAATTACGTCATCCAGGTAAGCCGCAGCATACTTCCGATGGGGCCTCAGCATCTGGTCCATTTTCCGCTGGAATGTGGCCGGCGCATTCTGTAACCCGAACGGCATTCTCTTATATTGGAACGCCCCGTCTGGGGTTACAAATGCGGTTTTCTCTTTGGCCGACTTGGCCAGGGGAATTTGCCAATACCCTTTTGTGAGGTCAAGAGTCGTCATGTATCGGGCTGTTCCCAGCCGGTCGATCAACTCATCTATACGTGGCATGGGGTAGGTGTCAAATTTTGTAACTTTGTTCAACTGACGAAAATCGTTACAAAATCGCCAGCTCCCATCCGGTTTAGGCACCAACACAATGGGACTAGACCAATCACTTTGGGACTCCTCTATCACCCCTAAGTTCAGCATTTTCTGTACTTCCTCCCGTATTGCCTCCCGTCGGGCCTCTGGGATCCGATAGGGTTTTAACTTCACCCTTTCACCGGGCGGGGTAATAATATCATGCTCTACCCCAGATGTTTGTCCCGGCAGCTCAGAGAACACCTCCTTGTTGCGAAGCACAAACTCCTTAACCTCCTGTTGTTGGGGTTGTGACAAGGTGGCTGCTATTCCAACCTCCGGAATCACGCAACCAGTTTGAGCTGGTGACCAAGTTTCTGCGACTAGGGACTCTCTATCCCTCCAGGCTTTCAACAGATTAACGTGATATATCTGTTCGGGCTTTCGCCTTCCTGGTTGTCTGACCTTGTAATTCACTTCGCTCACTTTTTCCATTATCTCGTAGGGGCCTTGCCATTTGGCAAGGAATTTACTTTCAACCGTAGGGACAAGTACCAATATCCTATCCCCCGGGGAAAAGGTACGGGTCTTTGCTCCACGGTTGTACCCTCTCTGCTGTGCCAACTGCGCTTGGGCCAAATGTTCCTTCACGATGGGCATTACCTGTGCAATTCGATCTTGCATCAGGGCGACATGCTCAATCACACTCCTGTGGGGAGAACTCTCACTTTCCCAAGTTTCCTTGGCAATATCCAACAGCC
The DNA here is from genome assembly GCA_029206835.1 of Rana muscosa. Taxonomy (NCBI): domain Eukaryota; kingdom Metazoa; phylum Chordata; class Amphibia; order Anura; family Ranidae; genus Rana; species Rana muscosa. Next base: position 4,271,430 of record JARGYO010005562.1, read on the forward strand.
CTCTTGGGTGTCTCCCATACAGTAACTCAAAGGGGGAGAATCCCGTAGAGGATTGGGGCACCTCCCTAATAGCAAACATCAAATAAGGAAGTAGACAGTCCCAATCCTTTCCATCTCTATCCACCACTTTCTTCAACATTTGTTTTAGGGTTTTGTTGAATCTTTCAACCAGCCCATCGGTTTGGGGGTGATACACAGATGTACGCAATTGCGTCACTTTGAACAATTTACACAGCTCTTTCATAACCCGGGACATAAAGGGTGTACCTTGGTCCGTAAGCAGTTCTTTACAAATACCCACCCGGCTAAAAACAAGAGATAGCTCTTTGGCTATGGTTTTGGCCGAGGTATTTCTGAGAGGGATCGCTTCTGGATAACGGGTGGCATAGTCCATTATAACCAATATGTACTGGTGCCCCCTAGCGGACTTGATTATAGGACCTACCAAATCCATTGCGATTCTCTCAAACGGGACCTCAATGATGGGTAGAGGGACCAGCGGGCTACGGAAATGTGGCATCGGGGCCGACCTCTGACAGACAGGGCAGGAGGAACAATAATTTTCTACGTCCTTCATCACCCCCGGCCAATAGAATCTCTGTAATACCCTCTCTCGGGTTTTCTCTGTCCCCAGATGACCTCCAAGAATGTGCCCATGGGCCAACTCCAACACCAACTTCCTGTAAGGTTTGGGCACCACCAGCTGCTCAACGGTTTCTTCTGCCCTTTTTGCCACCCGATACAGTAGGTCCTTCTCTACGCTGAAGTATGGGTAAGTGCAGGTATTATCTGGGTTCACTAACTCGCCATCTATTTCCACTACGTTTTCCCGTGCCTTTATTAGGGCGGGGTCTTTTAACTGTTCTGTGGCAAAATTTTCCCTGTGAACCTCCAGATCAGAAAACTCCACAGACGGTAGGTTTTCGTCTGAGGAGGTGGGCTCCTCTCCAGTTTCTTGAGTCTCCCCTGCCAATACTGACAAGGGAAATTCTGGAGAGTCCTCACCACTCTCAGAGGAGTTCTGGCTATCACATTCCTGGTACATAGGGGCACCAGTGGGGGGCTCAGGATCATCCCACAGTTCCCAGAACTTCGGAAAATCCCTTCCCACAATGGCATCATGCGGTAATTGAGATACTAACCCCACTGGATGAGAGAGGGTACCTTTGGGGGTCTCGAAACACACTGTAGTCACTGGATACTCTCGGGTGTCCCCATGCACACAAATAACAGCTACCTTGCTATTCCCAGAGACCTCTGTTTTAACTAATTCAGCCTTTATCAGGGTCACAAGGCTACCTGAATCCAGTAATACCACAACATTTCTACCATTAATACACATTTTGCATAAATGTTTCTCAGTTCCCCGAATGGCAGTGCATGCGACTGTCGCACACAGCGACTGACGTCTGTCCATCAGAAAGTCACATTGCATGGGTTCCTCCACAACCGGGCAATTTGCTGCAATATGTCCCGCTTGCCGGCAGCGGTAGCAAACGATCCTTCTTGCGGCCTCTTGAGCCGCTGATTTCCCAGGCTGTTCTCGCCAAACTTGGGGTAGAGCTCCCACCCTCTCACTCTCTCCACCCTCACCCCTTGGAATCCTCTTATCCGCCCCTGGGGATGGTCTAGTCTTAGGGTGGAAAGTCCGAGAGTCTCTGGAAGAGGCCGTCAGGTTCTCTGTAGCCAAGTATTTCTCTACACGATCCACAAGACCACCGGCCGTCTCTGGGTCTCCATGGCTTACCCACTTTTGGATGGCAGTAGGAAGAGCTCTCAAAAACCGATCCATTACAACACGTTCCACAATCTCTGGTGCGGACAAAGTCTCTGGCTGTAGCCACTTCCTGCTCAGGTGAATGAGATCATACATTTGAGACCTGGGGGGTTTTCCAAGCTGGAAAGTCCAGTTATGCACACGCTGAGCCCGGACAGCCAGGGTGACACCCAGCCTTGCCAATATTTCAGCTTTTAGCATCACATAGTCTTTTGCTTGGTCAGGCTCTAGGTCATAGTAAGCCTTCTGCGATTCACCAGTTAACAGAGGAGCCACCAGTCCAGCCCACTGCTCCTCAGGCCACTTTTCTCTTTCAGCAGTCCTTTCAAATGTGGTCAAAAATACCTCTGGATCATCCTCTCCAGTCATTTTTGTCAATAAACGACTCACCCCAAAGGACGCGGTATTAGTGGGACGGCTTTCCTCACTGGTCTGCGGACGTTGCTGCATTACTGCTTCCATTTGTTGTAGTCTCTGCTCTTGCTTCTGTAACAGGTCTATGAAGCGGGCCTCAGATTGCTGCTGGGCTTGTTGATGAGCTTGCTGCTGGGCTGCAAGGCTCCTTTGCAAACCTGCATTTGTCTGCTGTTGATTGGCATTTGCTAGAGCCAGCTGTTTCAGTATCTCCTCCATGCTGGCTTAAAAAAAACTGCCACTGGTTCTCCACCAACTGTGAGGGGGTTAACTCGGTAGCGGGTGTGTGTGACCCCCTGGTTGGGCTCCCCACACAAAAACAGGGCCAGCAGACGGAGGTTGTGGTTTTCAAAATCAAAAGGTGCGGTTTATTTCTCTATGTACAGTGACAAAAACACAGCAAAGCCAAAAAGAAACAAACAAAATAAATCCTGGTCAGTTTGACCTCTGACTAAACATGCAGGTTTCCTAAACTAACAACTGGGATCAGCCTGGTGCTGTCCTAGTCCCTAAGTCCCTGGTTTAGTAAAAGTCCAAACAAATAGCCACACAGGCTTTGCCTCACCGCACAGGGGTTCACTCTCCCTAGACAGTCCACACAGGTCTGGTTCCAGGCATGAGCTAACATCTAATGAAGCTGGGAGTTTTTATAGAGGCCTAAATGAGCTGACAAGCTTCAGCTGGCCTCATCAACTCCCTGCCTCACGACGCCCAGCACTCTCCCTAGAGGTATGAGTCATTCATGAGCCCACTAGCCTCAGCTGGGCTTCATCAACTCCCTAGTTGTATAAGTCGGCATAAAGCCTGAATCTGGGAGAAATATATCTACCCCCCTGGATGCAACCAGGTGACTTTACCTTCCTGCTGTCACATTTGATATAAATGTAATGTATCCTATAAATATATAATTATGCACTTTATATGCGCATCTATGCATCTCCAATGAACTCTCATATATTTTTTTTTTTCTTATCTTTTCTTTGTTCTCCCCTCTTTTTTTTTTTGTTTCTTTGCAGCACTATTTATCCTTTAGCTGCCCACATATGGGAGAATTTCAAAATATTGGAACTATGTTAATGCTCGATATTGTACTATATAACCATTATACATGATGTTGTTTTTCTCTCTTCTATAGAGACCAATCTGCTTTTTAACCATTGTATGAACCTTGAAGAAGGAAATAATGGAAGCTATCACAGATATAGCTCTAGTATCCGAAACATGTCGGTTTTGTCACCACTAGTTATATGACTTGTAGGTGCCCTCATGCAAATTGGTTTCAATGATTGTGTATGTCTTTTCTCTCATTGTTTTTAAACAATTTTGATCCATATGTCAAATATGTACAAATAAAATGCTTTATATTTTTCTATATATACTTGGTGACAATACTGGTGTCTATTTAGTGTCTGAGAGTGTCACTATACTATTCCCCTTTAAATATACTAAGGCAGTCATTTGCAAATAGACAAATTCAATCTTCAACTGATCAGAAAAAAAAAATGCATGTAGTGGCCCCAAACCTCCTCGTCTGGTGTCCACACACCACCACTGTGTTGCTTCTAAGTCATCCTTTTCAGTGATTTCCCCCAATTACTAGCTGGTTCTTACAGGGATGCTCATACGGAATTTCTGTTGATCCTAGCTGCCATACTAGCAGACAGTGTGTCTTGTCCATAAGTCTCACGTTTTGCTTTGTTTCCCTGTTGCCCAGGTCCATCGTCAAAATGCCAAAGTTCATCTCCCCCGGGCCCAAGTCAAGCACCAGCCCATTCTGGTAGGTACCTAAAAATAATGGAAATGTTTTGCACCGTTGAATATTTATTTTAACAATTCTTGTTGTACAACAAAACGTAGTATGCTACTATGGTCATAGTATTCAGGGCTATTTCTCTGCATAAATCACAAACCGCTCAGAATAGGAACTATTATCCCCCTTACCTGGGACTCTACATTCTTATGGTTATCTTTGAAGGCAGATATACTACATTTGGGTTCTTCTGCAGTTTACAACCCTGATGACAATACTGGTGTCTATTAAGTGGCTGGGAGTGTCAGTAGACTGTTCTCCTTTTAAAACAATACTAAGCCAGTCATTTGTGAATGTATGGATTACCGTATATACTCGAGTATAAGCCGACCCGAATATAAGCCGAAGCACCTAATTTTACCACAAAAAACTGGGAAAACGTATTGACTCGAGTATAAGCCTAGGGTGTCCATCTGCATGCCTCACTGTGTCCATGTGCATGCCTCACTGTGCCCATGCCCCACTGTGTCCATGCCCCACTGTGTCCATGCCCCACTGTGTCCATGCCTCACTGTGTCCATGCCTCACTGTGTCCATGCCTCACTGTGTCCATGCCCCACTGTGTCCATGCCTCACTGTGTCCATGACTAGACTGACATTTAACATGGTAGTCTATGGAAGGGGTGCTCGAATTTGAAAAATCTGTGCTCCCCGGCCGTAGTTCCCCCAGACAAAAAACTTTGCACACTTATAGAGGAGAAATTAGGCTACATGTGAGCCAAGTTTCGGGTCCAGGGAACCTATGACCGGCCGGTACCGGTTCCCCAAATTCACCAGAGAAATTACCGTTTAACATGGGAGTCTATGGAAGGGGTGCCCGGGTTTGAAAAATCGGTGCTCCCTGGCCATAGATCCCCTGGACATAAAACTTTGCACACTTGTAGAGGAAAAGTGGGGCTACATGTGTGCCAAGTTTGGGGTCCAGCGGAACTACGGCCGGCCGGTACCGGGTCCCCAAATTTCGGGAGATTAGACGCAAAAAGGTGACTCAAGTATAAGCCGAGGGGGGCATTTTCAGCACAAAAAAATGTACTGAAAAACTCGGCTTATACTCGAGTATATACGGTAAATCGTTAACTGATATGGAAAAAAAATGCATGGAGTAGCCCCAATCCTCCTCCTTCAAAAAGTTTACTGTATCTACAACATTACCGTTTAATTTTTCCTTAACAGAGAGCCTTTATCGTTGGACATCAGGGACAGGGATAAAGCAGTGGTTGATTCCTCCTCAGAGTAAGTAAAAAAGCTGTTGATTTAAATAAACAGGGCATATCATCAACATGATCATCTACATCCTCTACGCTGGAATACATAAAAAAGGCCATAAACAACTATCAAAATTTAGACACACCGAACGCATATGGGCGGCACAGTGGTGTAGTGGGTAGCAGTAAAAAGGGTCGCTGGTTTGAATCCCAACCACGACACTACCTGCCTGAAGTTTGCATGTTCTCCCTGTGTGGGTTTCCTCCGGGTACTATGGTTTCCTCCAACACCCCAAAGACATGCTGTTAGTTTAATTGGCTTCTGTCTAAATTGGCCCTAGTATATGAATGTGAGTTAGGGACCTTAGATTCTAAGCTCCTTGAGTGTAGGGACCGATGTGAATGTACAATGTATATGTAAAGCGCTGCGTAAATTGACAGCGCTATATAAGTACCTAAATAATAATAATAATATACCTCACAATTCAATAAAAAGTCCCTATGAAATATTTTTGTTCTTTGTGTAATTGAGAATTATCTGTTATATATCTGTAATACTTTTTAAATCATTTGATGTTATTAGCATCCAGCCAAATGATACTTACACTTTGTTATGTTCCAATGTATGTCTATTTTCCAGCTATAAAAAAAACCTCAGCAGGAACATCTGCAACATCCCTGGCCCAAACAACCTCCCAAGTATCTTCTAGTGAGTACCTACTGCAAAGAAAAATGTATGCAATAGCGAACATGGATTACACATTTACATTATTACCACTCTGGTATGGTGAATGCTGATAGTGTGTAGACACTGTTCCCAAATTAAAATAAAAACCCATGTTGAAAGGATTTACCCCTTCGCCTGGGACTCAACGGGCTCCTGTTTTGCTGGGAATGCAGATTTCCTACATTGGTGTGGGTCTAGCTGCTGGCGTCCATACCCATGTTTCATTATTCATTTTTAATAGTTTTCAAAACAATGTCATTTAAAAAAAATGACATTACTATCATAAGAAGTAGATTTTAAATCTAGTGTCCGACGTTATCTTGACTCTTTTGATCTTTCTTTAACCCTTGAAGGACCATAGGATTACCGTCATCAATCTAGAAATAATTACATTTTTTTCTCTTTAAGAATGTATTTGAACAATAAATAAAACCATTTCCACACTTGTGTAATTTTTGGTGGAGGAATTATAAAACGTGACAAATGTCTATTTAGGTCACTTCCTATTGAACTCCAAAAGAAATAATTGTAAATTTTAAAGTTTTTTTTAACGTTCTTATACTTCAGTTGCTGTAACTAAGCCATTTCATGAAAAAACTGGCAAAAAGCTAGATCCATTTGTTGATAAAAACTATCCATGCACAGTGCACTTACCATACACTATCCATGCACATTAAACTTACATTTTCCAAGTCATCTTCCAGGACGGCTTACAGAGAGATAGGCTCCTCCCACCTAGAACAGGAAACACATGATCCACATCATAAAAGTCTTACTCATGCATTAGCCCCTCAGTATTTGTGTTTCCTCAGGCTAGACAGGCACCATCCAAGGGATGTTTGTTATTTTTTTTTTTTTTGGGCCTTCGTGCCAGGCGGCAGGGGCCCCCCCGACGGCCATACCCAGTCAACAGGGGTAGTTCCCCTGGGGTATGAGTCAGTTTGGGGCCACCCAGGAGACCTGAAACAGGGGTCATGGGTGATGGTATGGGACCCCACCTCCCAAGTCGGGTGTATCCTCAGCGAGGTTACCTGTGAGGGTGGAGGAGGTGATCCAGTGGGTCCAGCCGCGGCACAGCAGGGTATCCTCCTGGCGGAGGCTCGGGGCCCGGGCAGACAGATCTCCAGAGGGGAGTCTCTAGCTCCAGAACAGCGTGGCGCTGGACGCACAGCTAGAGTGTCACTTCCGGCGCAGAAAACAGGAAGTGACATGACAGGAAGTCTCGCGGAGGCCATCTTGGTACACCCATTTGGAAGCCTAGTTGAAGATAACAGGCGTGCTGTGCCGTGGGGCGGCGTCGGATCCACAGCGCCGCCCCGGACCTCCACTCCTCTCATATTTAAGGGACCCGGACCTAAAGATGGCGCCGCGCAACATGGAAGGATCCAGAGACGCAGATCTGGAGGCGCCATCGGTCGCATCGGGCCCTAAGGTAAGAAAATAAGGGGCAGACCGCTTCTTTTCTTACCCCCCTGTGGGGGCGGCACAGGGGGAGTCTGTTTTATTCCAGAGACCGTTTGTTTTCTCCTATGCTGATGGTGGCAGACGTCACATATTCTAACATAGGCTCTGGTGGTGGGTACTTCTCATAATTCTTAGACTAGAATAAGAGAGTCCACGTGGTGTTTCTGCTTTGGGTGTTTACTTCAGTGTAAGTAATATGCAGGGGCTTGTCATTTACTGTATTACAGGAAAAGACCCACGAGCCCAGAGATAAGAAAGAAACACCTAGAAAAAGATGCCCAATATGTACCAGGAAGATGCAGATTGGGTGGAAAAAGAATGCTTGTCAGGACTGCATAGACAGACTTGTCAAAGAAGAAACAGGCCCTGTTCTCAAAGGCTTTATGGACTCATTAAAGTCAGGAATGAAACAGACGTTTCAGTCCTTTAAGCCCACACAGCAAGAGACACTTGCTGAACCCAGCCCAGGTACTTCAGGCACCAGTACTACCGTGAGGCCAGAAGTTAGGGCCCAGGTATGGGCAGTCCACCAGCATCGAGTCCTGGAGGACGGGGAGAACAACTCAGGCTCAGCCTCAGAGCCTGAGGAGATAGACCCGAGCGAGGAAGGGCCAGAAAAGATACAAAAATTCTTTTTTCCTTCAGAGGAGACAGAGGAGCTCCTGAAAGCAATTTACGACACCCTGGAACTGGAGTCCCCAGAGAACCAGGAGTTGTCAGTGCATGACCTCCTATATGAAAGCCTTCAGACTAGACAGGGAAGAACCTTTCCGGTGCATGGATCCCTAAGGGAGACCATACTTCATGAATGGAGGAAGCCGGAGAAAGCAGTATTCTTCCCTAAAAATTTAAAGAGAAGGTTCCCCTTTAAGGAGGAGGATACAAAGCTGTGGGATAGATGTCCCAGACTGGACGCTTCCATAGCCAAGGTCTCTAGAGCTTCAGAACTTTCCTTTGAGGATACAGGTATCCTGAAGGACCCAATGGACAGGAAGGCGGAGGGCTATTTAAAGAAGGCGTGGGAAGCTTGCTCCGCCAACTTTAGACCCGCACTAGCCACCACATGCGTGGCGCGTACACTTGACTTATGGCTTAAACAGCTCCGCACTCTTCTGGAGTCAGACACTCCCAGGGAAGAGATCCTGGATGCTTTACCCACGCTAAGCAAGGCAGTGGCCTATATAGCGGATGCATCCACGGAGTCGGTCACATTCTCGGCCAGAGCCACAGCCTTGGTTAATGAAGCCAGGAGGGCTATCTGGCTAAAGACCTGGGGAGGAGACTCTGTCTCAAAGACAAGACTCTGTTCCCTCCCATTCGATGGAGATCTGCTCTTTGGAAAGGAGCTGGAATCCGTCCTAGAGAGGTCGGCCGATAAAAAGAAGGGGTTCCCTTTTCCCAAGAGGCAACAGCAGCAACAACAACAACAAAAGAGGAGTTTTCGTCCCTTTCAGGTGTCAAGTGAAAGGAACTCTCACCGGGGGGATAGGAGACGGAATAACAGAGCCCAAGACCAGAAAGGGGGTTGGCAATACAGGAAGGGAAGGGGCAGAGGAGGTTTCCTCTTTAGACCCTCCCAGCCTAAGAACACTTCCCAGTGACTCAGTTGGGCCTGTGGGGGGGGAGGTTGGGGTCATTCCTTCCACAGTGGCAGACCATCTCCAGCAGCCGTTTTATCCTAGATCTGATCGCATCAGGGTACAGGATAGAACTTTTAGGCTGCCCCCCTCAAAAAATTTTCATAACAAGTCTCCCAAGAGACGCGGAAAAAGCCACAGCTATGTCTTCCCTCCTGCAGAGTATGCTAGAAGAGAAGGTGATAAGCTTCATCCCCCCATCTCTAAGAAAAGAAGGATTCTACTCTCAAGTTTTTCTGATAAAGAAATCATCAGGAAAATTTCGACTGATTCTAAATCTGAGACAAGTAAACATGTACGTGAAGTACAGACGTTTCAAGATGGAATCAATCTACTCCACCAGAGAGCTGTTAACCCCTGGGGTCTTCATGGTCTCATTAGACCTAAGGGACGCCTATCTTCACGTCCCTATTTGAGAGGAGTCCCAACAATTCCTCAGATTTGCAGTAAGAAAAGGGTTCAGAACCCTCTATTTTCAATTCAATGCTCTGCCCTTCAGACTAGCGTCAGCTCCACGCATTTTTACGAAGATACTGGCAGAAGCGCTAGGGACTCTGAGATCAGAGGGAATTCAGATTATCCCCTATCTGGACGACCTACTGATTTTTGCAGACTCAGCAGACGAAGTCAGACGGAACCTGAGCAGAACTACCAGACACCTTCAGCAACTAGGGTGGCTGGTAAATCAGGAGAAGTCACAATTAGTACCTACTCAGAGCATTGTATACCTAGGATACCTGATAGACTCAAGGAAGTCCAAGATATTCCTGACAAAGGAAAAGGTAGAGACAATTTTGACAGAGGTGAGGAACCTCTGCACTTGTTCAAGGACCTCAATTCAGAGTATAATGAGGGTCCTTGGGTTAATGACAGCGGCCATCCCAGGAGTCCAGTGGGCTCAGTTCCATACTCGAGCGCTTCAGGCGTTCCTGCTTTCTCTCTGGGATGGACAAACAAATTCACCTCAGAGACAGACGGAAATTCCGCAGGAAGTAAAGCTCTCAATAGAATGGTGGTTGATCCCTGCAAACCTCTCGGCTGGCCGACTCTGGTCCCAACACTGTCCTCTGGCAGTCACCACGGACGCCAGCGGGCAGGGCTGGGGGGCCCATTCAGGCACTCTGATAGCCCAGGGGCTCTGGAACCGGCAGGAAGCCGGCCTCTCCTCCAATGCGAGGGATATGAAGGCGGTTCTAAAGGCCCTAGTAGCCTTTTGCCCATCCCTAAGGGGAAGACATGTGCAGGTCCTTTCGGACAACATTACCACGGTTTGTTACCTCAACAAGCAAGGGGGTACGAGAGTCCCGGGTCTGATGAGGATAGCAAGAGAGATCCTTCAATGGGCAGAAGAAAACCTGTTATCCCTATCTTCCATTCACCTAAAAGGGGAATTAAATTCTCTGGCAGATGCCCTAAGCAGAGAGACGCTGTCTTCGACAGAATGGTGCTTGAATCGAACAGTGTTCGAAGAAATAGTGCAGAAGTGGGGAGACCCACAGATAGACCTTTTTGCTACAAGACACAACAGGCAGGTGAAACAGTTCTATTCCCTACAGAGAGATCTTCTCAGTCGGGGCCTAGATGCCCTATCCCAGTCTTGGGAGGCAGATCTGGTATACGCATTTCCACCGTTTGCCCTCATTCCGAGGATTATCCGGAAGATAAGAGGGTCCAACACAAAGGTCATCCTGATCGCGCCATTTTGGCCGAGGAGGTCTTGGTTCTCAGGTCTTCTAAGACTCAGCATTGCAGAACCTTGGAGACTACCTTACAGGTCGGACCTCTTATACCATCCAGAACTGAGCTCTCTTTCTCTGACGGCTTGGCTTCTGAAAGGGAGCTGTTAGAGCTGAGAGGGTTATCGGCCAAGGTAATCGATACCATTCTTAGCAGCCGAAAGCCGTCCACTAACACAATTTATAATAACATTTGGAAGAGATTTGGGGACTGGCGCAGACTCAACAACAGAGTGTCAGGTGCCATGGTCCCAGCGGTTCTAGATTTCCTCCAAGCCGGAGCAGATCTAAACCTTGCAGTTAGTACTCTTAAGGTTCAGGTGGCCGCCCTGTCCAACTTTTTAAATCAAAGACTGTCAGAAGAACCACTGATCAAAAGATTTCTTGTGTCCATCAGCCGGAAACGAGTCCCCAAAGCAAGGAGGTTCCCTCCCTGGGACTTATCAACAGTATTACAGGGTCTCGGTAGGGCACCATTTGAACCTATAGATGAACTACCCATAAAACTGTTAACCCTGAAGACAGTCGTTTTGGTGGCCCTAGTCTCGGCTAGGAGAGTCAGTGAGATCCAGGCACTTTCAGTGATCGAGCCTTTCTGCACCATTTTACAAGACAAAATTATCCTCTCGCTGGACCCAGCTTTTCTCCCCAAGGTATCGTCTAACTTCCATAGGTCAGAAGAAATCGTGATACCATCATTCTGCGGAAATCCAAAGAATGATAAGGAAGCAGGATTTAATAAAATAGACGTCAGGAGATGCCTGATTGCCTACATAGAGCACACCAAGGAGTGGCGACGCTCCACCAGCTTGTTTGTTTTATTCACAGGTCCTAACAAGGGAAAAGAGGCATCCAAAGGTACCATCGCCAGGTGGATGAAGTCGGCCATTGCGGAGGCATACAAGGCAGTCTCCCGCACACCTCCATTGGGTATAAATGCTCACTCCACAAGAGCGGTTTCTACTTCTTGGGCTGAAAGGGCAGGAGCATCTCCCCTCCAGATCTGCAAGGCCGCAACCTGGTCCAGTTTCCAGACTTTTGTGAAGCATTACAGACTGGACCTGCTTGCCAGCCAGGACCAGTCTTTCGGCAGGAAAGTGCTGCAGGCTGTGGTCCCGCCCTGATCAGGTAGTACTATATTGTCCTCTCTGTAAGCCGTCCTGGAAGATGACTTGGAAAAACAGTGTTATTACCTGTTAACTACTTTTTCCAGGAATCTTCCAGGACGGCGTCAGTTCCCTCCCTTTTTATGAGGTGAGTAGCGATGTAAAGCATATATAAGGATAGAGCTACGCTGATCCAGGTTTAATGATTCTGAGGCCTTCGGTTATTTGTTAAATACTGAGGGGCTAATGCATGAGTAAGACTTTTATGATGTTTTTGTTGTTTGTTATTTGTTTTCAGATGCTAAAAGAGCATCAGCAGCAGAAGAATTCTCTTCAGGGACCCCACCAGCAAAGACGTCAGAAGCTTATTCTAGTAGGCACCTATGAAAAAGTAAAATGATAGCTAGCATTCAACATGTAATCCACATTAATGCCGCGTACACACGATCGAAATTTCCCACAACAAATGCTCAATGTGAGTTTTTTGTTTGATATTCCGACCGTGTGTAGGCTCCATCGGACATCTGCTGTTCAGAATTCCCAACAACAAATGATTGAGAGCAGGTTCTTATAATGGATCTCATGTAAGTGTTAACCACTTAAGGACCGCCGCACGCCGTTGTACGTCGGCAAAATGGCACGGCTGGGCACAAGGGCGTACAGAAATGTCCCCTTTAAGAAGCCCAGCCGTGGGTCATGAGCGCGCTGCCGGCTGCGCGCTCACGACCAGGTACTCCTCCGCGCGACCGCGCCCGCAGGAACAGCGGACCCGATCGCGGCTGGTGTCCCGCAATCGGGTCACAGAGAGGAAGAACGGGGAGAGGTAAGTGTAAACAAACCTCTCCCCGTGCTTCCTAGTGTGACTGACACTGATTGTCTGTTCCCTGTATTAGGGAATGATGATCAGTGATGTCACACGCTAAGCCATGCTCCCCCACAGTAAGAAACACAAATCAGGGCACACTTAACCCCTACAGCGCCCCCTCCTGCTTAACCCCTTCACTGCCAGTGTAATTTTCACAGTAACCAGTGCATTTTTATAGCACTGATTGCTATGAAAATGACAATGGTCCGAAAAATGTGTCAAAAGTGTCCGATGTGTCCGCCATAATGTCGCAGTCATGAAAAAATTCAGTGATTGCCGCCATTACTAGTAAAGAATAAATAATTTAAAAAAATTACATTAAACTATCCCCTATTTTGCAAACGCTATAACTTTTGCGCAAACCAATCAATAAACGCTGACTGCGATTTCTTTTACAAAAAATATGTAGAAGAATACGTATCGACCTAAACTGAGGAAAAAAACATTTTTTTATATATTTTTTGAGGATATTTATTAAAACAAAAAGTAAAAAGTATTGAATTTTTTTCAAAATTGTCGCTCTATTTTGGTTTATAGCGCAAAAAATAAAAATCGCAGAGGTGATCAAATACCACCAAGAGAAAGCTCTATTTGTGGGGAAAAAAGAACGCCAATTTAGTTTGGAAGCCACGTCGCACGACCGCGCAATTGTCAGTTAAAGCGACGCAGTGCGGAATCGAAAAAAGTGGCCAGGTCTTTAAGCTGCATAATGGTCAGGGACTTAAGTGGTTAATGGGGTAATGAGCGCGGGGGCGGGGTGGGGGGGCAAAACAGAGGGCCGCTGACTGCCAGTCACCAGCTCTCTGCTCAGTGAGCTTTTGAAACCGAGCGATCAGCAGTGTTTGATCCTTCGGTTCTCAGTGATATGCGGCGTACACACGAACGTTTTTCATGCCATTTTTTAATACAACGTTTTTCTCTTCGTTTTTTTTCATGTTTCCTCTCAAGCCTGTCTTGCGTACACACGATCATTTTAAAAAACGTTCAAGCAAAGCGCAGTGACGTACAACACGTGCGACGGCACTATAAAGGGGAAGTTCCGTTCGGATGGTGCCACCCTTCATGTTAGTAAAGTTTGTTGAGCGACGATTCGCGCTTTTCAGCCTCCTGCTTTTCAGTCCGTTACAGCGTGACGAATGTGCTATCTCCATTACAAATGCTAGTTTTACCAGAACGTGCGCTCTCGTCTCATACTTGATTCTGAGCATGCGCGTTTTTTTTCACCTCGTCAAAGCACACACACCATTGTTTTTCACGTCTTTAAAAAAAACAACATGAAAAATGACGTGAAAAAATAGAGCATGTTCGAAATTTTTAATGGCCGTTTTTCACATCGTTAAAAATGCTCTGGAGCATACACACGATCAGTTTTAATGGCCATTTTTAAAAATGGCATTTTTAACGGCATGAAAAACGATCGTGTGTATGGGGCATTAGAGGCACTAGGGGAGAGATGCAGCATCCACCTAGGTAAGTATAAATCTGATTAAAAAAAACATACTTATTTTTTAAAGTTTTTCAGAGGTATTTCAATAAGTTGAAGAAGCATCAAATTTCGTTGTTCAAATTATACTTACTTTTTCCTTTCAATTCATGTTGTCCAGATCCATCATTTGCATCTCCAGAAGACATACCACTTCAAATAGGAGAAGATGAGCATTCTGGCGGTGAGTAACTGACATGAACACAAAAGATATGTATGAATACTGTTAAACATAACGATAATCAAGCTTTTAATGTATAATATAGTTATAAGTAGAATGCAAATAGTATTTGATAAATGTATGTTACCATAAGAATAAAATGAAATGCTTTTATTATATAATTAATTTTATTTCTGTTTATGTAATCATTTACAATGCCAAATTCTTCTCTTTCAGATCATGAAAACAGACCCAATAACCACCATGGCTTTTTTACATCCCCCGTATTTGAATCCTCCGAAGGCAGTGGTTGTGATGATGGACTCGCAGACAACATACTGCTGCAGGCATTGCTGGAACCCAGCACCAACAGTCCAGCAGCTGTTTTTTCGCCTGAGGAGGAGAGAATCGGAGGTCATGAAGGGCATGTGCCACCGTCTTCTCCAGTACAGTCTGCAGCAAGTCAGAGTGTGGATGTACCAACAACACATTCTTTGCTGCAGACTGTACTGGGTGAAGTAAGAAATTTAAATACCAACATGCATAGGTTAATTAGGCAACAGGCTGATTCTTTACAAATTTTTTTTTTTGCGATATGAGGAAGAATGGCACCGGGAACTTGCAAAAATGCGGTTTGATATGCTGCAGGCAATCTCTCGCCAAACTGCTCCAGAATCGCCCGTTACTCAGGAAAGTGAACCTTCTGACCCGACCATCTGAATGTCGCCAATAAAATACAGACTAATGAGACCAGGCAACGTTTTGGAAATATTCTATTGCACAATTGAACAGTTCCTGCCATGTGATTGTATAATTACTAATTAGCCATTTGTTTTACACAGTTTAACAAGTGTATTGTTTATTGTTTACAATGTTAAACAAAGTTCGATGTTTTAAAGCATAATGCTTTTACTGTTTTGTAAATTTTGTATTTTTGGAATTTTTTATATTTCTATTGAGAAAACTTTATTAAAAAAAAATATAGAAGATAAAACAACTGGATAAACTTTTGTTTATTAAAGTGGTTGTAAACCCACTTTTTTTTTTTTTTTTGCTAACCTGTAAAAGAAAGGCATAATGAGCTATTATGACTAGCATAATAGCTCATTATGTACCACTTACCTTAGATCGGGGCCCCCGAGGCAGTCCGCGTCCCTCTGTCCAGCCGCAGACATCACTGCGGCGATAGCCGGAATGTTACTTCCGGGTATCGCCGCACCAGCCAATCGATTGGCCTGAGCGGCGGAGACGTCACTCTGCGCATGCGCGCGGGAGGCGTCCCATTCGGCTACGCCCAGCGATTGCTGGGAAGTAGCCGAGTTTGTGAATGGGATTAACCCCATGAATGCGCCGTTGTCTACAGCGCGCATGCGCCGTAGACAGCGGCGCCTGTCATTTTAGTAAATATCTCCTAAACCGTGTAGGTTTAGGAGATATTTCTTGCACCTACAGGTAAGCCTTAATCTAGGCTTACCTGTAGGTGCAAGTTGAAAAAGTGGGTTTACAACCACTTTAACCACCAGCGCACTTTCACCCCCTTCCTGACCAGGCCAATTTTCAACTTTCAGTGCTCTCACACTTTGAATGACAATTGCGTGGTCATGTAACACTTTACTCATAGGACATTTTTATCTTTTTATTCGCACAAATAAAAATTACTTTTGGTGGTATTTTTTGCCAAGCAAATTAAAAAAGACCAAAAATTTTGAAAATACGAAAATTTGACCACACTCACTATTTATTGCTATTGCTGTTCATTTATTTCTCTCAATCTTTGTCTATTCCATGCTAAAAAATGGATTAAAAAATAAATTAAACACACATTTCACAGAAAACAAAAACAAATGCCAGTTTCTCATTAGATATATGATAAAATGTTTATTCATTTAAAGTGCTTGTAAATCTTCCATTACAACATGCACCTACAGGTAAGCCTAGATTAAGGCTTACCTGTATGTACAAGAAATATCTCCTAAACCTACACGGTTTAGGAGATATTTGCCAAAAAGTTTTACAACGTTGTCTACAGCGCATGCGCGCCGTAGACAATGGTGCATTCACAGGGTTACTCCCCATTCACAAATCCGGGCTTGCCGGATTTGACGTCTCCCGCGCGCATGCACGGAGCAACGTCTTCGCCGCTCCGGCCAATCACAGCGCCGCAGCGGTGCTGTGATTGGCCGGAGCGGCGATACCCGGAAGTAAACTTCCGGGTATCTGTGGAGAGATGGCTGTGGCTGGAGGGGGAGATGAGGAAGGCTTCGGGGGCCCCAATCTAAGGTAAGTGATGCATAATGAGCTAGTATGCTAGTCATACTAGCTCATTAAGGCTTTGTCTTGCAGGTGGTTTGTATAAAAATAAAAAAAAAGGGTTTACAGCCACTTTTAGGGCTCTTTCACACGGGGCGGATCAGTCATGATCCGCCCCGTGAAGCTTCGCTTGCTCAGCGGGGATCGCTCAGTTGATCCCCGCTGAGCCGGCGGATGACTGGGTGGTCCCCGCACACTGTGCAGGGACCGCCCTGTCAGAGCGCCGCTCTCCCCTATGGGGAGATCGGATGAACACGGACAGTCTGTCCGTGTTCATCCGATCCGCTCCGCCGACGGAAGGAAAAATAGGGTTTTCCTCCGTCACACTTTGGCGGAGCGGATGTCAGCGGACATGTCACCGCTGACATCCGTGGCTCCATAGGGCTACATGGAGCATCCGTCCAGGTCCGCCTAAAAAACTGACAGGCAGACCTGAACGGACCCTCCGTGTGAAAGGGGCCTTATACTTACCAAAGTCTAGAAATCCTCCGATATGATTTCTTCTTCTTCCAATTCCTCTTCAAGGTCATACAGTAGCAATACTTTCACTATACTGAGAAAGAGAGAGAGCGATAGTTTATTTGCTACATCAAGGAATATGGTTGAGAGAAAGCGAGAATAAGAGAAGAGAGTGTTACATACATAGTGGACACAGTGTATAGCGAGGGAAACAGCTGGATCCATAAGAGGAAATGGTGGACAGAAAGAGATAAAATAGGAAAGTGGTAATAAACAAAAAGTGTTTTATATATATATATCAATGATTGACAAGACAGTAAGTTGGCTATTAAAAAGTTAATCACCTTTTTTGGTAGAATCCCGAGGGGTAAGCTTTTCCAGTCTTGCTATGTAGTGTGGTCTTCAGGAGTGCCAAAATCTGTGGCCAGCTAATGTAATGTGGTTGGTTTCGACATTATGGCAGCACGTAGCAGCAGGCTGTCATCACAACACCATAGGTCCAGTTGAAGGCGACACAAAGTAACTTTTGCTGATGTAGTGGGAGCAGTGGGAGACAGTATAACCCATGCCTGGACTTCTGATGTCTGTGTCATTTTAAATTTACAGGTGTCTCCTACAGCTCCTATTAATCCACCCCTCTGCACTACTATCGTCCAGTCTTCAGTGCTGCTTCCTGTAGCTAGTGTTTCAGGTCCAGAGTCACCGTATTCAGGGGTGGAGGTTCTTTCCCACCCTAAAATCTCTCTGAACCTCCAAAATTCCAGGTCCCAAATAGACGATTGTAAAATCAGAGAAAACTGTACGTCAGCCCTCTCCTTCTTTTCATTCACTATCCCGGAACCTTCTCACACTACATGGGTGAGACCCCTGAATAAACAAACTGCAATGAACATTTACCCTATGGGAACCAATTTTTCTGACCAATAAATAAACTTCAGTCCTTAACAAATCCTCAGCATCGTAAACAGTATATATATAGAAGAGTTGCGCTGGAGCTGGAGAAAGTCCAAAGAAGGGCAACGAAACTAATAAAGGGACTGGAGTACCTCAACTACACAGAACGACTGCAAACACTACATTTATTCTCGTTGGAGAAGCGACGACGATTGAGAGGGGCCATGATAATCTACAAATACCTCAATGGGGATCCCAGCATAGGAAAAAACAATAAAGTCTCATAGACTGTAATATGACACGGGGTCATACAATGAGACACGAGGAGAAGCGGTTTAACCTTTAACTTTGCATGGGGTTTTTCACTATCAGGGCAATAAGGAATGGATGTGGAACACTTCCACAACCAGTGGTGGCTGCGGGGAGAATGGATACTTTTAAAAGACTCTTGGGTATATATCTTAAAGAACACAATACAGCCTACTGTAACTATTCAAAACTAAAAATTTTGTTTGTTTTTCTTTTTTTACTTTTTATTGTTTTTTGTGGCACAACACTCCATTGTTTAGACTGTAAATGTGTTATAACGCTTTATGTTAATCATTCAAAAACATGTAAGGATACATAATAGGAAAAGTGTAACGTAAAACACTGAACAAAAATAAAAAACTTTTTTTGGACTTTCATTCAATATCATAGCTGAGAACTGGGTATTCCAGCTTCGGCAAATTGACTTTTAGGAATGCAAGTTTTTCCATTAGATGGGGGGCCAGTTGTGAACGTTGGGGGCACAATATGTTACCAGTAACAGAAAAAACACGTTCACTTTGAACAGTGGTAGGTGGGCATGAGAGGAGTTCCTGGGCTACTTGAGAGAGAGCTGGCCAAATATCTCTCTTGTCATCCCAGAATTCTAAAGGATTCACGGTGGGGGGCAAAATGGGCTCTGCAAGGTATGTAGTTACCATGTCCTGCACACCAATTTTTTTTAGGGAGGGAAGTCTGATGGGTCCCACTACGCTGTCTAGTGCCCGAACCAAAACAGAGGCTGCTATGGTGGACTGAGTAGTGGTTGCACTATTGCTATGGCTGCTGGACAGAGACACAGATTCATGTTCCTCCAGCTCTGCTTCTTCGTCCTCTTCCTCACGTTGAAGCCTTGAGATTTTATGATGTTTCTCTCTGACTCTCTCTACCAATTTATCTCGCCAGAAGGTCAGGGAATTGGATCTCAGGGCCAGCTTGCCCTTCATCCGTGGATCACAAAGAGTGGCCAACATTACTTCAGGGCATGAGTCTGTGAGCTCTTTCAGCCGCCTACTTAGTTCAACCTTACACCTCCTGAGCAGGGCCATTACTTCTGGTACATGTCCCCCAGGCAACACCTCCTTATATGAAAGAAAAGCATCTATGTTACTAAGCAGATATGACACGAGTGGTACTACTTCCGATATGCTGGCACTTTCTTGGCTCAGTTGTTCCGTGACAGCCTTGAAAGGCTTGAGTACTGCCACAAGCTGAGCAATCATTGCCCAATCCTCCCTAGCAAGCGGTCTACTAATACCAATGTAATGTTTGCTTGACATGGCATGAAGGGCCTTCTGCTGTTCTAGTATGCGTTCCAACATATCCAAAGTTGAATTCCATCTCGTGACAACATCAATTTTGAGGCGGTGCTCGTTCAGCCCTTGTTTTTTTTGCTCCTTTCTGAATATATGAATATCTTTGACACTACGATGAAAGTGTGCCGCAATCTTGCGACATGAGTCAAGTAGTGTGGCCAGCTTTCCAGATGTGTTGTCCTCAGAAAGGGCATCTTTAACAACAAGATTTAGCAAATGGCCTGAGCAGCGCACACTCACATATTTCCCATCCCGTATAGCTTTAATCATATTTGACCCGCCATCTGTAACGACAAAGCCCATCTCTGCCTGTGTACCTGCCTGCTCTCCCAACCACTGTGCCACCATCCTCTTCAGAGATTGCAGAATGTTGTGGGAAGTGTGTTGCTCATCCATGACCTCAGCATGGAGAAGGAAGGAGCGGTGCCCTTGCTTGGCTAAGGTGGCTGAGCCTCTTGCCCCGGAAAACATAACACGTCTTGCGACACCTTAGGTTGCCACCAATGTGCCGTCAGGGACAAAAAGGCATGCTGGCCACTTGGAGCACTCCATAACTCTGTGGTGAAGTGCACCGACTGCCCAGGAGCCTTTGCCAGCTCCTCCTTCAACACTCCAACACATGAGCTGTAAAGGGATGGCACTATTGTACGGCTAAATGTTGTACGAGAAGGTACTTCGTAGCCGGGGGCAAGAGCTTCCAAAAGTTGCTTAAAGGGCTCCCCTTCAACCATATTAAAAGGAGCCCCTCCAACTGCTATGAGCTGTGCTATTAACCTTGTAACTTTACGCGACTGCTGACGGGACATGACTTTTGCATGAAAGGCACCAACTTGTTCAAGGGTCGCCTGTGTGTATGTGGAATGGCGAGTATGTGACATTGTACTTGATGATGCTGTGACAGAAGTGGCATGATAAATCTGTGACTTAGCCTGTGTACTGCTAATAGCAATAGTCAAACCTGAACTTGCCCTAGTGGTGGTGCATGGAGCAGAAGCCACACCGTGTTCCTCCCTTAGTAGCACAGCTTGGTGGTGAGAGCGCATGTGTTGATTCATGCCTGCGTTTGTAAGATGTCCTATCCTTTGCCCACGGCTCACCTCCCGACAGCATAGTTTACATTTGGCTATGCATCCATCACCATTTGCTGTAAAGTAGTTCCATATCTGGGAACGACGACTGGAAGAGCCACTGGACGCAGGTGCTGAAGATTGCTCTGCTGAGGTTTCAGCAGCCTGCTGTTCTGGAACAACTGGTTGCTTGGCTGTGGTCTGTGACTTGACCACAGGGGGCATAAAGATAGCGGGAATGGTGGGGGCAATGTCTGGCTTTGGAGGCCTAGCCTGAATGGTGGCACCGGTGGCAAAACTTTTAGATACAAGGGCAGGAGACTCTAATATTGAAATTGGAGAAGATGGAGAGTCCATTAGAGGTGACATTTGTGAAGAGGTGAAGGTGATGAATACAGTAGGGGTGATTTACTGGTGTAATCTGCAAATGGACGTGTACTACACTCACGTCCGTAGTCAGGCTGCTGAATGTCTACTTCCCCTGATGTTAGGGGCACATGTAGAGTTCCCTCATTATCAAATCTACCCTCTGAAATAGAAGAGCTCACAGCAAATTTTGTGTTGGTGGCAATAGAA
Organism: Rana muscosa; assembly: GCA_029206835.1. Classification (NCBI taxonomy): domain Eukaryota; kingdom Metazoa; phylum Chordata; class Amphibia; order Anura; family Ranidae; genus Rana; species Rana muscosa. Next base: position 4,292,742 of record JARGYO010005562.1, read on the forward strand.
GTGGTACTGTTGCTTGCTGTGGCAATGTCAGCATAATTCTGCAAATCTAACACCTCCTTTTTTGGCTGTTTGTGTGGATTTAAAGCCAATAAACCCTGTGCAGTCATTGCACGGCCTTTGCTGTAGAACTTAGATGTTGTTACAGCAGTTATGTTTGAAGTAGTTGGAAGTGGAACACTGGTGGTTGTGTTTGTGGGTATGGGGTTGCTAAACAGCCGGCGCTTAGTAGGTGGCTTAATCTTCTTATTCTGCACACTGGCAGTATTAGCAGCTCCTCCAATTACACTGCTTGTTCTTTTTATTTTAATAGGCGGGCTGCTCAGCTGACTACTTGCACTGCTTTCTCTCCTCCTGCTAACAGCTCTGTTGGACATCTGTCCATGGTCAGAAGAAAAGACAATAGATGTCATATTATCTACTGCTGGACTGGTGGTGGTGCTGCTGCTGCTTGTGCTGGTACCATGAGCGCTTTTGCTCAATGTGTGAGCAGTCTGACCCTGAGAAGGCTCCATCATAAAAACACAGCTAGAGCCTGTCCTCCTCAATCAAACAAATGACACTGCCTGAAACAGTTACTCCACTACAGCTATCTGATTACCTGACTACCTAGCCCCACCCTGCTACCTTTATGACTGCAATAAGTGTAAAAAAAAAAAAAATTGTCTATCACACTATCTCCCTCTAAAACATCTATAACAATAATAATTGTTGACAAAACAACTACTAGAGTAGATTTTAAGACAGAGAGTCTATTCAAGGCAAATAGAAAAGTACACCTCTCCAAAGTCCAAACCACAAGAAGACACTGGGGCTGATTTACTAATAACAGTGCGCTGCGCTGGTTCTAACCTTAATTGGTGCGCCGGATAACTCCTTCACTGGGCGCAGGAAGCAGCGGCGCACTGTTATAGTAAATAGAAATGTCAGCGGCGCTCTATTGAAAATGAATGGTTCCCTATGGGAGCCCATTGATTTGAATAGAGGTCGCCCGGGAAGTCGGATCGGACTTGCGGGCGACTCGTGTGCCGGCTGACACAGGGACAGCGCGACTTTGCGAGGCGATCTGGACACGACCTGAGCGTGCAGCAGCCGCTCAAGTCGTGTTCTAGGGGCGACTAGCCGGCCGAGAATGTGTCCAGCGCGATGTCATCGCGCTGGTCCTCGGCAGTCTCGCTGTCCCATGTTTGGTATGAATCATGAAGGGGAACTCCAGGCCAAATTTTAATGGAAAAACCGGCATGGGTTCCCCTTCAGGAGCATGCCAGGCCCTTAGGTCTGGTCTGGATTCTAAGGTGAACCCCCTAAGCCGAAAAACGGCGTGGGGGTCCCCCCAAAATCCAAACCAGACCCTTATCCGAGCACGCAACCTGGCAGGCCGCAGGGGAGATCTCGTCCCCCCCTCCTTCCTGAACCGTACCAGGCCACATGCCCTCAACATGGGGGGTTTGGTGCTTCGGGGCAGGGGGGCGACCTGCGGCCCCCCCACCCCAAAGCACCCTGCCCCCATGTTGATGGGGACAAGGGCCTCTTCCCGACAACCCTGGCCGTTGGTTGTCGGGGTATGCGGGCGGGGGGCTTTTCGGAATCAGGGCGCCCCCTTTATAAAGGGGGCCCCCAGATGCCGGCCCCCCACCCTATGTGAATGAGTATGGGGTACATCGTACCCCTACCCATTTACCTGGTGGAAAAAAATTGCAATAAAAAAACCACACAGCTTTTTAAAGTATTTTATTGCACAGCTCCGGGGGTCTTCTTCCGACTTCCGGGGTCTCCGGTGTCGTCGCCGCCGCTCTCCGGTTTTCTTCTGCCGGGCCACCGCTAACTTCTTTAGCTCTTTTGCTAGCGGAAGCCCGGTCTTCTCCGTCGCCTTCTCCCCTCTTCTCCTCTCCGGTTCTTCCTTTCTTCTGCCGGGCCACCGCTAACTTCTTTTAGCTCTTTTGCTAGTGGAGGTCCGGTCTTCTCCGTCGCCTTCTTCTTCTCCCGCTATCCGGTTCTTCTCCCGGTTCTTCTCCCGCTTCTTTCTTCTGCCGGCCCCTCCACTAACTTCTTTAGCTCTTTTGCTAGTGGAGGGGCCGGTCTTCCCGTCGTCGCTGTCGGCGTCTTCTTCTCTCTTCTCCTCCTCGATGTTGACTCGTCGCTTCCTCTCGGGTAATGCTAAATTTTCGGTCCGCAGAGATTAATATAGGCTTCTCATGACGTCACAGTCACATGTTCTGGGGCACATGGCCCCGAAGCATGTGAGTGTGACGTCATGGGAACATGTGACTGTGACGTCATGAGAAGCCTATATTAATCTCTGCGGACCGAAAATTTTGCATTACTGCGAGAGGAAGCGACGAGTCAACATCGAGGAGGAGAAGAGAGAAGAAGACGTCGACGGCGACGACGGAGAAGACCGGCCCCTCCACTAGCAAAAGAGCTAAAGAAGTTAGTGGAGGGGCCGGCAGAAGAAAGAAGCGGGAGAAGAACCGGGAGAAGAACCGGATAGCGGGAGAAGAAGAAGGCGACGGAGAAGACCGGGCCTCCGCTAGCAAAAGAGCTAAAAGAAGTTAAAGGAGGCCCGGCAGAAGAAAGGAAGAACCAGAGGGGAGAAGAGGGGAGAAGGCGACGGAGAAGACCGGGCCTCCGCTAGCAAAAGAGCTAAAAGAAGTTAGCGGAGGCCCGGGAGAAGAAAGGAAGAACCGGAGAGAAGAAGAGGGGAGAAGGCGACGGAGAAGACCGGGCCTCCACTAGCAAAAGAGCTAAAGAAGTTAGCGGTGGCCTGGCAGAAGAAAACCGGAGAGCGCGGCGACGACACCGGAGACCCCCGAAGTCGGAAGAAGACCCCCGAGCTGTGCAATAAAATACTTTAAAAAGCTGTGTGGTTTTTTTATTGCAATTTTTTTCCACCAGGTGAATGGGTAGGGGTACGATGTACCCCATACTCATTCACATAGGGTGGGGGGCCGGGATCCGGGGGCCTCTTTATTAAAGGGGGCTCCCGGATTCCGATAAGCCCCCCGCCCGCAGACCCCGACAACCAACGGCCAGGATTGTCGAGAAGAGGCCCTTGTCCTCATCAACATGGGGGCAGGGTGCTCTGGGGTGGGGGGGCCGCAGGTCGCCCCCCTGCCCCAGAGCACCAAACCCCCCATGTTGAGGGCATGCAGCCTGGTACGGTTCAGGAGGGAGGGGGGGCCGCTCTCTCGTCCCCCCTCTTCCCCTGCGGCCTGTCACAGATGATGCAGAATTGCCTCTTCCTCTTCGGGCCCCATGTCCCTTGCACATAAGCTGGTGATTGCCTTTTTTTTATGCTCAGGCTGTCAGCACAAGGAGAAAACAAAAACCATTACCCAGCTTTTGTTTACATCACGTGATCAGCTGTCATTTGCTGACAGCTGATCACATGGTAAAGGGCAGGGATCGGCCCCTTACTCGGATCTGTCATCACCCGAGTCACAGTGACTCTGTGACCACAGCGCGCACAAAGGGGAGGACGTTTATTGACGGACTCCCGGCAATTGAGGACCGTGCTGTGGCCGTCGATCAGTTATAGCGCTGATCTCAAGTGATTAAAGAGGGTCAAAATGGGCCATTGACATGCATCACAATTCAACTTAGGAATGAGTCTTTGAAAAGTTAAACTAAATAATTTGGCCACTTTATCCTTCCAAATAATTCACTTCCTGTCACATAGCCACACAGGAAGTGAGGGAAAATCCCTAACAATGTCTTTCCTTGGGGACACACAGGTCAGTCTAAATACTTTCCCCATTATGCACATTGCACTCCAGCATATTGCGGGGTACATCACAATTTATTAGGTAGTTTGGACTGTGGGGTTTATTTACTAAAGGCAAATCTACTTTGCACTACAAGTGCACTGGCTGTATATCTGAGGGGGACATGCAAGCCAAAAAAAAAAACATCTTTGCTTTTACATGATTGTAACATCCAATCACCAGTACTTTCCCTCAGATTTTCAGCAGCTACACTTTTACTGCAGAGTGGATTTGTCTTTACTAAACCCCAAACTACCCAATGATTTGGGGTGTACACAACAAAGTGCTAGAGTGCAATTTGCTTAATGGGGACACTAGTTAGATTGATCTGTGTGTCCCCAAGAAAAGCCATTGGTAGGGTTTTAACTTCACTTCCTGTTTAGCTGTGTGACAGGAAGTGAAGCCAATGTTAAGAAAAGGAGACAAAGGCCAAACTACAGAAAAAAAAAAAAAAAAACACACGCAGGGGTTCTAACACTTACTTCGTTTCCCTCAAAATGCCCACAATTAGAATTGTATGGCCTTGAGCTATTTTTAAGTGCAGTGCTCTAAATCAGTGCTTCTCAAGTACCCCCAACAGGCCATGTTTGCAGGTTTTCCTTCATCTTGCACATGTGCTTTAAATCACAGTCAATGGTTTTGATTTTTGGACAGCAATTCTCGATAAGATAAATTCACAAAACATGTCCTTTTGGGGGTACTTGAGGACTGAGGCTGAGAACCACTGCAGTAAAAAAAGGAAAATTGAATACTTACCGCTCTGCATTTTTCATTTCCTGGTGACGCTCCATGGCAGCACACAATCCATGCATATACTACCATGAAGGCACCAGGGTAGACAAATCACACCAGTTTTGTTTTGACATGCCAATCAGCTGTCACATTTGTTGCAAAGAAACCACAAAACAAACATCAAAACTTTGCATCTAATTTTATTGTTCAACAAAACAAAAGGGAAGGCAAAATAAAAAACATGGTCAATTTGAAACAGTTACACTCTCAACATCTTGAGCAATTTTTGGCCAAAAAAATGCAGCAGACAATTAAATCAAAGTGAACAAACAACACACATTAACAACATCAGAATTATTTCAGGGGAACATTTCCCCCACACAAAAAATATACAATCCACATAAGTTAACCAATCACTTGTTTTGCAAAGACATAACAAATAAAATACATGTGTTACAAACGCGATAAGGACACCAACATGTACATTTTGCCCCCCACACACTTGCCTCTTCTTAAGACAATCGACCGAATGCTCTGTGAGCTTTATATAACATATGTTTGTGTGCTAATGAGGCAATTGAAAACACATGCACAGTCCATGAAACACCCAGAATGTAAGTTCTCCCAATGTAGAGACTGAAATTCAAAGTGGGCACACCTGTTAAGATGTCCTTCAATTTCTAACCCATAAAAACACTCTCTGAGTGAGCATGCCCAGAAATATCCAGGCATTCACACACAAAAAGCACGGCAAAAAATAATAACTGGCTGGGCATGTGCAGAACAACACCAATGCAGCTAGCAAAAAATAAACCCCCCTTCCCCCCCGTCCAAAATTAAGCACATCATCCAGCATGCTACAAAATTAGAGATGGGACAATCACCCCCCCCCCCCCACCAACAAATACTATTGCAGTCTATGGGAACTGACTAATTTTGCTAGTCCCCACTTGGCTGGCTTATCTTCTAGTAGTTATTGGCCTTAAAATGGGGGCCCAGGTCCCACCCTAAGGGACATATATCAATGTCACCAATTTGGAAAACACCAAAAACAAAACAAGGAGAAGTGCCTTTAAATATGCCAAATTGCTTAAGGGCCATTTCACACCACATACAGTCCATTGCGTTTTTTATGCATCCAAAATGCATGGAAAGTTGGTTATATGGTTCTAAATGGCAGTGTTTGTTCCAGTGCGTTCCAGTTCCACCAAAAAAGTAGAACATGCTGCATTTTACCTGCACTGGACTGTACTGGAACGCATCAAAACGCATCATAAACGCACTGGAACGCACTGGAACACACCTAAATGCACCAAAAATGCACTGGAACACACTTGTCCTTATCTATGGTTAATAAAAAAGAGGGGTGAAAACAAAGCACTGGACTGCATCAAAAACGTATCAAAAATGCACCGGAACGCATGAAAAAAGTGCATGCAGAAAAGCACCTGGAACGCATCCGGATTGTGTTTCTATGGTGTGAACTGGCCCTAGTTCACACTATAGAAACGCAGTCTGGGTGCGTTCCAGGTGCTTTTCTGCATGCGCGTTTTTGACACATTCCAGTGCATTGTTGAGGCGTTTTTGATGCAGTCCAGTGTTTTTTTCCGCCTCTTTTCACTTAGGACAAGTGTGTTGCAGTGCGTCTTTGGTGCATTTAGGTGCGTTGCGGTGCATTCCAGTGCATTTTTGGTACGTTCCGTTGCGTTTTTGATGTGTTTTACTGGTGTCCAGTACAGTTTTGTACCTAAAAAATGCAGCATGACCAATTATTTTTTGGCTTTCTGAAATGCACTGGAACGGACTGCAGTGGTGTGAACTATGCCATTGGCATTAATGTGATCAACTTTCTTTGCGTTTTTCAGGCATCAAAAAATCGCACTGCACTGCATCCGGTGTGAACTGGCCCTAAATATCATCCCCGGGGGGTGTCTATAGTATGCCTGTAAAGTAGCACATGTTTTCCATGTTTATAACAGTTGGAGAGCAAAATGACATTTCTAAAGTAAAATAATAGTCATTTAAAAGTCCTTGCGGCTGTAATGAATTGCTGGTTCCTGTCAATACAGATAAAAGTCATTGAAAGTCTTTGCTAACCAAAAAAAAAATGCGTGGGGGTTCCCCCAAATTCCATAACCAGGCCCTTCAGGTCTGGAATGGATATTAAGTGGAACCCCGCTGCAAATTTAAAAAAAAATTACGTGGGGTTCCCCCCAAATATCCAAACCAGGCCCTTCAGATCTGGCATGGATTTTAAGGGGAACTCCACCCCAAATTTAAAAAAAAATGGCGTGGAGTCCCCCTAAAAATCCACACCAGACCCTTTATCCAAGCACATAACCTGGCCGGCCGCAGGGGAAGAGGGGGGGACGAGAGAGCGGCCCCCCTCCCTCCTGAACCATACCAGGCCACATGCCCTCAACATGGGGAGGATGTCCCCATGTTGATGGGGACAAGGGCCTCATCCCCACAACCCTTGCCCGGTGGTTGTGGGGGTCTGCGGGCGGGGGGCTTATCGGAATCTGGAGGACCCCTTTAACAAAGGGGACCCCCAGATCCCGCCCCCCCCTGTGTGAAATGGTAATGGGGTACAAATGTACCCCTACGATTTCACAAGGAAAGTGTCAAAAATGTAAAAAATGACAAGAGCCGGTTTTTGACAATTCCTTTATTAATGTATTTTCTTTTCTTCCATCTTCTTCCTTCTTCTTCTTCTATTTTCTTCTTTTCTCCATTCGGGTTTCTTCCTCCATCTTCATCTTCCTCTTCATCTTTATCTTCATCTTCCTTCTTCCTTCGGTGTTCTCGTCCAGCATCTTGCTCCGGCGTCTTCCCTTCTTCTTTCTTCTCCGGCCGCTCCGTTTAAATTGGAGGTTCCCGCTGTGTGACGCTTCAGTTCGCCTCTGGGTCCGCTTACACCCGGTGACCCCGCCCCCCTCTGACGCACATGGATTTCACGGGGACTTTCCCAGTGGTGACAGAGGGGGGTGGAGCCACCGGGTGTAAGCGGACCAAGTGGAGAAGTGAAGCGTCGCACAGGGGGAACCTCCAATTCAAACGGAGCGGCCGGAGAAGAAAGAAGAAGGGAAGACGCCGGGGCAAGATGCGGACAAGAAGACCGAAGGAAGAAGGAAGATGAAGATAAAGATGAAGATGAGGATGAAGATAAAGATGGAGGAAGAAACCCGAATGGAGAAAAGAAGAAGATGGAAGAAGATGGTAGAAAGGAGAAGACATTAATAAAGGAATTGTCAAAAACCGGCTCTTGTCATTTTTTACATTTTTTACACTTTCCTTGTGAAATGGTAGGGGTACATTTGTACCCCATTACCATTTCACACAGGGGGGGGCGGGATCTGGGGGTCCCCTTTGTTAAAGGGGTCTTCCAGATTCCGATAAGCCCCCCGCCCGCAGACCCCCACAACCACCGGGCAAGGGTTGTGGGGATGAGGCCCTTGTCCCCATCAACATGGGGACATCCTCCCCATGTTGAGGGCATGTGGCCTGGTACGGTTCAGGAGGGAGGGGGGGGCGCTCTTGTCCCCCCCTTTTCCCCTGCGGCCGGCCAGGTTGCGTGCTCGGATAAGGGTCTGGTGTGGATTTTTGGGGGAACTCCACGCCATTTTTTTATAAAATTTGGGGTGGAGTTCCCCTTAAAATCCATGCCAGATCTGAAGGGCCTGGTTTGGATATTTGGGGGGAACCCGCACGTCATTTTTTTTTTTAATTTGCAGCGGGGTTCCCCTTAATATCCATTCCAGACCTGAAGGGCCTGGTTATGGAATTTGGGGGACCCCCACGCTTTTTTTTTTTGGTTAGCAAAGACTTTCAAAGACTTTTCTCTATATTGCCGGGAGCCGACAATTCATTACAGCCGCGGCTGCTTTTAAATGGGTTTTTTTTCCTTTAGAAATGTCATTTTGCAGGCGCAATGGAAAGTTCAGAGCCGCGCCTGTTCAACTTATGCAAATTAGTTTACGTGACTTGACATTTACTAAGATTTTGCCGGCGTAGTGAACCGGCGCATTTAAACCATTGAAATTCCCGCGCTGAGCTAAAAAAAAACTCCCGCAGCTCGAATCGGAATTGCCGGCGCAGCGGGCTGGTTCTGAAAAAGTTACTTTCCCACTCTATTTTGCCCATGTTTGTTATTTGGGCACTTGTCACTACACTTCCTCACATCACCCCACATCACCCCCATTATATTCTCACTTCCAACTTCTTTATATTTAGATTTTAACATGCTGTGCGCCAGGTCCATAGTAGGCGCACTGAGCGCCTCCTCCCGGGCGCAGAGAACACTATGTAAATACCAAAACAGCCACTGCGCACGCAGATGCGCCAATACTCATGGCGCAAACGTTTGGTAAATCAGCCCCGCTCTCTCTATCTGTGGTAAACCCTGCCAGTAGGATTCGTTTTACATAGATTCATAGTCCCACCCACAATGAGAAATGAAAGTAGCTGATTGGACAGTTCTGATTGGATGTTTATTTGTAATATGTTTTGTTTTAAATTCGATTCAAATTTGAATCAAATCGAATTTGAAGCAAATTTATAAAATGTACTAGGAGATGTTCATGCAATGAAGCATATCATAAAATTATGAATTCTTCGATCAGGCATGCTGACAACTTCATTGATGCGATAAATATAAATGAAATAAGATGTGTGTGGTTTTTTTGCACTGGAACACTGCAAGTATGAGAAGTTGATGTGACAGATGTATATAAGTAAGTAAGTAACTAACCATCTTCCAAAATTTCTAATTCAAATAGAAAAGATTATAATAAAATAGAAAATAGACTATAAAACAATAGAACAGAAAAGAATATATTATTTTTTATTCTATTCTGTTCTATTTTTTTTTTCTAGTCTATTTTCTATTTCTATTCTAATCTTTCTAATTGGAATTCGAAAAATCGGTCGCATTCGACAATATTTCAACCAAATTCGATAATATTTCAACCGGATTCGAAATTATTTCAACCGAATAGAAAAGATTATAATAAAATAGAAAAACAGAGAATAGACTATTTCTAGTCTATTTTCTATTTCTATTCTAATCTTTTATAATTGGAATTAGAATTCATTCTATACGAAATTCGAATGTCAGAACATGGTTTATTATAATTTTTTTCTATTCGGTTGGAATAATTTTGAATCCGGTTGAAATATTATCGAATTTGGTTGAAATATTAACGAATGCGGATGAAATATTATCGACTGCGGTAGAAATATTTTCGAATTTGGTTGAAATATTTTCGAATGCGACCGATTTTTCGAATTCCAATTAGAAAAGATTAGAATAGAAATAGAAAATATGCAAGAAAGAGAAAAGTTGCGCTACTGGGTGAATAAAGTGTAATCGTGGCTGCCAGCATCAGCAAATAGACATATTGCAAAAATAACATATAAAAACAAAAAATGCAGCGCCCAAAAAGTGTATGAAGGCCCAAACACACAAAGGGATTGGGACAGACAACAAACAGTGAAAAAAGTATACAGCCCACAGAGAGGCCAAGAATGTTAAATTCCAACTGTGCGTCACTCCAGATAATACCTACACATATATATAAAAAATCATGTGTAGCTGTGTACAGTAAACTCATATAAAAGTCCAATGAGAGTGACAATGTGTGGACTGGAAACGGATGACAGAAATGTTACATGAATGTTGAAACATTAGAACATAGTCCCCATATAATAAATCCAACGAGACTTCGAGATCATAGGATACGTATGTTCATAAATCCATAGCACCCGGGGATGTGACTCCAACACCAGGGATGGGGGAAAGAAATGGATACTCTTACCCCTATATGTGGATGCACACACCAGCGGTGGTGAGTCAAACAGGCAGAAGATGTAAGTGTAGACCACACTGGATCTGTCCTCCTGGAGCAGCAGCAGATGAAGCAAACTCAGGGAATCTAATCCTCTCCAGGATGCAGGCACGAAATTTCCAAGACGTCAGTGTATCAAAGATCACATAAAAAAATGGAACAGAGGAGACTCCTCATAGTGCAGGATCAGATGGCAAGATAAAAATCACATTTATTCAGGAACAAGTCACAAAACACACATGGTGTAAAAAATAAAACAAGAAAACATGCAGGCTTCCATGCAGAGACTTGCAAATATGGTGATCACAAAAATGGTTTCAAATAACGGCGTAGCAGCAAAGCAGGTTCATGTACCCGACATGTTTCGCATAAGGAATGCATCAACTGGGGCATGAACCTGCAGGAAAATACCACGCCATAATATACATGTAACATAATTGCTTGGACTCACCACAGCTGATGTGTGATCTCCCCATAAGAGAGGCTATCCAATCGCAAACGAGAGTTACCCACCTATGTGTTCGTCATTCAACACAGACTGACAAAGCAAAAGGGGCCGCGCACGGAGATGAGACATGACGTCTCAGCTGGCATGCGTCATCACGCCGCCAATCCGAGGAGTGAATGCGTTCCTTGTCCCACGTGCGTCGTATCATGTAAGCGACGCACGTAATGACGTCATCATACTGACGCTGGGGAACGTCATCACGCAACTCCTCCAGGAAATGCTTGCGTTCCATATCTCCGTCGTGAGGTCCATATCATGAACCGCAACAGGAAGTGCGTCCAGAGACAGACAGACAGCCTAGTAACAGCACCGATAACAGCCCCTCAATGCTTTCAAACAGTCAGCACAACTACAAGCAGAGCTTGGCTAGTAGAAATGACGGACACAAAAGGGGGCAGACATAATTGATATACCCTGAAAAGTATTGGTCTATAGCACCAGTACAATGCAGGGATCATTCATAGCACAAATGAGATCTGTGCAAATAAATATAAAAACATTCTGAAAAGTAAAAATATACTTAAAAAAAGGGTACAATATTGGCAGTATATGACAGCTATACAGAAATGTAAAAAAATCATTAATACCAAAGAAATGTGGATCAATATACTATTGTACCACAAGGTGCAAATAACCCACTACAGATAATCATCCACATCATATAAATAGACATGAGATGTGTAGCAGGAATGAAAAACATAAAATGTTAAAAATAACCATACATAATATATATGAATAATAATATAAAAATCATGTATCTGTATGAAGATATATGAGCCAGAAGTATGCTCTAGCTAACAGTGGTAAATAGAATATTGGAATAATAAATCCTAAAATGAGATGATCTATGACATAAACGGAACCAGGAAAGTAGACAGTAAATTACAAGTAGAAGAAAGGCATGGATGAACGCCCCCACATCAATATAAAAATAAGACATGGAGATAGATTATTCTAAATTAGGCCTTGTTAATAAAGGAATTAATGTCCCAATCGATGTTAAGCCCAAACGGAGAATTGCATCGAAGTTGGTAAATCCAGAAAGTTTCCAATTGGGAAACACCCCTGACGGGAGACTCCCCTCTCCAGTGAGGGACAAAATGGTCAATCACCTGGAATTTGGTACCTATAACCTTCTTATTATGAACATGGAGGTAATGTCTAGGTACACTATGGTTGGTGCGACCTTTTTTAATGCCGGTAATGTGTTCATTAACACGAATAGAGAAGTTACGAATAGTACGTCCCACATACTGCTTATTACATGGACATGTAATAAGGTAAACAATAAAACTTGTAGTGCATGTGGTAAACTGTTTCATATGGTATATGGTGGAGGTAGTAGAAGATGTAAAACTGGCACTTCTACTACGCCCAATAACATTGTGAATGCACGCATTACAGCATCTACACGGATAGTAGCCCTTCATATCAGGAAAATGAGACGGACATGATTTGTCCGGAGGATCGACTACATTAGAAGCAATCTGGTTGCGAAGAGATGGAGCTCCTCTATAAACAACACCTGCCCGATCTGGGAGCACTGGGCCCAACAGGGGATCGTTCTTAAGAACTCCCCAGTGTCGGTTCAGAATATGCTTGATCCGTCTATGCTGTATAGAGAATTGGGTCACAAAGGACCACCTAAATCGTGGATCCGGTGGACGTTTAGGACGTTCAACAACTAGAGACTGTCTGTCTAGCAAAGACACCTTTGCTATTTCTGTATCTATAGCGGACGGAAGATAACCTTTCTCAACAAATCTTGACTTGAGGGTGTCCGCTTGTATGTAGAAATCGTCAAGATGTGCACAGTTTCTCCTGACTCTAAGTAGTTGACTAAATGGTACAGATTTGAGCCAAGAGCTGTAATGACAGCTGTCGATTGGGATATACCCATTACGATCTGTTGGCTTAAAAAAAGTTTTTGTCACCAATCTTTGGTCCACAACTGAAATCTCTAAATCCAAAAAATGGATAGTGTTACAACTCATCTCATAGGTAAGCACAATGCCCATATCATTATCGTTCAGGGTGACCATGAAGTCATGTAAAGACTCCTCATCACCCTTCCATAGGAGGAGGATGTCGTCAATATACCTTGCCCACAGAACTAGTTCTGGGCGTTGCAAGGCATAGACGACATCCTCCTCCCACAGGGCCATAAAAAGGTTCGCAAGACTAGGGGCGAACTTGGCGCCCATTGCGACACCTTTGGTTTGCAAAAAAAACTGCCCATGATACCAGAAATAATTGGACTGAGTGGCAAATGTTAACAAATCCATAATATTTTACACCCTCCTGGCAGACCCATAATAAGCGGGATTGACTCTGTGACGTCCCGCATTGGTCGTTACATTGACTTCCATCTACAACCGCTTGTTCAATCCACTCCATCTTTTCTAGAAGACACTGGAGCCACTATACGTCTTTTAGAAGATGTTGACTTTAGTGGAGATTGCATTCTTGTTACTGCAGATGTAACATCACTATATACGTGCATACCGCACAGACTAGGATTGCACGCGGTGAAACATTTTATGGCCATGTCTGGTCTGATACCTCAGGTCCAACAATGCTATATTATGGATTTGTTAACATTTGCCACTCAGTCCAATTATTTCTGGTATCATGGCCAGTTTTTTTTGCAAACCAAAGGTGTCGCAATGGGCGCCAAGTTCGCCCCTAGTCTTGCGAACCTTTTTATGGCCCTGTGGGAGGAGGATGTCGTCTATGCCTTGCAACGCCCAGAACTAGTTCTGTGGGCAAGGTATATTGACGACATCCTCCTCCTATGGAAGGGTGATGAGGAGTCTTTACATGACTTCATGGTCACCCTGAACGATAATGATATGGGCATTGTGCTTACCTATGAGATGAGTCGTAACACTATCCATTTTTTGGATTTAGAGATTTCAGTTGTGGACCAAAGATTGGTGACAAAAACTTTTTTTAAGCCAACAGATCGTAATGGGTATATCCCAATCGACAGCTGTCATTACAGCTCTTGGCTCAAATCTGTACCATTTAGTCAACTACTTAGAGTCAGGAGAAACTGTACACATCTTGACGATTTCTACATACAAGCGGACACCCTCAAGTCAAGATTTGTTGAGAAAGGTTATCTTCCGTCCGCTATAGATACAGAAATAGCAAAGGTGTCTTTGCTAGACAGACAGTCTCTAGTTGTTGAACGTCCTAAACGTCCACCGGATCCACGATTTAGGTGGTCCTTTGTGACCCAATTCTCTATACAGCATAGACGGATCAAGCATATTCTGAACCGACACTGGGGAGTTCTTAAGAACGATCCCCTGTTGGGCCCAGTGCTCCCAGATCGGGCAGGTGTTGTTTATAGAGGAGCTCCATCTCTTCGCAACCAGATTGCTTCTAATGTAGTCGATCCTCCGGACAAATCATGTCCGTCTCTTTTTCCTGATATGAAGGGCTACTATCCGTGTAGACGCTGTAATGTGTGCATTCACAATGTTATTGGGCGTAGTAGAAGTGCCAGTTTTACATCTTCTACTACCTCCACCATATACCATATGAAACAGTTTACCACATGCACTACAAGTTTTATTGTTTACCTTATTACATGTCCATGTAATAAGCAGTATGTGGGACGTACTATTCGTAACTTCTCTATTCGTGTTAATGAACACATTACCGGCATTAAAAAAGGTCGCACCAACCATAGTGTACCTAGACATTACCTCCATGTTCATAATAAGAAGGTTATAGGTACCAAATTCCAGGTGATTGACCATTTTGTCCCTCACTGGAGAGGGGAGTCTCGCGTCAGGGGTGTTTCCCAATTGGAAACTTTCTGGATTTACCAACTTCGATGCTATTCTCCGTTTGGGCTTAACATCGATTGGGACATTAATTCCTTTATTAACAAGGCCTAATTTAGAATAATCTATCTCCATGTCTTATTTTTATATTGATGTGGGGGCGTTCATCCATGCCTTTCTTCTACTTGTAATTTACTGTCTACTTTCCTGGTTCCGTTTATGTCATAGATCATCTCATTTTAGGATTTATTATTCCAATATTCTATTTACCACTGTTAGCTAGAGCATACTTCTGGCTCATATATCTTCATACAGATACATGATTTTTATATTATTATTCATATATATTATGTATGGTTATTTTTAACATTTTATGTTTTTCATTCCTGCTACACATCTCATGTCTATTTATATGATGTGGATGATTATCTGTAGTGGGTTATTTGCACCTTGTGGTACAATAGTATATTGATCCACATTTCTTTGGTATTAATGATTTTTTTACATTTCTGTATAGCTGTCATATACTGCCAATATTGTACCCTTTTTTTAAGTATATTTTTACTTTTCAGAATGTTTTTATATTTATTTGCACAGATCTCATTTGTGCTATGAATGATCCCTGCATTGTACTGGTGCTATAGACCAATACTTTTCAGGGTATATCAATTATGTCTGCCCCCTTTTGTGTCCGTCATTTCTACTAGCCAAGCTCTGCTTGTAGTTGTGCTGACTGTTTGAAAGCATTGAGGGGCTGTTATCGGTGCTGTTACTAGGCTGTCTGTCTGTCTCTGGACGCACTTCCTGTTGCGGTTCATGATATGGACCTCACGACGGAGATATGGAACGCAAGCATTTCCTGGAGGAGTTGCGTGATGACGTTCCCCAGCGTCAGTATGATGACGTCATTACGTGCGTCGCTTACATGATACGACGCACGTGGGACAAGGAACGCATTCACTCCTCGGATTGGCGGCGTGATGACGCATGCCAGCTGAGACGTCATGTCTCATCTCCGTGCGCGGCCCCTTTTGCTTTGTCAGTCTGTGTTGAATGACGAACACATAGGTGGGTAACTCTCGTTTGCGATTGGATAGCCTCTCTTATGGGGAGGTCACACATCAGCTGTGGTGAGTCCAAGCAATTATGTTACATGTATATTATGGCGTGGTATTTTCCTGCAGGTTCATGCCCCAGTTGATGCATTCCTTATGCGAAACATGTCGGGTACATGAACCTGCTTTGCTGCTACGCCGTTATTTGAAACCATTTTTGTGATCACCATATTTGCAAGTCTCTGCATGGAAGCCTGCATGTTTTCTTGTTTTATTTTTTACACCATGTGTGTTTTGTGACTTGTTCCTGAATAAATGTGATTTTTATCTTGCCATCTGATCCTGCACTATGAGGAGTCTCCTCTGTTCCATTTTTTTATGTGATCTTTGATACACTGACGTCTTGGAAATTTCGTGCCTGCATCCTGGAGAGGATTAGATTCCCTGAGTTTGCTTCATCTGCTGCTGCTCCAGGAGGACAGATCCAGTGTGGTCTACACTTACATCTTCTGCCTGTTTGACTCACCACCGCTGGTGTGTGCGTCCACATTAGTGATGAGCCGAACACCCCCGGGTTCGGTTCGCACCAGAACCCGCGAACGGACCGAAAATTTGTACGAACATTAGAACCCTATTAAATACAATGGATGCGAACGTTCGAATTCTAAAGTGCTAATTATAACAACTATTATGCATGTTATTGTCCTAAAAAGGGTTTGGGAACCCGGGTTCTGCACCAGGGGACATGTATCAATGCAAAAAGAAGTTTTAAAAACGGTCGTTTTTCGGGAGCAGTCATTTTAATGATGCATAAAGTGAAAAAAAAAAAGTCAAATATTCCTTTAAATATCGTACCTGGGGGGTGTCTAAAGTATGCCTGTGAAGTGCCACGTGTTTCCCGTATTTAGAACTGTCCCTGCACAAAATGACACTTCTAAAGGAAAGAAAAGCCATTTAAAACTGCTTGCGGCTTTAATGTAATGTCTGGTCCCGGTAATATGGATGAAAATCTTTAAGAAAAATGGCATAGCTACCCCATGACCCCCCCCCCTACCCCAGCCCATTACCAGCCCCTTTGGGTCTTGTATGGATATTAAGGGGAACCCCGCACATAAAATAAAAAAGGCCCTATATACTCTGAACAGCCGTATACAGGCGGTGCATACAAGACAGGGACTGTAGGTTTGTTCTTATGTAGAATGTGTTTGTAATTTTGAACAGGTACATTGTTGAAGTGTAGCTCCAGCCCAAAAATCTATTTTTAAACTTTTTGGAAAACATAGGTAAGGGTTATCACCCCTGTAACATTTGTTTTGCTGTCTGTGCCCCTGTTCAGAACATTTCACCTCACTTTCCGTCCCAATGACAACTGTTTTTGAAATGTGGTGTTTTTCTTGAAACAAGGATTGCTGATAAAGCATCAGTACAGAGGAGACACCTTTCTCCCATATTTATTCTTACAGGAGAGAATTTTCCTTCCTAGGGGTAGATTTCCTCTCACTTCCTGTTGTCTTCTTTCGTTTGCAAGTAGGAGTCGTTTGTAAGTTGGATGTTTGAAAGTAGGGACCTGCCGTATATACTCTGCAGAAATAGGCCCCTTAGTTGTTGGTGTTGGCACAACACTGTAAGCACTCACAGTTACTCTTGGTTGGTGCTGGAACGCCCTGCTGTCAACTATTATATCAGGAATTTTAATTACATATAATTGTTGAACAGTGGTAGTAAAAATTGGGGCTTTGATGGTGGTGCTGGTGCCACAACACTGTAAGCCCTGACAGTTACTCTTGGTGGGTGCAGCAATGGGCCCTGCTGTGAATTATTAGATCAAGAATTGTAATTGCATGCCCCTGTTGAACAGGGGCTGAAAAATTGGGCTTTTCGTGGTGGTGGTGGTGGTGGTGGTGTTGCCACAACACTGTAAGCCCTCAGAGTTACTCTTGGTGGGTGCAGGAATGGGCCCTGCTGTGAATTATTAGATCAAGAATTGTAATTACATGCCCCTTTTGAACAGGGGCTGAAAAATTGGGCCTTTCGTGGTGGTGGTGGTGGTGGCGTTGCCACAACACTGTAAGCCCTCAGACTTACTCTTGGTGGGTGCAGGAATGGGCCCTGCTGTGAATTATTACATCAAGAATTGTAATTGCATGCCCCCGTTGAACAGGGGCTGAAAAATTGGGCCTTAGGCACTGGTGGCACAACACTACAACCCCTCACAGATACTGTACTTGGAGCACAGCAATGAGCCCTGTTGCTAAGTATTGCTTCAAAAATTGTAATGACACGCCCCTGTTAAACAGGGGCTGAAAAATTGGGCCTTAGGCACTGGTGGCACAACACTACAACCCCTCACAGATACTGTACTTGGAGCACAGCAATGAGCCCTATGGCAAATTATTGCTAAAAAAATTGTAAGTACACGCCCCTGTAAAACAGGGGCTGAAAAATTGGGCCTTAGCCACTGGTGGCGGCACCCATAAACAAAAATGATCTTCCAAGCTATCATCATCAATCGTATCATTGAGGACTCGGAGGAGGAGGATAGCCAGTCAACATAACAGCACAGGCACTCAGCATCAGCATCAGTCTTGAAGGGACGTGACATGTTAAAATCAATTAGTCTGTTATATCAGCATCAGGTGTGTGGTAGCTGGTGGTGATCCAAGACTGGTTCATCTTGATGAAAGTCAGTCGATCAACCGAGTCGGTGGACAGGCGCACCCTGTGATCCGTGACAAATCCTCCAGCAGCACTGAATGTGCGTTCCGAAAGAACGCTGGATGCAGGACAGGCCAGTAGCTCAATTGCATACTGTGCAAGCTCTGGCCAGTGATCCATCCTCAAGACCCAGTAAGCCAGAGGATTTTCGGTGGGGAAGGTGTCCAAGTCTGACCTTGCCCCTAGATATTCCTGCACCATGTTTATCAGACGCTGGCGATGGTTGCTGGAACCAATCATACTTTGGGGCTGCGGACTAAAGAATTGTCTGAACGCATCGGTCAGACGGCCACCTTCCCCACCGCTCCTTCTTTGACTGGCCGAAGCCTCAGCAACTCGTTGTCCTGGACCAGGAGTTTGTAACCTCCCAGTCTCTGGGAACGCGTTGCACAGACCTTTCTGCAAGGCCTCCCGGAGTTGTCTCATCCTCTGCTCCCTCTGCGACGGTAACATAAGGTCCGCAACCTTACCCTTGTACCGTGGATCAAGGAGAGTGGCCAGCCAGTAATGGTCCCTCTCCTTGATCCGAAGAATACGAGGATCCTTCCGCAGACTTTGCAGGATCAGGGAGGCCATGCAGCGTAGGTTTGCTGAGGCATTCGCTCCGGAGTCCTCTGGGTCACTAAGGACGACATGATCCGCAGTCACCTCCTCCCAGCCACGTACAAGTCCACTGGTTTCTTGGGACTGTAAATCATCCCTAAAAGACTGCTGCTGATGATGCTGAGTGCCAGCCTCCACCTCCATGCTGACACAATCCTCCTCCTCCTCCTCCTCCTCCTCCTCTTCCTCTTCCTGTGCGATGGGTGGGACAGAAGGAACACTGTCTGGGTAAAGGGGGCCTTGAGAGGCAAGGAAGTCCTCCTCTTCCTGCCTCTGTTCTGCCTCAAGTGCCCTGTCCATTATTCCACGCAGCGTGTGCTCCAACAGGTGGACAAGAGGTACAGTGTCACTGATGCATGCACTGTCACTGCTCACCATCCTCGTGGCCTCCTCAAATGGTGCCAGGACAGTGCATGCATCCCTGATCATGCCCCACTGGCGTGGAGAAAAAAAACCAAGCTCCCCTGACCCTGTCCTGGTGCCGTAGTCGCACAGGTACTCATTGATGGCCCTCTGCTGCGTGTGCAGCCGCTGCAGCATGGCCAACGTTGAGTTCCACCTGGTGGGCATGTCACATATAAGGCGGTTCTTGGGCAGGTTCAACTCCTTTTGCAGCTCAGCCAGGCGAGCACTGGCATTATAAGATCTGCGGAAATGCACACAGACTTTCCTGGCCTGCCTCAGGACATCCTGTAAGCCCGGGTACCTGCCCAAGAACCGCTGCACCACCAGGTTAAGGACGTGAGCCACACAGGGCACATGGGTCAGTTGTCCCTGTCGGAGGGCGGAGAGGAGGTTGGTGCCATTGTCGCAAACCACCATTCCTGGCTTAAGCTGGCGTGGCGTCAACCACCTCTCGGCCTGGCCCTGCAGAGCAGACAGGACCTCTGCCCCAGTGTGGCTTCTGTCCCCCAAACACACCAGCGCAAGCACGGCATGGCATCTTTTTGCCTGCGTACTTGCGTAGCCCCGTGAACGGCTACGGAGCACCGCTGGTTCATAGGACAAACCACAGGAAGAGGCCATGGAGGAAGAAGAAGAGGAGGGGGTGGAGGAGAGAGGTGTGTCACAACCAGTAGTAGCATTTTGGAGGCGTGGCGGTGGGACAACCTCCAACACTACTGCACCTTGTCCTGCATCCTTCCCAGCTGCCAAAAGAGTGACCCAATGGGCCGTGAAAGAAAGGTAACGTCCCTGTCCATGCCTGCTGGACCATGAGTCAGCGGTAATATGCACCTTACCGCTGACCGCCCTGTCCAGCGAGGCCAAGACATTGCCTTCCACATGCCGGTAGAGAGCCGGAATAGCCTTCCGTGAGAAAAAGTGGCGTTTGGGAACCTGCCACTGAGGAACCGCACATTGCACAAACTCACGGAAGGGGGCCGAGTCTACCAACTGAAAAGGCAGCAGTTGAAGCGCTAGCAATTTAGCCAAGCTAGCATTCAACCGCTGGGCATGTGGATGGCTGGGAGTGAACTTCTTTCGACGGTCCAGCAGCTGGGGCAGGGAAATTTGCCTGCTAGAATCGGACGACGGTGTACTGCTAGCAGAGTGGCCGCAAGTACTTGGCTGTGACACACCTAATTCTACACCTTCATTCCTCTCAGTGCATGTTTCAGAGAGGACTGAAGTTATAGTGGGGTTGGAGATCCCAGCTGATGCGGTGCAAGGAGAGGTCCGCTTTGTTCTTTGGTGTGGGTCTTTGAGGTAGGCTTGCCAACGAGCTGCATGGCAGGTCAACATATGTCTGGTCAGGCATGTGGTACCCAAGCGGCTGATGTTTTGGCCACGCGATATACGCTTGAGACATATGTTGCAAACAGCAGCTGTGCGATCTGATGCACTAGCCTCAAAAAAGGCCCACACCAAGGAACTTTTTGAATGACGGGCAGAGGCAGCGCCCTGCACAGGCGGAGCTCTGCGGTGTGATTCCGTCGGTGTACTGCCCTTACGCTGGCCACCAAAGGGCATCCTGTCTCGTTGGAGATGTGCCTCCTCCTCATCCTCCTCCTCCTCTCTCCTATTAGGCACCCACGTGGAGTCAGTGACCTCATCATCCCCTCCCTCCTCATCACTGGAGCCAATCTGGCAGTATGCTGCAGCTGCTGGAACATGACTGCCAGATTGGTGTCCTTCTTGAGCATCCCCTCTGTCTGCTCCACCCTACTGCCTTCCTGTAGCTGGGTTTCATCATCAGACCCTTCGAAACGCTGGGCATCCTCCTGGAGCATGTACCCAACACTGTGCTCAAACAGTTCGGGGGACTCCTCAGGAGGAGGACATGGTGGGTCTAGGGAAGGAGTGACTGATGATGAGTCTGACATTGATACCAGGGAAGAGGACGCTTTGGCAGCTGCTTTGCCAGTACCCTGAGC
Organism: Rana muscosa; assembly: GCA_029206835.1. Taxonomy (NCBI): domain Eukaryota; kingdom Metazoa; phylum Chordata; class Amphibia; order Anura; family Ranidae; genus Rana; species Rana muscosa. Next base: position 4,314,134 of record JARGYO010005562.1, read on the forward strand.
CTGGGTGAGAGAGGATGAGGAGGAGGAGGAGGGCTTGGTCATCCACTCTACCAAGTCTTCGGCATGATGTGGCTCAACATGTCCAGCTGCCGAAAAGAAGGACAAGCGTGTCCCATGGCCATGTGCTGATGACAATGCACCGCGTCCACGACCAGCACTGTTGCCCCCAGACACAGAGCCTGCTTGCCCTCTTTTATTGCCTCCTGACTGTCTGCCTCTCCTTGTTTGCCTTCCAGACATTCTAATAGATGGCCTGCAGGGAGATGGGAAAAAAGCAATAAGGGCTACCTTCAGGTGTCCTTCTCTGTCCCTTGAAACAAGGACTTGCACAGTGAAAGAAACTGACACTCTCCCTACCTACAGTTTTCTGTCCCTAGAAAAAATGTTTTTTTAAGCACAATATAGCACAAGGAGAATTCACTCACTGTCCTTCCAGGTCCCTGGAAACAAGGACTTGCACAGTGAAAGAAACTGACACTCTCCCTACCTACAGTTTTCTGTCCCTAGAAAAAATGTTTTTTTTAAGCACAATATAGCACAAGGAGAATTCACTCACTGTCCTTCCAGGTCCCTGGAAACAAGGACTTGCACAGTGAAAGAAACTGACACTCTCCCTACCTACAGTTTTCTGTCCCTAGAAAAAATGTTTTTTTTAAGCACAATATAGCACAAGGAGAATTCACTCACTGTCCTTCCAGGTCCCTAGAAACAAGGACTTGCACAGTGAAAGAAACTGACACTCTCCCTACTTACAGTTTTCTGTCCCTAGAAAAAATGTTTTTTTTAAGCACAATATAGCACAAGGAGAATTCACTCACTGTCCTTCCAGGTCCCTGGAAACAAGGACTTGCACAGTGAAAGAAACTGACACTCTCCCTACCTACAGTTTTCTGTCCCTAGAAAAAATGTTTTTTTAAGCACAATATAGCACAAGGAGAATTCACTCACTGTCCTTCCAGGTCCCTGGAAACAAGGACTTGCACAGTGAAAGAAACTGACACTCTCCCTACCTACAGTTTTCTGTCCCTAGAAAAAATGTTTTTTTAAGCACAATATAGCACAAGGAGAATTCACTCACTGTCCTTCCAGGTCCCTGGAAACAAGGACTTGCACAGTGAAAGAAACTGACACTCTCCCTACCTACAGTTTTCTGTCCCTAGAAAAATTTTTTTTTTAAGCACAATATAGCACAAGGAGAATTCACTCACTGTCCTTCCAGGTCCCTGGAAACAAGGACTTGCACAGTGAAAGAAACTGACACTCTCCCTACCTACAGTTTTCTGTCCCTAGAAAAAAAAATTTTTTAAGCACAATATAGCACAAGGAGAATTCACTCACTGTCCTTCCAGGTCCCTGGAAACAAGGACTTGCACAGTGAAAGAAACTGACACTCTCCCTACCTACAGTTTTCTGTCCCTAGAAAAAATGTTTTTTTTAAGCACAATATAGCACAAGGAGAATTCACTCACTGTCCTTCCAGGTCCCTGGAAACAAGGACTTGCACAGTGAAAGAAACTGACACTCTCCCTACCTACAGTTTTCTGTCCCTAGAAAAAATGTTTTTTTTAAGCACAATATAGCACAAGGAGAATTCACTCACTGTCCTTCCAGGTCCCTAGAAACAAGGACTTGCACAGTGAAAGAAACTGACACTCTCCCTACCTACAGTTTTCTGTCCCTAGAAAAAATGTTTTTTTTTAAGCACAATATAGCACAAGGAGAATTCACTCACTGTCCTTCCAGGTCCCTAGAAACAAGGACTTGCACAGTGAAAGAAACTGACACTCTCCCTACCTACAGTTTTCTGTCCCTAGAAAAAATGTTTTTTTAAGCACAATATAGCACAAGGAGAATTCACTCACTGTCCTTCCAGGTCCCTGGAAACAAGGACTTGCACAGTGAAAGAAACTGACACTCTCCCTACCTACAGTTTTCTGTCCCTAGAAAAAATGTTTTTTTTAAGCACAATATAGCACAAGGAGAATTCACTCACTGTCCTTCCAGGTCCCTGGAAACAAGGACTTGCACAGTGAAAGAAACTGACACTCTCCCTACCTACAGTTTTCTGTCCCTGGAAAAAATGTTTTTTTTAAGCACAATATAGCACAAGGAGAATTCACTCACTGTCCTTCCAGGTCCCTAGAAACAAGGACTTGCACAGTGAAAGAAACTGACACTCTCCCTACCTACAGTTTTCTGTCCCTAGAAAAAATGTTTTTTTTAAGCACAATATAGCACAAGGAGAATTCACTCACTCTCCTTCCAGGTCCCTGGAAACAAGGACTTGCACAGTGAAAGAAACTGACACTCTCCCTACCTACAGTTTTCTGTCCCTAGAAAAAATGTTTTTTTTAAGCACAATATAGCACAAGGAGAATTCACTCACTGTCCTTCCAGGTCCCTGGAAACAAGGACTTGCACAGTGAAAGAAACTGACACTCTCCCTACCTACAGTTTTCTGTCCCTAGAAAAAATGTTTTTTTAAGCACAATATAGCACAAGGAGAATTCACTCACTGTCCTTCCAGGTCCCTGGAAACAAGGACTTGCACAGTGAAAGAAACTGACACTCTCCCTACCTACAGTTTTCTGTCCCTAGAAAAAATGTTTTTTTTAAGCACAATATAGCACAAGGAGAATTCACTCACTGTCCTTCCAGGTCCCTGGAAACAAGGACTTGCACAGTGAAAGAAACTGACACTCTCCCTACCTACAGTTTTCTGTCCCTAGAAAAAATGTTTTTTTTAAGCACAATATAGCACAAGGAGAATTCACTCACTGTCCTTCCAGGTCCCTAGAAACAAGGACTTGCACAGTGAAAGAAACTGACACTCTCCCTACTGTGAGGGGGTTAGCTCGGCAGCGGGTGTGTGTGACCCCCGGGATGGGCTCCCCACACAAAACAGGCCCAGCAAACGGAGGTTGTGGTTTTCAAAATCAAAAAGGTGCGGTTTATTTTCTATTTACAGTGACAAAACACAGCAAAGCAAAAGAAACATAAACAAAATAAATCCTGGTCAACTTGACCTCTGACTAAACATACAGGTTTCCTAACTAACAACTGGGATCAGCCTAGTGCTGTCCTAGTCCCTAAGTCCCTGGTTTTAAATGTCCAAGCAAATAGCCACACAGGCTTTGTCTCACCGCACAGGGGTTCACTCTCCCTAGACAGTCCACACAGGTCTGGTTCCAGGCATGAGCTAACATCTAATGAAGCTGGGAGTTCTTATAGAGGCCTAAATGAGCTGACAAGCTTCAGCTGGTCTCATCAACTCCCTGTCTGCACGGCGCCCAGCACTCTCCCTAGAGGTATGAGTCATCCATGAGCCCACTAGCCTTAGCTGGGCTTATACAACTCTCCACCTAGTTGTATAAGTCGGCGTAAAGCCTGAATCTGGGCGAAATATATCTACCCCCCTGGATGCAACCAGGTGACTTTACCTTCCTGCTGTCACATACCCCCCCCTCTTGTTTTAACCTCGGGGTTGGAACACCAGCAATCAGGCATTCATGTACTCGAGACAAAGCATCCACATTCCCCATTTGAACGCCAGGGTGATGCTTTACTGTGAAGTTGAATTCCTGGAGGGCCAGGAACCACCTATTCACTCTTCTATTTGTTTCCTTGTTTTGAGCCATCCACTTTAACGGAGCGTGATCCGTAACCATGTCAAAGTGCCTACCTAGCAGGTAGTACCGAAGGGAATCTAGAGCCCACTTCACCGCTAAACACTCCTTTTCAACGGTGGCGTAATTTACCTCATGGGACTTCAACTTCCTGCTGAGGTAAATGACTGGGTGCTCTTCCCCGTTCCAGACCTGGGACAATACTGCTCCTAACCCCACATCTGACGCATCACTTTGTACGACAAAGTCTTTAGAGAAGTCGGGTGAGTACAACACTGGCTGGCTACATAAGGCTTGTTTCAAGAATTGGAATGCTGCCTCAGCCTCGGGGGTCCATTTAATCATGACCGACCCTTTCCCCTTCGTCAGGTTGGTTAGGGGCACAGCCTTAGAAGCAAAGTGGGGAATGAATCGCCGATAATACCCAGCGATTCCCAGAAAGGCTCGTATCTGCTTCTTGCTGTTGGGACGTGGCCAACTCTGGATGGCCTCGACTTTGTTGAGTTGGGGTTTTATTACTCCCCTCCCAATGGTGTACCCAAGATATTTGGCCTCCTCCTGCCCAATGGTACACTTCTTGGGGTTAGCCGTAAACCCCGCTTCCCGAACAGAGTCCAGGACTGCTTGCACTTTTGGCAGATGTGAGGCCCAATCTGTGCTATGGACAATTACGTCATCCAGGTAAGCCGCAGCATACTTCCGATGGGGCCTCAGCATCTGGTCTATTTTCCGCTGGAATGTGGCCGGCGCATTCTGTAACCCGAACGGCATTCTTTTATATTGGAACGCCCCGTCTGGGGTTACAAATGCGGTTTTCTCTTTGGCCGACTTGGCCAGGGGGATTTGCCAATACCCTTTTGTGAGGTCAAGAGTCGTCATGTATCGGGCTGTTCCCAGCCGGTCAATCAACTCATCTATACGTGGCATGGGGTAGGTGTCAAATTTTGTAACTTTGTTCAACTGACGAAAATCGTTACAAAATCGCCAGCTCCCATCCGGTTTAGGCACCAACACAATGGGACTAGACCAATCACTTTGGGACTCCTCTATCACCCCTAAGTTCAGCATTTTCTGTACTTCCTCCCGTATTGCCTCCCGTCGGGCCTCTGGGATCCGATAGGGTTTTAACTTCACCCTTTCACCGGGCGGGGTAATGATGTCATGCTCTACCCCAGATGTTTGTCCCGGCAGCTCAGAGAATACCTCCTTGTTGCGAAGCACAAACTCCTTAACCTCCTGTTGTTGGGGTTGTGACAAGGTGGCTGCTATTCCAACCTCAGGAATCACGCAACCAGTTTGAGCTGGTGACCAAGTGTCTGCGACTAGGGACTCTCTATCCCTCCAGGCTTTCAACAGATTAACGTGATAGATCTGTTCGGGCTTTCGCCTTCCTGGTTGTCTGACCTTGTAATTCACTTCGCTCACTTTTTCCATTATCTCATAGGGGCCTTGCCATTTGGCAAGGAATTTACTTTCAACCGTAGGGACAAGTACCAGTATCCTATCCCCCGGGGAAAAGGTACGGGTCTTGGCTCCACGGTTGTACACTCTCTGCTGTGCTAACTGCGCTTGGGCCAAATGTTCCTTCACGATGGGCATTACCTGTGCAATTCGGTCTTGCATCAGGGCGACATGCTCAATCACACTCCTGTGGGGAGAACTCTCACTTTCCCAAGTTTCCTTGGCAATATCCAACAGCCCTCTTGGGTGTCTCCCATACAGTAACTCAAAGGGGGAGAATCCCGTAGAGGATTGGGGCACCTCCCTAATAGCAAACATCAAATAAGGAAGTAGACAGTCCCAATCCTTTCCATCTCTATCCACCACTTTCTTCAACATTTGTTTTAGGGTTTTGTTGAATCTTTCAACCAGCCCATCGGTTTGGGGGTGATACACAGATGTACGCAATTGCGTCACTTTGAACAATTTACACAGCTCTTTCATAACCCGGGACATAAAGGGTGTACCTTGGTCCGTAAGCAGTTCTTTACAAATACCCACCCGGCTAAAAACAAGAGATAGCTCTTTGGCTATGGTTTTGGCCGAGGTATTTCTGAGAGGGATCGCTTCTGGATAACGGGTGGCATAGTCCATTATAACCAATATGTACTGGTGCCCCCTAGCGGACTTGATTATAGGACCTACCAAATCCATTGCGATTCTCTCAAACGGGACCTCAATGATGGGTAGAGGGACCAGCGGGCTACGGAAATGTGGCATCGGGGCCGACCTCTGACACACAGGGCAGGAGGAACAATAATTTTCTATGTCCTTCATCACCCCAGGCCAATAGAATCTCTGTAATACCCTCTCTCGGGTTTTCTCTGTCCCCAGATGACCTCCAAGAATGTGCCCATGGGCCAACTCCAACACCAACTTCCTGTAAGGTTTGGGCACCACAAGCTGCTCAACGGTTTCTTCTGCCCTTTTTGCCACCCGATACAGTAGGTCCTTCTCTACGCTGAAGTATGGGTAAGTGCAGGTATTATCTGGGTTCACTAACTCGCCATCTATTTCCACTACGTTTTCCCGTGCCTTTATTAGGGCGGGGTCTTTTAACTGTTCTGTGGCAAAATTTTCCCTGTGAACCTCCAGATCAGAAAACTCCACAGACGGTAGGTTTTCGTCTGAGGAGGTGGGCTCCTCTCCAGTTTCTTGAGTCTCCCCTGCCAATACTGACAAGGGAAATTCTGGAGAGTCCTCACCACTCTCAGAGGAGTTCTGGCTATCACATTCCTGGTACATAGGGGCACCAGTGGGGGGCTCAGGATCATCCCACAGTTCCCAGAACTTCGGAAAATCCCTTCCCACAATGGCATCATGCGGTAATTGAGATACTAACCCCACTGGATGAGAGAGGGTACCTTTGGGGGTCTCAAAACACACTGTAGTCACTGGATACTCTCGGGTGTCCCCATGCACACAAATAACAGCTACCTTGCTATTCCCAGAGACCTCTGTTTTAACTAATTCAGCCTTTATCAGGGTCACAAGGCTACCTGAATCCAGCAATACCACAACATTTCTACCATTAACACACATTTTACATAAATGTTTCTCAGTTCCTCGAATGGCAGTGCATGCGACTGTCGCACACAGCGACTGACGTCTGCCCGTCAGAAAGTCACACTGCATGGGTTCCTCCACAACCGGGCAATTGGCTGCAATATGTCCCGCTTGCCGGCAGCGGTAGCAAACGATCCTTCTTGCCGCCTCTTGAGCCGCTGATTTCCCAGGCTGTTCTCGCCAAACTTGGGGTAGAGCTCCCACCCTCTCACTCTCTCCACCCTCACCCCTTGGAATCCTCTTATCCGCCCCTGGGGATGGTCTGGTCTTAGGGTGGAAAGTCCGAGTGTCTCTGGAAGAGGCCGTCAGGTTCTCTGTAGCCAAGTATTTCTCCACACGATCCACAAGACCATCGGCCGTCTCTGGGTCTCCATGGCTTACCCACTTTTGGATGGCAGTAGGAAGAGCTCTCAAAAACCGATCCATTACAACACGTTCCACAATCTTTGGTGCGGACAAAGTCTCTGGCTGTAGCCACTTTCTGCTCAGGTGAATGAGATCATACATTTGAGACCTGGGGGGTTTTCCAAGCTGGAAAGTCCAGTTATGCACACGCTGAGCCCGGACAGCCTGGGTGACACCCAGCCTTGCCAAAATTTCAGCTTTTAGCATCACATAGTCTTTTGCTTGGTTAGGCTCTAGGTCATAGTAAGCTTTCTGCGATTCACCAGTTAACAGAGGAGCCACCAGTCCAGCCCACTGCTCCTCAGGCCACTTTTCTCTTTCAGCGGTCCTTTCAAATGTGGTCAAAAATACCTCTGGATCATCCTCTCCAGTCATTTTTGTCAATAAACGACTCACCCCAAAGGACGCGGTATTAGTGGGACGGCTTTCCTCACTGGTCTGCGGACGTTGCTGCATTACTGCTTCCATTTGTTGTAGTCTCTGCTCTTGCTTCTGTAACAGGTCTATGAAGCGGGCCTCAGACTGCTGCTGGGCTTGTTGCTGAGCTTCCAGACTCTGTTGGTGAGCTTGCTGCTGGGCTGCAAGGCTCTGTTGATGAGCTTGCTGCTGGGCTGCAAGGCTCCTTTGCAAACCTGCATTTGTCTGCTGTTGATTGGCATTTGCTAGAGCCAGCTGTTTCAGTATCTCCTCCATGCTGGCTTAAAAAAAACTGCCACTGGTTCTCCACCAACTGTGAGGGGGTTAGCTCGGCAGCGGGTGTGTGTGACCCCCGGGATGGGCTCCCCACACAAAACAGGCCCAGCAAACGGAGGTTGTGGTTTTCAAAATCAAAAAGGTGCGGTTTATTTTCTATTTACAGTGACAAAACACAGCAAAGCAAAAGAAACATAAACAAAATAAATCCTGGTCAACTTGACCTCTGACTAAACATACAGGTTTCCTAACTAACAACTGGGATCAGCCTAGTGCTGTCCTAGTCCCTAAGTCCCTGGTTTTAAATGTCCAAGCAAATAGCCACACAGGCTTTGTCTCACTGCACAGGGGTTCACTCTCCCTAGACAGTCCACACAGGTCTGGTTCCAGGCATGAGCTAACATCTAATGAAGCTGGGAGTTCTTATAGAGGCCTAAATGAGCTGACAAGCTTCAGCTGGTCTCATCAACTCCCTGTCTGCACGACGCCCAGCACTCTCCCTAGAGGTATGAGTCATCCATGAGCCCACTAGCCTTAGCTGGGCTTATACAACTCTCCACCTAGTTGAATAAGTCGGCGTAAAGCCTGAATCTGGGCGAAATATATCTACCCCCCTGGATGCAACCAGGTGACTTTACCTTCCTGCTGTCACACTACCTACAGTTTTCTGTCCCTAGAAAAAATGTTTTTTTTAAGCACAATATAGCACAAGGAGAATTCACTCACTGTCCTTCCAGGTCCCTGGAAACAAGGACTTGCACAGTGAAAGAAACTGACACTCTCCCTACCTACAGTTTTCTGTCCCTAGAAAAAATGTTTTTTTAAGCACAATATAGCACAAGGAGAATTCACTCACTGTCCTTCCAGGTCCCTGGAAACAAGGACTTGCACAGTGAAAGAAACTGACACTCTCCCTACCTACAGTTTTCTGTCCCTAGAAAAAATGTTTTTTTAAGCACAATATAGCACAAGGAGAATTCACTCACTGTCCTTCCAGGTCCCTGGAAACAAGGACTTGCACAGTGAAAGAAACTGACACTCTCCCTACCTACAGTTTTCTGTCCCTAGAAAAAATGTTTTTTTTAAGCACAATATAGCACAAGGAGAATTCACTCACTGTCCTTCCAGGTCCCTAGAAACAAGGACTTGTACAGTGAAAGAAACTGACACTCTCCCTACCTACAGTTTTCTGTCCCTAGAAAAAATGTTTTTTTTAAGCACAATATAGCACAAGGAGAATTCACTCACTGTCCTTCCAGGTCCCTGGAAACAAGGACTTGCACAGTGAAAGAAACTGACACTCTCCCTACCTACAGTTTTCTGTCCCTAGAAAAAATGTTTTTTTAAGCACAATATAGCACAAGGAGAATTCACTCACTGTCCTTCCAGGTCCCTGGAAACAAGGACTTGCACAGTGAAAGAAACTGACACTCTCCCTACCTACAGTTTTCTGTCCCTAGAAAAAATGTTTTTTTTAAGCACAATATAGCACAAGGAGAATTCACTCACTGTCCTTCCAGGTCCCTGGAAACAAGGACTTGCACAGTGAAAGAAACTGACACTCTCCCTACCTACAGTTTTCTGTCCCTAGAAAAAATGTTTTTTTTAAGCACAATATAGCACAAGGAGAATTCACTCACTGTCCTTCCAGGTCCCTAGAAACAAGGACTTGCACAGTGAAAGAAACTGACACTCTCCCTACCTACAGTTTTCTGTCCCTAGAAAAAATGTTTTTTTTAAGCACAATATAGCACAAGGAGAATTCACTCACTGTACTTCCAGGTCCCTGGAAACAAGGACTTGCACAGTGAAAGAAACTGACACTCTCCCTACCTACAGTTTTCTGTCCCTAGAAAAAATGTTTTTTTTAAGCACAATATAGCACAAGGAGAATTCACTCACTGTCCTTCCAGGTCCCTGGAAACAAGGACTTGCACAGTGAAAGAAACTGACACTCTCCCTACCTACAGTTTTCTGTCCCTAGAAAAAATGTTTTTTTAAGCACAATATAGCACAAGGAGAATTCACTCACTGTCCTTCCAGGTCCCTGGAAACAAGGACTTGCACAGTGAAAGAAACTGACACTCTCCCTACCTACAGTTTTCTGTCCCTAGAAAAAATGTTTTTTTTAAGCACAATATAGCACAAGGAGAATTCACTCACTGTCCTTCCAGGTCCCTGGAAACAAGGACTTGCACAGTGAAAGAAACTGACACTCTCCCTACCTACAGTTTTCTGTCCCTAGAAAAAATGTTTTTTTTAAGCACAATATAGCACAAGGAGAATTCACTCACTGTACTTCCAGGTCCCTGGAAACAAGGACTTGCACAGTGAAAGAAACTGACACTCTCCCTACCTACAGTTTTCTGTCCCTAGAAAAAATGTTTTTTTTAAGCACAATATAGCACAAGGAGAATTCACTCACTGTCCTTCCAGGTCCCTGGAAACAAGGACTTGCACAGTGAAAGAAACTGACACTCTCCCTACCTACAGTTTTCTGTCCCTAGAAAAAATGTTTTTTTAAGCACAATATAGCACAAGGAGAATTCACTCACTGTCCTTCCAGGTCCCTGGAAACAAGGACTTGCACAGTGAAAGAAACTGACACTCTCCCTACCTACAGTTTTCTGTCCCTAGAAAAAATGTTTTTTTTAAGCACAATATAGCACAAGGAGAATTCACTCACTGTCCTTCCAGGTCCCTGGAAACAAGGACTTGCACAGTGAAAGAAACTGACACTCTCCCTACCTACAGTTTTCTGTCCCTAGAAAAAATGTTTTTTTTAAGCACAATATAGCACAAGGAGAATTCACTCACTGTCCTTCCAGGTCCCTAGAAACAAGGACTTGCACAGTGAAAGAAACTGACACTCTCCCTACCTACAGTTTTCTGTCCCTAGAAAAAATGTTTTTTTTAAGCACAATATAGCACAAGGAGAATTCACTCACTGTCCTTCCAGGTCCCTGGAAACAAGGACTTGCACAGTGAAAGAAACTGACACTCTCCCTACCTACAGTTTTCTGTCCCTAGAAAAAATGTTTTTTTTAAGCACAATATAGCACAAGGAGAATTCACTCACTGTCCTTCCAGGTCCCTGGAAACAAGGACTTGCACAGTGAAAGAAACTGACACTCTCCCTACCTACAGTTTTCTGTCCCTAGAAAAAATGTTTTTTTTAAGCACAATATAGCACAAGGAGAATTCACTCACTGTCCTTCCAGGTCCCTGGAAACAAGGACTTGCACAGTGAAAGAAACTGACACTCTCCCTACCTACAGTTTTCTGTCCCTAGAAAAAATGTTTTTTTTAAGCACAATATAGCACAAGGAGAATTCACTCACTGTCCTTCCAGGTCCCTAGAAACAAGGACTTGCACAGTGAAAGAAACTGACACTCTCCCTACCTACAGTTTTCTGTCCCTAGAAAAAATGTTTTTTTTAAGCACAATATAGCACAAGGAGAATTCACTCACTGTCCTTCCAGGTCCCTGGAAACAAGGACTTGCACAGTGAAAGAAACTGACACTCTCCCTACCTACAGTTTTCTTTCCCTAGAAAAAATGTTTTTTTTAAGCACACTATAGCACAAGGAGAATTCACTCACTGTCCTTCCCAGTCCCTAGAAACAAGGACTTGCACAGTGAAAGAAACTGACACTCTCCCTACCTACAGTTTTCTGTCCCTAGAAAAAATGTTTTTTTTAAGCACACTATAGCACAAGCACAAAACACACTGACACTCTCCCTACCTATCCTTCTCTTTCCCTAAACTAAAGGAATCCAGGTTAAGCAAGAAAGAAATAAAAGTCACTGTCCCTGCCTATGCTGCTCTATCCCTGCTCCGGAACACACTACACTAGGCCGCTGTGCTGGCGGCCTTTTATAGTGTGGGGCGTGTACTAAACACCCTCAGCAATAATTGGCCACAGGCATCCTGCCTGTGGCCAATCATTGCTCTCCTCGCTGCCGGCGCTGTGATTGGCCAAGCATGCGGGGTCACAGTGCATGCTTGGCCAATCACAGCGCCTGGATGACACTGCGATGGCGTAGTGCATTGTGGGCCGTTCGCGTCACTCGAATTTGGCGCGAACGGCCCAAATCGTTCGATCTTCGTCGAACGATCGAACAGCCGATGTTCGAGTCGAACGTATGTTCGACTCGAACACGAAGCTCATCCCTAGTCCACATATAGGGGTAAGAGTATCCATTTCTTTCCCCCATCCCTGGTGTTGGAGTCACATCCCCGGGTGCTATGGATTTATGAACATACGTATCCTATGATCTCGAAGTCTCGTTGGATTTATTATATGGGGACTATGTTCTAATGTTTCAACATTCATGTAACATTTCTGTCATCCGTTTCCAGTCCACACATTGTCACTCTCATTGGACTTTTATATGAGTTTACTGTACACAGCTACACATGATTTTTTATATATATGTGTAGGTATTATCAGAAATAGAAAATAGACTAGAAAAAAATAGAACAGAATAGAATAAAATATAATATATATATTTTTTATTTTATTCTATTCTGTTCTATTGTTTTTCTATTTGATTCTTTCCAATATTTTCGATTCTATTCTAATTGTTTTCAAATTCGATTCGAATATAATTTTTTTCGAATTCGATTCAAATTTCGTCCGTGGTTTTTCGATTCGAATCGTTATTTCGGATTCGGTCGAATTCGTTAGCATTTGTAATTCGGTAATTCGGATGCATCCGAACGTCCGAATAATGAAAATTCGTCCGAATTTCGATTTGGAACGAAACGAAATGCACATGTCTAATGGATTCTAAAGCAAGCCAGAAATTAAAGAAGCTTGACCTTTCATAGTGCAGTCCATCTCCAGCTATTTTCCCACCCACCATTACAAATTTTTAATTTTTTTTCTTATGTCAGAATTTACAGATATTGTTTTTTATACTAGTGATCATATACTATTGGGTGTCAAGGATACTAAAGGTGGCCCAATATATGTTTGAAGTACTAGCTTGTCCTGCTGCACATGTAATGTCAATGCAGCAGGGGGAATTTGCACCTGAGAACCTGACTTTGTTCTAGGTGCACAATTTTTTTTCATTTTTTATTCTTATGAACAGGTACAGTGAGGTGCTGAGAAAAAAAGGCAGCCCTTGAACACACTGTCCACAGCAATTGTCTGATCTATTCACCCCTAACTAAAAGTTATAGTCTAAAAAAATTGTCCAGCAGCAGGACATTTTTAATCAGAGAGAATAGACTAGAAGAAAGATAGAGAGATAAAATGTATAGACAGGTGTTTTACTACAAGAATAACGAGACTTCTGTGCAAAATTTGGCAGCAGTAGGGCAATTTTAAATTGGTTCTGCTCAAGTTAATAGAGGCAAAGGCTGGGGCTTTACTACAAGGAGTAAGATACTGAAGAGAATACAGCAGTATAAAATTGGCCTACAGCAGGACAATAATATTCAGATATATAATATCCCTAAATCGGTGTATGACTAATTTTTCATTTTATCCATGTGGATAAGGGGATGTTGTGAGTGTGAGTAATTTATTGTGTGGTTGTTGTGCACAGTGTTCTTTTTTCTTTTCAAATAATGCAAAAAAAGTAAAATGCCCCAATTGATAAAAAAAAAGTAGCTAAGGTGTTGACAACTAAAGAGATACTGTAGGTTTAAAGAATAAACTGTTAAAAGAGAAGTACAGGTTTTAAAAAAAAATAATCATTTATACCCACCTAGGTGGATACAGCATTGATCCGATGCTGCAACTGTCCCCTGCCACTTCTAAGACCGAGAACTGAGTGATCAAACACTTCTGATCACTGAGATCTCAGTCAGCCGGTGTCAGTGGCTACTAGCATGCTTGCTGCCCCCTTTTTCCAAACAAGCTGTGTGAGAGTGCCCAAGTCCATGCCAGAATCTTATTAAAGATAAAGGTCTGGTACAGAATCTTGGGGGGGAACCCCCATGGCGTTTTTTCCTTTTTTTTTTGAGTGCCCCCACACAATCCATAGCAGACCCTCATCTAAGATAGGGGTCTTCTATAGATGATGAGTGGCTGGTAAATGTCATTTAGTAGCAGCAATTTAAATGTTTTTTTTTCATTGTAAATGTCTCGTTTGTGTGTATACATCTCACAGATGCACCACTTCATAGGCAGGCTTGTTTTTAAAATGAAATGTGTATTTTTTATGTTTTAATGTTACCCTTTTAGCGGAATGATATTTTATAATTTTTTTTGCATTAGTACAGCATGATGCTGTCGCCACAATGCTTTACTGTTGGGCCGGTATTGGGCAGGTAATGAGCGGTGCCTGGTTTCCTCCAGACATAATGTTTAGAATTGAGACTAAATTCTGGTTTCATCATACCAGAGGAGAAGCTTCCAGAGGCTTCCATCTAGCCACTCTACCATAAAGCCCAGATCAGTGGAGGGCTGCACTGATGGTTGTCCTTCCGGAAATTTGTCCCACCTCCACACAGGATCTCTGGAACCATTGGGTTTTTGGTCACCTCTCTTACTAAGGCTCTTCTCTCCCAGTTGCTCAATTTGGCCAGACGACCTGTTCTTGGAGTTCTGGTTGTGCCAAACTTCTTGCATTTGAGAATTATGGAGGCCACTGTGCTCTTGGGAACCTTCAGAGCAGCAGAAATGTTGTAGCCTTCCTTAGATGTGTGCCTTGCAATAAGAGTCTCTGAGCTCTGCAGGAAATTCCTTTGACCTCATAACTTTTTTTGTAATAAAGTATGCATTGTCAGCTGTGAGGCCTTTTATAGAGAGGTAAGCCCCGTACACACGATCCAAAAATGGGAGGACAGATTGTCCGGTATTTTATTGCATGCTAGTCGCATATCGAACATGAAGAGTTTACAAAAGTTAAGAAAATTCTCGTGCGACAGAATAAAAAAATCGGACGTGATTGTCATGTGTTGTAATGTATTTGTATTGTATTTTCGGACGACAACTGTATTGATTAAACATAAATTGTACGATCTGGTATCGTACGAGAATTATTTTCGTGCATGTCCGATCGTATAATATCGGATCGGATGTCGTGATCGGCTCTCGAAAGTTCCAAATTCGTTTTTTTAACAAATTTAGACAAATCCATTAATCCACAATTTCCGAATTTTTCCGAATATTCGAAAACTCTAAAATTCTGAATTTAAAAATTTCGGAAACTCGGAAATTCAGAAATTCTAAAATTCGGAAATTCTAAATTTAAAAATCCAAAAATTCTAAATTTAGGAAATTCTGAAATTGGAAATTCAAAAATTCGGAAAAATTCTAAATTGGAAATTCTAAAATTTGGAAATTCTAAAATTTGACTGAAAACCTGAAAATTCAAAAGAACGAAAATCCGAAAATAAGAACAAAAACTCAAAAATCTGAAATAATAACTACCGTATTTGGCTGTTAGTGAACGTAACGAATACGAATTTATCTGAAGTTACGAATTATCCGAAATATTGAATGGCGTATCTAAACAAATGGAACATAACAAACTAATTATATATTATTATTTATCATTATTTTGTTTCGTTCCATTTGTTTAGATGCGGCATTCTTTATTTAGGATAATTTGTAACTTAAATTTTATTCGTTACATTCACTTAAGCCCCGTACACACGATCGTATAACCTATGGTTTTTCGTTCGATGGATTTGTCCATCGGAAATCCGATGAAACTGTTTTTCATTAGTCTTGGCCACACACCATCAGTCAAAAAACCGACGGCAAGAAAACGACGGCACGTCCAAAACGTACGACGCGCTATAAAAGGGCCGAACAAATCTAATGGCGCCACCCCTTGGGCTGCTTTTGCTGATTTCGTGTTACCGCGTGTTAGTAAAAGTTTGGTGAGAGCCGATTCGCGCTTTTCAGTCTCCGTACTTTGCAGATCGTTTCCTGGTGTTCAGTTTGTGCTTGTGGATTTGTATTTGTGATTCAGTGCATGCAGTCAGGTCGTTACTGCCTTGCAGTGCCTTCTTGGCCGTGTTTTCTGTTTTTCAGGTTGTTCTTCTCAGTCCTTGCTGTTCCACAGTGCGTTCTGTTTGAGTGCGTTCTGACCAGCCGACCGGTTTAAAACCATGTTTGAAGTGCGTTCTCGTTCTCGAGCTCGTGCTGGCTTTGGACTTGGTGTTGCAGTTAACACTGTAACCCGAGTTCAGTCTGTGAACAGGGTGAGGAGGAGTTCATGGACTAAGAATTGGTTGCTCCAGCGGGACCAATTCTCTCATATGCCTCTGCTGCGGGAAATCCATGAGAATAATCCTGATGATTTCAGGAATTATCTCAGGATGACGGACCCCGTATTTCACCGTCTGTTGGATTTGCTGTCCCCCTATATCACGAGGCAGGACACTGTGATGCGCCAGGCCATCACTGCCGAGCAGAGGCTTATTGCCACGTTGAGATACCTGGCGACTGGGAGAAGCTTGCAGGACCTCAAGTTCTCAACAGGCATCTCCCCCCAGGCTCTCGGGATCATTATCCCTGAGACGTGTTCGGCCATTATTCAGGTCCTGCAGAAGGACTATATGAAGGTAATTTTGCTCCTTTAACCTCACATTATATTTTTTTATTGTTTTAGAATCTTTATTTTTTTCCTCCTAACACAAATTTGCCTGTTTGTAAGATCCTGGTAATGTCCCCATTTTCCCCATGCATGTTTTTACCTGTAAAGGCCTTTTTGGGCCCTACATGCCTATTTCCCTTCACTAACCTCTCCAGCATGCTATCGTGGGTGCAAACCCAGCTAGCCTTCTATTTTCCTTTTCATATTTTTGGGGTCAGTGAACTCGTAGTTTGACAACCCTCCCTCCCCCCCCCCTAAAGATGTAAAAATATTTTTAGTTCTCAATCAAGCTCAGCAGAGTGGTAGAGCCTTTTTTTGGATCCCCCACAATCACCTTAGGCCCCCCCTTAGATTATTTTAGAATGTCCACTCAGCGGGGGTGAGGCATCTGCTAAGTGGGCCTTTGTTTATTGGTAGGAAAAACTCCCTTAAATAATAATGTTAGAATGATGTTGGTCAACAATATTTTTGTGTGTAATCTGCTTGCACTGTAAACATAAACCGTACTAATGTCTTCTTTTTGTTTGACTCCACAGTTCCCTAGCACACCACAGGAATGGCTGACTGTGGCCTCCCAATTTGCCCAGCGGTGGGATTTCCCCAACTGCGGAGAGGCAATTGATGGGAAGCACGTCCACATAGTGCCGCCACCCCGTTCGGGGTCATACTATTTTAACTATAAAGGTTTCAATAGTATTGTGTTAATGGCGGTGGTTTCGGCACGGTACGAGTTCCTGTATGTGGACGTTGGGAAGAACGGCCGGATGTCCGATGGCGGAGCATTCGCTGAGACGGAGTTCGCTCACCGTCTAAGGCTGGGGGTCTTGCACTGCCTCCAGATGCAGAGAACGTGGAAGGGCTACCGTTCGTTTTCATCGCGGATGAAGCTTTTGGACTAGGACCACACCTCATGCGGCCGTTTCCCCAACGCACCCTCACCCCGGAGAGGAGGGTTTTTAATTACCGGCTGGCCAGAGCCCGGAGAGTTGTGGAGAATGCCTTCGGGATAATGGCCAGCCGGTTCCGCCTGTTTCAGACAGCTATCAATTTGGCGGAATATAAACTGAACAACATTGTCTACTGCTGCTGCTTATTGCACAACTTTTTGCGAAAATTTTCTGCTAATTATGTGTCATCAGTTGGGAATGAGGCCGGTCCATCTGAACTGACAAATCTGACCGGCCTCAGCACTGCCCGTACTGGCTTGGCCCCCCAAAGTGCCCGTGAAGTACGTCAGAAATACGTAGAGTACTTCACGGGTAGGGGGACCATCGCAATGCCAGACCACATCTGACCTTTTATTCTTACCTTTTTCAAATAATAAAAAAAAAGATTTACTACAAACTTGTGTTGTCATTCTTGTATTTTGGGTTTATGTGTCTCCCAGGTTCTAGTAGTGCAAAGTGTATTTGTCCTTAGTAAATACCCTCAAATCTCAGAGGGAAAAACACTGTTTTTGCATCTTCAGAACTGCTATTGAGCATAGAAAGAACAAGGCACACCTTTTTTAGACTTTCCCAATTTTTTTAATGATTGCACAACATTTTTGTTTGATTTGGGAAATTCTAGTTTTTCTTTTTGTTTGTGCGGCTTTTTTGGAAGAAACATGCATGGGTCAAAAGCCAATATTATTTTTCTGAAAAAGTAAAAAAATAACAGTGAAAAATACAAACATGAGATGGGGTGATGTTACCCCTGATCCATCCCAAATGTGAAGAACCACACTTTCTTTTTGGGGCTCAAATGGGTATCTTCAACATGATCCCATGGCTAAGGTAAACATGTGCTATCTGCCATCATGGGGGATCAATGGCCGTGCTTTGGGGGTGAAAACCCTTCCTCTCACCTACTTTAGTAGGGAGGAAGAGGTTGCACCCCCAAAACAGGGACATAGATATCCTGTGATGGCAGATAGCACATGTTGAGTCACTGTGTGCATCTTCACATTTGGGCTGGTGGAAATCCCATTTGAAATTTCGGACGCATAACAAAACACAAAAACAGGGGGGGGTTCACACTATTCTCCCCAAAATATCTATCATGTTTTTATATTTTTGCTCAATCACAATCATTCTCTTTCTCATAATGTCCATTTCGCTACTGCATTCCATGATTTCCTGAATGATTATTTTGGCGCTGGCACTCGAGAATGGAGGATTTGGACTTCCTGACACACCCCACGTTCAGTCCCTAAAAACAAAAAAAATTGTTTAAACTATGCAGGCCTACATCTGTATTTACCTTGAAGTTGTGGTGACAGACACTGACCTGTTGTGCTGATAAGCTCCACCTCTCCTTCCTCCACCTCCCCTTCCTCCACCTCCGCTTTCTCCCCCTCCGCTTCCTGAACCTGCTGATCTTGGTCTGCTTTGTGATCTTCGGGGAGTTTCTGTGGTGTTTGGTTCCTCGTCTCCTGAGCATGGTGTCCTCCCAGTCTCCTCTCCCCTATGGGAATGTCAAAAATAATGTATCCTTTAGCACACAGAGATTTTAGGCCTGAAAATGGATTCATTGTTTGGAAGTGGGGTACAATTGATATTTGGCCCTGAGTTTCAAGATGAACATATGAGATCTTGCAAACTCAACAAAGCAACATGTTATTTTGGAGGACACTCACAAATACACTTGGATAACCACCAAGGTATCCACTGGACCACCTGTGTGTGACACCGTTAAGAAATTTGGTCATGTGGCCCAGAGTATAGTATCTTGATTAAGAACAAAAAAAGTACACAACTGCTGGAGTGTCATCTCCTTTACCCAGAATACAGTTTATCCTTTCATTCACATTCTAATTTTCCTTACAACACATCATCTTGCCAACAATGTGTAGATAAACATTGTTGAAGTAAAATGAGGCATGCCCACATGTAGTTTACGTGGATATGTGCCAAACATGTTTGGGGGAAGAGCAGCAATTTTTTTTAAACACACATTTACCAAATAAGTGGACTCTCCACTTAACATAAAAGTTGACATTTTAAAATGTGAAACCAGTCAAGCCAAGCACATGTTGCAAAACATGGAAGAATACATATTACAATGTGAAAGAACACAGTAAAAAAAACTTACTTTTTTCTATGCTTTTTAGAAGCTTCCTATACCGCTCCGGCTCCCTGAGCTTCAGGTCTGACCACCTTTTACGGAATGTTCCTTGGATCTCCTGACCCCATATTTTTTATAGAGAGTCTTCGCCACTTTGTCCATAATTTGTGACTTCCGGAGATTAGGTGTGTCGTATGGGCCATGCTTGCCGTCGTAATCCTTCCTCCGCAGAATGTCCACCATCTCCGCCATCTCAGAAAAAGACATATTAGTCGCCTTGTATCTTTTTTTACAGGAGCGGGACGTTTCCGCCTCCGGGCTTTCCTCGTTGGTAATTTCTAATAAAGAAGCCACCTGTGTCTGCGACATGTCGCTGTCTCACACTGTGCGCCGATCGTTAAGGGGCGGGGAAATGCAGAAAAAGTCCGTCATGGGCGGGTGACGAGGGCGGAGTTACACGCATGCGCAGGGTATAAAAAGGGGAAATAAGTTATTAGGGATGCACGGAGTAAGGACGACCGGAAGTGAACCAACGAACTGAACTAAGGTAAGAAGGGAACTCGGGCCTGCAGTGGCCTATAATGGTTCATGAGTGTAATGGGCAATATTGTGATAAATTGAGGCGAATCAATTCTGAATTTTTTTTTTGTAACCTTGTTTTTTTACTTGCTGATCCAAAAAGATGCATAAACTACGTGAGCCGGAGGTGATGCTGACTTTTATTGAAAAATATAAGGAACAGCGCAACCTGTGGGAACTGAAACACCCTGCGTACCACAAGAGTGATGTACGTCGGGCAACTATTTGCAAATTAGCAGAGGATATGAAGCCATTGATCCCAGATGCAGACTACACTATGATCAATAATAAAATCAACAACCTGCGTAATTCCTATAAAAAAAAATACAAGGAAGTGCGCCAGTCAAAGAGATCAGGAGCAGCAGCCGACGATGTAGTAAAGCCCAAGCTGTGGTACTACAGACATCTTCAATTTCTGGATGACCAGATCGAGGCCAGGGAATCTATTTCCAGCCTTCCCTCAACCCTTCCTTCCACCCTTCCCTCCAGCGTTCCTTCCACCCTTCCCTCCACCCCTGCAGAGGCGGAGGAGGAGCCTCCTGAACTTGAAGAGCCAGATCTTCGCATCTTCAGCCAGGTATAGTATTTTTGATGATAATTATTGTCCACTAAGTAATATTGTGTTAAACTGTTTGGATTACCCATAAATGATATCACCCCCCCCCCAAAAAAAAATATGCACCAGTAATGATATCCAAATTGTGTGTGATAAATTCCCCAAATAATAAAATTTTTAATTTTATTTTATAAACAGGATGAGGCAAGCCAGGAGGAAGAGGGTCAGGAGTGTGGCAGGCAGGAGGAGGCAGGGCCAAGTGGGACTCAGCAGATCCCCAGGCCTAGTGGCAGCACCGTCTCCCAAGTGGCTGCCCTCCACGTCAGACCGCCAAAACAACGGCGGATGACACAAGTGGAGGAGGAGTCACTAAAGATGATTCAGGAGGCTGCTGCCATCATGAGGGCCCCCCTCAACCCTACGGAGGGGTTTAGCAGCTATCTGGCGGATAAGATGCTCCAAATGGAGGCGGGACAACGGGCCCTTTGTGAGCACCTCATATATATGGCCGTACACATGGGGGCGAGGGGGCTGCTGACTGAGGCCACCCATCTGTCACATCACGCCAATCCCTCTCTTCCTTCTTCTCCTCCTCCTCCTGCCACATCACCACCCACAGTGGCCCAGCCTGCAAGGGTGCGTGGATGGGGCCGTGGAAGGAACACTGCAGGGAAGCGTGGAGGCAAGGCTACAGGGAAGAGCAGGAGGTGATTCCCTGGCCTCGAACTGCTCATCCAGAAGTTGCAGGTTGATGGAGTACCACAGCTTGGGATGATGTATGTCTTTGGCTGCTGCTCCTGATTTCATGCTGTTGTTGATTTTATTATTCATCATAGTCAGGTCTGCATTTGAGATCTAAGGACTTGATATTCTCTGCTAATTTCTGAATAGTTGCCCTTCGTTTTTTGTTTGCTTTTCTTCCGAAATAAATGGAAATTTGATTTCAGCCAACATACATGCCTGATGTGTTTTTTGTTTAAGTAGCAATAACATTTCATAAATACAATGTGTAATTAATAACAAGGGACACCAACCTCCATGAGGAAACGAAAACGAAAAAAAAAAAATGTCCTGAGAAATTGACACACCAAATAATGCAAACAAATTTAAAGCCCAAAAAAAAAAGGGGGAATTTGTGAGCTCGGCCTTGAAGAATTAAACTAATTATTCCTAAGATCACAAGAAAGAAGAAAGACATACGTTTGTCAGAACTCATGAGAAAGATCTGCTGCCAAAATGACATTTTAAACACCGTTCTAAAGCAACAAAACATGCGCTGCATTAAACTAAGCAATAACTTGCAGAATGACGAATGTGCTCTCTCCATTAGGAACGCTAGTTTTACCAGAACGAGCGCTCCCGTCTCCTAATTCAGTCTGAGCATGCGTGGGTTTTTTAACCGATGGACTTGCCCATAGACGATCGGAAATTCCCATCGGTTTTTTATCCATCGGAAAATTTTAAAACAAGTTCTATTTTTTCCAACCGATGGAAAAAAGACCGATGGGTACCATACACGATCGGTTGGTCTGATGAAAACCATCCATCGGACGGTTTTCATCAGTCAAACCGATCGTGTGTATGGGGCTTTACAGTCAAATTTGAAAAGGAAATTCCAATACCTATAATTTAATAGTTAGTTATTATTAGTTAGTTAGTTAAATTTTTGAGTGTAGCCTCACTTAGGAAAATATAATCAAAACATAAATAGTGCCATCATCCAAAATAAGTATTGAAAAATTTAACCAGGTGAACATAGGGTGATGGCTGCTAATGCCACCTCGACCACATGGACACCAGGATTAGGGATGTTGGGTGGATTTTTCAAGGCACTGATAACATGACAAAAATATTTTTATATAAAGTATATTTATTACATAAGAACAATACAATTACAATAAGGGGAAGGGAGAAAAAGAAACACCACACCACCTATATACCAGTAGATGTATATTGAGGAAGACCACCACCATAGATGGATAATTGGTAATTCTTACCACAATGTGGAGAGACTTAGTTTTACTGGGGTGATGTTTAACAATAAGCGACTGGACAAGGTAAAAAAGTTCTGCAGTGTGGCCAAACAGAAAAGGCTGGCCAAGCAAGCTGGAAGGCGCAGGGGAAGCCAAAACTGGTAACTGCAGGGTAGGGAAGAAAGGAACATAGCAATGTTAAACACACATGTGTTAAACAATCAATATGCCATGATCCATACATAAGGAGGACACTTACCTCGATATACAGTCCAAGCGCGATACCCCAGGGAGAGTGATCACCACTCACACAAGCGGCTCACAATGGAGCCGCTTAAACGTGATCCCCAACCCCGCCGCACAGCGTGCAACGTGCGGCGTGTGACGTAACGGGGTCAGTCCCTCCACACTTCGGCAGAGCAATGTGAGCTACTGCGCAAGTGCGCAACGGCAAGACCCATTGGCCGCGAGGCCAGGTCTGCTGATGCAAGTTAGGAGCAGCCGTAGGCTGTTCTGACCAGGAATTACACTCGTTCGCCGATAGGGTGAGAAAGGAGCAGATGCCACATCACATGACACCTCGGCAGCAGAAAAACATAAACAGAGGCCGTAAACCATCATACAGTCATTACAAGCATAATTTAAGGAAATATGCAATTCGAATAAATTAACCTACTAGAAGCAATCCTAATAGTTATCACCAATTGTGGATCCAGGAATAAAAACGGGGACATATACTGAAGGGAAACTATAACCATGGATCTGGATTGACGCTAGGAGGGCAGGGATAATTGGACCTGTACAAGCCATCATACGAAAAAGAGGAGAAAAAAAGAAGATAAAAAGTAGAAAAAAAAGGGGGGGAAGGAAGAGAAGGGAGTACATGGGGGGGTGGAAGAAGAGGTGGGGAAGGGGTGGAAGGGGAAGGGGAAAGGGGGGAACTGGAGAAAAGGGATAAAAAAGGGGGGGGAGGGGGAGGAAAGGGAGGGAAGGGAAGAAAGGGAAGAAGAGGGAAGAGGGAGAGGTGGAGAAAAAGGAATTGGAAAGTAATAATCTTACAAAAAAGGTTGATATGAATTCATCTCATTCAACCCCGGGGGTATGGTGGAATTAAGATGTTCTATCCACAGGGTTTCCCTCTGTAAGATAGCCTTATCCCAGTCATCCTCCCTGGGGTTAGATGTTACGGCCTCAAGGACCAAGAATCGCACCGCGTACAGATCATATCGATGGTACAAACCGATGTGTCGCCCGATAGTGGTAAGTTTACCACTACCAGAGTAATACAAATGGTCCCCAATGCGTTGTCTAAATTCCCTAATAGTTTTACCTACATAAAAAGCTTTGCAGTTACATACCATCAGATAGATAACGCCCTTGGTGCCACAATCAGCATATGTGGAGGGACGAAAGTACTCTCCATTGGGGAGGATAAAATTCCTACCCTCCAAAACCCATGGGCAATGGGGACAATTACCACATTAGAATGTACCATTGGGTCCTAGTTTGGAGACATTTTGAGATGTATAATGACTTTGAGTCAAACGATCACGTAGTGAATGGCCTCTACGAAAGACCAATTCAGGGTTGGGTTTCAAATGTTTATGTAGAGTGTTGTGTTCCGTAAGTAAATTCCAATGTTTGGTTAAGATGGTCCGGAGCGTATTGTGATGAGCAGAAAAGGTAGTAATGAATCTGACCGATTCTGAGGTAGGTTTAGATTTGGGAGGGGGGTAAAGTAATGATTGTCTAGAACGGAGACAAGCCTTGTTATAAGCGTTTTTCAGATTAGTCTATAGCCTCTTACTAGTAGGCGTTCTTGCAAGGCGTTAGCTTGAATTTTAAAATCGCTTTGCAATGTGAAGTTCCTGCAAAGTCGCAGGTATTGCGCAAATGGAATGCTCCGTATAAGTGGTTTAGGGTGAGCACTGGTTGCATAGAGTACAGTATTACCAGCCGTTGGTTTGCGATATAGGTTGGTACTGAGACTACCGTCCAACTGTTTGACGATGACCAGATCCAGAAATGGGATCTGGACATCGTCAAACTGGAATGTAAAACTGAGGTTCAGGTCATTCTCATTAAGCAGATTAACAAACTGTAATAATTGTGCACTGGTCCCAGTCCAGACCAGGAACAGGTCATCAATGTACCTGTACCAGACTAGTACATGCTCAAGGAATTCAGTATATTTGTCATCTGCATTGATGAGTCGCTCCCACCCACCCAAATAAAGATTTTGGGAGCACAGGCGGTCCCCATTGCGACCCCTTGGGTCTGTAAAAAAGCTGATCGTTGAAAGTAAAATAATTCTTGGTTAGGATAAACTGCAAAAGTTTAAGAATAAATGCATTGAGGGGCCAGGAAGTTTGCTCCTGCTCACGCAGGAAAGAACCCGCCATCTGGACTCCCTGCTCGTGGGGGATGCTGGAGTACAAAGCCTCGACATCGATGGCCACGAGCAGGGCGTGGTTAGTTAGCTAGTTAGTTAGTTATTATTTCAAATTTTGGCAATTTTGGATTTTCGGTCTTTCTAATTTTGAGATTTTTCTTTCTTATTTCCGGATTTACGAATTTCCGAATTTCCAAATTGTCGAAATATCAAATTTTCTAATTTAAGAATTTACGAATTCCGAAATCAGAATTTTCAAATTTACGAGTTCCAAATTTACGAATTCAGAATATTCAATTTTTTTAATTTACGAATTACGAATATACGAATTTCCGAATTTTCAAATTTCGGATTTCAGAATTTTCAAATGTACGGATTTCAGAATTCATAACTTTTAAATTTTCGAATTTCTGAATTCAGAATTTTCAAATTTTCAAATTCTCGAATTTACGAATTTCGAATTTACGAATTTTCAAATTTGCGAATTTCAGAATTTCGAATTTATGAATTTTCGATTTTCCGACTTTTGAATTCCAAATTTTCGAATTTTCTAATTCTGAATTTTCAAATTTACAAATTTTCTAATTTCGAATTCCAAATTTACGAATTTATGAATTGCGAATTTTCAAATTTACGAATTCCGATTTTACGAATTTTCGAATTTCAGAATTTCAGAATTTAGAATTTCAGAATTTCAGAATTTAGAATTTTCGAATTTACGAATTTTCAAATTTACGAATTCCGAATTTTCAAAATTACGAATTATTCGAATTTTTACATTTACAAATTTTCAAATTCACAAAAAAACAAAACAAATTAAACAAAAACTAATTTTTCGGCAGGGCACATGTCTAGTATGTGCCTTTCCAAATCATGTCCAATGAATTTACCACAAGTGGACTTCAATCAAGGTGTAGAAACAACTCAGCAACGATCAAGAGAAATGGGAGACACCTGAGCTAAATTTCAAGTGTTGTTGTTTAATAGGGTCTGAATACTTATGCCAATGTGATATTTCAGTTTTTTCTTTTTCATACATTTGCAAACATTTCTACAGTTCTGTTTTCACTTCGTCATTATGGGGTACTGAGTGTAGATTAATGAGTAAAATATGCATCTAAACAACTGTAATATCAGGCTGAATACTTTATGAAATGCACTGTATGTCCCCCATGACAGTGCCCGACTCACTATGTACTTTGTTTGATTTTGGTATCCCCATGCCCTTTTTTACAACGAAAACCAAGTCGGCAGGGTCATTTTATTTAATTGTCAGCATTTTGAATGGTACTGTGTTACTTTAACTGAAAATTGTGTGGTTGTGCAATGCTGTACCCAAATAAAATGTACCGTATATACTCGAGTATAAGCCGAGTTTTTCAGTACATTTTTTTGTGCTGAAAATGCCCCCCTCGGCTTATACTTGAGTCACCTTTTTGCGTCTAATCTCCCGAATTTTGGGGACCCGGTACCGGCCGGCCGTAGTTCCGCTGGACCCCAAACTTGGCACACATGTAGCCCCACTTTTCCTCTACAAGTGTGCAAAGTTTTATGTCCAGGGGACCTACGGCCGGGGAGCACCGATTTTTCAAACCCGGGCACCCCTTCCATAGACTCCCATGTTAAACGGTAATTTCTCTGGTGACTTTGGGGAACCGGTACCGGCCGGTCATAGGATCCCTGGACCCGAAACTTGGCACACATGTAGCCTAATTTCTCCTCTATAAGTGTGCAAAGTTTTTTGTCTGGGGGAACTACGGCCGGGGAGCACAGATTTTTCTAATTCGGGCACCCCTTCCATAGACTACCATGTTAAATGTCAGTCTAGTCATGGACACAGTGAGGCATGGGCACAGTGAGGCATGGACACAGTGGGTCATGGGCACAGGGAGGCATGCACATGGACACAGTGAGGCATGCAGATGGACATCCTAGGCTTATACTCGAGTCAATAAGTTTTCCCAGTTTTTTGTGGTAAAATTAGGTGCTTCGGCTTATATTCTGGTCGGCTTATACTCGAGTATATACGGTATGTCCTTTTTCCCCCACAAATAGAGCTTTCTTTTGGTGGTATTTGATCACCTCCAATAAAAAAAAGTAAAAAAAAAACAAATTTCTTCATAAATTTAGGTCAATATGTATTCTGCTACATATTTTTGGTAAAAAAAAAAAATCCAATAAGTGTATATTGATTGGTTTGCGCAAAACTATGGTATATTTTTAAGGAATTGTTTAGGGGTACTGCAACATTGCGGCAGACAATTTGGACACTAACTGACACTTTAAAAAAAAATTGGGGACCAGTGACACTAATACAGTGATCAGTGCTAAAAAGATGCACTGTCACTGTACTAATGACACTGGCTGGGAAGGGGTTAACATCAGGGGCAATCAAAGGGTTAAATGTTTTCCTAGGGGGTGCTTACTAACTGTGCGGGGTGCACTGTGGGAAGGCAGAGATCCGCATTCCTGCTTAGCAGAAACGCAAGATCTCTACCTTCCCTTTTCAAAGAACAGTGATCTGCCTTGTTTATATAGGCAAACCGGCGTTCTGCTAATCTCCGGAATGATTAGCGGGTCCAGTCCGCCCAACCCACTGATCAATCACAGCGGGAGTGGGTCGCCGGCGGAGCATGCGCCCCAGACCTGGAAGTGTCAGATCATGTACTAGGTACATTATCTGCCACAGAGCGGCCGCCCTGCCGCAGTATATGTGCGTAGGATGGTCGCTATGTGGTTAAAGGAATTGTGCATTTTAATATTTCCTTTTTAGCCTAGGTTCACATTCATGCATTTTCCAAATCCTGTGTTAAGTGCGATTTAGCACTCCGATTTCATTCCCATTCCGTTGCGATTTTGTTGCGATTTCTGGAAACTTGGCAATTTGAGCTTATTCCAATGTAAACCAAGCTGCTTTGTGACATAATTACTTTTCCTGCTAGGGTGCCTTCCTCTTTGTTTCTACTTCCTGATAGAGTTTGGGAAACTTAGCATGATGTTTGCTGGCCGTTACCTTGCAGCAACAGTCCTTATGTCTCCTGTCGCTTGCGTGGTACATGAGGAAAAGGTGGAGCGTTAGCGAAGGATGCGGAGAAGGCTTCGCTATTGGATTCACCCAATAATATCACAGCGGCAAACCATAGGACAACTCTGGGTGATGTATGAAGATCTTTGTACACAACTACACCCGTAGTAAACCCCCTAACTGTAACCCTAACCCCCTAACCCTAACCATAACCCTAACTATAACCCTGACCGTAACCCTAACCCCCTAATTGTAACCCTAACCCCCTAACTCTAACTGTAACCCTAACCGTAACTCTGAAGCCCTGTACACACGATAGGTTTTACTGATGAAAACAGTCCAATGGACTTTTTTCATCGGACAAACCGATCGTGTATGGGCCCCATCGGTCTTTTTTCCATCGGTGTTTAAAAATAGAACATGTTTTAAATTTATCTGATGGTTAAAAAACTGATAGCAAATTACTATCGTCTGTGGGGAACTCCATCGGATAAAAAAACCCACGCATGCTCAGAATCAAGTCGACGCATGCTCAGAAGCATTGAACTTTTCTCGGCTCATCGGAGTGTTTTACGTCACCGCGTTTGGAACGGTCGGTTTTTTGACTGATGGTGTGTAGGCAAGACTGATGAAAGTCAGCTTCATCGGTTTTCCGATGGAAAAATCCATCGGTTAAAAAACCATAGGAAATCCGATTGTGTGTACAGGGCTTAACTCTAACCATAACCCTAACCCCCTAACCCTAACCGTAACCCTAACCCCCTAACTGTAACCCAACCTTAACTCTACCCCCCTAACTCTAACCATAACCCTAATTCCCTAACCCTAACATCCTAACCATAACCCTAACCCCCTAACCTCCTAACAGTAACCCTAACCCCTAACACTCTAGCCCTAAGTGTAACCCTAACTGTAACTCTCACCCCAATCAATGTTCTTCTGCAAGATTTTATGTGTTAAATGTAATCTAACAGATGTCACTTATTTTTGCTTACAGTTTTGACAAATTGCTGGCTTTGGTATCTACCCATTTGCAGCATCAGAATACAAACTGTTGAATGAGTGTTCCGCTGGTAGAGCGACTGATAATAACATTGAGGTGATTTTTTAAAAATACTACACTCATGTTCGTTCTTTTAACAACAACATCTTTCCCTTCTATTGCTCACTTGTAATAACTAGACATGTTAATTTTGCAGCAGAACTTCCAGGATGTGCGAACAGTTTGGTCCAAGCATGAGTATGGGTCAAACATTTGCCTATTGGTCCATTTGCCGAAAACCTGAATTTGTAAGGTGTTTTCCGGGTGTTCACCCAGATGACCGCACTGCAATGCACTGAGCACTGCAACCTGATTGGGCATTGAACAGGTAGAAATTAAGGCCTGGTTGGAGGGGATTGAAAATGGTAGGGATACTGTGGTAGGAGTGAGGAGTGGGCACTTGAATACTTTGTGCAGCTGTCTGTGGCACGGATTTCATAAAGGATTGGGTCACTGTCAACAGTCTACTGCACATGGCTTTATTTTCAGGCTCGATTTTTCTAAATAAGCCCAAAAGCAAATTGGCAAATGCCACATTTTCATCCTGCTCTTCATCCATTTTTCGTGACATTTCCTTGACTGCTTGGAGCAGTTCATCCATTGGTTATGCACCCGTTCTGCCCCCCAAAAAATCTTCCTCATGTTCCCCTAGATCCCTCCTGGTAGGGTGACAGCAGATGGGTAAATACATGCCCAGACTGTAAATGTGAAAAAAAAATTCACCAAAGGGAGGATAGTAACCCCCTCTCAGTGGTGAATTGCGTTGTATAGATAGGATGTGTTTTTTTGTGTATCTTCTTTTAGGAACGCCAGAGATGGGACAGCTGTCCATCTCCACCGCCTGACAGATGGAGACCTGTGTGAGTCAGAGTATTCCTCCTGAGGGAGCAATGCTCTGGCTCTGCTTGTATGTACCTAGTAGGGATGAGCCAAACACCCCCCGGTTCGGTTCGCACCAGAACCTGCGAACGGACCGAAAGTTTGCACGACTTTAGAACCCTATTAAATACAATGGACGCGAACGTTCGAAATGTAAAGTGCTAATTATAATGGCTAATATGCATGTTATTGTCCTAAAAAGAGTTTGGGGACCCGGGTCCTGCCCCAGGGGACATGTTTCAATGCAAAAAGAAGTTTTAAAAACTGTCTTTTTTTCGGGAGCAGTCATTTTAATGATGCATAAAGTGAAAAAAAAAAGTGAAATATTCCTTTAAATATCGTACCTGGGGGGTGTCTAAAGTATGCCTGTGAAGTGGCACGTGTTTCCCGTGTTTAGAACTGTTCCTGCACAAAATGAAATTTCTAAAGGAAAAAAAAACATTTAAAACTGCTTGCGGCTTTAATATAATCTCTGGTCATGGCAATATGGATGAAAATCATTGAGAAAAAAGGCATGGCTACCCCATAACCCACCCCTACCCCAGCCCATTACCAGCCCCTTTGGGTCTTGTATGGATATTAAGGGGAACCCCGCACCCAAAATAAAAAAAGGCCCTATATACTCTGAACAGCAGTATACAGGCAGTGCAAACAAGACACGGACTGTAGGTTTGTTCTTAAGTAGAATCTGTTTTTAATTTGGAACATGTAAATTTTTTAAGTGTAGCTCTAGCCAAAAAATCTATTTTTAAGCTTTTTGGAGTACATAGGGAAGGGTTAACACCCCTGTAACATTTGTTTTGCTGTCTGTGCACCTGTTCAGAACATTTCACCTCACTTTCCGTCCCAATGACAAATGTTTTTGGAAAATTAGTTTTTTTTATTGAAACAAGGATTGGTGATAAAGCATCAGTAGAGAGGAGACACCTTTTTCCCATATTAACTCTTACAGGAGAGAATTTCCCTTCCTAGGGGTAAATTTCCTCTCACTTCCTGTTGTCTCCTTTCGTTTGCAAGTACGAGTCGTTTGTAAGTTGGATGTTTGAAAGTAGGGGCCTCTACTCTGCAGAAATTTGCCCCTTAGGTGTTGGTTTTGCCACAACACTGTAAGCCCTCACAGTTACTCTTCGTGGGCGCTGGAACGCCCTGCTGTCAACTATTATATCAGGAATTGTAATTACATGCCATTGTTGAACAGTGGTAGGAAAAATTGGGCCTTTGGTGGTGGTGCTGGTGCCACAACACTATAAGCCCTCACAGTTACTCTTGGTGGGCGCATGAATGGGCCCTGCTGTGAATTATTAGATCAAGAATTGTAATTGCATGCCCCTGTTGAACAGGGGCTGAAAAATTGGGCCTTTGGTGGTGGTGGTGGTGCTGGTGCCACAAGACTGTAAGTCCTCACAGTTACTCTTGGTGAGCGCAGGAATGGGCCCAGCTGTGAAATATTAGATCAAGAATTGTAATTACATGCCATTGTTGAACAGTGGTAGGAAAAATTGGGCCTTTGGTGGTGGTGGTGGTGTTGACACAACACTGTAAGTCCTCACAGTTACTCTTGGTGGGCGCAGGAATGGGCCCAGCTGTGAAATATTAGATCAAGAATTGTTATTACATGCCCCTGTTGAACAGGAGCAGAAAAATTGGGCATTAGGCACTGGTGCTGGTGCCACAACACTGCAACCCCTCACAGATACTGTGCTTAGAGCGCAGCAATGAGCCCTGTTGCAAAGTATTAGACCAAGAATTGTAATTACATGCTGTAACAAGCCCCTTTGCTCGCTCGGCTCCACTCTCCCGACACTCCTCTGCTCTATTGGATCATCCGGTGCTCCAGGATTCAAACTACAGCTATGTGCCATTCGAATCCATTTGTGGTCGGTCAGAACAAACACCAGGCAGGCTGTATGTAAGTTCCAACAAGAGAGTCTTTATTAGCACCAAAATCAAGTCTTATATACAGTAACAGAGGGAGTAACCAGAACATAAATTAACATGAGCTAATTAACTAAATCCTTTAGCCAGCCAAGGTGACTCATAGAAATGACCTGTCAGGGTAGACATCCCGTCTCCTGTCTCAGTGCTATACAATACACATTATCATAAGTATAAACATCACACATTTAGCAGGGTCAAATTAACACAGCGGACAGACAGATGGCTGGAGGTGATGGCATTCGCATATCCTTAGTGTGAATGTGTGAACGTCCCAACAGTATGAATCAGTCACTCTAATATGGCATATACAGAGAGTCTGTGTGTCTTGGGGGGACATGGACCTGAATCCAAAGTAACACCCCTTCAAGTGACCCCAGGCATACAGCTCACAAAGAGCACCGTTCCCCCAAATGCCAGGGCCCATGGTCACAAGGCAAGAGGCTTGCATTCAGTCCCCTCCGAAAGCCTCTGTCCCGGCTAGGTCTGTCACACATCTCCCCTTTCGCCAGAAAACTAACATAGGAGGAGACCCCAAACGGGTTGACTCCGAAGTTAGTCCATAGTTCTATTCCCCCAATGCCGGCAACCACACAGTACCCCAAACAAATTGCTCCAAACAGAGCATTACTTACCCAGCCAACCTCTGCCTCTCTCAGAGAACATACCCGCCGCTGGGGAGAGGCCTGGACTGGCCCTTCTCCCTGGAGTCCTTTCTGCCGCTGGAGAGAAGACAGGGTGACTGGGCTCAGTCCGTCATGCTGTTGGGGATCTGGGTCGACTGCCCGGCATCCCTGGGGTATACAAGTGGAGACTGAAGTCCCATCCACTTGTGGTAGGTGAAAATCCCCCAGTGCTTGCAAAGCAGGGCTGACATCCTCCTGTCTCAGTGTCACACCATTTTCTGGGGTTGTGTCAGTGAGGACTGAAGTCCCATCCAGTACCACAGGACCTCCCTCTTCTGTTAGTTGAGAGCAGAGGCCCGCGGCACTCTGCTCTGTTGCCAGCTCTTCTGCTGGGTTGCTGTGAGTGGAGACCGCAGTCCCATCCACTGATATCCGCTCCTGTGGCCATTGTGTGCCGATGCCAGTAGCATTCTGCCCTGCTGCCAGTGATTCAGCTGGGAGTAAAAGCTTTACTGCCTCAGCTTGTTGCTGGGGAGAGGGGCCAACTGCCCCAGCTCCCTGAAACACCACAGTGGTTTCCGGTGCTGGGCAGAGGTGGGTATCACTCTGCCCTGTTGCCAGCACTTCTGCTGGGTTGCTGTGAGTGGAGACCGCAGTCCCATCCACCGATATCCGCTCCTGTGGCAGTTGTGTGCCGATGCCAGTAGCATTCTGCCCTGCTGCCAGTGATTCAGCTGGGAGTAAAAGCTTTACTGCCTCAGCTTGTTGCTGGGGAGAGGGGCCAACTGCCTCGGCTCCCTGAAACTCCACAGTGGTTTCCGCTGCTGGGCAGAGGTGGGTATCACTCTGCCCTGTTGCCAGCACTTCTGCTGGGGACTCCACACCATCTGCTCTGGTTAACTGTTGGGGGGGAGATGGCCTGCTTCTCCTCCCTGCATCTCTCGCAACCTTCTTCCGAATTCCTCTTCCATGGTGGCTGGTTCTTTAGGCGTTGTCTCCGATTGCCGTATTACCGCCATTCTCCACTCATGTTGCCGCTCTAGTTCTCTCTTTTGTCGCTCTCGTTCTCTCTCTTGTCGGGCATCCTGCAGCTGGATGTCTTTAATGGCTTCCTGTATGGCGGTCTCTGATGGGTTAGCCCCATATAATGCCAACCGCTGCTGCACTCGTTGCTGAAACAAATCTTCAACTGACCGGGGTCCTGCATCACCCTTCTTCTGGTCCATCTCGGCTCTCAAGTAGGTCTTTCAGCGTGACTTTCCTGCAGGCTGCATAGCTGGTCCTTCACTGTGGTGGTTTGGAGTGTCCCAGTAACTGGAGAGCAAATCCCACCGCTGCCAACCAATGTAACGAGCCCCTTTGCTCTCAAGTAGGTCTTTCAGCGTGACTTTCCTGCAGGCTGCATAGCTGGTCCTTCACTGTGGTGGTTTGGAGTGTCCCAGTAACTGGAGAGCAAATCCCACTGCTGCCACCAATGTAACGAGCCCCTTTGCTCGCTCGACTCCACTCTCCCGACACTCCTCTGCTCTATTGGATCATCCGGTGCTCCAGGATTCAAACTACAGCTATGTGCCATTCGAATCCATTTGTGGTCGGTCAGAACAAACACCAGGCAGGCTGTATGTAAGTTCCAACAAGAGAGTCTTTATTAGCACCAAAATCAAGTCTTATATACAGTAACAGAGGGAGTAACCAGAACATAAATTAACATGAGCTAATTAACTAAATCCTTTAGCCAGCCAAGGTGACTCATAGAAATGACCTGTCAGGGTAGACATCCCGTCTCCTGTCTCAGTGCTTTACAATACACATTATCATAAGTATAAACATCACACATTTTGCAGGGTCAAATTAACACAGAGGACAGACAGATGGCTGGAGGTGATGGCATTCGCATATCCTTAGTGTGAATGTGTGAACGTCCCAACAGTATGAATCAGTCACTCTAATATGGCATATACAGGGTCCCCAGAGTCTGTGTGTCTTGGGTGGACATGGACCTGAATCCAAAGTAACACCCCCTCAAGTGTCCCCGGGCATACAGCTCACAAAGAGCACCGTTCCCCCAAATGCCAGGGCCCATGGTCACAAGGCAAGAGGCTTGCATTCAGTCCCCTCCAAAAGCCTCTGTCCCGGCTAGGTCTGTCACACATGCCCCTGTTAAACAGGGGCAGAAAAATTGTGCCTTAGGCACTGGTGCCAAAACACTGCAACCCCTCACAGATACTGTACTTGCATAAAAAATTGTAAATACACGCCCCTGTTAAACAGGGGCTGAAAAATTGGGCCTTAGGCACTGGTGCTGGTGCACCGACACTGCAACCTCTCCCAGATACTCTAGTTGGAGTGCAGTAATGAGCCCTGCTGCAAAGCATTGCATCAAATATTGTAATTACATGCCCCTGTTAAACAGGGGCTAAAAAATTGGGCCTTAGCCACTGGTGGCGGCACCCAGAACCAAAAATGTTTTTCCAAGCTATCAGCAGGATCATTGAGGAGGAAGAGGATAGTCAGTCAACATAACAGGACAGTCACTCAGCATCAGCATAGGCAGTCTTGAAGGGATGTGACATTTAAAAAAAAATTATTCGGTTACATCAGCTTCAGGTGCTTGGTAGCTGGTGGTGATCCAAGACTGATTCATCTTTATGAATGTCAGTCGATCAACCGAGTCGGTGGACAGGCGCACCCTGTGATCGGTAACAAAGCCTCCAGCAGCACTGAATGTGCGTTCCGAAAGAACGCTGGATGCAGGACAGGCCAGTAGCTCAATTGCATACTGTGCAAGCTCTGGCCAGTGATCCATCCTCAAGACCCAGTAAGCCAGAGGATTTTCAGTGGGAAAGGTGTCTAAGTCTGACCTTGCCCCTAGGTATTGTCTGAACGCATCGGTCAGACGGCCACCTTCTCCACGGCTCCTTCTCTGACTGACCGAAGCCTCAGCAACTCGTTGCCCAGGACCAGGAGTTTGTAACCTCCCAGTCTCTGGGAACGCATTGCACAGACCATTCTGCAAGGCCTCCCGGAGATGTCTCATCCTCTGCTCCCTCTGCGGCGGCAAGATAAGGTCCGCAACCTTACCCTTGTACCGTGGATCAAGGAGAGTGGCCAGCCAGTAATGGTCCCTCTTCTTGATCCGAAGAATACGAGGATCCTTCCGCAGGCTTTGCAGGATCAGGGAGGCCATGCAGCGTAGGTTAGCTGAGGCATTCGTTCCGGAGTCCTCTGGGTCACTAAGGACGACATGATCCACAGCCACCTCCTCATACAAGTCCACAGGTTTCTTGGGACTGTAAATCATCCCTAAAAGACTGCTCCACCTCCATGCTGACACAATCCTCCTCCTCCTCCTCCTCCTCCTCCTCGTCCTCTTCCTGTGTGATGGGTGGGACAGAAGGAACACTGTCTGGATAAAGGAGGCCTTGAGAGGCAAGGAAGTCCTCCTCTTCCTGCCTCTGTTCTGCCTCAAGTGCCCTGTCCATTATTCCACGCAGCATATGCTCCAACAGGTGGACAAGAGGTACAGTGTCACTGATGCATGCACTTTCACTGCTCACCATCCTCATGGCCTCCTCAAATGGTGCCAGGACAGTGCATGCATCCCTGATCATGCCCCACTGGCATGGTGGAAAAAAAACGAGCTCCCCTGACCCTGTCCTGGTGCCATAGTCGCACAGGTACTCATTGATGGCCCTCTGCTGCGCGTGCAGCCGCTGCAGCATGGCCAACGTTGAGTTCCACCTGGTGGGAATGTCACATATAAGAATAGATGTGAATAGGGGTGATGGCGCTGCCTAATTGGGAGCAGTGAAGGTGTCCTCTTAATACCCCTAGTGGGGTTAGATCAGCAGCAAGTGTGCTTGAAAAATAATAAATAATTGTGATCTACTGGGTGAAATAAAACTTTGTGCTATACAAAACAAATCCTAATTAAAGTGAGTGACGTCCTCATTGGATGAGGATACTACATCTCCTGGGATCTAGTAAAGTCCCAGGGTGTGATTGTGCAAAGCGTGCTGGGTATTGGAGAACCTCCTGCTTCAGTGGAGGGCTCCTATACATGTGAATAATAACAGTGTTCTAAATGGCCTTAGACTTAAATCCACACACCATTATTAAACTGGCCTTCTAAGTGTATGGTGTTAACATAGCTTACAAATGAAAAAGATTAGACAATACGACAATTGATACGTGTGTATATAATCAGCAGTCCTAGAGTTCAAATTGGAAGTTGGGTGTAGTAACCATACACTTAATTTTCCATAAGATACACAAATAATCCTTAGAGTCAATGTTGGCTCCTTGCTATGATTACACTCCTCTTTCAACCATAGCAAAATTTAGTTCAAGCAGACAGATTGATTATGAACAGATGAATTACAAGGTGACTTGGTGTGGTTGCTATCCGTACAATCCTACAGCAACAATGGTGACAGTCGTGCTCCCCCCCCCCCCCCGAGTGTGAATGCACTCACCAGAAAGCTGCACCCCTGCAGGGGTATTAGGTGTCTCAGGGGGTGTCCAGAAGTTCCTCTATCGTTGTCCCGGTTAGGCCACTCACTGCACCTACACTGTACTCCTTAGGGGATAGCTGAAATTTCTTCCACTGGATTTCACTTCAACTCCTCCAGCAGATTATAGTGGAAAAAAAAGACATGGGGTGGGCTCCCATAGTGTAAATCCGTATTTTATTTAAAAAAAATTGGTTGCATAGACAAAAGACGATATAAAAAATAAATTGTAAAATAGAAAAAAAGAAAAAAGAAAAAAGAAAATTTTTTTTTACAATTTATTTTTTATATCTTCTTTTGTCTATGAGACGCCTAATACCCCTGCAGGGGTGCAGCTTCCTGGTGAGTGCATTCACACTCGGGGGGGCACGAATGTCACCATTGTCGCTGTAGGATTGTACGGATAGCAACCACACCAAGTCACCTTGTAATTCATCTGTTCATAATCAATCTGTCTGCTTGAACTAAATTTTGCTATGGTTGAAAGAGGAGTGTAATCATAGCAAGGAGCCAACATTGACTCTAAGGATTATTTGTGTATCTTATGGAGAATTAAGTGTATGGTTACTACACCCAACTTCCAATTTGAACTCTAGGACTGCTGATTATATACACACGTATCAATTGTCGTATTGTCTAATCTTTTTCATTTGTAAGCTATGTTAACACCAT
Organism: Rana muscosa; assembly: GCA_029206835.1. Classification (NCBI taxonomy): domain Eukaryota; kingdom Metazoa; phylum Chordata; class Amphibia; order Anura; family Ranidae; genus Rana; species Rana muscosa. The sequence continues at coordinate 4,351,725 of JARGYO010005562.1, forward strand.
ACACTTAGAAGGCCAGTTTAATAATGGTGTGTGGATTTAGGTCTAAGGCCATTTAGAACACTGTTATTATTCACATGTATAGGAGACCTCCACTGAGGCAGGAGGTTCTCCAATACCCAGCACGCTTTGCACAATCACACCCTGGGACTTTACTAGATCCCAGGAGATGTAGTATCCTCATCCAATGAGGACGTCACTCACTTTATTTAGGATTTATTTTGTATAGCGCAAAGTTTTATTTCACCCAGTAGATCACAATTATTTATCATTTTTCAAGCACACTTGCCGTTGATCTAACCCCACTAGGGGTATTAAGAGGACACCTTCACTGCTCCCAATTAGGCGGCGCCATCACCCCTATTCATGTCTATTCTAATTCACTTTTCCTACATTGGAGATCTTCAGGGGGGCAGCAGCCTTTACACTTAGCGCAGAGATTTTTTGTTTCTATCATGTCACATATAAGGCGGTTCTTGGGCAGGTTCAACTCCTTTTGCAGCGCAGCCAGCCAAGCACTGGCATTATATGATCGGCGGAAATGCACACAGACTTTCCTGGCCTGCCTCAGGACATCCTGTAAGCCCGGGTACCTGCCCAAGAACCGCTGCACCACCAGGTTAAGGACGTGAGCCACACAGGGCACATGGGTCAGTTGTCCCTGACGGAGGGCGGAGAGGAGGTTGGTGCCATTGTCGCAAACCAGCATTCCTGGCTTAAGTTGGCGTGGCGTCAACCACCTCTCGGCCTGTCCCTGAAGAGCTGACAGAACCTCTGCCCCAGTGTGGCTCCTGTCACCCAAACACACCAGTGCAAGCACGGCATGGCATCTTTTTGCCTGCGTACTTGCGTAGCCCCTTGAACGCCTATGGAGCACCGCTGGTTCCGAGAACAAAGCACAGGAAGAGGCCATGGAGGAAGAAGAAGGGGAGGGGGTGGAGGAGAGAGGTGTGTCACAACCAGTAGTAGCATTTTGGAGGCGTGGTGGCGGAACAACCTCCAACACTACTGCACCTTGTCCTGCATCCTTCCCAGCTGCCGAAAGAGTGACCCAATGGGCCGTGAAAGATAGGTAACGTCCCTGTCCATGCCTGCTGGACCATGAGTCAGCGGTAATATGCACCTTACCGCTGACCGCCCTGTCCAGCGAGGCATGGACATTGCCTTCCACATGCCGGTAGAGAACCGGAATCGCCTTCCGTGAGAAAAAGTGGCGTTTGAGAACCTGCCACTGAGGAACCGCACATTGCACAAACTCACGGAAGGGGGCCAAGTCTACCAACTGAAAAGGCAGCAGTTGAAGTGCTAGCAATTTAGCCAAGCTAGCATTCAACCGCTGGGCATGTGGATGGCTGGGAGTGAACTTCTTTTGACGGTCCAGCAGTTGGGGCAGGTAAATTTGCCTGCTACAATCGGACGTTGGTGTACTGCTAGCAGAGTGCCCGCAAGTACTTGGCTGTGACACACCTAATTCTACACCTTCATTCCTCTCAGTGCAGGTTTCAGAGAGGACTGAAGGTATAGTGGGTTGGAGATCCCAGCTGATGAGAGGCAAGGAGAGGTCCGCTTTGTTCTTTGGTGTGGGTCTTTAAGGTACGCTTGCCAACGAGCTGCATGGCAGGTCAACATATGTCTGGTCAAGCATGTTGTGCCCAAGCGGCTGATGTTTTGGCCACGCGAGATACGCTTGAGACATATGTTGCAAATAGCAGCAGTGCGATCTGATGCACTTGACTCAAAAAAGGCCCACACCAAAGAACTTTTGGAATAACGCGCAGAGGCAGCGCCCTGCACAGGCGGAGCTCTGCGGTGTGATTCAGTCGGTGTACTGCCCTTAAACTGGCCCCCGGAGGGCTTCCTGCCTCATTGAAGATGTGCCTCCTCCTCCTCCTCCTCTCTCCTATCAGGCACCCATGTGGACTCAGTGACCTCATACTCCCCTCCCTCTTGATCACTGGAGCAAACCTGGCAGTATGCTGCAGCTGGTGGAACATGACTGCCAGATTGCTGTCCTTCTTGAGCATCCCCTTTCTCTGTGCTCACGCTACTGCCTTCCTCTAGCTGGGTATCATCATCAGAGCCTTCAAAACGCTGGGCATCCTCCTGGAGCATGTACCCAACACTGTGCTCAAACAGTTCGGGGGTCCCTCAGGAGGACATGGTGGGTCTAGGGAAGGAGTGACTGATGACATTGATACGAGGGAAGAGGACGCGTTGGCAGCTGCTTTGCCAGTATCCTGAGTCTGGGTGAGAGAGGATGAGGAGGGCTTGGTCATCTACTCTACCAAGTCTTCGGCATGATGCGGCTCAACACGTCCAGCTGCCGAAAATAAGGACAAGCGTGTCCCATGGCCACGTGCTGATGACGATGCACCGCGTCCACAACCAGCACTGTTGCCCCTAGACATAGAGCCTGCTTGCCCTCTTTTATTGGCTTGTGACTGTCTGCCTCTCCTTGTTGGCCTTCCAGACATACTAATGGCCTGAAGGGAGATGGGAAAACCAGAAATAAGGGGTAGCTTCAGGTGTATACTGTGCAGGAGGCACCTACACCCACTGTAACTGCTGAAGATGCCTGCCTGTGTTACACAACAGAACAACACCTGCAATAAGGGGTAGCTTCAGGTGTATACTGTGCAGGAGGCACACTACACTGTAACTGCTTGCAGATGTGTGTTACACAACAGAACAACACCAGCAATAAGGGGTAGCTTCAGGTGTATACTGTGCAGGAGGCACCTACACCCATTTTAACTGCTGCAGATGCCTATCTGTGTTACACAACAGAACAACACCAGCAATAAGGTCTAGCTTCAGGTGTATACTGTGCAGGAGGCACCTACACCCACTGTAACTGCTGCAGATGCCTGTCTGTGTTACACAACAGAACAACACCAGCAATAATGGGTAGCTTCAGGTGTATACTGTGCAGGAGGCACCTACACTAGGGTGACTAGACATCCCCGGTTTCAGGGGACAGTCCCCGGATTGAGGACACTGTCCCCGGACCAAGTCTGTCCCCGGTTTTGTCCCCGGATTGGATTTGAACAGCGGCTGGGAAAATTTCAAAACCAGTCAGTGCAGAATAAAAAAAAAAATCTGAATTACACACCCCACGTTCCGCTGCTCCTACTAGCTTAGGGGGGTGTATTTTTTCCATTATCTGTGCCCCTTTATGACGATCATGTGCTGGTCGGAGCGGAGGGAATATTTCTTCAGTTTCGGGCACATGTCCATTCAGCTCCGCTCGCATGTTCTTCTGCCTTGGCTCAAGTCCCGGCCAGCCGCCTGCCTGCTTATCTCCTTGCCTTCCTTGGCAGAGTGATCTTCCTCCGCTCCCCACCCAGTAGTAGCCGGGCCCCGAGATTGAGACTTGAGAGGCTCTGAGGCGGGCGGCGGCAGCGACGGGCAGAGAGAGGCAGCTGAGCTCAGCTGACAGTGTCCAGCAGCAGGAACAGAGGGGAAGCAGATGCGATCGTGGGGCTGCCAGTGCCTTCAAGGTTTCAACACAGGTGTGCTTTGGGGGTGTCTGTGAATAGACTACATTGCACTTTGTCTGTCTATCTGGCATATTGGTCATAAGTTAACAAAATCAGCACCCAGCAGCCATGTTATGTGACACACTGTGACAGAGCCAGCCAGAGCCATGATAGAGTGCCTGCTGCCGGTGAGTTATCATAATGCTGATGATCTTAACTAGTTGCCGATCACCCGATAGCAGATTTACTGCTACAGGGCAGTCGCGCTGCGAAGGATCACATATATACACGTTCCTGCATTTCTGGGTTCACCGGTGCCCGCTGATGGTTATGTACACAGGCACAACGGTGGTCTGCCTATGTAAACAAGGCAGATCGCCATTCTGTCAGTATGGAAGACAATGATCCTGATCCCCCACAGTGAGAAAACACTTGTTAGGCACACATTTAGCCCTTTGATTGCCCTAGATGTTATCCCCTTCCCAAACAGTGTCATTAGTACAGTGACAGTGCATATTTTTAGCACTGATCACTGTATTAGTGTCACTCAAAAGTGCCACTTAGTGTCCGATTTGTCCGCCGCAATATCGCAGTCCCGCTAAGAGTCGCCGATTGCCGCCATTACTAGTAAGAAAAAAATTGTCCCCGAATTTCATTTTAAAAATCTGGTCACCTTAACCTACACCCACTGTAACTGCTGCAGATGCCTGCCTGTGTTACACAACAGAACAACACCAGCAATAAGGGGTAGCTTCAGGTGTATACTGTGCAGGAGGCACCTACACCCAGTGTAACTGCTGCAGATGCCTGCCTGTGTTACACAACAGAACAACACCAGAAATAAGGGGTAGCTTCAGGTATATACTGTGCAGGAGGCACACTACATCCACTGTAACTTCTGCAGGTTAACAAGCAAAGATAACACTGACACTGTCCCTGCCTATCCTGCTCTCTCCCTGCACGCCAACACACTGTAACTTCGCTAGGTTTAGCAAAGATGACACTGACACCGTCCCTGCCTATCCTGCTCTCTCCCTGCACGCCAACACACTGTAACTGCGCTAGGTTTAGCAAAGATGACACTGACACTGTCCCTGCCTATCCTGCTCTCTCCCTGCACGCCAACACACTGTAACTGCGCTAGGTTTAGCAAAGATGACACTGACACTGTCCCTGCCTATCCTGCTCTCTCCCTGCACGCCAACACACTACTAGTGATGAGCCGAACACCCCCGGGTTCGGTTCGCACCAGAACCCGCGAACGGACCGAAAGTTCGTACGAACATTAGAACCCTATTAAATACAATGGATGCGAACTTTCGAATTCTAAAGTGCTAATTATAACGACTATTATGCATGTTATTGTCCTAAAAAGGGTTTGGGAACCCGGGTTCTGCACCAGGGGACATGTATCAATGCAAAAAGAAGTTTTAAAAACGGTCGTTTTTCGGGAGCAGTCATTTTAATGATGCATAAAGTGAAAAAAAAAAAGTCAAATATTCCTTTAAATATCGTACCTGGGGGGTGTCTAAAGTATGCCTGTGAAGTGCCACGTGTTTCCCGTGTTTAGAACTGTCCCTGCACAAAATGACACTTCTAAAGGAAAAAAAAGCCATTTAAAACTGCTTGCGGCTTTAATGTAATGTCTGGTCCCGGTAATATGGATGAAAATCTTTAAGAAAAATGGCATAGCTACCCCATGACCCCCCCCCCCCCCCTACCCCAGCCCATTACCAGCCCCTTTGGGTCTTGTATGGATATTAAGGGGAACCCCGCACATAAAATAAAAAAGGCCCTATATACTCTGAACAGCCGTATACAGGGGGTTTATACAAGACAGGGACTGTAGGTTTGTTCTTATGTAGAATCTGTTTGTAATTTTGAACAGGTACATTGTTTAAGTGTAGCTCCAGCCCAAAAATCTATTTTTAAACTTTTTGGAAAACATAGGTAAGGGTTATCACCCCTGTAACATTTGTTTTGCTGTCTGTGCCCCTGTTCAGAACATTTCACCTCACTTTCCGTCCCAATGACAACTGTTTTTGAAATGTGGTGTTTTTCTTGAAACAAGGATTGGTGATAAAGCATCAGTACAGAGGAGACACCTTTCTCCCATATTAATTCTTACAGGAGAGAATTTTCCTTCCTAGGGGTAGATTTCCTCTCACTTCCTGTTGTCTTCTTGCGTTTGCAAGTAGGAGTCGTTTGTAAGTTGGATGTTTGAAAGTAGGGACCTGCCGTATATACTCTGCAGAAATAGGCCCCTTAGTTGTTGGTGTTGGCACAACACTGTAAGCACTCACAGTTACTCTTGGTTGGTGCTGGAACGCCCTGCTGTCAACTATTATATCAGGAATTGTAATTACATATAATTGTTGAACAGTGGTAGTAAAAATTGGGCCTTTGATGGTGGTGCTGGTGCCACAACACTGTAAGCCCTGACAGTTACTCTTGGTGGGTGCAGCAATGGGCCCTGCTGTGAATTATTAGATCAAGAATTGTAATTGCATGCCCCTGTTGAACAGGGGCTGAAAAATTGGGCCTTTCGTGGTGGTGGTGGTGGTGGTGGTGTTGCCACAACACTGTAAGCCCTCAGAGTTACTCTTGGTGGGTGCAGGAATGGGCCCTGCTGTGAATTATTAGATCAAGAATTGTAATTACATGCCCCTTTTGAACAGGGGCTGAAAAATTGGGCCTTTCGTGGTGGTGGTGGTGGTGGCGTTGCCACAACACTGTAAGCCCTCAGAGTTACTCTTGGTGGGTGCAGCAATGGGCCCTGCTGTGAATTATTAGATCAAGAATTGTAATTACATGCCCCTGTTGAACAGGGGCTGAAAAATTGGGCCTTAGGCACTGGTGGCACAACACTGCAACCCCTCACAGATACTGTACTTGGAGCACAGCAATGAGCCCTGTTGCAAAGTATTGCTTCAAAAATTGTAATTACACGCCCCTGTTAAACAGGGGCTGAAAAATTGGGCCTTAGCCACTGGTGGCACAACACTGCAACCCCTCACAGATACTGTACTTGGAGCACAGCAATGAGCCCTGTTGCAAAGTATTGCTTCAAAAATTGTAATTACACGCCCCTGTTAAACAGGGGCTGAAAAATTGGGCGTTAGGCACTGGTGGCGGCACCCATAAACAAAAATGATCTTCCAAGCTATCATCATCAATCGTATCATTGAGGACTTGGAGGAGGAGGATAGCCAGTCAACATAACAGCACAGGCACTCAGCATCAGCATCAGTCTTGAAGGGATGTGACATGTTAAAATCAATTAGTCTGTTATATCAGCATCAGGTGTGTGGTAGCTGGTGGTGATCCAAGACTGGTTCATCTTGATGAAAGTCAGTCGATCAACCGAGTCGGTGGACAGGCGCACCCTGTGATCCGTGACAAATCCTCCAGCAGCACTGAATGTGCGTTCCGAAAGAACGCTGGATGCAGGACAGGCCAGTAGCTCAATTGCATACTGTGTAAGCTCTGGCCAGTGATCCATCCTCAAGACCCAGTAAGCCAGAGGATTTTCGGTGGGGAAGGTGTCCAAGTCTGACCTTGCCCCTAGATATTCCTGCACCATGTTTATCAGACGCTGGCGATGGTTGCTGGAACCGATCATACTTTGGGGCTGCGGACTAAAGAATTGTCTGAACGCATCGGTCAGACGGCCACCTTCCCCACCGCTCCTTCTTTGACTGGCCGAAGCCTCAGCAACTCGTTGTCCAGGACCAGGAGTTTGTAACCTCCCAGTCTCTGGGAACGCGTTGCACAGACCTTTCTGCAAGGCCTCCCGGAGTTGTCTCATCCTCTGCTCCCTCTGCGACGGTAACATAAGGTCCGCAACCTTACCCTTGTACCGTGGATCAAGGAGAGTGGCCAGCCAGTAATGGTCCCTCTCCTTGATCCGAAGAATACGAGGATCCTTCCGCAGACTTTGCAGGATCAGGGAGGCCATGCAGCGTAGGTTAGCTGAGGCATTCGGTCCGGAGTCCTCTGGGTCACTAAGGACGACATGATCCGCAGCCACCTCCTCCCAGCCACGTACAAGTCCACTGGTTTCTTGGGACTGTAAATCATCCCTAAAAGACTGCTGCTGATGATGCTGAGTGCCAGCCTCCACCTCCATGCTGACACAATCCTCCTCCTCCTCCTCCTCCTCTTCCTGTGCGATGGGTGGGACAGAAGGAACACTGTCTGGGTAAAGGGGGCCTTGAGAGGCAAGGAAGTCCTCCTCTTCCTGCCTCTGTTCTGCCTCAAGTGCCCTGTCCATTATTCCACGCAGCGTGTGCTCCAACAGGTGGACAAGAGGTACAGTGTCACTGATGCATGCACTGTCACTGCTCACCATCCTCGTGGCCTCCTCAAATGGTGCCAGGACAGTGCATGCATCCCTGATCATGCCCCACTGGCGTGGAGAAAAAAACCAAGCTCCCCTGACCCTGTCCTGGTGCCGTAGTCGCACAGGTACTCATTGATGGCCCTCTGCTGCGTGTGCAGCCGCTGCAGCATGGCCAACGTTGAGTTCCACCTGGTGGGCATGTCACATATAAGGCGGTTCTTGGGCAGGTTCAACTCCTTTTGCAGCTCAGCCAGGCGAGCACTGGCATTATAAGATCTGCGGAAATGCACACAGACTTTCCTGGCCTGCCTCAGGACATCCTGTAAGCCCGGGTACCTGCCCAAGAACCGCTGCACCACCAGGTTAAGGACGTGAGCCACACAGGGCACATGGGTCAGTTGTCCCTGTCGGAGGGCGGAGAGGAGGTTGGTGCCATTGTCGCAAACCACCATTCCTGGCTTAAGCTGGCGTGGCGTCAACCACCTCTCGGCCTGGCCCTGCAGAGCAGACAGGACCTCTGCCCCAGTGTGGCTTCTGTCCCCAAACACACCAGCGCAAGCACGGCATGGCATCTTTTTGCCTGCGTACTTGCGTAGCCCCTTGAACGGCTACGGAGCACCGCTGGTTCAGAGGACAAAGCACAGGAAGAGGCCATGGAGGAAGAAGAAGAGGAGGGGGTGGAGGAGAGAGGTGTGTCACAACCAGTAGTAGCATTTTGGAGGCGTGGCGGTGGAACAACCTCCAACACTACTGCACCTTGTCCTGCATCCTTCCCAGCTGCCAAAAGAGTGACCCAATGGGCCGTGAAAGAAAGGTAACGTCCCTGTCCATGCCTGCTGGACCATGAGTCAGCGGTAATATGCACCTTACCGCTGACCGCCCTGTCCAGCGAGGCCAAGACATTGCCTTCCACATGCCGGTAGAGAGCCGGAATAGCCTTCCGTGAGAAAAAGTGGCGTTTGGGAACCTGCCACTGAGGAACCGCACATTGCACAAACTCACGGAAGGGGGCCGAGTCTACCAACTGAAAAGGCAGCAGTTGAAGCGCTAGCAATTTAGCCAAGCTAGCATTCAACTGCTGGGCATGTGGATGGCTGGGAGTGAACTTCTTTCGATGGTCCAGCAGCTGGGGCAGGGAAATTTGCCTGCTAGAATCGGACGTCGGTGTACTGCTAGCAGAGTGGCCGCAAGTACTTGCTGTGACACACCTAATTCTACACCTTCATTCCTCTCAGTGCATGTTTCAGAGAGGACTGAAGTTATAGTGGGGTTGGAGATCCCAGCTGATGCGGTGCAAGGAGAGGTCCGCTTTGTTCTTTGGTGTGGGTCTTTGAGGTAGGCTTGCCAACGAGCTGCATGGCAGGTCAACATATGTCTGGTCAGGCATGTGGTACCCAAGCGGCTGATGTTTTGGCCACGCGATATACGCTTGAGACATATGTTGCAAACAGCAGCTGTGCGATCTGATGCACTAGCCTCAAAAAAGGCCCACACCAAAGAACTTTTTGAATGACGGGCAGAGGCAGCGCCCTGCACAGGCGGAGCTCTGCGGTGTGATTCCGTCGGTGTACTGCCCTTACGCTGGCCACCAAAGGGCATCCTGCCTCGTTGGAGATGTGCCTCCTCCTCATCCTCCTCCTCCTCCTCTCTCCTATAGGGATGAGCCGAACACCCCCGGGTTCGGTTCGCACCAGAACCTTCGAACGGACCGAAAGTTCGCGCGAATTTTCGAACCCTATTCGTTATAATGGACGCGAACGTTCGAAATCAAAATTGCTAATTACAACGGCCAATATGCATGTTAATGTCATAAAACAGGTTTGGGGACCCGGGTCCTGCCCCAGGGGACATATAGCAATGCAAAAAGAAATTTTAAAAACTAAAGTTTTTTCGGGAGCAGTCATTTTAATGATGCATAAAGTGAAAAAAAAAAAAGTGAAATTTTCCTTTAAATATGGTACCTGGGGGGTGTCTAAAGTATGCCTGTGAAGTGGCATGTGTTTCCCGTGTTTAGAACTGTCCTTGCACAAAATGACATTTGTAAAGGAAAAAAAGAAGCCATTTAAAACCACTTGCGGCTTTAATGTCATGTCTTGTCCTGGCCGCCATATGGCTGAAAATCCTTGAGAAAAATGGCATGGCTACCCCATCACCCCCCCCCCCCCACCCCAGCCCCTTTGGGTCTTGTATGGATACTAAGGGGGACCCCGCACCCAAAATAAAACCCTATACCTACAACCCTATATACTCTGAACAGCAGTATATAGGTGGTGCAAACAAGACATGGACTGTAGGTTTGTTCTTAAGTAGAATCTGAACAGGTACATTATGAAGTGTAGCTACATCCCAAAAAAATCAATTTTTAAGCTTTTTGGAGAACATAGGGAGGGGTTATCACCCCTGTAACATTTGCTGTCTTTGCACATCTGTTCAGAACATGTCACCTCACTTTCCGTCCCAATGACAAATGTTTTTGGAAAAGTGGGGTTTTAATTGAAACAAGGATTGGTGATAAAGCATCAGTAGAGAGGAGATACCTTTTTCCCAAATTAAATCTAACAGGATAGAATTTTCCTTCCTAGGGGTAGATTTCCTCTCACTTCCTGTTTTCTCTTGCCGTTTGCAAGTAGGAGTCGTTTGTAAGTTGGATGTTTGAAAGTAGGGGCCTGCCGTATATACTCTGCAGAAATTTGCCCTATTAGATGTTGGTGTAGCCACAAGACTGGTGGGCACAGGAATGGGCCCTGCTGTGAGTTAATAGATCAAGATTTGTACTTGCATGCACCTGTTGAACCGGGCAGAAAAATTGGGCCTTTGGTGGTGGTGGTGGTGGTGGTGGACGGTGTTGCCACAAGACTGTAAGCCCTCACAGTTACTCTTGGTGGGTGCAGGAATGGGCCCTGCTGTGAGTTATTAGATCAAGATTTGTAATTGCATGCACCTGTTGAACAGGGCAGAAAAATTGGGCCTTTGGTGGTGGTGGTGGTGGTGGACGGTGTTGCCACAAGACTGTAGGCCCTCATAGTTACTCTTGGTGGGCGCAGGAATGGGCCCTGCTGTGAACTATTAGATCAAGATTTGTAATTACACGCCCCTGTTAAACAGGGGCTGAAAAATTGTGCCTTAGGCATTGGTGCTGGTGCCACAACACTGCAACCCCTCACAGATACTGTACTTGGAGCACAGCAGTCACACCTGTTGCGAAGCATCTTTTTAAAAAATTGTAATTACACGCCCCTGTTATACATGGGCTGAAAAATTGTGCCTTAGGCACTGGTGCTGGTGCCACAACACTGCAACCCCTCACAGATACTGTACTCTGAGCACAGCAATGAGACCTGTTGCAAAGCATTGCCTAAAAATTGTAATTACACGCCCCAACAGGGGCTGAAAAATTGTGCCTTAGGCACTGGTGCTGGTGCCACAACACTGCAACCCCTCACAGATACTGTACTCTGAGCACAGCAGTCACACCTGTTGCGAAGCATCTTTTTAAAAAATTGTAATTACACGCCCCTGTTATACAGGGGCTGAAAAATTGTGCCTTAGGCACTGGTGTGGTGGCATGGATCATTGAGGAGGAGGAAGAGGATAGTCAGTGAACATAACAGGACAGTCACTCAGCATCAGCATAGGCAGTCTTGAAGGGATGTGACATTATAAATTATTCCGTTATATCCGCTTCAGGTGTCTGGTAGCTGGTGGTGATCCAAGACTGATTCATTTTTATGAAGGTCAGTCGATCAACCGAGTCGGTGGACAGGCGCACCCTATGATCGGTGACAAATCCTCCAGCAGCACTGAATGTGCGTTCGGAAAGAACGCTGGATGCAGGACAGGCCAGTAGCTCAATTGCATACTGTGCAAGCTCTGGCCAGTGATCCATCCTCAGGACCCAGTAAGCCAGAGGATTTTCGGTGGGAAAGGTGTCCAAGTCTGACCTTGCCCCTAGGTATTCCTGCACCATGTATATCAGACGCTGGCGATGGTTGCTGGAACCGATCATACCTTGGGGCTGCGGACTAAAAAATTGTCTGAACGCATCGGTCAGACGTCCACCTTCCCCACCGCTCCTTCTGCTACTGACCGAAGCCTCAGCAACTCGTCGTCCAGGACCAGGAGTTTGTAACCTCCCAGTTTCTGGGAACGCGTTGCACAGACCTTTCTGCAAGGCCTCCCTGAGATGTCTCATCCTCTGCTCCCTCTGCGACGGCAAGATAAGGTCCGCAACCTTACCCTTGTACCGTGGATCAAGGAGAGTGGCCAGCCAGTAATGGTCACTCTCCTTGATCCGAAGAACACGAGGATCCTTCCGCAGGCTTTGCAGGATCAGGGAGGCCATGCAGCGTAGGTTAGCTGAGGCATTCGGTCCGGAGTCTTCTGGGTCACTGAGGATGACATGATCGCCAGCCACCTCCTCCCAGCCACGTACAAGTCCACTGGTTTGTTGGGACTGTACATCATCCCTAAAAGACTGCTGCTGCTGATGCTGAGTGCCAGGCTCCACCTCCATGCTCACACAATCCTCCTCCTCCTCCTCCTCCTCCTCCTCTTCCTGTGTGATGGGTGGGACAGAAGGAACATTGTCTGGATAAAGGGGGCCTTGAGAGACAAGGAAGTCCTCCTCTTCCTGCCTCTGTTCTGCCTCAAGTGCCCTGTCCATTATCCCACGCAGCGTATGCTCCAACAGGTGGACAAGAGGTACAGTGTCACTGATGCATGCACTGTCACTGCTCACCATCCTCGTGGCCTCCTCAAATGGTGAGAGGACAGTGCATGCATCCCTGATCATGCTCCACTGGCGTGGGGAAAAAAAGCCAAGCTCCCCTGACCCTGTCCTGGTGCCGTAGTCGCAAAGGTACTCATTGATGGCCCTCTGCTGCGTGTGCAGTCGCTGCAGCATGGCCAACGTTGAGTTCCACCTGGTGGGCATGTCACATATTAGGCGGTTCTTGGGCAGGTTCAGCTCCTTTTGCAGCTCAGTCAGCCGAGCACTGGCATTATAAGATCGGCGGAAATGCACACAGACTTTCCTGGCCTGCCTCAGGACATCCTGTAAGCCTGGGAACCTGCCCAAGAACCGCTGCACCACCAGGTTGAGGACGTGAGCCATACAGGGCACATGGGTGAGCTGCCCCTGTCGCAGGGCGGAGAGGAGGTTGGTGCCATTATCAGAAACGACCATTCCTGGCTTAAGCTGGCGTGGCGTCAACCACCTCTCGGCCTGCCCCTGCAGAGCTGCCAGAACCTCTGGCCCAGTGTGGCTCCTGTCCCCCAAACACACCAGCGCAAGCACGGCATGGCATCTTTTTGCCTGCGTACTCGCGTAGCCCCTTGTACGCCTACGGAGCACCGCTGGTTCCGAGGACAGAGCACTCGAAGAGGACATGGAGGAAGAAGAAGAGGAGGGGGTGGAGGAGAGAGGTGTGTCACAACCAGTAGTAGCATTTTGGAGGCGTGGTGGCGGAACAACCTCCAACACTACTGCACCTTGTCCTGCATCCCTCCCAGCTGCCAATAGAGTGACCCAATGGGCCGTGAAAGAAAGATAACGTCCCTGTCCATGCCTGCTGGACCATGAGTCAGCGGTAATATGCACCTTACTGCTGACCGCCCTGTCCAGCGAGGCATGGACATTGCCTTCCACATGCCAGTAGAGAGACGGAATCGCCTTCCGTGAGAAAAAGTGGCGTTTGGGAACCTGCCACTGAGGAACCGCACATTGAACAAACTCACGGAAGGGGGCCGAGTCTATCAACTGAAAAGGCAGCAGTTGAAGTGCTAGCAATTTAGCCAAGCTAGCATTCAACCGCTGGGCATGTGGATGGCTGGGAGTATACTTCTTTCGACGGTCCAGCAGCTGGGGCAGGGAAATTTGCCTGCTACAATCGGACGTCGGTGTACTGCAAGTACTTGGTTGTGACACACCTAATTCTACACCTTCAGTCCTCTCAGAGCAGCTTTCAGAGAGGACTGAAGATATAGTGGGGATGGAGATCCCAGCTGATGAGGAGCAAGGAGAGGTCCGCTTTGTTCTTTGGTGTGGGTCTTTTATGTGTGCTTGCCAACGAGCTGCATGGCAGGTCGACATATGTCTGCTCATGCTTGTGGTGCCCAAGCGGCTGATGTTTTGGCCACGCGAGATACGCTTGAGACAAATATTGCAAATAGCAGTGGTACGATCTGATGCACTCGTCTCAAAAAAGGCCCACACCAAAGAACTTTTGTGATAATGTGCAGAGGCAGCGCCCTGCACAGGCGGAGCTCTGCGGTGTGGTACAGTTGCTGTGCTGGCCTCTAGCTGGCCTCCAGGGGGCATCCTGCCTCGTTGGACATGTGACGCTGCATCCTCCTCCTCCTCCTCCTCTCTCCCTTCAGGCACCCACGTGGAGTCAGTGACCTCATCATCCCCTCCCTCTTCACCACTAGAGCAAACCTGGCAGTAAGCTGCAGCTGGTGGAACACTACTGCCAGATTGCTGTCCTTCAGCATCCCCTCTCTCTGCGCGCACACTACTGACTTCCTCAAGCTGGGTATCATCATCCGAGCCTTCGAATCGTTGGGCATCCTCCTGGAGCATGTACCCAACACTGTGCTCAAACAGTTCGGGGGACTCCTCAGGAGGACATGGTGGGTCTAGGGAAGGGGTGGCTGATGATGCCATTGAGTACGCGTTGGCAGCTGCTCTGCCAGTACCCTGAGCCTGGGTGAGAGAGGATGAGGAGGATGAGGAGGGCTTGGTCATCCATTCTACCAAGCCTTCGGCATGATGCGGCTCCACATGTCCAGCTGCCGAAAACAAAGACAAGCGTGTCCCATGGCCACGTGCTGATGACGATGCACGACCACGTCCACGGCCAGCACTGTTGTCTCTAGAAACAGAGCCTGCCTGCCCTGTGTTCTTGCCTCGGCACGCTCTGCCTCTCCTTGGCGGTCTTCCAGCCATTGTAGTCGGTAGTGTATATAGTATAAAAAATAGAACTCCTATGTGTGCTCACAACACACTGTAGGTCCTATGGGTGCTGACACTAACACACTATAGGTACTATGTGTGCTGCTGACAAGAAAATATAGGAGCTCTGTTTGCTGCCACTAACACACTAGAAGTCCTATGGGTGCTGCTGAGAAGAAAATATAGGAGCTCTGTGTGATGCCACTAACACACTAGAAGTCCTATGGGTGCTGCTGAGAAGAAAATATAGGAGCTCTGTTTGCTGCCACTAACACACTAGAAGTCCTATGGGTGCTGCTGAAAAGAAAATATAGGAGCTCTGTGTGATGCCACTAACACACTAGAAGTCCTATGGGTGCTGCTGAGAAGAAAATATAGGAGCTCTGTTTGCTGCCACTAACACACTAGAAGTCCTATGGGTGCTGCTGAGAAGAAAATATAGGAGCTCTGTTTGCTGCCACTAACACACTAGAAGTCCTATGGGTGCTGCTGAGAAGAAAATATAGGAGCTCTGTGTGATGCCACTAACACACTAGAAGTCCTATGGGTGCTGCTGAGAAGAAAATATAGGAGCTCTGTTTGCTGCCACTAACACACTAGAAGTCCTATGGGTGCTGCTGAGAAGAAAATATAGGAGCTCTGTTTGCTGCCACTAACACACTAGAAGTCCTATGGGTGCTGCTGAGAAGAAAATATAGGAGCTCTGTGTGATGCCACTAACACACTAGAAGTCCTATGGGTGCTGCTGCGAAGAAAATATAGGAGCTCTGTTTGCTGCCACTAACACACTAGAAGTCCTATGGGTGCTGCTGAGAAGAAAATATAGGAGCTCTGTTTGCTGCCACTAACACACTAGAAGTCCTATGGGTGCTGCTGAGAAGAAAATATAGGAGGTCTGTGTGATGCCACTAACACACTAGAAGTCCTATGGGTGCTGCTGAGAAGAAAATATAGGAGCTCTGTTTGCTGCCACTAACACACTAGAAGTCCTATGGGTGCTGCTGAGAAGAAAATATAGGAGCTCTGTTTGCTGCCACTAACACACTAGAAGTCCTATGGGTGCTGCTGAGAAGAAAATATAGGAGCTCTGTTTGCTGCCACTAACACACTAGAAGTCCTATGGGTGCTGCTGAGAAGAAAATATAGGAGCTCTGTTTGCTGCCACTAACACACTAGAAGTCCTATGGGTGCTGCTGAGAAGAAAATATAGGAGCTCTGTTTGCTGCCACTAACACACTAGAAGTCCTATGGGTGCTGCTGAGAAGAAAATATAGGAGCTCTGTGTGATGCCACTAACACACTAGAAGTCCTATGGGTGCTGCTGCGAAGAAAATATAGGAGCTCTGTTTGCTGCCACTAACACACTAGAAGTCCTATGGGTGCTGCTGAGAAGAAAATATAGGAGCTCTGTTTGCTGCCACTAACACACTAGAAGTCCTATGGGTGCTGCTGAGAAGAAAATATAGGAGCTCTGTGTGATGCCACTAACACACTAGAAGTCCTATGGGTGCTGCTGAGAAGAAAATATAGGAGCTCTGTTTGCTGCCACTAACACACTAGAAGTCCTATGGGTGCTGCTGAGAAGAAAATATAGGAGCTCTGTTTGCTGCCACTAACACACTAGAAGTCCTATGGGTGCTGTTGAGAAGAAAATATAGGAGCTCTGTTTGCTGCCACTAACACACTAGAAGTCCTATGGGTGCTGCTGAGAAGAAAATATAGGAGCTCTGTTTGCTGCCACCAACACACTAGAAGTCCTATGGGTGCTGCTGAGAAGAAAATATAGGAGCTCTGTGTGATGCCACTAACACACTAGAAGTCCTATGGGTGCTGCTGAGAAGAAAATATAGGAGCTCTGTTTGCTGCCACTAACACACTAGAAGTCCTATGGGTGCTGCTGAGAAGAAAATATAGGAGCTCTGTTTGCTGCCACTAACACACTAGAAGTCCTATGGGTGCTGCTGAGAAGAAAATATAGGAGCTCTGTGTGATGCCACTAACACACTAGAAGTCCTATGGGTGCTGCTGAGAAGAAAATATAGGAGCTCTGTTTGCTGCCACTAACACACTAGAAGTCCTATGGGTGCTGCTGAGAAGAAAATATAGGAGCTCTGTTTGCTGTCACTAACACACTAGAAGTCCTATGGGTGCTGCTGAGAAGAAAATATAGGAGCTCTGTTTGCTGCCACTAACACACTAGAAGTCCTATGGGTGCTGCTGAGAAGAAAATATAGGAGCTCTGTTTGCTGCCACTAACACACTAGAAGTCCTATGGGTGCTGCTGAGAAGAAAATATAGGAGCTCTGTTTGCTGCCACTAACACACTAGAAGTCCTATGGGTGCTGCTGAGAAGAAAATATAGGAGCTCTGTGTGATGCCACTAACACACTAGAAGTCCTATGGGTGCTGCTGCGAAGAAAATATAGGAGCTCTGTTTGCTGCCACTAACACACTAGAAGTCCTATGGGTGCTGCTGAGAAGAAAATATAGGAGCTCTGTTTGCTGCCACTAACACACTAGAAGTCCTATGGGTGCTGCTGAGAAGAAAATATAGGAGCTCTGTGTGATGCCACTAACACACTAGAAGTCCTATGGGTGCTGCTGAGAAGAAAATATAGGAGCTCTGTTTGCTGCCACTAACACACTAGAAGTCCTATAGGTGCTGCTGAGAAGAAAATATAGGAGCTCTGTTTGCTGCCACTAACACACTAGAAGTCCTATGGGTGCTGCTGAGAAGAAAATATAGGAGCTCTGTTTGCTGCCACTAACACACTAGAAGTCCTATGGGTGCTGCTGAGAAGAAAATATAGGAGCTCTGTGTGATGCCACTAACACACTAGAAGTCCTATGGGTGCTGCTGAGAAGAAAATATAGGAGCTCTGTTTGCTGCCACTAACACACTAGAAGTCCTATGGGTGCTGCTGAGAAGAAAATATAGGAGCTCTGTGTGATGCCACTAACACACTAGAAGTCCTATGGGTGCTGCTGAGAAGAAAATATAGGAGCTCTGTTTGCTGCCACTAACACACTAGAAGTCCTATGGGTGCTGCTGAGAAGAAAATATAGGAGCTCTGTTTGCTGCCACTAACACACTAGAAGTCCTATGGGTGCTGCTGAGAAGAAAATATAGGAGCTCTGTGTGATGCCACTAACACACTAGAAGTCCTATGGGTGCTGCTGAGAAGAAAATATAGGAGCTCTGTTTGCTGCCACTAACACACTAGAAGTCCTATGGGTGCTGCTGAGAAGAAAATATAGGAGCTCTGTTTGCTGCCACTAACACACTAGAAGTCCTATGGGTGCTGCTGAGAAGAAAATATAGGAGCTCTGTGTGATGCCACTAACACACTAGAAGTCCTATGGGTGCTGCTGCGAAGAAAATATAGGAGCTCTGTTTGCTGCCACTAACACACTAGAAGTCCTATGGGTGCTGCTGAGAAGAAAATATAGGAGCTCTGTTTGCTGCCACTAACACACTAGAAGTCCTATGGGTGCTGCTGAGAAGAAAATATAGGAGCTCTGTGTGATGCCACTAACACACTAGAAGTCCTATGGGTGCTGCTGAGAAGAAAATATAGGAGCTCTGTTTGCTGCCACTAACACACTAGAAGTCCTATGGGTGCTGCTGAGAAGAAAATATAGGAGCTCTGTTTGCTGCCACTAACACACTAGAAGTCCTATGGGTGCTGCTGAGAAGAAAATATAGGAGCTCTGTTTGCTGCCACTAACACACTAGAAGTCCTATGGGTGCTGCTGAGAAGAAAATATAGGAGCTCTGTGTGATGCCACTAACACACTAGAAGTCCTATGGGTGCTGCTGAGAAGAAAATATAGGAGCTCTGTTTGCTGCCACTAACACACTAGAAGTCCTATGGGTGCTGCTGAGAAGAAAATATAGGAGCTCTGTGTGATGCCACTAACACACTAGAAGTCCTATGGGTGCTGCTGAGAAGAAAATATAGGAGCTCTGTTTGCTGCCACTAACACACTAGAAGTCCTATGGGTGCTGCTGAGAAGAAAATATAGGAGCTCTGTTTGCTGCCACTAACACACTAGAAGTCCTATGGGTACTGCTGAGAAGAAAATATAGGAGCTCTGTGTGATGCCACTAACACACTAGAAGTCCTATGGGTGCTGCTGAGAAGAAAATATAGGAGCTCTGTTTGCTGCCACTAACACACTAGAAGTCCTATGGGTGCTGCTGAGAAGAAAATATAGGAGCTCTGTTTGCTGCCACTAACACACTAGAAGTCCTATGGGTGCTGCTGAGAAGAAAATATAGGAGCTCTGTTTGCTGCCACTAACACACTAGAAGTCCTATGGGTGCTGCTGAGAAGAAAATATAGGAGCTCTGTGTGATGCCACTAACACACTAGAAGTCCTATGGGTGGTGCTGAGAAGAAAATATAGGAGCTCTGTGTGCTGCCACTAACACACTAGAAGTCCTATGGGTGCTGCTGAGAAGAAAATATAGGAGCTCTGTTTGCTGCCACTAACACACTAGAAGTCCTATGGGTGCTGTTGGGGAGCAATGCTGTGCTAACAGCACTGCGGTTGGTACTACTGCAATACTGTACTAACAGTAAGCACGCACCAGACTAATCCCCAGCAGCAGCTAATAACACACTAACTGTGCAATCAGCAGCAATGAACGATCAATGACTTAGGTAGCAATGGTTTAGCAAAGAAATAGCCAATGGTTTAGCAAAGAAGAGCAAATCTTTCAGTATCAAGCAAAGACAGAATCAGCAGACTAATCTCTCCTAAAGCCGGAACTCATGTGACCGGGGCCGATGGCGTGGCGGCCTTTTAAATGGTGGGGCGTGTACTAAAGCCCCTGAGCTGTAATTGGCTACAGGCGTCCTGCCTGTAGCCAATTATTGCTCTCCGAGTTTCGGGCGCTGTGATTGGCCAAGCATGCGGGGTCACAGTGCATGCTTGGCCAATCATCAGCCAGCAATGCACTGCGCCGGCCGCGCCGGCCGCAATGCATTGCGGGGCCGCTCGCATCACACGAATGTGATGCGAACGGCCCAAATAGTTCTGGGCTCGACGAGCGAGCGAACGCCCGATGCTCGATTCGAACATGGGTTCGAATCGAGCACCGGGCCCATCCCTACTCTCCTATTAGGCACCCACGTGGAGTCAGTGACCTCATCATCCCCTCCCTCCTCATCACTGGAGCCAATCTGGCAGTATGCTGCAGCTGCTGGAACATGACTGCCAGATTGGTGTCCTTCTTGAGCATCCCCTCTGTCTGCTCTCACGCTACTGCCTTCCTCTAGCTGGGTTTCATCATCAGACCCTTCGAAACGCTGGGCATCCTCCTGGAGCATGTACCCAACACTGTGCTCAAACAGTTCGGGGGACTCCTCAGGAGGTGGACATGGTGGGTCTAGGGAAGGAGTGACTGATGATGAGTCTGACATTGATACCAGGGAAGAGGACGCTTTGGCAGCTGCTTTGCCAGTACCCTGAGCCTGGGTGAGAGAGGATGAGGAGGAGGAGGAGGGCTTGGTCATCCACTCTACCAAGTCTTCGGCATGATGTGGCTCAACATGTCCAGCTGCTGAAAAGAAGGACAAGCGTGTCCTATGGCCATGTGCTGATGACAATGCACCGCGTCCACGACCAGCACTGTTGCCCCCAGACACAGAGCCTGCTTGCCCTCTTTTATTGCCTCCTGACTGTCTGCCTCTCCATGTTTGCCTTCCAGACATTCTAATGGATGGCCTGCAGGGAGATGGGAAAAAAGCAATAAGGGCTACCTTCAGGTGTCCTTCTCTGTCCCTTTACTTAAGGATTTCTAAATATGGTTGAGGATGATTGCTTTCGCACAGAATAGCACAATGACAATTTCCCTGACTGTCCAAAAAACAAGGATTTCAAAGATGGTTGATGAGGAATGCTTTAGCACAGTACAGCACAATGAGAATTTCCCTCACTGTCCTTCCCTGTCCCTACAAACAAGGTTTAGCACAGTAAAACACACTGACACTCTCCCTACCTATAGTTTTCTGTCCCTATAAAAAATGTTTTTTAAAGATGGTTGATGATGAATGCTTTAGCACAGTATAGCACAATGAGAATTTCCCTCACTGTCCTTCCCTGTCCCTACAAACAAGGTTTAGCACAGTAAAACACACTGACACTCTCCCTACCTATAGTTTTCTGTCCCTATAAAAAATGTTTTTTTAAAGATGGTTGATGATGAATGCTTTAGCACAGTATAGCACAATGAGAATTTCCCTCACTGTCCTTCCCTGTCCCTACAAACAAGGTTTAGCACAGTAAAACACACTGACACTCTCCCTACCTATAGTTTTCTGTCCCTATAAAAAATGTTTTTTTAAAGATGGTTGATGATGAATGCTTTAGCACAGTATAGCACAATGAGAATTTCCCTCACTGTCCTTCCCTGTCCCTACAAACAAGGTTTAGCACAGTAAAACACACTGACACTCTCCCTACCTATAGTTTTCTGTCCCTATATTTTTTTTTTTTAAAGATGGTTGATGATGAATGCTTTAGCACAGTATAGCACAATGAGAATTTCCCTCACTGTCCTTCCCTGTCCCTACAAACAAGGTTTAGCACAGTAAAACACACTGACACTCTCCCTACCTATAGTTTTCTGTCCCTATAAAAAATGTTTTTTTAAAGATGGTTGATGATGAATGCTTTAGCACAGTATAGCACAATGAGAATTTCCCTCACTGTCCTTCCCTGTCCCTACAAACAAGGTTTAGCACAGTAAAACACACTGACACTCTCCCTACCTATAGTTTTCTGTCCCTATAAAAAATGTTTTTTAAAGATGGTTGATGATGAATGCTTTAGCACAGTATAGCACAATGAGAATTTCCCTCACTGTCCTTCCCTGTCCCTACAAACAAGGTTTAGCACAGTAAAACACACTGACACTCTCCCTACCTATAGTTTTCTGTCCCTATAATTTTTTTTTTTTAAAGATGGTTGATGATGAATGCTTTAGCACAGTATAGCACAATGAGAATTTCCCTCACTGTCCTTCCCTGTCCCTACAAACAAGGTTTAGCACAGTAAAACACACTGACACTCTCCCT
The DNA here is from genome assembly GCA_029206835.1 of Rana muscosa. Classification (NCBI taxonomy): domain Eukaryota; kingdom Metazoa; phylum Chordata; class Amphibia; order Anura; family Ranidae; genus Rana; species Rana muscosa. Next base: position 4,373,580 of record JARGYO010005562.1, read on the forward strand.
ACCTATAGTTTTCTGTCCCTATAAAAAATGTTTTTTTAAAGATGGTTGATGATGAATGCTTTAGCACAGTATAGCACAATGAGAATTTCCCTCACTGTCCTTCCCTGTCCCTACAAACAAGGTTTAGCACAGTAAAACACACTGACACTCTCCCTACCTATAGTTTTCTGTCCCTATAAAAATTTTTTTTTAAAGATGGTTGATGATGAATGCTTTAGCACAGTATAGCACAATGAGAATTTCCCTCACTGTCCTTCCCTGTCCCTACAAACAAGGTTTAGCACAGTAAAACACACTGACACTCTCCCTACCTATAGTTTTCTGTCCCTATAAAAAATGTTTTTTTAAAGATGGTTGATGATGAATGCTTTAGCACAGTATAGCACAATGAGAATTTCCCTCACTGTCCTTCCCTGTCCCTACAAACAAGGTTTAGCACAGTAAAACACACTGACACTCTCCCTACCTATAGTTTTCTGTCCCTATAAAAAATGTTTTTTTAAAGATGGTTGATGATGAATGCTTTAGCACAGTATAGCACAATGAGAATTTCCCTCACTGTCCTTCCCTGTCCCTACAAACAAGGTTTAGCACAGTAAAACACACTGACACTCTCCCTACCTATAGTTTTCTGTCCCTATAAAAAAATTTTTTTAAAGATGGTTGATGATGAATGCTTTAGCACAGTATAGCACAATGAAAATTTCCCTCACTGTCCTTCCCTGTCCCTACAAACAAGGTTTAGCACAGTAAAACACACTGACACTCTCCCTACCTATAGTTTTCTGTCCCTATATTTTTTTTTTTTAAAGATGGTTGATGATGAATGCTTTAGCACAGTATAGCACAATGAGAATTTCCCTCACTGTCCTTCCCTGTCCCTACAAACAAGGTTTAGCACAGTAAAACACACTGACACTCTCCCTACCTATAGTTTTCTGTCCCTATAAAAAATGTTTTTTTAAAGATGGTTGATGATGAATGCTTTAGCACAGTATAGCACAATGAAAATTTCCCTCACTGTCCTTCCCTGTCCCTACAAACAAGGTTTAGCACAGTAAAACACACTGACACTCTCCCTACCTATAGTTTTCTGTCCCTATAAAAAATGTTTTTTTAAAGATGGTTGATGATGAATGCTTTAGCACAGTATAGCACAACGAGAATTTCCCTCACTGTCCTTCCCTGTCCCTACAAACAAGGTTTAGCACAGTAAAACACACTGACACTCTCCCTACCTATAGTTTTCTGTCCCTATAAAAAATGTTTTTTTAAAGATGGTTGATGATAAATGCTTTAGCACAGTATAGCACAATGAGAATTTCCCTCACTGTCCTTCCCTGTCCCTACAAACAAGGTTTAGCACAGTAAAACACACTGACACTCTCCCTACCTATAGTTTTCTGTCCCTATAAAAAATGTTTTTTTTAAAGATGGTTGATGATGAATGCTTTAGCACAGTATAGCACAATGAGAATTTCCCTCACTGTCCTTCCCTGTCCCTACAAACAAGGTTTAGCACAGTAAAACACACTGACACTCTCCCTACCTATAGTTTTCTGTCCCTATAAAAAATGTTTTTTTAAAGATGGTTGATGATGAATGCTTTAGCACAGTATAGCACAATGAGAATTTCCCTCACTGTCCTTCCCTGTCCCTACAAACAAGGTTTAGCACAGTAAAACACACTGACACTCTCCCTACCTATAGTTTTCTGTCCCTATAAATTTTTTTTTTTAAAGATGGTTGATGATGAATGCTTTAGCACAGTATAGCACAATGAGAATTTCCCTCACTGTCCTTCCCTGTCCCTACAAACAAGGTTTAGCACAGTAAAACACACTGACACTCTCCCTACCTATAGTTTTCTGTCCCTATAAAAAATGTTTTTTTAAAGATGGTTGATGATGAATGCTTTAGCACAGTATAGCACAATGAGAATTTCCCTCACTGTCCTTCCCTGTCCCTACAAACAAGGTTTAGCACAGTAAAACAGACTGACACTCTCCCTACCTATCCTTCTCTTTCCCTAAACTAAAGGAATCCAGGTTAAGCAAGAAAAAAAATGTCACTGTCCCTGCCTATGCTTCTCTTTCCCTGCTCCGGAACACACTACACTAGGCCGCTGTGCTGGCGGCCTTTTATAGTGTGGGGCGTGTACTAAACACCCTCAGCAATAATTGGCCACAGGCATCCTGCCTGTGGCCAATCATTGCTCTCCTCGCTGCCGGCGCTGTGATTGGCCAAGCATGCGGGGTCACAGTGCATGCTTGGCCAATCACAGCGCCTGGATGACACTGCGATGGCGTAGTGCATTGTGGGCCGCGAATTAGGCGCGAACAGCCCAAATCGTTCGTTGTTCGGCGAACGATCGAACAGCCGATGTTCGAGTCGAACGTATGTTCGACTCGAACACCGAGCTCATCCCTACACACTACACAAGGCCGCCGCGCTGGCGGCCTTATGTAGTGTGGGGCGTATACTAAACCCCCTGAGCTATAATTGGCCACAGGCATCCTGCCTGTGGCCAATTATGGCTCTCCTCACTGCCGGCGCTGTGATTGGCCAAGCATGCGGGGTCACAGTGCATGCTTGGCCAATCATCAGCCAGCAATGCACTGCAATGGCGCAGTGCATTGTGGCCCGTTCGCGCCACACGAATTTGGCGCAAACGGCCCACAAAGTTCTGGTTTCGCCGAACAGGCGAACAGCCAATGCTCGAGTCGAACATACGTTCGACTCAAATCGCGAGCTCATCCCTAGTACCTAGCTGCATGGACCTGTAGTTAGGAATCTATGCTCAAAACATGTACAGTGTAAATGTGTGATCAGAATGTACATACTGTATTTTTGAACGTAAATCATTTGTGCATAGCCCTGTCCAAGTTCTCTTCCATCCAACCTATATTATGGGATGCCCTTACTCCTAGGCCCAGGAGGTATTTTTTCAAAAATGTATACTTTTCCACAGCTGGGGACCAGCTGTTATTTGGTGGGGGGTGGATGTAGCGCCCTCTACCATAGGTAGGTGCAAGGTAAGGTTTTTTGGTGATAGCTGCCAGGCAGGTATGCTGCATGCTAGGCCTGCTTGTTTTGATCTGGGGGGCAGGGAGTGACTAGTGTAGCAGTGGGTGTGACCACCTGTCCTTTAGTTCTTGGGCGCCTCCCCTGCTTCCAGGGAGAATGTTCTGGAAGAGGGGTAGGGCTGGGGACTTCAGTGACAGGGAGTTCATGTGAGGAGCCCTGACAAATCCCCAACTGGAATTGGTAGGGGGCAGGCCTCCTACATAAACTCAGGTCCAGCCCACTGGGGGGAGTTGAAGAATGGAGTATTAGACTGCAGCAGGAGACCCATCCCCATCTGGGGGGTGCAGGCCTCGGCGTAGGAGCTCGGGAACTGGGAGGGAGCCTCACCTTACACGGTCATGGAGGAGGTGTCCTGAAACAGAGGAGCTGGAGTAGCAGTCGGTATGCATGTCCGGGTAAATTATTCATCAAGGACTGGAGAAGTTTGGTGAATGAGGCACAGTGGATATCTGGAAGAGGCATGCCAGGGGAGCTGGGTGCAAGGCCAGAGGAGAGACTGTGGGGTTATGTGTCAAATCGCTGTGGCCTGAGGGCACAGGGTTTGCAAGATGGACCGGCTGAGATCAGTAGTTCACCAACCATTTTGTGCTGCTAAATAACTGGGCCATCAAGAAGGGGTACTGCAGGCCCCTGGCCTATCAGAATTCAGCAAAGTTCAGCAACCATCAGGGATTGTTCAGAGTGATCCCTGATGCAGTGTGAACATGATGGGTCGGAAAGGCTAACGCTGTGGCAGTGAAGTTTTTGCAGGAAGAGAGGAGTCCTGGGAGTAACAGTCTGCAGGAGTTGTGCAGAGGAGGAGTAAAGTTGACACTGCCAAGGTTAGAGTCCATCATTTGTTTCTAAGCGCAACTGATTCAACAATTCTTCAATAAATATGGCAAGTGTGATCTGTTCTATGGGCATCCCATACCCTTTCCCCCAATCAAGTTATATCCCCCAAATAAACAAAAACAAAACACAAGCAAATGACTGTTCATTGTCTACTGAAGAGTGACGTTTGAAGGTCTGGCAGCAGGGTGAATATGGTGGATAATAGTAACTAGTAGCACTACCTATTACACTTTTGAAGTCCTGGAGCACCAGGACAGTGGAAATACCCACAAAATTACCCCATTTTGGAAGGAAAACACCCCAACGTATATTCTATGAGGCATGAGCTGCAGATAGGTACTCGGGTACTCTGATGGGCTGCAGATAGGTACTCGGGTCTGGTAACAGGCATTCGGGTACACTTATGGGCTGCAGGAGGGAGGGAGTGTTCCTCCTGGCATCATTTTACAATGCGCCAGTAGGGAAGTGGTTAAAATCCATACCAGACCCAAAGGGTCCCCTACGCGTTTTTTTCCCCATTTTTTTATTCATTCACATACAGGTGCAGTAAAATTATGCCTTGGGCGTTGGTGGTGCCTGAACACTTCAACCCCTCACAGTTACTCTTGCTGGGCGCAGAAACGGGCCCTGCTGTTAAAAATGAGAAAAAAATTGGAAATTACATAAAAAATTGGGCCTCTTCTGCATGTTATGGCTCAATAACACGGCCAACACTGGAATAAAAGGAGAAGTGTGCCCCACCTGTAGAGGATGCACCATGTCCGCGACCACCACTTTTCAATGTAGAAACAGAGGCTGCTTGCCCTCTTTTAGTGGCCTGTGAGCATCTGCCTCTCCCTGTTGGCCTTTCGGACATGAGGAGGATTTTTTGGGGGGATTTTTATAACTTTTTATTATAGAGTGTGGGATGGAAATATGGTGCTTGGGTGCATTACTTTTATGCTTGGTGCACTATAAACCGTTTTATTATAGTTTTTTTTTTAATAAAGAAAATAAGGGTGCAGCAATTGTGCAGAATTTTTTATTACTGCTGCAAAAAAAAAAAACAAGATAAAATGAATGTAAAAAAACAAACAGTGGTGACGCAGAAGGAAGACCACCTGTGACTCAGAAAAAAAAAAACAGCAATTACGTAGATTTTTTTTGCTGCTGCTGGAAAATAAGAATTCATAAAGTCCAAAAAACAAAAAATTGGCATGGGGGCAGGCCTCCTACATAAACTCAGGTCCAGCCCACTGGGGGGGGGGGGGAGTTGAAGAATGGAGTATTAGACTGCAGCAGGAGACCCATCCCCATCTGGGAGGTGCAGGCCTCGGCGGAGGAGCTCGGGAGCTGGGAGGGAGCCTCACCTTACACGGTCATGGAGGAGGTGTCCTGAAACAGAGGAGCTGGAGAAGCAGTCGGTATGCATGTCCGGGCAAATTCTTCATCAAGGACTGGAGAAGTTTGGTGAATGAGGCACAGTGGATATCTGGAAGAGGCATGCCAGGGGAGCTGGGTGCAAGGCCAGAGGAGAGACTGTGGGGTTATGTGTCAAAACGCTGTGGCCTGAGGGCACAGGGTTTGCAAGATGGACCGGCTGGGATCAGTAGTTCACCAACCATTTTGTGCTTCTAAATAACTGGGCCATCAAGAAGGGGTACTGCGATTATATACGCTGCACTACACTGTGTAAATTCACAGCGAACTACACTGTATTATATACTATGCACTGCACTACATACTCTGCACTGCACTATATTATATACTCACACTGCACTATATATTCTGCACTGCATTGTATTATGTACTCTGTACTGTATTATGTACTCTGCACTGCACTATATACTCTGCATTGCACTATATACACTACACTGGCTGCACTGTATTATATACACTATGACTGCATTGTATTATATATTCTACACTGACTGCATGCTGAATCCACTAACTAACCACTAACTAACCTGTCTAATCTATCTCCACTATATCACGCTACATACGGCCGCTGTTGATAGCAGCCTTATATAGTGTGGAGCGTGGACTTAGCCCCTGAGCCATGATTGGCCAAAGGCACCCTGCCTTTGGCCAAACATGGCTCTCACAGCACATCACGCTGTGATTGGCCAAAGCACTGCGATCTGTGCATTATGGGGCGCTATGTGGTAGGAAAACGTCCTACGAGCGCCCCATATGTTTGTTTGTTCTACGAACATTGAGCCCATTTCTACTCCTAGCTTACCCAATAGGTTAACAAGCTAGGGATTTGTTGCTAGGACCACCCTTTACCAATCACTTGCGTGTTTACTTGAAAAGATGGACAGCTCCCATACTCCATCCAGACCTGCTGTGCTCACCCTCTGTCCTGCCTTGAGATTGGCAGCAGTGATGGGGAGGGGGTGGAAAACCCAGGAGAGGGCATCCAGGCTACTAAGTGACACGGTGGTTCATATCTGGACCATGATACACCATTTAGTGATGTGAGAATAGAAAAAGAAAAGAGGGCGCACTGGCCTAGTGCATTATCCAACAGATTTATTAAAAGATATGAATAAAATCAAAGATGTCTACTCACAAACATGCGCTTCACTCTTTGTTTTCCCGAATATACGCTTTGACCGCTACAATTGGTCTTCACAAAGATGGCGGCGGGCTGTGGAGAGTAAATGATGTGTATAGCGGCAGGAAGTGCTTGCTGGAATGCATTTCCGCCTTACTTCCCGTTTTTTCTGTAAGCGTGTGCTCAACACAGCAGAACCATGCTGTGTATTCCAGCGAACACCCCAGTGACTCCCACACTCGGATCCCACAGCAATCTAGCCCTCCACACCATCTTTTTTGGCAACTTGCACCTCTGTGCTAAGCAGGGCTGTCTTTACCGCAGGGCAAAAGGGGCAGCTGCCCAGGGCCCAGTCATTGTTGGGGGGCCCAAAGCAGCTGCCCCTATTAACCCCGCGGTGCCCGCCAGGGTTTTGTTTCAGCTGGAGTTCAGCCACCTCTGGCGCTGCTCAGTTCTGTCACTTGTAAATACAGAAGCGCTGCCTCTGTGTTTACAAGTGACAGCGCTCCTCTCCCCGCAGCCGCTCAAACCCCACCCTCCTCTATACATCGATCTCTATGAGAGAGCAGAGGAGGAAGGGTCGGGGGAAGCCACATGAGCACTGAACGCTATAGGACAGCAGAGGAGGGATGGGCAGGAAATCTACACAGAGAGAAGCTCCTCCTGACTGGCAGCCTGCACGGACATGCTGTCAGTACTCTGCAGCTTCACTATGAAATTTTCTAGGCTGCGGGAGAAAAACTGGGGGAGCTCTGAACTAGGGAAGAGAGCCTTGTACTGTGGGGGGGAGAGGTACACAGTGCACCCCTCTGCCCTGCACTCCACTCCACTCACCCCTTTGCACTGCACGCCACGCACCCCTCTGCCCTGCACTCCGCTCACCCCTCTGCCCTGCACTCTGCTCACCCCTCTGCCCTGCACTCAGCTCACCCCTCTGCCCTGCACTCAGCTCACCCCTCTGCCCTGCACTCAGCTCACCCCTCTGCCCTGCACTCCGCGCACCCCTCTGCCCTGCACTCCCTGTATAGCGCACCCCTCATCACTGCACTGTAATGATGTGCTGTAACCTCAAGCACCAGTGAGTGGTAATGATGTGCAGTAACCTTCAGCAACAAATCAGTGAACAGTAATGATCTCCTGTAATTTCTAGCAACCAAGTATTGAGCAACGATAATGATGTGCAGTAACCTCTAGCAACCAATCAGTGAGTGGTAAGGATGTGCAGTAGCCACTAGCAACCAATCACCAAGCAGTAATAATGTGCAGTAAACTCTAACATCCAATCAGCATTCAGAAATTATGTGCTGTAAGCTCTAGCAACTAATCACTGAGCCGTAATGTGTGCTGTAACCTCTGGCAACCAATCACTGCCTGATCTGCTGCAGTGAGATGATTTTGAGTCTAGCTGCTATTTATTGTATGTCTCCGAGTGGGGGCTTTAGGGGGGGGGCCCAAAAAAATGTTTGCCCAGGGTCAAATCAACATTAAAGACGGCCCTGGTGGTAAATGCACATGCGCTGGTACTGTGTCTATAATATAGCTGAAATCTCTGAATCCCCAGGTTTCTTGCTATTTGGTGATGTGATCGCTTGTCGTTGGTGCTGGAGTGTAGTGCAGATGGGATGATCTTGATTGTTGGGGATCCTGTTTCGTGGTGTAGCATGTGCATTTGGCCTTCACCAGAGCAGTTGCAGATGTGCCTTGTGTTTGGTTTATTGATTCACTTCACATCTTAGCCCTCCCTCATTCCATCCAATGAGAGAGGCCATGGCTCTCACGTCGTGGGTGTGTCTGTACAGTATAAGTATTGTGTATTAAGCCATTTCATGCTAGGCTCTGAATAAAAAGGCCAGTCCTTCGAAGCGCGTCAGTTGAGGGGTCTTACCCAGGACCCCCTACCCCCAGGTTCGGTGATTTGAGCAACCGATGAGAGTTATCTACTTATGTGGCCTGATGGGCGTGTTTTTAGCTTATGTTTGTAAGTAGATGTAACGGCACCCCAATATAAAGGAGTAAAACGCCGTTTACGATGTTCCCTCTCCTAGACACACATCCACTCGCTACCAATATCCACAGCTAAACGACCCTTTCCCATAGGAACCAATCCCTCTGGAAGAAAACGAGACGCACTCTGTCTTCTTCTGTAATAGGAATCACTTTATTGTCCAAAGTGACCCCACTGTCACAGTAGACATCTTGATGATTTTATTCATATCCTTTGATAAATCTGTTGGATAATGCACAAGGCCAGTGCGTCCTCTTTTTTCCTTTTTCTACTCTCACAGTACTGTCAGGAGGACCCTAGTCCTAGGGGGCAGCAAGGCAGTAATTCGATTCTTGACATGTGCATTTCGTTTAGTTCCGAATCAAAATTCGAACAAATGTTTCATTATTTTGAAATTCGGATGCGTCTGAATTACTGAATTACAATAGTAACGAATTTAAACAAATCCGAAGCAATGATTCAAATCGAAAAAAGTGAACAAAATTTGATTCGAATCGAATTCGAAAACAAATTTGAATAGAATAAGAAAACAAGTCAAAGACAAATTCAAATCGAATTAGAAAAAAATTGAAATCAATTTTCTAAAAAAGAATATAATAAAATAGAGTATAAAATAATAAAGCAACAGAATTTGAAAACAAATTCAAATCAAATTCAAAAACTAGTCGAAAACAAATTTGAATCAGATTTGAAAAAAATAGAAATGGATTTTCTAAAAAAGATTACAATAAAATAGAATATAAAATAATACAGCAATATAATAACAATACAAGAATAGTAAAGAATAGAATATAACTTAATAGAATGTAATGAAATAAAATAGAATATGACCGTCTTCTGAAATCTGAATTTCGAATAGTATAAATTAGAATTTGAGAATAGATTGTAAAAGAATCCAAAACAATGGAAACTATAATAATAGAGAATAATAGAATAGAAAATAAGAGAATACGAGAATAGAATAGAATAGAACAGAATAGAATAATATAGAAAGAATATACAACAATTTTCCGAAATTCGAATTTCAAATAGAATGAATTTGAATAGAAAAGATTAGCATAGAATAGAAAATTATAGAAAAGAATAGACTAAAAAACAATAGAAAAGACTAGAATAAAATATAATATAAATTATATTTTATTCTAGTCTGTTCTATTGTTTTTCTATTCTATTCTTTTCTATTCTATTCCAATCTTTTCTATTAAAATTTGAATTCATTCTATATGAAATCCGAATTTCGGAAGATGGTTTTATATATATATATATATATATATATATATATATATATACTGTGACAGCAGGCAGGTAAAGTCACCAGGTTGCATACAGCATGGAAGGTATATATGTCCTAGATTCAGGCTTTATGCCGATTTATACCACTAGGGGGAGTGCTGGGAGTCTTGCAGGGGAAGAGTTAATGAGCCCAGCTGAATCAAGTGGCTCATTGAGGCCTCTACAAGAACTCCCAGCATGCGAAGGGAGAGGCTCCATCCTGGAACCAGTTCTGTGTTGTGCAAGACTGGGGAGTGTGTTTCTGTCCTGTGCGGTGAGACAAAGCCTGTGTGGCTAAAACCTTAAAAAAAACAGGGAGATAGGGGCTGGGGCAGCACAAGGCTACACCTAGTTGTCAGACAGGGAACCTACGTGTGTAGTAAGCGGTCAAGCTGACCAGGATTTCTTTTTGTATGTTTCTTTTTGTTTTGCTGTTTTTCCCCTGTAAATAGTTTAAATAAACCGCACCTTTTGTTTTTGCAACTACAAACTCTGTCTGCTGTGCCTGTTTTTGTGTGGTGAACCCATCCAGGGGGTCACACACACCCGCTGCCGAGCTAACCCCCACACAGTTGGTGGAGAACCAGTGGCAGTTTTTTTTAAGGCCAGCATGGAGGAGATACTGAAACAGCTGGCTCTAGCAAATGCCAATCAGCAGCAGACAAATGCAGGTTTGCAAAAGAGCCTTGCAGCTCATCAACAGAGCCTTGCAGCCCAGCAGCAGACAAATGCAACTTTGCAACAGAGCCTCACAGCCCACCAGCAAGCTCAGCAACAAGCCCAGCAGCAATCTGAGGCCCGCTTCATAGACCTGTTACAGAAGCAAGAGCAGAGACTACAACAAATGGAAACGTTAATGCAGCAACATCCGCAGACCAGTGAGGCAAGTCGTTCCACTAATACTGCGTCCTTTGGGGTGAGTCCTTTATAGACAAAAATGACTGGAGAGGATGATCCAGAGGTGTTTTTGACCACATTTGAAAGGACTGCTGAAAGAGAAAAGTGGCCTAAGGAGCAGTGGGCTGGACTGGTGGCTCCTCTGTTAACTGGTGAATCGCAGAAAGCTTACTATGACCTAGAGCCTGACCAAGCAAAAGACTATGTGATGCTAAAAACTGAAATATTGGCACGGCTGGGTGTCACCCTGGCTGTCCGGGCTCAGCGTGTGCATAACTGGACTTTCCGGCTTGGAAAACCCCCCAGGTCTCAAATGTATGATCTCATTCACCTGAGCAGGAAGTGGCTACAGCCAGAGACTTTGTCCGCACCAAGGATTGTGGAACGTGTTGTGATGGATCGTTTCTTGAGAGCTCTTCCTACTGCCATCCAAAAGTGGGTAAGCCATGGAGACCCAGAAACGGCTGATAATCTTGTGGATCGAGTAGAGAAGTACTTGGCTACAGAGAACCTGACTGCCTCTTCCAGAGACTCACAGACTTTCCACCCTAAGACCAGACCATCCCCAGTGGCGGGTAAGATGATTCCAAGGGGTGAGGGTGGAGAGAGTGAGAAGGTGGGAGTTCTACCCAAGGTTTGGCGAGAACAGCCTGGGAAGTCAGGGGCTCAAGAGGCAGCAAGAAGGATTGTTTGTTACCGCTGCCGACAAGAGGGACATATTGCAGAAAATTGCCCAGTTGTGGATGAACCCATGCAATGTGGCTTTCTAAGGGACAGACGTCAGTCGCTGTTTGCGACAGTCGCATGCACTGCCATTCGGGGAACTGAGAAACATTTATGCAAAATGTGTATTAATGGTAGAAATGTTGTTGTGTTGCTGGATTCAGGTATGCATAGTATAGTTAGTCAGGTTGAAAAAAGACACAAGTCCATCCAGTTCAACCGTAAAAAATAAAAATAAAAAAATAAAAATAAACATATATCGTACAATCCCATATACCCAATTCTATACCCACAGTTGATCCAGAGGAAGGCAAAAAAACCCAGAAGAGCATTATCCAATTTGCTACAGCAGGGGAAAAAATTCCTTCCTGATCCCCCGAGAGGCAATCGGATATTCCCTGGATCAACTTTACCTATAAATGTCAGTACCCAGTTATATTATGTACATTTAAGAAAGAATCCAGGCCCTTCTTAAAGCAATCTACTGAGCTGGCCAGAACCACCTCTGCAGGGAGTCTATTCCACATTTTCACAGCTCTTACTGTGAAAAAACCTTTCCGTATTTGGAGGTGAAATCTCTTTTCCTCTAGACGCAAAGAGTGCCCCCTTGTCCTTTGTGTTGACCGTAAAGTGAATAACTGAACACCAAGTTCACTATATGGACCCCTTATATATTTGTACATGTTGATCATATCCCCCCTTAATCTCCTCTTCTCAAGAGAGAATAAATTCAGTTCCTCTAATCTCTCCTCATAGCTGAGCTCCTCCATGCCTCTTATCAGTTTGGTTGCCCTTCTCTGCACTTTCTCCAGTTCCCCAATATCCTTTTTGAGAACTGGGGCCCAAAACTGAACTGCATATTCCAGATGAGGTCTTACTAATGATTTGAACAGGGGCAAAATGATATCTCTCTCTCTGGAGACCATACCTCTCTTAATACAAGAAAGGACTTTGCTCGCTTTGGAAACCGCAGCTTGGCATTGCATGCCATTATTGAGCTTATGATCTACCAAAACCCCCAGATCCTTCTCCACTACGGATCCCCCCAGTTGTACTCCCCCTAGTATGTATGATGCATTCATATTATTAGCCCCCAAGTGCATAACTTTACATTTATCAACATTAAACCTCATCTGCCACATAGTCGCCCAATTAGACAGAGCATTGAGGTCGGCTTGTAAATTGGCGACATCCTGTAAGGACGTTATTCCACTGCATAGCTTGGTGTCATCTGCAAAGACAGAAATGTTACTTTTGATCTCAGACCCAATATCATTTATAAACATATTAAAAAGTAAGGGTCCCAGCACTGAACCTTGGGGTACACCACTGATAACCTTGGACCATTCAGAGTAAGAATCATTAACCACTACTCTCTGAATTCTGTCTTTTAGCCAGTTTTCTATCCATTTACAAACTGATATTTCCAATCCTGTAGACTTTACCTTACACATGAGCCGTGTGTGGGGAACTGTATCGAACGCTTTTGCAAAATCCAAGTATACCACGTCCACTGCCACCCCTCTGTCCAAGGTCTTACTTACCTCTTCATAAAAAGAAATCAGGTTTGTTTGACAACTTCTGTCTTTCATGAATCCATGCTGTCTGTTGCTTAAATAGTTTTTTTCCAGCAAGAACTCATCTATGTGGTCTTTTATTAATCTCTCCAGTATTTTCCCAACTATAGAAGTTAAACTAACAGGTCTATAGTTACTTGGTAAACACTTAATTCCCTTTTTAAATATAGGCACCACATTGGCCCTGCGCCAATCCAGTGGTACTATTCCTGTCATTAATGAGTCCCTAAAAATTAAATACAATGGCTTTGAAATTACAGAGCTCAATTCTTTTAGGATCCGTGGGTGTATGCCATCTGGTCCAGGTGCTTTATCCACCTTTATTCCATCTAAATATTTCTGGACCATATCACTTTTGAGCCATTGTGGATTTGGGGCTGTGTCACTACCACCCCCATTTTGGACATGAGCTCCCCCATGCTCCTTTGTATACACAGAACTGAAGAAAGTATTTAATAAATTAGCCTTCTCTTTGTCCCCAGTCACCCACTCTAGATTATTTTGTAAAGGGCCTACATGCTCAGACTTGACCTTTTTACTATTAATATATTTGAAGAATTTTTTGGGGTTTGTCCTACTATCTTTTGCAATCTGTCGTTCGTTTTGAATTTTTGCATCCTTGATTTCCTTTTTACATATCCTGTTATATTCTTTGTAACATTTAAATGACACTAGTGTTCCCTCATTTTTATATTTTTTAAAAGCTCTTTTCTTATAGTTTATAGCTTTTTTAACTTTGTCAGTGAGCCACATAGGTTTTATTTTTAGCCTTTTAAACTTATTGCCCATGGGAATATACTTTGCAGTGAGTTCCCAAACAGTCTTTTTGAAGAATTCCCATTTCTGTTCTGTGCCCATTGATGCCAATATTCCTTCCCAGTCTAAGTCCTGGAGAGCAGCACTCATCCTTGGAAAATTTGCTCTCTTGAAATTAAGTGTTTTTATCTTTCCTGTATGTGATTTTTGCTTACAACTAACATCAAATGAAATCATGTTATGGTCACTGCTACCCAGGTGTTCCTTTATCTGAACATTAGTAATACGCTCTGCATGGTTTGAGATTACCAGGTCCAACAGAGCATCATTCCTAGTTGGGGCCTCAATAAACTGGACCATAAAATTGTCCTGCAATAGGTTTATAAATTTTTGCCCTTTAACTGTCCCAGCAGTTCCATTACTCCAGTCAATTTCTGGGTAGTTAAAATCCCCCATTATTATCACCGTCCCAGCCCTTGCAGCCCTTTCCATCTGTGCAAGGAGCTGAGTCTCTAACTCCTCATTAACATTGGGTGGTCTATAACAAACTCCAATGATTAGCTTTGAACTACGCACATCTGTATGCAGTCCTACCCATAATGCTTCAGACTCATCACACTCTCCATCCACCAGGTCCTCTTTCACACTCGCTTTGAGATCACTTCTCACATAGAGACAGACCCCTCCACCCTTCCTTTTTACCCTGTCTTTCCGAAAGAGTGCATAGCCAGGAATATTAATAGCCCAGTCGTGTGAGGAATGAAGCCAAGTTTCAGCAATACCGATTACATCATAGCTCTCCTCATGCACCAGAGCTTCCAACTCACCTATTTTGCTTGGCAGACTTCTGGCATTGGTGAACAGACACTTTAATGCATTAATATTATTTGACCGGTCACATACTATCCTCTTGGGTGTTCCCAGATTGCAACTAGGACTTGCTACTATACTTACCTTGGGTTTATGTTCTTTGGTTACCCTACCACTAATGCCCCTAATACTACCCTTTAGAATATGTTCCCCGCTGACTCTCACTATCTCTGGACCCTCCCCCCTGTCACCTAGTTTAAAAACCCCTCTAACTTTTTGGCCATCCTTATTCCCAGCTGATCTGCACCCTCCTCATTTAGGTGCAGTCCGTCCCTTCTATAGTACTGGTTATCGACTGAGAAGTCGGCCCAGTCCTCCAGGAACCCAAACCCCTCCTTACTACACCAGCTCTTCAGCCACTTGTTCACTTCCCTAATCTCCCTCTGCCTTTCTGGTGTGGCTCGATGTACCGGTAGTATTCCCGAGAATACTACCTTGGAGGTCCTTTTCCTCAATTTAGCTCCCAAGTCCCTAAAATCGTTCTTTAGGACACTCCATCTACCTCTGACTTTGTCATTGGTGCCAACGTGCACCATGACAGCTGGGTCTTCCCCAGCCCCTCCCAGTAATCTGTCCACCAGATCCGTGATGTGCCGAACCCGAGCGCCCGGTAGACAACATACAGTTCGGCGCTTCAGGTCTTTGTTACAGATTGCCCTCTCTGTCCTTCTAAGAATTGAGTCCCCTACCACCAGAATCTGTCTTTCCTTTCCCTTCGCTTCCCCCCCACTCTCACTGGAGGAGTTCTTCCCCTGGCAGCTAGGAGAGTCCCTCAGCTCCAGCAGTGCTGGTCCCGGACTGGTTTCACCAATGTCACTCAATGGAGCATACTTATTGGGATGCTCCAGCCCTGGATCGGCCTCCCTGGCACTTCGCCCTCTACCCTTCCTGACTGTCACCCATCTACTATTTTCTAGTGCCTGCACCTCTTTGACTCCACCCACCTCTGTGCTGGCCCCTGCCATCACCTGCCGGGTACGTATCCAGCTCTCCTTTAGTGTGGAGGGACTTCCCAGTGCTGACAGTTGCTTCCCTAGATTCAGAACCTGGGCTTCCAGGGAAACAATGTGCTTACATTTTGCACAGCAGTAATCGCCCTCGATCAGATGATCAAGGAACGCATACATGCTGCAAGATGTACACCGAGTCGCCTCGCCACACCCGCTGGGCATCGTACCTATTAATTTAATGAGGATTCGAGATTATACCCTGTCCAAATTACCTAACACTAGCTTCCTGACCCAACTATTCAACAAGACAATACACAGGTACTCAACAAGACAATACACAGGTACTCAACAAGACATTACACAGGTACTCAACAAGACAATACACAGGTACTCAACAAGACAATACACAGGTACTCAACAAGACAATACACAGGTACTCAACAAGACAATACACAGGTACTCAACAAGACAATACACAGGTACCACGCAGACCCACGTGCACCCACAGACCAACGGACCCGCGTGCACTCGCAGACCAGCGTGCACTCGCAGACCAACGGACCTGCGTGCACTCGCGGTAGCCTGGTGACACTGATAAAGGCTGAATTAGTTACTACAGAGGTCTCTGGGAATAACAAGGTAGCTGTTATTTGTGTGCATAGGGACACCCGAGAGTATCCGGTAACTACAGTGTGTTTTGAGACCCCCAAAGGTACCCTCTCTCATCGGGTGGGATTAGTGTCTCACTTGCCTCATGATGCCATTGTGGGAAGGGATTTTCCAAAGTTCTGGGAACTATGGGATTGTCCTGAGCCCCCCACTGGTGCCCCTATATACCAAGAATGTGATAGCCAGAATTCCTCTGAGAGTGGTGAGGACTCTCCAGAATTTCCCTTGTCGGTATTGGCAGGGGAGACTCGAGAAACTGGGGAGGAGCCAACATCCTCAGACGAAAACATGCCGTCTGGAGTTTTCTGATCTCGAGGTTCACAAGGAAAATTTTGCCACAGAACAGTTAAAAGACCCCACCCTAATAAAGGCACGGGAAAACGTAGTGGAAATAGATGGCGAGTTAGTGAACCCAGATGAGACCTGCACTTACCCATACTTCATTGTGGAAAAGGACCTACTGTATCGGGTGGCTAAAAGGGCAGAAGAAACCATTGAGCAGCTTGTGGTGCCCAAACCTTACAGGAAGTTGGTGTTAGAGTTGGCCCATGGGCACATTCTTGGAGGACATCTGGGGACAGAGAAAACCCGAGAGAGAGTATTGCAGAGGTTCTATTGGCCTGGGGTCATGAAGGAAACAGAAAATTATTGTTCCTCCTGCCCTGTGTGTCAGAGGTCGGCACCGATGCCACATTTCCGTAACCCGCTGGTACCTCTTCCCATCATTGAGGTCCCCTTTGAGAGGATCGCAATGGATTTGGTAGGTCCGATAATGAAGTCTGCTAGGGGGCACCAGTACATCTTGGTTATAATGGACTATGCCACCCGTTATCCGGAAGCGATTCCTCTCCGAAATACCTCGGCCAAAACCATAGCCAAAGAGCTATCTCTTGTTTTTAGCCATGTGGGTATTTGTAAAGAACTGCTTACGGACCAAAGTACACCCTTTATGTTCCGGGTTATGAAAGAGCTGTGTAAGTTGTTCAAAGTGACACAATTGCGTACATCTGTGTATCACCCCCAAACAGATGGGTTGGTTGAAAGATTCAACAAAACCCTAAAACAAATGTTAAAGAAAGTGGTGGATAGAGATGGAAAGGATTGGGACTGTCTAATTCCCTATTTAATGTTTGCTATTAGGGAGGTACCCCAATCCTCTACGGGTTTCTCACCCTTTGAGTTACTTTATGGGAGACACCCCAGAGGGCTGTTGGATATCGCCAAGGAAACCTGGGAAAGTGAGAGTTCTCCCCACAGGAGTGTGATTGAGCATGTCGCCCTGATGCAAGATAGAATTGCACAGGTAATGCCAATCGTAAAGGAACATTTGGCCCAAGCGCAGTTGGCACAGCAGAGAGTGTACAACCGTGGAGCCAGGACCCGTACCTTTTCCCCCGGGGGATAGGGTATTGGTACTTGTCCCTACGGTTGAAAGCAAATTCCTCGCCAAATGGCAAGGCCCCTATGAGATAATGGAAAAAGTGAGCGAAAGGTCAGACAACCAGGAAGGCGAAAGCCCGAACAGATCTATCACGTTTATCTGTTGAAAGCCTGGAGAGATAGGGAATCCCTATTCGCGGAAACTTTGTCACCAGATCACTCTGATTGCGGGATTCCTGAGGTTGGAATAGCAGTCACCTTGTCAAACCCCCAACAACAGGAGGTTAAGGAGTTTTGTGCTTCGCAACAAGGAAGTTTTCTCTGAGCTGCCGGGACAAACGTCTGGGGTAGAGCATGATATTATTACCCCGCCTGGTGAAAGGGTGAAACTAAAACCATATCGGATTCCGGAGGCCCGACAGGAGGCAATACATGAGGAAGTACAGAAAATGCTTATGTTAGGGGTGATAGAGTAGTCCCAAAGTGATTGGTCAAGTCCCATTGTGTTAGTGCCTAAACCGGATGGGAGCTGGCGATTTTGTAACGATTTTCGACAACTGAACAAAATTACAAAATTTGACACCTATCCCATGCCACGTATAGATGAGTTGATCGACCGGCTGGGAACAGCCCGATACATGACAACTCTTGATCTCACAAAAGGGTATTGGCAAATTCCCCTGGCCAAGTCGGCCAAGGAGAAAACCGCATTTGTAACCCCAGATGGGGCGTTCCAATATAAAAGTATGCCGTTTGGGTTACAGAATGCGCCGGCCACATTCCAGCGGAAAATGGACCAGATACTGAGGCCCCATCAGAAGTATGCCGCGGCTTACCTGGATGATGTAATTATCTACAGCACAGATTGGGCCTCACATCTGCCAAAAGTGCAAGCAGTCCTAGACTCTATCCGGGAAGCTGGGTTTACGGCCAACCCCAAGAAATGTACCATTGGGCAGGAGGAGGCCAAATATCTTGGGTACACCATTGGGAGGGGAGTAATAAAACCCCAAGTCAACAAAGTCGAGGCCATACAGAATTGGCCACGTCCCAACAGCAAGAAGCAGGTACGAGCCTTTCTGGGAATCGCTGGTTATTATCGGCGATTCATTCCCCACTTTGCTTCTCACGCTGTGCCCCTAACCAACCTGACAAAAGGGAAAGAGTCGGTCATGGTTAAATGGACCCCAGAGGCTGAGGCAGCATTCCAATTCTTAAAAAAAGACTTATGTAGCCAGCCAGTGTTGTACTCACCAGACTTCTCTAGGGACTTTGTCGTACAAAGTGATGCATCAGACGTTGGGTTAGGAGCAGTATTGTTCCAGGTCTGGAACGGGGAAGAGCACCCAGTCATTTACCTCAGCAGGAAATTGAAGTCCCATGAGGTAAATTACGCCACGATTGAGAAGGAGTGTTTAGCGGTGAAGTGGGCTCTAGATTCCCTTCGGTACTATCTGCTAGGTAGGCACTTTGACATGATTACTGATCACTCTCCTTTAAAGTGGATGGCTCAAAACAAAGAGACAAATAGAAGAGTGAATAGGTGGTTCCTGGCCCTACAGGAATTCAACTTTACAGTAAAGCCTCGCCCTGGCGTTCAAATGGGGAATGTGGATACTTTGTCTCGAGAACATGCATGTCTGATTGCTTGTGTTCCAACCCCAAGGTTAAAACAAGAGGGGGGGTATGTGACAGCAGGCAGGTAAAGTCACCAGGTTGCATCCAGGATGGAAGGTATATATGTCCTAGATTCAGGCTTTATGCCAATTTATAATACTAGGGGGAGTGCTGGGAGTCTTGCAGGGGAAGAGTTAATGAGCCCAGCTGAATCAAGTGGCTCATTGAGGCCTCTACAAGAACTCCCAGCATGCTAAGGGAGAGGCTCCATCCTGGAACCAGTTCTGTGTTGTGCAAGACTGGGGAGTGTTAAAAAAAACAGGGAGATAGGGGCTGGGGCAGCACAAGGCTGCACCTAGTTGTCAGACAGGGAACCTACGTGTGTAGTAAGCGGTCAAGCTGACCAGGATTTCTTTTTGTATGTTTCTTTTTGTTTTGCTGTTTTTCCCCTGTAAATAGTTTAAATAAACGGCACCTTTTGTTTTTGCAACTACAAACTCTGTCTGCTGTGCCTGTTTTTGTGTGGTGAACCCATCCAGGGGGTCACACACACCCACTGCCGAGCTAACCCCCTCACAATACATTATATATATATATATATATATATATATATATATATATATATATATATATAATCTATCCATCTTCCGAAATTTTAATTTCGTATAGCATGAATTTGAATAGAATAGAAAATAATAGAAAAGAATAGACTAGAAAAACAATAGAATAGAATAAAATATGATATATTGATATATATTGTTTTTATAATCAATTATTTTATATTATTTTCTATTCTATTCTAATCTTTTCGAATTCAAATTCATTCTATACGAAATTAGAATTTCGGAAAATGGGTATATATATATATATATATATATATATATATATATGTAGCACCCCTTTACTTTCAGGGGTGCTATGTACTTAAATTTAGGGGTACGGTCTGAGCCAGTAGTCAGGCTCAGACCATTTTGATTGTTAGGACTAGCTTCTGCCTATGCAATGCAGCCGGTGTACAGTTTCCTGTGGCCTGCAGGTGGCGCTGCCATCTTGGGTCAGGGTTGAACCATGGGTGGCATTGCTATGCCTTAGGGAGTCCTCTCTCGGCAGTGGTGCGGTGGGCGTGGTTAACCTGCTGTGCATGCTGGGAGGGGATACATAAGGGGGGAGACGCCATCTTTTGGGGAGCAGTTTGCGTCACCCGGCCCTCCAGGCCAGGGGTGCGCGTGCAAATCAGTCTCAGGCACCTTTAGTCTGGGGCTTCAACTCTACTATTGGGCCCAGCACCTTTAGCTAGGGCCCATCCCCGAAAGAGAAATCCCAGGGTGCCCTTGCGAGGGAACCCGCTCTAAGAAGAGGAGGCCGGGGGAAGACCTTTCTGAGGGACCGGTAAAAGTTCACGGTGAAGGAGAGGCCCGGTAACCTTCTGGAGGAATTCAAAGATTCACTACAGGCCTTGCAACGTGCTGTCGCCGGCACCTGTCCTTGTGTTGCATGTGCTGAGAGGTTTGGGACTTAAAGATTCTGTGGCAGAGGATCTACCGATCGTATCTCTGGGAAAACTCAACTAAACGTTTGGGCATCACTCCGGCTGCTAGGATCCACTCTTACAGGGGACTATCCGGGTGAGCTAAACCCACTCAGGATCAAGTGGCGACTATAATATTGATTGTGCCAGGACCTATCTCTCAACACCTTGCTGTCCTTTCTCTCATCCATCTTTACTGTCTATTGAACTTTGCTTATAAAAATAAACTCAACAGTGGAGTTTAAGGTAGTGTGGACATTGGAGTTACTTGAGAAAAATAGAGACTTGTCCCTACAAACTAGGAGATGAGAACCAACTGAAGGAAAACCCAGCTGCAGGACCCAAAAATCTGTTAACACCGCTCAACCTCTGTGACAGAGGATACGGGCATATAGCGCGGTGTGCGTCGACCTTCAATCGAGCCAAAGGCAGTAAAAGGTCCGTGTGCTACATATATATATATGTATATTTTATTTGATTCTGTTCTATTGTTTTTCTATGCTTTTCTTTTCTATTATTTTCTATTCTAATCTTTTCTATTCAAATTCTATTTCATTCTATACGAAATTCGAATTTCGGAAAATGGTTTTATATTTTTATATATATATATATATATATATATAACCATCTTCTGAAATTCAAATTTTGGATAGAATGAATTTAAATACAAATAGAAAAGATTAGGATAGAATAGAAAATAATAGAAAAGAATAGACTAGAAAAACAATAGAATAAAATATAATGTATATTCTATTCTGTTCTATTGTTTTTCTGAACAACTATTTTCTATTCTAATCTTTTCTTTTCAAATTCGAATTCATTCTATATAAAATTTGAATTTCGGAAAATGGGTGTATATATATATATATATATATATATATATATATATATATATATATATATATCACAAACCCCTATTCTCTCTCAGCAAACCTCTCCTCATAATCACACATTTATACCCTTTTTCAGAGGCCAAGTCAGGTAATAAAAATAGCAGGAAAAATTAAGTTAGCAAATATTGAAGTTGAAAAGCAGATTGTGAAGTGATAATAAAATTAAATCAAATCCCAAAAAGTATATATCCTCCAAGAAAAAGAAATCTAATACAAAAGGTTCTGTTACAGACTGAGCACAAAACATTTTTATTGTTAGGAGACAAAGTCAAATGTGTTTTTTATTCCTGTTTTACAATGTTGCCATTTCCATCGCTCACTATTTAATAAAAGTCTTTTTATGTAAGAATAGCTGTACTGTCCTATAAAGCACCTTGTCCAGATGGAATCTCTCCCTGTGTGCTAACAGAATTCATCTCTCTAACTGATAGGCTACTATTTTATTTTCTATGTCTGTATTTTAGGGCTCATTCGTATCTGTACAGAGATTGGCACTAGGGAAATGCTGATGTCTGCAAGAACACACAAAAGATAATTGTTTCCTATGTGTCCTGTTCACACCTAAATGCAGCCTTTGGGTTGTGGTCCGGTGTAGAAATCTTGCTAGAGCTCATCTGCAGCTCAGTTTCTGCACACCGCAGCATAGCTATGGTCTATGGAAATCAATGAAATGTCACACTGCTACGTTTTAATAAAGTAAAAAAATAAATAAACAGTGCTATGCGCATTAAAAGAGCAAGGCACCGCCAACTAAAATGCTGGTCAGAACCAACGCTTACCATTATCTATAATTGATATATTATTATATTATAATATATTATATTATGTGTAGCGGGGTCCTCAATTTAGTGGGATACACCTGGGGGTAGTGTGACCCAAGTGTGTAATTGTGTTAGGGTTCAGACCCCTTTTTGTTATTCGTGGAGGATTGGGTGGTGTAATATTCTCCTTGACCAGTGGGTGTCAGTGTACCTACTGGCTCAGGGTAGAATCACTACCGAAGTGCTACCCTTCTTTGTCCCTTCCTGGAGATGGTACGGCCGGGGCGGGGAACCCGCCGTGGTATCGACGGGAGGAGATAAAAGGGGGAGACGCCCTCGCCACGAGGTCGTCTTTTTCGGGGGATCATCTCTTCACGCACCCAGGCACCTTAGGCCTGGGTGCGGGCGGTTCAAGGTTCCGGCCTAGGCGCCCTAGGCCTGGCCGGAATGAAGATGGAGTCCATCCCAGGCACCTTCAGCCTGGGGTGAGGTACTATTGAGGAGGCCTGGGACCCGGTGACTCCGACTGGGTCCCGCGAGGGTGAAGTTGCTCCAGGGCGCCCCTTGCGAGGGGACCCGCATCTGAGGTGAGGAGGCTGGGGAGGTCACCCGTTCGAAGACCCGGTGTAGTGTCAACCCGGTGACGAATGGGCCTTCGGTAACTCCCTTGGAGGACATATTTCCCTGATAGGGGCCGCAACGCAACGGAGGTATTCATTAGACTTGTGCACAACGGAAAAATTCGTTCCGTTTCGGTTCGTTTCTTTCCGGTCCTGTTGATTCGTAATCATTCGTAATTTTGCTAGACGGGATTTTTCGTGTTCGGACTCATTCGTATTTTTGCAAGCGACATTTTTCGTTGAATTTTTTGTTGCTTTATAATTCGTACTTTCGGTAGAGTACGTTGTTTTTCGTTGATTCTGGACACAACTCCTACTTTCGTAACTTTTTTTGGGTTCGTTGATTCGTAATTTTCCGTGTCTCTCTCACAACGACGCTGCCTATTATGCCTAATGTGCTTCGAATGGATTTGTACTTTTCTAAATACATAGCGGTTATTTGTAACGATTCGAAATCTCGTATTTTACTTTCGTTTTTTACATGCGGCTATAGGCTCCGCCCCTGTACACCATTTTGAGAGGGTTCAGCACGGTGAGGGAGAAGCAGAGAGCAGAGCAGAGTGAGTGTTATTGTGCTTCGAATGGATTTGAAATCTCGTATTTTACTTTCGTTTTTTCATGCGGCTATAGCCTCCGCCCCTGTACACCATTTTGAGAGGGAGTTCAGCATGGTGAGGGAGAAGCAGAGAGCAGAGTGTGTGTTATTGTGCTTCGAATGGATTCGTACATTCGTAACTTTTTTCATAACGAATTATGCCGAAGACCTTCGAGCATTCGCTATTTTGCGGTATAATTTATTTCGGATTCGGTTTTATTCGTAATTGCTCTGTTCGGAAATTCGAATGCTTCCGAATGTCCGAAAGTTGCTCAATTCGGACGAATTTTGATTCGTTACAAAACGAATTGCACAAGCCTAGTATTCATGTCAAGACTCCTACAACCCTTGGTTATAGCATAGGGAGTGTAGGGACCCAGATCATTATAGTGCCTCGACCTGCTCATCTCACCGTATCATGCCATCGCATTGCCTGTATGTGGAGATACGAAATAAACCAACAGTTGGACTGTGATCGGTGTATGGACTCTGTAAATGGGAGCAAAGGGTGGTTCGGTGGTTTCTGCACGACAGACTCGGTACATGCTCAGGACACACCGGCCCGAGGAAACATCAGGTATTGGCCTTCACCTCACCCGCCGTAATGGGGAGGACATGGGCCGTGGCGCACCTCACTCTGTCGCGTGACATACCCCTAGCTGAAGAGGACGGGGTGAGGGGGTGGCTACATATGTATTTATGAAAAAAAACGTGAATGGGAAAAATACAGAACTACGCATCTGTGCAGTAGCAAAGAGAGGGGAGTAGTGCACATCGGTGAACTAGTGCACTTTAGTGCCATGGCAGAGTGTGGAGTAGTATGTACAGTATAGTAGTAATATGGTACAGTGACAGCAAGCTAAATAGTGAACCTCTATGCAGTGGAGGTAAGCAAAGAATTGCAGGCTGGTGCAATGGCAGGGAGTAGGGTTTTGCACGATGAGGCAGTGGCAGCAGGCAAGGTCATGCATGTCGGTGGCGGTGGCGGTGAGTGGAGATATATGTATCAGAAAAAAATAATAATAATGATCTTGCGCTAAAGATTAATACAAACAGTATACACCGTGATGCATATAAATACTTCCAAATAAAGTGCAAAAATTATATACAAGACTAAATAAAGTGCAATAGTGCTAAGTGCATCAAGGACTAACTGAGTCCATGAAAAAACAAAAATTACAATGAAGTGAATCACAGTGTCAGCAAGGATCAATAGTGCAATAGTGCAGATAGTTCAACATGTGCAAATAACGCAAAAAGTTCAATTTTGCAATTGATATGTAGAATGATGATATATAAATAGTTCTGGGGGTCCCAAACGGGTATCTCAAGTGAGGGCTGAACACTTTAATGGATAGGCTATCACAATGACAGTGCTGTTTCCATCCGTGATCTAGTTACAATTGAAGTATTGAACCATTGTAGGAATCCTACACCGGTCTCACAGAACTCTCACCTTTGTACTGAATAATCTGGCATTTAGGGTATTCTCATCTCACCTTTATTCTTTCTTCTTTCTCCACTGTGGATACTATTGGCTAGTCTCCTCTACCACTAACGCTGGTATCCAGGGTGTCAGCTATCCTGAGGGAAAAGGAGGGGGGAGGACGGGGACTGCAGCCAGGAGCGGAGGGCAGGGAGAGAAAGAAGCCTCTAATGGTGTAGTAGGTTTAGACTTTATTTAAAAGAAGATTGGACTCTTACATCACAATATTAAAAAATGAGCAGTAAAGGTGAATCACGGCATTGTGAGCGCCGTCTTACTTAGCCTCCTGCTGCTTCCGATCTGTGGTACCTCGCTTCTTCCCTACGGCGTTACGTCACTTACCTCGTGACTTCTTCAGGGGACGAGGTACGTGATGTATCGCCATAGGGAGGAAGCTAGGTACCGCAGATGTGACTCGTTAGTGTTACAAGGCCTCAGGTGTGAATGGGGAGTGTTAAATTTGGTGTTATCACTCTCATTCTTTCATACTGGTCACTAGAAGTTCAACCAGCACCTCATGGCAAAGAACTCTCTGAGGATCTGAAAAAAAAAATTGTTGTTCTACATAAAGATGGCCTAGGCTATAAGAAGATTGCCAAGACCCTGAAACTGAGCTGCAATACGGTGGCCAAGACCATACAGCCGTTTACCAGGACAGGTTCCACTCAGAACAGGCCTCGCCATGGTCGACCAAAGAAGTTGAGTGCACATGCTCAGCATCATATCCAGAGATTGTCTTTGGGAAATAGACGTATGAGTGCTGCCAGTATTGCTACAGAGGTTGAAGGGGTGGGGGGTCAGCCTGTCAGTGCTTAGACCATATGCACACACTGCATAAAATTGGTCTGCATGGCTGTCATTCCAGAAGGAAGTCTCTTCTAAAGACGATGCACAAAAAAGCCCGCAAACAGTTTGCTGAAGACAAGCAGACTAAGGACATGGATTACTGGAATGTCCTGTGGTCTGATGAGACCAAGATAAACTTATTTAGTTCAGATGGTGTCAAGCGTGTGCGGCGGCAACCAAGTGAGGAGTACAAAGACAAGTGTGTCTTCCCTACACTCAAGCATGGTGGTGGGGCTGCATGAGTGCTGTCGGTAATGGGGTGCTACAGTTCATTGACGGAACCATGAATGCCAACATGTACTGTGACATACTGAAGCAGCGCATGATCCCCTCCCTTCAGAGACTGGGCTGCAGGGCAGTATTCCAAAATGATAATGACCACGAACACACCTCCAAGATGACCACTGCCTTGCTAAAGAATATGAGGGTAAAGGTGATGGACTGGCCAAGCATGTCTCCAGACCTAAACCCTATTGAGCATCTGTGGGTCATCCAGGGCTGCTGATAGGGGGGACCACCAGTCCTCTTGTAGGGGGCCCGGGCTCACAGGGGGGCCCAAACAGCAGAGGGAATAAGTGCGGTCGGATGGAGGGGCAATTACAGGATGCCCTATGTGACTCTCTGCAGCAGCTGGAAACCGGTTTCTCTCCCTCCCGCCGACTTTCAGCTGCTGCAGGGAGAGACAGAGCTGACAGCTTCTCTGTCCCATGAAAAAAATAACAAATTGTAACCCTGTATTGTTTTAATCCCTTGTAAAATTTAATAAAATTCTGTTTTAATCCCTTGTAAAATGTAATAAAATAATAATTTGTAAAAACTGTAACATTTTTGTTTTTAAAACATTATTTTTTTTATAAAGAATGATTTTAGTATATTTTTAGTGAAAATGTTGTTTTGATATATTTGAGGGGGGCCCCGCCAGGTAGACTGTATGGGGCCCCGTGATTTCTAACAGCAGCCCTGGGGGCATCCTCAAATGGAAGGTGGAGGAGCGCAAGGTCTCTAACATCCACCAGCTCCGTGATGTCGTCATGGAGGAGTGGAAGAGGACTCCAGTTGCAACCTGTGAAACTCTGGTGAACTCCATGCCCAAGAGGGTTAAGGCAGTGCTGGAAAATAATGGTGGCCACACACAATATTGACACTTTGGGCCCAATTTGGACATTTTAAACAAATTTACACTGTTATAAAAGCTGTACACTCACTATTTTACATTATAGTAAATTGTAATTTCTTCAGTGTTGTCACATGAAAAGAGTGTGTTCAGTTTATTTGTGTAGAGATCTGTACATCCAGGGGAAGATTAGATACGCTTCAAGAGGAACTTCAGTCCTCCTTAGCTTTGGCTCAGCCCCACCCTCTGTCACCACCATCTTTGTTAGTCTGAACTGGCCCTTGTGCAGACATGCTAAAGTTCAGCTTTTGGTTCCCAGCAGAGGCCTGCGTCACATCTGAATTTCCGCTGTTGTGAAGACATGCCAAGTGTTGGGACTTCCATACCATCTTCATCTTTGCATATACTCTGGACCCGAAGTCCTGTGGCACATCTGCAGAATCCAGGAGGCAAACGTCATTCCTGACTAGTAGTGATGCGATTTGGCGTGTTCGAAAACCCCACGTACCAGATCCCGCAAGAAGCCGACACTGCACAGCGCTAATCACAGGCAGTGAGACATTTCTCAGTCTGCAGCTGCACAGATCGAGAAACGTCTGACTGCCTGTGATTAGCGCTGTGCAGTGTCGGCTTCCTGTCGGGATCGGGCATGTGGGATCCTGAACACGCCCAAGCCCATTACTACTGCCTAGACAAGAAAGACCACGTGTGCATTGCACAAAAATGCTGTACACAGGTGCCTGGGCACACCATAATCACCCTGTGTGGCGCAGATTTCCCCTGTTTAGACCCCTGATATTTACCCAAAGCCTGCAAATGGGGCTCCTAAAAAAACTAAAACAATATTTTAAAAATAAAGTTGTAAAAATAAAAACCACAGATACCAATATTTTCCCTACTGACACCATCAGTATATACTCACATGCACACACACACATATGTGTTTGAGCTTTGGAGTGCACACCCTAATGCAATAGGCTGTGCACACCTATGGCTGTGCAGTTTACAAAAACAAAAATACAAAAAAAGTGTGAGAGAAGGATGGGGAGAAGGCAGGGGAAATTGTTTTTTTATTCAGGGCGAATGTCCACTTTAACTCCACTAAATGGATTTATGGGTAAATCTTTGTTTATTCTTTTTACAACCAATACAGTCATGCCAGGTATGAGAAAAGTGCATAGTGTATAAGGTACAATAAACATAAGGCAGATTAGTGTATATAATCCTGTTAGATCACTGTATACATACCATCTATCCTGTTACATCAATGTATGCAATCCATCTACGGGGTGCATTATATGAGCATTATAATTAATTCCCCACGTACACACATTTTAGATGACTAAAGCCTCGTACACACGGTCGGACTTCCATCGGACTTTTCCGTGGTTTTTTGTCCGAACGGAGTTGGTCGGGAACACCCATAGAAAAAAACAGAAAAGGGGCGCCACCTAGTTAAAACTGTTTCACTTTAATAATACAATAGTATTAAAGCACTCACTCGTAAGTTGACTGTATAAAGCACATAGATGATCAGGTCTGTGGTTTTCTGTTTTCATATGTTTGGAGTCTGGCTTCAGCTCCCTCAGCAAGGCTGCCCGGTTACCTTCCTGGACTGTTTACACTCACACCTGAGCTCTTCGCATAGCTCATAGGACATTTTAGGTATATGTATATATGTATTGTCTTCTGATAAACTTTAAGCGCCATCATTGTGATTTAATTTTGGGAACACCCATAGCATACACACGCTCAGACTTTTCTGCAAACTTTCCCAAAACTTTTTGCAACTGTTGTGGAGATTTTTATGGAGATGTATTTAATATGTATTGTCATAGTGTCACCCAGTGTTAGTACTTCCGCAACCCGCTCTAAAAGAGCTGATTGGGGTAGTCTGAGGCTGGTTGAATCCCGTCTGATAGGGGAAAACGTTTTGAGGTTGGAGTGTGATGTTTGCAGGGTGCGGATATGTCCGCCAACGGGGGCCCTCTGTGCATTAGCATGGACGATCGTTAAGGAGGGGATATGCTCGCTCTGCAACAACATCATTGGTTATGAGCAGATGCGTACTCTTGTCTCTGCTGTGTCTGATCAACATTGGTTGGAGTTCGTAGTGCGCATCTGCAGATAGCCTCCCTCCCCCATTCAATAATAGTATAATCTTAATATGCGTTATTCTATGGAATAGCGCAGAATAAGAATTCCTATCAACGGTAACTTTAGCCATCCTACGTTATTGTATTCATGTATGACATCTCCTGTTGGAAGGAATGTCCAGGTATTGTCATTCTCATGTGGAAGGAACATCCTGTGATGTTCCCGCCCATGGGGGGAGGTGACTGGTTGCTGCAACCAATCACCTCCTGTCTTGAGATCTTTTGAGTTTAATAAAAGCCTATGATTAGGCGTCGGCTGAACAGTCTTTTCTGGAATGGCCTGATGAGAAGATAAGCTTTTGTGGTGCTGCCTTTCTTGGATGAATGATGGAATGAACGGTGAGTGGATTTTAGCAAACTTAGGCTAAAGATAGCATTATTGCAAAAAGATGAAATCTGATGTGTGCTTAGATAGCACAGGAATTATAGGCTGTGTGCTCTGTAAACAGCAGCCTGGAATTCCACAACAGTAATGGCAGGCCAGCATTTTTGGGAATAGATGGAGTCCCTTTGGACATCGGATCGAGATGGGGGGAAGTGTGGATCTACGTTCCGATGTGGGGGGCTCTACTCTTTAAAAGAACATTTTTTTGTCTTTTTGAAATAATGCTTTAAGTTTGCAGCGTGTGTATGTGTGTTAATCGTATGTGTGTGTGATTTTGTCATGGATCGTATGCCTGTGAATCCGATCGTATGCCTGTGAATTTGATTGTGTGTGGGTATGCCTGCATGTGCCTGTGTGATTAGATTGTTTGTGTGATGTAGAACATGTGTACCCATAAGTGTGACTGAAGTTGTGTAAGAGATGATCTGATGGAGACTGTATATTGTGTATGAAATGAAGGTATAGCTGTGGTATTTCATGCAGCCTACACTGAGATTGGCGGCCTTGTTAAAGATGGCCGCTGCATTGAGCCATAAGCCATGTGCTTTAGTGGGGGCGGGGCAGGCATCATGGTCATTGGTTACAATGGTGCTGGAAGGGAAACGCCCTGAGGGATGATGATCTGATGTTACAAGCAACATTGTACTGTATGTGTGTGGTGTTTGTGATTTCTATGAAAAATAGAAATGGTTAGATTGTGATTTTTGTAGGGGACAAAGACACATGTCCCCATAAGTGTAAAAATATTTTAACAAAAGTGTTTGGTTTTAAAGTTGAAAATTCCTGCCGCATATTCAAGTGGCCAGGCATTGTTGGAAGCCAGACAATAGTAGCAGTTTGTTGAAAGGAATACGCCCTTTGAATGGTTGCAGGCTGTTTTGGATGCTAGCATTGAGGAGGTATGTCTCTGCAATGGCTTGTTATGGAAGCTGAGGCCACTGTGTGTGAACTTTAGGTAGAGAAAAGTGGTGAATATCTCAGAGTATATGAACTTAGAGAAATGAATATGTTTTTAATATTGTCATGTAACTCACATTTATTGAATGTGCTGTTTAGTTGGCAAAAGGGAGGCTAAGTTTGTAAGTGTACATGTGGTCCTTGTAGAGTGTAGCTGACACCTTTTTCAGTGGATTTTGATGATAATTTAGAAAAGTTTCAATGGTGTAGTCAGTCTTTGTGGAGAAAAACATTTTTGATTTTCTTTTAAAGAGATGCTGGTTTTGGCGGGAAAAAGTAATGGCGCCATTCTTGGCTTTTGTTAACCTTGCGGTCTGCCTGCCATTTTGAGGCGCAGTTTTGTCTTAGCCTGTGGGTATCCTATAAGGGAAGGTACAGCCACCTTTCCTTTGGGTGTGATGATATGTGACCATAATGTGGCATTCGTCTGCTATTTCGCTGGTGGAATTTCTCAGCCTTTGGGGCAGATTTTGATGTTTGGTGCGAATATAGTGCGATCTTTTCTGCGTTGGAACCTGTTAGAGGCAATTTGTGTTTTTCTTTGTGTAGGGGAACCAATGTGGTGTTCATTGTGACGTCCCATGCTGGTTTTGGCGGGAAAAATTGCATGCGTTAATAGCGCCATTGTTGTCCATGAGGTGTGCGGTTTTCATCCACCATTTTGCTGTCCTGGCTTGTCGGCCATTTTGAGAGACGTTTACAGTTTGAGATAGGAAGTTCCAGTTTAGCAAACACGGCTCCTGAATATGCTGTATTGGCATTTGTTGATTGGCGCAGTTTTCTTCTGTTTTATGTGTTTACAGTTTGACCTGTGCACTGCTGGGAAGAGTAGTGAGACACCAGGGGGACATACTGAGAGACTGGTTTTTGTTTAATGAATTCGCTGGTTTAAATTGTTTTTCTAAGCATCGCCTTTTGAGTTGAGTAGAGTGGTATCTTAAAATAGCGCGGTTTACCCCGAGGGGCCACAACATGCTTGCAGACACACGCACATGCTGGGGCCTATTTATGGATGGGATCTGGCTGATCTACCAGCATTTGGAGTGTGGGAGGAGGCCAACGCAGACACAGGGAGGACATGCAAACTCCATGCAGGTGGTGCTAGGAGGGGGGATTTCTCTGTTTTCATTTGGGTGAGTGTGGGCTATTGCAGGATCGGCTGACTTAGCAGTATATGAGCAGGGGTTTGGGGTTTTGGATTTTGGTTTTAAAAAAAAGCTTCACTTTACACTGAATTTTGATAGATTGTAAGACTAACAGAGTTTTTGTACAATGATGTGTTTTTATGTTTAAATATTTGGGAGTTTCCCAGAGGGCAATTAATTTTTTGGAACTTGCACTGTATAGCCATCTTTTGGCAGGAGTTTGTATTTTGAGTCCCAACTTATGGTTTGACTTCCAGGGAATGTGGGTCAGGGGGGATTCCCTCCCATTTGCAAAGGGGGGTTTATTCCATCATTTTCTTGACAAGGTTTTAAATGGTTGAAATATATATAATGTGTAGCCATGGATTTTTTTTTTTAAGTCTTGATAGACAAGGCGATTATGGCTAACGCCTCCCCTCCCCCTCCCTCTTCCTGAACAATTGATATGTAAATAAACCAGTTTGGTTTTTTAAGTAGCTGAGCAAAACCGGAAGTTTATTTTCAGCATTTATATATCAGCAGAAAGTTGGTGGGAGGAGCTTGGGGTTGTCTGAATGAGATTTGTGCTTGGAAGGAAAATGGAAAGCATTTTGGCGTTTAAAAGTCTTTTATATTTTGTTCCAGTTTTGTGAAGTTTTGTACTGTAATACAGTTTTGGGTAGAGAGCAAACGGGGGCATCACCATTATTTTATCATCTAGATACAGAGAGAAGCCACATTGTTCTGCAGGTGGTAAACTGGCGTAAGTGTTCTGTGTGGTTTAGTCTGACAACGCAGTGTATGGGTGTATAGCGGAAAACGCTTGTGTATGCATGCACTGTGAGGGGTAGAGGCCTAATTCGGGGGTTGATCTGTGGTTGTTCTGTAGTTCCAAAAGTGTTGGGACAACAAGCCATAGAGTTGACGCCTCGGTTAGGGTTTCTAGTTGGAGGACTTGACCATATAGTGGTTGTAGTTCTGCAATTCACCGTATAAGAAGACACCGGGCGGTGATCTCCGAAAGGGTGCAACGGTTTAACCTTGACGCAGGTTTAAGACGATAAGCCGATTCGAATCGCCATGGACACAAGGAGGTCTGTGCAAAGGGAAGGAATGGAGGCTTCCCATAGTCAGACGGTCACACAGTGCACGAAGCCTAGTTTTGGGGCAAAGGCCTTTGAACCCCAAAAAGATTAACATAGGTGGTCCAAGGATACTATTTTGGGTATCCCTCTGGAATGGATGTAGTTGAGCTGCGGCTTCAGAAATCTGTAATGATGAGTGTTGATGGAGGTGTAGTCTCATGCCCGTTTGTTTGAACTTTGTATGGCTGGTCCATGCAAGCTTCTCGAGTTGCTCTCATATTCCCATTGTATTTTTTCCTATTGCTGAAAGAGTGAAGGTAGAATTCTGGCTGTTTTTGTTTTTTTTCATTTGTGGTTTTGGAAACTGGGAAGTATTTCCCCCACGTTTGTATCGGAATATTTGTATGTAGTAACGTGAATATGTTCGAACTTACCGCGGCGATCCTTCGATGCGTCGCGGCTGTTGTATTTTTGTAGGAACGGGAAAAGTAAGGGTTACAGAGGGTTTTGTTTGAATCGGTTTTGAAAGAATGTCATTGACAATTTACCAATGTACAGGAATGTCATTATTGTTTTCCATTCTTTGCAGGTTAAATATATAGAGTAATGATTTTGCTTATAAGTATTTTTCAGGTCCAAGGAGTTTGTACACAGAGAACAGGTGTATGTAGACAGCGGTACATATGGATAAATATGAGTCTAAGGCGGTAAAAGTATCATAGGCTATTTCATTGTTTCTTTTTTCCTGCACCACACATTTCTTCCTTCAGTCTGTAATGAGGAAGAAAAGGGGGGAGAAGTGATAAATGTAAGAGTGACAGTTTTTTTTTCAAACTAATAATAACCTCTGTAATTCTAACCAAGTTTGTGCCAAGACTGTCTTTCTTTAATAGAATTTGAATCGGCAAGCAGCAGTCTGGTGAAGTAGGTTCCCATCCCAGAGGCTAAGAACCTTTTGTCAGTGGTTCCAGGTATTGTAAGCCACGCACAGGTTATGCAGTGACCACAGTCCCGATGTCTGGGTTATTGTCATATGAGGGTTGTTTGGAGGTCAATCAAAATCAGGGTCGTACTCTCCTCATTAGCTGTCACTTATATTCTCGGCTGATGGGGTGGGTGCGATCGTTGTGACATGAACTTCAAAATGTCCACCACAGGGTTCACGAGTCCCTCCTGGACCCGACTCAATAATCAGTTTACATTCTTTCCAACCAGGTGACTGGGTCGTTGTAAAGAAGCTTGAGGGATGAGACCACGCCAACCACTGCAAGAAGCGTCTCAACCACACCAAAGAATGAGGAGTATCTTTGTTTATTTATATTTTTGTTGTTTAGTAAATTTTAGCGAGGGTAACGGTGAAAAGCATCCCAAGTTATTATGTAAAGTGTATGTCCTGACTAGCTCAGAAAGCGAACAGGACCGATTGCTGGGTCTGTTCTGAGTCTTCACCGAGTTTTAGTCCCCAGCGATGACAGCGGTACATGCCATTTATGATGTTATTATGGGTATGAGGAGTTTTGACAAACTAGTGAAGACTCCAGACAGACACTTGTCAATGGAATCTAACGATGCATTTTTAGAGGGTAAAATTGGTTAGTTTTAATGGCTCTGCCTCTTGTCGGTTTGGGTATCTAGGCAGCCCACAAGTGTGTTTGAACTTTAGTTTGGTGTTTATGCGGATCTGCAGCTTATAAAGGTAATTCCCCCAAAGCAAGAGGTTCATGCGTGATGGTGAAGCTGTCCCAACATCTTATGTCGCGGCCGATCGCGAGGATCTGATGGCGCAGGAAATTAAGAATGGCAGGGACAGCTAGAAGGGATTTGTTCATCAACCCCGACCAGGTCTGGGCATGGGGTCCTGCATGTACAAGGTGGGGGGGGGCTCGGGCTTGGGATACGATTGAACAATTCTCATCCGTTAAGGATAGGGTTCTTCATGTAATTGTTGAAGCCAGAGCTGTAGCTAAGTGAAGGTTGGGAGTCTATTTTAAGGGTCTGGGAATCTTTGGGGATCTAATTTTTATTTCACAGCGGATCGTGGTTAAAAGAAGTGGGAATATATATACTCATGTCGTTTTTATTTCTATTCTTTCTATGTCGTGACGAGAGGCTCCTGTTGCCTGATTTAACGCGTGACCAGAGTTTCCTTGATGAGACGCCCCGAAACCGGACCCACATACAAGACACAGAGGATCACAGACGGATCAGCGATTACTACAGCTCACCATGTCGTGTCCTCCTTTATAAGTCATGCCCCTGAAGAGTAGAGTCTACATGTCAAGCCGTGTTTTCCTTTTTATGGACTAAGAACTGATTCATTTCC
The DNA here is from genome assembly GCA_029206835.1 of Rana muscosa. NCBI lineage: Eukaryota > Metazoa > Chordata > Amphibia > Anura > Ranidae > Rana > Rana muscosa. Next base: position 4,408,629 of record JARGYO010005562.1, read on the forward strand.
AGGTGTAAGAAGCATATCAACTCTCATCGAGGGACACATGGGGTGCATATGACAAAAAAGGGAGGACTGGTGTGGAGATTTTTATGGAGATGTATTTAATATGTATTGTCATAGTGTCACCCAGTGTTAGTACTTCCGCAACCCGCTCTAAAAGAGCTGATTGGGGTAGTCTGAGGCTGGTTGAATCCCGTCTGATAGGGGAAAACGTTTTGAGGTTGGAGTGTGATGTTTGCAGGGTGCGGATATGTCCGCCAACGGGGGCCCTCTGTGCATTAGCATGGACGATCGTTAAGGAGGGGATATGCTCGCTCTGCAACAACATCATTGGTTATGAGCAGATGCGTACTCTTGTCTCTGCTGTGTCTGATCAACATTGGTTGGAGTTCGTAGTGCGCATCTGCAGATAGCCTCCCTCCCCCATTCAATAATAGTATAATCTTAATATGCGTTATTCTATGGAATAGCGCAGAATAAGAATTCCTATCAACGGTAACTTTAGCCATCCTACGTTATTGTATTCATGTATGACATCTCCTGTTGGAAGGAATGTCCAGGTATTGTCATTCTCATGTGGAAGGAACATCCTGTGATGTTCCCGCCCATGGGGGGAGGTGACTGGTTGCTGCAACCAATCACCTCCTGTCTTGAGATCTTTTGAGTTTAATAAAAGCCTATGATTAGGCGTCGGCTGAACAGTCTTTTCTGGAATGGCCTGATGAGAAGATAAGCTTTTGTGGTGCTGCCTTTCTTGGATGAATGATGGAATGAATGGTGAGTGGATTTTAGCAAACTTAGGCTAAAGATAGCATTATTGCAAAAAGATGAAATCTGATGTGTGCTTAGATAGCACAGGAATTATAGGCTGTGTGCTCTGTAAACAGCAGCCTGGAATTCCACAACACAACATCACGTGGTTTTTCTGCTCTTTACCGCCACCCTTTGGTCAACTTCTGCTATTGTTGGTTGATTTTAACATTAGTTGTTTTGTCCATCGGACAAAAGTCCGATGGTTTCCTGTACACACGGTCAGACTTTGCTCCATCTGACTTTTGTTGGGCAAAAGTTTGTCCGTTTGCAGACCCAACTTTTGTCCGATTAAAACCAAAAAAATCCGAAACAAGTTTGTCCGATGGAGCGTACACATGGTCGGATTGTTGGTCCAACTTGCTCAAAACTAAGTTTGTTGGCCAAAAGTCCGACCGTGTGTACGGACGGGGCTTAAAAGTTGTTTGAAACTTTATAATAAACATTCTTCAGAATCAGGACAATATGGATGTATGTTCTAGATAAGATAACACTATACCACAGGAGGGAGAATAGAGCAGCACTTTGCATGTGAGAAAAAAGAAAATGATAAACTACACAGAAAACGAAGGTTGCACCGATACCACTTTTTTAAGACTGGGTACAAGTACCGATACTTTTTTTCAAGTACTCGCCGATACTGATTACCGATACTTGTTTTTAATGTGATGTGATAGTGGCACTAATATGCAGCACTGATGTGCACTGATAGGTGGCACTGATGAGGTGTGAAGGGGTCAGTAGTTTTTTCTTTTTTTTTTCTTTTTTACAATATATATATATATATATATATATTACAATGCTTTCTTTTTTTTGGGGGGGGGGGTTAAAAGGTGTTAGTGTTTTTTATTTTATTTAATTAAGTATTATTTTTACTATTTTACTTTTAAATATTTATTAATTAACAATGTTTTTATTTTTTATCAACCCTGTTGGAGGGAGGGTGGTTTTGGTGAGATGTCAGACACCTGACATCTCCCCTTTGAGACAGGGAAAGGGACTGAGGACACACACTCCCCAGTCTCTTTCTCTGCAGCCTCAGCTGGGGGGGGGGGGGGGGTGGTTATGTGTGCTGGGATTGAAAAGTTTGAAGTGGTTTGAAGGGTATTTCTATTTTTGCAGTCAAATTAGAATAACACTTAGTTTATATTTGTTACATGTCCACATTCACATAGAAAAAATTTCAGGTTACCTTTTTAGATGCTCATTTTGGGAGCTTCCAGCATTGAAAAATTCTACTTAGTCCTCTTTGTTGTGAGGGGAGGTGTGTTTACCATATATTTATTATGAAAGCTTAATTGAACAAGCTGAAGTTAGAAGCTGATTGGCTACCATGCTCAGCTGCACCAGATTTTGTACTCTCCAAATTTAGTAAATCAACCCCTTTCTGCCTCAGGCTGGGTTCACACTGGTACGACACGACAGTCATACAACTTTCAGGCCTGGTTCACACTGGTTCGACAAACGCTCCGACATTGGGAGCTCATGTCGCATGACGTGTGAAAATCAATGTTTCCCTATGGGAGCCGTCTTAACTGGTCCGACACATGTCGGTCCGACTTTGAGAATGCTCCCTGTACTACTTTGGTCCGACTTTGATCCGACTTCAGCCCATTGACTATCATTGAAGTCGGATCAAAGTCGGACTGCAGTCTTGCATGATCCGACTTTGGCATGCGACTTGTGCTCTGCTGCTCTTGAGCGGGAACTCCACACCAAATTAAAAAAAAAACAGGCATGGGTTCCCCCTCCAAGAGCATACCAGGCCCTTGGGTCTAGTCTGGATTTGAAGGGGAACCCCCTATGCTGAAAAAACGGCGTGGGGGTCCCCCCAAAATCCAAACCAGACTTTTTGCCCCGCTAGCAAAAGAGCTAAAAGAAGTTAGCGGAGGCCCGGCAGAAGAAAGAACCGGAGAGCGCGGAGACCCCCGAAGTCGGAAGAAGACCCCGGAGCTGTGCAATAAATTAATTTAAAAAGCTGTGTTGTGTTTTTTCTTGACATTTTTTTTCCACCAGGTGAATGGGTAGGGGTACGATGTACCCCATACTCATTCACATAGGGTGGGGGGGCCGGGATCTGGGGGCCCCCTTATCAAGGGGGGCTCCCAGATTCCAATAAGCCCCCCGCCCGCAGACCCCGACAACCAACGACCAGGGTTGTCGGGAAGAGGCCCTGTCCTCATCAACATGGGGGCAGGGTGCTCTGGGGTGGGGGGGCCGCAGGTCGCCCCCTGCCCCAGAGCACCAACCCCCCATGTTGAGGGCATGCGGCCTGGTACGGTTCAGGAGGGAGGTGGGGCGCTCTCTCGTCCCCCCTCTTCCCCTGCGGCCTGCCAGGTTGCGTGCTCGGATAAGGGTCTGGTTTGGATTTTGGGGGGGACCCCACGCCGTTTTTTCGGCGTAGGGGGTTCCCCTTCAAATCCAGACCAGACCCAAGGCCTGGTATGCTCCTGGAGGGGGAACCCATGCCGGTTTTTTATTTAAAATTTGGCCTGGAGTTCCCCCTCAAGATTCATACCAAACACAGTGCCTGCTATTGGCGGGGATCCAAGTCGGATCCCCGTTCATTGAAAGTCGGACATATGTCGGCTTCATGTCGCAGGGCAAAGTTGGATCCAAAGTAGGACAGATGTCGTGTCGCACCCAGCCTCATCCTACTTTGCTCTGCGACATCAGTCCTACATTGATCCTACATTGGTCCGACATCCATCCGACTTTCATGAACAGGATACTACTTTGATCCGACTTTGTGCTAGTCTGACTTGTCCTTTGACCAATCAAAACAATCCCAGGGTGAGATAAATTCCTTTTACTGCTGCTGTAATCACCATGTCGGATGTCAAATGTCGGATGGTTAGGACAAGGATCCTACTTTGATCCGACTTCAATGATATTCAATGGGCTGAAGTAGGAACAAAGTCGGACCAAAGTAGTACAGGGAGCATTTTCAAAGTCGGACCGACTTGTGTCGGACCAGTTAAGACGGCTCTCATAGGGAAACATTGATTTTCATACGTCATGCGACATGAGCTCCAAATGTCGGAGCGTTTGTCGGACCAGTGTGAACCCAGCCTCAAAGAGTACTTGAGGTGATTGTAGCCGTATTAGTGCAATCGTGACAGAGAAAATTGATTACTGTCCCTGATACTTTTTTTATTTGCACTAACATATAATTTTTCAGGATGATCTTTTGGTAAATGTCCCCTTCTTCAAGGTCCAAGCAGTACTGATTCACAAAAGTTTTAGCAGAATGTTAAAATGTTAAAAAAAAAAAAAAACACACACAATCTCTGAGGGAAAGGAAAAAGAAAAAAAAGAAAAACCAACACATCCAAATCAATGTGTATGGCAATGGTAATAAAGCTAGCAGCAAGTAAGATAAGACAGAGAGAGAGCTATAGACTGAAGGGAGGATGATAGTCACAGAGGGGGTCATAAAACTGTAGTGTAGCACACAGATCCTTTACCCTGCTTACCTCCACAAGCAGAATGGGACACACCATGCCACAAGCCCAATATCCTCCTGATAAAAGAGGGTAAGCGGTGTTATCTGTTTTATGTCCTGCAGCGAGTTACCTCCTTCCATTGGTTCTCTCCCCTAGGGTGTAGGGTAAAGTCTATTCTCTCCTTGTATTCAATAAAGCCATTGTCCAGACAGTATTAAACCCAATAAAGAAAGGTTTATTTTGCTTGCGTAGAAACTTCATAGGAAAGTTGGAGATAGAGAATTTAACAGGGAGGCAGGTTCAGGCACGCGGCACTTAACTGTCAGTTATCTCCACTCAGTCCTGAGTGGACTTTGCTCACCCGGATAGTCCCCTCTCACGATCCTAGCAACCGGTGTGGAACACGGAACATTCACTTTAAATTTCCTAAGGATACAATCAGGATATGACCTTCCGAATCCCGAACTTCCCAGCACTTGTAACACTTGAGACCTTAGGTGCCAGTGGGCACGTTACAAGGCTTTTGGTGGATTATGGAATCCTTCCCTCTGATAGGCAACCAGGCCTCTCCCGAGACAGTGACTTCCCTCACCAATCCCTGCGGGCAGGTCCTCCCCTGGTTTCCTCTCTATCAGAGTGTGTCACCTCCACTTGGGCACCCTGGGACTCCTCTTCTGGTGTAGGCCTCAGCTAAAGGTGCTGGGCCTACCTGGAACGATGCAGCCTCGGGCCGAAGGTGCCCGGGGCTGAATACACACACACGTACCCCTGGCCATGAGGGCCACCGAAGGTGGGGTACGTGCCTAGGACAAAGGGGTCCCCTTGTGGTTCAACCTGAGACCTGGGTGACAGATCAAAGGGAACTGTACTGCCAGGCAACACCACAACAAAGCAAAAACCAATTTAACCAGTTAACAACCACCTGCCGACAAATAACGTCGACAAGGTGGTTGCTTAACTCTGGGAGGACGTTATATAACGTCCTCCCAGAATCGCGCTTCCGCGCGCCCCCTGGGGCGCGCACACAGGAAACTCCGTGACCGCCGGGTCCAGAGGACCCGGCGCATCACGAATCGCGGTAAATCGCCGCTGATAGCGGCCGTTTACCATGTGATCGCTCCGTCAAATGACAGAGCAATCACTTGTAAACAGACCGGCGTCATGTGATGACGCCGGTTCCTCTCTCCCCTCTCTGTACCAATCGGTACAGTGTGAGAGGGGAGGGGGAGAGAGCGGATGGCAGCAGCAGCACTGTGGGCTGGATCTGTGACAATTGCAGTCACAGATCCAGCCATCCATCCATCCCTGCTCAGCCATCCCTGTGCAATACCCTGCCAATACTCTGCAAAATACCCTGCCAATACTCTGCAAAATACCCTGCAATACCCTGGTGCAATACTCTGCAATACCCTGGTGCAATACTCTGCAATACCCTGGTGCAATACTCTGCAATACTCTGCAATACCCTGCGCAATACTCTGCAATACCCTGCAATACCCTGGTGCAATATTCTGCAATACCCTGGTGCAATACTCTGCAATACCCTGCGCAATACTCTGCAATACCCTGTGCAATACTCTGCAATACCCTGCGCAATACCCTGCAAAATACTCTGCAATACCCTGCGCAATACCCTGCAATACCCTGCGCAATACTCTGCAATACCCTGCAATACCCTGCGCAATACTCTGCAAAATACTCTGCAATACCCTGTGCAATACTCTGCAATACCCTGCGCAATACCCTGCAAAATACTCTGCAATACCCTGCGCAATACCCTGCAATACCCTGCGCAATACTCTGCAATACCCTGCGCAATACTCTGCAAAATACTCTGCAATACCCTGGGCAATACTCTGCAATACCCTGCACAATACTCTGCAATACCCTGCACAATACTCTGCATCACCCTGCGCAATACTCTGCAAAAAACTCTGCAAAATACTCTGCAAAATACTCTGCAATACCCTGCACAATACACCCTGTGCAATACTCTGCAATACCCTGCGCAATACTCTGCAATACCCTGTACAATACCCCATGCAATACCCTGCCATACTCCGCAATACCCTGCCATACTCCGCAATGCCCTGCCATACTCCGCAATGCCCTGCCATACTCCGCAATGCCCTGCCATACTCCGTAATGCCCTGCCATACTCCGCAATACCCAGCAATACTCCGCAATGCCCGGCAATACTCTGCAATAACCACTTCCCGCCCGCCGGCCGTCATATGACGTCCTTGACTTTGTGCGGGGATATCTGAATGATGCTTGCAGCTACAGGCATCATTCAGATATTAGCTTTTTCAGCCGGCGATTCCCGACACCATAACAACAATCATAGTGGCTGTTCCGCCGCTTGATCATTCTTACGGGAGGCGAGAGGGGATGTCCCCCCCCCCCCGGCCGCCCTCCGGTGCTTCTACCGACTCACCGCTACCATCAAAGCCAGGATTGTTGTTTTTTTTTCAGGCTTCCCAGCCTAGAGGTGAGATGTGGGGTCTTATTGACCCCATATCTCACTGTAAAGAGGACCTGTCATGCCATATTCCTATTACAAGGGATGTTTACGTTCCTTGTAATAGGTATAAAAGTGATAAAAAAAAATTTGGGGCGGAAAAACATGTCAAACTAAAATAAAGTAAAATGAACACTAAAAAATTTTTTTTTTTTTTAAAGCGCCCCTGTCCCCGTGAGCTCGCATACAGAAGCGAACGCATACGTAAGTCCCGCCCACATATGAAAACGGTTTTCAAACCACACATGTGAGGTATCGCCGCAAACGTTAGAGCGAGAGCAATCATTTTGGCCCTAGACCTCTTCTGTAACTCAAAACATGTAACCAGTAAAAATATTTAAAGCGTCGCCTATGGGGATTTTTTAAGTAGCGAAGTTTGGCGCCATTCCACAAGCGTGTGCAATTTTTAAGGGTGACATGTTAGGTATCTATTTACTCGGCGTAACTTCATCTGTCACATTATGCAAAAACATTGGGCTAACTTTACTGTTTTTTTTTTTTTTAAGCACAAAACATTTTTTTTCCATAAAAAACGCGTTAAAAAAATTGCTGCGCAAATATCGTGCGAGATAAAAAGTTGCAACAACCACCATTATATTCTCTAAGGTCTTTGCTAAAAAAACATATATAATGTTTTGGGGTTCTATGTAATTTTATAGCAAATAAATGATGATTTTTACATGTAGGAGAGAAATGTCAGAATTGGCCTCGGTGCTCCAGAACGCCTGAAGGGGCTCCCTGCATGTTGGGCCTCTGTATGTGGCCACGCTGTGTAAAAGTCTCACACATGTGGTATCGCCATACTCGGGAGGAATAGCAGAATGTGTTTTGGGGTGTAATTTGTGGTATGCATATGCTGGGTGTGAGAAATAACCTGCTAATATGACAATTTTGTGAAAAAAAAAAAAGAGAAAAAAAAAATCTTGATTTTGCAAAGAATTGTGGGAGAAAATTACAACTTCAAAAAACTCACAATGCCTCTTTCTGAATACCTTGGAATGTCTTCTTTCCAAAAAGGGGTCATTTGGGGGGTATTTGTACTTTTCTGGCATGTTGGGGTCTCAAGAAATGAGATAGGCCGTCAGTACTTCAGGTGTGATCAATTTTCAGATATTGGCACCATAGTTTGTGGACTCTATAACTTTCACAAAGACCAAATAATATGCACCAATTTGTACTTATTTTTACCAAAGATATGTAGCAGTATAAATTTTGGCCAAAATTTATGAAGAAAAAATAGTAATTTGCAAAATTTTATAACGGAAACGAAAAAAAAAAATTTTTTTACTGAATTTTCAGTCTTTTTTCTCTTATAGCGCAAAAAATAAAAAACCCAACAGTGATTAAATACCACCAAAAGAAAGCTCTATTTGTGTGAAAAAAAGGACAACAAATTCATATGGGTACAGTGTTGTATGACTGAGTAATTGTCATTCAAAATGTGAGAGCACCGAAAGCTGAAAATTGGTCTGGTTATTAAGGGGGTTTAAGTGCCCAGTGGTCAAGTGGTTAAAGAATTCAAACAGCCTGAGCCTAAATATTTGCTCAGGCTACCCCTTAAATGTAGGCATAGCGACCCCAATTATGTGGGGTCCGCTACACAAGTATAATGGGTAAGGAAACCAATATCTAAATTTAGGCCATTATTTTTTGTGTATCACTCTTATGGCCCATACACACGATCCGAAAATCGGATGACAGATCGTCCGACTTTTTTCGCTTAATAGTCGCAAGTAGAAATTAAATAAGTTACTAAAGTCACAAAAATTCTCGTACGTCACAAAAAAAATCGGAAGTGATGTCATGAGTTGTAATGTATTTGTATTGTATTTTCGGACGACAACTACTGTATACTGACTAAACAAAAAAATACGATCTGGTATTGTACGAGGAAAATTTTTGTGCTTGTCCGATTGAATAATATCGGATGAATTGTCGTGATCGGCTCTCGAAAGCTTTGTACTAATGATCCGATTATCGTAAGACATTTTTTGCACGATATTCGGATCGTGTGTACGGGCCATTGGTTCAAACGTTTTCCTTTCCTGGATAGTTCTGAAATTTCTTTTAAGAACTAAAACATTGAGGTCTTCTATAGTGTGGTCCAGTTGTGAGAAGTGATATCCCACAGGGGTGCAGAAAATGTCTTCTTTATGTTCCTTAATGGTATGTCTGTGCAAATTGCTGGGAGGGCATCAATAGACATCCTCCTGTGTATGAGCTGCCTGCGCACCCCTCTGCCGGGTGCGCGCGATGCGCTCTGCCATCACCAAGTCAATGAGACTTGGCTGATCACATATCGGAGTAAGGGGCCGATCCTGGCCCAGAGTGGGGGCAAGGGAGCGAGAGCTGCCATGTGCAGTGTGTTTATGGACTCTAGGGAAGGCAGCCTAGTGCCCAGATGCCGATGTCGCTTGCTGCCCCTACCGCCCACTAGGGGAAAGGCGGAAGCCAAAAATGAGTGCGCTCAGTGCACTGCATAGAAAAATAAGACAGGGTGGCTGCTCAGGAGAGATTTTTGCAGAGCAGGTAAGCAGATAGGACAGTAGGGTGTAAAGATGTGCAAAGATGAGAGCTGTGAGGATGCAGTGGTCATAGCTGAAGAAGAGGGCTGCAGACAAAAGCCTCGTACACACGGCCGAGATTCTCGTCGGAAAAAACATGTCGTTTTTTTCGACGAGATTCTTGGACAAGAAACTTGTCCCGGCCGATTCTACACACGCTCGATTCAAAGAACCCGCGGTTCTTTGAATGGAGCGTACGCGGTGACGTCATCGACTACGATGAGCATGCGCTCGTCACATTCGATGCCGTCGCCGCCCTCTTGGTATACCCTACCTATGCCTAGGAAGCTACCGCGCATGCGTCAAATTCATTTCAAACATGCGCGGGCTTCCGGGAGGACAGGTAAGTGTACACACACTCACTTTTCTCGTCGAGAAACATGCCGACGAGAATCTCGACGAGAAAATAGAGAGAAGGATCTCTATTTTCTCGTCGAGATTCTTGTCGCTTTTCTTGACGAGAACCCATACACACGAACGAATTTCTCGGCAAAAAATCTCTGCCAGCAAGTTTCTTGCTGGTTTTTGCAGAGAAACTCGTTCGTGTGTACGAGGCTTCAGAGTTTAGCTGTTGAGGAGTGGTTTGGGGTGAGGTTTGGTTGTAAACTAGATTGTGAGATATTCTGCATGTAGCGTGTGCATGAATTCTGCACTCTGTACCTAATGCCCTCTTGAACCCTGCATTCTGTGAGGAACACACTCCTGAATTCAGCACTCTGTACGTAGTTCTCTCCTGAATTCTGCACTCTGTACGTAACACGCTCCTGAACCCTGCATTCTGTATGTAGTGCACTCCTAAACCCTGCATTCTGAGCGTAGCGCACTCCTGAACCCTGAACATAGCACACTCCCTAACCCTGCATTCTATGTATAGCACAGTCCTGAACCATGCATTCTGTATATAACATGCTCCTGAACCCTGCATTTTGTGTTTAATGCACTCCTGAACTTTGTGTGTTACGCACTCTTAAACCATGAACCTTGTGTTTAGTACAATCTTAAACCCTTCACTCTGTGCATAATACCTTCCTTTCACTTCTGAACCTTTGCACTCTGTATTATGCACTCCTGAACCTTGCACCCTGTGTGTAGCGTACTTTTGAACCCTGTACTCTGTGTTATGTGCTCCTAGACCCTGTGTGTAATGCACATCTGAACTCTGCATTCTGTATGTGATGCACGCTTGAATCCTGCACTCTGTGTGTTATGCATTCCTGGTTTTATTTAAAAATGCCCCTTTAAGACTCTCCCATTGTGCAATTTGACCACACTCACCCTATGATGCAGTGTGCACAATGCACTCTGCATTGCTACTCTTTCCTGCTACTCCCCCAGGGGGTGAGTTCCTGCACCTATTTTCTGAGAAAAAAGCCCTGCATGCAAGTAAGGAGGGGGCACAGTGGACCAGAGGACATCACTGTGTGGGCTAAGATGTGAGGGAGAACACCACTGTGGAGGCAATCATGTGAAGGGGGGCTGAGATGTGGGGGCAAAGGACACCACTGTGATTTACAATCATGTAAAGGGGGGACAGAGGACACTGTTGGGGGGGTAATGTGAAGGGGGACAGGGGACAGCGCTGTGGGGGCTGTGAAGTGAAGGGGGCACATGACACTGATGTGCAGGGGGGTTATGCAAAGGGGGGCAGAGGACACCACTGTGGGGAAAGGGGGCTGAGGACACTGCTGTGAATGGGAAACTGTGATGTGAAATTGTAATATGCGAGAGGATCTGATGTCATCACACAAACATGCAATTCGGACCTCTTGCTGTGATGAATATTCCTCCATTTTACCTATTGTTTCTATTTTCCCTCTTTTTTAAAACATCCATCTCAACTTCTTGTGTCCCACTAAATTTGTTCTATATTTACATCGATCTACATATACACTTAATACAGAGCTTATTTTCATTTATAGAACGGCTTTTTCTGATATGCAGTGTCCATCCAGTCTTCGCATGGTTCTTCCTTACTTCCAATCTTGAGGTTTCTACTATATTTTCCATACCCAGTCATTCTTTTTGCCCATCCCATATGAATGATTACATTATTATCAAAACATTTAAACTATTGAATTTATTTCATATCGGATTTTATAACTCCTTGTGGCTACTAAATGAATGGGTACGGATGCACATAATGTATTTTGTGCATGTATTTGATATATACATTTTAATTTATGTTTTTATACCACATATGTATTATTTTTTCATCTCCATATACATATTTGTATTTCTCATATTTACACCTATATACATATAGGTAGCATTCTAGGTATTTAGTGTCTCATTGTACACTTATATAGATACAGACACATGTAGCGGGTATTTGAATTTAGGGGAAGCATCTGAGTGGTAGTGTAACCCAGATGCACTGATTGCTAGGGAATCTGAGACCCTTTTATGGTTCTTGGAGGACTCTGGTGATGTGAGGTTCCCTGCGGCCTACAGGTGGCGTTGTTGCCCTGGGCAGGAGTTGAACTCACACCACAAGACTGTGCCTTTTTGTCCTCCCCTGGAGCTGGTACAGCGGGGCGGGGAACCCGCTGTGGTGCGAAGGGAGAGGAGATAAAAGTGGCGGACGCCCTGACCACGGGGTTCAGAGTTGAAGTCGGAGGACGCGGCCGCACCCAGGCACCTTCCGCTTGGGTGCTGGCGTTCCGGGGTTCCGGGCCCAGGTGCCTTTGACCTGGCCGGAGCGGAGATGGAGTCCATCTCAGGCACCTTTAGCCTGGGGTGAGGTACTATGGCGGATGCCTGGGGCTCAGTACCTTCGACTGAGTTCCACGAGGGTGGAGGAATCGGAGGGGGCCCTAACTCTTTGGGTGCCCGTGTCTGAGTTTGCGAGGTCTGGTGAGCAGAACTTCTCTGGAGAGTCCGGCGCAGCATCGCTGGTGACAGAGAGGCCTCTGGTATCTCCCTTGGATGGATATCCTTTTATAGTGTGGGGCGTGTGCTAAACCCCCTGAGCTATAATTGGCCACAGGCAACCTGCCTGTGGCCAATTATGGCTCTCCTAGCTGCCGGCGCTGTGATTGGCCAAGCATGCGGGGTCACAGTGCATGCTTGGCCAATCACAGCGCCGGGATTGCACTGCGATGGCGCAGTGTATTGTGGGGCGTTCGCGTCACTCGAATTTGGCGCGAACGGCCCAAATCGTTCGATGTTCGCCGAACGGTCGAACAGCCGATGTTCGAGTCGAACGTATCGCTGGTGACAGAGAGGCCTCCGGTATCTCCCTTGGACAAATATCCTTCCCCTGACAGGGGCCTTGCTAGCGAAGGTAATTCACGTTCTACTTCACATAGTCAGTGGCAGTGACTATTCGCCACTGGTGATACCACAGTGGTTGGCAATAGGAAGGGAAAGGATTGTGCCTCGACCTATTCCCATTACTACTGAGTTGTTGCAAAAGAATCCAACTCAACTGTGCTGTATGTTTATTTGCTGAGAAGAATAAAACTGTGTTGGACCTATTCACTGTGTGGAACTCTGGTTACTAGGAGCAAAGGAGTCAGGGACGAAGTACAGGACTTGACTCTAGGACACCTACACAAAGCCCGATCTTTCTGGCCTTCACCTCGTCACTATGGAGGACATGGACCGTGGTGTATCTCATCCCTCTCCCCAGCACCAACACCCCTAGACGAAGAAAGACAAGCCGAGAATGAGAAGGGGAGAGAGGGGTGAGGCCGCTACACACATATTTTTCCTTTATACTCGAATGCACTTTATATATGTATATGTCTTTAATGATGTATTTATTGAATGTATATGAATGAGTAACATTATACAATAACAATCACTAAAAAATAATCTTGATAGCACTGTACATGCACATTCATCCAGCACTTATAGTTATATAAAATTAACTATTTCATTTTTCAGGTTCACTTTAAGTTAATTTACCTAATACACATATGTGCCCCTACACCCAACCACACGTTTGTTATTAACCAAATTTCATTTAAATAAATGATTAGTTTCAATTATTTACACAATTGATCACATGTTTAATATGCACTAGTATATATTTAGAAAAGTCCAAAATGCAGCGCTTCAGTGAAAAAACATATATGTGTTAAAGTCCATGTAATGGAATCAATAAGAGATGAAAAACTGGTATGAACTTCAAGTGTGCAGGAAGAAAAACACACCACACCAACGTGCTCTCAGTCTGCTTACCAGAAATATATGACAATCAGGCAATGTTATCATAGGATGCAGGTGGGCAGTGACAAAAAGGCAACACTCCTAACTTGATAGATGAATGGTGGATATTATCAACATCAAAAGGGACTCCAGGACTCAAACAGGCAGATGAATGGATTGCACAGTCATCAACGGGAGATTAGACCCAGTATAAGAAAAGAAGCAATCATAGTGAAGCCCATAAAAGTAAACCATGCAACATTTATTTGTAGTCTACTTACAGGACAAACAAGAGTAAAAGACATATAAAAACTCTGCGGCTCTCAGCGTGCTTGCATCGGCCAGCCTGACATATTTCATCCTACTCGGATATCATCAGAGGTGTGGCCTGTGACGCAAGCACGCCCATTTAAATACAGATCACACTAAAAATACATGTCTATAATAGGTCAATACAAAAGTGGATAGTCAGGTGAACATAGAAAGGACAGATGAGAACATTGCAACCTTTGCTGACACTTTTGGGAGGCAGACAGCACCACCACCCACAGGAAGTGATGTAAACACCTGACTAATGAAGGAAGAACACGATCCAACAGATGACCTCTAGTGGAAGGAAGTGAATCGTTCCAACCCGGATGTGATGTCACTGAAACACATTCTGGCCCTATTTGCACTCCAAAGGGAGGAAACAGGAAGAGAATAGTGGATGACAAAAAACAAAAGTAACCAAATGTCTTCATTACCAAAAAATTCATAAATTACATGTCAATTAAAAGTCAATAGAAGACATACTCATACCAAAAGTGATCATACTATTAACATAGCCGGACACGGGGTAATTAAACACCCATATCAAGTAATGGATCGCTACGTAATCACACATAAATGCTAGTATAAAAATATTAATAAAAATGAATATATTTATATATGGTGAAAAAAAAAAAAAACGTATGAAATATATCGATACCAAAAAATAGAGAGGAATATAAAGGAGGCTCCCCTGTATATGGCAGCAATAGATGTTAAATATAAAATGCATAACATATAGAACCACATATGTACACTGCCCACTAGTGTCTGAACATATAAGTAAAAAAGTATTAGCTATTATTAATGAAACAGTTTACATCCCAGTCGACATTCATGCTGAAAGGGGTGTAACACTTCAAATCATATATCCAGCGGGTTTCAAGTCTGGAAATTTCCCGCTTGGACATACTCCCACGCCAATGCGGATTGAACATGTCAATGACCACAAAAGTGGTGCCTCTGGGATCTTTATTATGGCACTCCAAATAGTGCCGAGAAACTGTATGCTTCAGGAAACCCCTCCTGATGTTTGAAATATGTTCATTAACACGAACATGCATAGCTCGTGTCGTGCGGCCCACATATTGAAGGCCACATGGGCAAATCAGGAGGTATACTACATTTAAAGAGGTACAGGTGATAAAGGTATTGATGTCAAAAATCCTACCTGTAGTATGAGATTTGAACTGACAAATTTTTCTACTTTTGTCCTTATTGATTACACACACTTTGCAATAACGACAAGGGTGGTAACCTTTGGAGTTCTGGAAAAATGACACCCTATTGGGAGCATCCAAAATATTGGGTGCTATTTGAAGTCTTAAAGGGGGACTCCTCTGAACACAATATGTGGCCGCTCAGGAAGAACTGGGCTTAAAACCTTATAATTTTTCAGAACTCCCCAATGCTTAGTCATGATTTTCTTAATATCACGATGTTGGTGGGAAAAAGTGGTAACCATTGAAAAATTGAAATCAGTCCTGTTGGAAACGGCTCTCCCTTTCTTTTGAAGAACAGAAGCTCGATCCATGTTACCTATTTCATTGATAGTTGCATTTAATTCATTGACAGCATAACCTTTCTCAAAAAATCTTTCCTTCAAAGTGGTGGCCTGTATAAAGAAGTCTTCTCTAAGAGTGCAATTCTGCCTCAAACGGAGGAATTGGCTTTTCAGAACCGACTTTAGCCCCGATGGATGGTGACAACTAGCCTGCCCGATATAGCCATTCCGATCAGTGCTCTTAAAGAACGTGGACATGTTAAATGTACCATTCTTGATCTGTATACTTAGATCCAAGAAATGTATCTTATCCGTACTAGTCTCAAAATGTAATGCAATTCCCAACAGAT
The DNA here is from genome assembly GCA_029206835.1 of Rana muscosa. Classification (NCBI taxonomy): domain Eukaryota; kingdom Metazoa; phylum Chordata; class Amphibia; order Anura; family Ranidae; genus Rana; species Rana muscosa. Next base: position 4,424,279 of record JARGYO010005562.1, read on the forward strand.
TATCGTTAAGTTGTTGCATGAATGGGGATAGTGACGTCATGTCGCCATTTCACAGGAGGAGGATGTCGTCTATATATCTGCCCCAGAAGATCAACTCTGGTCTCCTGTTGGTATAGACGACATCCTCCTCCCATTTGGCCATAAACAAATTAGCCATGCTGGGCGCGAATTTCGCACCCATTGCGACCTCTTTGTTCTGGAGGTAATGAATTCCCCCGAACCAAAAGTAGTTATGAGTCATGGCATATTTTAACAAGTCCAATATAAAATCCTGTTGGGACAAGATCAGCTCAGAATCTCACTTTAAAAACATCTCCACAGCCTCTAAACCATCAGTGTGTGAGATAATAGTGTAGAGGGAGGTCACATCGGCCGTGGCCATGATGTAACCATCCCTCCACTCTAAGCTCTCAAACTTGCGGATAACTTGTGCGGAATCTTTGATATAGGATGGAGTACCAGACACCAAAGGCTGTAGAAAGCCATCAATGTATTTACCTATTCTAGAGGTAATTGAGTCCAACCCACTAATGATGGGTCTCCCCGGTGGGTTAGTTAAACTCTTATGTAACTTTGGTAAAAAATACATGATGGGCTCTTGGAGCTAGCGGGATTAAAAAATCCCTCTCCTTTCCATTAATCAAATTGTTATTATATCCACTATTGACAAGTAGAGTAAGCTCCCTTTTAAATTTAAAGATGTGGTCATGACTTAATGGTACATAAGTTTCAGTATCGGACAAGATCCTGTTAATTTCTTAGACATATGAGCTCTTATCCATGACCACTATCCCGCCCCCCTTGTCGGCAGGGCGGATAATAATGTAATTCCTCTGTTTCAAGGATTCTAGTCCCTCATGGAACCTAGAGTCTTGATAATTTCTCTTAATTTTTAATTTATCAATATCCTTTAGGACCAATTCTTTAAAGACTGATACAGAAGGTGGTATGAATCCTGGCGGATTAAAAAGAGAGGCATTAGCCAGACCCGAATGCCTCACTCCACTCGTATCTTTAACGGTAGTTGTGGCAGTCTGGGACAAAAAATATCTCTTAATGTTAACCTTCCTGATGTATTTTTGGACATTAATAAATGCCCCAAACTTGCTCAAGGGTTTATCTGGAGCAAATTTGAGTCCATGGCTAAGAACAAATTTCTCATTATCCGTGAGTGTATTACTGCTGAGATTAAAAATCCCAGCATCCATTACACTCTTCGCCTTTTTCGATCGGTTCCTCCTCCCCCCTTGGGTCCCTCTCTTGGTTCCCCCCTTTTGTTCCCCTGTGGGGCCTTGGGAAAAAAAGCAGAGGAGGTGGATGGCCCAGAATGGTGTGGGGGACCTTGATTGTATGGTTGAGGTCTTCTGGGAGAATAATACCCAGGACTATCCCAACCAGAACGTCTGTGTTCCGAGTATGTATTCCCTGGAGTGGGGGCAGATGGATGTTGGGTAATGTAGCGATCATCATAACCCTGATCATCATAACCACCATAGCCATTGCAATAATCGCCAAGAGGTGCATAGTGGTTATGCACTGGAACATCCTCAGGGTACTCATTGAATGAACGATCATATTGTGCATACTCATAATTATTCTGACTTACAGATTGTGATCCCCTGTTATGGGGGTGTTTGTAAGGTAAAGGCTTCTTATTTGCAACCCTCCTCCAACTCCCCTTCGGTGTATTAGTCTTATTAGCCACTCTATTTATAACATGGGGTGCAGGGAGAGAGGGGGGTTTTGGGTGTATGGTTGGTCCGGAGGGAGGCCCCACTCTTCCTTCAGCAGGAACCGCTCTCCTGGCCTGCCATTTAAACACAAGACTAGATTTATAATCTTCCAAGTCTCTCATGAATTTTTTATTTTTCTTAAATTTCTGGTCAAGATCCTCCTTCTCTAAAACTTTTTTGAGACTATCAGATTTGTTTTTATACTCCTCTGAGTCCTTATAAGATGATAATTTATCTTTAGCTTCCGATATATCCTCATCAAGTTTATTGATTTTGCGTCTTTTTCTGGCGACCAAAAAACGCAGCAAATCCAGACCCACATCATTGAAGTATTTAAACCATCCAGAGAGGTCAGTTTCATCCTCCTGTGGGGTGATCTCACATAATGTATTTTGTGCATGTATTTGATATATACATTTTAATTTATGTTTTTATATCACATATGTATTGTTTTTTCATGCCCATATAATTTTTATTTCTCATATTTACACCTATATACATATAGGTAGCATTCTAGGTATTTAGTGTCTCATTGTACACTTATATAGATACAGACAGATATTTTTCCTTTATACACGAATGCACTTTATATATGTATATTGATATATTTATTGAATGTATATGAATGAGTAACATTATACAATAATAATCAATTAAAAAATTATTGATAGCACTATACATGCACATTCATCCAGCATTTATAGTTATATAAAATGAACTATTTAATTTTTCAGGTTCACTTTAAGTTAATTCACCTAATACACATATGTGCCCCTACACCCAACCACACGTTTGTTATTAACCAAATTTCATTTAAATAATTGATTAGTTTCAATTATTTACACAATTGATCACATGTTTAATATGCACTAGTATATATTTGTAGCACATTTTTGTGGTTGTATAGCTATGACTAAGCACTGTTAAGTGTGAAACACGTCAGATTTTTTATCCTGTACCCTGCTGTGGTGTGTACTTTTCTTATTTTGCACAATAAAGGCGTTTTTATTGGAGTGCGGCCGTCCAGACCTTCCCTCTTCTAATTGCTATATGCCTAGCCTGCACCTGATGCTTACACCTTGAGGAGAGTGCCATTTCCACACATCCACCTGGAGCGGTGATCCCTTCCCCAATTCGGACCTCAGTTTGAAGAAAAATTCCCTGATCGAACCTCCATGAACTTGAATTCAATACCCCTGGTATAATGGTTCCTTAATAGGGATGAGCTTTGAGGTCAAGTCGAACTAATGTTCGACTCGAACATTGCCTGTTCGCACGTTCGCCAAACAGCGAACAATTTGGGGTGTTCACGGCAAATTCAAAAATCCGCCGAACACCCTGTAAAAGTCTATGGGAGAAATCTAAAGTGCTAATTTTAAAGGCTTATATGCAAGTTATTGTCGTAAAAAGTGTTTGGGGACCCGGGTCCTGCCCCAGGGGACATGTATCAATGCAAAAAAAAAGTTTTAAAAACTGCCATTTTTTCAGGAGCAGTGATTTTAATAATGCTTAAAGTGAAACAATAAAAGTGAAATATTCCTTTAAATTTTGTACCTAGGGGGTGTGTATAGTATGCCTGTAAAGCAGTGCATGTTTCCCTTGCTTAGAACTGTCCCTGCACAAAGTGTCATTTCTGAAGGAAAAAAAGTCATTTAAAAGCACTCGCGGCTTTAATGAATTGTCAGCTCCCGGCAGTAAAGAGAAAAGTCATTGATAAAAAAAAAATGCGTGGGGGTCCCCCCAAGTAACTGTGGGGGATAAGCTGATAAAGAAAATAAAAAAACAGTTGATAGGTGGAGGCAGGGTAGGCTTCTCCGAAGAGAAAAGTTTTCAGGGATAGCCTAAAAGTAGATAGCTTTGGAGATAGTCTGACAGATTGGGGTAGGGTATTCCAGAGGATGGTAGTGGCTCGGGAGAAGTCATGGAGGCGATTATGGGAGGAGGTGATGAGGGAGCTAGAGAGCAGGAGGTCTTGGGAAGAACGAAGAGGGCGATTAGGTTGGTATTTTGAGACTAGGCTAGTGATGTAGATGGGGGCAGAGTTGTAGATAGCTTTGTAACTTGTTAGTATTTTGAATTTAATTTGTTGGGTGAGTGGCAGCCAATGAGGAATTGACATAGAGGAGTAGCAGATGCAGAGCAGTTTGTAAGGTGGATGAGTCTGGCAGCAGCATTCATGATGAACTAAAGGGGGGAAAGTCTATTTAATGGTAAGCCAATGAGAAGGGAGTTGCAGTAGTCAAGGCAAGAGATAACCAGGGAGTGAATCAGGAGCTTTGTGGTTTCATTGGTTAGGAAGGGAATGTAGTTTGAAGATGTTGCAGAGTTTGAGGCAGCAAGCTTTGGAAAGGGATTGGATGTGGGGCCGAAAGGAGAGTTCAGAGTCCAGGATAATACCTAGCACCCTGACATGTGGGGATGGGTGGATGGTTGTGCCATTTCTCTTGACAGAGAAGTCAGGGGAAGAGGCTTTTAGGGAAGGAAATATTATAAGCTCGGTTTTGGACAAGTTGAGTTTGAGGAAGTGATGTGACATCCAGACAGATATGTCTGTTAGTAAGTTAGTGATGCATGAGGAGACTGATGGAGTGAGTTGAAGGGTGGAGAGCAAGGGAGGGCTGGCAGCATTAGGCCTGGGGGGCAAGTCCAGTCAAGTGGCCCATTGAACCACAAATCAGCTCACCATCCATGTCCACCTGGTTTTATAATGGATGACTGATGTTATGAAGCAAGACAAATATGATACAATGTAGTAATTAAAAAAAATAATTAAATACTTTTTATTGCAAAAGTAAACAAAGTAAAGAAGCAAGTAATATTGCATAAACCGGTTACAAACCAGAATGTGTACAAATCTCATACATTAGGAAAACAGATCAAAACGTAGAAACAATAAACAGCTTGCATTCACGCTCTCGAACACATTTTCCAAAAAGGTATTTATGAGGTACACATGGCAAAACTAATCGGCCATATGGACCAAGATACACTAAGCCCGCAGTCAGCGATGATATAGCATCACACAGCTCCTGTTCAGTTATAGCTTTATCAAGAAGAACAACATATTCCTCCAAGAGGGTGGGAAAAACTATAGACATAGACACTGGGGAATGGTCTGATATTCCCCATGGCAGGTAGGTCACTGATCGAATCAAGGATAATAGTTAATCATTGACCAGGGCCAAATCTATACGTGAAAGTTGTCCCCTTTCCAGGGCGGACCACGAATATGATCTAGTAGTGGGGTTATGAAAACGCCATATATCAAACCAACCTATTTCAGAAAGCAAACCAAAGAATGCTGTGGGCGTTAGAAGGTTTGCTTAGAAAGAACCATGTTCCCATGCCTATCCAAAACTGGGTCCTGTACCAAGTAGAAAGCCCCTTCAAACAGTTAGCAAAGACCTCATCAAGGAAGAACTTTGACAAATAATTTCTAATACATCAGGAAACTGGACCAGTTCCAGAAGATCTCTCTCCACTGACATGAGCATTAGGGCATCAAGCAGTTCTTGTCCCATTGTGGCTCGAAGTCAGTTCTTGATTATTTTCAGCTTGCTGAATGCTCTCTCACATGTTACTTGCGTAAAAGAAAGGGTTAACAGGTAATCATAGGTAATTGAAAGATGTTCATAAGCTGCAGAATAAAGGTTGAATTTTAGCAACAACTTGTGACAGCAAAAAAAGCACTGCTTGCAAGAACCACACTTTGTTTCCTTTTGTACCCCAACTAGTTTGTGGGTAGGGGAAATCCTGTCTTCGTCATCATCATCATCCTCCTCCTCCTCCTCCTCAATACACGTTCATACTTCATAGGACACCCTCTATTCATATATGTTAGTTTGTAGAGAGGCAATACAGTATTGATCAAATCCATCCACGCCCCTATCGTAGGAGGCGCCCTAGAGGCCCATTTTAACAAAATCTATTTTTTTGCATAAAAAAGCAACAGTGAGAGCAGGAGTTTAGTGTAGTGAGGCCTCTGGTCATCATCTTGTACCCCCAGTAGAGCTAATTCAGCAGATACCGGGAGATGCAAGTGGAGACGTATGTTAATGAACTCGAATATGGCGGACCAATATTCTGAGAGTCTGGGGCAGGACCAAAACATATGAATATATGTACCGGAAGCAGATTGGCATCGCGGGCAGTTCGGAGAGCGTTGCGGATAGATACCATGCAGTCTCTGAGGCGTGAAGTACACTCTATGTAGAAATTTGGACTGTATTAATTTGTCCCTAGAGGATATCACCAACTTATAGCCTTCTTCAAAACATTCCTCCCACGACTCCCTGTCTAGGGACGGGATATCACCCACCCACTTCCTCCACAGTGAGTCCATCTTTGGAGAATCCTTCCGAATAATCGTCAGATATAACATAGAGAGGGGCTTAGCTAGAGAGCTCTGGGCCAACAAGTCTTCGAATGCATCCGCCTGGAGGCTAGGAGGCATCGGAAACTGGGCCTGAAATGCGTGCCGCAACTGATTGTAGCGAAACAGCATCCAGGGCGGAAGGCCAAACCGGTCTGTCCGGTCCCGTAAGGGGAGCAGGGACCCGTTGGAGACAATATCCCCCAACAACTTAATGCCACACCGGGCCCAACACTGCGGATCCGGTATGGATCGAAATGTGCAAGGGAAGGATTCCCCCACAGAGGGGTGAAGGGGGACCATCGATTGGAGGATAAGAAACGACGCCTAGCCACCCCCCACACCCGCAGCATAGTCCTAGATGGAGCAGGCAAAGAGGGGTATGCCGAGGCACCCCTATAAACCAAGTTGCTGTGTTCAGTAAGGGAGCCCACCATCGCTGCCTCCAGGCAGACAGCAGCATTGGCCCTGGACTGCTCGAACCATCACCGCACAGTGACCAATACAGCCGCCCAAAAATACACCATCAGGTTAGGGAGGGCCAGCCCTCCACAACCAACCGGCAGCTGAAGGGTCGATCTAGCCATGCGGGGAGAGGAGCCCTGCCACAGAAAAGAGCCAATGCCACCGTCAAGATCTTTAAAAAAGGAAGGGGAGATACACACAGGGCAATTCCTAAAGATATAATTAAACCTGGGTAAATATATCATCTTTAGAACATTAATACGTCCTAAGAGGTTGAGTGGCAGATTGGTCCAACGGGAACAGTGGTCCCTGAGGGGGCTAGCAATTGGCTGTAGATTGTGGTGGTGAAAGGAGTTGAGGTCCCTAGAGACCTTAATGTCTAAGTAGATAAAAACCTCTACCTATTGTAGCGCGGTCCGTGGGGCCACGTTTCCTGCCGCTACATCTAGGGGGAACAAAACAGACTTGGTCCAATTAATACATATCCCTGAAAACTTACCAAACTCGTCAAAAGTCTCAAGGGCAGCAGTTAACGAGGTATCAGCATCATGTAAATATAGAAGGGTGTCATCCGCATAGAGCGATATCTTCTCCTCCAGAGGGCCGACCCTAAGTCCGACAATCCGGTCCGAGTCCCTGACCAGGACTGCCAGGGGCTCCAGAGCCAGAGCGAACAAACTAGGTGACAGGGGGCATCCCTGTCGAGTTCCCCCCTGGAGGAGAAAGTAGTCTGATAGGAAATCATTCACCCGGATCCTAGCTCTGGGGGTCCTATAGAGCATACCCAACCACTGCAGAAATTTAGAGCACCACCCTTCTTAGATGTTGTTGTTTTACTCTCCATATTAATCAATATGAAACTGTAAAATGTATTAAATACCAAAATATGACAGTGAGCTACAGAAATCCAGCAAACATTACTAATTCTGCATCTCACAAACAAGCACATGAATGAAATCCAATACATCACAAGAAAACTCGTCCAACAGAAAATAAAAAAATGTTGCTAATATTATAGAGAAAAAAACCAAAGCAAAACACTTATCTAATGTAGGACACTTCTGCTTACTTTAGGAGCAAACATATGTGTAGTATGCAGAATCTGCCTGAAACACTAGGCCACAAAATAACAGTAACAGACACATGACATGTGTTGGCAGATAAGAACTATTAGGACCATCTAGACGCCCAATTTGTGCCTCAAAAAAATTGAATACTTCCATTAGCCCCTGGCCTCATCATATCAAGAATAGCCTTATGCCTATCCCATACATGCTTAAAGCAGAGCTCCACCCTAAAGTGGAACCTCCGCTGTCCGGATTTCCCCCCCCCCCCTCCGGTGCCACAATTGGCACCTTTCAGGGGGGAGGGGGGTGCAGATACCTATTTGCACCCACTTCCCGGAATCCTCACTGCGTGTAGTGCGTCACTTCCCGGTCCCCCCCGTTGTGTTCTGGGAAACACGGCTCCCAGAACACAGCGGGGACCAGTGAAAGACGCACAACGCTGCTCGCGCATGCGCAGTAGGGAACCGGGAAGCGAAGCCGCAACGCTTCACTTCTTGATTCCCTCACCCATGATGGCGGTGGGGGCAGCCGAGAGACAAGCGATTGCTTGTCTTCTGCTGCTGACGTCGCTGGACTCCAGGACAGGTAAGTGTCCTAATATTAAAAGTCAGCAGCTGCAGTATTTGTAGCTGCTGGCTTTTAATATTTTTTTTTTACGGCGGAGCTCCGCTTTAAACTCTTTCACTGTATTACTCTCTACCACTTCTACAAGAAGACTATTCCATGCATCCACCATCCTCTCACTAACCTAATACTTCCTGATATCGCCTAAACACAACAATATCATACTGAAAATATAATGCAAAATTGTATCCAATGCCATGTATTATATTACAGTAACAAGAATATGCAAAGTGCTGCTTAATAATGACTTTTACATAAAAGGAAAAATCCACACAAAGAGCAAAGTGGAAATATAGAGAATTAGATGTGAATTGTATAAATATACACATCAAACAAATGATTTAGGGCCCTTTCACACGGGCTGTCCGTGTGTGGGCTCCACTTTGCTCAGCGGGGATCGATCCGTCGATCCCCACTGAGCAGGCAGATGACAGGTCTGTCTCTGCACACTGTGCAGGGACCAACCCGTCAGAGCGCTGCTCTCCTCTATGGGGGATCGAATGACGACGGACGGATGGAAAATAGGGTTTTCCTCCGTTACACTTTGGCGGGTTGGAGCGGGTCGGATGTCAGCGGACAGGTCACCGCTGACATCCGTGGCTCCACAGAGGTGCACAGAGCCCGTTCAGGTCCACCTAAAAAACTGACAGGCGAACCTGAACGGTCCACCCGTGTGAAAGGGGCCTAAAGGGATACAGTTATTTGGATATCACCAAAACAATTTTTTTGCCAGAGGTTAAAAACATACAAAGCAGCACCTGTCGGTAAAAGCCAAATTACTCATCTTTATGTGGACACAAAAACAAAAATTTTATTTTACCTGGGATTTGACTCATAAAACAAGTACTGGCTGTGTGGTGACAACAATCGCCCGTATTCTTCATATGTCTGGGCTATGGGGTGGAGTGGCAGGATGGAAGTCTATTCTTATGAAGAAAAACTCCCAAGCCCGGCCAAATTTTGCAAAAACACACCTGAAGTCTCCCAAAAGCATGTGGGAAAATGTGTTCTGGTCTGATGAAGACAAGGTTGAACTTTTGGTCAGAATTCCAAAAGATATGCTTGGTGCAAAAACAGCACTGCACGTCACTGAAAGAACACCATACCCACCGTGAAGCATGGTGGTGGCAGCATCATGCTTTGGGGCTGTTTTCTTCAGCTGGAACAGGGGCCTTAGTCAAGGTAGAGGGAATTATGAACAGTCCCAAATACCAGTCAATGTAGCCTGATCAGCGCCCATCAATGCAGCCACACCAGTGCAGTGCCCATCAGTGCAGCCTGATCAGTGCCCATCAACACAGCCTGATCAGTGCCCATCAAGGCAGCCTGATCAGTTCCCATCAACGCAGCCTCACCAGTGCAGTGCCCATCAGTGCAGCCTGATCAGTGTCCATCAATATAGCCTCACCAGTGCAGTTCCTATCAGTGCAGCCTGATCAGTGCCCATCAACGCAGCCTGATAAGTTCAGACAGTGCCCCTAATGCAGCCTGATTGGTACCCATCAATACAGCCTGATCATTGCCCATGGGATATCAGGGTCTGTCTCACCTTAGCAGGTCCTTGCACCATGCACGGCCTCTTTGGGGGGGTGGCTGATGATGACAACTTCCAAGCTGCCCCACTTGTTCAAAGACTCCTGGAGTGTAGTGGAGAGGGGCAAACTCCGCTGCCTGCTCGTCTCACTCTAAAGAAGGCTGCAGTGCTGCTTTCAGTCATGTCTTCTCTCTCATTTAAGAGGGCAAAGTATGTTATCTAAAGAGAAAAATGAAAATGGAAAATGTTGGCCCGTGTAGCCCACATTGTAGCCCCATACAACTAAACACCCTCTGTGTATGGGTGCTAATGGGGGTCCCAAATTATTTTTCAATTGCCCATCAGTGCCCATATCAGTGCAGCCTGATCAGTGCTCAACAGTGCAGCCTCACCGGTGAAAACAGTGCCCATCAATGCAGCCTGATCAGTGCCCATTAATGCAGCCTCACGGTCATCAGTGCAGCCTCACCAGTGCAGACAGTGCCCATTAGGGGTGCCCGGGTGCCGCCTACTCTCTCCTCTCCACCCCCTATATGCAGTGGATAGATTCATGCATAGCATGAATCTATCCACTGCTGCCCCATATTCATGCATCTGCCCCCTTTCGGGTCACCGGGCACATGAATTACAGCTGCCAGTTTTTTTAAAAAATAACCTGATTAGAGCTAGGTGATGGGGTAAGTGCCGGGAAGACAGTGGGCGGGGGTCCTCCTGGATCAGTCGGCTCCGCTAACCAGATGGGGGGGGGGCGGGGTGGCTATGTGCGTCTGTGCGTGGGGGGGTGTGTGTTGCTTGAAGAGTCCGCTGGCGGAGGGGTTGCTGGATGAGGGGGGGCTGCTGGATGAGTCCGCTGGCGGGGGGGTTGCTAGATGAGGGGGGGTTGCTGGATGAGTCCGCTGGCAGGGCGGTTGCTAGATGAGGGGGGGCTGCTGGATGAGTACGCTGGCGGGGGGGTTGCTAGATGAGGGGGGGCTGCTGGATGAGTCTGCTGGTGGGGGGGGTGGTGTCTGAATCCGCTAGCAGAGGGGTTGCTGGATGAGTCCGCTGGCGGGGGGGTGTGTGTTGCTTGAAGAGTCCGCTGGCGGAGGGGTTGCTGGATGAGGGGGGGGCTGCTGGATGAGTCCGCTGGTGGGGGGGTGGTGTGTGTTGCTTGAAGAGTCCGCTGGCAGAAGGGTTGCTGGCTGAGTCTGCTGGCGGGGGGTGCTGGCTGAGTCTGCTGGCGGGGGGTGCTGGCTGAGTCTACTGGCGGGGGGTGCTGGCTGAATCTGCTGGCGGGGGGTGGTGTCTGAATCCGCTAGCAGAGGGGTTGCTGGATGAGTCCGCTGGAGAGAGGGTGTGTGTTGCTTGAAGAGTCCGCTGGCGGAGGGGTTGCTGGATGAGGGGGGGGGGGGCTGCTGGATGAGTCCGCTGGTGGGGGGGGTGGTGTGTGTTGCTTGAAGAGTGTTGCTTGAAGAGTCCGCTGGCGGAAGGGTTGCTGGCTGAGTCTGCTGGCGGGGGGGTGCTGGCTGAGTCTACTGGCGGGGGGTGCTGGCTGAGTCTACTGGCGGGCGGGGTGCTGGCTGAGTCTGCTGGCGGGCGGGGTGCTGGCTGAGTCTGCTGGCGGGCGGGGTGCTGGCGGGGCTGGCTGAGTATGCTGGCGGGGGGGGGTGCTGGCAGGGTTGGCTGAGTATGCTGGCCGAGGGGGGGGTGGCTGAGTATGCTGGCAGGGGGGTGCTGGCTGAGTCTGCTGGCGGGGGGGTGCTGGCAGCGCTGGCTGAGTATGCTGGCCGAGGGGCGGGGGGTGGCTGAGTATGCTGGCGGGGGGGGTGCTGGCGGGCCTGGCTGAGTATGCTGGCTGAGTATGCTGGTGGGGGGGTGCTGGCGGGGCTGGCTGAGTATGCTGGTGGGGGGGTTGCTGGCGGGGCTGGCTGGATAAGCTGCCGGGGGGGTGCTGGCAGGGCTGGCTGAGTATGCTGGCCGAGGGGTGGGGGGAGGCTGAGTATGCTGGCGGGGGGGGGGATGCTGGCTGAGTATGCTGGCCGGAGAGGGGGGTGCTGGCTGAGTATGCTGGCCGCGGGCGGGGGGCTATGCTGCTGGCTGAGTATGCTGGCCGGGGGGGGGCTGCTGGCTGAGTATGCTGGCGGGGGGGTGCTGGCAGGGCTGGCTGAGTATGCTGGCCGAGGGGCGGGTGCTGGCTGAGTATGCTGGCCGGGGGGGGTGTGGTGTGGCTGGCTGGCGGGGGGGGTCATCATTCTCACTTACTTTAGCCAGGTCCTTGCACCGTCTCTCCTCTGCAGCCAGTCCCAGCCCACGAGTGTGACGTTCTTGACGCCGCTCGTACCCCCTGACCCTCCCCTGATGTGCCACATGACCTGCCTGGCTGCCTCTTAGACTCCTGGGAGGTGGGAGTTGTAGTTTGCTGTGCTGATAGGTTCATTACCTTTAGAGCGGCCGAACTACAATTCCTACAATGCAGTGCAGCGTGTGCAGAAGCAGCCAGCCATCCAATCGGTGGCCGCCACGGCCGACTTTTAAAAAAAAAAAAATAAATTACAGACAGCTAGCGCCGCGGAACGCGCCCGTTTTAAAGATAATGGAAGCGGCCCGGGGGGAAATCTCCACCTTGCCACCCGCCCCAACCCGCGCCTGGTGGAGAGATAGATTTGGGTGTCGTCAGCGTAGAAATGATATTGAAAGTCGTGGGAGGCTATCAGCTGACCCAGGGTAGAGGTGTAGACTGAAAATAAGAGAGGGCTAAGAACAGAACCTTGGGGAACCCCGATGGAGAAGGGAAGAGGAGAGGAGGAAGTAGAATTGTAATTAAATAAAAATGATGAGGTGTGCGAGTGTATATGTTCTGCTTCTACTCACATAGATTCTGCTTTCTTCTCTCCCTCCACGAAAAGGGCTCAGGGAGAAAAGAACCAGCCAGAACCTGTGTCTGTGTTTGTAAACAAGACACATGACTTTGCTGTGATTGGCTACAGCCGATCAGCAGGTTCAAGGCCAAAATCTTTGGCAGGCACCTGCTGACAAACTTGTGCTATAGCCAATGACAGCACAGGGGGCGCAAGCCTGTGTGCCCCGAACCTGAAAGGCAGGCAGTGGTTGGGGCCAAGGGGTTAAATGTCAGCAAAGCCACATGCCCTCAAGCCCTTAAAGTAGGGTGACCAGACATCCCCAGTTTCTGGGGACAGTCCCCGGATTGAGGACACTGTCCCCGGAACAAGTCTGTCCCCGGTATTGTCCCCGGATTGGATTTGAACAGGGGCTGGGGCAATTTCAAAGACAGTCAGTGCAGAATAAATAAAAAAATCAGAATTGCTAACCCCCGCTACAATGCTCCTACTAGCTTAGGGGGGGGTGTATTTTTTTCCATTATCTGTGCATCTTTCTGATGACCATGTGCTGGTCGGAGCGGAGGGAATATTTCTTCAGTTTCGGGTGCATGCCCATTCAGCTCCGCTAGCATGTTCTTCTGCCTTGGCTCAAGTCCCGGCCAGCCGCCCTACCTGCTCATCTCCTTGCCTTCCCTGGCAGAGTGATCTTCCTCCACTCCCCACCTAGTAGTAGCTGTGGCCCGGAGAGTAAGACTTAAAGTGATTGTAAAGGATCTTTTTTTTTTTTTTTAAATAACAAACATATCATACTTGCCTCCACTGTGCAGCTCGTTTTGCACAGGGTGGCCCCGAACAACGACTTCTGGGGTCTCCCGGGTGGTTACCTTGCGGATGTGCTCCAGAGTCATTCATTCGGGGTCCATAGCTGCCAAATGTATGACTCTGCCCCGCCCCCGGCGCTCGCTTCATAGGTTTTGATTGACAGCAGTGGGAGCCAATGGCTGAGCTGCTATCAATCTAGCCATTCAAGAGTCTGGACCCTGTGGAGAAAGGGACGATGCGCCGAGGGAAATTCGAGGTTCAGGTAAGTAAAACGGGGGGGCTAGGGGGTCACTGCAAGGTGTTTTTTCACCTTAATGCATAGGATGCATTAAAGTGAAAAAACACAAGGGTTTACATAACAGGCTGTGAGGTGGGCGGCGACGGCGACGGGCAGAGAATCGCTGATTGCCACCATTACTAGTAAAAACAAAAAATATGTCCCCGGATTTAATTTTAAAAATCTGGTCACCTTACCTTAAAGTGGTGTTCTGGCCTAAATTACACTTTTTAACTAAAAATACCCCTAGAATACACAACCTTAATGTATTCTAGTAAAGTTAGTCTGTAAAATAAGGTCCGTTTAGTTAGGTTATTAGAGCATTTAGATAGTTTATAAATTATAAATACATTGTGGCCATCTTTGGTGTGGTTACATGAAGCCAGACAGTATTAGTTCCTGGATGCCAGGCTTGCAAATCTCGCACAAGCTCAGTGCTTCTCAAGCAGTCTACAATTACTTTCAGTTTGTAAAATAGCTTTCACTTTCAAGTTTCCCTTTCTCTCTCCAGTTGCCGCCCACTATTTATATAAACATCTCCTCCCCTCCTCCTCTCTCTAGTATGTGTACAAGCAATATTCTTAAAGAAACACTGAATTCTGCTGCTAAAGGAAAGATGTTTAAAAATATACTAATTTCAAACTAAATCATTTCTTTCTGTGCAGATATATCTACATGATAAGATTATATATATATATATATATATATATATATATATATATATATATATATATATATATATAGACACTGTTATATCTAAATCTTATTGTTATTGTGTATGTATGTATTTGTGTATGTGTATAAACATTTATTTATATATATGTGTATATATATATATATATATATATATATATATATATATATATCTTGTTTTATATGTATCTTGTTATGTATGTCTGTGTATACATTTTTAGGTATAAATATATATATTTTTATGTGTGTGTATATATTTATCTTGTTTATATGTATATTGTGATGTACTGTATGTATGTGTGTATATATGTATATGTAGCGGGGTGTTCCCCTTTAAGACAGAGAGACAAGAAGTTCCAGGTGAGAGGTGAGTCGGGAGGAAGTAAAGAGACATTATTGGAAGTGAAAGCACAGGAGAGAGAGACTACATCTCCCAGTACATCTTGCAGCACCCAGGGTGCATTGCTCCAGAACAGAGACTGCTGGGGCAGACTTTATAAAGGGGAGGCGGAGTTTTGGTCGCTCTTTTTGGACACCCCTCTCCTAGCAAGAGGATCTCTGTGCTGAACTGCTGTGTGCACAAGGCCTGAAGCCTGGGCCGTGTGCTCCTTTCCAAAGAGCCCTCTGCCAGCCTAGCAGAGCCTTAGAGACATCTAATCCTCCTTGCTGCAGTACACCAGAAGGATTGAAGACTTGGATGTCGGTGGATTCCTGTTCCTAGACGAATCGATGGAGGAAACGGACTTGGACTTGTCTGGGTGGTGAGAGCTGTTTAAAGACAGACACTTTATCATTACTATTCGTTGGGATTACAAAGTTGTTCTTCAAGTGCACCACCGAAAAGATTGCTAGCGAATATTGTTTCACTGAACTTCCATTTAGATCAGTCAGGCCTGACTGCATAGGTAGACATTGCTGGGTGTTAGTCTACCCATGAGGGGAAGTAGCTGTAAAAGGGCAGCGCTAGAGTTGCATAGCAATACTTTATTATTCTGATTACTCTGTTTATCTTTATTACTGTTTATTACAGGGATCTGCAACTTATCATACTGTTGTTTATTACTTGCCCATTAGCCTCAGTAAAATATCTAGGTCAAGTACATTGGTGTCAGTTTCACTTACTTTAGATGGGAGAAGTTTTAAAGTATATCGCTGTGTGTGTTTGCCATAGGACTGCGTCACCTAAAGTTGCGGTCACGCGGTCCTATCTCCCCTTACTAGCTGTGCCAGTGGGGGGTTGAGCATATTGCCGGGGGTTGGCGGAGCTGTCTTCAGGACCCAACTAAATCTGCGGCCTTCTTAGTTGGAGGTATCGCTACACGTGGGGGCTCGTCCGGGATCCTGATACAGCAGGTGAACGCCTGAAGTGCCGGCATGGACCCCACCAAAGTAGTCCAATGGTGCGAAGCAGAAGGGACACGCTCAGAAGCGAGCGTGGCCATTGAACTTCCAGGGAGTGACTGGAGAGAGAAACAAATTAAAGAAGTGGTACAAATATTGTCCCCGGATAGAAAGGCTTACGTGGTCGCAATGAGACCAGACTCAAGGACCAACTGCACCTATGCACTGATAGAGTGGGGACAGGATGTCCCTGAAAACTTCCACGGTGCCAGTATAAAATTGTCCGAAAAGACTGAGTTCCACCTGACACATCCCAGTCAGAAGCAGTTAGAACCCTTGGACAGGAAAGCAGGGGCTGCTGTTAAATCGCAGGCAGAGCAACAGCTGAGTGATCTGAAACGACAGTACCGTGACATACAAGAGAGGTTTCAGGAGACTTCCAGTATGATAGCTGAACGCATTAAGGAGTTACGTGTCGCTCCTGAGGATCAGAAAGATGGTCAAATAAAGCCCAAACCTGGGAAGGTACCGAAGAAACAAGCTCAGGGTCGCCTGCAGGAAGTAACCATCCGGAAGGATTTCCGCATTGATGGCCAGATAGGAGAAAGAGGGCAGAAGGACAAACTGTCCTACACCAACCTCCTACACCAAATAGAGTTGGGGTTACAGAAAGGATATCAGGAATCTGAAATTAGAGAGGCTGTAATCCATGCCATCAGCCCAGGTTCAAGTGTCAGGGGAATGTTAGAGAGGAAGGGTGGATTGACCCTGAACCAGCTAAAGAGGATACTGAAAAGCTATTATGAGGAGGAAGATGCCGCTGAGTTATTTCATCGACTGATAAATATGACCCAGGAGAGTGGAGAGACTCCTCAGAACTTCCTATTCCGGGCCATTGAGCTCAAGGACCGCCTGTTGTCCACATCCAAGGATGAAGGAAATGGGGAGCATTTTGGAGTCGAGCTAGTCCAAAAGAAATTCCGGAGATCTGTGACTACGGGATTGAGGAGTGACTACATCAAGCTACAGCTGAAGCAGCATTTGGAAGATCCCTCAACTCCGGATGAGGTCCTCATTGAGAAAATGAATGAAGCAGCTAAGATGGAGATTGAGAAGGACCAAAAACAGAGGAAACTTCAATCTCCTAGCACCACAAGTGCCAAAGTACAACAGATAGATGTCCCTTCAGACACTCGGGAGCTTAGTGTACTGGCAGCAAGCACTGAACAGAGATCATGGTCTTCACCTATTCACCACTTCCCCACAAGTCAGACTGGACTGGAGGAGCTGTTCCAGACCCAGAAAGAAATACTAGAGATGATGACGATGTTGATGACTCGTCTGGTGAAACCCCAGACAGAAGAGGTCTCACCACTCATGGCACCAAAGACCCCTACCACTAATCGCTCTATGAAACCAATACAGAGAGCCTGCTTCAAATGTGGAGGAAAAGGACATCTCAGGCGAGTATGCCCAAGCCTGGTAGTTGAGGAAAAGTCCAAACAGCTGGCGGGAAACTTCAGCGGGCCCCGGTGAAGGAGCCAACCGGGTGCCCATCATTTTCAGTGAGTTCCAAACTGAATGAGAAGCTAAGGAAGAGAAAAGACAAAACTCCTCAGAGGAACTATAGTATCCCTCAGCAGGGGTACACCCCAAAGAGAGAGGGCCAGACCCCTCAGAAGAGGCACAGCATTCCCCAAAGGGAATGCACACGTAAGAAAAACTATATTATCCCTCAGCAGGTCTGTACGCCCATTAAAAGGAGGGAAATCGATGCATACCAGGCCCAAGAAAGACTAAAGTCAAAAGGGAGATGGACGAGAGAGAGTCCGAAGGGAAAGGACCAGAAGAAGGCGACTCCTGCCAGGCCATATCCGGAGAAGCTGATAGGCCCATCTCCTGTAGTGCCCATTCAAGTGGAGGGAGTATACACCAGAGCCATCTTGGATACTGGGGCACAAGTGACCCTACTATACCGGGATTTCTACGATAAGCACTTGAGTCATCTGCCCATCCAGAACATAGAGGAGCTGGAAATATGGGGAATTGGAACCCAGAGCTTCCCCTATGATGGCTATCTGCCCATCCGGATGACCTTTGACCCATCTGTGGCTGGGAAGGCCGAAGTGTTTGACACCCTGGCAGTTGTGTGCCCTCGGCCGCCAGGAGCCAACAAGAGCTCCCTTATAATAGGGACAAACACGGACCTGGTCCGAAGACTCCTGACCCCTTTAGTGGAAGAGAAGGGGCAAGCAGCCACCAAGATCCATCCCATGCTGAGGACGGCTTACCAAAGGCTGGTCCTAGAGCAGAAGACCCCGGTGGAGGGGATAGGGAAGGTGTGGAGACTTGGAAGAGGAAGGGTAGTGTTGCAGCCTGGCGAAGTAACCTGTCTCAGAGCCACTGTGAAGCTTACTTGGGAGCAGCCTGGACCCTTTGTCATGCTGGAATCCGACCCAAAAGGAGAGTCCTCAGGTCTGGAAGTGATACCAGAAGTGATTCCGCTGAAGGTTCTGAAGAAGGCCCATTGTAGAGTTCCAGTGAGTGTTAGAAACACTACCAGAGGCCCCATGGAAATCCCTGCCAGAATGCTGCTGGGCCAGGTGAGCCCTGCTGCCCCGGTTACCCTGTCAGAAGTAAAGGGGACGGGTGAAAGAGGAGATCTTTGGGAGAAGCTGTCCATGGAGAACTTGAATCTATCCAGGGTTTGGAAAGAGAGAGCCAAGACCCAGTTAACTAGATGGGAGAAGATATTCTCCAGAGATGAGTTCGATGTGGGGTGTGCAAGGAGTGCCACCCATCGGATCCGCCTCCAGGAAGACAAGCCCTTCCGAGAGAGAGTCAGGCGGGTCCCTCTAGCAGATCTGGAGGATCTAAGGGAACAACTTGCAGAACTCAAGAGGACTGGTGTGATACGGGAGTCCAGGAGCCCCTATGCCTCTCCCATAGTGGTGGTCAGAAAGAAGAATGGGTCATTGAGGCTCTGTATAGACTACAGGACTCTCAACAGGAAAACCATCCCCGACCAATACACCACTCCGAGGATAGAGGATGCCCTACAGAGCTTGTCTGGAGCCAAATGGTTCAGCGTTATGGACCTCAAGAGCGGGTACTATCAGATCCCAATGCATCCAGAAGACAAGGAGAAGACAGCTTTCATAACCCCAGTGGGGTTCTTTGAATTCAATCGGATGCCCCAAGGTCTGTCTGGAGCCCCAGCTACTTTCCAACGTCTCATGGAGAAGACTGTAGGAGACATGAACCTTATTGAAGTCCTTGTATACCTGGACGATGTCATTGTCTTTGGGAGAACCTTGGAAGAACACGAAGAGAGGCTGGAAAAAGTGTTGAGAAGACTAAGTGAGGAAGGACTCAAGCTTTCGCCTGAGAAGTGTCGGTTCTATCAGTCTTCTGTGAACTATCTGGGGCACATAGTGTCTGAAGAGGGGGTGGCCACAGACCCTGAGAAATTGGAGGCAGTTACCTCCTGGCCACGACCCACCACAGTAACAGAACTCAGATCCTTCTTGGGGTTCTGCTCCTATTACAGGAGGTTTGTGGAAGGATTCGCCCGAATTGCTAGACCATTGAATGAACTACTCAAGACCGAGGGGGAAGAGGACGACTCAGGGTCCAGGAAGCCGGGAGAGTCAGTCAGAGATCAGTGGAACCAGAAGTGTGAAGAGGCCTTCCAGGCATTAAAGGAGAGCCTAACCACTGCCCCGGTCTTGGCCTACGCAGACCCAACCAAACCCTATGAACTGCACGTGGATGCTAGTCATGACGGTCTGGGAGGAGTACTTTACCAAGAACACGAAGGGCAACTGCGGCCTGTTGCCTACGTGAGTAGGAGCCTGAACCCCTCGGAGAAGAACTACCCCACCCACAAGCTGGAGTTCCTGGCCCTTAAGTGGGCGGTAGTAGACAAACTCAAAGATTACCTATATGGGGCGGAGTTCACTGTGAAGACCGACAACAACCCCCTTACCTACCTTTTTACCACGGCCAAGCTGGACGCCACTGGACACAGGTGGCTGGCCGCACTGTCTGGATTCAGCTTCAGCCTAAAGTATAGGCCAGGGGCTGGGAATCGAGACGCAGATGCTCTGTCCAGGAGATCTCATTCCCCCACCATTGAAATAGAAGATTGGACCCAAGTGGCACCGGACGGGGTGCGGGCCCTTTGTCAAGGAGCTGAATTCCAAGCCCGAGGAGGCTCCAGAGCAGAGGAAATAGGAGTTACCACGGTGGGAGTCCCCAAACACTACTGTGGAGTAGCTCATTTGGAAGAGGACAACCTACCAAGACTGTCCAAGAAGGAATTGAGGTGTGACCAATTGAAAGACCCCATGGGGAGATTGGTCCTGGAGGCCTTGGAGAATCAGGATCCAAACAGACTCATGCATCAACCTTCAAAAGAAGCTCGCCTGCTGAGGAAGGAGTGGGATAGGTTGCAGTTACATCAGGGAGTGGTCTACCGAAGGGGCCCCTCTGATGACTCAGAAGATAAGTGGCAGCTGTTCCTCCCAGAGAAACATCGGGAGACTGTTCTGATTGCCCTGCATGACAATCATGGCCACCTAGGGGCTGAAAGGACCTTTCAACTTGTCAGAAGTCGGTTCTATTGGCCCTGCATGAGGGCAGAGGTAGAGGAGTACTGCCACTCATGTGCCCGATGCATCCAGAGGAAGACTTTGCCCCATCAAGCTGCCCCAATGGGCCATCTACAAAGTCAAGGCCCAATGGATCTGGTATGCATTGATTTTCTCTGCCTCGAACCCGACCTGAGTGGACTAGGAAATGTTCTGGTGATAACCGACCATTTCACCCGGTATGAGCAGGCTTTCCCGACCAAAGACCAGAAGGCCTCCACCATAGCCAAGGTACTTATGGAGAAGTACTTTGTCCATTATGGGCTGCCACAGCGACTCCATTCAGATCAAGGGAGGGACTTCGAGAGTAAACTGATCCGGAAGCTCCTGGATTCTTTGGGAATCAAAAAGACTCGAACTACACCTTACCATCCACAGGGAGATGCTCAGCCGGAAAGGTTCAACCGAACCTTGCTCAACATGTTGGGGACTCTGGAAAGTGAGAAAAAGCAACATTGGAGCAAACACATAGCAGCCACAGTACATGCTTACAACTGCACCATCAGTGATGCTACAGGCTACTCCCCATATCGACTCATGTTTGGGAGAGAGGCGAGACTACCTGTGGACCTGGCCTTTGGCACCTCTCTGGACCATTCCTCAGTCACATCCCACAAAGGGTACGTGGACAGGCTCAGACAAAGCCTGAAAGTAGCTTATGAGCAAGCTCAAGCAGCTTCCGACCAAAGGGGGGCTAGAAATAAGAGGAACTTTGACTTGAAGGTCCGGGTGCAAGACCTACAGCCTGGGGATCGAGTGCTGTTACGCAACCTGGGGATCCCTGGGAAGCACAAACTTGCAGACAGATGGAGATCTGAACCTTATGTCATCTGTAGGAAGTTGCCGGGCCTACCTGTCTATAAGTTGAAACTAGTGATGAGCCGAACACCCCCGGGTTCGGTTCGCACCAGAACCCGCGAACGGACCGAAAGTTCGAACGAACATTAGAACCCTATTAAATACAATGGATGCGAACGTTCGAATTCTAAAGTGCTAATTATAACAACTATTATGCATGTTATTGTCCTAAAAAGGGTTTGGGAACCCGGGTTCTGCACCAGGGGACATGTATCAATGCAAAAAGAAGTTTTAAAAACGGTCGTTTTTCGGGAGCAGTCATTTTAATGATGCATAAAGTGAAAAAAAAAAAGTCAAATATTCCTTTAAATATCGTACCTGGGGGGTGTCTAAAGTATGCCTGTGAAGTGCCACGTGTTTCCCGTGTTTAGAACTGTCCCTGCACAAAATGACACTTCTAAAGGAAAAAAAAGCCATTTAAAACTGCTTGCGGCTTTAATGTAATGTCTGGTCCCGGTAATATGGATGAAATTCTTTAAGAAAAATGGCATAGCTACCCCATGACCCCCCCCCCTACCCCAGCCCATTACCAGCCCCTTTGGGTCTTGTATGGATATTAAGGGGAACCCCGCACATAAAATAAAAAAGGCCCTATATACTCTGAACAGCCCTATACAGGCGGTGCATACAAGACAGGGACTGTAGGTTTGTTCTTATGTAGAGTCTGTTTGTAATTTTGAACAGGTACATTGTTGAAGTGTAGCTCCAGACCAAAAATCTATTTTTAAACTTTTTGGAAAACATAGGTAAGGGTTATCACCCCTGTAACATTTGTTTTGCTGTCTGTGCCCCTGTTCAGAACATTTCACCTCACTTTCCGTCCCAATGACAACTCTTTTTGAAATGTGGTCTTTTTCTTGAAACAAGGATTGCTGATAAAGCATCAGTACAGAGGAGACACCTTTCTCCCATATTTATTCTTACAGGAGAGAATTTTCCTTCCTAGTGGTAGATTTCCTCTCACTTCCTGTTGTCTTCTTGCGTTTGCAAGTAGGAGTCGTTTGTAAGTTGGATGTTTGAAAGTAGGGACCTGCCGTATATACTCTGCAGAAATAGGCCCCTTAGTTGTTGGTGTTGGCACAACACTGTAAGCACTCACAGTTACTCTTGGTTGGTGCTGGAACGCCCTGCTGTCAACTATTATATCAGGAATTTTAATTACATATAATTGTTGAACAGTGGTAGTAAAAATTGGGCCTTTGATGGTGGTGCTGGTGCCACAACACTGTAAGCCCTGACAGTTACTCTTGGTGGGTGCAGCAATGGGCCCTGCTGTGAATTATTAGATCAAGAATTGTAATTACATGCCCCTGTTGAACAGGGGCTGAAAAATTGGGCCTTAGGCACTGGTGGCACAACACTGCAACCCCTCACAGATACTGTACTTGGAGCACAGCAATGAGCCCTGTTGCAAAGTATTGCTTCAAAAATTGTAATGACACGCCCCTGTTAAACAGGGGCTGAAAAATTGGGCCTTAGGCACTGGTGGCACAACACTGCAACTCCTCACAGATACTGTACTTGGAGCACAGCAATGAGCCCTGTTGCAAAGTATTGCTTCAAAAATTGTAATGACACGCCCCTGTTAAACAGGGGCTGAAAAATTGGGCGTTAGGCACTGGTGGCGGCACCCATAAACAAAAATGATCTTACAAGCTATCATCATCAATCGTATCATTGAGGACTCGGAGGAGGAGGATAGCCAGTCAACATAACAGCACAGGCACTCAGCATCAGCATCAGTCTTGAAGGGATGTGACATGTTAAAATCAATTAGTCTGTTATATCAGCATCAGGTGTGTGGTAGCTGGTGGTGATCCAAGACTGGTTCATCTTGATGAAAGTCAGTCGATCAACCGAGTCGGTGGACAGGCGCACCCTGTGATCCGTGACAAATCCTCCAGCAGCACTGAATGTGCGTTCCGAAAGAACGCTGGATGCAGGACAGGCCAGTAGCTCAATTGCATACTGTGCAAGCTCTGGCCAGTGATCCATCCTCAAGACCCAGTAAGCCAGAGGATTTTCGGTGGGGAAGGTGTCCAAGTCTGACCTTGCCCCTAGATATTCCTGCACCATGTTTATCAGACGCTGGCGATGGTTGCTGGAACCGATCATACTTTGGGGCTGCGGACTAAAGAATTGTCTGAACGCATCGGTCAGACGGCCACCTTCCCCACCGCTCCTTCTTTGACTGGCCGAAGCCTCAGCAACTCGTTGTCCAGGACCAGGAGTTTGCAACCTCCCAGTCTCTGGGAACGCGTTGCACAGACCTTTCTGCAAGGCCTCCCGGAGTTGTCTCATCCTCTGCTCCCTCTGCGACGGTAACATAAGGTCCGCAACCTTACCCTTGTACCGTGGATCAAGGAGAGTGGCCAGCCAGTAATGGTCCCTCTCCTTGATCCGAAGAATACGAGGATCCTTCCGCAGACTTTGCAGGATCAGGGAGGCCATGCAGCGTAGGTTTGCTGAGGCATTCGCTCCGGAGTCCTCTGGGTCACTAAGGACGACATGATCCGCAGCCACCTCCTCCCAGCCACGTACAAGTCCACTGGTTTCTTGGGACTGTAAATCATCCCTAAAAGACTGCTGCTGATGATGCTGAGTGCCAGCCTCCACCTCCATGCTGACACAATCCTCCTCCTCCTCCTCCTCCTCCTCTTCCTGTGCGATGGGTGGGACAGAAGGAACACTGTCTGGGTAAAGGGGGCCTTGAGAGGCAAGGAAGTCCTCCTCTTCCTGCCTCTGTTCTGCCTCAAGTGCCCTGTCCATTATTCCACGCAGCGTGTGCTCCAACAGGTGGACAAGAGGTACAGTGTCACTGATGCATGCACTGTCACTGCTCACCATCCTCGTGGCCTCCTCAAATGGTGCCAGGACAGTGCATGCATCCCTGATCATGCCCCACTGGCGTGGAGAAAAAAAACCAAGCTCCCCTGACCCTGTCCTGGTGCCGTAGTCGCACAGGTACTCATTGATGGCCCTCTGCTGCGTGTGCAGCCGCTGCAGCATGGCCAACGTTGAGTTCCACCTGGTGGGCATGTCACATATAAGGCGGTTCTTGGGCAGGTTCAACTCCTTTTGCAGCTCAGCCAGGCGAGCACTGGCATTATAAGATCTGCGGAAATGCACACAGACTTTCCTGGCCTGCCTCAGGACATCCTGTAAGCCCGGGTACCTGCCCAAGAAGCGCTGCACCACCAGGTTAAGGACGTGAGCCACACAGGGCACATGGGTCAGTTGTCCCTGTCGGAGGGCGGAGAGGAGGTTGGTGCCATTGTCGCAAACCACCATTCCTGGCTTAAGCTGGCGTGGCGTCAACCACCTCTCGGCCTGGCCCTGCAGAGCAGACAGGACCTCTGCCCCAGTGTGGCTTCTGTCCCCCAAACACACCAGCGCAAGCACGGCATGGCATCTTTTTGCCTGCGTACTTGCGTAGCCCCGTGAACGGCTACGGAGCACCGCTGGTTCATAGGACAAACCACAGGAAGAGGCCATGGAGGAAGAAGAAGAGGAGGGGGTGGAGGAGAGAGGTGTGTCACAACCAGTAGTAGCATTTTGGAGGCGTGGCGGTGGGACAACCTCCAACACTACTGCACCTTGTCCTGAATCCTTCCCAGCTGCCAAAAGAGTGACCCAATGGGCCGTGAAAGAAAGGTAACGTCCCTGTCCATGCCTGCTGGACCATGAGTCAGCGGTAATATGCACCTTACCGCTGACCGCCCTGTCCAGCGAGGCCAAGACATTGCCTTCCACATGCCGGTAGAGAGCCGGAATAGCCTTCCGTGAGAAAAAGTGGCGTTTGGGAACCTGCCACTGAGGAACCGCACATTGCACAAACTCACGGAAGGGGGCCGAGTCTACCAACTGAAAAGGCAGCAGTTGAAGCGCTAGCAATTTAGCCAAGCTAGCATTCAACCGCTGGGCATGTGGATGGCTGGGAGTGAACTTCTTTCGACGGTCCAGCAGCTGGGGCAGGGAAATTTGCCTGCTAGAATCGGACGTCGGTGTACTGCTAGCAGAGTGGGCGCAAGTACTTGGCTGTGACACACCTAATTCTACACCTTCATTCCTCTCAGTGCATGTTTCAGAGAGGACTGAAGTTATAGTGGGGTTGGAGATCCCAGCTGATGCGGTGCAAGGAGAGGTCCGCTTTGTTCTTTGGTGTGGGTCTTTGAGGTAGGCTTGCCAACGAGCTGCATGGCAGGTCAACATATGTCTGGTCAGGCATGTGGTACCCAAGCGGCTGATGTTTTGGCCACGCGATATACGCTTGAGACATATGTTGCAAACAGCAGCTGTGCGATCTGATGCACTAGCCTCAAAAAAGGCCCACACCAAAGAACTTTTTGAATGACGGGCAGAGGCAGCGCCCTGCACAGGCGGAGCTCTGCGGTGTGATTCCGTCGGTGTACTGCCCTTACGCTGGCCACCAAAGGGCATCCTGCCTCGTTGGAGATGTGCCTCCTCCTCATCCTCCTCCTCCTCCTCTCTCCTATTAGGCACCCACGTGGAGTCAGTGACCTCATCATCCCCTCCCTCCTCATCACTGGAGCCAATCTGGCAGTATGCTGCAGCTGCTGGAACATGACTGCCAGATTGGTGTCCTTCTTGAGCATCCCCTCTGTCTGCTCTCACGCTACTGCCTTCCTCTAGCTGGGTTTCATCATCAGACCCTTCGAAACGCTGGGCATCCTCCTGGAGCATGTACCCAACACTGTGCTGAAACAGTTCGGGGGACTCCTCAGGAGGAGGACATGGTGGGTCTAGGGAAGGAGTGACTGATGATTTGTCTGACATTGATACCAGGGAAGACGACGCTTTGGCAGCTGCTTTTCCAGTACCCTGAGCCTGGGTGAGAGAGGATGAGGAGGAGGAGGAGGGCTTGGTCATCCACTCTACCAAGTCTTCGGCATGATGTGGCTCAACATGTCCAGCTGCCGAAAAGAAGGACAAGCGTGTCCCATGGCCATGTGCTGATGACAATGCACCGCGTCCACGACCAGCACTGTTGCCCCCAGACACAGAGCCTGCTTGCCCTCTTTTATTGCCTCCTGACTGTCTGCCTCTCCTTGTTTGCCTTCCAGACATTCTAATAGATGGCCTGCAGGGAGATGGGAAAAAAGCAATAAGGGCTACCTTCAGGTGTCCTTCTCTGTCCCTTGAAACAAGGACTTTCACAGTGAAAGAAACTGACACTCTCCCTACCTACAGTTTTCTGTCCCTAGAAAAAATATTTTTTTTAAGCACAATATAGCACAAGGACAATTCACTCACTGTCCTTACAGGTCCCTGGAAACAAGGACTTGCAGAGTGAAAGAAAAAAAACACTCTCCCTACCTACAGTTTTCTGTCCCTAGAAAAAATGTTTTTTTTAATCACAATATAGCACAAGGACAATTCACTCACTGTCCTTCCAGGTCCCTGGAAACAAGGACTTGCAGAGTGAAATAAACTGACACTCTCCCTACCTACAGTTTTCTGTCCCTAGAATAAATGTTTTTTTTAAGCACAATATAGCACAAGGAGAATTCACTCACTGTCCTTCCAGGTCCCTGGAAACAAGGACTTGCAGAGTGAAAGAAAAAAAACACTCTCCCTACCTACAGTTTTCTGTCCCTAGAAAAAATGTTTTTTTTAATCACAATATAGCACAAGGACAATTCACTCACTGTCCTTCCAGGTCCCTGGAAACAAGGACTTGCAGAGTGAAATAAACTGACACTCTCCCTACCTACAGTTTTCTGTCCCTAGAATAAATGTTTTTTTTAAGCACAATATAGCACAAGGACAATTCACTCACTGTCCTTCCAGGTCCCTGGAAACAAGGACTTGCAGAGTGAAAGAAAAAAAACACTCTCCCTACCTACAGTTTTCTGTCCCTAGAAAAAATGTTTTTTTTAATCACAATATAGCACAAGGACAATTCACTCACTGTCCTTCCAGGTCCCTGGAAACAAGGACTTGCAGAGTGAAATAAACTGACACTCTCCCTACCTACAGTTTTCTGTCCCTAGAATAAATGTTTTTTTTAAGCACAATATAGCACAAGGACAATTCACTCACTGTCCTTACAGGTCCCTGGAAACAAGGACTTGCAGAGTGAAAGAAAAAAAACACTCTCCCTACCTACAGTTTTCTGTCCCTAGAAAAAAATTTTTTTTTAATCACAATATAGCACAAGGACAATTCACTCACTGTCCTTCCAGGTCCCTGGAAACAAGGACTTGCAGAGTGAAAGAAAAAAAACACTCTCCCTACCTACAGTTTTCTGTCCCTAGAAAAAATGTTTTTTTTAATCACAATATAGCACAAGGACAATTCACTCACTGTCCTTCCAGGTCCCTGGAAACAAGGACTTGCAGAGTGAAATAAACTGACACTCTCCCTACCTACAGTTTTCTGTCCCTAGAATAAATGTTTTTTTTAAGCACAATATAGCACAAGGACAATTCACTCACTGTCCTTCCAGGTCCCTGGAAACAAGGACTTGCAGAGTGAAAGAAAAAAAACACTCTCCCTACCTACAGTTTTCTGTCCCTAGAAAAAATGTTTTTTTTAATCACAATATAGCACAAGGACAATTCACTCACTGTCCTTCCAGGTCCCTGGAAACAAGGACTTGCAGAGTGAAATAAACTGACACTCTCCCTACCTACAGTTTTCTGTCCCTAGAATAAATGTTTTTTTTAAGCACAATATAGCACAAGGACAATTCACTCACTGTCCTTACAGGTCCCTGGAAACAAGGACTTGCAGAGTGAAATAAACTGACACTCTCCCTACCTACAGTTTTCTGTCCCTAGAAAAAATGTTTTTTTTAATCACAATATAGCACAAGGACAATTCACTCACTGTCCTTCCAGGTCCCTGGAAACAAGGACTTGCAGAGTGAAATAAACTGACACTCTCCCTACCTACAGTTTTCTGTCCCTAGAATAAATGTTTTTTTTAAGCACAATATAGCACAAGGAGAATTCACTCACTGTCCTTCCAGGTCCCTGGAAACAAGGACTTGCAGAGTGAAAGAAACTGACACTGTCCCTACCTACAGTTTTCTGTCCCTAGAATAAATGTTTTTTTTAAGCACACTATAGCACAAGCACAAAACACACTGACACTCTCCCTACCTATCCTTCTCTTTCCCTAAACTAAAGGAATCCAGGTTAAGCAAGAAAGAAATAACAGTCACTGTCCCTGCCTATGCTGCTCTATCCCTGCTCCGGAACACACTACACTAGGCCGCCGTGCTGGCGGCCTTTTATAGTGTGGGGCGTGTACTAAACACCCTCAGCAATAATTGGCCACAGGCATCCTGCCTGTGGCCAATCATTGCTCTCCTCGCTGCCGGCGCTGTGATTGGCCAAGCATGCGGGGTCACAGTGCATGCTTGGCCAATCACAGCGCCTGGATGACACTGCGATGGCGTAGTGCATTGTGGGCCGTTCGCGTCACTCGAATTTGGCGCGAACGGCCCAAATCGTTCGATCTTCGTCGAACGATCGAACAGCCGATGTTCGAGTCGAACGTATGTTCGACTCGAACACGAAGCTCATCCCTAGTTGAAACCAGAAGGAAAGGTAGGCCCACTGAAGACGTGGCATCGGAATCACCTGCTCCCACTTGCTGAGGCAGTTAGAATACCTCCTGCGGGAGACTCCCCTGAACCGGCCTCTATTCTGGATACTCCTAGGCCGAACACTCGGTCGCAGACCTCCCGAGCTGAAGATGGAGAGGCCTCTCAACTTAGTGAAAATGAAGAAGGAGAACTTGATTGGCTGTGGCCTTCCCCAACTCCAGAAACTTCTAATATTGATCTTCCAGCCACTGAAGACACTCAAGATGGGACACTGAACCCAGAAGCCACAGAGTTCATCCCTTCTAGTCCTTCAGCAGAATACTGGGAAGATGCCCAGGATGGTTGTTCAGAGGGAGGGGAGCCTGAGGCGCCAGAGCCAGAAATCCCAAGAGAGCAAAGGGCTCGAAGAGTCATCCGGCCTCCTAAGAAGCTTACCTACCCACAAATGGGGAACAGTTCGGAAGACTCTGTAGTCACTGCTAGAAGGAATGCTGAGAATCCGGATCCTTCCACTGTCCATTTAGTGGAGGGCAACCCCAGCTCACTCTCTGGCACAGTTAGACAGGTCGCCCCCACTGAAGCGACCTGTAGACAGGACAGCTCCCCATCCTATGATGATTGGTGGGAGGCTCCTCTGTCAATCCTATGCAACCGCATTGAATCTAAAATGTTTTGCAGATCTAAAAATGTTAGATGTCTTTGGGGACCAAAGAGTTCAAGTGGGGGGAGTGTGTAGTGGGGTGTTCCCCTTTAAGACAGAGAGACAAGAAGTTCCAGGTGAGAGGTGAGTCGGGAGGAAGTAAAGAGACATTATTGGAAGTGAAAGCACAGGAGAGAGAGACTACATCTCCCAGTACATCTTGCAGCACCCAGGGTGCATTGCTCCAGAACAGAGACTGCTGGGGCAGACTTTATAAAGGGGAGGCGGAGTTTTGGTCGCTCTTTTTGGACACCCCTCTCCTAGCAAGAGGATCTCTGTGCTGAACTGCTGTGTGCACAAGGCCTGAAGCCTGGGCCGTGTGCTCCTTTCCAAAGAGCCCTCTGCCAGCCTAGCAGAGCCTTAGAGACATCTAATCCTCCTTGCTGCAGTACACCAGAAGGATTGAAGACTTGGATGTCGGTGGATTCCTGTTCCTAGACGAATCGATGGAGGAAACGGACTTGGACTTGTCTGGGTGGTGAGAGCTGTTTAAAGACAGACACTTTATCTTTACTATTCGTTGGGATTACAAAGTTGTTCTTCAAGTGCACCACCGAAAAGATTGCTAGCGAATATTGTTTCACTGAACTTCCATTTAGATCAGTCAGGCCTGACTGCATAGGTAGACATTGCTGGGTGTTAGTCTACCCATGAGGGGAAGTAGCTGTAAAAGGGCAGCGCTAGAGTTGCATAGCAATACTTTATTATTCTGATTACTCTGTTTATCTTTATTACTGTTTATTACAGGGATCTGCAACTTATCATACTGTTGTTTATTACTTGCCCATTAGCCTCAGTAAAATATTTAGGTCAAGTACATTGGTGTCAGTTTCACTTACTTTAGATGGGAGAAGTTTTAAAGTATATCGCTGTGTGTGTTTGCCATAGGACTGCGTCACCTAAAGTTGCGGTCACGCGGTCCTATCTCCCCTTACTAGCTGTGCCAGTGGGGGGTTGAGCATATTGCCGGGGGTTGGCGGAGCTGTCTTCAGGACCCAACTAAATCTGCGGCCTTCTTAGTTGGAGGTATCGCTACATATATATATATATATATATATATATATATATATATATTTTTTTATTATTATTTATATATATATATATATATATATATATATATATATATATATATATATATATATATATATTGTGGGGGGGTTAGCTCGGCAGCGGGTGTGTGTGATCCCCTGGATGGGCTCCCCACACAAAAACAGGCCCAGCAGACGGAGGTTGTGGTTTTCAAGATCAAAAAGGTGCGGTTTATTTCTCTATTTACAGTGACAAAAAAACACAGCAAAGCAAAAAGAAACATAAACAAAATAAACCCTGGTCAGCTTGACCTCTGACTAAACATGCAGGTTTCCTAACTAACAACTGGGATCAGCCTGGTGCTGTCCTAGTCCCTAAGTCCCTGGTTTAGTAAATGTCCAAACAAATAGCCACACAGGCTTTGTCTCACCGCACAGGGGTTCACTCTCCCTAGACAGTCCACACAGGTCTGGTTCCAGGCATGAGCAAACACCTAATGAAGCTGGGAGTTTTTATAGAGGCCTTAAACGAGCTGACAAGCTTCAGCTGGTCTCATCAACTCCCTGCCTGCACGACGCCCAGCACTCTCCCTAGAGGTATGAATCATCCATGAGCCCACTAGCCTCAGCTGGGCTTCATCAACTCCCTCCCTAGTTGTATAAGTCGGCATAAAGCCTGAATCTGGGAGAAATATATCTACCCCCCTGGATGCAACCAGGTGACTTTACCTTCCTGCTGTCACAATATATATACACACACACACACGTACGTGTGTGTGTGTGTACATATATACATATACATACATACATACACATGCTGACTATATTTTAGAAAAATGGGGCATGTGTTATGGTTTTATATTTGAAGGATGGAGATTTACAAAAACGGATTATTTGCACGAACATCTTTCTCTATGCGATATAGATAATCGTGTTAAAATTGACTAAATATTCACATAGCGAAATCTATGTGAATTGTTGGTTTTTTCTCAAAATATCTTTGGGGGTTGGGGTGTTCAAAAAACCTTGCAAAATCATGGCTTTTGCTTCTCAACAGGGCCAATTGGGTCTTAGGACTCCCACCCAATTGTGTCTGAGGACCATTTCCATTGATTTACCAGGATGAGAATCAGTGTCACAATAGCGAACTGATTTTAGAAAGGCCACAGTTACTCAAATAACGGCTATTTACAAACAAGGAATGCAGAATACATTTCTTTATGCTCAACACATTGAACCTTCAAGCAGATGGGCTACAGCAGCAGAAGACCATACTGGATGCCACTACAGTCATCTAAGTACACACACAAACACTATAAAACAGGAGTGTGTAAATATATATATATATATATTTATTTTACACACTCCTGTATTATAGTGTTTTTGTACACACACACAACTATTTATGTAAATTAATTATTATATATATTGTGGGAGATTAGCTCGTGGGGATCACCTTTTCTCAGAATGAAGGTCAGCGTACAGGCAGTTTCTTTAAAACCTGGCGTATTGCCAGCTTTATTTACAAGTGGTTTGCAATAGTCATACAAAAATAAACAAAAACAGTAAAACAAATCCTTGCCGTCCGGCGCTAACTATACAGTAACCGCTCTCTATACGGTGAGGGACTGGTCCCCGTCACCCACAAAACACAAGGTGAAGTAAAGCAAACCTTTTCTTTCAGCCCAAAATAACCAGCGCTCCTCTTACTCAGATTCCCTTCTGAGTCTCAGGCCAGAGCATTGCTGTGCTCTCTTCCTGGATCTTTAAAGCCCAGCTGCCTATGGATTCCAGTGAACCCGAATATCCGGACCGGAACCCAGCCAACTACAGAGGCTGGAAAAACCTGGGCCGGATTCTGGTTCAGTCCCTTACAATGGAACGAATGCGAGGTGAAACATAGCGATTGTCATATATCTCACCTTGCATACCGTCACATATCCTCCCCCTCTGCTCAAGCCCCTGCGGCTGAGCACTTGACCCAGCCATACAGTGCACGCGGGAGAGGGCATCAGCATTATCCTGGAGTTTGCCCGGCCTGTGCTCAAACGTGAATTTAAAGGGCTGTAAAGCCAGGAACCACCTTGTCACACGGGCATTTTTCTCCCTGTTGTCACACATCCACTTTAGGCGAGCATGGTCAGTGACCAGCCTGAACGACCTCCCGAGTAGATAATACCTCAGGGAGTCTAAGGCCCATTTAATGGCAAGACACTCCTTTTCAACAATGGCATAGTTCCTTTTGTGTTTGTTCAGCTTCCGGCTTAGGTATACAACCAGGTGCTCCTCACCATTCCTGACCTGTGACAGTACAGCCCCTAGGCCCACCTCAGAGGCGTCTGTCTGTACGACAAACTCCTTTGTGAAGTCCGGGGTCACCAGCACCGGTAGTGCACAAAGGGCCTGTTTTAATTTTTGAAACGCCTTCTCGGCCTCAGTGTTCCATTTGACCATGACCAACCCTCTGCCCTTCGTCAGGTCAGTCAGAGGGACGGCAAGAGTGGCAAAGTCAGGTATAAACCGTCGGTAATACCCCGTAATGCCTAGGAAGGCCCGAACTTGTTTCTTGTTTACGGGTTGGGGCCACTTTTGAATTGCCTCAATTTTATTGGTCTGAGGCTTGACAAGTCCCCGGCCAATAACATAGCCCAGGTACTTGGCCTCCTCCAGGCCTATGGCACACTTCTTTGGGTTAGCCGTGAGGCCTGCTTCTCTAAGGGAATCTACCACCGCCTGTACCCGGGGCAGGTGCGATTCCCAATCTGGGCTGTGGATGACCACACGGTCCAAATAAGCAACCGCATACGGGCGATGTGGTCTCAAAGTTTTGTCCATCATTCGTTGGAATGATGCAGGGGCCCCATGCAGACCAAAAGGCATCCGCTTGTACTGAAACGAGCCCTCAGGAGTGGAAAAGGCAGTCTTCTCCTTGGCCGATTCAGACAGCGGTATTTGCCAATAGCCTTTTGTCAGGTCTAGGGTCGTTATATAGCAAGCCTGTCCCAACCTGTCCACAAGTTCGTCGACCCGGGGCATCGGGTATGCATCGAACTTGGATACACTGTTAAGTTTTCGAAAGTCATTACAAAACCTGATAGTTCCATCAGGTTTTGGGACCAGCACTATGGGGCTCGACCACTCACTGTGGGACTCTTCTATCACATCCAACTCCAACATGTCTTTAATTTCTTTCGCGACTGCCTCACGCCTGGCCTCTGGGATTCTATACGGCTTCACATTTACCCGAACCCCTGGTTCCGTCACTATGTCATGTTGGATCACGTTGGTCAGTCCGGGTAAGGGGGAGAAAAAGTCTCTATTTTTATGCACAAACACCCTAACATCACTTTGTTGTGCCACGGACAGGGTATCCGTGATGGGAACGTCAGGTGTCACGGGTACCCGGTCGGTTGGAGGCGGGGACGTGGCCAGTAAAGTCTCTCAGTCCTTCCAGGGTTTTAAGAAATTCACATGGTAAATTTGGTGTGGTTTCCTTTTCCCTGGCTGGTAGACTTTGTAGTTTACCTCCCCCACCCTTTCGACAACCTCGAAGGGACCCTGCCACTTGGCTAAAAACTTACTTTCCACCGTGGGGACCAATACCAACACTCTGTCCCCAGGGTTGAAAGTACGGACCCTGGCACTTCGGTCATAGACCCTTCTTTGGGCCTCCTGGGCCCGCTCCATATGTTCTCGCACCAGGGGCAGGACAGCTGCGATTCGATCCTGCATCAAGGAGACATGCTCTATGATGCTTTTATATGGGGTTGCCTCACCTTCCCATGTTTCCTTGGCAACATCTAGCAGTCCCCTGGAATGCCTACCATACAAGAGTTCAAAGGGAGAATAGCCTGTGGACGCCTGCGGAACCTCACGTATTGCAAACATGAGATATGGCAGCAAAAAATCCCAGTTTCTCCCATCTTTGTCGACCACCTTTTTCAGCATACTTTTCAAAGTTTTATTAAATCTTTCGACCAGACCATCCGTTTGGGGGTGGTAGACAGAGGTACGGAGATGGGAGATTTTGTATAACTTACAAAGCTCCTTGGTAACCTTGGACATAAAGGGGGTGCCCTGGTCGGTTAAGATCTCTTTTGGGATCCCCAGTCGACTAAAGACATGGACCAATTCCTTGGGGATAGCCTTAGCAGAGGTATTGCGCAAGGGTATGGCCTCAGGATAGCGAGTCGCATAGTCCAGGATCACCAGAATATGCTGGTGACCACGGGCAGATTTCACAA
Source organism: Rana muscosa (assembly GCA_029206835.1). NCBI lineage: Eukaryota > Metazoa > Chordata > Amphibia > Anura > Ranidae > Rana > Rana muscosa. The sequence goes on from JARGYO010005562.1 coordinate 4,459,084, forward strand.
CCGGCCCCACCAGGTCCATGCCAATCCTCTCAAAGGGGACCTCGATTATTGGCAGAGGAATGAGGGGGCTGCGAAAATGGGGCGACGGTGCCGACATTTGGCACTCGGGGCACGATTCGCAGTACTCCTTGACATCTGCATGCAATCCAGGCCAGAAAAATCTCTGGCCGATTCTCTCCCTGGTTTTTTCAACACCGAGATGCCCCCCCATTACATGACCATGAGCCAGGTCTAGCACCACCCTGCGGAAGGGTTTGGGGATTAGTAGCTGTTCTACCTCGTCCTCTCCATGTTTTATCACTCGATACAATAAATTGTTTTTAATTGCCATGTAAGGGAAAGACACCACCCAATTAGGATCCACCGGTTCCCCATCCAACATCTTAACGTTTTCCCTGGCTCTCATGAGGGTGGCCTCTCGTAATTGCTCGGTACAGAAATCCTCTCTCCTGACCTCTAAATCGGGTACCACATCTTGGCTACTCTCAATGTCAGGGTCAGAGGGGTTCTCCTGTTCGTTACCCTCAGGCTGGGAGCTAGCTTCCAGGTCCTCCGGCTCCCCAACCATGACAGGGAAAGGAAGAGGGTCTCCGGCTTCCTTGATCCCACCAACAGCATCCCCTTCCCTTTGGCAAAAAGGGTCGGTGAGAGTTCCCGTGCTTCCCCAGCAGGGGGCGCTCTATCTACCAGCCTCCCTTTGCTTTCCCATAAATTCCAGAAATGGGGAAAATCTCTTCCCACTAAAGCTTCATGAAGCAGTGAAGGTACCACCCCCACTGAATGTGTTATACTGCCCCTGGGGGTCTCAACCTCAACCACCGCTGTCTGGTAGTCTCGAGTGTCCCCATGGATGCAAATTACCCCAATAGTACTGGGGTGTAGTTTTGTGGGGTTCACACAATCACTCCTGACTAGGGTCACCACACTACCAGAGTCTAGCAGCGCTGTCAGTGGCTTTCCATCCACAGAAATAACACACATTTGTTTTTCAATGCGACTCTGACATGATGCAGTACATGCGACCTGTGCAAACAAAGAAAGGCGTCTTTTCATATAAGCATAATCGCATTGCATAGGTTCATCATTTAAAGGACAGTTCGCAGCAATATGCCCTAATGCATGGCAACGAAAACATCATATATGCTCAACCCCCAGTCCTCTCAATGGTTCCAAAGACCTTCCTGGCTTCTTTGGCCAGTCTCCAGGTCTAGGAAGCACAGTCTCATGAGTTGGAACAACAGTCTTATCAAATCTCCCCAAGCTCTTGGACCCCGGAACAGTCTTACCCGAACCGCCGGGAGATCTTGCGCCCCTAGACACACCGAAGTGGGGCGTAGATGGATTCACCAAGTCCTCAGTAGCACTGTACCTCTCCACTAGGTCGACCAGTTGGGCTGCAGTTTTGGGGTCGCCCTGTCCGACCCACTTCCTCAGAGCAGCCAGAAGCGCATGCAGATACCGGTCCATTACCATGCACTCTACGATCTGCGGGCCTGTCAAGGTCTCTGGCTGCAACCACTTCTTGGTGAGGTGGACCAGGTCAAACATTTGCGAACGGGGTGGCTTGTTGCTGGAGTATGACCACTGATGCACCCGCTGGGCCCGGATTGCCATGGTGACACCCAAGCGTGCGAGTATCTTTGTCTTTAGAGTCTCATAGTCCTGGGCCTTATCGGGTTCTACGTCAAAATAGGCCTTTTGGGGTTCTCCTGTTAAAAATGGGGACAACAGACCCGCCCACTGTTCTTTTGGCCATCCTTCGCGGACAGCAACTCTCTCAAAAGTCGCCAGGTATGCCTCGATATCATCAGCAAATGTCATTTTCTGTAAGTGGTAGGATGCACGTATCATCTTGGCTTCCACTGGCACATGAGGTGCGGACCCCTTTTTCAGTTCCATCAGAGCCTCTGCAAACTGACGGTTCATCTCCTGCTGGGCCGCCTGTTGTGCTGCAGCGGCCTCTGCGACTTGGCGGTTCATCTCCTGCTGGGCCGCCTGTTGTGCTGCAGCGGCCTCTGCGACTTGGCGGTTCATCTCCTGCTGGGCTGCTTGTTGTGCTGCAGCGGCCTCCTGTTGTGCTGCGACTTGGCGGTTGGTTTCCCGCTGAGCTGCATTGGCCTGTAGCAGGGCCTTTAACATTTCCTCCATCTTCAGAAAATGCCCGCTGAATCCACCACGTGTGGGAGATTAGCTCGTGGGGATCACCTTTTCTCAGAATGAAGGTCAGCGTACAGTTAGTTTCTTTAAAACCTGGCGTATTGCCAGCTTTATTTACAAGTGGTTTGCAATAGTCATACAAAAATAAACAAAAACAGTAAAACAAATCCTTGCCGTCCGGCGCTAACTATACAGTAACCGCTCTCTATACGGTGAGGGGCTGGTCCCCGTCACCCACAAAACACAAGGTGAAGTAAAGCAAACCTTTTCTTTCAGCCCAAAATAACCAGCGCTCCTCTTACTCAGATTCCCTTCTGAGTCTCAGGCCAGAGCATTGCTGTGCTCTCTTCCTGGATCTTTAAAGCCCAGCTGCCTATGGATTCCAGTGAACCCGAATATCCGGACCGGAACCCAGCCAACTACAGAGGCTGGAAAAACCTGGACCGGATTCTGGTTCAGTCCCTTACAATGGACCGAATGCGAGGTGAAACATAGCGATTGTCATATATCTCACCTCGCATGCCGTCACAATATATATATATATATATATATATATATATATATATGTGTGTGTGTGTGTGTGTGTGTGTGTATATGTATATATATATATATATATATATATATATATATATACACACACACACTCTCGTTTATTATAATGTGTGCACATTAATATATATCCAATGTGTGTTTTAAAAAAAAAAAAGAAACACACACTGTATTTACAGGCGTATAACGCTCACTTTCTTACCCAGAAAATAGAGGGTAAACTGTGCCTACGTGTTATACGCAAGGGGCTGTGGTCACTTTTTTTTTGAAAAAATATTCCCTTCTCAAAGTTAGAGTGCGTGTTAGAAGCCGTTAAATAGTGTCTGTGTCTGTGTGTGTGTGTGTATATATACACATGTACACACACACACACTTTATATTTTTATATATTTAAAAAGTTAACTAGTTGTTGCCACAAATCTGTGAGAAAAATGTGTCCAGGTGAACAAAAAAAAGGTATTTACACCTCAAAAAATAAAAATAATGTGCTACAGAAATAATATTTTGTTTATTTTATTAGTCAAAATTTTTTGTGAGAGAGATGGATACAAACGTTAAATTTAATATGATCTAATACCTTTTATATAATAAAATTAAATAAAACCACACACAACCAATAATTAAGAATATATATAATTTATATTTATAAAATTTTACAATATCTAAATAAAAAAATTATAATTACGTGTAGCGATACCTTCAACTAAGAAGGCCGCAGATTTAGTTTGTGCCCTGAAGACAGCTCCGCCAACCCCCGGCAATATGCTCTATCCCCTACTGGCACAGCTAGTACTGACAGTAAATTGTATATCTATACTGTATGAATAACTGAGCATTGAGACAATACTAAATTGAAATAAGTGTAAGATTTACTTAAGCTCTTGGTAAGGAAAAGGGTAACATCAATAACAGTTTACAGAATAATTATTAGTAATGCAGAGCCCAGTCACACTAACACACTATAGGGTTAACACATAACAAGTGCGCCACGCGGGCGACCGTTAGCTAAGTGCCCTGTGGCGCAGTAACCAAAACACCTTAGAAACCCCACCAGGCCTGGTTCTGATATCTACAACTTAGTCCTTTTTCTTCACCGGCAGATCTTTAACGGTGGTGCACATTAACAGAGTACAAACTTTGTAATCCAATGGGGTAGGTAAAGATGGAGTAGAAACTTGGCTATACGAATGGTAGGTTCAGCTCTAACAAGGGTCTTCAATAAGAGCACTAAGAACAACTCATAGGCCACGGCAGTCTATAGGCCTATATGCAGTAACAGTATATCGGTTGGGCATATGCCCTCTCACCCGCCCGGACTACGGTCCCAGTCCGGGAACTTCCACCAACTGTGTCCCACACACACTGCGTCTCTTCAGCGATCGGGTCCCCGATCCAACAAGGCTGTAGTCGAGTGAAGTCAGATGCCACCCAGGCTCGAAGAAGGGGTGGAAGGCTCTTTGGTGCTGCGCAAGGCCTCAGGCTTCAGGCCCTGCACTCCGACACATCCGCACAGGAGGAACAGTCTCTGAAGTCTCTTGTCCCAAAGAGGCCGAGCCCAGCCTCGCCTCCTCCTTTTATAACTCCTCCCATGAGTCTCTGCGGTGGAAACATTGCTGAACGGGGTTCTGGGTAATGTAGTCTTTCTGCATTAAAGGGGAACACCCCGCTACACACTCCCCCCGCTTGAACTCTTTGGTCCCCAAAGATAAACCTTAACAAAGACTATGTACAACTCTAGACAATTCTACAAACGATGTTGGCATAGGGAATTCCCACCAAAACTGAGGGGTAGAATTTCCTTGCCCACAGGTCACATTATCATGGGTGGCCTGCCTAGCTGTGCCAGAGAGTGAGCTGGGGTTGCCCTCCACTAAATGGACAGTGGAGGGATCCGGATTTTCAGCATTCCTCCTAGCGGTAACTACAGAGTCCTCTGAGCTATTCCCCATTTGTGGGTAGGTCAGCTTCCTAGGAGGCCGGATGACTCTTCGAGCCCTTTGCTCTCTTGGGATTTCTGGCTCTGGTGCCACAGGCTCCTCTTCCTGTGAGCAACCATCATGGGCATCTTCCCAGTAATCTGCTGAAGGACTAGAGGGGATGAATTCTGTGGCTTCTGGGTTCAGTGTTTCATCTGTGGTGTCTTCAGTGGTTGGAAGGTCTATGGTAGAAGTTCCTGGAGTTGGGGAAGGCCACAGCCAATTAAGTTCTCCCTCCTTATTTCCACTAAGTTGAGAGGCCTCTCCATCTTCAGCTCGGGAGGCCTGCGACCGAGTGTTCGGCCTAGGAGTATCCAGGATAGAGGCCGGTTCAGGGGAGTCTCCCACGGGAGGTATTCTAACTGCCTCAGCAAGTGGGAGCAGGTGGTTTCGATGCCACGTCTTCAGGGGGCCCACCTTTCCTTCCGGCTTCAACTTGTAGACAGGCAGGCCCGGCAACTTCCTACAGATGACATAAGGTTCAGATCTCCATCTGTCTGCAAGTTTGTGCTTCCCAGGGACCCCCAGATTGCGTAACAGTACTCGATCCCTGGGCTGTAGGTCTTGCACCCGGACCTTCAAGTCGAAGTTTCTTTTGTTTCGAGCTCCCCTTTGATCTGAGGCCGCTTGAGCTTGTTCATAGGCTACTTTCAGGCTGTGTCTGAGCCTGTCCACATATCCTTTGTGGGATGTGGCTGAGGAATGGTCCAGAGAGTTGCCAAAGGCCAAGTCCACAGGTAGTCTCGCTTCTCTCCCAAACATGAGTCGATATGGGGAGTAGCCTGTAGCATCACTGATGGTGCAGTTGTAAGCATGTGCTAGGGCTGCTATGTGTTTGCTCCAATGTTGCTTTTTCTCACTTTCCAGTGTCCCCAACATGTTGAGCAAGGTTTGGTTAAACCTTTCCGGCTGAGCATCTCCTTGTGGGTGGTAAGGGGTAGTTCGAGTCTTCTTGATTCCCAACGAATCCAGGAGTTTCCGGATCAGTTTACTCTCAAAGTCCCTTCCTTGATCTGAATGAAGCCGCTGTGGCAGCCCATAATGGACAAAGTACTTCTCCATAAGTACCTTGGCTACGGTGGAGGCCTTCTGATCTTTGGTTGGAAAAGCTTGGGCATACCGGGTGAAATGGTCGGTTATCACCAGAACATTTCCTAGTCCACTCAGGTTGGGTTCGAGGCAGAGAAAATCAATGCATACCAGATCCATTGGGCCTTGACTTTGTAGATGGCCCATTGGGGCAGCTTGATGGGGTAAAGTCTTCCTCTGGATGCATCGTGCACATGAGTGGCAGTACTCTTATACTTCTGCCCTCATGCAGGGCCAATAGAACCGACTTCTGACAAGTTGAAAGGTCCTTTCAGCCCCTAGGTGGCCATGATTGTCATGCAGGGCAATCAGAACAGTCTCTCAATGTTTCTCTGGGAGGAACAGTTGCCACTTATCTTCTGAGTCATCAGAGGGGCCCCTTCGGTAGACCACTCCCTGATGTACCTGCAACCTGTCCCATTCTTTCCTCAACAGGCGAGCTTCCTTTGAGGGATGACGCAGGAGTTTGTTTAGATCCTGATTCTCCAGGGCCTCCAGGACCAATCTCCCAATGGGGTCTTCCAATTGGTCAAACCTCAACTCCTTCTTGGACAATCTCGGCAGGTTGTCTTCGTCCAATTGAGTCACTCCACAGTAGTGTTTTGGGACTCCCACCATGGTAACTCCTATTTCTTCTGCTCTGGAGCCTCCTCTGGCCTGGAATTCAGCTCCTTGACAAAGGGCCCGCACCCCGTCCGGGGCCACTTGGGTCCAATCTTCTACATCACTGGTGGGGGCATGAGATCTCCTGGACAGAGCGTCTGCGTCTCTATTCCCAGCCCCTGGCCTATACTTTAGGCTGAAGTTGAATCCAGACAGTGCGGCCAGCCACCTGTGTCCAGTGGCGTCCAGCTTGGCCGTGGTGAAAAGGTAGGTAAGGGGGTTGTTGTCGGTCTTCACAGTGAACTCCGCCCCATACAGGTAGTCTTTGAGCTTGTCTACTACCACCCACTTAAGGGCCAGGAACTCCAGCTTGTGAGTGGGGTAGTTCTTCTCAGAGGGGGTCAGGCTCCTGCTCACATAGGCAACAGGCCGTTGTTGCCCTTCGTGTTCTTGATAAAGTACTCCTCCCAGACCGTCATGACTAGCATCTACGTGTAGTTCATAGGGTTTGGTTGGGTCTGCGTAGGCCAAGACTGGAGCAGTGGTCAGGCTCTTCTTTAAGGCCTGGAAGGCCTCTTCACACTTCTGATTCCACTGATCTCTGATGGACTCTCCCGGCTTCCTGGGCCCTGAGTCATCCTCTTCTCCCTCAGTCTTGAGCAGTTCATTTAATGGTCTAGCAATTCGAGCGAATCCATCCACAAACCTCCTATAGTAGGAGCAGAAACCCAAGAAGGATCTGAGTTCTGTTACTGTGGTGGGCCGTGGCCAGGAGGTAACTGCCTCCAATTTCTCGGGGTCTGTGGCCACCCCTTCTTCGGACACTATGTGCCCCAGATAGTTCACAGAAGACTGGTAGAACCGACACTTTTCAGGCGAAAGTTTGAGTCCCTCCTCACTGAGTCTCCTCAAAACTTTTTCCAGCCTCTCCTTATGTTCCTCCAGGGTTCTTCCAAAGACTATGACATCGTCCAGGTATACAAGGACTTCAATAAGGTTCATGTCTCCTACAGTCTTCTCCATGAGATTCTGGAAAGTAGCTGGGGCTCCAGACAGACCTTGGGGCATCCGGTCGAATTCAAATAACCCCACTGGGGTTATGAAAGTTGTCTTCTCCTTGTCTTCTGGGTGCATAGGGATCTGATAGTACCCGCTTTTGAGATCCATAACGCTGAACCACTTGGCTCCAGACAAGCTCTGTAGGGCATCCTCTATCCATGGAGTGGTATACTGGTCGGGTATGGTTCTCCTGTTGAGAGTCCTGTAGTCGATACAGAGCCTCAATGACCCATTCTTCTTCCTGACCACCACTATCGGGGATGCATAGGGGCTTCTAGATTCCCGTATCACTCCAGTCCTCTTGAGTTCTGAGAGTTGTTCCCTTAGATCCTCCAGATCTGCTAGGGGGACCCGCCTGACTCTCTCTCTGAAGGGCTTATCTTCCTGGAGGCGGATCTGATGGGTGGCACTCCTTGCACACCCCACATCGAACTCATATTTAGAGAAGATCTTCTCCCATCTGTTCAGCTGGGCCTTGGCTCTCTCTTTCCAAGCCCTGGGCAGATTCGGGTTTTCCATGGATATCTTCTCCCAAGCATCTCCTCCTTCGCCCACCTCTGACAGGTTGACAGGGGCAGCAGGGCTCACCTGGCCTAGCAGCATCCTGGCTGGGACCTCCATGGGGCCATCCGTATTGTTCCTAACACTCACTGGGACTCTACAATGGGCCTTCTTTAGGGCCTTCAGCGGAATCACTTCTGGTATCACTTCCAGACCATGGGACCCTTCCCTTGGATCAGATTCCAACATGACAAAGGGTCCAGGCTGCTCCCAAGTAAGCTTCACAGTGCCTCTGAGACAGGTTACTTCGCCGGGCTGCAGCACTATCCCTCCTCTTCCAAGTCTCCACACCTTCCCTATCCCCTCTCCTGGGGTCTTCTGCTCTAAGACCAGCCTTTGGTAAGCTGTCTTCAGCATGGGGAGGATCTTGGTGACCGCTGCCCCTTTCTCTTTCACTAGAGGGGTCAGAAGTCTTCGGACCAGGTCCGTGTTTGTCCCTATTATCAGGGAACTCTTGTTGGCTCCTGGTGGCCGAGGGCACACAACTGCCAGGGTGTCAAACACTTCAGCTTTTCCAGCCACAGATGGGTCAAAGGTCATCCTGACAGGCAGATAGCCATCGTAGGGGAAGTTCTGGGTTCCAATCCCACATATCTCTAGTCCCTCTATCTTGCGGATGGGTAGGTGACTCAAGTGCTTATCGTAAAAGTCTCTGTATAGCAGGGTCACTTGCGCCCCAGTATCCAAGATTGCTCTGGTGTAGACTCCTTCCACTTGAATGGACACTATAGGAGATGGGCCTACCAGCTTCTCTGGATATAGCCCGGCAGGGGTCGCTTTCTTCAGACTTTTTCTCTTTGAACCTCCTCTCGTCCAATCCCCTTTGGACTTCAGTCTTTCTTGAGTCTGGTATGCATTGACTTCCCTCCTTTTACTGGGTGTAGGGACCCGCTGAGGGATACTATTGTTTTTCTTAGGTGTGCACCCCCTCTGGGGAGTGCTGTGCCTCTTCTGAGGGGTCTTACCCCCTTTCTCTGGGGTATACCTCTGTTGAGGAATGTTGTGTTTCCCCCGAGGCGTTTTATCTCCTGTTATTTTCTGCTTTGCTTTCAGCTTGGAGCTCACTGAAGGTGATGGGCACCCGGTTGACTCCTTCACCGGGGCCCTCTGAAGTTTCCCGCCGGCTTGCAGTTATCCATTTTCTTCTTCTTGGGACTGTAGCATGTAGCCGCAATATGTCCAATTCCTCCACAGTTAAAGCAGACTATATCTCCCCATTCTTGTAAAGATGCGGGTGTTGAGGCAACTGGGAATAATTCCTTCCTTGGTACTTCTCTCTTGGGACCCTCTGTGTCTTTTTCCATCAGAGAGTTCAACATCTCTAACACCTTGGACATTTGAGCTTTCAGGGTGTCTATCTCCGAATCTCTTTCAGGGGTCATTACTGGATTGACTAGCACCTGTGCGGGTACAACATTTGTCTTAATCATCTGCTGGTCCTGTTGTAGCGCCTCCTCATCTCTGATGATTTTTTATCAAGTCAGCATAAGTCAGCAACGTTCCTCCTCCTGAGTTTTTCAGGTGCAGCCAGACTGGATCCGAGCGCAGCGCTCCCTTTAAGACTTGCTTCATTCTTGCCGCATCTGTATCTTGGGGCTTCATTCCCTTCTTTAACACAATCTTGCACAGCAACCTATTCAATCTCCTAACATACTCGGAAAGTTTCTCCTCTGGTTTTTGGAAAGTGTGTTCAAATTGGTAAACCATCTCTGTCACCTTTTCTAATTGACCAAACTCTTCCTGCAGCATGGCTAGACAGTCTTGAGCCGTGCAATCTGCATTCCCAAAACGAAAACTTTTCACTGCTTCTGCTGCTGCGCCTTTAAGGCTTTCCATCACTCGTTGCCTCTTCTGCGCTTCAGGCACCTCCCATGCCTCCACTGCCTGCAATGCCTGCTCCACCCAGGTGTCAAAGTCTTCTTCCCCTGCGGGGACAGGGAGCTTCCCTGAGAAAGTCTTTAGTCTCCGGTAGCTGGTTTCTACATGCACCGTATTCGTCTTCTGACATTTGGTCAGCAGATCCCCTATCGCACCTATCAGTTCTGGTGATATAGCAGTGATAGGTGCAGGCGTCACCGGAGGCGTCGCCCTGCCTCCTTTTTCCGGTGGGGTACGGGGCGTAGCCTGCGGTGATCCCGTTGGTGATGGTTCCTTTTTTTCAGTTACTGCGTGCGCCAACCTATAAGTTCTGTTGTCTGGCGTCCGCACACACTTGCGCTTACAGGCCTCTGGCATCCCGTTCCAGTACTCCACTAATGCATACTGATATGAGATGTCTGGGTCTGACTTTATCTCCGTCACCCACGGTGTGTGATTTGGGGACACTGACTCCATCAACTCCTCTACCGTTTCAGTCGACCATTCCTCCCCAGCGAGGCTGATGACTATCGACTGGTTTGGCTCTGCGTTAGAGGCTTTGCACCACTCTTCTACCGCTCGTGGATCCATGGGGTCCATGCCGGCACCTCTGGCGTTCACTTGCTGCATCAGGATCCCGGACGAGAACCCCCCACGTGTAGCGATACCTTCAACTAAGAAGGCCGCAGATTTAGTTAGGGCCCTGAAGACAGCTCCGCCAACCCCCAGCAATATGCTCTACCCCCTACTGGCACAGCTAGTACTGACAGTAAATTGTATATCTATACTGTATGAATAACTGAGCATTGAGACAATACTAAATTGAAATAAGTGTAAGATTTACTTAAGCTCTTGGTAAGGAAAAGGGTAACATCAATAACAGTTTACAGAATAATCATTAGTAATGCAGAGCCCAGTCACACTAACACACTATAGGGTTAACACATAACAAATGCGCCACGCGGGCGACCGTTAGCTAAGTGCCCTGTGGCGCAGTACCCAAAACACCTTAGAAACCCCACCAGGCCTGGTTCTGATATCTACAACTTAGTCCTTTTTCTTCACCGGCAGATCTTTAACGGTGGTGCACATTAACAGAGTACAAACTTTGTAATCCAATGGGGTAGGTAAAGATGGAGTAGAAACTTGGCTATACGAACGGTAGGTTCAGCTCTAACAAGGGTCTTCAATAAGAGCACTAAGAACAACTCATAGGCCACGGCAGTCTATAGGCCTATATGCAGTAACAGTATATCGGTTGGGCATATGCCCTCTCACCCGCCCGGACTACGGTCCCAGTCCGGGAACTTCCACCAACTGTGTCCCACACACACTCCGTCTCTTCAGCGATCGGGTCCCCGATCCAACAAGGCTGTAGTCGAGCGAAGTCAGATGCCACCCAGGCTCGAAGAAGGGGTGGAAGGCTCTTTGGTGCTGCGCAAGGCCTCAGGCTTCAGGCCCTGCACTCCGACACATCCGCACAGGAGGAACAGTCTCTGAAGTCTCGTGTCCCAAAGAGGCCGAGCCCAGCCTCGCCTCCTCCTTTTATAACCCCTCCCATGAGTCTCTGCGGTGGAAACATTGCCGAACGGGGTTCTGGGTAATGTAGTCTTTCTGCATTAAAGGGGAACACCCCGCTACATACATTAAATTATAGAGCGACAGAGAAGGTGAAGAAGAGAGAGAGAGAGAGGGGGTGAAGAAGAGAGAGAGAGAGGGTGAAGAAGAGAGAGAGAGGGTGAAGAAGAGAGAGAGAGAGGGTGAAGAAGAGAGAGAGAGAGAGGGTGAAGAAGAGAGAGAGAGGGTGAAGAAGAGAGAGAGGGGGTGAAGAAGAGAGAGAGAGAGAGGGTGAAGGAGAGAGAGAGAGAGGGGTGAAGAAGAGAGAGAGAGAGAGAGAGAGAGGGGGTGAAGAAGAGAGAGAGAGCGGGTGAAGAAGAGAGAGAGAGAGGGTGAAGAAGAGAGATGGAAAGAGAGAGATGGAAAGAGAGAGAGAGAGAGAGAGAGAGAGAGAGAGATTTTAATTAGTTTAAATTACAACAGTAATAATTTTTATTTTAAAAATAATTACATTTTTTAAAGTTACATTTTCGAAAAACCACTTGTATCTTCAACCTAGAAGATTAAAAAAAATAAAAAATGAATGAGATTATAGAATTATAAATATTTTCTAATCAAATTACTTGAGCATTATTTTGTTTATTGCTTACCTGCAAATGGCGTAAACCAAGTAAAGATGAATTTATATGGCAGTCCTTCAGCATCTGTAATTTAAAAATGATAATTAAAATAACATAATTTATAATATCATTCTATGATATGGGGTAGAGGCACAGTGGGAAAGGGAGAGTAAATGAGGGTGACGGGGGAGAGGCGTATAGAGTGAAAATCTATCTGCCCCCATCACACTGCCAGCATCACCACATGTCATGTCCCACAACACATCACAGGTCCCACAACACATCACAGGTCCCACAACACATCACAGGTTCCACAACACATCACAGGTCCCACAGGTCATGTACCACAACACATGTCATGTCCCACAACACAGGTCATGTCCCACAACACAGGTCCCACAACCAGGGATGAGCCGAACACCCCCCTGTTCGGTTCGCACCAGAACCTGCGAACAGACAAAATGTTCGTGTAAACTTTAGAACCCTATTAAATACAATGGACTCGAACGTTCAAAATCTAAAGTGTTAATTATAAAGGCTAATATGCAAGTTATTGTCCTAAAAAGGGTTTGGGGACCCGGGTCCTGCCCCAGGGGACATGTATCAATGCAAAAAGAAGTTTTAAAAACGGCCGTTTTTTCGGGAGCAGTGATTTTAATAATGCTTAAAATGAAAAAATAAAAGTGAAATATTCCTTTAAATTTCGTACCTGGGGGGTGTGTATGATATGCATGTGAAGTGGCGCATGTTTCCCGTGCTTAGAACTGTCCCTGCAAAAAATGTCATTTTTGAAAGAAAAAAATGCATTTAAAACTGACTCGCGGCTATTAATGAATTGTCGGCTCCCGGCAATACATACAAAAGTCATTGATAAAAAAAAAAAAAAAAGTGTGGGGGTTCCCCAGAATTCAATTACCAGGCCCTTCAGGTCTGGAATGGATATTAAGGGGAACCCCGCCGCAAATTTAAAAAAAAATTGACGTGGGGTTCCCCCAAATATCCATTCCAGGCCCTTCAGATCTGGCATGGATTTTAAGGGGAACTCCACCCCAAATTTTTTAAAAAAATGGCGTGGAGTCCCCCTAAAAATCCATACCAGACCCCTTATCCGAGCACGCAACCTGGCCGGCCGCAGGGGAAAAGGGGGGGACGAGAGAGCGGCCCCCCCTCCCTCCTGAACCGTACCAAGCCACATGCCCTCAACATGGGGAGGATGTCCCCATGTTGATGGGGACAAGGGCCTCATCCCCACAACCCTTGCCCGGTGGTTGTGGGGGTCTGCGGGCGGGGGGCTTATCGGAATCTGGAAGACCCCTTTAACAAAGGGGACCCCCAGATCCCGGCCCCCCCTATGTGAATTGGTAAGGGGTACATTGTACCCCTACCATTTCACGAAGAAAGCGTAAAAAAATGTTTAAAAAAACACACAAACACCTTGAAAAAGTCCTTTATTTGAAAAAACAAACAAAAAACATTCCAGCGGTGAAATCCAGTGTCCCGCGGCGATCCCGATGTCCAGCGCTGTCCTTCATTGGTTGTGCCTGAGCGGACCTGATGGGGAACTCCCTCTCAGTATTTAAAATGTATAGACCCGCCCCTTCTAAAGTTCCCCATCAGGTCCACTCAGTGGACGAGATGCGGAACATGACAAGGGGCGGGTCTATACATGTATTACCAAAGTGAGAGCAGTTCCCCATCAGGTCCGCCCCCTCGGTATGTCGGACCCGCCTACGTCATTGGCTTGAGCGGGGAACTTCCCTCACTATGTAAATTTAAATTACACAGTGAAGGAAGTTCCCCGCTCAAGCCAATGACGTAGGCGGGTCCGACATACCGAGGAGGCGGACCTGATGGGGAACTTCTCTCACTTTGGTAATACATGTATAGACCCGGCCCTTCTCATGTTCCGCATCTGGTCCGCTGAGCGGACCTGATGGGGAACTTTAGAAGGGGCGGGTCTATACATTTAAAATACTGAGAGGGAGTTCCCCATCAGGTCCGCTCAGGCACAACCAATGAAGGACAGCGCTGGACATCGGGATCGCCTCGGGACACTGGATTTCACCGCTGGAATTTTTTTTTTTTTTTTTTTAAATAAAGGACTTTTTCAAGGTGTTTGTGTGTTTTTTTAAAAAAAAAATTACGCTTTCTTCGTGAAATGGTAGGGGTACAATGTACCCCTTACCAATTCACATAGGGGGGGCGGGATCTGGGGGTCCCCTTTGTTAAAGGGGTCTTCCAGATTCCGATAAGCCCCCCGCCCGCAGACCCCCACAACCACCGGGCAAGGGTTGTGGGGATGAGGCCCTTGTCCCCATCAACATGGGGACATCCTCCCCATGTTGAGGGCATGTGGCTTGGTACGGTTCAGGAGGGAGGGGGGGCCGCTCTCTCGTCCCCCCCTTTTCCCCTGCGGCCGGCCAGGTTGCGTGCTCGGATAAGGGGTCTGGTATGGATTTTTAGGGGGACTCCACGCCATTTTTTTTTTAAATTTGGGGTGGAGTTCCCCTTAAAATCCATGCCAGATCTGAAGGGCCTGGAATGGATATTTGGGGGAACCCCACGTCAATTTTTTTTTTTAATTTGCGGCGGGGTTCCCCTTAATATCCATTCCAGACCTGAAGGGCCTGGTAATTGAATTCTGGGGAACCCCCACGCTTTTTTTTTTTTTTTTATCAATGACTTTTGTATGTATTGCCGGGAGCCGACAATTCATTAATAGCCGCGAGTCAGTTTTAAATGCATTTTTTTCTTTCAAAAATGACATTTTTTGCAGGGACAGTTCTAAGCACGGGAAACATGCGCCACTTCACATGCATATCATACACACCCCCCAGGTACGAAATTTAAAGGAATATTTCACTTTTATTTTTTCATTTTAAGCATTATTAAAATCACTGCTCCCGAAAAAACGTCCGTTTTTAAAACTTCTTTTTGCATTGATACATGTCCCCTGGGGCAGGACCCGGGTCCCCAAACACTTTTTAGGACAATAACTTGCATATAAGCCTTTATAATTAACACTTTAGATTTCTCCCATAGATTTTTCGAATTTGCCGCGAACACCCCAATTTGTTCGCTGTTCCGCGAACGGGCGAACAGGCAATGTTCGAGTCGAACATGAGTTCGACTCGAACTCGAAGCTCATCCCTACCCACAACACAGGTCCCACATGTCATGTACCACAACACATCACAGGTCCCACATGTCATGTACCACAACACATCACATGTACCACAACACATCACAGGTCCCACAACACAGGTCATGTCCCACAACACAGGTCCCACAACACAGGTCCCACAACACAGGTCATGTCCCACAACACAGGTCCCACAACACAGGTCCCACAACACAGGTCATGTCCCACAACACAGGTCCCACATGTCATGTACCACAACACATCACAGGTCCCACATGTCATGTACCACAACACATCACAGGTCCCACAACACATCACAGGTCCCACATGTCATGTAACACATGTCATGTACCACAACACATCACATGTACAACAACACATCACAGGTCCCACAACACAGGTCATGTCCCACAACACAGGTCATGTCCCACAACACAGGTCCCACAACACATGTCATGTCCCACAACACAGGTCCCACAACACAGGTCCCACATGTCATGTACCACAACACATCACAGGTCCCACATGTCATGTACCACAACACATCACATGTACCACAACACATCACAGGTCCCACAACACATGTCATGTCCCACAACACAGGTCCCACAACACAGGTCCCACAACACAGGTCATGTCCCACAGCACTGGTCATGTCCCACAGCACAGGTCCCACAACACAGCACAGCACAAGTTCAACAACACATGTCCCATTGCACATACCTCCGCACAGCACCTTTTTAACTCCACACATTGCCACCCTCACGTTGCCACTGTGCTTATCACACTGCTGCATTTGACCCACCAGGATTAGACACACCACTTACCGCTCTCAGATCATTTACATCCACCGACGATGTTGATGCTCTGGATGCTAATAAAGACTGGCAAAGGCAGACAGGTTTCCCTTAGTTAAAATGGCGCCGGGCGTTGCCGTGTATCGCGTCTTTCTTGTTTAGAAGTAACGCGATACTACGTCCCATGGCTTCCTGGGATTGATGACGAAAATCTGACAGGAGGCCGAGCGATCTTTGGATGACGCAAAGAGTATTCAGCGGCCGCGGCGCGAGATACAAAAACAGTCCCAGCTAAACGTGAGTTGAAAAAAAAAAAAATTAAAACATGCCAATTGTTCTTAAGGGGACATTCATAGAGAGGATGCAGCAAAGTAAAAAAATAGGGTGGAACTCCACTTCAACATGTTGATGAGGACAAGGGTTTCTCCTCCACAACCCTGACCTGATGGTTGTGGGAATCTGTGGGTGGGGGGCATATGGGAACCTGGAAGCCCTTTAAAAAAAGTGGCACCCAAATACTACCCCCAATGTGAATGAAAAAGGGGTACATAGTAGTAAAGTGAGTACCTTAAAAGTCTGTTTATAGCTATATTTCTGTACCTTTAGGCCACAGTTTGTAAAAAAAAGGTTGTGGGGCACAGTGTCAGATGCCTTTGCAAAATCCAGATAGATTACGCCTACCTCTGAGCAAGCTACTGATCCATTCCTCATAAAAAGCCAACAGATTGGTTTGACAAGAGTGGCCCTTCATAAATTCATGTTGTTTTTTTCTAATACCATTTTCTTTAAAAAAAAAATATTTTATAGAGTCCCTTTTCATTCCCTCAATCATCTTACGAACGATTGATTTTAATTAGACTGATCTTTAGTATACATTATTATTATTATTACAGTAGGTGACCGCGATATTGTGTCAATCTCGCTGCTTTTATCGGCAAGATTGACCACCTATGAGCCCTGTAGCGGGAGCCAGCTCCGAGCTGGCTCGCCGGGAAAGGAAAAATGTGTTGAAGCCGACATACGTCCGACTTTCAATGAACGGGGTGGGGACAAGCGAGCACCCCCCATCTGAACCGTACCAGGCCGCATGCCCATAACATGGGGGGTGGGTGCTTTGGGGCGGGGGGGCCCTGCGGCCCCCCACCACCCCAAAGCACCTTGTCCCCATGTTGATGAGGACAAGGGCCTCTTCCCGACAACCCTGGCAGTTGGTTGTCGGGGTCTGCGGGCGGGGAGCTTATCAGAATCCGGGAGCCCCCTTTAATAAGGGGGCCCCCAGATCTCAGCCCCCCACCCTATGTGAATGAGTATGGAGTACATTGTACCCCTACCCATTCACCTGAGAAAAAAAGTGGGGCGTGGTCACCGGGTGACCCCGCCTCTTATGACGTCACAGTCCCATCATGCTCCGGGTGGTGACGACATAAGGGACGGGGTCACCGGGTGACATCTCCCGGTGACCACGCCTATATAAATCGCTGCGCACCGCACACCCGGCATTACAGCGGGAGAGAGCGTTGTGTCAACATCGAAGAAGAGAAGAGGGAAGAAGACCACGGAGAAGACCGGGCCAGCGCTCGCTCGTCCCCACCCCCTTTCCTGACACGCCAGGCTATGTGCTTGGATAAGGGTCTGGTATGGATTTTGGGGGGACCCCCACGCCGTTTTTTTGGTGTAGGGCGTTCCCCTTAAAATCCATGCCAGACCTAAGGGCCTGGTATGCTCCTGCGGGGGAACCCATGCCATTTTTTTAATTTAAAATTTGGCATGGAGTTCCCCCTCATGATTCATACCAAACACAGTGCTTGGTATTGGGGGGGATCCAAGTCGGATCCCCGTCACTTCTTTCTCGTGCTCGCTGTAATGTGTTTTTCCTACTGCAGGGAGCACGAGATGTACAGTACCCTGTCGCCAAGAACCAGCGCGATGGGATCGCGCTGGAAACACATTCTCGCGGGCAGGTACTGTAGTATTAATATACAGGATTTATATAGAGCCAGCAGTTTGCAGAGCGCTTTACAACATCTGGACCCCTTTTTGAATATTGGTACCACATTTGCTTTATGCAAATCCATTGGTACCATTCAAGTCAACAAAGTTCCTTTAAAAATCAGTAATAATAATGGCCTGGCTATTTCTGAGCTAAGCTCCCTGAGAACTCATGCGTGTAGGCTGTCAGCTTAGCTTTTCTAGTCTATTTCTGACAACCGCAAGGGAATTTAATCTATATCAGTATAATCATTTTATTACATCTATTAAACCTTTCTTATATGTGTAAACTGAAGAAAATAATGTTTTTAGCACTTTTGCCTTTATCTATTCTTTGTGACCAATTGCCCGTATTCATTCCCCTTGGTTTCCAAGTGTTCTATCCTGACCCTCTTACTGTTGATATATATTATATTGTCAAGAGTATTGGGATGCCTGGCTTGAGGTCAGGACTATGTGTAGGCCAGTCAAGTTTCTCCACCCCAAACTCGCTCATCCATGTCTTTATGGACCTTGCTTTGTGCACTGGTGCACAGTCATGTTGGAACAGAGAGGGGTCATCCCCAAACTGTTCCCACAAAGTTGGGAGCATGAAATTGTCCACAATGTCTTAGTATGATGACACATTAATAGTTCCCTTCACTGGAACTAAGGGGTCAAGCCCAACCCCTAAAAAAAAAAAAAACAACAACCCCACACAATTATCCCCCCTCCACCAAATGATTTGGACCAGTGCACAAAGCAAGGTCCATAAAGACAGGGATAAGCAAGTTTGGGGTGGAGGAACTTGACTGGCCTGCACAGAGTCCTGACCTCAACCCAATAGAACACCTTTGGGATGAATTAGAGTGGAGACTGCGAGCCAGGCCTTCTCGTCCAACATCAGTGCCTGACCTCACAAATGCGCTTCTGGAAGAATGGTCAAACATTCCCATAGACACACTCCTAAACCTTGTGGACATCCTTTCCAGAAGAGTTGAAGCTGTTATAGCTGCAAAGGGTGGGCCAACTCAATATTGAACCCTACGGACTAAGACTGGGATGCCATTAAAGCAGTGGTGTAGCGTGGGTTGTCAGCGCCTGGGGCAAGGCAAGTAATTTGCGCCCCCTAACCTGCGGACTTTTCGCACTCCCAGAGTCCCTTCCCTTCCTACAATAGTACTGACCAACCTGATTCCTAGAATGACCTACCTGACCATTGACCTACCTGATTCCTATACTGACAACTACACAGACCTACCTGATTCCTACATCGACCACTACACTACACACTAACCTACCTGATTCCTATACTGACCACTACACTAACCACTGACCACTACACTATACAATACACTGACTTATCTCATTCCTATACTGACCCTTAGACTAACCTACCTGATTCCTACATCAACCACTACACTACACTGACCTACCCGATTCCTATACAGACCACTACACAATACTACTACACAATACATTACACTACCCACTGACCACTACACACCACACTGACCTATCTCATTCCTATACTGACCCTGAAGCCTCGTACACACGACCGAGTTTCTCGTCGTAACAATCTCGTCGTTTTTTTCGACGAGATTCTTGTTAACCTTGACGAGTTTCTCGTCAAGCTTTCCATGCGTACACACTGACAATTCCAAATCTCGTCGTTGTTCTGCGCGGTCACGTCCAGCACGTACGACGGCAGTATAAAGGGGAAGATCGATTTCCTTGGCGCCACCCCTTGGGCTGCTTTTGCTGATCTCGTGTTACCGCGTGTGAAGTAAAAGTTTGGGAAGAGACGATTCGCGCTTTTCAGTCTTCGTGCTTTTCAGTTCGTTTTCTGCGGTTCAGTTTGTGCTTGTGGGTTCGTATCTTGACTTTCAGGGCG
The DNA here is from genome assembly GCA_029206835.1 of Rana muscosa. Classification (NCBI taxonomy): domain Eukaryota; kingdom Metazoa; phylum Chordata; class Amphibia; order Anura; family Ranidae; genus Rana; species Rana muscosa. The sequence continues at coordinate 4,478,913 of JARGYO010005562.1, forward strand.
TCTAGGCAGGTCGTATCTGTTTTACAGTGCGTTCTTGCCCGTTCGTTTCTGATTTTCAGTTCGTTATTCATAGGCCTTGCTGTTCTAAAGTGCGTTCTGTTCTGTACGTTCTGATAAGACGACCGTTTCCTAGCCATGTCGCCTGGACGTTCTCGTCGTCGAGTTCGTGCTGTGCGTGCGCTAGGTGTTGGTCTGCTTGTTTTGGACCAAGACCAGTCCATGAACGGTGTGAGGAGGAGTTCATGGACCAAGAATTGGTTGCTCCAGCGGGACCAATTCTGCCATATGCCTCTGCTGCGGGAGATCGTCGAGAATAATCCTGAGGACTACAGGAATTTTCTGCGGATGTCTGACCCCGTTTTTCAGGAACTGTTGGCTTTGGTGTCCCCCTATATTACCAGGAAGGACACCGTTATGCGGGAAGCCATAGTGCTGAGCAGAGGCTCATCACCACGTTACGTTATCTGGCGACAGGGAGAAGTCTTCAGGACTTGAAGTTCACGACAGGCATCTCCCCCCAGGCTCTGGGCCTCATAATCCCAGACACCTGTTCTGCTATTATACAAGTCCTGCAGGAGGACTATATTAGGGTAAGTTTTCTCCATTAACATCACATTTTATGTATTCCATGTATGCTAATGTATTGTATTTCTTTCATCCTTCCCTAATTACCATGATTGTAATATGCTGAGAATGTCCCCTTTGTCCCCATGCATGCTGGAAGCTTTTAAATGCCCCTTTTTTCTCCTCCATGCATATTTCCCTTCACTAAGCTTTCCAGCAGGGGCGTCTGTTGCTCCAAATGATTGGGGGTCCAACCCCAATTTAGGAAATAAACTTCCTCCTTTTTTGCGACTGTGCCTATTAAACGCCCCCAGTTGCCCCCTCCAATGCAGCCATTTTGTTCCCTCCAATGCAGCCATTTTGTTCCCTCCAATGCAGCCATTTTGTTCCCCCCAGCCCTGCATTTACCTTCTTGTGGTCAGCGCCATCCTTCTTCTGTCCTTGATGTCTTCTCCTGCCCTTGATGTTGCATCAGCCAATCGTGTTACCATTAAACAGACTTGGTGAACATGATTGGCAGAGCAGCCTGTCAGTGTTTACCCAAGGAATGCCCCCCCCCTGCGTCACCTATTTAACTTTTATGAAGCCAATTACATCCCTCAGGCTGTAATGTGCAAGCCTATTTGCCTCCCTGTTTCTGATATGCAATTTTCACCCCATAAATGCTGCAGTTATTCATATGTTGGTCGCTTAACAGGGGGCCATCCACCAGAATAGTGGGCGGCATTGACAATACATAGGTTAATGCAAGGCATGAACCGATGTATTGTTCGGAGTGACGGGCACAGGAGAGAGGTGGCAGTGCTCCAGCGCCCACTCTGGACGCACCGCCACTGCAATGCTATCCTGTGGCCAAACACATCTACCCCCCCCCCCAAAATAATTTTTTAATGGACCATTAGAGGGGGTGATGAATATGAAACATGAGCCTTCCATTATACTTCTTAAAAACAGATTAATAAACGGAGAATTTGATTGATGTTGGCCTCTAATGTTTTTTATTATAATCTCCTTGTAATGTAATATTTTAAAATTCTAATTTTTTTTCATCTTGTTTGACTCCCAAGCTTCCTTCCACGCCACAGGAATGGCAGACTGTGGCATCGGAGTTTGCCACGCGGTGGGACTTCCCCAACTGCGGTGGTGCCATAGACGGGAAGCACGTCCGCATCGTGCCACCACCCCGTTCTGGGTCCTACTACTTCAACTACAAGGGGTTTCATAGCATTGTGCTGATGGCGGTGGTGTCAGCACGGTATGAATTCCTCTATGTTGATATAGGGAAGAATGGCCGGATGTCCGATGGGGGATCCTTCATCCAGACGGAGTTTGCCCTCCGTCTCCAGAGTGACGACCTTGCATTGCCACCGGATGCAGGGAATGTTGAAGGACTCCCCTTTGTTTTTTTGGCTGATGAAGCCTTCAGGCTCGGACCGCATCTTATGAGGCCATTTCCTCAGAGGACTCTGACCCCAGAGAAGAGGGTGTTCAATTACCGGCTGGCCAGGGGCCGAAGAGTCGTTGAAAATGCCTTCGGCATAATGGCCAGCCGGTTCCGCATTTTTTTGACTTCCATCCACTTGGCGGACTACAAAATAAACTATGTAGTTTTATGCTGCTGTGTGCTACACAACTTTCTCAGCAGAAAATCCACTTCTTATATGGCCACAGTATTGCCTGAGGCTGGACTTTCATCTGCCAATCCCCTGCCGGGCCTTGAATCTGCCCGTCCTGGCTTGCCCCCCCCAAAATGCCCGTGAGGTTCGGGAGAAATATATGCAATATTTCACGGGTAGGGGGGCAATTTCTATGCCAGGCTATGCCTAAAGATTCATGGAGAATGAGCTAAATAAAATTCTGATTTCAACTTTTAACTTTTGTTTGTTTCCTGTCTCCTAGTTTGTCTTAGTGCATTTGTAGTGCCAAGTGTATTTTCCTTTAGTAAATAACAACCATTTCACTATGTAACCTTAAAAAAAAACACAAATAAGGTTAGAGCGTATTGAAAAAAGAAGCTACACGTTGTTTCTGTTCAAACATTTTACTGTGCACATTCACACACATGTTTACTTTTTTTTTTGTCCTGGCCACAAACCGCCAATTCTTTTCTTAGGAAAATACAAAAACAACAGTTGCATTCCAAAAAGTACAACTTTGGATATCTCTGAGCAATCTGAGACATTCACTTACACAAACAATGTCTCTATGTGCCCGTCATAATATGGGGTCTTGCCACCCCTTGCCCAGCCAAAAATTGAATATGCACACATTTTAAAGTAATTTCCAATAGGGATTTTAGACTCCTGATCCCTATTGTCAACATGTGCTATCTGCCATCAGGGGTGATCAATGGACGTGTTTTGGGGGTGCAACCCCTTCCTCAGTTCACCTACTTTAGATACGAGGAAGGGGTTGCACCCCCAAAAGACGTACATGGATATCCCCTGATGGCAGATAGCACATGTTGACACACTGTGTGCATATTCAATTTTTGGCTGGTTTGATTGTCAAAAAGAGTTTAAAAGGTTGAAGAACAGTCATTCCTGAAACAAAAATGGGGGTTTGGTTGACTTATTCGATTCTCCCCAATACATCTAGAATGTCTTTAAATGTTTGATCCATCACATGAATTATTTGTTTTATTCTGTCCAGTTCCGTGCTACATTCCATCACTTGCTGTATTATTCGGAGTGCACTGTCAGCAGAGAAACGTGTACTATGCTTCACCACAACATTTACATCCCCTAAAAACAAAATAAAAAGGTATTATAACTCTGCAGGCCTACATCTCTTACCTGAAGCTGTGGTGACAGATACTGACCTGTTGTGGTGACCAGTTCCATAATGTCATCCACCTCTCCTTCCTGCACTTTTCCTTCCTCCACCTCAACTTCCTCAACATCCTTCGGTTATGGGTCTTTGGGAGTTTGGGGTTGTTGTGAAGCTGTGGGGTTCCTGTGCTCCCTGGAGTGTTCTCCTGCCAGTCTTCTCTCCCCTATGAGAATCAAACAAAAGGTCTATTTATCACACTGAAATTCTCTCTGAAAAATTAAAACAGGCTAAATTGTTTGGAAGTGGGGTACAAGTGTGTGTTTGTGCGGATTCTAAAGATGGATGCATTATTTGGAACCAAAAATAGGTTTAGTATTCACCTTTTGGATGTAAATTTTTAGACATGGAGGCACCACAAAAATTCACTGATGCACCTGTGTGGGACACCCAAAAAAGGCGGTTCTGTTGGCCCACACTATAGTGCTCCAAAGTACAGATGTGGTACCAGCTGCTGAGTGTCCTCTCCTTTACACTGATTAAAGTTTGCATTTCATTCTCTTTACAAACACATCATCTAGGCGAAAATTTAGGAACAACAATTTGTAAAAAACAGGCAGATGTCTATTTTCTTTTGGGGCTGTAAAATAAGCCAAAACAGCGGATAGTGGCCGAACGAAGTGTCTGTAACGTAAGAAACGATTACTGTGCCAAACAAAGTTCGAAATTAGGAAATTTTGGAAGGGAGTCCAATATGAAAATAAACAAAAAGGAGCAACATGTAATTTGAGAAAAACCTTAATAGCAGAAAAGTGTACATTTTACTTACTTTTTGCTAGCATTCTCTTAATGCTCCTTAACTGCTCTGGCTCCCTCAGTTTGAGGTCTGACCACCTCTTTCTGAGCTGCTCATTTGAGCGTTTCACCCCGAAATTCGTCTTCAGACTCTTCACGACTTTCCTCAGGATTTTGGCCTTCCTTCTATTAGGTTTGCTATACGGCCCATGCTTTGCGTCATAATCAGACTTGAGCAATATGTCCACCATCTCCGCCATATTAGATGCCTTGAATCTCCTCCTTGATCGTGATGTTTCCTCGGTCTCCGGGCTTGTCTCCTCCTCGTTTTTGGAGGAATTATCAGACACCTGCTGTAAATCCGCCATATCTGTCTGCGCGCCGAAAGAGAAAGGGCGGGGAAAAGATGTTAGTTAGAACGTCATGGGCGGGCGACGTGTGCGGAGCGACGTGAGCGTAGTTTGACGCATGCGTGGTGTATATATAGCAAACACACATGTGACTATACTACGTTCGTTGTGTGGAGAGATGGAATTCAAGTGACAGACGTGCGAACGAAGGTATGTGATTTTGTGACTTTGACTAATTGTTGGCCTATACTGTCTGGAGAATGTTGTAGGATATATATGGTGACTAAGATTTTAAGGAGGTTAGACTGTGTGCCTCACATTAGTTATATATTATTTATTTTACTTGCAGATACAATATGAATGTCTTTATTAGCGACAAAGAATTCCTGGTGGAATTTATAGACCGGGTAAGGGAGCTGCCCGCTCTGTGGGAGACCAAAAACCCCATACACAAAAAAAAAAAGGGGTGAGAAAAGCAGCGCTGGAGACCCTGCTCCCATTTGTGCATACCAAGGTGCCCACAGCCACAGCAAAACAGGTGGACACTAAAATTGGGAGCTTGAGAGGCACATACAGGAATGAACGCTCTAAGGTCCTGGCTTCTCAGAGGTCAGGAGCAGCAGCGGATGATGTTTATGTCCCCAATTTGTGGTACTACAGCAGGATGTCCTTTTTGGATGACCACATTGAGACAAGGCCATCACTCTCCACTCTTCCCCCCAGACTTCCCTGCAGACAACCTGAGCCTTCTCTGGACCAAGAGGAGGCAGCCATCCTGGATGAACCTGATTTGGCCATCTGGAGCCAGGTATAGTATTTATAGAAAATGTATTGGGATAAAATTAATGTTTGACAAATATGTCAAGATGACAAACATAAACTATTTTGGGTTCCACATGTAAAATCAAGATCTCGAGACATTAGTCTGGCCTAAATTGGGTACTAAATAGTCAATGTGATGTAGTTGTAAATTGGTCAAAATGATTTCTGGATTTACATTCGAATTGCTTCAATCATGATCTGAATTTTGGATGCAAAGATTAAACCAACATATTAAACTTTGTCCCTTTTTCATACACAGGATGAAATCAGCCAGGAGGAGGGTCTGGAAACTGTCAGGCAGGAGGAGACAGGGCCCAGTGGCAGGCAGGAGGTGGCAGGGCCCAGTGGCAGCCAGGAGGTGGCAGGGCCCAGTGGCAGCCAGGAGGTGGCAGGGCAAAGGAGAAGCACCAGATCACAGGTGCCTCCCATCCGACTTCCCAAAAGAAGCAGGAGGGACAGGACCACCAGTGAGGCAGCAATGGCCCTTATTTGAGAGGCCCATGCCACCCTCAAGGAGCCCACATCCCCTGAAGAGGCCATTGCCGGCCTAGTGGAGGCAAAGTTCAAGGTGATGAGCATGGAGCAACGCCTCCTATGCGAGCCCCTGCTCATCACCTTGCTGAACAAGGGGGTGATGGAAAAAATTACCCCCAATACCGCTATTTGTGAGGTGGCACAACTGTCCCAACCTCAACCTCCTCCTCCACCTCCACCTTCTTCTTCTGCCCCACCCCCTTCTCCTCAACCTCCACCTTCTTCTTCTGCCCCACACCCTTCTCCTCAACCTCCACCTTCTTCTTCTGCCCCACCCCCTTCTCCTCAACCTCCACCTTCTTCTTCTGCCCCACCCCCTTCTCCTCAACCTCCACCTTCTTCTTCTGCCCCACCCCCTTCTCCTCCACCTCCACCTTGTTCTTCTGCCCCACCCCCTTCTCCTCCACCTCCACCTTCTTCTTCTGCCCCACCCCCTTCTCCTCCACCTCCTCCTCCTCCTGACATGAGTACCCCTCCAGTGGCCCAGCCTCCAGCCAAACGAAGAAGGAAGGCTGCAGGGAAGGCTTCAGGAAAGGTTGCAGGGAAGGTTGCCAGGAAGACAAGGAAGTGATGGCCTTGCTTCAATGTGGTCGGACAGAAGGCAGCCTGTTGTAGTACCACACACTTGGAACATATATCTCACCTGCTGCTGTTCCTGACCTCTGGGAGGCCAGCATCAGATTGTGCTCAGAAATGTTGGCCTTCTCTCAAGCTCCCAATTTTAGTGTCCACACAGGGTTGATGTGTGGTCTGGGGTCCCTGGGATGCACAAATGGCAGCAGGTTCTCCAGCGCTGCCTTCTCTTTATTTTATTTGAAACATGAATAAATGTTATTTTTGTTTAAGTTCTTATTTGACTATGTGTATTTTAAAAAAAAAAAAAATTTAGCTTTGGAGTAAGCAGAGACATTTGACAGCCAAAAAAAGGGACAGATACCAAACCCAAAAAAAGAATAACAATCTTATTTAAAAAAAATAGGGTGTAAAATTTAACAAATATATATTAAAATATTCAATGGGAGATCACTATCAAAACATTGCCAAATGACAATTAACATCAGTTTGAAAAATGTAAAAATTTAAAATATTCAGAAGATCTTGCACGATATAATACACCTAAATCTTCTTAAGAGCAGCATGAAAAATGATAAAAAAAAAGATAGTCATAACTCTGTGTGAATATCAGCAGCAAAAGAAGTTCATTCGTTTGGATTAATGTAATGCCGCGTACACACGATCATTATTCACGGCGGTTAAAAAACCGCCGTGAATATAATGTCATTTAAAACGGGGGAACAGCTTGTTCCCCACACACGGTCGTTTTTCACGTCATTTTTTCTCTTGACGAGAAAAACGACCGTCTGTGGGCTCCGCGGCAGTGGAAACACTGCCGCGAAAAACATGTCGAAAAAAACGACGAGAAAAATTAGAACATATTCTAATTTTTCTCGTTGTTTTTAATGGCGTTTTTCTCGTCTAAAAAAACGACAGAAAGCCCACAGACTATCGTTTTTCTCGTCGAATGGGAAAAATTTTGTTTTTTTCGACAAGAAAAACGGCCGTGTGTACGCGGCATCACACTCTAAAGAAGATTTCAATGCACAACATTTAAACGATGCAATAATTTCGAGCGTGACGAATGTGCTATCTCCATTACGAAGGCTTGTTTTACCAGAAGATGCGCTCCCGTCTCATACTTGCTTCTGAGCATGCGCGCTTTTTGAAGAGTCGTAAAAGCATACACACGAACCATTTTCTCGTCACAAAACAGGCCGACGAGAAACACGACGAGGAAATCTGGAATCCTGACGAGAAAATAGAGAGCAGGTTCTCTATTTTCTCGTCAAGATTCACGGCAATTTTCTCGTCGTAAAACCATACACACGAACGGTTTTCTCGAGGAAAAAGCTCTCGCGGCACTTTTCTTGCCGGTTTTGGACGAGAAAATCGGTCGTGTGTACGAGGCTTTACACTAACCCACCTAATTCCTACATTGACCACTACACTACACTGACCTACCTGATTCCTATACTGACCATTACACAATACACTACACAATACACTACACACCACACTAACCTACCTGATTCCTATACTGACCACTACACTAACCTACCCGATTCCTATACAGACCACTACACTATACTAACCACTGACCACTAAACTATCCACTACATTACAAACTGACCACTACACTACACACTGACCTACCTGATTCCTATACTGACCACTACACTATGCAATACACCACACTGACCACTACACAATAATCTACCCACAGACAATACACACCACACTACACAATACACCACACTGACCACTACACTAACCTACCTGATTCCTATACTGACCACTACACAAATTACTCTACCTACAGACCGCTACACAATACTCTACCCACAGACCGCTACACAATACACTACCCACAGACCGCTACACAATACACTACCCACAGACCGCTACCCAATACTCTACCCACAGACCGCTACACAATACTCTACCCACAGACCGCTACACACCACACTGACAACTACACTACACTAACCTACCTAATTCCTATACTGACCACTACACAATACACTACCCACTGACTGCTACACAATACACACTGACCGCTACACAATACACACTGATCGCTGCACAATACTCTACCCACTGACAGACACCACACTACACAATACACCACACTGACCACTACACTAACCTACCTGATTCCTATACTGACCACTACACAATACACCACAGACCGCTACACAATACACTGCCCACAGACCGCTACACAATACACTACCCACAGATCGTTACACAATACACTACCCACAGATCGCTACAAAATACAATACACACTGACCACTACACAATACTCTACCCACAGACCACTACACACTACACAATACACCACACTGACCACTACACTAACCTATCTAATTCCTATACTGACCACTACACTATACACTACACAAATTACGCTATCCACTACACAATACACTACCCACAGACCACTTCACAATACACTACCCACAGACCGTTACACAATACACACTGACTGCTACACAATACACTACCCAGAGACCACTACACAATACACACTGACTGCTACACAATACACTACCCACAGACCGCTACACAATACACACTGACTGCTACACAATACACTACCCACAGACCGCTACACAATACACACTGACTGCTACACAATACACACTGACTGCACTGCAGTGCTACACAATACACACTGACTGCTACACACAATACACACTGACTGCACTGCAATGCTACACAATACACACTGACCGCTACACAATACACACTGACTGCACTGCAGTGCTACACAATACACACAGACTGCTACACAATACACACTGACACAAACTACACTATCCACTACACAATACACTACCCACAGACCACTACACAATACACTACCCACAGACCGCTACACAATACACACTGACTGCTACACAATACACACTGACTGCTACCCAATACACTACCCACAGACCACTACACAATACACACTGACTGCTACACAATACACACTGACTGCTACACAATACACTACCCACAGACTGCTACACAATACACACTGACTGCTACACAATACACACTAACTGCACTGCAGTGCTACACAATACACACTGACTGCTACACAATACTCGTCTCTACTCACAGACAAATACACTACACGTTACACTGACTTTCTGGCTGCTCTCCCCAGACCATACCTACTCCCCCCGGGACAGCTGAAAAACTCACAAAGGAGTCTCTCACCTTTTTTTCTTCCTGCTCTGCCTCTGCCTCTGATCACGATCACATGATCACGGATCCATTCCGGAGAGGAGGAGAAGACAGGGAGCGTCCACAGCTCGTAGCGAAGGCCATCCCTGCTCCCCGCGATTAAGGATAGGCCAGCCCCGCCCACCGCACATGACCACTTTTACCCAATCACAGGGCGCCAGGGGCCGGCCTGAGACTAAACATGGCGGCTGGAGCGCGGGGTCACGGAAATTTTAATTACGATTATGGAGCGAGGGTAACACATACTGGCGCAGGATTTTCGCCCCCCCAAATGTTGCGCCCGGGGCCTCTTCCCCCCTCGCACCCCCCATGCTACGCCACTGCATTAAAGTTCATGTGCGTGTAAGCGTTCCATTACTTATGACAATATAGTGTATTTGTAGAATGTTTTCATGTTTATCTTACTTTCTTTAGCAATATGTATTTCAATGTTTATTTTAGCTGTGTTTGCTCTCTTGCATTCCTTGTAAATATCAGATGTTGAATTTGTCCTTTTCATTTTGCATGTATTTATAACCATTTTTTTTCTTTGATTCGTTTTTGAAGAATTCAAAAACTATTTATCTTTCGCTCTCTTATACTTATTTAGCTTTCGTTCTCTTATGCCGCGTACACACGATCAGAAATTCCCACAAGAAAAGTCCTATGTGAGCTTTCTGTCGGAACTTCTGCCAAGAAAAATTTGAGAGCTGGTTCTTGGAGGAAATTCCGATCGTCTGTATGCAATTCCGACGCCCCAATAACCACGCATGCTCGGAATCAAGTCGACGCATGCTCGGAAGCATTGAATTTAATTTTTCTCGGCTCGTCGTAGTGTTGTACGTCACCGCGTTCTTGACGGTCGGAATTTGGTGTGACCGTGTGTATGCAAGACAAGTTTGAGCCAAGATTCTGTCGGAAAAAAATCCACGGTTTTGTTGTCGGATTTTCCGATTGTGTGCACGCGGCATAATACTTCTTACTCAATATAATGCGTATTCTTAAAACACTTCCATTTCTCCCCTGTGTTCTTTCTTGAGAATATTTGGTCCCATTTAGTATTGCCTATTAAGGTACACATATTTTCAGAAGTTGGCTCATTTTTGTATTGTGTGGTCCTGTATAGATAGTTTTTTGTTTTCTTGGAAATCTCCTTTCAAACTTGGAGCTCCCCTTCACATTTGTTGGCTACAACATTCTGTTCAGAACTGAGCTGGTTAATAAGCAAGTTAAAGTCCTCAGTTCAACTTATTCTTCTGAAACAAATGTCAGCTCTCCCCCCAATAAATCCAAAACCATTATCTCTTTACAATCCTTTCCCATAAAGTTCTGCTAGACACACCAGTTGTTTAAGCTTGTAAAAAAAAAGTGCCCCTCCATGCAGAATACAAGGTCCGGACCTGAAGAGCAGTCTATTCCGGCTAAATGAAAACAACATGGCAATGTGTGAGACAGACATGTACTGAAAGGAAACCAGGAATTAGAGAGACATTGAGAAGTAAGCACCTGCACCTTGCACAGCTATGGATACTGTTATCTGAACCTTCCCTCAGTCAAAACTGAGCCTCACAGCTATGAAAAGTGATAGCCTGGCAGAGGTTTTGCTCCACAGCCAAAACCAGTTAGGTACAACAACAACTTGAAGTTAGACAGAAGCCCTCCTGTTTTAATTGCTTAGGGACGCATCAATTTACTATCTTTTTCCCGTAGCTGTGTAAATGTCATAGGAAGACATTAAGCCATATAAGGTGAGCAAGTAGTTATTAACGAGGGGAAACAAAAGCATCATCAAGAGGCCGATGAACTGGCAAAATCTTTCCGGTATTTGACTTGACCTAAACTTCTTTTGTTTATAATGTGTTATTCTGTAGTTTGTGATGTCATTTCTAACAACTTTTAACAAAATGACAAAATTTCCCTCTTTACAGTCACTTTTAGGCATGAAGTCGTTGCCACCATGGATTAGAAGTTTGTCCGCTTCTCAAATTTATGTGAAGATATTTTTAAACCATAATGCACTGTATGGCCTTTGAACTACAGCTAGCAGGCTTAAGCCTCGTACACACGGTCGGACTTCCATCGGACTTTTCCGTGGTTTTTTGTCCGAACGGAGTTGGTTGGGAACACCCATAGCATACACACGCTCGGACTTTTCTGCAAACTTTCTTAAAACTTCTTACATCGCGTGTTTTTTCTGCTCTTTTCTGATCTTTACTGCCACCCTTTGGTCAACTTCTGCTATTGTTGGTTGATTTTAACATTAGTTGTTTTGTCCATCGGACTAAAGTCCGATGGTTTTCTGTACACACGGTCGGACTTTGCTCCATCGGACTTTTGTTGGGCAAAAGTTTGTCCGTTTGCAGACCCAACTTTTGTCCGATGAAATCCAAAACCAAACGAAAAAAGTTTGTCCGATGGAGCGTACACACGGTCGGATTGTTGGTCCAACTTGCTCAAAACGAAGTTTGTTGGGCAAAAGTCCGACCGTGTGTACAGGGCTTTAGAATTGTCAATAAGGGGGATTTTTAGTAAAGCTAGCCCCCTCACTATAAAAAAAAAAATGGGGATGGGGTGCACAGAGCAGTCATAGTTTCAATGAATTGGAAGCTGATTATAAAGTAAGGTACACCGACAATCGTCAAAGGGAGAGATTAGAACAACTTTTAGTTGATGCCTTGCCCATATCAAGCTTATTTTTTATTTTTTTGTTAAAATGCTTCCATTTTTGTTTTGTTTTGCTAAAAAGCTTCCCTTTAAAAAAATGTCTCAGGGGTTGGTATTTTTGGATATTCATTTAGTTTGGGGTGTATTTATGTTGTTGGGGCCATTACTTTATGTCAAACTGTTGTTTTTTTTTAGTTTTCTTTCCTGCAAGGCTTTTGTTTCAGGGGTGGAATTTGTTTTGGGGGGAGGGGCATTTTTTTTTCCTTTTATGTGTAGCGATACCCCCAGTTAAGAGGGCTGCCTGCATGACTTTTGGGCCATGTAGTGCACCGCTGTCAACCCCTGGCAATCGGCTCTAACCTCCCTTGGCACAGTTAGTAGGGGATGATAGGATTGTGCGGCCTGTAACTCACAGCGGCACAATCCTATGACAAGAATACACAATAAGGCCTCGTACACACGACCGAGTTTCTCGTCGTAAAAAACACGTCGTTTTTTTCGACGAGATTCTTGTTAAGCTTGTCGATTTTCTCGTCAAGCTTTCTATGCGTACACACTGTCATTTCCCAATTTCCTCGTTGTTCTCCGCGCTCACGTCCAGCACGTACGACGGCACTATAAAGGGGAAGATCTTTTTTCTTGGCGCCACCCCTTGGGCTGCTTTTGCTGATCTCGTGTTACCGCGTGTGAAGTAAAAGTTTGGGAAGAGACAATTCGCGCTTTTCAGTCTTCGTACTTTTCAGATCGTTTTCTGCCGTTCAGTTTGTGCTTGTGGGTTCGTATCTTGACTTTCAGGGCGTCTAGGCAGGTCGTATCTGTTTTACAGTGCGTTCTTGCCTGTTCGTTTCTGTTTTTCATTTCGTTATTCATAGGCCTTGCTGTTCTAAAGTGCGTTCTGTTCTGTACGTTCTGATTAGACGACCGTTTCCTAGCCATGTCGCCTGGACGTTCTCGTCGTCGAGTTCGTGCTGTGCGTGCGCTTGGTGTTCGTCTGCTTGTTTTGGACCAAGACCAGTCCATGAATGGTGTGAGGAGGAGTTCATGGACCAAGAATTGGTTGCTCCAGCGGGACCAATTCTGCCACATGCCTCTGCTGCGGGAGATCGTCGAGAATAATCCTGAGGACTACAGGAATTTTCTGCGGATGTCTGACCCCGTTTTTCAGGAACTGTTGGCTTTGGTGTCCCCCTATATTACCAGGAAGGACACCGTTATGCGGGAAGCCATCAGTGCTGAGCAGAGGCTCATCGCCACATTGCGTTACCTGGCGACAGGGAGAAATCTTCAGGACTTGAAGTTCACGACAGGCATCTCCCCCAGGCTCTGGGCCTCATAATCCCAGACACCTGTTCTGCCATCATCCAAGTCCTGCAGGAGGACTATATTAGGGTAAGTTTGCTCCCTTAACATCACATTTTATGTATTACATGTATGCTAATGTATTGTATTTCTTTCATCCTTCCCTAATTACCATGATTGTAATATGCTGAGAATGATCCCCTTTGTCCCCATGCATGCTGGAAGCTTTAGATTGCCCCTTTTTTCTCCTCCATAAATATTTCCCTTCACTAACTTTTCCAGCAGGGGCGCCTGTTGCTCCAAATGTTTGGGGGTTCAAACCCCAATTTAGGAAATAAACTTCCTCCTTTTTTGCTCTGGTGCCTATTAAACGCCCCCAGTTGTCCCCTCCAATGCAGCCATTTTGTTCCCTCCAATGCAGCCATTTAGTCCCCTCTAATGCAGCCAGTTTCCCCCCAGCCCTGCACTTACCTTCTTGTGGTCAGTGCCATCCTTCTTCTGTCCTTGATGTCTTCTCCTTCCCTTCATCTTGCATCAGCCAATCATGTTACCATTAAACAGACTTGGTGAACATGATTGGCAGAGCAGCCTGTCAGTGTTTACCCAAGGAATGCCCCCCCCCCTGCGTCCCCGATTTTACTTTTAGGAAGCCAATTACATCCCTCAGGTTGTAATGTGCAAGACTATTTTACTACCTGTTTCTGCTATGCAATTTGAACCCCCTAAATGCCGCAATGATTCATATGTCGGTCGCTTTACAAGAGGCCATCCAACTGAATAGTGTGCGGCATAGACAATACATAGGTTCATGCAACGCATGAACCTATGTATTGTTCTGAGTGATGGGCACAGGAGAGAGGGGGCAGTGCTCCAGCGCCCACTCTGGACGCACCGCCACTGCAATGCTATCCTGTGGCCAAACACATCCCCCCCCCCCAAAATAATTTAGTAATGGTCCATCAGAGGGGGTGATGAATATGATAAATGAGCCTTCCATTATACTTTTTTTAAACACCTTAATAAACGTAGAATTTGATTGATGTTGGCCTCTAATTTTTTTGGATAGAATTTCCTTGTAATGTATGACTTTGGTTTTCTAATATTATTTCATCTTGTTTCACTCCACAGCTTCCTTCCACGCCACAGGAATGGCAGACTGTGGCATCGGAGTTTGCCACGCGGTGGGACTTCCCCAACTGCGGTGGTGCCATAGACGGGAAGCACGTCCGCATCGTGCCGCCACCCCGTTCTGGGTCTTACTACTACAACTACAAGGGGTTTCATAGCATTGTGCTGATGGCGGTGGTGTCAGCACGGTATGAATTCCTCTATGTTGATGTAGGGAAAAATGGCCGGATGTCTGATGGGGGATCCTTCATCCAGACGGAGTTTGCCCTCCGTCTCCAGAGTGACGACCTTGCATTGCCACCGGATGCAGGGAATATTGAAGGACTCCCCTTTGTTTTTTTGGCTGATGAAGCCTTCGGGCTCGGACGGCTTCTTATGAGGCCATTTCCTCAGAGGACCCTGACCCCAGAGAAGAGGGTGTTCAATTACCAGCTGGCCAGGGGCCGAAGAGTCGTTGAAAATGCCTTCGGCATAATGGCCAGCCGGTTCCGCCTTTTTATGACTTCCACCCACTTGGCGGACTACAAAATAAACTATGTAGTGTTATGCTGCTGTGTGCTACACAATTTTCTTTGCCGCAAATCGAATTCATATATGGCCTCAGTTTTGCCAGAGGCTGGACTTTCCCCTGCAAATCCCCTGCCGGGCCTGGAATCTGCCCGTCCTGGCTTGCCCCCCCCAAAATGCCCGTGAGGTTCGGGACAAATACATGGAGTATTTCACGGGTAGGGGGGCAATTCCTATGCCAGCCTATGTCTAAGTATCCCAATAAAAAGCTTGTTTAAACCTTTAATTATTTGTTCTTTCCTGTCTCCTAGTTTGTCTTTGTGCATTTGTAGTGCCAAGTGTATTTTACTTTAGTAAATAACAACCATTTCACTATGTAACCTTACAAAAGAACCAAATAAGCTTAGAGGGTATTATAAAAAGAAGCTACACGTTGTTTGTGGTCAAATATTTTACTCTGTGCACATTCTCTTCATTTTTTTTATTTATTTTTTTATTTTGGGTTGGCCTGGCCCCAACCCGGCAATTTTTTGCTTATGAAAATACAAAAATAACAGTTGCATTTCAAAAATTACAACATTGGATACCTCTGAGCAATCGGAGACATTCACTTACACAAACTATGTCTCTATGTGCCCGTCCTAATATGGGGTCCTGCCACCCCTTGCCCAGCCAAAAATTGAATATGCACACATTTGGAATTTTTTTCATCTAGGAAGTTTACAATCCTGATCCCTATTGTCAACATGTGCCATCTGCCATCAGGGGTGATCAATGGACGTGTTTTGGGGGTGCATCCCCTTCCTCAGTTCACCGACTTTAGATACGAGGAAGGGGTTGCACCCACAAAAGACGTACATGGATACCCCCTGATGGCAGATAGCACATGTTGACACACTGTGTGCATATTCAATTTTTGGCTGGTTTGATTGTCAAAAAAATTCAAAAAATTACAAAAACAAACATGTAAAAACAAATGTGTTTGGATGGCTTATTGAATTCTCCCCAAAACATCGAGAATGTCTTTAAATGTTTGTTCCATCACATGGATTCTTTGTTTAATTAGGTCCAGTTCCGTGCTACATTCCATCACTTGCTGGATGAGGCGGAGGGCACTGTCAGCAGAGAACCGTGTACTATCCTTCACAACATTTACATCCCCTAAAAACCAAAAAACAAAGTTATTATAACTCTGCAGGCCTACCTCTCTTACCTGAAGCTGTGGTGACAGATACTGACCTGTTGTGGTGACCAGATCCACAACGTCATCCACCTCTCCTTCCTGCACTTCTCCTTCCTCCACCTCAACTTCCTCTACATCCTTCGGTTGTGGGTCTTTGGGAGTTTGGGGTTGCTTGGAAGTTGTGGGGTGCATGTGCTCCCTGGAGTGTCCTCCTCCCAGTCTTCTCTCCCCTATGAGAATAAAACAAAAGGTCTATTTATCACACTGTAAATCTCATTGTTAAAATAAAAACAGGCTAAATTGCTTGGAAGTGGGGTACAAGTGTGTGTTTGTGCGGAATTTAAAGAAGAATGCATTATTTATGACCCAAAATATGTTTAGTATTCACATTTGGATGTAATTTATTTGACATGGAGGCACGACAAAAATTCTCTGATGCACCTGTGTGGGACACCCAAAAAAGGCGGGTCTGGTGGCCCACACTATAGTGCTCCAAAGTACAGATGTGGAAGCAGCTGCTGAGTGTCCTCTCCTTTACACTGATAAAAGTTTGCATTTCATTCTCTTTACAAACACATCATCTAGACTAAAAAATTATCAACAATATTTGATCAAAAATGGCAGATGTCTAATTACTTTTGTGGCTCTAAAATAAGCCAAAACCGTGGATAGTGGCCGAACGAAGTGTCGGTAACGTAACGAACGATTACTGTGCCCAACCAAGTTCAAAATATTGGTTATAAAAAGTAAAAATTCGCGCTAGGTGCAAAGTGATTTAAAAAAATAAATAAATGAATATGTCCCTTAAGGAAACCTGCTGCTAAACACCAAAAAAACCTTTGATATAAAAGGTACAAACAAAATGAGTATACAAAAATAGTGTAGCGCTGGAAAGAACTGTATATATCTATACAGTTAAAATTAAATACGTGAAAAAAGTATCAAAAACACTAATAAAACAATACAAATAAACCAATCAAGTTCATAAGTGCCCGTGAAGAAAGAAGATTATAAAATAAATGTGTAGAGGATTTCCTCTATATTGATGATAAGAGTTCCACAGAGAAGATATCCGATGAAGCTGGTAAGTGCTATTCCAACAAGAAGTGAAGATCCCGCCACCAAAGTGAGAAATGAAGGCTTACCAGACAGCCTGCGACCGCCCTTCTCAGGGGGGTCAAAACAAGCTTAGTAGAGCGATGTTCACTCCATGGAAGGCAGAGAAATTCCAGTGAAGACACTTCATCCACAATAGGCGAGTCTCCAGAGACGTGTCTGCACAGCTGATCCAAATCGGAGATGAAAAACACTCTTGATTGATCAGAGTGAATAATCCTCAGCAGTTAAAACGATGTCCAAAGAGAAGAAAGAAAAACTTTCCATAGTGTAGCATTCATCAGGGAAGTTTTATTAGAAATGAACAGGAGAGAAAACAGCTCTCACATAGGTATATAAAAATAATGATAAAACGAGAAAATCCTTGCAAGGAAATAAAAAAGCTCTGAGTTTCTGTCAAAGGCTGATTCGCGCGTGCGGGGAAAAGATGTTAGTTAGAACGTCATGGGCGGGCGACGTGTGCGGAGCGACGTGTTCGAATTTTGACGCATGCGTGGTGTGTATATAGCAAACACACATGTGACTATAGTACGTTCGGTGTGCGGAGAGAGGAGTTCAAGTGACGGACGTGCGAACGAAGGTATGTGATTTTGTGAATTGTTGGCCTATACTGTCTTGAGATTGTTGGAGGATATATATGGTGACTAGGATGTTAAGGAGGTTAGACTGTTTGCCTCACATTAGTTAAATATAATTTATTTAACTTGCAGATACAATATGAATGTCTTTATTAGCGACAAAGAGTTCCTGGCGGAATTTATTGACCGTGTAAGGGAGCTGCCGGCTCTGTGGGAGACGAAAAACCCCATCCATAAAAAAAGAGGGGTGAGAAAAGCAGCGCTGGAGAAGCTGCTCCCATTTGTGCATACCAAGGTGCCCACAGCCACAGCAAAACAAGTGGACACTAAAATTGGGAGCTTGAGAGGTACCTACAGGACTGAACGCTCTAAGGTGCTGGCTTCTCAGAGGTCAGGAGCAGCAGCAGATGATGTTTATGTCCCGATTTTGTGGTACTACAACAGGATGTCCTTTCTGGATGACCACATTGAGACAAGGCCATCACTCTCCACTCTTCCCCCCAGACTTCCCTGCAGCCAACCTGAGCCTTCTCTGGAGCAAGAGGAGGCAGCCATCCTGGATGATCCTGATTTGGCCATCTGGAGCCAGGTATAGTATTAACTGAAAATGTATTGGGATAAAATTAATGTTTGACAAATATGTCAAGATGAGAAACATACATTATTTTGGATTCCACAAGTGAAATCAAGATCTGTAGACATTATTCTGCACTTAATTGGGTGCTAAATAGTCAATCTGATGTAGTGGTAAATTTAAAGCAAGGATTTATGCATTTACATTCTAATTGCTTCAATCAGGATTACAAAGTTTGATGCAAAGATTAAACCAACATATTAAACTATGTTCCTTTTTCATACACAGGATGAAATCAGCCAGGAGGAGGGTCTGGAAACTGTCAGCCAGGAGGTGGCAGGGCCCAGTGGCAGCCAGGAGGTGGCAGGGCCCAGTGGCAGCCAGGAGGTGGCAGGGCCCAGTGCCAGCCAGGAGGTGGCAGGGCCCAGTGGCAGACAGGAGGTGGCAGGGCAAAGGAGAAGCACCAGATCCCAGGTGCCTCCCATCCGGCTTCACAAAAGAGGCAGGAGGGACAGGACCACCAGTGAGGCAACAATGGCCCTTATTAAAGAGGCCCATGCCACCCTCAAGGAGCCCACATCCCCTGAAGAGGCCATTGCCAGCCTAGTGGAGGCTAAGTTCAAGGTGATGAGCATGGAGCAACGCCTCCTATGCGAGCCCCTGCTCATCACCTTGCTCAACAAGGGGGTGATGGAGAAAATTACCCCCAATACCGCCATATGTGAGGTGGCCCAACTGACCCAACCTCAACCTCCACCTTCTTCTTCTGCCCCACCCCCTTCTGCTACACCTCCACCTTCTTCTTCTGCCCCACCCCCTTCTGCTACACCTCCACCTTCTTCTTCTGCCCCACCCCCTTCTGCTACACCTCCACCTTCTTCTTCTGCCCCACCCCCTTCTGCTACACCTCCACCTTCTGCCCCACCCCCTTCTGCTACACCTCCACCTTCTTCTCCTGCCCCACCCCCTTCTGCTACACCTCCACCTTCTGCCCCACCCCCTTCTGCTACACCTCCACCTTCTGCCCCACCCCCTTCTGCTACACCTCCACCTTCTTCTTCTGCCCCACCCCCTTCTGCTACACCTCCACCTTCTTCTTCTGCCCCACCCCCTTCTGCTACACCTCCACCTCCTCCTCCTGACAGGAGTACCCCTCCAGTGGGCCAGCCTCCAGCCAAACGAAGAAGGAAGGCTGCAGGGAAGGCTTCAGGAAAGGCTGCAGGGAAGGCTTCAGGAAAGGCTGCAGGGAAGGTTGCCAGGAAGAAGAGGAAGTGATGGCCTTGCTTCATTGTGGTCGGACAGAAGGCAGCCTGTTGTAGTACCACACACTTGGGACATATATATCACCTGCTGCTGTTCCTGACCTCTGGGAGGCCAGCATCAGATTGTGTTCAGAAATGTTGGCCTTCTCAAGCTCCCAATTTTAGTGTCCACACAGGGTTGCTGTGTGCTCTGGGGTCCCTGGGATGCACAAATGGCAGCAGCTTCTCCAGCGCTGCCTTCTCTTTATTTAATTTATAAACATGAATAAATGTGATTTTTGTTTAAGTTCATACTTGACTATGTGTATTTTTAAATAAACAAAATCAAGCTTTGGAGTAAGCAGATACATTTGACTGACAATAAAAGGGACAGATATCACCCCCCCCAAAAGAATAACTAAATCTGATTAGCACAAAAACATGGTGGGAAATTTAAATAATATAGATTCCAAAATTAAATGGGAGATCAGTATCAAAACATTGTGAAATTCTAATTATCATCATTTTGAAAAATCTAACCATTTAAATTATTCCTAAAAACTTGCACGATATAATACACATAAATCTTATAAAGAGCAGCATGAAAAAGGTTAAAAATAAGGCATAACTCTGTGTGAATATCAGCAGCAAAAGAAGGTCACTCGTTTTGATTAATGTAACATTCTAACGAAGATTTCAATGCAGAACATTTAAACGATGAAATATTTTTGAGCGTGACGAATATGCTCTCTCCATTACGAAGGCTTGTTTTACCAGAAGATGCGCTCCCGTCTCATAGTTGCTTGTGAGCATGCGCGCTTTTGGAAGAGTCGTAAAAGCATACACACAAACCATTTTCTCGTCACAAAACAGGCCGACGAGAAACACGACGAGGAAATCTGGAATCCTGACGAGAAAATAGAGAGCAGGTTCTCTATTTTCTCGTCGAGATTCTCGGCAATTTTCTCGTCGTAAAACCATACACACGAACGTTTTTCTCGACAAAAAAACTCTCGCGG
Source organism: Rana muscosa (assembly GCA_029206835.1). NCBI lineage: Eukaryota > Metazoa > Chordata > Amphibia > Anura > Ranidae > Rana > Rana muscosa. Next base: position 4,499,833 of record JARGYO010005562.1, read on the forward strand.
CACTTTTCTTGACTGTTTTGGATGAGAAACTCGGTCGTGTGTACGAGGCTTAAGGCTTTAAAATTTCCTTTACCTATTTCTTCTATAAAGTAAAGAACACGGACACCAATATGCTTATCCCTTGTATGTTTACTTTGATTAATGGGTAAGCAGTAAAACAGGTGGGTACATGTCATAAGCAGAGCCCTGCAATAAACAGTGTTAACAAGCAAACAGGTATTCAAACGTTATGCAACTCTAACAGTCCCCTTTGCGGCTACTTCCCCTCGTGGGCAATATGGCGCCCAGGAATGTCTATGCTAACCAGTCAGGCCTGACCGAACTAAAGTGGAAGTCCTGCAGGGAAATCTTCACTAGCAACGGTGGTGCACTTGAAGAACAGAATTGTAATCCACCAAGGTAACAAAAGTACTGTGTCTACTTATGAGCAGGTGCTCTCTCACCCAACCGGACCAGTCCGCGTCCGTTTCTTCTGCTGCGGTGCCTAAACACACCGATCCCTCAACATCCGGGTCTTCGGTCCTCCTGGCAAAGGTGCAGGATAACGGAGAGACGTCCCTCAGGTTCCTCGGTGCGCGCGGAAGGCTCTTTGGAGAAAAATATAGACAAAAGCCCGCACATATAAAAAATACCTTGTTACATCTCCAGCTCGGTAAAGGCTGGATATACCCGCATGAAATAACAAAGTAGGAATTTGTCCAAAGTCGCAAAGCATTTGGGCATGAACATCCTGGGAAAAACAGAAAGGGAATGCAAAAAGGACCCCCAGGGCCAAGACTGCACGGCGCCCCTCCATTACAGGAATGGGGGAGTGCCATGCAGAATAGGCCCACCGACGCAGAACAGCGGCAAAAACTAAAGCGCCACCCAACGGAGTGTGGCACCGTGGTATGCCGCAAAAAACGAGACGCTCGCTCCAACTCAAAAAAGGGGAGGTGGGGAACGAGCTCCCGTGCGTCGGGCGGGGACGAACCGAGCAACGGAATGTACGAAGGCATAGAGCAGTGGCAATATGATCTAAATTTAAAAATATTTAAAATATGAAAAAATTATCATATGTTGAACCCAGCAGGTTCCTACATGTCCCCTTAAAAATGGGGGCAAAAATAAGTGCAAAACGGTGTGTGGATGTAATTCAATGTGGCAGTCAAATGTAGATGACTGATGGAACTTGGAGAGATGTAAAAAAGGCTGGAAATCAGACAGGTTGTAAATAACAAAGTCCTTAAATGCACAGGACAAAAAGGGAACATACATTAGTTATTTTAGTACCAAAACAGATTCTCAATCAACTCCATCAACAGCAAAACAAGTATCAACAGGTTAGTAATCAACTCTATGAATGATATAGCAGACATAACCCAAAAATATTCATTCTTTTTCGCAACCACCTGAATTAAAGTCGTCCAAAAATGGGCGGAAACTTAGTTGGGTATTTAAACCTGGAGGTGAGGTTGCATTGAGGTCGGCAATCCAGCGAACCTCTTTCTGGAGCAGGATTTTATTCCAATCCCCGCCTCTACTATCTGGGTTTACCCGGTCTAAAATGGTAAATAGAAAGCGGGGAGGGATGCCTGCATGATTATCACGTACATGCCGACCCAAGGGGAGATCTGGGTTGGCGTATTTGATACTTGTAATATGGCGGGCTGCTCTTTTGAAGAATTGTAGTTTGGGCTTCTCTACATAAAAACACTGGCACTGACACATTGTCATGGAGATCCTGCCAGTAACAGGCGCCCTGGACTTCCTGGTTCCCGATTGCGTGCGCGATCGCGCGGGCGCGCGCGCGCCCTGCGGGTGGCGCCAGAAGGGCTATTTAAATCCATCAACTACAGACAGTCCCTGCTGTCTGCTCTACAGCGTTAGTGCCTGAGAAACCTGATCTGTGTTCCCATCTGTATCTGACCCGGCTTGCCAGTGACCTCCCAGCTATCCGCCTGCACCCGACCTCCGGCCCGTTGTGACCTCTGTACCTTGCTGCCTGCCAGTTTACCGACCCGGCTTGTCTGACTACCCCGCTGATCCCAGGCCCCAGCCCTGGTCTGCTGAGCTGTTCTAGTCCTGCTTCCTGAAGGGCCATCTGCTGTGTTCCAGAGTTCCTGTCTGTCTGCTGTGTTCCAGAGTTCCTGATTCCTGTCCATCTGCTGTGTTCCAGAGTTCCTGGTTCCTGTCTGTCTGCTGTGTTCCAGAGTTCCTGGTTCCTGTCTACCTGCTGTGTTCCTGAGTTCCTGGATCCTGTCCATCTGCTGTGTTCAGGAGTTCCTGGTTCATGTTCTTCTGCTGTGTTCCTGAGTTCCTGGTTCTGGTCTACCTGCCATACCTCAGTGCACCTGGACCCAGCCCAGACTATCCAGCCACCTGCTCCGTGGTTGATCCTGCCAGGCACTCGTACCCCTTCTACCTCCGTGCCTCCTGTTACACTACCAGGGGCCGCTGGTGGAAGCCGTAAGGGAGGCCTCCCTCTGCTAAACCGGGCTCGTCACCATCAGGTACGTGACAGTAGCAGACAGCCATGTCTGAGCCCGAGCAGGGAGCCTCACCTATGGAGGAACTTTGCCGGCACCTGCCGGGATTGACTGAAGCGGTCAAGAACCTTCAACAAGGCTACACCCACCTGGAAGGACAAGTGTGGGCTTCTCTCCAACCCTTCTGGAGCCCAAGGGGGTCCTCTTGCCTCCACCTCTTCAGCCGGGACAGGGTCCACACCCACAGTGGTCATGCTTCCTCCTGAACTCAGGGTCCCTACACCCGAAAAATTCTCCGGGGATCGGAGCAATTTCAGGGCTTTCCGCAACTCCTGCGAATTGTACTTCGCCCTACAGCCCCGCACCTTCTCTTTGGAAGCCACCAAGGTGGGTTTTGTGATCTCCCTACTCTCAGGAGACCCTCAGAGCTGGGCTCACCGTCTGCTGGAAAGGAAGGATGCGGCTTTGGACAGTCTTACCGCATTCTTTGATGCCTTGGCCCAGCTGTATGAGGACAGCCAGCTCTCAGTTACCGCAGAAACCGCCTTGCGTACCCTTTAGCAGGGGCGCAGAGCGGCAGAGGACTATGTAGCGGAATTTAGGCGATGGAGCGCGGATACCAATTGGAATGACGCCGCTCTCCGCCATCAGTTCCGCATAGGACTCTGATCCTTTGAAAGACGAGCTGGCTAGAGTCGGTATACCACAGACTCTGAATCTATTAATTGATTTGACTATTCAGATTGACCGATGTTTGAGGGAACGGAGGGCCGAGAGGGCCACGGGCTTCCCTCGTCCAACCTGGATGCTTCCCCGGGCTCCCAGCCATCTGCACCCAACTCCTGCTGCACCTCTGTCCCCTACACCTGATGTACCTGAGCCCATGCAGCTCGGAGTCCTTCGTCCTTCCCTCACTCAGGAGGAACGCCAGCGTGGACGAAAGCATAACTTGTGCCTGTACTGTGGGGAACCCGGACATTACGTCAGAAACTGTCCCCTGAAGTTTCGTAAGTGTTTCTCAGTATCTCCTGACTTAACCAGCTCCCAGGCCAAGTCTACATCTCACCTTGCCCTTTCTGTCTCCCTACAGCTCCCAGGAAGGACTCTGCAAGTGTCCGCCATTATTGATTCTGGGGCTTGCAGTTGCTTCATGGACTCAACCTTTGCCCGCGCACATCTGATTCCCCTTCTTACCAAGACCCATGGACTTTGTGTTCACCTGGCTGACGGTCCATTATCAAGTCTGGACCCGTGGTTCAGGAGACGGCCCCTATACCTGTCACCATCTCCACCACTACCGGGATTCACCGAGAGTACCTCCGTCTGGACATTATCTCTTCTCCCTTGTTCCCTCTGATCCTCGGTATGCCCTGGTTGCAGGCCCACAATCCCACCATCAACTGGGCCACGGGGGTAGTTACCTTTCCTTCCCCCTATTGTCAACAGTCCTGCGGCTCACATGAGCTCCCTGGGCCGGTCACCTTAATGTGTACCGATACTGAGGCTGGAATACATCAGGCCATCCCTGACGTTTACTTGGACTTTCTCGATGTATTCAGCAAGCAAGGGGCCGAGACACTACCACCCCATCGGGCCTATGATTGCCCCATCGACCTACTTCCCGGTGCAGCGATTCCGTTCGGCAGGATCTTCCCGCTAACTGAGGTGGAACAGGGAGCATTAAAGAACTATATTGATGAAAATTTACACAAGGGATTCATCTGCCCCTCTACGTCGCCAGCAGGCGCAGGCATCTTCTTCGTAGAGAAGAAGGACCACACCCTCCGACCCTGTGTGGATTACCGTGAACTGAATAAGATCACAATTAAAAATCGCTACCCTCTCCCCCTGGTACCAGAGCTATTTCAGAGATTGGGAGCTGCTACCATCTTTACCAAGCTTGATCTCCGCGGAGCCTACAACCTGGTTCGCATCAAGGAGGGGGATGAATGGAAGACTGCCTTCCGCTCCCGATTCGGACATTTTGAGTACTTGGTAATGCCCTTCGGGTTGTGCAACGACCCTGCCACCTTCCAGTACTTTATTAATGATGTTCTCCGGGACTTCCTAGATCTTTTTGTCATTGTCTATCTGGACGATATACTAATCTTTTCTTCCTCCCTTGATTCTCACCGCAGGCATGTCAGAAGTGTGTTGGGTCGGCTTCGCCAGCATAGCCTGTATGCGAAGGCCAAAAAATGTGAGTTTGAGCTGGAAAGTATAGCATTCCTGGGGTTAATCATCTCCAGCGAAGGCATCAGGATGGACCCACAGAAGATTACCGCAATCCTGGACTGGCCAGTGCCAGCGGATAAAAAGGGAATCCAACGGTTCGTTGGATTCGCCAATTTTTACCGCAAATTCATCCGGGGGTTCTCGACCATCATTGCCCCTATCACCCAGTTGACCAAGCAAGGGACCCGCTTCCACTGGTCCCCTGAGGCCCAAAAAGCCTTCGAGGTCCTGAAAGGGCTCTTTACCTCTGCCTCGATCCTGAAGCACCCGGATTCATCACTGCCGTTCGTACTTGAGGTAGATGCCTCCGAAGTCGCGGTAGGAGCAATACTGTCTCAAAGACAAGGAACCAGGGCCTTGCTTCACCCGGTAGCTTTCTTTTATCGCAAACTATCTGCGACAGAGAGGAACTACGACGTGGGGGACCGAGAACTACTGGCGATCAAGTCTGCGTTGGAAGAATGGCGATATCTACTTGAGGGAGCTGCCCACCCGATTCTGATATTTACTGACCATAAGAATCTGGAATATCTGAAGACCGCAAAGAGACTGAAACCGCGACAAGCCAGATGGGTTCTCTTTTCACGTCACTTACCGTCCTGGTGCCAAGAACACTAAACCCGATGCCTTGTCTCGGATGTTCCATGAATCTAAGGAAACCTCTTCTCCCGATACCATCCTCGCCCCTGGAAATTTCCTTCTTCTTCAAGAAGATCTACTTACCCGGATCAGACAAGCCACCACTGGGCAGAGACCCTCCTCTGAGTCAGAATTGCAGGCTAAAGATGGGCTGTTGTGGCATCAGAACAGGATCTACGTACCGGAGGAACTAAGGGTAACCGTGTTGGAACTCTGCCACGACCATGCCCTTGTCGGACACTTTGGCATTGCCAAAACCATTGACCTGGTACAGCGCACCTTCTGGTGGCCTCGATTACGCGAGGATTGCAGGAGGTTCGTGGAGTCCTGTACTACTTCCACCAGAAACAAGGGGTCCAGATCCAAGGCCTGGGGACTACTGAGACCCTTACCTGTTCCAGACAGGCCTTGGAAAATGCTGTCCATTGACTTTATTGTTGAGTTGCCCCCGGTGGAGAATCACACCACAATCTTTGTGATAGTGGACCGCCTGTCCAAGATGGCACATTTCGTTCCCATGAAAGGGACTCCCTCAGCCCCTGAAACCGCACAGGTGTTCATCAGAGAGGTCATCAGACTCCACGGGGTGCCTGCCAATATTGTTTCTGATCGGGGGGTACAATTTACCTCCCGATTCTGGAGATCCCTCTGCAAGACTCTGGAGATTGAGTTATCGTTTTCTTCTGCCTACCATCCCCAGACCAACGGACAGACGGAGAGGACAAATCAGACCCTCGAGCAATACCTGCGCTGCTTCTCCTCTTTTGCCCAGAACGATTGGCTCTTCCTGCTTCCGTTGGCCGAGTTTGCCTATAACAACTCTATCCATTCTGCTACCAGCCAGACTGCATTTTTTGCAAACTACAGTTTTCACCCTACATTTCTGCCCAACTCCCTCCCTGAGTGTTCGGTGCCTGCAGTCCAGGAAAAATTGAACTTTTTGTCGTCTAATAATCAACTTCTGCGTGAAACCATGGCAAGGACCCAGGAACACAACAAGACGGTCTACGACAGGAAGAGACGGGTTGAATTAGTGCTGGTTCCCAGCGACCAAGTATGGCTTTCTACCTGAAACCTGAGGATGGCATGCCCCTCCAAAAAATTGGGCCCCAAATTCTTAGGGCCATTTCCTGTCAAAAGGAAAATTAATGAAGTAGCCTACGAGCTGGAGCTTCCCGACTCTCTCAGAGTCCATCCGATCTTTCATGTCTCTCTGCTGAAACCTTCAGTCTCCAACCCATTCCCTGGTCGAAGTCCGGTTCACCCTGATCCCATCATCATAGACGGGGAGCAGGAATTTGAGGTGGAAGCTATTATGAACTTTAGGAGGAGAAATAACCAGAACCAATTTCTGGTTAAATGGAAAGGTTACGGACCCGAAGAGAACTCTTGGGAGCCTGAGGAGAACATTCATGCTAGGAGGCTGATACAAGCTTTCAGGAGATCTCACCCCGAAAAGTGTACCAGGATGGGCATCCGGAGGCTGCCCCTTGGGGGGGGGGGGCAATGTCATGGAGATCCTGGCAGTAACAGGCGCCCTGGACTTCCTGGTTCCCGATTGCGCGCGCGATCGCGCGCGCGCCCTGCGGGTGGCGCCAGAAGGGCTATTTAAATCCATCAACTACAGACAGTCCCTGCTGTCTGCTCTACAGCGTTAGTGCCTGAGAAACCTGATCTGTGTTCCCATCTGTATCTGACCCGGCTTGCCAGTGACCTCCCAGCTATCCGCCTGCACCCGACCTCCGGCCCGTTGTGACCTCTGCTCTGCCTTGTCCCTCTGTACCTTGCTGCCTGCCAGTTTACCGACCCGGCTTGTCTGACTACCCCGCTGATCCCAGGCCCCAGCCCTGGTCTGCTGAGCTGTTCTAGTCCTGCTTCCTGAAGGGCCATCTGCTGTGTTCCAGAGTTCCTGGTTCCTGTCCATCTGCTGTGTTCCAGAGTTCCTGGTTCCTGTCTGTCTGCTGTGTTCCAGAGTTCCTGGTTCCTGTCCATCTGCTGTGTTCCAGAGTTCCTGGTTCCTGTCTGTCTGCTGTGTTCCAGAGTTCCTGGTTCCTGTCTACCTGCTGTGTTCCTGAGTTCCTGGATCCTGTCCATCTGCTGTGTTCCAGAGTTCCTGGTTCCTGTTCTTCTGCTGTGTTCCTGAGTTCCTGGTTCCGGTCTACCTGCCATACCTCAGTGCACCTGGACCCAGCCCAGACTATCCAGCCACCTGCTCCGTGGTTGATCCTGCCAGGCACTCGTACCCCTTCTACCTCCGTGCCTCCTGTTACACTACCAGGGGCCGCTGGTGGAAGCCGTAAGGGAGGCCTCCCTCTGCTAAACCGGGCTCGTCACCGTCAGGTACGTGACACACATCAATAAATGACCCCAGGTGTTTTGCAGTTAGCATAGTGTTTTGGTTTATGCTTTTTTCCATTTGGTAATATAAATTTGGGCTGTGTGTTCACATATCGACAAACCGAACAGCCACCAAACATATAGGTGCCAACTCTTTTGCATGGGTCGGTTCGAAAGGAACCAACATATTCACTTTGGACCAAATGGTCTCTTAGTGAGCCTGCTCTTCTAAATGTTATATTTGGAGTGGCAGAAATGTGTGGATTTAAATTTGGATCTATTTGTAGTAAGTGCCAGTGTTTTTGTAGGATTTTTTTAAGGGCTTTGTGCTGAGTACTATATGTCGTTATCAATCGAGTGATTGGTTTTGAGATGTTGTCTGTTTTTTTGGAAAATAACAAATCATGTCTTGTTTGTCCACCAGCACGCTTGAAGTCTTTTTATAAGCATGTAGATGAGTAAACCCTATCCAAGAGGCGATTTCTAAGTAGATCAGCCTCTTTGACTAATTCTTGCGCAATTGCGTCTGAGCCTTAGGTACTGTCCATACGGTATGGACATAACTAAAGGCTGAGGGTGCGAGCTTGACGCATGAAGAATGGTATTGCCAGCGGTCTCTTTGCGATAGAGACCGCTGGACAAAGAACCATCTGCTGACTTAGTAATGTTTAGGTCAAGAAAAGTGATAGATGTGTCACTAAACGTCATGGTGAAATAGAGATATGAAGTGTTTTTGTTCATGGTACGGATGAAAGCTTGTAAATGTTCCGGTGTACTATCCCATATCATTAGAATATAATCTATATACCTAAACCATGATAGAACATGGGAGGTATATGATGATAAATTGTCACTCGATAGCAAAGATTTTTCCCACTCCCCCAGGTACAGGTTGGCATACGATGGGGCACAGCATGTCCCCATTGCAACTCCCTGTACCTGGAGGTAGTGGGAACCATCAAAAGAAAAAATATTGTGAGTCAGAATGAAGTTCAAAGCCTTAACAAGAAAGAGGTTGAACTTCCGGTCATCTCTATGCGATTGTGATATAGCCCGCTGAATGGCTAGAAGTCCCTTGTCATGAGGGATAGAGCTATATAATGACTATGTCAATTGCAACTAATAAAGCATGTGGAGGAATATGCAAACCTTCTAAATTTTGTATTAAATTAATAGTATCCTTTACATACGAGGACAAGTTGGTGACAAAGGGTCTTAGATGACTGTTGATGAATTTACTCAGGTTTTCGGTTTTGAACCGTTTCCTGAGATGATCGGGCGACCTGGCAGATTTTCAAATTTTTTGTGTATTTTTGGGAGACGGTATAGAGTCGGGATGCGTGGGTGAGATGTTCTAATGTACTCCCAGACATCCCTGTCTATGGCCCCATTACAGAAAGCTCCATCCACCAACTCATAGAATGCGCTGTCGAACTTGTCCACAACACCCCCCGAGATGGGTTTGTACCATGATTAATTATTGACAACATCTTTATACATAGTTGCATATTGCTCGTTAGTCATAATAATGACATTGCCACCCTTATCGGATGGTTTAATGGTATCGGATGCATTAATGCCATGCACATTAACGTGTAGCATAATGCATGATAACAAACTGCAGTGTTGTGAATGGGCTCTGAAAAATACATGTTGCAGGTTTTATGTTATTATTTTTATGTTAATATGTTATATTTCAAAATCCTCGTTTATATTACTGTTACTTTTTAGGAGTACACATCGGGGGAGAGAGATCTGGGAAAGAGGAGGGCTGATGGCCTTACAATCCTCCTGACGATAGTAATGTACACCAGTACTGTTGTGTATTAGAGATGTGCACTGCTGAAAAATGTGTTTGCTTTTGTTTCATTCGCTCTGTTTTTTTTTTTTTTTCATTTTTCGGGTCATTCGTTATGATCGAAATTCGTTATTTCGAGTAAATTCGGAAATTAGAAAATTTGTAAATTAGAAAATCCAAAAATAAGAACGAAAATTTGAAAATTCAAAGTAACAAAAATCTGAGAATAAGAACAAAAATCTGAAAAATTCTAAAATCCTAAATAACTAATGTGTACAAAAAATATTTATGCGCTACTAAAAAATGAGTAAATCAACTGCTGCAAAGCACTGAAAGGTAAGAACCGTGACCTGAAAAGAATTATGTATAGGGAGTAGTGCTGAGCTGATTAAAAGAAAATATAGTGCTCTGAATCTCAAAGGTTTCTTGTCCTAACATCCAGGAGGATATATTAGACAGTGTGAGATATCATAAAATATAATACCAAGCAATAAAACATTAATATACGTCTGTATTCGTAAGGTGCTTGTGCTACAAACAAGTGCTGAAGCTATGGTAAAGTGCAATAGTGCATGAATCCGTGATAAATGAATAGTATCTTGAAACAATGATAAAGTGCAAGAACGTGCATATATCCGTGACAGAAATACTGTGCAATATCCTGTACTAACAGCAAGTACTGAAGTAAGGTAAAGTGCAAATGTGCATGGGATCTGTGACACAAAGAAAATTATTGCTAAACAGTAACAATATTTGTGCAAAACAGCTGCTGAAACAATACAAAAATGTGTTGAAGGATTGTCCTTTTAAAGTTGAGCAATAAAACTTTTAAATAATAACGTGCAAAACAGTGTTGCTAAGAAAAAAGTCCAAAGCAAGTCCTCATGGGCTAAAGTGCTGTGATAGGGTGCTTAAGTGTTGTCTTCAGTGACCTCCACACTGTGACTTCTCTATTTGTGGTATAAGGATGGCCCCTTACTAGGGATGAGCTTCGTGTTCGAGTCGAACATACGTTCGACTCGAACATCGGCTGTTCGATCGTTCGACGAAGATCGAACGATTTGGGCCGTTCGCGCCAAATTCGAGTGACGCGAACGGCCCACAATGCACTACGCCATCGCAGTGTCATCCAGGCGCTGTGATTGGCCAAGCATGCACTGTGACCCCGCATGCTTGGCCAATCACAGCGCCGGCAGCGAGGAGAGCAATGATTGGCCACAGGCAGGATGCCTGTGGCCAATTATTGCTGAGGGTGTTTAGTACACGCCCCACACTATAAAAGGCCGCCAGCACGGCGGCCTAGTGTAGTGTGTTCCGGAGCAGGGATAGAGCAGCATAGGCAGGGACAGTGACTTTTATTTCTTTCTTGCTTAACCTGGATTCCTTTAGTTTAGGGAAAGAGAAGGATAGGTAGGGAGAGTGTCAGTGTGTTTTGTGCTTGTGCTATATTGTGCTTAAAAAAAACATTTTTTCTAGGGACAGAAAACTGTAGGTAGGGAGAGTGTCAGTTTCTTTCACTGTGAAAGTCCTTGTTTCCAGGGACCTGGAAGGACAGTGAGTGAATTCTCCTTGTGCTAAATTGTGCTTAAAAAAAACATTTTTTCTAGGGACAGAAAACTGTAGGTAGGGAGAGTGTCAGTTTCTTTCACTGTCAAAGTCCTTGTTTCCAGGGACCTGGAAGGACAGTGAGTGAATTCTCCTTGTGCTAAATTGTGCTTAAAAAAAACATTTTTTCTAGGGACAGAAAACTGTAGGTAGGGAGAGTGTCAGTTTCTTTCACTGTGAAAGTCCTTGTTTCCAGGGACCTGGAAGGACAGTGAGTGAATTCTCCTTGTGCTAAATTGTACTTAAAAAAAACATTTTTTCTAGGGACAGAAAACTGTAGGTAGGGAGAGTGTCAGTTTCTTTCACTGTGAAAGTCCTTGTTTCCAGGGACCTGGAAGGACAGTGAGTGAATTCTCCTTGTGCTATATTGTGCTTAAAAAAAACATTTTTTCTAGGGACAGAAAACTGTAGGTAGGGAGAGTGTCAGTGTGTTTTGTGCTTGTGCTATATTGTGCTTAAAAAAAACATTTTTTCTAGGGACAGAAAACTGTAGGTAGGGAGAGTGTCAGTTTCTTTCACTGTGAAAGTCCTTGTTTCCAGGGACCTGGAAGGACAGTGAGTGAATTCTCCTTGTGCTAAATTGTGCTTAAAAAAAACATTTTTTCTAGGGACAGAAAACTGTAGGTAGGGAGAGTGTCAGTTTCTTTCACTGTGAAAGTCCTTGTTTCCAGGGACCTGGAAGGACAGTGAGTGAATTCTCCTTGTGCTAAATTGTGCTTAAAAAAAACATTTTTTCTAGGGACAGAAAACTGTAGGTAGGGAGAGTGTCAGTTTCTTTCACTGTGAAAGTCCTTGTTTCCAGGGACCTGGAAGGACAGTGAGTGAATTCTCCTTGTGCTAAATTGTGCTTAAAAAAAACATTTTTTCTAGGGACAGAAAACTGTAGGTAGGGAGAGTGTCAGTTTCTTTCACTGTCAAAGTCCTTGTTTCCAGGGACCTGGAAGGACAGTGAGTGAATTCTCCTTGTGCTAAATTGTGCTTAAAAAAAACATTTTTTCTAGGGACAGAAAACTGTAGGTAGGGAGAGTGTCAGTTTCTTTCACTGTGAAAGTCCTTGTTTCCAGGGACCTGGAAGGACAGTGAGTGAATTCTCCTTGTGCTAAATTGTGCTTAAAAAAAACATTTTTTCTAGGGACAGAAAACTGTAGGTAGGGAGAGTGTCAGTTTCTTTCACTGTCAAAGTCCTTGTTTCCAGGGACCTGGAAGGACAGTGAGTGAATTCTCCTTGTGCTAAATTGTGCTTAAAAAAAACATTTTTTCTAGGGACAGAAAACTGTAGGTAGGGAGAGTGTCAGTTTCTTTCACTGTGAAAGTCCTTGTTTCCAGGGACCTGGAAGGACAGTGAGTGAATTCTCCTTGTGCTATATTGTGCTTAAAAAAAACATTTTTTCTAGGGACAGAAAACTGTAGGTAGGGAGAGTGTCAGTGTGTTTTGTGCTTGTGCTATATTGTGCTTAAAAAAAACATTTTTTCTAGGGACAGAAAACTGTAGGTAGGGAGAGTGTCAGTTTCTTTCACTGTGAAAGTCCTTGTTTCCAGGGACCTGGAAGGACAGTGAGTGAATTCTCCTTGTGCTAAATTGTGCTTAAAAAAAACATTTTTTCTAGGGACAGAAAACTGTAGGTAGGGAGAGTGTCAGTTTCTTTCACTGTGAAAGTCCTTGTTTCCAGGGACCTGGAAGGACAGTGAGTGAATTCTCCTTGTGCTAAATTGTGCTTAAAAAAAACATTTTTTCTAGGGACAGAAAACTGTAGGTAGGGAGAGTGTCAGTTTCTTTCACTGTCAAAGTCCTTGTTTCCAGGGACCTGGAAGGACAGTGAGTGAATTCTCCTTGTGCTAAATTGTGCTTAAAAAAAACATTTTTTCTAGGGACAGAAAACTGTAGGTAGGGAGAGTGTCAGTTTCTTTCACTGTCAAAGTCCTTGTTTCCAGGGACCTGGAAGGACAGTGAGTGAATTCTCCTTGTGCTAAATTGTGCTTAAAAAAAACATTTTTCCTAGGGACAGAAAACTGTAGGTAGGGAGAGTGTCAGTTTCTTTCACTGTGAAAGTCCTTGTTTCCAGGGACCTGGAAGGACAGTGAGTGAATTCTCCTTGTGCTAAATTGTGCTTAAAAAAAACATTTTTTCTAGGGACAGAAAACTGTAGGTAGGGAGAGTGTCAGTTTCTTTCACTGTGAAAGTCCTTGTTTCCAGGGACCTGGAAGGACAGTGAGTGAATTCTCCTTGTGCTAAATTGTGCTTAAAAAAAACATTTTTTCTAGGGACAGAAAACTGTAGGTAGGGAGAGTGTCAGTTTCTTTCACTGTGAAAGTCCTTGTTTCCAGGGACCTGGAAGGACAGTGAGTGAATTCTCCTTGTGCTATATTGTGCTTAAAAAAAACATTTTTTCTAGGGACAGAAAACTGTAGGTAGGGAGAGTGTCAGTGTGTTTTGTGCTTGTGCTATATTGTGCTTAAAAAAAACATTTTTTCTAGGGACAGAAAACTGTAGGTAGGGAGAGTGTCAGTTTCTTTCACTGTGAAAGTCCTTGTTTCCAGGGACCTGGAAGGACAGTGAGTGAATTCTCCTTGTGCTAAATTGTGCTTAAAAAAAACATTTTTTCTAGGGACAGAAAACTGTAGGTAGGGAGAGTGTCAGTTTCTTTCACTGTCAAAGTCCTTGTTTCCAGGGACCTGGAAGGACAGTGAGTGAATTCTCCTTGTGCTAAATTGTGCTTAAAAAAAACATTTTTTCTAGGGACAGAAAACTGTAGGTAGGGAGAGTGTCAGTTTCTTTCACTGTGAAAGTCCTTGTTTCCAGGGACCTGGAAGGACAGTGAGTGAATTCTCCTTGTGCTATATTGTGCTTAAAAAAACATTTTTTCTAGGGACAGAAAACTGTAGGTAGGGAGAGTGTCAGTGTGTTTTGTGCTTGTGCTATATTGTGCTTAAAAAAAAACATTTTTTCTAGGGACAGAAAACTGTAGGTAGGGAGAGTGTCAGTTTCTTTCACTGTGAAAGTCCTTGTTTCCAGGGACCTGGAAGGACAGTGAGTGAATTCTCCTTGTGCTAAATTGTGCTTAAAAAAAACATTTTTTCTAGGGACAGAAAACTGTAGGTAGGGAGAGTGTCAGTTTCTTTCACTGTGAAAGTCCTTGTTTCCAGGGACCTGGAAGGACAGTGAGGGAATTCTCCTTGTGCTAAATTGTGCTTAAAAAAAACATTTTTTCTAGGGACAGAAAACTGTAGGTAGGGAGAGTGTCAGTTTCTTTCACTGTCAAAGTCCTTGTTTCCAGGGACCTGGAAGGACAGTGAGTGAATTCTCCTTGTGCTAAATTGTGCTTAAAAAAAACATTTTTTCTTGGGACAGAAAACTGTAGGTAGGGAGAGTGTCAGTTTCTTTCACTGTGAAAGTCCTTGTTTCCAGGGACCTGGAAGGACAGTGAGTGAATTCTCCTTGTGCTAAATTGTGCTTAAAAAAAACATTTTTTCTAGGGACAGAAAACTGTAGGTAGGGAGAGTGTCAGTTTCTTTCACTGTGCAAGTCCTTGTTTCAAGGGACAGAGAAGGACACCTGAAGGTAGCCCTTATTGCTTTTTTCCCATCTCCCTGCAGGCCATCTATTAGAATGTCTGGAAGGCAAACAAGGAGAGGCAGACAGTCAGGAGGCAATAAAAGAGGGCAAGCAGGCTCTGTGTCTGGGGGCAACAGTGCTGGTCGTGGACGCGGTGCATTGTCATCAGCACATGGCCATGGGACACGCTTGTCCTTCTTTTCGGCAGCTGGACATGTTGAGCCACATCATGCCGAAGACTTGGTAGAGTGGATGACCAAGCCCTCCTCCTCCTCCTCATCCTCTCTCACCCAGGCTCAGGGTACTGGAAAAGCAGCTGCCAAAGCGTCCTCTTCCCTGGTATCAATGTCAGACTCATCATCAGTCACTCCTTCCCTAGACCCACCATGTCCTCCTCCTGAGGAGTCCCCCGAACTGTTTGAGCACAGTGTTGGGTACATGCTCCAGGAGGATGCCCAGCGTTTCGAAGGGTCTGATGATGAAACCCAGCTAGAGGAAGGCAGTAGCGTGAGAGCAGACAGAGGGGATGCTCAAGAAGGACACCAATCTGGCAGTCATGTTCCAGCAGCTGCAGCATACTGCCAGATTGGCTCCAGTGATGAGGAGGGAGGTGATGATGAGGTCACTGACTCCACGTGGGTGCCTAATAGGAGAGAGGAGGAGGAGGAGGATGAGGAGGAGGCACATCTCCAACGAGGCAGGATGCCCTTTGGTGGCCAGCGTAAGGGCAGTACACCGACGGAATCACACCGCAGAGCTCCGCCTGTGCAGGGCGCTGCCTCTGCCCGTCATTCAAAAAGTTCTTTGGTGTGGGCCTTTTTTGAGGCTAGTGCATCAGATCGCACAGCTGCTGTTTGCAACATATGTCTCAAGCGTATATCGCGTGGCCAAAACATCAGCCGCTTGGGTACCACATGCCTGACCAGACATATGTTGACCTGCCATGCAGCTCGTTGGCAAGCCTACCTCAAAGACCCACACCAAAGAACAAAGCGGACCTCTCCTTGCACCGCATCAGCTGGGATCTCCAACCCCACTATAACTTCAGTCCTCTCTGAAACATGCACTGAGAGGAATGAAGGTGTAGAATTAGGTGTGTCACAGCCAAGCACTTGCGGCCACTCTGCTAGCAGTACACCGACGTCCGATTCTAGCAGGCAAATTTCCCTGCCCCAGCTGCTGGACCGTCAAAAGAAGTTCACTCCCAGCCATCCACATGCCCAGCGGTTGAATGCTAGCTTGGCTAAATTGCTAGCGCTTCAACTGCTGCCTTTTCAGTTGGTAGACTCGGCCCCCTTCCGTGAGTTTGTGCAATGTGCGGTTCCTCAGTGGCAGGTTCCCAAACGCCACTTTTTCTCACGGAAGGCTATTCCGGCTCTCTACCGGCATGTGGAAGGCAATGTCTTGGCCTCGCTGGACAGGGCGGTCAGCGGTAAGGTGCATATTACCGCTGACTCATGGTCCAGCAGGCATGGACAGGGACGTTACCTTTCTTTCACGGCCCATTGGGTCACTCTTTTGGCAGCTGGGAAGGATGCAGGACAAGGTGCAGTAGTGTTGGAGGTTGTCCCACCGCCACGCCTCCAAAATGCTACTACTGGTTGTGACACACCTCTCTCCTCCACCCCCTCCTCTTTTTCTTCCTCCATGGCCTCTTCCTGTGGTTTGTCCTATGAACCAGCGGTGCTCCGTAGCCGTTCACGGGGCTACGCAAGTACGCAGGCAAAAAGATGCCATGCCGTGCTTGCGCTGGTGTGTTTGGGGGACAGAAGCCACACTGGGGCAGAGGTCCTGTCTGCTCTGCAGGGCCAGGCCGAGAGGTGGTTGACGCCACGCCAGCTTAAGCCAGGAATGGTGGTTTGCGACAATGGCACCAACCTCCTCTCCGCCCTCCGACAGGGACAACTGACCCATGTGCCCTGTGTGGCTCACGTCCTTAACCTGGTGGTGCAGCGGTTCTTGGGCAGGTACCCGGGCTTACAGGATGTCCTGAGGCAGGC
This sequence comes from Rana muscosa, assembly GCA_029206835.1. Taxonomy (NCBI): domain Eukaryota; kingdom Metazoa; phylum Chordata; class Amphibia; order Anura; family Ranidae; genus Rana; species Rana muscosa. Next base: position 4,516,468 of record JARGYO010005562.1, read on the forward strand.
CAGGAAAGTCTGTGTGCATTTCCGCAGATCTTATAATGCCAGTGCTCGCCTGGCTGAGCTGCAAAAGGAGTTGAACCTGCCCAAGAACCGCCTTATATGTGACATGCCCACCAGGTGGAACTCAACGTTGGCCATGCTGCAGCGGCTGCACACGCAGCAGAGGGCCATCAATGAGTACCTGTGCGACTACGGCACCAGGACAGGGTCAGGGGAGCTTGGTTTTTTTTCTCCACGCCAGTGGGGCATGATCAGGGATGCATGCACTGTCCTGGCACCATTTGAGGAGGCCACGAGGATGGTGAGCAGTGACAGTGCATGCATCAGTGACACTGTACCTCTTGTCCACCTGTTGGAGCACACGCTGCGTGGAATAATGGACAGGGCACTTGAGGCAGAACAGAGGCAGGAAGAGGAGGACTTCCTTGCCTCTCAAGGCCCCCTTTACCCAGACAGTGTTCCTTCTGTCCCACCCATCGCACAGGAAGAGGAGGAGGAGGAGGAGGAGGAGGATTGTGTCAGCATGGAGGTGGAGGCTGGCACTCAGCATCATCAGCAGCAGTCTTTTAGGGATGATTTACAGTCCCAAGAAACCAGTGGACTTGTACGTGGCTGGGAGGAGGTGGCTGCGGATCATGTCGTCCTTAGTGACCCAGAGGACTCCGGAGCGAATGCCTCAGCAAACCTACGCTGCATGGCCTCCCTGATCCTGCAAAGTCTGCGGAAGGATCCTCGTATTCTTCGGATCAAGGAGAGGGACCATTACTGGCTGGCCACTCTCCTTGATCCACGGTACAAGGGTAAGGTTGCGGACCTTATGTTACCGTCGCAGAGGGAGCAGAGGATGAGACAACTCCGGGAGGCCTTGCAGAAAGGTCTGTGCAACGCGTTCCCAGAGACTGGGAGGTTACAAACTCCTGGTCCTGGACAACGAGTTGCTGAGGCTTCGGCCAGTCAAAGAAGGAGCGGTGGGGAAGGTGGCCGTCTGACCGATGCGTTCAGACAATTCTTTAGTCCGCAGCCCCAAAGTATGATCGGTTCCAGCAACCATCGCCAGCGTCTGATAAACATGGTGCAGGAATATCTAGGGGCAAGGTCAGACTTGGACACCTTCCCCACCGAAAATCCTCTGGCTTACTGGGTCTTGAGGATGGATCACTGGCCAGAGCTTGCACAGTATGCAATTGAGCTACTGGCCTGTCCTGCATCCAGCGTTCTTTCGGAACGCACATTCAGTGCTGCTGGAGGATTTGTCACGGATCACAGGGTGCGCCTGTCCACCGACTCGGTTGATCGACTGACTTTCATCAAGATGAACCAGTCTTGGATCACCACCAGCTACCACACACCTGATGCTGATATAACAGACTAATTGATTTTAACATGTCACATCCCTTCAAGACTGATGCTGATGCTGAGTGCCTGTGCTGTTATGTTGACTGGCTATCCTCCTCCTCCGAGTCCTCAATGATACGATTGATGATGATAGCTTGGAAGATCATTTTTGTTTATGGGTGCCGCCACCAGTGGCTAAGGCCCAATTTTTCAGCCCCTGTTTTACAGGGGCGTGTAATTACAATTTTTTTAGCAATAATTTGCCATAGGGCTCATTGCTGTGCTCCAAGTACAGTATCTGTGAGGGGTTGTAGTGTTGTGCCCCCAGTGCCTAAGGCCCAATTTTTCAGCCCCTGTTCAACAGGGGCATGCAATTACAATTCTTGATCTAATAATTCACAGCAGGGTCCATTGCTGCACCCACCAAGAGTAACTCTGAGGGCTTACAGTGTTGTGGCAACGCCACCACCACCACCACCACGAAAGGCCCAATTTTTCAGCCCCTGTTCAACAGGGGCATGCAATTACAATTCTTGATCTAATAATTCACAGCAGGGCCCATTGCTGCACCCACCAAGAGTAACTGTCAGGGCTTACAGTGTTGTGGCACCAGCACCACCATCAAAGCCCCAATTTTTACTACCACTGTTCAAGAATTATATGTAATTAAAATTCCTGATATAATAGTTGACAGCAGGGCGTTCCAGCACCAACCAAGAGTAACTGTGAGTGCTTACAGTGTTGTGCCAACACCAACAACTAAGGGGCCTATTTCTGCAGAGTATATACGGCAGGTCCCTACTTTCAAACATCCAACTTACAAACGACTCCTACTTGCAAACGAAAGAAGACAACAGGAAGTGAGAGGAAATCTACCCCTAGGAAGGAAAATTCTCTCCTGTAAGAATAAATATGGGAGAAAGGTGTCTCCTCTGTACTGATGCTTTATCAGCAATCCTTGTTTCAAGAAAAACACCACATTTCAAAAACAGTTGTCATTGGGACGGAAAGTGAGGTGAAATGTTCTGAACAGGGGCACAGACAGCAAAACAAATGTTACAGGGGTGATAACCCTTACCTATGTTTCCCAAAAAGTTTAAAAATAGATTTTTGGGCTGGAGCTACACTTCAACAATGTACCTGTTCAAAATTACAAACACATTCTACATAAGAACAAACCTACAGTCCCTGTCTTGTATCCATCGCCTGTATACGGCTGTTCAGAGTATATAGGGCCTTTTTTATTTTATGTGCGGGGTTCCCCTTAATATCCATACAAGACCCAAAGGGGCTGGTAATGGGCTGGGGTAGGGGGGGGGGGGGGTCATGGGGTAGCTATGCCATTTTTCTTAAAGATTTTCATCCATATTACCGGGACCAGACATTACATTAAAGCCGCAAGAAGTTTTAAATGGCTTTTTTTTCCTTTAGAAGTGTCATTTTGTGCAGGGACAGTTCTAAACACGGGAAACACGTGGCACTTCACAGGCATACTTTAGACACCCCCCAGGTACGATATTTAAAGGAATATTTGACTTTTTTTTTTTCACTTTATGCATCATTAAAATGACTGCTCCCGAAAAACGACCGTTTTTAAAACTTCTTTTTGCATTGATACATGTCCCCTGGTGCAGAACCCGGGTTCCCAAACCCTTTTTAGGACAATAACATGCATAATAGTTGTTATAATTAGCACTTTAGAATTCGAACGTTCGCATCCATTGTATTTAATAGGGTTCTAATGTTCGTTCGAACTTTCGGTCCGTTCGCGGGTTCTGGTGCGAACCGAACCCGGGGGTGTTCGGCTCATCACTACCCCTTACCTCACTGCTGTGCAGGTTCAAATTTACTTCAAATAGCACAGGCAACTCTTACGATGTAAAGGAGTTCATATGTTGCAACATGGAGAGAGCTGTATACATGCTAGAATGCAGCTGTGGATTACAGTACGTGGGACGTACAAAGAGACTCCTGAGAATCAGAATAAAAGAGCATGTACAGAATATCATAAATGGCTTCGATAAACACAATGGGGGTGATTTACTATCAACAGTGCGCTGCGCCGGTTCATACCTTAATTGATGCGCAGGATAAATCCTTAATTGGGCGCATGAACCGGCGGCGCACTGCTATAGTAAATAAAAAAGTCAGCGGCGCTTGTATCTCTATTCAAAATGAATGGTTCCATATGGGAGCCCATTGATTTGAATAGAGGTCGCCCGGGAAGTCGGATCAAGACGATCCGACTTGCGGGGCGACCCGAGTGACGGTTGACAGAGGGGCAGCGCGACTTTGCGAGGAGACTTGTACACGACTTGAGCGTGAAACAGACGCTCAAGTCGTGTCCTGGAGGCGACTTGAAGTACCTGGACAAGAATGTTCTCAGCGACAAGGTACTGCAAGCCTCGCGCTCGCTGTCCCCTGTGTTTGGTATGAATGATGAAGGGGAACTCCAGGTCAAATTTTAAATAAAAAACCGGCATGGGTTCCCCTCCAGGAGCATACCAGGCCCTTAGGTCTGGTATGGATTTTAAGGGAAACCCCCTACGCCGAAAAAACGGCGTGGGGGTCCCCCCAAAATCCATACCAGACCCTTATCCGAACACGCAGCCCAGCAGGTTAGGAAAGGGGGGCGAGTGCCCCCCCTCCCTCCTGAACTGTACCAGGCCGCATGCCCTCAACATGGGGGGTTTGGTGCTTTGGGGCAGGGGGGCGACCTGCGGCCCCCCCACCCCAAAGCATGCTCCCCATGTTGATGGGGACAAGGGCTTCTTCCCGACAACCCTGGCCGTTGGTTGTCGGGGTCTGCGGGCGGGGGGCTTATCGGAATCCGGGAGCCCCCTTTAATAAGGGGGCCCCCACCCTATGTGAATGAGTATGGGGTACATTGTCAATAAATGTCAATAAAAAAAACACAACACTGGTTTTAAAAGTAATTTATTAGGCAGCTCCAGTGGTCTATTTCCGACTTCGGGGGTCTTCTTCTGACTTTTGGGGTCTCTGCCGACTCTCCGGCCTCTTCTCCCGCTCTCCGGTGCTTCTCCCGCTCTCCGATGCCTTCTCCACGATCTCCGGTTCTTTCTGCCTTCTGTCGGGGCGCCCCGATATCTTCTTCCAGCTCTTTTGCTAGCGGGGTCCCAGTCTTCATCGTTGTCTTCTTCCCTCTTCTCTCCGCCCGATGTTGCCTCGTCGCTGTCTGCCGCTACAATGCTGTGTGTGCGGAGCGCAACCACTTATATTGGCATGGGGCATGGTCACCAGGTGATGCCACCCTGTGACCCCGCCCCCGTATGCCATCACAGTCCCGGGGAATGATGGGACTGTGACTTCATATGGGGGAGGGGTCACCGGTGACCACGCCCCATGTCAAAATAAGTCGTTGCGCTCCGCGCACACAGCATTGTAGCGGCAGACAGCGACGAGGCAACTTGGGGCGGAGAGAGGAGGGAAGAAGACGACGATGAAGACCGGGACCCCGCTAGCAAAACAGCTGGAAGAAGATAGCGGGGCGCCCGGCAGAAGGCAGAAATAACCGGAGATCGTGGAGAAGGCACTGGAGAGCGGGAGAAGAACCAGAGAGCGCGGAGACGAAACCGGAGAGCAGAAGAAGAGACCCCCGAAGTCGGAAGAAGACCCCCGAAGTTGGAAGACCCCCGAAGTCGGAAGAAGACCCCCGAAGTCGGAAGAAGACCCCCGGAGCTGCCTAATAAATTACTTTAAAAACCTGTGTTGTGTTTTTTTTTTTTACTTTTTTTGCCACCAGGTGAATGGGTAGGGCTACGATGTACCCCATACTCATTCACATAGGGTGGGGGGCCGGGATCTGGGGGTCCCCTTTGTTAACCACTTGACAACTGGGCACTAAACCCCCTTCGGACCAATTTTCAGCTTTCAGCGCTCTCACACTTTGAATGACAATTACTCAGTCATGTAATACTGTACCCAAATAATTTTTTTGCCCTTTTTTTCATACAAATAGAGCTTTCTTTTGGTGGTATTTGATCACCTCTGGGTTTTTTATTTTTTGCGCTATAAATAAAAAAATACGGAAAATTTTGAAAAAAAAAAAATTTTTTTTAGTTTATGTGATAAAATTTAGCAAATTATTAATTTTTCTTCATAAATTTTGGCCACAATTTATACTGCTACATATCTTTGGTAAAAATAACCCAAATTAGTGGATATTATTTAGTCTTTGTGAAAGTTAAAGAGTCTAGAAGCTGTGGTGTGGATCATAAACAATTGATCACACCTAATGTACTGGTGGCCTATCTCATTTCCAGGGCGGACTGGGCCAGGTGGTAGAGTGGAGATTTCCCCCCAGGCCGCTTTGATTTCCTGTAAAAGGGCCGCTATGTGGCCAGTTTAGAACTGCGCATGTGCAGTTTCCGGACCCGGCCGAGTGCTACTGCGGGGGTTTACAGGGCTGGATCGTAAATTGGCGGCCGAATTGCACTGAAAGAACACACTGATCGCTCCATCCTGTGCTGCAGCTGCGCTGTGTCCTGTGACAGGGATGTTAGCTTCACCTGTCACAGGGCAGAGTGTGTTCCGTCTTGCAGAGTACAGCCCTCCCCCTCTCCACTAATGGGAGAACGATCAGCTCTGCCTTCTCCCGCCCCTCTCTCTTGTGCCCACCCATACTCGATGCAAGCCCATGTGCTGTGTGAAGGAGATATGCGGGCGGGAAACTTTGAAGTCGGCAGCCGCAGTGTCCCATCCTAAACATGAAGATGCTGAGTGACTGAGCCAGTGAACCTCCTGCTGAAACTGCAAGTGAGTGAGCTGCCTGTGATCAGACTCTCCCCTCCCCCTCTCTTTCTCCCTACTCTGTCTCTCCCTCAGCCTTATCATTTAACCTCTTGCCTGCCAGGCACTTTCACTCCCTTCCTGCCCAGGACAATTTTCAGCTTTCCCTTCTCTCACACTGAGCCCAGGTTCACATTGGATCGATTTGTCATGCGATTTGACATGTCAAATCGCATGCCAAAACGGTGGCAATTTCCGGCGATGGCACCATCGGAATTGGTGCAACATCACATCGATTCCATTTGCGGTGTCGCACCGATTCCCAAAAGTAGTTTCTGTACTACTTTTGGCAACTTCGGGGTACAATTTCAATAGACATCTGTACATGAACCCACACAGATGTCTCTGAAATCGCACCCCAAAGTTGGGACTGATGCCGCGTACACACGATCATTATTCACGGCGGTTAAAAAACCGCCGTGAATAATGACAGGAAAAACGAGGGAACCGCTTGGTTCCCTACACACGGTCGTTTTTCCCGTCATTTTTTCTCTTGACGAGAAAAACGACCGTCTGTGGGCTCCGCGGCAGTGTTTCCCTATGGGAAAACTGCCGCGGAAAAAATGCTGGAAAAAACGACGAGAAAATTTAGAACATGTTCTAATTTTTCTCGTTGTTTTTTATGCCGTTTTTCTCGACGAGAAAAACGACATAAAGCCCACAGACGATCGTTTTTCTCGGCGAAAATAAAAAATGCAGTTTTTCTCGTCGAGAAAAGCGGTCGTTTGTACGCGGCATAAGAAGTGAGAATGAAATCCTTCAATAGTTCAGCTGAACTCACTCTATTTCATTCTCAATGTCAGTGTGAACCTGGGCTCAGAATGACAATTGCGCGGTCGAGCAACACTGTACCCATATTATATTGTTCTTTTTTTCACACAAATGGAGTTTTCGTTTTGGTGGTATTTAATAACAACTGGGTTTTTTGATTTTTTGCTAAAACATGAAAAAATGCTTTTTTTTTTAAGGTTTTTTGTAAATACCTTGCCTTGTACAGATAATTAGGGCACTGATTACAGTGCAGCCCCAACAGTGCCCAGCAAATGACGCCAGTCTGTGCCCATCAGTGACACCAATCTGTGCTGACTTTCAGTGCCAACCATTAATGCCCATCATTGCTACCCTCAGTGCCCAACAGTACCGCCTATCGGTGCCCCCTATCAGTGAACTTCAGTGAAGGAGAAAAATTACTTACAGTGCCTTAAAAAAGTATTCATACCCCTTGAAATTTTCCACATTTTGTGATGTTACAACCAAAAACGTAAATGGATTTTATTGGGATTTTATGTGATAGACCAACACAAAGTAGCACATAATTGTGAAGTGGAAGGAAAATGATAAATGATACAAATAAATATGTGAATAGTGTGGGGGGGGGGGGGGCATTTGTATTCAGCCACTTCACAATTATGTGCCACTTTGTGTTGGTCTATCACATAAAATCCCAATAAAATACATTTACGTTTTTGGTTGTAACATGACAAAATGTGGAAAATTTCCAGGGGTAGGAATACTTTTTCAAGGCACTGTAAGTAATTTTTCTCCTTCACTGAAGTTCACTGATAGGGGGCACCGATAGGCGGTACTGTTGGGCACTGATGGGCACCAATGATGGGCATTAATGGTTGGCACTGAAAGGCAGCACAGATTGGTGTCACTGATGGGCTGGCGTCATTTGCTGGGCACTGTTGGGGCTGCACTGTAATCAGTGCCCTAATTATCTGTACAGTGTCCCCTGCGAGGAGATGCCCCTGATCGGCTCTCCTCACAGGCTGTCATTTACATGTGATTGGCTGTTATTGGACATGAATCACATGCGTAAAGAGCCGCGTCATCGGCTCTTTACCAAGATCGGGGTCATGCTGTCATTGCTGTGTCATAAACAAAAAACTATCCAATCAGGAGATTGGAAAAAGAGGAGGCTCATGAACAGTTTGTGCAAAATTATCAAAATAGATTTATTGAGAAATATTACATGGTAACGTGGACTATGTCCAGGATACTGGACAACATGTATATAAAAACGATGACAGTCAAGGTTGACTGATCAACACATATAGCACATACACGACAGGACAGACATAAAATGACCTAAACACATAAGACACGTCCGGACGCCAGGTAGTTTCAGGGAGAGATCTTAGTGATGATTGCAATTCAATCAAAAATGATGGCAACAGCAAAGCTGTATATGAGCCAAGAGACCACCCCCTAAAAGGCCCTGGGAGCTCGACCCCCAATGGATGGAAGGATAGGGAGGGGGGGGGGGAGGAAAGAAGGGGTGAAGGCCAGCTGGATGGATCCATAAGGGGATAGCTGCAGTCCTGTATCACCAACAATGATGTCATAAAGGAAGAAAGAAAAATTGAATGAAAAATAGTCTAAACGTAGGGATGCTGTGTCCATGAAATGATATCTTCCTGGAGGCAAGCAGAGAGACACATGTGAAGTACAGCTTGGGACAGATGTGATACAAATAAGAACAGTCCTCACTGCTAGTGATAGTTAAACACACTGGAGTAGCCGGTTACCAGGGGTAAAGATTTATGAACCTGCACATAATCAAGTATAGTGGCTGTCAGTAAAGTTACCCCTTCTCCGATGCTCGGATACACTGCCACGTCCGCATAGAGTCACTTTGCTGCTCCTTCCTGGCTTACACAGATTGTGTCAGGATACTGCCGTGTTTTGCGGTACATGTAGAGGAATTTGTTAAGTCCTTTTCATGTCCCACAGCTGATACTCACGACTGCTTGGCTTTCCTCCTCCTCCTCCTCCCTCTCCCTCCGGGGCTCGTCGTCACTGTGCGGGCATGAAGCCGCGTCGCAGCGTGGCGTCCGGGCGGAAGTGACGTTGACTAGTTTCGCATATGATGTATGCGTAGCTTCATCTGGACGTATCGTAGCAAGGAATAATGAGTCTTTTGAACGGTTCATTTTTTTCCTGAAGTATTTGGAAAATGCGGAAAAAAAATTAAAACACAATTTTTTTACGCAAAGTTGTCCATTTATAAGATATTGCCAACACATAGCATGTACATAGCAAAAATGACACCCCAAAATACATTCTGCTACTCCTCCTGAGTATGGCGATACCAAATGTGTGAGACTTTTATACAACCTGGCCACATACAGAGGCCAAACATGCAAGGTACACCATCAGGTGTTCTAGGAACACATAGCATGAACATACCAAGAATTACACCCCAAAATACATTCTGCTGAGCAAAGAGTAAACAAAAGATTACCTGTGGTTTTAGTAGCGCAGTTTTCCACAGGAGGATAGCACTGGTCCAGGCAGCAGGCAGGAACTTGGTCAGCAAAAGTGAATGCAATTGTCCAGGCAACAGGCAGGAATACTGTCCATAGTCAGTACAGGCAGCAGGCAGGGATACTGTCCATATACAGTCCAGGGTCAGTGCAGGCAGAGATTGTCAGCAGTGCCAAAATATTGGTCCTGGTAGTAGGCAGGTCCATTGGTGTGGTCAGTTCATGCAACAGGCAAAGGCATGATGACATAGGTCCTACAGGCAGTTGGCAGAAGTAGAGCCTCGTTCAGGACTGAAGGGGGACAGGGGTAGAGGCTTCTCCCACCCAAATCTCTTTGAAGCCTCCGAGTCTCCAGACCCTAGTCTGGGAATGAGAAAAACAAAAACAATTGTTTTCTTCATCCAGAAAAACAATTTTGGAGCCCCTCACATATGTGAGACCCCTGTGTTATGAATCCCACTAGTCCACTGGCAGGGTACAAGATCAGTCCAAGAGGCAGGCAAAAAGCATGGTCAAACAGTCCAGGGTCAGTTCCAGATCAGGCAGAGGTATAAACAGAATCGTTAGGCAGAAGCGTGGTCGAATAACAAGCCAGGGTCAGTTACAGAGAAAGCAGAGGCATAAGGGGTGTGAAGATAAATGGCAGTAAGTGAACAAATTAATTATTTTGGTATGGTAATGGCGGAAGCAGTCGCCTATGCAGAGGCCTGGTTCTGAAGGACATTGGGCACAATAATAAATGGTGTCTCTTCTCTCTCCTCTTTTGGTGCACACCCGGCATTTTTTTCTGGCGTTTTTGGCCTGTTGGTCTGGGAGGGATTTTATCTGGGAAGTGGCGCTCGGAGAGTCGGCTAATGACATCGGATCTAATGTTTACTGGTGGGCTGTTCGGGTATAAAAGGGCAGTGGTGATTTCCTCCTGGAAGAAAAGGAAGGATTTGGGTCTTATAGTGGATTTCTGATCAATGACATAGGAGTTGTACATGGTCAAATTAAACAAATACATGGAAACTTTCTTATACCACTGGTATGTTCATCTTGTGGAAAGGTAAGGTTCGAGCATCTGGTCATTGAAGTCGACACCCCCCATGAACTTATTGTACTCGTAGATGCAATTGGGTTTTTGGATCCGGCCATTCCTCCTGGTGATCTCAACAAATTCATTGTTGTGGATGGAAGAAAGCACGTAGATGTCCCTTCTGTCCCTCCACTTCACAGCCAAAATGTCCTCATTACGTAAACTCGCCGTCTCCCCTCTTCTCAATTTTTTGGTGACCAGGCTTTGAGGAAAGCCCTTCCGGTTTGTCCGTACGGTGCCGCATGCTGGAGTCTTCATTCTGTGTAGGTTTCAGAACAGGGGCAAACTTGTATAAAAATTGTCCACATACAAGTTGTATCCTTTCTCCAGGAGTGGGTTTATGAGTTCCCAAACTACTTTCCCCACTGGTTCCAATGTAGTCTGGGCAATTAGGGGGGTGCAGTGGGGTGTCCTTCCCTTCATATACAATAAAGGCATACACATACCCAGTGGCTCGGTCGCACAATTTATAGAGCTTCACCCCATAGCGGGCCCTTTTGCTGGGTATAAATTGTTTTATGCCCAGCCTGCCAGAAATTTTTTATAAGGGACTCATCCACGCATATATGTTGGTCTGGGGTAAACAACTGGGGGAAGGTTTCAGAAAAATAATTTAGTAGCGGCCGAATTTTATAAAGCTTATCAAAATTTGGGTCATTTCAGGGAGGGCACTGGGTATTGTCACTGTAGGAATCTCATAATCATGAGATATCTGGTCCTGGGCATTACTGAGGAAAAGATGGGCATGTGGTAGATGGGGCGGGCTGACCAATAGGAACGCATCTAAATTTTTTCCATTTAGTCCCATGCAAAAAAATTCTAAACTCCTCCACTGTAAGGGCTCTCCACACGTAGGGACGGGCATAAGAGGACGTTGGGTTGCTGGCTATGAACTGTTGGGCATATAAGTTGCACTGGGCCACAATTGTTGCCAGCATGTCCTCAGTAAAAATTAAATTAAAAAAATCAATCAGGGAAAAGTTTTCTGTATCCACCTGGACTCCTGGCTTGGCAGTGAAAGGGGGAATATGTTGGCTTCTCCTGAATCAGGAGGAAGCCACAAGGGGTACTGAAGGGAATAGGGAAGGCTGGCATGGGACCTAACCCTTTGGGACTGAGGTGACACCCCACTGGTACGTGGCCTTGCTTCCCGAGGTACTGCGGTGCTGGTGGATGGCACTGCGGTGCTGGTGGATGGTACTGCCTCCTCAGCAGAACACCTTTGTCTGGTGGGCGGGCCATCCTCCTCTTCCTCTTCTTCCTCTTCTTCTTCTTCCTCCTCCTCCTCCGTCATTGATCCACTGCTTAGGACATGCTCGTAGTCCACGTCAGACTCATCTGAATATGCAGAGGAATCCGAATCGGAGAGCTCCCCGTTGCTCCCGTCGGCCGCAAGAATTTCGTACGCCTCCTCTGCTGAAAATACTCTTTTAGCCATTGTTGGCGATGACAGAAGGAACTGACACGTGACACTGACAGATGGCACTAATACGTGACACTGATACGTGGCACCAGAGACGTGGCACTGACAGGTGGCACTGATGAGATGGCACTGACAGGTGGCACTGATGAGATGGCACTGACAGGTGGCACTGGTGGCAGATGGCACTGACAGGTGGCAGATGGGACTGGTAGCAGATGGGACTGGCGGCAGATGGGACTGGCGGCAGATGGGACTGTCAGGGACTGTGGGCACTGTTTTTTACTCTGTGTGATGTGTTTTTTTAACTCACTTTTTTTAAAAAGAACAAGCACAGATCTCTCTCCCTCCTCACACGCAGTCTCTGTGTGAGGAGAGAAAGCCGGCAATGAGAGATGATCTCATATGTTTACATTTGAGATCATCTCTCATTGGACAGTGAGATCGAGTGCTGAATGGCCTCTGTGATTGGCCATTCAGCACGATATGTGATTGGCTGTGTCCAAGGGACACGGCCAACACAGATTTTCCCCGATGCGCACTTGCGGGGGCATGCGGGGGGGGGGGGAGCAGGAGCACGTCCATGGACGTCCTGTCAGCACTTCGGCGCCGCAATGCAGACGTCTTTTTAGCATTGCCCAGGCGCGAAGTGGTTAAAGGGTTCTTCCAGATTCCGATAAGCCCCCTGCCCGTAGACCCCCACAACCACAAGGGTTGCGGGGATGAGGCCCTTGTCCCCATCAATATGGGGACATCCTCCCCATGTTGAGGGCATGTGGCCTGGTACGGTTCAGGAGAGGGGGGGGGGCGCTCTCTCGTCCCCCCCTCTTTTCCTGCGGCCTGCCAGGTTGCGTGCTCGGATAAAGGGTCTGGTATGGATTTTTGAGGGAACTCCACGCCATTTTTTTTTTTACATTTGGGGTGGAGTTCCCCTTAAAATCCATACCAGACCTGAAGGGCCTGGTATGGATATCTGGGGGAACCCCACACATTTTTTTTAAAATTTGCAGCAGGGTTCCCCTTAATATCCATACCAGACCTGAAGGGTCTGGTAATTGAACCCAGGAGGACTCCCACGCATTTTTTTTTTTTTTACCAATGACTTTTCTATGTTTTGCCTGGAGCCGACAATTCATTATAGCCGCAAATGAGTTTTAAATGACTTTTTTTCCTTCAGAAATGACACTTTGTGCAGGGACAGTTCTAAGCACGGGAAACAAGCGCAACTTTACAGGCATACTATACACAAAGTATTTTTGAAAACAGCACACAAAAACTCCTGCGCACAAGTGGATCCTCTAGCAGCCAATCTTGCACGATGCTAACACCGGCTTTACAGCCCTTCATGGACAGGGGCGTCCTAGTGCAGAATAGAAGAAAGGAAACAAGGGTGCACCAGCCTAGTGCATTATCGTTTAGGATAGATTTTATTAAAAAAGCATAGATACTACTTACAAGTGTAGCAGAAAAAAACTTGCAGTGCAATGATATTCCAAATAGATGGCAGCTGAGACATGAGCTCGAAACCATACTCCACAGACGCACCGCGCATATGAATGGAGCCACTGCCGGCTTATGCAGTCTCTGGGCTCTGAGGAAGAAGTGTATGACTTTGAAACGCGTAAGCCGGCAGTGGCTCCATTCATATGCGCGGTGCGTCTGTGGAGTATGGTTTCGAGCTCATGTCTCAGCTGCCATCTATTTGGAATATCATTGCACTGCAAGTTTTTTTCTGCTACACTTGTAAGTAGTATCTATGCTTTTTTAATAAAATCTATCCTAAACGATAATGCACTAGGCTGGTGCACCCTTGTTTCCTTTCTTCTATACTATACACAAACCCTAGGTACGAAATTTAAAGGAATATTTCACTTTTATTGTTTCACTTTAAGCATTATTAAAATCACTGCTCCCGAAATAAAGCCAGTTTTTAAAACTTTTTTTGCATTGATAAATGTCCCCTGGGTCCCCAAACACTTTTTAGGACAATAACTTGCATATTAGCCTTTATAATTAGCACTTTTGATTTTGAACGTTCGAGTCCATTGTATTTAATAGGGTTCTAAAGTTTGCGCAAACTTTCTGTCTGTTCGCAGGTTCTGGTGCGAACCGAACAGGGGAGTGTTCGGCTCATCCCTAATGTTAACTAACTAAACACTTATAGACACAAATGTGGTAAAACGCGGCATGCAAACGCGACAAAACGCGCATTTAGAAACGCCGCTTTCAACCTCAGTTCTGAAGACTTTGCACCAGCGTCCCGTGTACATGGGGCCTAAAAACGCCTATGCCATTTACAGCTCAAAAACGCCATGGTGGGCATGAGGCCATAATCTAACATGGAGAGGCGTTTTTAAGCTGCAAAAAACACTCAAACAAGCAGCTGGAAAAACGTCCGTGTGCATGTAGCCTTATATTAACCACTTGCGCACTGGCCACTTAAACCCCCTTCCTGCCCAGACCAATTTTCAACGCTTATGCACTTTGAACGACAATTGCGCGCTCATACAACACTGTAACCCAATGAAAATTTAATAATTTTTTTGCACACAAATAGAGCTTTCTTTTGGTGCTATTTGATCACCTCTGTGTTTTTTTTTTCTATAAATACAAAAGGCCGACTAAAAAAAAAAAATGGGATATTTTAACAGCTTCAGCACCGGGCCTATTCTGGCACTTCTCTCCTTCATGTAAAAATCATAATTTTATGGCTATAAAATTACTTAGAACCCCCAAAAATTATATATTTTTTTTTAGCAGACACCCTAGGGAATAAAATGGCGGTCATTGCAAATTTTTATCTCGCTCGGTATTTGCGCAATACATTTTCAAACGCCTTTCTTTGGACCTCAATCCAAACGAGCACCGCGCTCGTGCCAGTCGAAAAGTGGATTGGCGTCTATGATGCGATCAATGCGATCCTTAGATGTCAGCGGCGGCAGTCACAACGTTATAATAGTAAAAATAAAAAGGAAATATAGTGTGGGTCTGTACCGCTAAGGGCGTTTCTTGGTAATATCACACTCTGATGAAGTCATGTGATATGACGACACGCGTCAGGAAGTAGTACAGACACATCGCCAGCAGAACTGAGAGGAGACGAGCTCGCCGCTCGTAAGGATACCATTACCTGTTTCCACTTTTAAATGTGAGTTTTTTTACTTTATTACCAATAAACGCCCTTAGCGGTACAGACCCACACTATATTTCCTTTTTATTTTTACTATTATAACTTTGTGACTGCCGCCGCTGACATCTAAAGGATCGCATTGATCGCATCATAGACGCCAATCCACTTTTCCACTGGCACGAGCGCGGTGCTCGTTTGGATTGAGGTCCATGCTCACTATTAAGCAAGTGAGTTTGTGAATTTTTACATCAGCGATTCACCTTGCTGCACTCACAAAGTTGCGCTATTGATGTTTTTCCGTTCTATGTCTTCCTATATGCATTCCAACGAGTCAAAATGAATTGTGTCATAAAGACTGTGCCATAAGGACGTGATACCATTCTGCATCACAGAGATCTGTTTCATACTGCCCCCTCCCAGCAGGGAGGTAAGCTGTTTGTGATTACTGATCACTGGGTGGACATCATAGGAACATTTCCAAACACACCTTCGGTGACGGGACTCTTTTTATATATGACTTTATTTATATCTACAATACTTATTTGGGATTGCTTGTCCTTTATTGGTTGAGTTTACTGATCCACTTAGTGTGTGTATTTGATTTATGGACATTGGTCACTGATTACCATGATGCTTTAGTGATTCACCTTTTCTTATTTCAAACACGTTTGCATATTACCGGATATCTTAGATTCTGTTCATACATTTATATACTTATATATATATTTATATATTTTTATTCACTGGTTTTTCACATATCACCATTGCACGTACATTTGTGTCACTGTGCAAATTTGCACATCATTGCTATTTTAGCTCAGTTCCAGCCAACGATCCATCAACGATCCCCTCCCCCCCCCCTTCCCCGCCCCACCCTCACTCTTACTTGCCAATTCCCCTTTCCTTGGATTCCCCCCCCACTTATTTTTCACTTAATTTTATTCACTACAGCGCAGTCACCATCACGTTATTATACTAGTGCTAGAATTGTTGCACTCATTCTAACGCACGCGGCAATACCTCACAGGCGTTTACATATGTGGGCGGGACTTACCTGTGTGTTTGCTTCTGAGCGCGAGCTACTGAGGACAGGGGTGTTTTAATTTTTTTTTTACTATTATTTTTTTTTTTTTTTACTTTTTTTTTTTTTTTTTTACACTTTTTTTTACTTTTTTTTTTTTTGATCACTTTTATTCCTATTACAAGGAATGTAAACGTCCCTTGTAATAGGAATCTATTGTGACAGGTCCTCTTTATGGAGAGATGCAGGGTCAATAAGACCCCACATCTCTCCTCCAGGCTGGAAAGCATGAGATCGGTAAAAAAAAAATCACCGATCTCATGCTGACAGCCGAGATAACGGCTTTGTTTACATACGGGAACCCTGCGTGACGTCATAACATCGCGCCTGGGCCTCCGACGGTCATAGAGATGACTGGGGACCATCTGGTCCCCAGTCATCTCTATGCTTCCCATCTGGCACCGGCCAATTCATTCTCTGGGCCCCCGATGGCATGGGAGAGCCCGGAGAAGCACTTGATGGCGGCGGGAGGGGGGAGAACGTCCCCTCCCATCGCCTATAAGAACGATCAAGCGGTGGAACTGCCGCTATGATCATTTTTATCGTGCACAGAATCGCTGGCTGAAAATAATGATATCGGAATGATGCCTGCAACTGCAGGCATCATTCAGATGTCACCGCACAAAGTCAAGGATGTCATTTGACGGTGGGCGGTAGGGTAGTGGTTAATATTTAGTTAGAAATTTTTGAAAAAAGGTAAATTTTCTCCCTTATTGATGTACACTGATGAAGCTGCACTTATGGGCACCAATAAGGTGGCAAGAGTGGGCACTGAGAGGTGGCATTGCTAGTTGGCACTGGTGGGCATTGAGAAGTGGCACTGCTAGGTGGCACTGATTGGCACCAGTGGTGGGCATTGATAGGTGGCACTGGCAGGGGCTACTTCTTGTCACAGATGACGCAGAATTGCCTCTTCCTCTTCGGGCCCGATGTCCCTTGCACATAAGCCGATGATTGCCTTTTTTTATGCTCACGCTGTCAGCACAAGGAGAAAACAAAAACCATTACCAACCTTTTGTTTACATCACGTGATCAGCTGTCATTGGCTGACAGCTGATCATGTGGTAAGGGGCAGGGATCGGCCCCTTACTCAGGTCTGTCATCACCCGAGTCTCAGTGACTCGGTGACCACAGCGAGCGCGAACGGGAGGACGGACTCCCGGCAATTGAGGACCGTGCTGTGGCCGTCGATCAGTTATAGCGCTCATCTCAAGTGATTAAAGAGGGTCTAAATGGGTTATTGACATGCATCACAATTCAACTTAGGAATGTGTCTTTGCAAAGTTAAACTAAATGAAATCCTTTCTTATTTTTGCTTGGGGATAGAGTGCAGAGGGATTAGAAGTCTAGATAGATTTTGGGGATGTCTGAACCCCTGATAGGGTGAAGACAACTCCCAAATTTGGCCACTTTATCCTTCCAAATAATTCACTTCCTGTCACATAGCCACACAGGAAGTGAGGGTAAATCCCTACCAATGTCTTTTCCTTGGGGACACACAGGTCAATCTAAATACTTTTCCCATTATGTACATTGCACTCCAGCATTTTGCTGGGTACACCCCAAATTATTAGGTATTTTGGACTTTGGGGTTTATTTACTAAAGGCAAAGCCACTTTGCACTACAAGTGCAGTTGCTGGATATCCGAGGGGGACATGCAAGGAAACAAAAAAAACACCATCTTTGCTTTTACATGATTGGATGTTACAATCACCAGTGCTTCCCCTCAGATTTTCAGCAACTTGTACTGCAGAGTGGATTTGCCTTTACTAAACCCCAAACTACCTAATGATTTGGGGTGTACACAACAAAGTGCTAGAGTGCAATTTGCTTAATGGGGACACTAGTCTTGGTCTATCAGAGAAAGTCCATCTGAAGAAGATATGGGTTCCAGGTAAGGTGTAGTCGAGAAGGACAAGCGTCAGTGGTTATGGCAAGCCGCGCTGTGGCTTCAGTGTGCACTCTGTCTCTGTAGAGTAGGAAGTAAACACGGCCGTGTATCCAGAGTGAGGCTTGGTGAGGTTTGGAGAGCATCACAGCACGGCGCCCGGCAATGACATCACACACATGCGACATGTTTCAAAGCTAGTAAGCCATTGGTGGAAGAATGGCCACGCCTCTTTTTCAAGCATAAAGTCTTTTTCAAGCTTCACTCTGAATACACGGCCTTACCTGGAACCCATATCTTCTTCAGACGGAGTTTCTCTGATAGACCAAGATATGCCCAAGCCTGGATCACTGAAGAAAACCACGCTGTGCTCAGCCATCCCACTCCATCCTGCACGGATCTGATGTGGTGCCAGCTTTACAGGACTTTCAGTCCCACTCCATCTCTGCAGCCCAGCAACCGGACCTGAATGCAACTTACCTGTTCTCCATGTGAGTGGATGTTGTTGTTTATTAAATTATTCTTATGATATATACTCAGAGGTGCCCCTTTTCTTGTTTTTTTACAAACTTGATAAGGACACCAAAATGTACATTTTGCCGGCTGGCCACATTCACACACAATCTTGCCTCTTTTCAGGGCAAGGGAGAGAATGCTATCTGCAAGCTTTATATAACATAGGTTTGTGAGCTAATGAGGCAATTGAAAACACATGCACAGTCCATGAAACACCCAAAATGCAAGTTCACCAAATGTAGAGACTGAACTTCAAAGTGGGTACACCTGTTAAGGATGTCCTTCAATTACTAACCCACAAAAACACACTCTCGCTGAGCATGCCCAGAAATAACCAGGTGCTGTTCACACACAAAAAGCACCAAAAAAAAAACCTAAGTTCCTGACCATGCTGAGACCAACACAAATGCAGCTAGCAGAAAATAACCCCCCCCCCCCCCCATCCAAAATGAAGCACATCATCCAGCATGCTACAAAATTATAGACGGGACAAGCCCCCGTCGGTCCGGGGGGCAAACAAAGAGCCTAACATGGGCAAAAGTTATACAACAAATACCATTGCAGTCTATGGGAACTGACTTGTTAATTTTGCTAGTCCCCACTTGGCTGGCTTATCTTCTAGTTATTGGCCTTAAAATGGGTATGGGGGCCCAGGTCCCACCCTAAAGGGACATATATCAATGTCACCAATTTGGACAACACCAAAAACAAAACAAGGAGAAGTGCCTTTAAATATGCCAAATTGCTTAAGGGCCATTTCACACCACAAGCAGTGCATTGCGTTTTTTATGCATCAAGAATGCATGGAAAGTTGGTTATATGGTTCTAAATGGCAGTGTTTGTTCCAGTGCATTCCAGTTCGACAAAAAAAGTAGAACATGCTGCATTTTACCTGCACTGGACTGTACTGGAACGCTGCAAAACACATCAAAAATGCACTGGAACTCACCGAAACACACCTAAATGCACTGGAACACACTTGTCCTTATCTATGGTTAATAAAAAAGAGGGGTGAAAAAAAGCACTGAACTGCATCAAAAACGTACAAAAAATGCACTGGAACACATCAAAAACGTGCATGCAAAAAAGCACCTGGAACGCATCCGGATTGCGTTTCTATGGTGTGAACTGGCCCTAGTTCACACCATAGAAACGCAGTCTGGATGCGTTCCAGGTGCTTTTCTGCATGCGTGTTTCTGACACGTTCCAGTGCATTTTTGATGCAGTCCAGTGTTTTTTTCCCCCTCTTTTCACTTAGGACAAGTGTGTTGCAGTGCGTCTTTGGTGCATTTAGGTGCATTCCAGTGCATTTTTGGTACGTTCTGTAGCGTTTTTGATGTGTTTTACTGTGGTCCAGTACAGTTCTGTACATAAAAAATGCAGCATGACCAATTTTTTTTTTTTTCCCTTTCTGAAACGCACTGGAACAGACTGCAGTGGTGTGAACTATGCCATTGGCATTAATGTGATCAACTTTCTTTGCGTTTTTCATGCATCAAAAAAAGGCACTGCACTGCATCCGGTGTGAACTGGGCCTAAATATCATACATGGGGGGTGTCTATAGTATGCCTGTAAAGTAGCGCATGTTCGAGAGCAAAATTACATTTCTAAAGTAAAATAATAGTCATTTAAAAGTAATCGCGGCTGTAATGAATTGCTGGTTCCCGTCAATACAGTTAAAAGTCATTGAAAGTCTTTGAAAAAAAAAATGCGTGGGGGTTCCCCCAAATTCCATTACCAGGCCCTTTAGGTCTGGTATGGATTTTAAGGGGACCCCGTGCCAAACGTAAAAAAATATAACGTGGGGGTCCCCCTAAAAATCCACACCAGACCATTATCCGAGCACGCAACCTGGCAGGCTGCAGGAAAAGAGGGGGGGACGAGAGAGCGCCCCCCCTCCTGAACTGTACTAGGCCACATGCCCTCAACATGGGGAGGATGCTTTGTGGGTCTGTGACCCCTCAAAGCACCATGTCCCCATTTTGATGGGGACAAGGGCCTCATCCCCACAACCCTTGCCCGGTGGTTGTGGGGGTCTGCGGGCAGGGGGCTTATTGGAATCTGGAAGCCCCCTTTAACAAAGGGGACCCCCAGATCCTGGCCCCCCCCTGTGTTAAATGGTAATGGGGTACAAATGGTGGAAGAAGAAGGTTGAAGAAGAAGGAAGAAGAAGATGGAAGAAAGGAGAAGACATTAATAAAGGAATTGTCAAAAACCGGCTATTGTCATTTTTAAAAAAAAAATTTTATACTTTTTTTGTGAAATGGTAGGGGTACATTTGTACCCCATTACCATTTCACATGGGGGGGGGCGGGATCTGGGGGTTCCCTTTGTTAAAGGGGGCTTCCAGATTCCGATAAGCCCCCTGCCCGCAGACCCCCACAACCACCGGACATCCTCCCCATGTTGAGGGCATGTACGGTTCAGGAGGGAGGGGGGCCGCTCTCTCATCCCCCCCTCTTTTCCTGTGGCCTGCCAGGTTGCGTGCCCGGATAAGGGTCTGGTGTGGATTTTTAGGGGGACTCCACGCCATTTTTTTTTATGTTTGGTGTGGGGGTTCCCCTTAAAATCCATACCAGACCTGAAGGGCCTGGTAATGGAATTTGGGGGGACCCCACGCATTTTGTTTTCATTATAGCCGCGAGTGCTTTTAAATGCCTTTTTCATTTAGAAATGTCATTTTGCTGTCGGACTATTATATAACAGCAAGTTTAGGAGGTGCCCCTGTTCAACTAATGCAAATTGATTTACGTGACTTGACATTTACTAAGATTTTGCCGGCGCAGTGAACCGGCGCATTTGAACAAGTAAAATTCCCGCGCAGAGCACAAAAAGATCCCTCGCAGTTATAAACGTAATTGCCGGCGCAGCGGGCTGGTTCAGAAAAAGTTACTTTCTCATTCTATTTTGGGCATATTTGTTACTTGGGCAGTTGTCACTAAACTTCCTCACGTCACCCCCATTATATTGGCACTTCCAGCTTCTTTATCTTTTAATTTGAAGATGCCGTGCGCCAGATCCATAGTCTCCCACCCAGTCTACTGCTGAAAGATCAGAGGGCAGGGTTAGCATGGCCGAAATGTAGAAAAGCTTTGTCAGCACGCCAAAACAACCAGCACCACCAGCTGATATGGAACGTCTTAGCAGGAGGCAGCACTTCACCATCATGGTTGAGCAGTATGTGTGCACACGCCTACACGTACTGAATGACGGGTCTGCCCCCTTCAACTTCTGGGTCTTCAAATTGGGCACATGGCCTGAGCTTACCCTTCACGCCTTGGAGGTGCTGGCCTTCCCTGAAGCCAGTGTATTATCTGAATGTGTATTTAGAACAGCAGGGGGCGTTATCACAGACAAGCGCAGCCGCCTGTCCAGAGCCAATGTGGACAAGCTCACGTTCATTAAAATGAACCAGGCATGGATCCCACAGGACTTGTCCGTACCTTGTGCAGAATAGACATGTATACCGGCCTTACCCAGCCATTGTTGTATTTTTGATCTTTCTCACTCTTTTGGGGTGTACCCTAATTTAAAAAAAACATTTTTCTGCCATTTGCAGCCCTCTAGCCCTTTCCATAACTTTTTTAGAAACTCAAAAGTTTTTTAGAACTCAAAAGTTCGGGTCCCCATTGACTTCAATGGGGTTCGGGGCCAAGTTCGGATCAAGTTTGGGTCCAGAACTTGAACTTTTTTGCGAAGTTCGGCTGAACCCGTCGAACCAGAACATCCTGGTGTCCGCTCAACTCTATTAGTAATAGTTATTTTGAATTTCCTGGTTTTAGAATTTTCGGATTTTCATTCTTATTTTCGGATTTTCGTTCTTTAGAATTTTTGGATTTTTATTTTTTAATTTTCAGATTTTTAAAAAATTTCAAATTTACGAAAAAGTTGTTAAATGGGTTTTCGTTAATTTGAATATTTCCGATTTAACAAAGTTGTCGAATTTCGTTGAAAAACAAATTTGGAACAAAACTAATGGCACATGTCTGTTGTGTATGACACCAACTGAGTGATTGAAATCTGGTGAATAGTAGGAGCAGTGTGAACATATTATGAGCAGAGTTTTCATTATTTCATTGCATAGTCCAGGTGTGCCCAACCAGTGGTCCGGGGGCCACTTGTGGCCCCGCGGAGCCCTTTAATGTGGCTCACGACCTTGTGCTCTGGGATGGTGGGTTGGCAAGCACAAATCACGGGTTGCTGACCTGCCATTCTAGAGCATCAGTGTTGTGAATGAAGCCGGTGATAGAGGAAGCAAGCAGCTGCGGAGCAGAGCCACATAGGCCAATGTTTCCTGTACAGTGGCAATTCCTGTCACAGGTGGAGTAATACCAAATACACTCTGTCTGGGGAAAGCAACAGCTGATGATACTTGAATGGAAGACTGTTATTAAAAGTAAGTTTTTTTTATTACCAAAATCACAGTGCATATATGGGCATATCTGTTCTGCAGTGGTGTCAAAGTACAGCTAACCCACAGGAAAGCCACAGGTGCACTGCGCTGCACCCGAGTTATGGGTAAACCACAGTGCATCAGTGTGAAAGCAGCCTTAAGCTCCTTTCACACGATTGGTCCGACCCAATCGGACCCTCCATTCACCTTTATGGAGCGGCAGATGTAAAAAAACTTGTGTCCGTTTACACCCACCCACCTACTGTACCTCCAATCCGATAAGCTTAAAAAAACAGAAGGGGATCTGTCCAATTCCATCAGGGCGGAATAAGATCAAAGGGCCGGTAGAGTAGAGCGGGCTGTGTCCATGTCCGTTCTTAATATGCAGAGGGGACACCGATCTGTCACCTGCCTGCTCCGCTGATTGTGACCCGCGACCGGTTACCTTAAAGGGGTTGTAAAGGTTCGTTTTTTATTTTCTAAATAGGTTCCTTTAAGCTAGTGCATTGATAGTTCACTTACCTTTTCCTTCGATTTCCCTTCTAAATGTTTTTTTTCTTTGTCTGAATTTCTCACATCCTGTAAGCTTGCCCCCATCATCCGAGCCGTTCTGGCTGGGGGGTTAGTCAGTGTGCTCACCCCCTTCCTTGAGACTACATCCCTGCGGGGAGACGCTGTGAACGTTTTGCTCTTTAAAAGGTTGGGCACCCCTGGCATAGTCATATGGACCTAAGTTGGTTCTGGAGAGTGGATTCATGCAAAAAAATGCATTTAGCACTTCTGATTCCTTGGCCAGCCTTCACAGTAATCTTTCTCTTTTAGGGGAAAATAATTAAAGCAGAGAAGCAAATTCTTCTTAGAATGTCTCTGCAGACAGGGACCAGGATCTCTATTACCCAATGCCCTTATGGCTGTATTTAGGACCTTTTAATATATTATATCTAGGGATGAGCTTCGTGTTCGAGTCAAACACACGTTTGACTCGAACATCGGCTGTTCGATCGTTCGTCGAACGTTATGGTCCGTTTGCGCCAAATTCGAGTGGCGCGTCACGGCCCATAATTCACTGTGGCATCGCAGTGCATTGCTGGCTGATGATTGGCCAAGCATGCACTATGACCCGCATGCTTGGCCAATCACAGCGCCGTCTGTACAGAGAGCCGTAATTGGCCAAAGCCAGGGTGGCTTTGGCCAATCATGGCTCAGAGGAGTAGGTACACGCCCCACACTAGATAAGGCCGCCTGGAAGTCGGCCTTGTGTAGTGTGGTGGCGATTGTGAAAGAGACAGTTTCAGAGAGAGAGACAGTGTCATTTATATTGAGTTAGATAGAGCAGGCAGGCGAGTCAGTTAGCTGCTGTTACAGTGTGTAGAGGATATATATGCATCCTAGGTGTTGTATATATATTTATACACTGTATTGAGTTTAGCTAGATCCGTTCCTGTTAGTCTCTATACTGTGGCAGGCAGGCCGGTGATTGTGCTAGCTGCAGACAGTCAGTGTTTCACTTAGTGTACTACTGTGTGCTTTGCATAGCATTCACCTAAAGCTCACCTGGATACAGTTATTCTCTATACTGGGACAGGCAGGCCGGTGATTGTGCTAGCTGCAGACAGTCAGTGTTTCACTTAGTGTATGTAACGTACCTGTGATAGGTAGTGCCCCAAGTGGAACTTGTGTGCTGAGGATTCAGGCGAAAACTTAGTCAGGCAGATTAGGTTGGCAACAGATCAGGCAAAACGGTACATGATCGAAATCCAGAGAGTGTTAAGGCAGGCAAAGGTCATACACAAGCTGGCAGTGAAGTTCAAAATCAGCAGGCTAGAGAGTAGTCAGGAATTCATGCAAAAGTTCAACACGAAAATCAAGATCAAAAACCAGTCACAACACCCAGGGAGTTATTCCACACAAACGGGCGCTGAGAGATAGCATCACTTCCTCTTTATGGGCTGCTTTGATTGAGAATTGTCCACAGCTGGCAGCAGGTGGGGCTAGTGAGTCCAAGGTAATGCTTAATACTGAGAGGACATTTCCAAAAGTCTAGATCTGCTCCGTAGTACAACAGATAAGGCTGCAGCTGTGGGACCAGGAAGATCCCGGTTCAAATACACCCAGGTACATGACAGGACCCCCTCCCCAGTGGACCCCTCCGGGGGCCTAGCGGGGCTTAGTGGGAAAGGAGGCATTGAAGTCTCGAATAAGAGAAGGGGCATGCAGATCTTTGACTGGAACCCAGGAACGGTCTGTGACAGGATATCCCTTCCAATGAACCAGATACCGAAGGCCACGACCCTGTCTTCTAGAATCAAGAATCTTGGAGACTTCAAACTCATTTTGTCCATCAACAAGAACAGGAGGAGGTAGCTGTTGCGTTCTGGAGTAGCGATTGAAAATTGTTTTTTTGAGGAGGGAAACGTGGAACACAGGATGAATCTGGAGAGAGGAGAGTAATTTCAACCGATAGGAGACTGGCCTGACTCGAGCAATAATTCTGTAAGGACCAATGAATCGAGGGCCCAATTTGGTAGAAGGTTGTTTCAGTCTCACATATTTGGTTGATAGCCAAACTCTGTCCCCCACCACATATGGAGGTATATGGCGTCTTTGTTTGTTGGAAAAAAGTGCATACTTGCCTGCTTGTTGACTTCCGTAGTAATCTCTTTTTCCAATGTAGCAGAATATTTTTCACCCGCTGATCTGCTGCTGGTACACCAGAAGAAGGCTGAAGTAGGGGAAAAGTCTGAGGGTGATAGCCTAGGGCTGCGTAGAATGGTGTGGTATGAAGAGCACTGTGCCAACGGGAATTAATGGCAAACTCAGCTAAAGGCAAATACTCAGACCAGTTGGAGTGTAAGGCATTGACATAATGTCGAAGATAGGTTTCTAGGGTCTGGTTTATGCATTCGGTTTGACCATCTGTTTGAGGGTGATGTGAGGTAGAGAGTGAAAGCGTTACTCCCAGTTTCTTGCAGAACGCTCTCCAGAATCGGGAAACAAACTGGGATCCACGGTCTGAGACGACATTGGTAGGTATGCCATGATATCTCACAATATGGGAAAGGAAGAGAGTAGACAGTGCTTCCGCTGTAGGTAATCCCGGGAGCGGCACAAAATGTGACATTTTGGAAAAGCGATCCACTATGACCCATATAGCAGTCATGCCCTCGGACTTGGGTAAGTCTGTAATAAAGTCCATAGTCAAATGGGTCCAAGGCTGACGAGGTGCCGAAAGTGGTTGTAACAGTTCAGTAGGCAATGTACGGGGTACTTTATTAGCAGCACAAGTTGGACAGGCAGCCACATAGTCAGTAACATCCCTTTTCATATGAGGCCACCAGACATGACGCTGCAAGGTCTTAAGAGTGATGGTGACACCAGGATGACCAGATAACACACCATCATGTGCCGAGAGGAGTACAGGTTTTCTGAGGCTAGGGGCTACGAACAGGCGACCTGGTGGTATCTTCAAGCCTTGGGGAACACGATTCTGGGTTTCTTGTAACTGTTGGGAAAGAGCCGTAGAGATCTGTGTGACAATTTTGTGAGGTGGGATTATATATTGCTCGGTAGGTTGGTCTTCTTCAGAGATAGCGAACTGTCTGGAAAGAGCATCGGCTTTCTTGTTTTTATGCCCAGGAACATAAGAAAGAACAAAATTAAAACGGGAGAAAAACAGAGCCCATCGAGCCTGACGTGAGTTCAAATGTCTTGCAGTCTGAAGATACAGTAGATTTTTATGATCAGTGAGGATAGAAAAAGGTTTGGGAGCCCCTTCCAGAAGATGTCGCCATTCAGACAATGCCAATTTGATGGCCAGTAGTTCTCGATTCCCAACATCGTAATTCATCTCAGCTGGAGAAAACTTTCTAGAAAAAAATGCTACTGGATGGATTCTATTGGACTTAGGCTGTCTCTGGGAGAGCACGGCACCTGCTCCTACCTCAGAGGCATCAACCTCAACTATGTACTGGAGATTGGGATTTGGATGCTGAACATGTCTTTTAATTGCTGGAAAGCCGATTCTGCTTCTGAAGACCATACCTTGCAATTTGTACCTTCTTAGTCATAGCAGTAAGGGGGGCCGCAATGGAGGCAAAACCTTTAAATAAGCGTCTGTAGTAATTTGCGAACCCTAGAAAGCTTTGGAGCCCTCTTAAAGTGGTCGGTTGGGGCCATTGTAAGACAGCAGAAAGTTTTTTGAGGGTCCATTTGGAAACCGACAGCACTTATAATGTATCCAAGGAAAGGAATACGGCTTTGATGGAAACTGCATTTCTCAATCTTCGCGTAAATATGGTTTTCTCTGAAGCCTCGTACACACGACCGAGTTTCTCGTCCAAAACCGGCAAGAAATGTGCCGCGAGAGCTTTTTTGTCGAGAAAAACGTTTGTGTGTATGGTTTTACGACGAGAAAATTGCAGAGAATCTCGACGAGAAAATACTCTCTATTTTCTCGTCAGGATTCCAGATTTCCTCGTCGGGCTGTTTTGTGACGAGAAAATGGTTCGTGTGTATGCTTTTACGACTCTTCCAAAAGCGCGCATGCTCACAAGCAACTATGAGACGGGAGCGCATCTTCTGGTAAAACAAGCCTTCGTAATGGAGAGAGCACATTCGTCACGCTCAAAAATATTGCATCGTTTAAATGTTCTGCATTGAAATCTTCGTTAGAATGTTACATTAATCAAAACGAGTGACCTTCTTTTGCTGCTGATATTCACACAGAGTTATGACTTTTTTTTTTAACCTTTTTCATGCTGCTCTTAAGAAGATTTATGTGTATTATATCGTGCAAGTTTTTAGGAATAATTTAAATGGTAATATTTATTAAAAATGATGTTAATTATAATTTCGCAATGTTTTGATAGTGATCTCCCATTTAATTTTGGAATCTATATTAGTTAAATTTCCCACCATGTTTTTTTGCTAATCAGATTTAGTTATTCTTTTGGGGGGGTAATATCTGTCCCTTTTATTGTCAGTCAAATGTATCTGCTTACTCCAAAGCTAGATTTTTAATTTTTACAAATATACATAGTCAAGTATGAACTTAAACAAAAATCACATTTATTCATGTTTAGAAATAAAATAAAGAGAAGGCAGCGCTGGAGAACCTGCTGCCATTTGTGCATCCCAGGGACCCCAGAGCACACAGCAACCCTGTGTGGACACTAAAATTGGGAGCTTGAGAAGGCCAACATTTCTGAACACAATCTGATGCTGGCCTCCCAGAGGTCAGGAACAGCAGCAGGTGAGATATATGTCCCAAGTCTGTGGTACTACAACAGGCTGCCTTCTGTCCGACCACAATGAAGCAAGGCCATCACTTCCTCTTCTTCCTGGCAACCTTCCCTGAAGCCTTCCCTGCAGCCTTCCTTCTTCGTTTGGCTGGAGGCTGGCCCACTGGATGGGTACTCCTGTCAGGAGGAGGAGGAGGAGATGAAGAAGAAGGTGGGGGTGGGGCAGAAGAAGAAGGTGGAGGTGTAGCAGAAGGGGGTGGGGCAGAAGAAGAAGGTGGAGGTGTAGCAGAAGGGGGTGGGGCAGAAGAAGAAGGTGGAGGTGTAGCAGAAGGGGGTGGGGCAGAAGAAGAAGGTGGAGGTGTAGCAGAAGGGGGTGAGGCAGAAGAAGAAGGTGGAGGTGTAGCAGAAGGGGGTGAGGCAGAAGAAGAAGGTGGAGGTGTAGCAGAAGAAGAAGGTGGAGGTGTAGCAGAAGGGGGTGGGGCAGAAGAAGGGGGAGGTGTAGCAGAAGGGGGTGGGGCAGAAGAAGAAGGTGGAGGTGTAGCAGAAGGGGGTGGGGCAGAAGAAGATGGGGGAGGTGGAGGTTGAGGTTGGGTCAGTTGTGCCACCTCACATATGGCGGTATTGGGGGTAATTTTCTCCATCACCCCCTTGTTGAGCAAGGTGATGAGCAGGGGCTCGCATAGGAGGCGTTGCTCCATGCTCATCACCTTGAACTTAGCCTCCACTAGGCCGGCAATGGCCTCTTCAGGGGATGTGGGCTCCTGGAGGGTGGCATGGGCCTCACGAATAAGGGCCATTGCTGCCTCACTCGTGCTCCTGTCCCTCCTGCCTCTTTTGTGAAGCCGGATGGGAGGCACCTGGGATCTGGTGCTTCTCCTTTGCCCTGCCACCTCCTGGCTGCCACTGGGCCCTGCCACCTCCTGGCTGCCACTGGGCCCTGCCACCTCCTGGCTGCCACTGGGCCCTGCCACCTCCTGGCTGCCACTGGGCCCTTCCTCCTCCTGCCTGACAGTTTCCAGACCCTCCTCCTGGCTGATTTCATCCTGTGTATGAAAAAGGGACATAGTTTAATATGTTAGTTTAATCTTTGCATCAAACTTTGTAATCCTGATAGAAGCAATTAGAATGTAAATCCATAAATCCTTGCTTTAAATTTACCACTACATCAGATTGACTATTTAGCACCCAATTAAGTGCAGAATAATGTCTACAGATCTTGATTTCACTTGTGGAATCCAAAATATTTTATGTTTGTCATCTTGACATATTTGTCAAACATTAAGTTTATCCCAATACATTTTCTATAAATACTATACCTGGCTCCAGATGGCCAAATCAGGATCATCCAGGATGGCTGCCTCCTCTTGCTCCAGAGAAGGCTCAGGTTGGCTGCAGGGAAGTCTGGGGGGAAGAGTGGAGAGTGATGGCCTTGTCTCAATGTGGTCATCCAGGAAGGACAGTTGTTGTAGTACCACAAAATCGGGACATACACATCACCTGCTGCTGCTCCTGACCTCTGAGAAGCCAGCACCTTAGAGCGTTCAGTCCTGTAGGTACCTCTCAAGCTCCCAATTTTAGTGTCCACTTGTTTTGGTATGCACAAATGGGAGCAGCTTCTCCAGCGCTGCTTTTCTCACCCCTCTTTTTTTGTGGATGGGGTTTTTCGTCTCCCACAGAGCCGGCAGCTCCCTTACCCGGTCAATAAATTCCGCCAGGAACTCTTTGTCGCTAATAAAGACATTCATATTGTATCTGCAAGTTAAATAAATTATATATAACTAATGTGAGGCAAACGGTCTAACCTCCTTAACATCCTAGTCACCATATATATCCTCCAACATTCTCAAGACAGTATAGGCCAACAATTTGTACAAGTCACAAAATCACATACCTTCGTTCGCACGTCCGTCACTTGAACTCCTCTCTCCGCACACCGAACGTACTAAAGTCACATGTGTGTTTGCTATATACACACCACGCATGCGTCAAAATACGAACACGTCGCTCCGCACACGTCGCCCGCCCATGACGTTCTAACTTACATCTTTTCCCCGCCCCTTCTCTTTCGGCGCGCAGACAGATATGGCGGAGTTACAGCAGGTGTCTGATAATTCCGCAACTAACGAGGAGGAGACAAGCCCGGAGACCGAGGAAACGTCACGATCAAGGAGGAGATTCAAGGCATCGAATATGTCTTTGGCGGAGATGGCGGAGATGGTGGACATCTTGCGCAAGGCTGATTATGATGCCAAGCATGGGCCGTATAGCAAACCAAATAGAAGGAAGGCCAAAATCCTCACTAAAGTCGTGAAGAGTCTGAAGGTGAATTTCAGGGGTGAAACGCTCAAATGAGCAGCTCAGAAAGAGGTGGTCAGACCTCAAACTGAGGGAGCCAGACCAGTTGAGGAGCATAAAGAGAATGCTCGCTAAAAGTAAGTAAAAAGTAGACTTTTATGCTATTAATCTTTTTCTAAACTGACATGTTGCTTTTTATTTTGGTTTCTCATATTGGACTCCCTTCCAAAATGTAATATTTTGAACTTGGTTGGGCACAGTAATCGTTCGTTACATTACCGACACTTCGTTCGGCCACTATCCGCGGTTTTGGCTTATTTTAGAGCCACAAAAGTAATTAGACATCTGCCATTTTTGCTCAAATATTGTGGCGTATTTTTTCGTCTAGATGATGTGTTTGTAAAGAGAATGAAATGCAAACTTTTATCAGTGTAAAGGAGAGGATACTCAGCAGCTGCTTCCACATCTGTACTTTGGAGCACTATAGTGTGGGCCACCAGACCCGCCTTTTTTGGGTGTCCCACACAGGTGCATCAGAGAATTTTTGTGGTGCCTCCATGTCAAATAAATTACATCCAAAGGTGAATACTAAACATATTCTTGGTCATAAATAATGCATTCTTCTTTAAATTCCGCCCAAACACACACTTGTACCACACTTCCAAGCAATTTAGCCTGTTTTTATTTTAACATTGAGATTTACAGTGTGATAAATAGACTTTTTATTTGATTCTCATAGGGGAGAGAAGACTGGGAGGAGGACACTCCAGGGAGCACATGCACCCCACAACTTCCAAGCAACCCCAAACTCCCAAAGACCCACAACCGAAAGATGTGCAGGAAGTTGAGGTGGAGGAAGGAGAAGTGGATGACGTTGTGGATCTGGTCACCACAACAGGTCAGTATCTGTCACCACAGCTTCAGGTAAGAGATTTAGGCCTGCAGAGTTATAATACCTTTTGTTTTTAGGGGATATAAATGTTGTGAAGGATAGTACACGGTTCTCTGCTGACAGTGCCCTCCGCCTCATCCAGCAAGTGATGGAATGTAGCACGGAACTGGACCTTATTAAACAAAGAATCCATGTGATGGAACAAACATTTTAAGGCATTCTCGATGTTTTGGGGAGAATTCAATAAGCCATCCAAACACATTTGTTTTTACATGTTTGTTTTTGCAACTTTTCTAATTTTTTGGACAATCAAACCAGCCAAAAATTGAATCTGCACACAGTGTGTCAACATGTGCTATCTGCCATCAGGAGATATCCATGTACGTCTTTTGGGGGTGCAACCCCTTCCTCGTATCTAAAGTCGGTTGCACCCCCAAAACACGTCCATTGATCACCCCTGATGGCAGATAGCACATGTTGACAATAGGGATCAGGATTGTAAATTTCCTAGATGGGAAAAAAAACCAAATGTGTGCATATTCAATTTTTGGCTGGGCAAGGGGTGGCAGGACCCCATATTAGGACGGGCACATAGAGACATAGTTTGTGTAAGTGAATGTCTCAGATTGCTCAGAGGTATCCAATGTTGTAATTTTTGGAATGCAACTGTTATTTTTGTATTTTCATAATCAAAAAATTGCCGGGTTGGGGCCAGGCCAACCCAAAAAAACAGAAAAAACTAAAAATGGTGAGAATGTGCACAGAGTAAAATATTTGACCACAAACAACGTGTAGCTTCTTTTTATAATACCCTCTAAGCTTATTTGGTTATTTTGTAAGGTTACATAGTGAAATGGTTGTTATTTACTAAAGTAAAATACACTTGGCACTACAAATGCACAAAGACAAACTAGGAGACAGGAAAGAACAAATAATTAAAGGTTTAAACAAGCTTTTTATTGGGATCCTTAGACATAGGCTGGCATAGGAATTGCCCCCCTACCCGTGAAATACTCCATGTATTTGTCCCGAACCTCACGGGCATTTTGGGAGGGCAAGCCAGGACGGGCAGATTCCAGGCCCGGCAGGGGATTTGCAGGGGAAAGTCCAGCCTCTGGCAAAACTGAGGCCATATAGGAATTCGATTTTTGGCTCAGAAAGTTGTGTAGCACACAGCAGCATAACACGACATAGTTTATTTTGTA
This sequence comes from Rana muscosa, assembly GCA_029206835.1. NCBI lineage: Eukaryota > Metazoa > Chordata > Amphibia > Anura > Ranidae > Rana > Rana muscosa. The sequence continues at coordinate 4,549,018 of JARGYO010005562.1, forward strand.
GTCCGCCAAGTGTATTGAAGTCATAAAAAGGCGGAACCGGCTGGCCATTATGCCAAAGGCATTTTCAACAACTCTTCGGCCCCTGGCCAGCCGGTAATTGAACACCCTCTTCTCTGGGGTCAGGGTCCTCTGGGGAAATGGCCTCATAAGATGCCGTCCGAGTCCGAAGGCTTCATCAGCCAAGAAAACAAAGGGGAGTCCTTCAATATTCCCTGCATCCGGTGGCAATGCAAGGTCGTCACTCTGGAGACGGAGGGCAAACTCCGTCTGGATGAAGGATCCCCCATCGGACATCCGGCCATTCTTCCCTACATCAACATAGAGGAATTCATACCGTGCTGACACCACCGCCATCAGCACAATGCTATGAAACCCCTTGTAATTGTAGTAGTAGGACCCAGAACGGGGTGGCGGCACGATGCGGACGTGCTTCCTGTCTATGGCACCACCGCAGTTGGGGAAGTCCCACCGCGTGGCAAACTCCGATGCCACAGTCTGCCATTCCTGTGGCGTGGAAGAAAGCTGTGGAGTGAAACAAGATGAAATAATATTAGAATACCAAAGTCAGACATTACAAGGAAATTCGATAAAAAAAAATTAAAGGCCAACATCAATCAAATTCTACGTTTATTAAGGTGTTTAAAATAAGTATAATGGAAGGCTCATTTATCAGATTCATCACCCCCTCTGATGGGCCATTACTAAATTATTTTGGGGGGGGGGGGGGGAGATGTGTTTGGCCACAGGATAGCATTGCAGTGGCGGTGCGTCCAGAGTGGGCGCTGGAGCACTGCCCCCTCTCTCCTGTGCCCATCACTCAGAACAATACATAGGTTCATGCGTGGATGGCCTCTTGTAAAGCGACCAACATATGAATAATTGCGGCATTTAGGGGGTTCAAATTGCATAGCAGAAACAGGTAGTAAAATAGTCTTGCACATTACAACCTGAGGGATGTAATTGGCTTCCGAAAAGTAAAATAGGGGACGCAGGGGGGGGGGGGGGCATTCCTTGGGGAAACACTGGCAGGCTGCTCTGCCAATCATGTTCACCAAGTCTGTTTAATGGTAACATGATTGGCTGATGCAACATCAAGGGAAGGAGAAGACATCAAGGACAGAAAAAGGATGGCGCTGACCACAACAAGGTAAGTGCAGGGCTGGGGGGAAACTGGCTGCATTAGAGGGGACTAAATGGCTGCATTGGAGTGAACAAAATGGCTGCATTAGAGGGGACAACTGGGGACGTTTAATAGGCACCAGAGCAAAAAAGGAGGAAGTTTATTTCCTAAATTGGAGTTTGAACCCCCAAACATTTGGAGCAACAGGCGCCCCTGCTGGAAAAGTTAGTGAAGGGAAATATTTATGGAGGAGAAAAAAGGGGCAATCTAAAGCTTCCAGCATGCATGGGACAAAGGGGATCATTCTCAGCATATTACAATCATGGTAATTAGGGAAGGATGAAAGAAATACAATACATTAGCATACATGTAATACATAAAATGTGATGTTAAGGGAGAAAACTTACCCTAATATAGTCCTCCTGCAGGACTTGTATAATGGCAGAACAGGTGTCTGGGATTATGAGGCCCAGAGCCTGGGGGGAGATGCCTGTCGTGAACTTCAAGTCCTGAAGACTTCTCCCTGTCGCCAGGTAACGTAAGGTGGCGATGAGCCTCTGCTCAGCACTGATGGCTTCCCGCATAACGGTGTCCTGCCTGGTAATATAGGGGGACACCAAAGCCAACAGTTCCTGAAAAACGGGGTCAGACATCCGCAGAAAATTCCTGTAGTCCTCAGGATTATTCTCGACGATCTCCCGCAGCAGAGGCATATGGCAGAATTGGTCCCGCTGGAGCAACCAATTCTCGGTCCATGAACTCCTCCTCACACCATTCATGGACTGGTATTGGTCCAAAACAAGCAGACCAACACCAAGCGCACGCACAGCACGAACTCGACGACGAGAACGTCCAGGCGACATGGCTAATAAGAAATGGTCGTCTTATCAGAACGTACAGAACAGAACGCACTTTAGAACAGCAAGGCCTATGAATAACGAACTGAAAATCAGAAACGAACAGGCAAGAACGCACTGTAAAACAGATACGACCTGCCTAGACGCCCTGAAAGTCAAGATACGAACCCACAAGCACAAACTGAACCGCAGAAAACGATCTGAAAAGTACGAAGACTGAAAAGCGCGAATCGTCTCTTCCCAAACTTTTACTTCACACGCGGTAACACAAGATCAGCAAAAGCAGCCCAAGGGGTGGCGCCAAGAAAAAAGATCTTCCCCTTTATAGTGCCATCGTACGTGCTGGACGTGAGCGCGGAGAACAACGAGGAAATTGGGAAATGTCAGTGTGTACGCATAGAAAGCTTGACGAGAAAATCGACAAGCTTAACAAAAATCTCGTCGAAAAAAACGACGTGTTTTTTACGACGAGAAAATCAGTCGTGTGTACGAGGCCTCAGTCGTTGCAATACCTGCTTTACATGCGAGATGTGCTCTAGATGAGTCTTGGAAAAGATTAAAATGTCGTCCAAGTAGATGATCACAAAACTGTTGCTGAAATCATGAAAAATTTCATTCATGAAACGTTGGAAGACAGCAGGGGCGTTACACAACCCAAATGGCATAACCAGATATTCAAAATGTCCATTACGAGTGTTGAATGCTGTCTTCCACTCGTCCCCGTCTTTAATTCGAATCAGATTATAAGTCCCTCGTAGGTCTAGCTTGGAGAAGATAACAGCCCCCTTAAGTACATCAAACAGTTCAAGAATGAGAGGCAAAGGGTAGGAGTCTTTGATTTAACGCTCGATAGTCTATGCATGGTCGAAGACCCCCATCCTTTTTTTCAACAAAGAAAAAACCGGCCCCTACTGGAGAAGAAGAGGGTCGGATAAAACCTCTTTCCAAGTTGTCTTTTACGTATTCCTCCATGAATTTTTGTTCAGGCAAAGACAGGGGATAGGTCCTTCCTTTGGGAAGAGGTGCTCCAGGAATCAATTTGATTGCACAGTCAAAAGAACGATGTGGAGGTAAAACCTCTGCCTTTTGCTTGCAAAATACGTCTGCAAACGCATGGTATTCATGAGGCAAGGTAGGTGGGACGGCCACGGAAGCCAACATACAAGCAGAAAGTCTTTTGGGTTGAGACAAACAGTTTGAATGACAGAACGACCCCCAAGAGGTTAGTTCTCCATTTTCCCAATCAAAAGAAGGGTTATGCTGTTGTAACCATGGGTAACCAAGGATAACAGGCAGAAGTGGAGAATCAATAAGACACAAGACAACTTCCTCTTTGTGGAGTATGCCTACCTGAAGGGTGATTTTCATAGTCTCAAATTTTACAATGCCATCTTCCAAGGGTTGTCCATTCACGGTGGTAATGTTCAGGGGTCTAGATTTTGGAACAAATGGGATATAATTTTTTTTACCAAAAGTGTAGTCCAAGAATATGCCAGCAGCTCCAGAATCCACAAAAGCCTCACAGGAGACAAGTTTAGAGGGTAAATGGATAATTGCAGGAATGGTAATCTTGGTCTTGGAGGATATACCTGTAAGGTCTAAGCCAGCTCCTCCAACACTGGTTAGACCCTGCCTTTTACTGGACGGGAAGGGCAGACAGATAATAAATGTCCTTTAAGTCCACAGTATAGGCAGAGGCCCAATGCACGCCTCCTTTGTTTCTCAGACTCAGTTAGGTGGAGGCGGCTTACATCCATAGGTTCCACAGGTGCCTGGGGTTCAACTAAGATTTCAGGTTCTGGCTGAGGTGGTGCTTGGAAGTTAGGGGCCAAACGGTAAACTGGCCTAGGAAACTTGCAAGTTCTAAGTCTCTCTTGGCACCTTTCATGATACCAGACATCCAGATGAACACAGAGCTCTATGAATTTCTCTAGGTCTTCTGGGGAATCCTTATAGACTAATTTGTCTTTGATGCGATCTGCAAGACCTTTTCGGAAGGCTGCACGTAATGCCCTTGAGTCCCAAGTAGTCTCAGCAGCAAGGGTACGAAACTCAATAGCATATTGTGCCACAGACCTGGTACCTTGTTGCATGTCCAAGAGTGAGTACTCAGCTGCAGAAGCTCTATCTGGCTTGTCAAATACAGTCTGGAGAGAAGCCAGAAATTTGTCAGCGTCTTGCAGCACAGGATCATTGCGTTCCAGATAAGGAGAGACCCAGGCCAGGGCCTTCCCCTTTAACAAGGAAATTAAAAAAGTACTGTAACATGGTAATGCTGTGGAATTAGATAGTTAGGTGAAAGATAAGGGAACTAAAATAGAGGTGGAAGATTGACTAGCAGTATTTAAGGAGCAATTATATAGAGATGCCAAGAGACGTATCTCGCGTTAAAATTGTTTAAATAAGAGGGTGCACGGGGATACAGGCCGCCACTCTCCATCTTGCTCAACCACTTTCCCCACTAGATACACCTCTCCTCCAAGGGGAGGAAAGTCAGAGGTGTTTTTTATTTTCTAAAACAAGTGTAGAGCGAGAGGGTCTGCAACTAGCAGGATCCCGCATACATTAGGTTTTTTACTTTTCCTAGGGTCACAGGGGGTAGACCGGACCCCAGGAGATTTCTATTTTCTTCCCCTGTTATCTTCTTCTTTTTTTATTTTATTATTTTACCTTAGTGTTCACTATACAGCCGGTGTCCATCCTCTACCCGGCCTCCTCTCTGAGTGCCTTACCCGTCCTCCATATCCCTTGATCGGATATACTATCAAGATGACTAGGATAACTTTAACATCTTATAATGTGAAGGGATTAAACTCCCCGGAGAAACAAAATATGTTGTTAGCGGAGCTAGGGAGACAAGTCACACATAGTATTCCTTCAAGAGCCACACTTTAAAAAAAAAAAAAAATTTATGACTATTGTATAACCAATGTATTACAGGTCTGCCCACCACATTCTACCCCCATACCTTACTTATACTTAATCAAGAGACCACACATTGATGTTTGGAGTAAAACATGGCCGTAGCAACCTCCTTTATTTTTTTTAACTGTTCCATCAGTTATCAAAAACTTTAACCATCAAAACACATAAACCCAGAACATATCCGAAATATTGCCTCCTAGTGTTGGTCTTTGCAGGAACCTCAAAATTACCATAATCATATTAACCCGATATTAGTCACCATACTAATATTGTATAACCACGTGACACTGCGGTACCTTAAAAATGGTCATAGGCCTCAAGCCGATCAGCTACTCAGAGACGACCACTGACCGCAGTGCCCCCATTATCCAACTCATCCAGCTAAACTCCTGTTAGCTGGAATCCACCCTCAGAACCCATACCACCGATAGGTCCTGACCACTTGCTTTTTTGAGGTACTTCCTTCTCCCGCATAGACCAAACACCCACCACAGCACCCAAGGGAAAAACACCTTTACCCTTTGGTGCCCCTCCAAACCCTAAGGGCTCGTTGGATCCCATCCTGCAAACCCAAAGTCCATAAGTCAGTCCCCACATCGTTCAGGTGGACCCCATCCCTCCATAGATACCGCCATGTATCCACCTCCAGTTCGAAATGAAATGTCAAACCACCAACCCCCCATTCCGTACCACAAACCTGCCCATGTCCCGGTTAATTTTTCTCCTAGCCCTATTAATGCCATCCACGGACCTCGCTCCCCTCCACTCTGACCTTGCCACCATGTCTGACCAGACAATGATCATGTCCGGGAATGACATCCTGAGCCGAATGAAATCAAATTTCATATCTTTTAGAACTTCTAACATGGACCTAAAGCCCAGGTCATTGCCACCTACGTGCAGTACCAAAACGTCAGGTGGCCTGTCCAAACGAGCAAAACAGTGCACCTCCGGAACCATCTTACTCCATAACATTCCTGGAACTCCCAGCCAGCGGACACACGCCTCCGGTCTTGGGAATCCCAACTGCCGACCCTCATGTCGAACATCGGCTCTCTTAGCCCCCCAGAATACAAACGAATGGCCCAGTATCCAGACCAACGCCTGCATTTGACCTGTAAGTGAAATAAGAACAAAATCCCCCATGAGAATCTCCCAGCTTCCTTATACATATACACACAGCAGCCCGAAAAGAACCCCAAACAACACCTAACAACACCCCATGGCTTGTATACCCACATTATTCCAGACCCACCATTAGCTGCGGGCGTACGTATGACGGGAACCTCCTGGATTCCCACCGGCCTATCTTCTTAACCGCCTCGTCATCCATCCCAAGGGACCTCCGGAACACCGCAATGAACTGATACCTTCAAAGTGGGATCCCGTCCTCGTGTACCAAAAAGGAACCCTCACGGGACGGGCGAACCTCCAAGTACCCTTTAACCGCCTTTACCGGGCACAACAGGGAACCCGGGACCGAAAAGACCTGGACCAACTTACCTCTGCCCATCTGGTCTGTCTTAGACCTCTTCAGTACCAGAGACACCCCTTGCTCCGACCAGCCCACCTCACTAGCCCGCAATCCCCTGTGCACTGTTCTGGACGGGCTAACCAACTCACCTATCCTGAATGCTCCAAAGCATGCCAGTGAGAATGCCACTGTGAACAACTGAACTTCGTATGGGGATGAACATAGGCCCTGCAACTGCCCCATGATCCCGCCCAATAGAGTAAACGATACAGGTCGCCTGCCATCCGGTTTCTGACCCCCCCGACCGTATCCCTTGAGTGCCTGACGCACCCAAAAATCTTTTGTAAAATCAGGACAACCCTGCCATTTGAACAGAAAGGCCAATCCTGCCATCTTCTTACCCAAACTGGACCAGGACACGTGGGCCTCCATGTTCCTAGCCAGGAAATACAGCACCAATAACCTGACATTGGGACCCACCGTGTCAGCTCCAGCTTCACGAACCATCTCTTTCCATTCCAGCCACACCTTCTCATACGCCACCCATGTGCCTGTACTTACCGATTTTCTGATCCAACCTGACACTATTCCAACGGAATCTTCCACAGCCAGCCTGGACAAGGGACCCCACGTTGCTCCGCCTCCGGTGCCAACTCTCGGAACCTGTCCCACTGAAAGCGAGACAGCGCATCAGCTATGACATTGTCCACTCCCGGAAGGTGCACTGCATATACAAACACATTGAGCTGCAAGTATCTCAACACCAGATGGCGCAGCAGCTGCACCACTGGGGGGGAGGATGCCGACACCCTGTTGATGACTTGTACTACCCCCAGGTTATCCCCATGAAAACGCACTTTCAGATCCCTGAAACACGCCCCCCACAACTCCACCGCCAGCACCACCGGGAACAGTTCCAACAGGACCAAATTCTTGGTGAAACCAGCCTCAATCCAAGACTGCGGCCATGGGCCCGCACTCCACCTGCCCTGAAAGAAAGCCCCAAAACCAGACCCCCCAGCCGCATCTGTGTACAGTTCTAAATCAAAATTGCTAATAGGGCCAGACATCCAAAATGCTCTCCCATTGAAAGACTCCAGGAATGAATGCCAAACCCACAAGTCCGCCTTGTGTTCTCTACCCAAACTCACAAAGTGCGTGGGGGACCGTACCCCAGCCGTGCTAGCCGACAGCCGTCTGCAAAACACCCTGCCCATTGGCAGAATGCGACACGCAAAATTGAGCTTTCCCAGTAGCGACTGTAACACCCTAAGCTGCACTTTCCTTACCCCCATCATGACCTTCAGCTCAGTCTTGAGTGACTCCAATTTGTCCAATGGTAGGCGGCACTCCATGGCCTTCGAGTCCAGGACAATGCCCAAAAACGTGATAACCGTGCGAGGTCCCTCCGTTTTGTCAGGTGCCAATGGTATCCCAAACCGCTCTGCAATGTGCTCCAATGTGGCCAGGAGCACAGAGCAGATTCTGGATGAGGCTGGACCCACGCAAAGGAAATCGTCCAAGTAGTGAATGATTGAATTCACCCCTGACACATCCCTGACCACCCATTCCACAAACGAGCTGAACTGTTCGAACAATGCGCACGATATGGAGCATCCCATAGGCAAGCACTTATCCACATAGAACTCATTGTCCCACTGACATCCCAGGAGGTGAAAACTATCCGGGTGAACCGGCAACAATCTAAAAGCCGCCTCTATGTCGGTTTTTTCCATCAGCGCCCCCTGGCCATATCGTCGAACCCATTCTACCGCAGCATCAAAGGAAGTGTAACTGACTGTACATGCTTCCGGATCAATCGCGTCATTGACCGACCTGCCTACGGGAAAGACAGGTGGTGAATGAGGCGGAACTTGTTGGGCTCCCTCTTGGGTACCACCCCGAGCGGGGAGACCACTAAGTTCTCCAGGGGAGGGGACTGGAAAGGACCACCCATCCGGCCCAAAGCAACCTCCTTGCGCAGCTTTTCTGCGACCACCGCAGGCTGCTGCAAGGCCGATCGCAGATTGCGCGCGATCGGGGGAATAACCTGCAAGGAACACGGAATGCAAAACCCTTCTGAAAACCCTTGCTCCAACAACCTTGCCGCCCCCTTTTCCGGATACCTACCGAGAAACAGCCACATCTTTCCACCATCACCGGAGTCCTCCCTTTTTTGCCCAGCATCCCCGGCCCGACCCTTACCTCGCTTAAAGCATCTAGCCTGTGTATGGGAGCCACCGCAACCGGAGCACTCATGCTTGAATCGACAGGACCCCCCAAACTTGCAGGAGCCCTCATTATATTGCCAGCACACCCCTTTTTGTTTCCCGGCCGATTGTCCTGGGGAAAAGGTTCCACCGCCCCCCCCCCCAGAAAAAACTGACTAGACGCCCTCGGCGCAGTCATCAACCGCATCCATAAGCTGATGTCCTTATTATCCCACCGCAGATCTGGCCTCACCGCCCTCCTCTGCCTGAATTGTTCATCATATCTGAGCCACCCCGTGCCCCCATACACTCTGTATGCCTCCTCAATAGAGTCCTGATATCCAAATAGTGCTGAACAATGCTCCGGGTTCTTTTGACCTATGACACTAGCCATTATAGAGAACGCTTGCAACCAGTTTGCAAACGTCCGAGGGATAAGCCTATACCTCCTCTTTTCCTCATCCTCCTTTTTTGAATCATCCGGTTTTACCCTGTCCAGGTTAAACTTCTCCAAAGGCAGAAGTGAGAACATCTCCACAAACTCACCCTTCCAAATCTTTTCCCTCACTTCAGGTTTCAGGAGAGATCCCAGCGGTGCCTCATAACACACATACATCTCACATTTTGCAGCATCATCCAACCTAATAATGTCCTGCCTTGCTGCCTGCTCCACCGCACCACCCTCCTTTGTGGCTAAAGCTACAGCAACCACCCCTGCGTCCTCACCCACCCCGGTATTCCCCGCAGGTAAAACTGGTGCCCCCACCGCAGCCGCGGGCCCCGCCATCCCTGTCGGCGGAACCCACGCCGCAGCTGGGCTGACTCCCCCGCCATCCCCCTTCTCAAATTGGCTGACCAAGGACTTGATGCCCGCAAGAAACCCCTGCAGCCCATCCATCCGAGCACCTCCCCCATCCGGGGACGTACCCCCCCCTGCCTGCCCATCATCTTGACCCAACACTTGTACCACTAGACCCACACCCGCAGCAGGCCCAACCACCTGGCCACCATTCCTAGCATGGCTCCCAGCATAATCAATTAAAAGGGACTTACCGGGCTGCCTGGAAGAAATCCCACCAGACGATCCACTCGAATCCACCGCTGCCACCGACCGTCCGGGTCTCCGATCTTCCGAGCTGGCAACCTCCCCCTCTGACAGCATACCAGCCTGCTCTTCACCACCGGACGACAGCTCACCAGGTGACTTGTCCCTGGAAGTCGAGGGGCCAGGACCCGATCGGTCCCACCTCCGCGCACCTGACCCGCACGCCGTTTTTTTTAGCCGACTTGCCTCCACGCTGTCTCAGCTCACCCGCACCGCCGTCATCCCTCACTGGCTCCACACCTCGCTCAGCCTCCTGCACCAGATGTCCGGCCGAGGGGGGGATGCCCGGACACCGCGGCCACCGATAACCCACGCAGGAGCCCCGAACCCGCCGGGGGCCCCCGGGGGGTCCGGGCCCGCCTGTTCTGACTCCACGCACCGCGTGGGACTGTCGGCCGTTCCGGAACTCCCGGTGCGGCCCCCCGCCGAGCTCCGAATCTGAGGGGGATTCCTTCCGGTACCCCCCGCCCTGGGCAATGCGGCGCGCTTGGCTGGGGGGGCCCGAAGGGGCCCTAGGAGGACTCCCAACCTGCCGCTGAGCTCTCTGGGAGGGGCCTGGTGAGAAGCGCTCCGGGGGCCTGGACCTCCGAGCTCGCCCAGCCTCTCTCCCCGCGGTACCTTGCGATCCCACCAGACTAGAAAGCATCGGCCCCAGGGTCTCCTGGAGCCAATCCTCGCCCCGTGTCGCAGCCTCTGCCCGAAGCTGGGCCAGAAGTTTGTCTACAGAAGACATGCTGCTGCTAGCTGACATGCTGCTGGAAACTTTCAGTTTGTCTACAGAAGACATGCTGCTGCTAGCTGACATGCTGCTGGAAACTTTCAGTTTGTCTACAGAAGACATGCTGCTGCTAGCTGACATGCTGCTGGAAACTCTCCCCTGCGCTGTGTTAACTCAGAGGGGCGGGGACTCCCTTTAATCTAGCCTTCTCCCCTCCCCTCCATATTTCCATTAGCCAATCATTAATCCCCTCTCATTTCATACCCTGTTCACTCAGTCATGCCCAGCCCTTCGCCTATGGCATTCTGTCTTTTTGCTCCAGGCTTTTCTAGATTAAGCAACCCCAGATTCCCGAGTGTGTATCACAGTGCATCATTGACATCAAAAGCAAAGGGGGTTTCAATTATTCTCTCAAAACAGATAAGGTGGAAGGAATATCAGAAAATAACAGATGAGGAAGGACGTCTCCTTATAGTAAAGGGATTCCTGTATGATCAAAAGGTTACCCTGGTGAACGTATACCTGCTCAACGAGGGACAAGTCCCAGCCCTAGAGAGGTATTTGAATTTGATACAACAGAATAAGGAGGGGATTCTGATAATGGGAGGGGACCTAAATATGGCATTAGAACCGACTTTAGATGTATCGAAAGGCACCTCACATATATCATACGCCAAACTGGGCAAAGCAAAAAGACTTCTTCAGAAAGTGCAATTAATGGACAGTTGGAGAATTTTCCATATACACGACAGGGACTATACTTTTTTTTCTGCAAAACATAAAACGTACTCTAGGATAGACTATGTTTTTATAGCTCAAAATGCCCTGCAGTGTATAGTGGAGACCTCCATCGGCTCATTTACAATATCAGACCACGCACCAACTAACTGCATAGTGGAATGTGGAGAGCCAGCACCGCGAAAATGGTATTGGAAAATCAATAAGACTCTTTTGAAAGAACCAGAATGCGAAAGGAACTAGAATCTTTCTTTTCAACAAAAGTCAGGAGTCAGGAGAGGTAACCCCAATGTGCGTATGGGAAACACACAAGTGCTATATCAGAGGAATCCTTATTTCTCTGGGAACACGTAGAAAACGCTGTTTGGAGGCCAAGTTAGAAGCGCTGCTCGGGGAGATCCGTAGACTGGAAAGGCGCATAAGAAATCACAAGCAGTACAGACGGAGGAAGAGCTAGCTGGTCTACGTGAGGAATTAAAAGTGCTACTAACGGATAAAGCCAAAGCTACAATAACTCGATGCAAACAAGCCTTTCACGAATACGGAAACAAACCGAGTAAGATGCTAGCCAATGCGCTTAAAGAGACTAGGACACGAAACCACATTGAACGGATTAAAACTCAGGGAGATGCATTGGTCAACTCCTCACAGGAAATCGCTAAGACATTCAGAGACTATTATAAAAGTCTATATCAGATAGGGGACCAACAACGGGCCACAAGGATGCCCAACAGAGGGGGGGCAAAGGAGTATATAGAGGCTTCGGGTATGACGGGCATACCGGAAAAGGGAGCGGAATAGATAGATGGCCCAATCACGGTAGAAGAATTTTTAGGAGCCCTTAAAATATTAAAACCAGGTAAGGCTCCTGGCCCGGACGGATTCACTTTATTATATTATAAGACCTTTGCAGAAAAATTGACACCAAGATTCTTGGAGGCTTTTAACTCGGTACGAGAGGGGCAAAAGATACCGGATGAGACATTGATGGCTCACATAACAGTAATCCCCAAAGAGGGGAAAGATCCCTCCCAATGCGCGAGTTATCGTCCAATTTCTTTGTTAAATGTGGACTTAAAGATTCTGACGAAAATACTAGCAAACAGATTATTACCATACATCCCTGCCCTAATACATCCTGATCAAGTGGGGTTTACGCCTAAGAGAGAAGGTAAGGAAAATACACAACGGGTTATAAGTGCTATACACTTTGCGCAAAACCAGCAAAAACCCTTAGTGTTGATATCTATCGATGCAGAAAAAGCATTTGATAGGGTAGACTGGACTTTTTTAAAAACCACTCTGCAACATATAGGACTGAGGAAGGGGATACAAAATTGGATTATGAGTCTATACTCCACACCTAAAGCTAGGGTTAAGGTAAATGATATACTTTCGGAATCCTTTGATATTTGTAATGGAACACGGCAGGGATGTCCGTTATCGCCCATTATTTTTATTTTGACGCTGGAACCATTCTTAAGAACAATAAGGGCTAACTCAGATATCAGGGGTATACCAGAAAAGGGAAAGGATCAGAAACTAGCTGCATTTGCGGACGACCTCTTGTTTTTGGTAACCTCGCCGACACTGTCCCTCCCACCTTTACTGTCGGAAATACGTGAATATGGGAGGTTGTCCAACTTTAAGGTAAACTATAATAAATCAGAAGCAATGGGTGTGGAGGTGGACATAGGTTTGCAACAACAGCTATCCACTTTTTTTTCTTTTAGATGGACGGAATCTCATATAGGATATCTGGGAACTAAAATACAGAGCCGACTAAATAGAATATTTGAACTTAATTTTGCCCCCTTAGCAAGACAGATCAAACTAGATCTACAGAAGTGGGATAAGGAGGTCTTTACGTGGTTCGGTGAATTAATATCATAAAAATGAACGTAATGCCAAGACTGTTATATTTACTACAGACCCTACCCATTAAGATACCCCCAGGATTTCTGAGGGATCTGAGAACTAGGTTTGCAGGGTTTATCTGGGCAGGAAAACCAGCAAGAGTCCGAAGAGACATCTTGACTCTACCTAAAGAGAAAGGAGGGGTGGGACTCCCGGATCCGGTTGGGTACCATGAAGCCATACACCTAACAAGGGTCACAGACTGGTGTGTATTTCAAAAAGACAAGCCATGGATACACTTGGAACAGACAACGTCCGAGTTACCCTTGGAGGGTTTAGTATGGCTCCAGGACCCGTTGATACCGCAGACAGTAAAACGCCACCCGACGGTGGGCGCCACACTTTTATATGTGAAAAAGATATTTAAAAAAAACAAAATGATGATGTATCCGAGCCCAATGACCCCAATTGTGGGTTATCCGGCCTTTGAACCAGGCTTAAAAGATCGAGGTTTTAGGAGTCTAAAACGACAGGGTAAAGGTAGACTTGTACACTTCATGAAAGACAACCGAGTGATGTCCAGGGAGGAGATTGAGCAGGAGTTTTCTGAGGAATTTGACCCATTTAGGAGAATGCAGCTGAATGCTTTTCTCCGATCAATATCAAAGCGAATGACAGAAGTAACAACACTCTCTAAGTTTGAGGAGCTATGCCTAAAAGGGGAATCAGTGGGACACCCAGTGGCCCTGATGTATGCCTTATTGATCAAGTTAAAAGCCCTGCAAGAACTGGGCTTTATATAGGCTTGAGAAAGAGACCTAGGGATTACATTATCTGAGACGCAGAAAAATAAGATGTTTAGGTTCACACATAATGCGGCGTACACACGATCGTTTTTCATGCCATTATTTTTCCCGACGTTTTTCACGTCGTTTTTTTTCATGTTTCCTCTCAAGCCTGTCTTGCGTACACACGATCATTTAAAAAAATGTTCAAAGCAAAGCGCAGTGACGTACACCACGTACGACGGCACTATAAAGGGGAAGTTCCGTTCTAATGACGCCACCCTTTGGGACGCTTTTGCTAATTCCGTGTTACCGCGTGTTAGTAAAAGTTTGGTGAGAGACGATTCGCGCTTTTCAGTCTTCGTGCTTTGAAGATTGTTTTGTGGAGTTCAGTTTGTGCTTGTGGGTTCGTATCTGTTTTGCAGTGCTTGTAGTCAGTTCGTATCTGTTTATTCAGTGCGTTCTTGTCTGCTCGTTACGGTTTTTCAGCTTGTTCTTCATAGGCCTTGCTGTTCTTCCGTTCGTTCTTCTAGTTCGTTCTGAGCTGCCGACCATTATCTAGCCATGTTGCGGCTACGTACTCGTCGTAGAGTTCGTGCTGTAGTTGGTGCAGGGGTTCATGCTGTATCCCGACTCCATGCCATGAGCAGGGTCAGGAGGAGTTCATGGACCAAGAATTGGTTGCTCCAGCGGCACCAGTTCTGTCATATGCCTTTGTTGCGGGAGATCAGGGAGAATAATCCTGATGACTACAGGAATTTTCTCCGGATGTCTGACCCCGTATTTCAGCATCTGTTGGCTTTGGTGTCCCCCTACATTACCAGGCAGGACACCGTTATGCGTGAAGCCATCAGTGCTGAGCAGAGGCTCATTGCCACGTTGCGATACCTGGCGACTGGGAGAAGCCTGCAGGACTTAAAGTTCTCCACAGGCATATCCCCCCAGGCTCCGGGTATCATTATACCAGAGACGTGTTCTGCCATCCTCCAAGTTTTGCAGGAGGACTATATTAAGGTAAGTGTTCTTATTTCAAACATCACATTGTATGTATTTCTTTGACTTTATTTTTTGGGGGGGTTTATTAGCAGTCCCTAATTCCCATGATTCTTAGCTGCAGGGAATGTCCCCTTTCTCCACATGCAAATTTTTTTTTTGGGAATTTTTCATTAGGCCTACATTAAAATTTGCCTTACCTAACATCTCCAGCATGCTATCCTGGGGCCATACCCACCTAGTCATTTCCATGTATTTTAATCTATGCTCCATCGTAGTGCTTTACCCTAAACGCCCCCTAAAGATTGCCTAGGAATGTTAAATTTTTCACTAATTCATACAGAGTGCTACAGCCTTCATTTGTGATCTCCCCAACTCATCTTCAACCCCCCCCCCATTTTATTTTGTGTTTTTTTTTTTTTTGGTTTGTTGTTGCTTACTAATAACATTTTAATTTTTTGGTTTCTCCCAATGTTGGCCATGAATGCTTTTCTGAAATCTGCTTTCAATGTTTCTGTCTCAAAGTATTAATTTATTTTCGATTTCATTCCACAGTTCCCTTCTACGCCACATGAATGGCAGAATGTGGCATCGGAGATAGAACTTTCCAAACTGTGGAGGGGCCACCGACGGCAAACATGTTCGGGTCATCCCACCACCCCAATCGGGATCCTTTTATTACAATTATAAGGGGTTCCACAGCATCGTGATGATGGCAGTGGTGTCGGCCACCTACGAATTCCTCTATGTGGACGTTGGTAAGAATGGCAGGATGTCTGATGTAGGAGTTTTTGCACAGACGGAGTTTGGGGAACGGCTCCTTTTGGATCAGCTGGCCTTGCCACCAGCGGAGCAGAATGTGGAGGGAGTCCCATTTGTGTTTGTGGCGGATGAGGCGTTTGGCCTGGGTCCCCATTTGATGAGGCCATTCCCGCAACGCACCCTCACCCCTGAGAGGAGGGTGTGCAACTATCGGCTGGCCAGAGCAAAAAGGGTGGTGGAAAATGCCTTTGGCATCATGGCCAGCCGCTTCCGCCTGTTCCTCACCTCCATCCACCTTGCCCCTTACAAATGGAACCATGTTGTAATGGCTTGCTGTGTGCTACATAATTACCTGCGGGTGCATTCCACAAATTATCTGACTTTGACTGGGCCTGAGGCCTCATTAATGGAAGCAGACCATCTTGTGGCCCTGGAAGCTGGCCGTCCAGGCTTGGCCCCCCAAACCGGACGTGAGGTAGGGGGGCCATTGAAATGCCTGATGACTTTTAACCTTTTAATTTAGAAAAATAAAACTTTATTTTTCTCAAAGATTGGTTTGGTGTTTTAATTTAATAATGGTTTATGTTTCTCGTAGGTTTACCTAGTGCACTTGTATTGCCATGTGTATTGTGCATTCTTAATTAGCCTTCATTGTCAGTGTAAACACAAAACATTGATTAGTTCACTTTGCACAACATTTACATAATGAAGCCACAACTTCTTGATAACAAAATACCATTTTTTATTTATTTTTTGGACAATTCCTCTTAAATGTAGATGTCCCAAACATTTTTGGCTTGTTAAAACGCATGAACAGCCATGCATACAAAAAAGATCTTTAAAAATATAGTGAAAAAATAAACATGTACTAGTCCTAAAAGGTTCAATGAAAAACATACCTGCCAAAACACAGCAAGTTCAACGTTATTTTTTTTAAAAAACATTAGACACGCCTAAGCACAGCCATGATCTTTTGTAGCCTTTCCTCCACCCGCTTGGTATTTTCCCTGATCTCTATCAAGTCTCCCTTTAATTTTTTAAGGTCACGACAACAGACTATCAGGTATTGGATCAGGATCTGGGCACTGTGATGTGTAACATTTTTGGGGTCTTCGGCCAGAACTGCACCTACATTAAAAAAAAAACATGTAGTATAGAATATGTAGGCCTACATCTATTAACCTGCATCTGTCTGGTTTGACACTGACCTGTTGAGGTGCCACTTTCCACTTCCACAACCTCACGTTCCTCTCCATCATGTGGGTCTGGGGGTATTGTTGAAGGTGTTGGATTTCGAGGCTCATCTGACGTAGCTTTTTGAAGCCCTATGGAGATTGCAAGAAAAGGTATAGTTTCATTAGTAACGAAGAGTTTTTGGAGAAAACTAAACCATGAACAAATAATTTGGAAACATTATTTTGAAGCGTGGTCCATTTTTCAATGTACCCCCAGTAACAACCGGAACACATGATTGGATACATAGCCAAAAACATAGCATATACTTTTTTAACCAAAGTTTGACACATTGTAACACCCCAAAGTATATACACAGGATCACCTGTGTGTGACACCCTCAAACTTTGGGGCTTTTGGGCCACACTTGTACTACTGCGTTCAGATGTTTCATCAGCTGCTGAGCATTCTCTCCCTTAACATTACCATGCATATCCTTTATTTTAATAAAAATTGTCCTTTGGATTTGATCCCCAAAAATAATTGTTTACCAAATTTGCTACCCCAAATAAAAATAAATAAATGGGTGTTCACACTGGATGATCCTAAAGCATCGTTTGATGAACTGTACGGAGAAAGAGGTTTAATACGTCCGTTTACTTTGCGGACGAACAAGAAAGATGGTATCTTTCACTGTACTATATCAAAGACAAAAATACACGACATAATACAAGTAATAATCTCGAGCAGGGAAAATAGCAAAAAAAAAGAACTTTTTCGTATAACTTTCTTGATTCGTTTGTATTGGTCGGGCTCCCGCAACTTCAGATCAGACCATCGTTTTCTGAGCTGTTTCTTCGTTCTGCACACCCCGATTTTTTGGTGAAGACTTTTGACCACTTTGGCCATAATTTTTGACTTGACCAGATTAGGCCTTTTATACGGCCCATGCTTGGCATCATAATCCTCCCTCTTCAAAATGGCGACCATCTCCACCATTTCCTCGAATGACATGTTGGATGCCTTATATCTCCTGGATCGGGATTTGGGCTCCTCAGGAATTTCATCCTCTGTAGAGGTAATCTCAGCCACCTGTGTCTCTGCCATGTTGCTAAGCACTACGACGAGTGAGAAGGGGCGGGGAAAGTACAATATCGAACGTCAGGGGGCGGGGAAAGCGTGCGGAGTTTCACGCATGCGCAGTGTATATCAAGTGCAGATCCATGTGTCGAAAATACATTCATTTGGCGGGAGAGGGAGTTCGAAATGAACGTGTTGACCAAGGTACATAACATTTTAAGGATTTGGGTTTCCGCAGAGGAGGATATTTGGGGCTTTTAAATCTGTCCAAAATGCTGATTTGCTGAATGTTGCCTGAAAAATATGTCTTTTCTGTGTTCTTGATTTTACAGAGAGAATGAATAGTTTCAAAAACCCGGAATTCATGGGGGAGTTCATTGACAAATGGAAAGAACTCCCTATCCTGTGGCAGACCAAAAGTGGGTCCAATAAAAACAAAACGGCCAGGACAGCAGCACTGGAGAGCCTGCTTGCATTTGTCCAAACCCAGATACCCACAACAACTCTCCAAGATGTGAAAACCAAAATTGCTACCATCAGGGGGACATACAGGACCCAGAGAAATATGGTCCTGAAGTCCCAGAGGTCAGGTGCTGCAGCAGATAAGGTTTATAAACCCACTCTGTGGTACTACAGCAAGCTATCTTTTTCTGGATGACCAGCTGGAAGTGCAGGAATCTCTCTCCACCCTTCCCCTCCAGAGGTCAATCCAGCCTTCCTTGTAGCCAAACCTCCAGCCTTCCTTGCAACCCTGCTCTGGCTTCCTCTGAGGATCAAGATCAGGCCCTTGAGGAGGTAGATTTGGATATATGGAGCCAGGTAAAGTATTGATATCCACATTTATATGTTACAAAAGTGATGAATTTAAAAAGATGTTAGTATTGTTAGGTATTTCATGTTAGAAAAATAAAGGATTTAAAGACCAAGATACAGTAGGGGTCAATTTTGATGTGGACAAGGCAACAATATCAGGAGGCGGAATCTGTGAGACTTTTCAAAATTTTCAGATTCAATTCCTAAATGTCTGGAGGTGAACAATGTGTGTGATTCATGGTGGCAAAAAAATAATAAAGTCCCTTTCTTTTTTTACAGCCAGAGCAGAGCCAGGAAGAGGGTGATGTTGGGGACCAGGAGGAGGCAGGGCCAAGTGGCACCCAGGAGGAGGCTGGGCCCAGCACAAGAGCCCAGATGCCTCCCCTGATAATGAAACCACAAGGGCCAAGGAGAGGTAGGCAGGTGGAGGAGGAAACAAGAGCCTTCCTAAAAGGGGCTACTGCGGCCCTCCGAGAGGCACCCTCTGCTGAGGAGGGCTTTGCCGCAGTCCTGGCCCAAAAGCTAGGCCAAATGGACCTGCGGCAAAAGCTGTATAGTGAGACCCTTCTCCTGAAGGTTATTAACAAGGGATTGCTTGGTGAACTCACCAAGTTCACCGACATCACGGAGGTTGTCCCTACTCCTCCACCTCCTCCTCCTACTACTACTCCTCCTGCCACAACCTCTCCTCCTGATCCCCAGCCTCCGAGGAAGAAACCAACCAAGGCTGCAGAGAAGGCTGGAGAGAAGGCTACAAGGAAGAGGAAAAAATAATGCCTGCTGTAGTACCACAGACTGGGGACATATATGACTTATCTGCTGAGGTTCCTGACCTCTGGGAGTTCAAGCCAAGATTGGGCTCCTTTTTGATTTCTTTCCATCACTAGTTTGGTTTTCACATCTTGGATGGTTGTTGTGGGGTCCAAGGGATGCACAAATGCAAGCAGGCTCTCCAGTGCTGCCATCCCCTTTAATTTGTTATGTTCCTAAATAAAGGATACTTTTTTTTGCCTTAAAATACTTGACTATGTGATTTGTAGTTCAAAAGAGAGTTTGCGAGGGAGTAGGCAGGGACATTTCAAATAATATTATTGTTATTAACAAGGGACACAAACCTCCTTGAGGCAAAATGAGACAAAATTTGAAGGTTGGTGTGGGAACTTTACACAAAAATTATTTAAGGACAAAAAAAAAAAAGGCACAAAAAAAATTAAGAAGCTAACTTAATTACTAAAATAAACTGCAAAAAGAACAAAAACCCCAAAAAATTATCTTTACATTTATTTATGAATTTATGAGGGAGATGTGGCTTGAAAAGAATATTTTACTATCATTAAAACAATTAGGAATTACTTTAGAAACAAGTTTGGCATAACCTCAATGTCATTATCAAAAGAAGGTAATTGTTGAAGCATTCTCAAAAGAAGAACGGAATGCGCAGCATTAAAACGATGCTATTAATTCAACCGTGACGAATGTGCCATATCTATTTCCAACGCTAGCTTTACCAAAACGAGCGCTCCCGTCTCATACTTGATTCTGAGCATGCGCGGTTTTTTTCACGTGAAAAAAGAGAGCATGTTCGAAATTTTTAATGCCCGTTTTTCACGTCGTTAAAAATGCTCTGGAGCATACACACGATCATTTTTAATGGCCATTTTTGAAAATGGCATTTTTAACGGCATGAAAAACGATCGTGTGTATGGGGCATAAGGCCTCACTAGCAACTAGATACCAAGAAGGGGGGTACAAGATACTAACCAGGTGGTACAGAACTCCAGCAGTATTAAATCAAATGTACCCACAAGTGTCAAACCTTTGCTTGCGATGTCAAGGAGCAGTGGACACACTGCTGCACATTTTTTGGGAATGCTTAGGAGTTAGGGATTTTTGGAAAATTGCCTCCGAAACGATTACAGAGATTACAGATGTGTCTCTTGAAGAAAATCCGGCTACCTTTTTGCTATTTGATATTCCCCTCTCGACTGAAAACTATAAAAAATCATTGATGAGACATCTGCTTACTACAGCAAAAGCATGTATTCCAGCTTTATGGAAAAGTACCATTTCCCCAACTAGAGCACAATGGTTTAATAAGACAACAGAAATCCAACAAATGGAAAATCTCACCATGATTATGAGGGAGCAGGAGGACAAATACCGTCAAACTTGGGCTCCCTATGATATATATATATATAGGGAGCGGTTGAGATAGTGGGGGGGGGGGGTATGGAGGGAGGTCGAGTAGAGGAGGAGACCGGTGGATGTGAATAATCTTTATTAAATTGTATCTTTATTTATTTTTTTCCGTTCTCTCTGCCTTCTCTACTTATCTTACTATTTCTAACTTTTCTATAAACCTGTTCTAGGCCCGAATACTTAGGCGCCTTTCACACTGAGGCGTTGAAAAAATGCAAAAAAATGATGAGATTTTACCGCGATTTTACCGCGTTCGCGGTAAAAATAGCGCTAACGCCTATGCGTTTTTACCGCACTAAAAATAGCGCGAACGTGGTAAAAACGCATAGGCGTTAGCGTTATTTTTTTAAATAACGCTTATGCCTATGCGTTTTTACCGCGGTACTCATTCATTTCAATGGGGATAGGCGTTTTTACAGCGTTAGTTTATGCGCCCCAAAGATGCTCCAAAAAAGCTGTTTGCAGGATTTTTTCCAACGCCTCAGTGTGAAAGCCCTCAGGGCTTTCACATTGAGAATGATGGGGCAGGATTATTTTAGGCATTTTTACAGCGCTATTTTTACTGCGAAAACGCAGTAAAAACGCCTCAGTGTGAAAGGGGCCTTAGGGCAAACTGTTTAAGGGAGGGGGGACAATCAGGGGGGGTCCCAGGGGAATAAAAATGAGACGAAGATAAAGATATTAAAGTAGAATAGGGAAAAGGTATCGGTTACAGTGATAAAAGAGGAGAGAGAGGAGGGAGGACCTAGAGGAATGGAATATATTTGATTAATTGTTATAATGATAGATCTTCCTCTACCAACATCGCATCAATAGCTGAGATTTGCGAGGATGTATAAAGAGTAGGAAACGCAAAACAAATAGAAGATGCTATGAGTGAAATAACAGAATCATTTGTATAGATGCATTATATGAAATGTTGTATAACTATCTTTGTGAATGTAAAAGAAAACGTAAAAATAAAGAATTGATAAAAAAAAGAAATTACAAAAGTCACTTTGGCAGACAAAGTGCTAAAGGTCCCAGGGTTGTTGCGGAAATGCAAACGGCAAACATTTAAAAAGCCTCTGCAGTCGTCAGTATCACCACCAAATTTGTCAGGCAAGGGAAGTTTGGGTGGTACAGAAGAGGCGGGTTGGATCGTAGCAGGAGTAGGATCCGGAGTCTGGACCGTTGCAGAGGAAGCAGGCAAACAAGATTTAAGCATAGTACAAAGTTCATCTAACTTGGCGTCCAGGGAAGAAAGATGCTGTTCATGAGCTCCAATCAATTGTCCCTGACGTGAAATCGCCTTAACAATCTCAGCAGGGTCCACTGTCATTGTGGCCCGTTTGTAATGTAAGGTACCTGTGATAGGTAGTGTCCCAAGTGGAACTTGTGTGCTGAGGATTCAGGCAAAAACGTAGTCAGGCAGATTAGGTTGGCAACAGATCAGGCAAAACGGTACACGATCGAAATTCAGAGAGTGTTCAGATAGGCAAAGGTCATACACAAGCTGGCAGTGAAATACAAAATCAGCAGGCTAGAGAGTAGTCAGGAATTCAGGCAGAAGTTCAACACGAATATCAAGATCAAAAAGCAGTCACAACACCCAGGGAGTTATTCCACACAAACGGGCGCTGAGAGATAGCATCACTTCCTTTTTATGGGCTGCTTTGATTGAGAATTGTCCACAGCTGGCAGCAGTGAGTCCAAGGTAATGCTTAATACTGAGAAGACATTTCCAAAAGTCTAGATCTGCTCCGTAGAACAACAGGTAAGGCTGCAGCTGTGGGACCAGGAAGATCCCGGTTCAAATACACCCAGGTACATGACAGTGTACTACTGTGTGCTTTGCATAGCATTCACCTAAAGCTCACCTGGATACAGTTATTCTCTATACTGTGACAGGCAGGCCGGTGATTGTGCTAGCTGCAGACAGTCAGTGTTTCACTTAGTGTACTACTGTGTGCTTTGCATAGCATTCACCTAAAGCTCACCTGAATACAGTTAGTGACTAATACTATTATAGTGGCGTTCTCATAATAAAACCACAAGCAGAGATCTACAAGTATTTTCAGTGTACTGTGTCCTCTGCACAGTTTTCACCTAAAACTAACTGAAAACAATTGCTGCTTTTCCCATACTAACACCACAGCAGGCCATTAGTATGTCTGGAAGGCAAACAATGAGAGGCAGACAGTCACGAGGCAATAAAAGAGGGCAAGCAGGCTCTGGGTCTAGAGGCAACAGTGATGCTGGTCGTGGACACGGTGCATTCTCATCAGCACGTGGCAGCTGGCCATGTTGAGCCGCAACATGCCGAAGACTTGGTAGAGTGGATGACCAAGCCCTCCTCCTCCTCCTCCTCCTCATCCTCTCTCACCCAGGCTCAGGGTACTTTGTCTGGCAAAGCAGCTGCCAAAGCGGCCTCTTCCCTCGGCTCAATGGCATTAGTCACTCCTTCCCTAGCCCCACCATGTCCTCCTGAGGAGTCCCCCGAACTGTTTGACCACAGTGTTGGGTACATGCTCCAGGAGGATGCCCAGCGTTTTGAAGGCTCCGATGATGGAACCCAGCTGGAGGAAGGCAGTAACGTGAGCTCAGAGAGAGGGGGTAGTAACGTGAGCCCAGAGAGAGGGGGTGCCCAACAAGGTCAGCT
This sequence comes from Rana muscosa, assembly GCA_029206835.1. Taxonomy (NCBI): domain Eukaryota; kingdom Metazoa; phylum Chordata; class Amphibia; order Anura; family Ranidae; genus Rana; species Rana muscosa. The sequence continues at coordinate 4,572,468 of JARGYO010005562.1, forward strand.
ATCTGGCAGTCATGTTCCCCCAGCTGCAGCATACTGCCAGATTGACGCCAGTGATGAGGAGGGAGGGGATGATGAGGTCACTGACTCCACATGGGTGCCTGATAGGAGAGAGGAGGAGAAAGAGGAGGAGGAGGAGGCACATCTCCAACGAGGCAGGATTCCCTCCAGGGGCCAGCTTAAGGGCAGCACACCGTCTGCATCACACCGCAGAGCTCCGCATGTGCAGGGCGCTGCTGTCTCTGCGCGTTATTCCAAAAGTTCTTTGGTGTGGGCCTTTTTTCAGACGTGTGCAACAGATCGCACCATTGCCATTTGCAACATATGTCTAAAGCGTATCTCGCATGGCCAAAACATCAGCCGCTTGGGCACCACATTCTTGACCAGACATATGTCGACCTGCCATACAGTCCGTTGGCAAGCACACCTAAAAGACCAACACAAAAGAACAAGGCGGACCTCTCCTTGCTCCTCATCAGCTGGGATCTCCAATCCCACTATACATTCAGTCCTCTAAAACCTGCACCGAGAGGAATGAAGGTGTAGAATTAGGTGTGTCACAGCCAAGTACTTGCGGGCAATCTGCTATTGGTACACCGACGTCTGATTGTACCAGGCAAATTTCCCTGCCCCAGCTGCTACACCGGCGCAAGAAGTTCGCTCCCAGCCATCCACATGCCCAGCGGTTGAATGCTAGCTTGGCTAAATTGCTAGCACTTCAACTGCTGCCTTTTCAGTTGGTAGACTCTGCCCCCTTCCGTGAGTTTGTGGAATGTGCGGTTCCTCAGTGGCAGGTTCCCAAACGCCACTTTTTCTCTCGGAAGGCAATTCCGGCACTCTACATGTGGAAGACAATTTCCTGGCCCGGCTGGACAGAGCGGTCAGCGGTAAGGTGCATATTACCGCTGACTCATGGTCCAGCAGGCATGGAAAGGGACATTACCTATCTTTCACGGCGCATTGGGTGACTCTGCTGGCAGCTGGGAAGGATGCAGGACAAGGTGCAGTAGTGTTGGAGGTTGTTCCGCCACCACACCTCCAAAATGTTACTACTGGTGATTCTGACACACCTCTCTCCTCCACCCCCTCCTCTTCTTCTTCCTCCATGGCCTCTTCCTGTGCTGATTTGTCCTCGGAACCAGCGGTGCTCCGTAGGCGTTCAAGGGGCTACGCCAGTACGCAGCAAAAAGATGCCATGCAGTGCTTGAGCTGGTGTGTTTGGGGGACAGGAGCCACACTGGGGCAGAGATTCATTCAGCTCTGCAGGGGCAGGCTCAGAGGTGGTTGACGCCACGCCAGCTTAAGCCAGGAAAGGTGGTTTCCGACAATGGCACCAACCTCCTCTCCGCCCTCCGACAGGGATAACTGACCCATGTGCCCTGTTTGGCTCATGTCCTTAACTTGGCGGTGCAGCGGTTCTTGGGCAGGTACCCGGGCTTACAGGAGGTCCTGAAGCAGGCCAGGAAACTCTGTGGGCATTTCTGCCGGTCATATAATGCCAATGCTCGGCTGGCTGAGCTGCAAAAGGATTACAACCTGCCCAAGAACCGCCTAATCTGTGACATGCCCATCAGGTGGATCTCTACGTTGGCCATGCTGCAGTGGTTGCACACGCAGCAGAGGGCCATCAATGAGTATCTGTTGCAATATGGCACCAGGACAGGGTCAGGGGAGCTTGGATTTTTTTTCACCACGCCAGTGGATGCATGCACTGTCCTGGCACCATTTGAGGAGGCCACTAGGATGGTGAGCAGTGACAGTGCATGCATCAGTGACACTGTCCCTCTTGTCCACCTGATGGAGCACACGCTGCGTGGAATAATGGACAGAGCACTTGAGGCAGAACAGAGGCAGGAAGAGGAGGACTTCCTTACCTCTCAAGGCCCCCTTTTTCTAGACAGTGTTCCTGCTGGCCCAGCTATCACACAGGAGGAGGAGGAGGAGGATTGTGTCAGCATGGAGGTGGAGATTAGCACTCAGCATCAGCAGCAGTCTTCAGGGGGTCAATTACAGTCCCAAGACACCCAGACACTTGTACGTGGCTGGGAGGAGGTGGCTGCGGATCATGTCGTCCTCAGTGACCCAGAGGACTCGGCACCAAATGCCTCAGCAAACCTACGCTGCATGGCCTCCCTGATCCTGCAAAGCCTGCGTAAGGATCCTCGTATTCGTGCGATCAAGGAGAGGAATCATTACTGGCTGGCAACCCTCCTTGATCCACGTTACAAGGATAGGGTTGCGGACCTTATCTTGCCATCGCAGAGGGAGCAGAGGATGAGGCAACTTCGGGAGGCCTTGCAGAAAGGTCTGTGCAACGCGTTCCCAGAGACTAGGAGGTTACAAATTCCTGGTCCTGGACAACGTGTTGCTGAAGCTTCGGTCAGTCAAAGAAGGAGCGGTGGAGAAGGCGGCCGTCTGACCGATGCGTTCAGACAATTTTTTAGTCCGCAGCCCCAAGGTATGATCGGTTCCAGCAACCATCGCCAGCGTCTGGTTTACATGGTGCAGGAATACCTAGGGGCAAGATCAGACCTGGACACCTTTCCCACTGAAAATCCTCTGGGTTACTGGGTCTTGAGGATGGATCACTGGCCAGAGCTTGCACAGTATGCAATTGAGATACTGGCCTGTCCTGCATCCAGCGTTCTTTCGGAATGCACATTCAGTGCTGCTGGAGGCTTTGTAACGGATCACAGGGTGCGCCTGTCAACCGACTCGTTCGATCGACTGACCTTCATAAAAATGAATCAGTCTTGGATCACCACCAGCTACCAGGCACCTGATGCTGATGTAACAGAATAATTTTCTTTTAAATGTCAGATCCCTTCAAGACTGCCTATGCTGATGCAGAGTGACTATACTGTTATGCTGAGTGACTATCCTCTTCCTCCTCAATAATCATGCTTATAGCTTGAAAGAACATTTTTGGTTCTGGGCACCGCCACCAGTGGCTAAGGCTCAATTTTTCAGCCCCTGTTTAACAGGGGCGTGTAATTACAATTTTTGATGCAATACTTTGCAACAGGGCTCATTGCTGCGCTCTAAGTACAGTATCTGTGAGGGGTTGCAGTGTTGTGGCACCAGTGCCTAAGGCGCAATTTTTCAGCCCCTGTTTAACAGGGGCATGTAATTACAATTTTTGATGCAATACTTTGCAACAGGGCTCATTGCTGTGCTCCAAGTACAGTATCTGTGAGGGGTTGCAGTGTTGTGGCACCAGTGCCTAAGGCCCAATTTTTCTGCCCCTGTTCAACAGGGGCGTGTAATTACAATTCTTGATCTAATAATTCACAGCAGGGCCCATTCCTGCGCCCACCAAGTGTAACTGTGAGGGCTTACAGTGTTGTGGCAACACCACCACCACCACCAAAGGCCCAATTTTTCTGCCCCTCTTCAACAGGGGCATGCAATTACAATTCTTGATCTAATAATTAACAGTAGGGCCCATTCATGCGCCCACCAAGAGTAACTGTGAGGGCTGAGAGTGTTGTAGCACCAGCACCACCACCAAAGGCCCAATTTTTCCTACCACTGTTCAACAATGGCATGTAATTACAATTCCTGATATAATAGTTCACAGCAGGGCGTTCCAGCGCCCACCAAGAGTAACTGTGAGGGCTCACAGTGTTGTGGCAACACCAACATCTAAGGGGCAAATTTCAGCAGAGTATATACGGCAGGCCCCTACTTTCAAACATCCAACTTACAAACAACTCCTACTTGCAAACGGAAGGAGACAAAAGGAAGTGAGAGGAAATCTACCCCTAGGAAGGGAAATTCTCTCCTGTAAGAGTTAATATGGGAAAAAAGGTGTCTCCTCTCTGATGCTTTATCACCAATCCTTGTTTCAATAAAAACCCCACTTTTCCAAAAACATTTGTCATTGGGACGGAAAGTGAGGTGAAATGTTCTGAACAGGTGCACAGACAGCAAAACAAATGTTACAGGGGTGATAACCCTTCCCTATGTTTTCCAAAAAGCTTAAAAATATATTTTTTGGCTGGAGCTACACTTAAACAATGTACCTGTTCAAAATTACAAACAGATTGTACTTAAGAACAAACCTACAGTCCCTGTCTTGTTTGCACTGCCTGTATACTGCTATTCAGAGAATATAGGGCCTTTTTTTATTTTGGGTGCGGGGTTCCCCTTAATATCCATACAAGACCCAAAGGGGCTGGTAATGGGCTGGGGTAAAGGGGGGGGGGGGGGTGTGATGGGGTAGCCATGCCATTTTTCTCAAAGATTTTCATCCATATTGCCAGGACAATACATGACATTAAAGACGCAAGCAGTTTTAAATGGCTTTTTTTCCTTTTAGAAATGTCATTTTGTGCAGGGACAGTTCTAAACATGGGAAACACATGCCACTTCACAGGCATACTTTAGACACCCCCCAGGTACGATATTTAAAAGGAATATTTCACTTTTTTTTTTTCACTTTATGCATCATTAAAATGACTGCTCCCGAAAAACCGGCCGTTTTTAAAACTTCTTTTTGCATTTATACATGTCCCCTGGGGCAGAACCCGGGTCCCCAAACCCTTTTTAGGACAATAACATGCATATTAGCCGTTATAATTAGCACTTTAGATTTCGAACGTTCGCGTCCATTGTATTTAATAGGGTCCGTTCGCAGGTTCTGGTGCGAACCGAGTCGGGGGGTGTTCGGCTCATCCCTATTACCAGGTACGAAATTTAAAGTAATATTTCACTTTTATTGTTTCACTTTAAGCAATAAGCATTATTAAAATCACTGCTCCCGAAAAAACTGTAGTTTTTAAAACTTTTTTTTGCATTGATACATGTCCCCTGGGGGCAGGACCCGGGTCCCCAAACACTTTTTATGACAATAACTTGCATATTGGCCTTTAAAATGAGCACAATTTTTCATGTTCATAGACTTTAACAGCGTTTGCGTGTTCAAACAATTTTTTTGCCTGTTCGCTAGGGATGATCTTCGTGTTCGAGTCCAACCCATGTTCGACTCGAACATCGCCTGTTCGATCGTTCGACGAAGATCGAACATTGTGGGCCGTTTGTGCCAAATTCGAGGGACACGTCACAGCCCATAATTCAATGCGGCATCGCAGTGCATTGCTGGCTGATGATTGGCCAAGCATGCACTATGACCCGCATGCTTGGCCAATCACAGCGCTGTCTGTACAGAGAGCCGTAATTGGCCAAAGCCAGGGTGGCTTTGGCCAATCATGGCTCAGAGGAGTAGGTACACACCCCACACTATATAAGGCCGCCTGGAAGTCGGCCTTGTGTAGTGTGTTGGCGTTTGTGAAAGAGAGAGTTACAGAGTAGAGTTGAGCGGACACCTAGATGTTCGGGTTCGACGGGTTCGGCCGAACTTCGGAAAAAAGTTTGAGTTTGGGACCGAAATTGACCCGAACTTGACCCCGAACCCAAACCCCATTGAAGTCAATGGGGACACAAACTTCTGAGGACTAAAAAGGCTCTAAAAAAGTAATGGAAAGGGCTCGGTTGCAAATGGCAGCAAAATGTTGTTAAGAGCATGGGAAGTGCTCTGCAAACAAATGTGGATAGGGAAATAACTTAAAATAACATAAAAAAATAAAAATAAAAAAAATAATATGCTGGAGGCCCCCTTTTCAGCAGAAGAGGTACAGGAAGTCATTAAGAACCTCAGAAACTCAACTGCACGATGCCACACATATGGTGGGAATGCCTCAGAATACACCCTTTCTGTAAAAAATTATTACATTTAATGGATAAGCTAGTGGGAAAATAAAATACTTTGAAATAAAAATGTAGTGGGGTGCTAAATTTAAGGGAAGTGTTTGAGTGGTAAATAGGCTCAAACACCCTAATTCTGTAGGATTCATGGACCATTTTGTCCTCGGGGGACAGTATTGGTGTGCAGTTCCCTGCGGCCTACAGGTGGCGCTGCCATGGTAGGCTAGGGTTGAACCGCCGATACAGTGCTGTGCCTTTTGTGTCCCCTCTTTGCAGTAGTACAGTGGGGCGGGGAACCTGCTGTGCATGCCGGGAGAGGATATAAAAGGGGCAGACGCCTCCTGATCGGGGTCCGAGCCCCAGGCACCTTTGGCCTGGGGGCTGATGTTCAGGGGGGTCGGCACCCAGGTGCCTTCGGCCTGGGTGCACGTGTTCCTGTTCCATCTCGGGCACCTTTAGCCCGGGGTGAGGTACTATCCTGAAGTTCCTGCTGCCCTGGGTATGGAGGCCTAGGGGCGGGAGTAAAGCCTGGGGTCCAGAGCCTTTGTCTGCAGTCTGCTAAGGGTCGAGGAGTCTTTGGGTGCAGCCTCGTGTAGGGGACCCTGTTCCAGGGAAGGGAGGAACCTTCCGATGGCCCGATGCTGGAGGCACGGTGAAGGAAGGGTCTGTTGACTCCCTGGAGAGATGTCTTCCCCTTGATATGGGCTAGCTCTTAGAAGGAGAAGCTCAAGGTCATCCTGACTGTATCGGAGGTCTTATTCACCCGGCCCGTGGCAGGGGCCTTATACACCCTGGTCTGTGGCAGAGACCAAAGTTCTCCAGGTCCGTGGCAGGGGCCTTGTACACCCGGTCTGTGGCATAGACCAACCTCACGGTCTGTGGCAGAGACCATGCGCCTAAAACTGTTTGAGAAACCTAAACAGTGAAGTGAATGTGCTATGTTTGTGCCTGGACCTCCTCCACACCTTAAGCTGTCCTGTTTCTTTGCTTTAACCTTTTCTATCCGAGTACAGTTTATTTTGCCATGAGACAATAAACTCAGAGTTGGAGTTTCAGCTGGTGTGGACATTGACTTTACTGGGAATTCAAGGACTTGCCTCTACCTACAGAAGAGGTGAGAATCATCCTCTGGAGGAGTTTTGACTCCGGCTGTGGACACGGCCCGTCAAGTACACCGCTCAACCTCTTTATACAGGAGGGTACGGGCTGGTAGTGCGGTGCGCCTTTCTCCCTCCTGTGAGGAGCCAACAACATAAAGGCAGGAAAGGGGGAAAGGATCTGTGCGCTACAAAAAAATAAAATAAAAATTATAAACTTGACCTAGGAGGACGAGGTCCATATGGAGTAGGAGGTTGAGGTGGCGGTGGATGTAGCTGTGTAGGTGGAAGCGGCGGTGGAGGAGGACGAGGTAGCCAACACTGGTTCAAAAATAAAACAATGGCTGGGTGAGGCCGGTGATGTGTCGAATTCTGTCCCCCGTCGGATAGTGTCCTCCCTGTACTGCGCTTGCTCAGTACGTAGGGCAAGGGGATTTCGAAAATCTCACAAGATGAACGGCGCCTGCATGGTGAGTCCAGGTTCAAGCCGAGCCAAGCGAGGCCGTGCCCGGAGCATGGCGATCGAAGCGAGCCCGTGAGGGGCCCTGTTACTATGTGCTACCGTATGTCCACTTGGATGGTGGGGCTTGAACCTGCACTCACTGCGCAGGCGCCGTTCATCTTCGAAGATTTTGTGAATCTCCTTGTCCTCCGTACTGCGCAAGCACTGCGCCTGTGCAGTACGGGCCGGACACAATCCGATGGCCGGACAGTTTTTGTCAGAACTCCGGTATACATGTCTATTCTGCACAAGGTACGGACAAGTCCTGTGGGATCCATTCCTGGTTCATTTTAATGAACGTGAGCTTGTCCACATTGGCTCTGGACAGGCGGCTGCGCTTGTCTGTGATAACGCCCTCTGCCATGCTAAATACACGTTCAGATAATACACTGGCTGCAGGGCAGGCCAGCACCTCCAAGGCGTAAAGGGCAAGCTCAGGCCATGTGCCCAATTTGGAGACCCAGAAGTTGAAGGGGGCAGACCCGTCATCCAGTACGTGTAGGCCTGTGCACACATACTGCTCAACCATGTTGGTGAAATGCTGCCTCCTGCTAAGACGTTCCATCTCAGCTGGAGCTGGTTGTTGTGGCGTGCTGACAAAGCTTTTCCACATTTCGGCCATGCTAACCCTGCCTTCTGAGGTGCTGGCGGTGCCCCGGCTGCGTTGGCGACCTCTTCCTCCTCCTCTGCCTTCGCCTTGTGCTTCCACCGTGCGCCCGCTGTCAGGTGGGAATGCCACCAGCAGCGCGTCTACCAGCGTGCGCTTGTACTCGCGCATCTTACAATCCCGCTCCAGAGAGAGAATTAAGGACGGTACGTTGTCCTTGTAATGGGGATCCAACAGGGTGGCCATCCAGTAATCAGCACCAGTTGGAATGTGGGCAACTCGGCGGTCGTTGTGGAAACACTGCAGCATGTAATCGCTCATGTGTGCCAGGTTGCCCAGAGGCAAAGAAAAGCTGTCCTCTGTGGGAGGTGTATCGTCTGTGTCCTCTGTATCCCCCCAGCCATGCACCAGTGATGGCCATGAGCTGGTCTGGGTGTCACCCTGCTATGAACATGGTTCCTCCTCCTCCTCCTCCTCCATCTCCTCCTCCTCATCCTCCACCTCGTCATCCTCCAGAACTGTGCCCTTGCTGCCGGACAATTGTATACCTGGCTTTTGTTGGTGCAGGAACCCACCCTCGTAGCCACTTGTGAAAGACTGCCCTGAAAGCCTTTGAAATGATCCCGCCTCCTCCTCCTCCTCCTCCTGTGCCACATCCTCTTCCATCATCGCCCGAATATTTTTTTAAGGAGGCATAGAACTGGGATCGTAACGCTGAGAATGGCATCATTGGCACTGGCCATGTTGGTGGAGTACTCAAAACAGCGCAACAAGGCACACAGGTCTAGCATGGAGGCCCAGTTATTGGTGGTGAAGTGGTGCTGTTCCACAGAGCGACTCACGCGTGATTGCTGCAGCTGAAGCTCCACTATCGCCTGCTGCTGCTCGCACAGTCTGGCCAGCATGTGCAAGGTGGAGTTCCACCTTGTGGGCACATCACATATGAGGCGGTGAGCGGGTAGGCCGAAGTTACGCTGCAGCGCTGACAGGGTGAGAACGCCGAAAGTGCGCACAGATGGCCCGCACTTTCTGCAGCAGCTCTGGCATATTGGGGTAATTTTTCAGGAACCTCTGGACCACCAAGTTCAGCTCTGTGTGACCACCGCCTCTTCCTCCGAACTACACTGGTCACCTGCATAACGTTCATTCCATGTGGGGTCGAGGATCTCATCGTCCTCCACATCATCTTCCACCCAGTCTTCACCCCTGCCCTCCTTGTCTGTCTGCACAATTGCGAAAGCAGCAGCAGTTGGCACCTGTGTTTCGTCATCATCCGAGACGTGCTGCGATGGTCCTCCCATGTACTCATCATGAAACATAAGTGGTTGGGCATCGGTGCACTCAATCTCTTCCACTTCTGGGGCAGGGCTAGGTGGATGGCCCTGGGAAATCCTGCAAACAGAGTCATCGAAGAGCAGAAGAGACTGCTGCATGATTTGGGGCTCAGACTGCTTGGCTGATTTGCAAGGGGGTGAGGTGAAAGACTGATGGACATGGGCTGCAGGTGCCAACTCTGATCTTTCATCAGAAGAGTGGGTGGGAGACAATGTGAAGGAACCTGAGGCACTGTCAGCAACCCAATTTACTATCGCCTGTACTTGTCCTGGCCTCAACATTCGTACAGCCTCATTAGGCGCGACAAAATACCGCCGCAGGAATAGCACAATACAAGAAAAATATATAAATTGTAAATCTCACACTTGCATATATGCAGAAAACACTGCAAATGTTTTATTTTTTTTGCCCTAAATGGGTCTTTTTGCGAGAGCACAATACACCCACAGTATGTACAGGGTGTATCTCTCAACGTAACATATGCAGGGCTTCACTATGCTGCCTTTCTTTTTTGTATGGGTTTAACATCTACTGCTGAGGTCTGCATTAGTGCTATCTAAAGTCCTGGAAGTTCCTTGGATGTTGATGATATCAGATACCTCGGGTGTTGTCCTATCAAGATTGGAGAGCCTTATCCACCTGTGATTCCCTGCATTCTATTATATGCTTATGAACGCTCACTTTCTGGTAAGCAGTTAGTGAGCACGTTTTATGTGGTGGTGTGTTATCTGTTCACACTGAAGTTCTTGGTGGTGGAGTTCTTCAATTTCCTACATCTACAGTATTTCCTTTGTTATAAACACATGGACTGATTTTTCTTATTGAAGCGCTGCATTTTTGGTTTTATAACATATGCAGTGCTGGTGCACTGAGCTTGCAGACAAAAGTTAAAATTTCTTTGACACTGGGCTCATGGCAGTGTAAGAAGACTGTGCACTGCAACACAAACAGGTAAACCTATGCAGATCGCTGAGTTATTAGATCTCTAAATCTGGACTCCTATATAAATCTCTCTCCCTGAAAGCACCAACAGGAACCTTGCCCTAAACTGTCTCTCTATCTTTTCTCTCAGATTGCAGAATCAGGACTAACTCATAGGGGCTGATTTACAAAACGTTTGCGCCATGAGTATTGGCGCATCTGCGCGCGCAATGGCTGTTTTGGTATTTACAAAACATTAGCGCCTGTAGCGCAGCCCTATTTGCCATTTACTATAGTGTTGTCGGCAGACGGGAGGAGGCGCTCAGTGCGCCACTATGGACCTGGCGCACAGCATGTTAAACTCTAAATATAAAGAAGCTGGAAGGGAGAATATAATGGGGGTGACATGGGGTGATGTGAGGAAGTGAAGTGACACCAGCCCAAGTAATAAATATGCCCAAAATAGAGTGAGAAAGTAACTTTTTCAAAACCAGCCCGCTGCGCCGGCAAGTACGATTCGAGCTGCGGGAGTTTTTGTTTAGCTCAGCGCGGGAATTTTCCTTGTTTTCTTGCGCCAAGACACTGCGCCGGCAAAATCTTAGTAAATGTCAAGTCACGTAACTCAATTTGCATAAGTTGAACAGGCGCAGCTCTGAACTTCCCAGTGCGCCAGCAAAATGACATTTCTAAAGGAATAAAAAAGGCATTTAAAAGCACCCGCGGCTATAATGAATTGTCGGCTCCCGGCAATATAGAGACAAGTCATTGAAAGTCATTGATAAAAACAAAAAAAAAGCATGGGGGTTCCCCCAAATTCCATTACCAGGCCCTTCAGGTCTGGAATGGATATTAAGGGGAACTCCGCTGCAAATTTAAAAATAAAAATGCGTGGGGTTCCCCCAAGTATCCGTACCAGGCCCTTCAGATCTGGCATGGATTTTAAGGGGAACTCCACCCCAAATTTTAAAAAAAATGGCGTGGAGTCCCCCCAAAAATCCACACCAGACCCTTTATCCGAGCACGTAACCTGGCCGGCCGCAGGGGAAGAGGGGGGGGGACGAGAGAGCGGCCCCCCTCCCTCCTGAACCATACCAGGCCACATGCCCTCAACAAGGGGAGGTCTTCTCGTCCGCATCTTGCTCCGGCTTCTTCCCTTTTTCTTTCTTCGGCCACTCCGTTTGAATTGGAGGTTCCCGCTGTGCGACGCTTCAGTTCTCCTCTTGGTCCGCTGCCACCCGGTGGCTCCGCCCCCCTCTGACACCACGGGGAAATTCTCTGTGAAATCCATGTGCGTCAGAGGGGGGCGGGGTCTCCGGGTGGCAGCGGACCCAGAGGGGAACTGAAGAACTGAAGCGTCGCACAGCGGGAACCTCCAATTCAAACGGAGCGTCCGGAGAAGAAAGAAGAAGGGAAGACGCCGGAGCAAGATGCGGACGAGAAGACCGAAGAAAGAAGGAAGATGAAGATGAAGTTGAAGATGAAGAACAAGATGGAGGAAGAAACCCAAATGGAGAACAGAAGAGGATGGAAGAACAAGATGGAGGAAGAAACCCGAATGGAGGAAAGAAGGAGATGGAAGAAGAAGATGGAAGAAAGGAAAAGACATTAATAAAGGAATTGTCAAAAACCGGCTCTTGTCATTTTTTACATTTTTGTCACTTTCTTTGTGAAATGATACATTTGTACCCCATTACCATTTCACACAGGGGGGGCGGGATCTGGGGGTCCCCTTTTTTAAAGGGGTCTTCCAGATTCCGATAAGCCCCCTACCCGCAGACCCCCACAACCACCGGGCAAGGGTTGTGGGGATGAGGCCCTTGTCCCCATCAACATGGGGACATCCTCCCCATGTTGAGGGCATGTGGCCTGATACGGTTCAGGAGGGAGGGGGGGCCGCTCTCTCGTCCCCCCTCTTTTCTTGCGGCCTGCCAGGTTGCGTGCTCGGATAAGGGTCTGGTGTGGATTTTTGGGGGTACTCCACGCCATTTTTTTTTTATTTGGGGTGGAGTTCCCCTTAAAATCCATACCAGATCTGAAGGGCCTGGTATGGATATTTGGGGGAACCGCAGGCATTTTTTTTTTAAATTTGCGGCAGAGTTCCCCTTAATATCCATTCCAGACCTGAAGGGCCTGGTAATTGAATTTGGGGGACCCCCACGCTTTTTTTTTGTGTTATCAAAGACTTTCAATGACTTTTATCTGTATTGACGGGAACCAGCAATTCATTACAGCCGCGAGGACTTTTAAATTACTATTATTTTACTTTAGAAATGTCATTTTGCTCTCGAACTGTTATAAACATGGAAAACATGCACTACTTTACAGGCATACTATAGACACCCCCCCCGGGTATGATATTTAGGGCAAACTCACACTGGATGCAGTGCAGTGCGTTTTTTTGATGCATGAAAAACGCAAAGAAAGTTGATCACATTAATGCCAATGGCAAAGGTCACACCATTGCAGTCCGTTCCAGTGCGTTTCATAAAGGAAAAAAAAATTGGTCATGCTGCATTTTTTAGGTACAGAACTGTACTGGACCACAGTAAAACACATCAAAAACGCAACGGAACGTACCAAAAACGCACTGGAATGCACCGGACCGCACCTAAATGCACCAAAGACGCACTGCAACACACTTGTCCTAAGTGAAAAGAGGGGGAAAAAAACACTGGACTGCATCAAAAACGCACTGGAACACACTTGTCCTTCTCTTTGGTTAATAAAAAAGAGGGGTGAAAAAAAAGGACTGGACTGCATCAAAAACGCATCAAAAATGCACTGGAACACACTTGTCCTTCTCTTTGGTTAATAAAAAAGAGGGGTGAAAAAAAGCACTGGACTGCATCAAAAACGTAACAAAAATGCACTGGAACGTGTCAAAAACGCGCATGCAGAAAAGCACCTGGAACGCATGCAGACTGCGTTTCTATGGTGTGAACTAGGGCCAGTTCACACCATAGAAACGCAATCCGGATGTGTTCCAGGTGCTTTTCTGCATGCACGTTTTTGATGCGTTCCAGTGCATTTTTGTTACGTTTTTGATGCAGTCCAGTGCTTTTTTTCACTCCTCTTTTTTATTAACCAAAGAGAAGGACAAGTGTGTTCCAGTGCGTTTTTGGTGCATTTAGGTGTGTTCCTGTGCTTTTATGATGCATTTTGGTGCGTTCTAGTACAGTCCAGTGCAGGTAAAATGCAGCATGTTCTACTTTTTTGGTGGAACTGGAACCCACTGGAACAAACACTGCCATTTAGAACCATATAACCAACTTTCCATGCATTTTTGATGCATAAAAACGCAATGGACTGCATGTGGTGTGAAATGGCCCTGAAGCAATTTGGCATATTTAAAGGCACTTCTCTTTGTTTTGTTTTTGGTGTTGTCCAAATTGGTGACATTGATATATGTCCCTTAGGGTGGGACCTGGGCCCCCATTTTAAGGCCAATAACTAGAAGAAAAGCCAGCCAAGTGGGGACTAGCAAAATTAACAAGTCAGTTCCCATAGACTGCAATGGTATTTGTTGGTAAGTGGGGGGGGGGGGGTGATTGTCCCATCCCTAATTTTGTAGCATGCTGGATGATGTGCTTAATTTTGGATGGGGGGGGGGGGGGTCAAAATGTATATTTTGGTGTCCTTATCGAGTTTGTAACACATGCATTTTATTTGTTATGTGTTTGCAAAACAGGTGTTTGGTTTATTTTGTGGATTGTATTTTTTTGTGTGGGGGAAATGTTCCCCTGAAATAATTTTGATGTTGTTAATGTTTGTCGTTTGTTCACTTTGATTTAATTGTCTGTGCTGCACTATTTAGCCAAATCTTTATCAAGATGTTGTGAGTCTGTAACTGTTTCAAATTGACCCTGTTTTTTAATTTTTTATTTCTTATTTTTTATTATTCTTTGTTTTGTTGACCAATAAAATTTGATGCAAAGTTTTGAGGTTTGTTTTGCGTTTTCTTTGCAACAAATGTGACAGCTGATAGGCATGTCAAAACAAGAGGTGTGATTTGTCTACCCTGGTGCCTTCATGCTAGCATATGCATGTATTGTGTGCTGCCATGGAAAATCACCAGGAAATGAAAAATACAGAGCGGTAAGTATTCAATTTTCCTTTTTTACTGCAGAGGTTCTCAGCCTCAGTCCTCAAGTACCCCCAACAGGACATGTTTTGTGAATTTATCTCATGGAGAATTGCTGTCCAAAATACCAAACCATTGACTGTGATTTAAAGCACATGTGCAAGATGAAGGAACACCTGCTAACATGGCCTGTTGGGGGTACTTGAGAAGCACTGATTTAGAGCACTGCACTTAAAAATAGCTCAAGGCAATACAATTCTAATTGTGGGCATTTTGAGGGAAACAAAGTAAGTGTTAGAACCCCTGCTTGTGTTTTTTTTTAATTTTTTTTAAAGGTTGGGCTTTGTGTCCCCTTGTAGTAAAATTGGCTTCACTTCCTGTCACACAGCTAAACAGGAAGTGAAGGTAAAACCCTACCAATGTCTTTTCTTGGGGACACACAGATCAATCTAACTAGTGTCCCCATTAAGCAAATTGCACTCTAGGACTTTGTTGTGTACACCCCAAATCATTGGGTAGTTTGGGGTGTAGTAAAGACAAATCCAACTGTGGAGTAAAAGTGTAGCTGCTGAAAATCTGAGGGATCACTGGTGATTGTAACATCCAATCATGTAAAAGCAAAGATGGTGTTTTTTTGGTTTGCTTGCATTTCCCTTTTGGATATCCAGCAAGTGCACTTGTAGTGCAAAGTAGATTTGCCTTTATTAAATAAACCCCAAAGTCCAAAAAAACTAATAATTTGGGGTGTAACCTGTAAAATGCTGGAGTGCAATGTACATAATGGGGAAAGTATTTAGATTAACCTGTGTGTCCCCAAGGAAAGACATTGGTAGGGATTTCCCCTCACTTCCTGTGTGGCTATGTGACAGGAAGTGAATTATTTGGAAGGATAAAGTGGCCAAATTTGGGAGTTGTCTTCTCCCTATCAGGGGTGCAGACATCCCCAAAAACTGTCTAGACTTGTAATCCCTCTGCACTCTATCCCCAAGCAAAAATAAGAAAGGATTTCATTTAGTTTAACTTTGCAAAGACACATTCCTAAGTTGAATTGTGATGCATGTCAATGGCCCATTTAGACCCTGTTTAATCACTTGAGATCAGCGCTATAACTGATCGCCAGCCACAGCACGGTCCTCAATTGCCGGAAGTCCGTCAATAAACGTTGTCCCCTTCGCGTGCGCGCGCGTGCTGTGGTCACCGAGTCACTGAGACTCAGCTGATGACAGATCCAAGTAAGGGGCCGATCCCTGCCCTTTACCATGTGATCAGCTGTCAGCCAATGACAGCTGATCATGTGATGTAAACAAAAGCTAGGTAATGGTTTTTGTTTTCTCCTTGTGCTGACACCGTGAGCATAAAAAAAGGCAATCACCGGCTTATGTGCAAGGAGCAT
The DNA here is from genome assembly GCA_029206835.1 of Rana muscosa. NCBI lineage: Eukaryota > Metazoa > Chordata > Amphibia > Anura > Ranidae > Rana > Rana muscosa. The sequence continues at coordinate 4,588,107 of JARGYO010005562.1, forward strand.
CGGGCCCGAAGAGGAAGAGGCAATTCTGCGTCATCTGTGACAATCAGTAGCCCCTGCCAGTGCCACCTATCAATGCCCACCACTGCTGCCAATCAGTGCCAACTAGCAGTGCTGCCTATCAGTGCCCATCACTGCCAACTATCATTGCCACCTACAGTAGCAGTGCCACTTCTCAATGCCCACCAGTGCCAACTAGCAATGCCACCTCTCAGAGCCCACCCTTGCCAACTTATCGGTGCCCATCAGTTCAGCCCATCAGTGCAGTCTCGTCAGTGTACATCAATGAAGGAGAAAAATTTCCTTTTGTCTAAATTTTCAAAATATTAACCACTTTCCTACCGCCCACCGTCAAATGACATCCTTGGCTTTGTGCGGTGACATCTGAATGATGCCTGCAGTTGCAGGCATCATTCAGATATCATTCTTTTCAGCCGGCGATTCTGTGCACGATAAAAATGATCATAGCGGCAGTTCCGCCGCTTGATCGTTCTTATAGGCGGCGGGAGGGGACGTCCCCTCCCCCTCCCGCCGCCATCCGGTGCTTCTCCGGGCTCTCCCGTGCCATCTTGGGCTTGGAGAACGATTTGGCCGGCGCCGGATGGGAAGCATAGCGATGAATGGGGACCAGATGGTCACCAGTCATTTCTATGACCGTCGGAGGCCAGGGCGCGACGTTATGACATCACGCCGTGTTCCCGTATGTAATCCAAGCCGTGATCTCGGCTGTCAGCATGAGATTGGTGAATTTTTTTGACCGATCTCATGCTTTCCAGCCTGGAGGAGAGATGTGGGGTCTTATTGACCCTGCATCTCTCCATAAAGAGGACCTGTCACAATAGATTTCTATTACAAGGGATGTTTACATTCCTTGTAATAGGAAAAAAAGTGATCTAAAAAACAAAAAAGGTAAATAAAGAGTAAGAAATACAAAAAAGGAAAAAACAAAAATAAAAATAATCAAAAAAAAGAAAAAACACCCATGTCCCCGGTAGCTCACGCTCATAAGCGAACACACACGCAAGTCCCGCCCACATATGTAAACGCCGTTCAAACCACACATGTGAGGTATTGCTGCGTGTGTTAGAACGAGTGCAACAATTCTAGCACTAGACCTCCTCTGTAATGTCAAAATGGTAACGTGTAAAAAAAATTAAAGCATCGCCTAGGGAGATTTTTAAGTACTGAAGTTTGGTGTTATTCCATGAGTGTGCGCAATTTTAAAGCGTGACATGTTAGGTATCTATTTACTCAGCATAACAACATCTTTCACATTATCCCAAAAAATTGGGCTAACTTTACTGTTTTGTAATTTTTTTACATTCATGAAACCATTTATTTCCCCCAAAAAAAGGCGTTTGAAAATTTATTGCGCAAATACCGAGCGAGATAAAAATTTGCAATGACAGCCATCTTATTCCCTAGGGTGTCTGCTAAAAAAACATATATAATGTTTGGGGTTTTGAAGTAATTTTATATCCATAAATGTATGATTTTTACATGAAGGAGGGAAGTGCCAGAATAGCCCCAGTGCTGAAGTGGTTAAAATATCTATTTTTTTTATTTTTTAACTCGGTCTTTTGTATTTATAGAAAAAAAAACGCAGAGGTGATCAAATAGCACCAAAAGAAAGCTCTATTTGTGTGCCAAAAAATAATACATTTTCATTGGGTTACAGTGTTGTATGAGCGCACAAAGAACTAAGTTTGAAAGCGGCGTTTAGAAAGGCACGCTTTGTGGCGTTTGCATGCCGCGTTTTATCAGATTTGTGTCTATATGCGTTTAGTTAGGAAACATGAAAAGGAGCCGCCCTAAGCTCCAAAAACAGTATTATTAACGATTTCAGCTATTTTTTGAGACCAGAGTGAGTATCAGCAGCTGAGAGAGCAGCAGTGTAGTTGTATTTAGCGTGTCACTTGCCACGTCACTTGCCCCAAGTTGTGGATTGTCCACTTGCCACGTCACCTGCCCCAAGTTGTGGATTGTCCACTTGCCACGTCAGCTGCCCCAAGTTGTGGATTGTCCACAATGCAATGGAAGCAATTGCATTATTTTTTTGATATACCGGTATATACCGTATTTATCGGCGTATAACACGCACTTTTTTCCCCTTAAAATCAGGGGAAAATCGTGGGTGCGTGTTATACGCCGATACTCACCTATCCCCGGCGATCTCCGCTGACTGTGAGCGGAGCGGAGCGATCGCCGCCGAGATACACATAGCCGAGTGTATTCGGCTATACTCGGCTTTTCTCGGCTCCGCTCACAGTCATGCCCAGTCCCGCCATTGGACCTGTGATATGTCCATCATAGGGCGGGACTCGGCGTGACTGTGAGCGAAGCCGAGAAAAGCCGAGTATAGCCGAATACACTCGGCTATGTGTATCTCGGCTCCGCCCAGTCCCTGCGTTCTCAGCGGCGTTTGCCGCGCTCCGCCCTGTATCAGCGGCGATCTCTGCAGCGCGAAATTTAAATTCAAGGCTGCACTGGACACTGGCAAGGCTGCACTGGACACTGGCAAGGCTGCACTGGACACTGGCAATGCTGCACTGGACACTGGCAATGCTGCACTGGACACTGGGCAATGCTGCAATGGACACTGGGCAATGCTGCAATGGACACTGGCAAGGCTGCACTAGACACTGGCAAGGCTGCACTAGACACTGGCAATGCTGCACTGGACACTGGGCAATGCTGCACTGGACACTGGGCAATGCTGCACTGGACACTGGCAAGGCTGCACTGGACACTGGCAAGGCTGCACTGGACACTGGCAAGGCTGCACTGGACACTGGCAAGGCTGCACTGGACACTGGCAAGGCTGCACTGGACACTGGCAAGGCTGCACTGGACACTGGGCAAGGCTGCAATGGACACTGGCAAGGCTGCAATGGACACTGGCAAGGCTGCACTGTGACAAGGCTGCAAATGACACTGGTAAGGCTGCATTTAAATGTAATTTATTTTTTTCTTAAACTTCCCTCCTAAAAGTTTTTTTCCCTAAAATTCCCTGCTAAACTTGGGGTGCGTGTTATACGCCGGCGCGTGTTATACGCCGATAAATACGGTATATATATATATATATATATATTTTTAATGGTTTTTCCTCATTTGCCCTAATTTTTGAGTTTATCAATGTAAAATAATAGGTCACCTTTAAAAACGCTTCTAAACTAAAATGCGTCTAAATGCCGGTACCGCGTCTGAAACGTGGAAATCTTTGGCGTCTGAAGGCATTTTTAGGCATTTTTAGGCTTTGTTAACCACTTAACGACCGCCCACCGCCGATTTACGTCGGCAGAATGGCACGGACAGGCAGAATCACGTAGATCTACGTGACTGCCTTTGTACAGTTGGGGGGTCCATCCGGACCCCCCTTCTGTGCCGTGAGCGGTCGTTACTTCACCGGGAGCGATCCCAGATGAGGGGGCGGCCTTTCGATTCCGGCCCCCCCCTCGCGATCGCTCCCGGCGAATGGAAATGCCTCCTCTGTCTGTTTCAGACAGAGGGAGCAGGAGGAAGTGATGTCATCTCCTGTGCGGCGCTCACATATACCGAGCGCCGTACAAGAGAAGACATCAGGTCAGTGAGCACAACACTACACTGACACCAGGACACATAGGAACACTAATCGCCCCCCCCAGGACCCCCAGACCCCCCCAGATCACCCCCCAGCCCCCAGTCACAGTGTCACTGATTGCAGTGACCATTTATTTAGTGATCACTGCAATCAGTGACATTTGTGACTGTGAAAGTGTCACTAAAGTTTAGTTTTAGGTCCAGTGTAGCCCCCTAACCCCCCCTAATAAAGGTTTAACCCCCTGATCACCCCCCAGATAACCCTTTCACCCCCTATCACCGCTGTCGCTATGCGATCATTTTTCTGATGGCTGTCTTAGCATCAGTGATGGCGATCGGTAGCCAGTAATTTTTTTTAGGTTCGCCGCAGGTTTTTATAGCGTCGGGTACCCCAATATATTATCTAATAAAGGTTCAACCCCCTTGATCGCCCCCCAGGTAACCCTTTCACCCCCTATCACCGCTGTCGCTAATCGATCGTTTTTCTGATGCTGTCTTAGCATCAGTGATGGCGATCGGTAGCCAGTAATTTTTTTTAGGTTCGCCGCAGGTTTTTATAGCGTCAGGTACCCCAATATATTATCTAATAAAGGTTTAACCCCCTTGATCGCCCCCCAGGTAACCCTTTCACCCCCTATCACCGCTGTCGCTAATCGATCGTTTTTCTGATGCTGTCTTAGCATCAGTGATGGCGATCGGTAGCCAGTAATTTTTTTTAGGTTCGCCGCAGGTTTTTATAGCGTCAGGTACCCCAATATATTATCTAATAAAGGTTAAACCCCCTTGATCGCCCCCCAGGTAACCCTTTCACCCCCTATCACCGCTGTCGCTATGCGATCATTTTTCTGATGGCTGTCTTAGCATCAGTGATGGCGATCGGTAGCCAGTAATTTTTTTTAGGTTCGCCGCAGGTTTTTATAGCGTCGGGTACCCCAATATATTATCTAATAAAGGTTTAACCCCCTTGATCGCCCCCCAGGTAACCCTTTCACCCCCTATCACCACTGTCACTAAGCGATCGTTTTTCTGATCGCTGTCTTCGTGTCGGTGATGCCAATCGGTAACCAGTCATTTTTTTTAGGTTCGCCGCAGGTTTTTATAGCGTCAGGTACCCCCAAATATGATCTAATAAAGGTTTTAACCCCCTAATTGCCCCTAGTTAACCCTTTCACCAGTGATCACCATATAAGTGTTACGGGTGACGCTGGTTAGTTAGTTTGCTTTTTATAGTGTCAGGGCACCCGCCGTATATAACCCAATAAAGGTTTAACCCCCTGATCGCCCGGTGGGTGATATCAATTAGGTTTTAGCGTCAGAGAGGGTCTGCGTCACACCCCAGGCAGCGTCAGGTTAGTGCCAGTAACGCTAACACCCACGCGTAAAGCATACACCCCCCTTAGTGGTATAGTATCTGAACAGATCAATATCTGATCTGATCAGATCTATACCAGCGGTTTAGGGTTCCCAAAAACGCAGTGTTAGCGGGATCAGCCCAGATACCTGCTAGCACCTGCGTTTTGCCCCTCCGTCCAGCCCAGGCCACCCAAGTGCAGTATCGATCGATCACTGTCACTTACAAAACACAACACACATAACTGCAGCGTTCGCAGAGACAGGCCTGATCCCTGCGACTCCAGTGCTGTAGGAGGTGATTTCACCACCACAGTTAAAAAAAAAAAAGCATATATGCCGAAGCATGGGGGCAGCAGGGGCAGCAGGGCGGAGGAGCAATTTTGCTCCTAATGCCGCATACATACGGTCGAAATTCCGACGGAGGCTTGCCCGTGGAAACGTTTGACCATGTGTGTGCGGCATAACTTTTTTGCGGGAGGATGCCCCCATGCTTCGGCATATATAAATGGTGCATGTATGCCCATCATTAGAAGTGGGTGGATGAAGGGCGGTATTCTAATGGTGGGCATACCCACCAATCAATCTCTTTTTTCGTTCAGCCAACAGGCTGCATGAAAAAAAAAGATTACAATACATGTCCAACAAGGACCAGCAACGTACTGGTATGTTGCTGGACTTTGAATGGTTATACCAGATTGATGCCTGCGGGTTTAGGCATCATCTTGGTATCATTCTTTTCAGCCAGCGGCCGGCTTTCATGTAAAAGCAATCACAGCGGCTAATTAGCCTCTGGACTGCTTTTACAAGCAGTGGGAGGGAATGTCCCCCCCCCGGATATAAAAAGCGCCATTGGGAAATTGGGAAAGCATTTTATCACACCGATCTTGGTGTGGTCAGATGCTTTGAGGGCAGAGGAAAGATCTAGGGTCTAGAAGACCCCAGTTTTTTCAAAAAAAGAGTACCTGTCACTACCTATTGCTATCATAGGGGATATTTACATTCCCTGAGATAACAATAAAAATTATAAAAAAAAAAATATATGTAAGGAACAATTTAAAAATAAAATAAAAAAGCAAAATTAATAATAAAAAAAAAAAAAAAAAAAAAGCACCCCTGTCCTGCCCTGCTCTTGCCCAATGGCGAACGCAAGCGTCGGTCTGGCGTCATATGTAAACAGCAATTGCACCATGCATGTGAGGTATCACCGCGAAGGTCAGATCGAGGGCAGTCATTTTAGCAGTAGACCTCCTCTGTAAATCTAACGGGGTAATCTGTAAAGGCTTTTAAAGGCTTTTAAAAATGTATGTAGTTTGTCGCCAATGCGCGTTTGTGCGAAATTTTAAAGCATGTCGTGTTTGGTATCTATGTACTCGGCCTAAGATCATCTTTATTATTTCATCAAACATTTGGGCAATATAGTGTGTTTTAGTGCATTAAAATTAAAAAAAGTGTATTTTTTCCCCAAAAAATGCGTTTGAAAAATCGCTGCGCAAATACTGTGTAGAAAAAAAAAATGCAACACCCACCATTTTAATCTGTAGGGCCTTTGCTTTAAAAATATATATAATGTTTGGGGGTTCAACATAATTTTCTTGCAAAAAAAAAAAATATGTTTTCATGTAAACAAAAAGTGTCAAAAAGGGCTTTGTCTGCAAGTGGTTAGAAGAGTGGATGTAAGCTTCCTAATGTTGTGTATAAAATGCCAGAACAGTTCAAAACCCCCCCAAATGACCCCATTTTGGAAAGTAGACACCCCAAGCTATATACTGAGAGGCATGTCGAGTCCATGGAATATTTTATATGTTGACACAAGTTGCGGAAAAAAGACAATTTTTTTTTTTTAATTTTTTTTTTGCACAAAGTTGTCACTAAATGATATATTGCTCAAACATGCCATGGGCATATGTGGAATTACACCCCAAAATAAATTCTGTTGCTTCTCCTGAGTACAGGGATACCACATGTGTGAGACTTTTTGGGAGCCTAGCCGCGTACGGGACCCCAAAAACAAAGCACCGCCTTCAGGCTTTCTAAGGGTGTAAATTTTTGATTTTACTTCTCACTGCCTATCACAGTTTCGGAGGCCATGGAATGCCCAGATGGCACAAAACCCCCCCAAATGACCCCATTTTGGAAAGTAGACACCCCAAGCTATTTGCTGAGAGGTATTGTGAGTATTTTGCAGATCTCGCTTTTTGTCACAAAGTTTTGAAAATTGAAAAAAAAAAAAAAAAAAAAAAAAAATTTTCTTTCTTCATTTTCAAAAACAAATGAGAGCTGTAAAATACTCACCATGCCTCCTCAGCAAATAGCTTGGGGTGTCTACTTTCCAAAATGGGGTCATTTGGGGGGGTTTTGTGCTATTTTGGCATTTTATGGCCTTAGAAACTGTGATAGGTAGTGAGGAGTGAAATCAAAAATTTGTGCCTAGAAATCCTGAAGGCGGTGCTTGGTTTTCGGGGTCCCGTACGCGGCTAGGCTCCTAAAAAGTCCCACACATGTGGTATCCCTGTACTCAGGAGAAGCAGCAAAATGTATTTTGGGGTGCAATTCCACATATAACCATGGCATGTGTGAGCAATATATCATTTAGTGACAACTTTTTGTAATTTATTTTTTATTTTTATTTTTTGTCATTATTCAATCACTTGGGACAAAAAAAAAAAAAATATTCAACGGGCTCAACAGGCCTCTCAGCAATTTCCTTGGGGTGTCTACTTTCTAAAATGGGGTCATTTGGGGGGGTTTTGTGCTATTTTGGCATTTTATGGCCTTCGAAACTGTGATAGGTAGTGAGGAATGAAATCAAAAATTTGCGCCCTTAGAAATCCTGAAGGCGGTGCTTGGTTTCCAGGGTCCCGTACGTGGCCAGGCTCCTAAAAAGTCCCACACATGTGGTATCCCCGTACTCAGGAGAAGCAGCAAAATGTATTTTGGGGTGCAATTCCACATATAACCATGGCATGTGTGAGCAATATATCATTTAGTGACAACTTTTTGTAATTTTTTTTTTTTTTTTTTTTTTTTTTGTCATTATTCAATCACTTGGGACAAAAAAAAAAAATATTCAATGGGCTCAACATGCCTCTCAGCAATTTCCTTGGGGTGTCTACTTTCCAAAATGGGGTCATTTGGGGGGGTTTTGTACTGCCCTGCCATTTTAGCACCTCAAGAAATGAGATAGGCAGTCATAAATTTAAAGCTGTGTAAATTTCAGAAAATGTACCCTAGTTTGTAAACGCTATAACTTTTGCGCAAACCAATAAATATACGTTTATTGACATTTTTTTTACTAAAGACATGTGGCTGAATACATTTTGGCCTAAATGTCTGACTAAAATTGAGTTTATTCGATTTTTCTTATAACAAAAAGTAGAAAATATCATTTTTTTTCAAAATTTTCGGTCTTTTTCCGTTTATATCGCAAAAAATAAAAATCGCAGAGGCAATCAAATACCATTAAAAGAAAGCTCTATTTGTGGGAAGAAAAGGACGCAAATTTCATTTGGGTACAACATTGCATGTCCGCACAATTTACAGTTAAAGCAGCGCAGTGCCGAATCCCAAAAACAGGCCTGGTCCTAATGGCCCGAAATGGTCCGGGGCTTAAGTGGTTAAAAACGAGTTTAAACGCAACTGCAGATTTTTTTGCCAGGCAAAAAACAGTGTTTTGGATGTAATAGAATTCAATGGACCCGCATCCAAAACGCAAGTACCGCGAATTTGCGGCAATTTTTTTTAACCTGCTTATAGCTGGTTGTTAAAGGAAATGTAAAAAAAATAAACATTGCCGGCTCTAAAAAAAAAAAAAAAACAGCGTGGGGTCCCCCCCAAGTCTATGCCAGGCCCTTGGGTCTAGTATGGATTCAAAGGGGACCCCCCCCCACCAAAATGAAAAAAAAAATGGCGTGGGGGTCCCCCCAAAATCCATACCAGGCCCTTCAGGTCTGGTATGGATTTTAAGGAGAACCCCCGCCAAATGTAAAAAAAATAGCGTGGGGTCCCCTAAAAATCCACACCAGACCCTTTATCCGAGCACGCAACCTGGCAGGCCGCAGGGGAAGAGGTGAGGACGAGAGAGCGGCCCCCCCTCCCTCCTGAACTGTACCAGGCCACATGCCCTCAACATGGGGAGGATGTCCACAGCACGTGACAGTCCCATCATTCCTCGGGACTGTGACATCATACGGGGGCGGGGTCAGCGGTGGCATCACCCGGTGACCACGCCCATGCCAGTATAAGTGGGCGCGCTCCGCTGCCAGAGCATTGTAGCGGCGGACAGCGACGAGGCAACATCGGGCGAAGAGAAGAGGGAAGAAGGCGACGATGAAGACCGACCCCCGCTAGCAAAAGAGCTGGAAGAAGATAGCGGGGCGCCCGGCAGAAGGCAGAAAGAACCGGAGATCGTGGAGAAGGCACCGGAGAGCGGGAGAAGAACCGGAGATCGTGGAGAAGGCACCGGAGAACAGAACAAAAGAGCTGGAAGAAGATAGCGGGACGCCCGGCAGAAAGACCCCCAAAGACGACGACGAAGCCTGGGACCCCCCTAGCAAAAGAGCTGGAAGAAGATAGCGGGGCGCCCGGCAGGAAGACCCCCGAAGACAACGAGGAAGCCCGGGACCCCGCTAGCAAAAGAGCTGGAAGAAGATAGCGGGGCACCCGGCAGGAAGACCCCCGAAGACAATGAGGAAGCCCGGGACCCCGCTAGCAAAAGAGCTGGAAGAAGATAGCAGGGCGCCCGGCAGGAAGACCCCCGAAGACAATGAGGAAGCCCGGGACCCCGCTAGCAAAAGAGCTGGAAGAAGATAGCAGGGCGCCCGGCAGGAAGACCCCCGGAGCTGCCTAATAAATTAATTTAAAAACCTATGTTGTGTTTTTTATTAACTTTTTTTGCCACCAGGTGAATGGGTAGGGGTGCGATGTACCCCATACTCATTCACATAGGGTGGGGGGCCGGTATCTGGGGGCCCCCTTATTAAAGAGGGCTTCCGGATTCCGAAAAGCCCGCCGCCCGCAGACCCCGACAACCAACGGCCAGGGTTGTCGGGAAGAGGCCCTTGTCCCCAACATGGGGGCAGGGTGCTTTGGGGTGGGGGGGCGCAGGTCGCCCCCCTGCCCCAAAGCACCCACCCCCCCATGTTGAGGGCATGCGGCCTGGTACGGTTCAGGAGGGAGGGGGGGCCGCTCTCGTTCCCCCCGTCTTCCCCTGCGGCCTGCCAGGTTGCGTACTCGGATAAGGGCCTGGTATGGATTTTGGGGGGACCCCCACGCCGTTTTTTCGGCTTAGGGGGTTTCCCTTTAAATCCATACAAGACCTAAGGGCCTGGTATGGATCTTGGGGGAACCCCCACGCCGTTTTTTTGGCTTAGGGGGTTCCCCTTTAAAACCATACCAGACCAAAGGGCCTGGTATGGATCTTGGGGGAACCCCCACACCGTTTTTTTGGCCTAGGGGGTTCCCCTTAAAATCCATACCAGACCTAAGGGCCTGGTATGCTCCTGAATGGGAACCGTTGCCGGTTTTTTCATTAAAATTTGGCGTGGAGTTCCCCTTCATGATTCATACCAAACACGGGACAGCGAGGCTGCCGAGAACCAGCACGATGCCATTGCGCTGGAGACTTTCTCGGCCAGCTAGTCACCTCTAGGACACGACTTGAGTGGCTGCTTCACGCTCAGGTCGTGTCCAAGTTGCCTCGCAAAGTCACGCTGTCCCTGTGTCAGCCAGCACACGAGTCGCCCCGTGAGTCGGATCCGCTTCATCCGACTTCCCGGGCGACCTCTATTCAAATCAATGGGCTCCCATAGGGAACCATTCATTTTCAATAGAGCGCCGCTGACATTTGGATTTACTATAACAGTGCGCCGCTGGTTCCTGTGCCAAGTGAAGGAGTTATCCGGCGCACCAATTAAAGTTAGAACCAGCGCAGCACACTGTTATTAGTAAATCAGCCCCATAGTATTTCAATCTCTCCCTAATAAGCAACAGCAGCCAGTATCCTCTCCCTATCCTGTATAAAGCAGAGTGACGTGCTGTGCTGTGTGCCTCTAGCTTATATAGAAGCTGGGTCACATGTTGCACTGGCCAATCACAGCCATGCCATTAGTAGGCATGGCTATGATGGCTTCTAAGGGCACACCAGTTAAACAAAAGGTGAATGGCTGCCCCCTGAAGCTTTTCTAAATGCGCCATTACATCGCCGAACACCGGACCCGAACCCGAACCCGAACATACATGCAATTGTTCGGGTCCGGTACCCAAAAACTCAAATGTTCGGTACGGACCCGAACTTTACAGTTCGGGTTCGCTCAACCCTATTACAAAGAGAGAGACAGTGTCATTTATATTGAGTTAGATAGAGCAGGCAGGCAAGTCAGTTAGCTGCTGTTACAGTGTGTAGAGGATATATATGCATCCTAGGTGTTGTGTATATATATTTATACACTGTATTGAGTTTAGCTACAGCAGGCCATTAGTATGTCTGGAAGGCAAACAATGAGAGGCAGACAGTCACAAGGCAATAAAAGAGGGCAAGCAGGCTCTGTGTCTAGAGGCAACAGTGCTGCTGGTCGTGGACACGGTGCATCCTCATCAGCACGTGGCTGTGGGACACGCTTGCCCTTCTTTTCGGCAGCTGGCCATGTTGAGCCACAACATGCCCAAGACTTGGTAGAGTGGATGACCAAGCCATCCTCATCCCCTCTCACCCAGGCTCAGGGTACTTTGTCTGGCAAAGCAGCTGCCATGGGGCCTCTTCCCTCGGCTCAATGGCATCAGTCACTCCTTCCCTAGCCCCACCATGTCCTCCTGAGGAGTCCCCCGAACTGTTTGAGCACAGTGTTGGGTACATGCTCCAAGAGGATTCCCAGCGTTTTGAAGGCTCCAATGATGGAACCCAGCTGGAGGAAGGCAGTAACGTGAGCTCAGAGAGAGGGGGTAGTAGCGTGAGCCCAGAGAGAGGGGGTGCCCAACAAGGTCCGCTATCTGGCAGTCATGTTCCCCCAGCTGCAGCATACTGCCAGATTGGCTCCAGTGATGAGGAGGGGGAGGGGATGATGAGGTCACCGACTCCACATGGGTGCCTTATAGGAGAGAGGAGGAGGAGGCACATCTCCAACGAGGCAGGATGCCCTCCAGAGGCCAGCTTAAGGGCAGCACACCGACTGCATCACACCGCAGAGCTCTGCATGTGCAGGGTGCTGCTGTCTCTGTGCGTTATTCAAAAAGTTCTTTGGTGTGTGACTTTTTCAGACGTGTGCAGCAGATCGTACCATTGCCATTTGCAACATATGTCTAAAGCGTATCTCGCGAGGCCAAAACATCAGCCGCTTGGGCACCACGTGCTTGACCAGACATATGTCGACCTGCCATTCAGTCCGTTGGCAAGCACACTTAAAAGACGCACACCAAAGAACAAGGCGGACCTCTCCTTGCTCCTCATCAGCTGGGATCTCCAACCCCACTATACCTTCAGTCCTGTCAGAAACCTGCCCTGAGAGGAATGAAGGTGTAGAATTAAGTGTGTCACAGCCAAGTACTTGCGGGCAATCTGCTATCGGTACACCAACGTCCGATTGAACCAGGAACATTTCCTTGCCCCTGCTGCTGCACCGCCGAAAGAAGTTTGCTCCCAGCCATCCACATGCCCAGCGGTTGAATGCTAGCTTGGCTAAATTGCTAGCACTTCAACTGCTGCCTTTTCAGTTGGTGCACCACCAAGTTAAGGACATGAGCCAAACAGGGCACATGGGTCAGTTATCCCTGTCGGAGGGCGGAGAGGAGGTTGGTGCCATTGTCGGAAACCACCTCTCCTGGCTTAAGCTGACGTGGCGTCAACCACCTCTGAGCCTGCCCCTGCAGAGCTATCAGAATCTCTGCCCCAGTGTGGCTCCTGTCCCCCAAGCACACCAGCTCAAGCACCGCATGGCATCTTTTTGCCTGTGTACTTGCGTAGCACCTTAAACGCCTACGGAGCACCGCAGGTTCCAAGGACAAAGCACAGGTAGAGGCCATGGAGGAAGAAAAAGAGGAGGGGGTGGAGGAGAGAAGTGTGTCAGAATCTCACCAGTAGTAACATTTTGGAGGCGTGGTGGTGGAACAACCTCCAACACTACTGCACCTTGTCCTGCATCCTTTCCAGCTGCCAGCAGAGTCACCCAATTTTTTATATTATCCGTTCACACCAATATAATTTGAATCGGACCAATCAGGTCTCTACACTTTTGCACTTCCTATATGTATATTTATATATTTTCACTAAATATATACAGTCAGGTCCATAAATATTGGGACATCGACACAATTCTAATCTTTTTTGCTCTATACACCACCACAATGGATTTGAAATGAAACAAACAAGATGTGCTTTAAGTGCAGACTTTCAGCTTTAATTTGAGGGTATTTACATCCAAATCAGGTGAACGGTGTAAGAATTACAACAGTTTGAATATGTGCCTCCCACTTTTTAAGGGACCAAAAGTAATAGGACAATTGGCTGCTCAGCTGTTCCATGGCCAGGTGTGTGTTATGCCCTCATTATCCCATTTACAAGGAGCAGATAAAAGGTCCAGAGTTCATTTCAAGTGTGCTATTTGCATTTAGATTGCTGTCAACTCTCAATATGAGATCCAAAGAGCTGTCACTATCAGTGAAGCAAGCCATCATTAGGCTGAAAAAACAAAACAAACCCATCAGAGATAGCAAAAACATTAGGTGTGGCCAAATGAACTGCTTGGAACATCCTTAAAAAGAATGAATGCACCGGTGAGCTCAGCAACACCAAAAGACCCAGAAGACCACAGAAAACAACTGTGGTGGATGACCGAAGAATTCTTTCCCTGGTGAAGAAAACACCCTTCACAACAGTTGGCCAGATCAAGAACACTCTCCAGGAGGTAGGTGTATGTGTGTCAAAGTCAACAATCAAGAGAAGACTTCACCAGAGTGAATACAGAGCGTTAACCACAAGATGTAAACCATTGGTGAGCCTCAAACAGGAAGGCCAGATTAGAGTTTGCCAAACAACATCTAAAAAAGCTTTAACAGTTCTGGAACAACAGAACTGGCAGGCTGGCTCCCTGCTGATGGTGGCTTGCATGTGGATTTTGTGAACATCAGTGGAATTTTGAACTACAGTGGAGAGTTAAAAACCAGGACTTTTGCTTTTAACTGCTTCTGCTTGCAAGTGTTGATTTATTTCTTTTTTTTGTCCTTTATTTGATACGTTTATCAGTTTTAAAAATACTTCCCCCCCCCCCACTCCTTTCTCTGACACTTTTTAAACAGCTTTTTTTCTTTCTGCTAATTAAGGGGAGTGGTTAATTGTTCACAGGTGAGTATATAAGTGTCTGTACAAACTCCCTTAGGAGCTGGCTCCCTGCTGATGGTGGCTTGCATGTGGATTTTGTGAACATCAGTGGAATTTTGAACTACAGTGGAGAGTTAAAAACCAGGACTTTTGCTTTTAACTGCTTCTGCTTTCAAGTGTTGATTTATTTCTTTTTTTTGTCCTTTATTTGATACGTTTATCAGTTTTAAAAATACTTCCCCCCCCCCACTCCTTTCTCTGACACTTTTTAAACAGCTTTTTTTCTTTCTGCTAATTAAGGGGAGTGGTTAATTGTTCACAGGTGAGTATATAAGTGTCTGTACAAACTCCCTTAGGAGCTGGCTCCCTGCTGATGGTGGCTTGCATGTGGATTTGGTGAACATCAGTGGAATTTTGAACTACAGTGGAGAGTTAAAAACCAGGAGTTTAAAACAGGAGTCTTCTAAACTGTGAGTAACAATATAAACTTCCTACAAGTAATTATATTGCAACTGGGAAATGAGTGCTAGCAGGGTTGAAGGTTTTGCTCAGTGCACAGTGTGCCACATGTATGCAAAATTGGTGCAACAGCTCCAGGATGGATACCGCTGTGACAGATGTGAGCAGGTTGCCCTTCTGGAAGCTCACATTAGAGATCTGGAAGAGCAAGTTGCAACACTGGGCGGAAAGGACAACCTTGAAAGGGGTCCTCTGCTCGCTGAGCAGGTGGTCAGTAGGGCTGATGTGGAGGGTGGAGTGGCAAGTCAGGATTATCAGATAGGAAGATGGGTTAATGTAGTTAGAGGGAGTGGAAGGGGCTTGCAGAAAAGGAAGGCCAGTCCTGTATTTGTGCATCAAAACAAATTTTCCACGTTGGGTGAAGATGTGGAGGTGGCAAACACAGAGGTGGCAGCCCTAGATGTCACTGCTACCCCTAACAGCCGGGACAGCAACCCATCTAGTAGAGGTGGTGAGGGGAGTGCAGGTAGGCCAAGACAGTTGGTGGTTATAGGGGATTCTATAATCAGAAGGACTGATAGAATAATTTGTCGCCAGGATCGCCTCAACCGAATGGTTTGCTGTCTCCCTGGTGCCAGGGTTCGGCATGTGGTGGACCGGGTGGATAAATTACTGGGAGGGGCTGGGCATGACCCAGCTGTCTTGGTCCACGTTGGAACCAATGACAGTATACATGGAAGGTGGAGGCTCCTTAAGAATCAATTTAAAGAACTAGGCTGCAAGATGAAGGCAAGGACCTCCAAGGTGATATTCTCTGAAATATTGCCTGTGCCATGCGCAACACAGGAAAGGCAGGGGGAGATTAGAGAGCTGAATGCATGGCTAAAGACCTGGTGTAGGGAGGAGGGATTTGGGTTTCTAGAGCACTGGGCTGACTTTTCATTGGGGTGCAACCTATATGCTAAAGACGGTTTGCACTTGAATGGAAGGGGGTCTGCTGTGCTGGGGGAGAGGTTTATGGGAAGGCTGGAGGAGTATTTAAACTAGGTTTGAGGGGGGAGGGTGAACTAGAATTACATCGGGCACACAGGTCAGTTAGTGGTCAGACATTAATGGAGAGTGGAATGGGGATAGATGGGGGGAGGGTTATGGCAGGTGACAAGAAAGTTCCCATGTTGCAAACAGCCATTGGAAACTATAGTGCCATTTGTACTACTAAAAATTATATGAAAAATACCAGAGAAAAATGTAATACATTAAAGTGTTTGTTCACCAATGCCAGAAGTCTGCCAAGCAAAATAGGTGAGTTGGAAGCTCTGGTGCATGAGGAGAGCTATGACGTAATCGGTATTGCTGAAACGTGGCTTCAATCCTCACATGACTGGATTATTAATATTCCTGGCTATGCACTCTTTCGGAGAGACAGGGCAAAAAGGAAAGGTGGCGGGGTCTGTCTCTATGTGAGAAGTGATCTCAAAGCGAGTGTGAAAGAGGACCTGGTTGATGGAGAGTGTGATGAGGCTGAAGCATTATGGGTGGAACTGCATACAGATGTGCGTAGTTCAAAGTTAATCATTGGAGTTTGTTATAGACCACCCAATGTTAATGAGGAGGTGGAGACTCAGCTCCTTGCACAGATGGAAAAGGCTGCAAGGGCTGGGACGGTGGTAATAATGGGGGATTTTAACTACCCAGAAATTGACTGGAGTAATGGCACTGCTGGGACAGTTAAAGGGCAAAAATTTATAAGCCTATTGCAGGACAATTTTATGGTCCAGTTTATTGAGGCCCCAACTAGGAATGATGCTCTGTTGGACCTGGTAATCTCAAACCATGCAGAGCATATTACTAATGTTCAGATAAAGGAACACCTGGGTAGCAGTGACCATAACATGATTTCATTTGATGTTAGCTGTAAGCAAGAAATACATGCAGGAAGGATAAAAACACTTAATTTCAATAAAGCAAATTTTCCAAGGATGAGGGCTGCTCTCCAGGAGTTAGACTGGGAGAGAATATTGGCATCAATGGGCACAGAACAGAAATGGGAATTCTTCAAAAAGACTGTTTGTGAACTCACTGCAAAGTATATTCCCATGGGCAATAAGTTTAAAAGGCTAAAAATAAAACCTATGTGGCTCACAGTTAAAGTTAAAAAAGCTATAAACAATAAGAAAAGCGCTTTTAAAAAATATAAAAATGAAGGAACACTAGTGTCGTTTAAATGTTACAAAGAATATAACAGGATATGTAAAAAGGAAATCAAGGATGCAAAAATTCAAAACGAACGACAGATTGCAAAAGATAGTAGGACAAGCCCCAAAAAATTCTTCAAATATATTAATAGTAAAAAGGTCAAGTCTGAGCATGTAGGCCCTTTACAAAATAATCTAGAGTGGGTGACTGGGGACAAAGAGAAGGCTAATTTATTAAATACTTTCTTCAGCTCTGTGTATACAATGGAGCATGGGGGAGCTCATGTCCATAATGGGGGTGGTAGTGACACAGCCTCAAATCCACAATGGCTCAAAAGTGATATGGTCCAGAAATATTTAGACAGAATAAAGGTGGATAAAGCACCTGGACCAGATGGCATACACCCACGGATCCTAAAAGAATTGAGCTCTGTAATTTCAAAGCCATTGTATCTAATTTTTAGGGACTCATTAATGACAGGAATAGTACCACTGGATTGGCGCAGGGCCAATGTGGTGCCTATATTTAAAAAGGGAACAAAGTCTTTACCAAGTAACTATAGACCTGTTAGTTTAACTTCCATAGTTGGGAAGATACTGGAGAGATTAATAAAAGACCACATAGATGAGTTCTTGCTGGAAAAAAACTATTTAAGCAACAGACAGCATGGATTCATGAAAGACAGAAGTTGTCAGACAAACCTGATTTCTTTTTATGAAGAGGTAAGTAAAACCTTGGACAGAGGCGTGGCTGTGGACGTGGTATACTTGGATTTTGCAAAAGCGTTTGATACAGTTCCCCACACACGGCTCATGTGTAAGGTAAAGTCTACAGGATTGGAAATATCAATTTGTAAATGGATAGAAAACTGGCTAAAAGACAGAATTCAGAGAGTAGTAGTTAATGATTCTTACTCTGAATGGTCTAAGGTTATCAGTGGTGTACCCCAAGGTTCAGTGCTGGGACCCTTACTTTTTAATATCTTTATAAATGATATTGGGTCTGAGATCAAAAGTAACATTTCTGTCTTTGCAGATGACACCAAGCTATGCAGTGGAATAACGTCCTTACAAGATGTCTCCAATTTACAAGCCGACCTCGATGCCCTGTCTAATTGGGCGACTATGTGGCAGATGAGGTTTAATGTTGATAAATGTAAAGTTATGCACTTGGGGGCTAAGAATATGAATGCATCATACATACTAGGGGGAATACAACTGGGGGGATCCGTAGTGGAGAAGGATCTGGGGGTTTTGGTAGATCATAAGCTCAATAATGGCATGCAATGCCAAGCTGTGGTTTCCAAGGCGAGCAAAGTCCTTTCTTGTATTAAGAGAGGTATGGACTCCAGAGAGAGAGATATAATTTTGCCCCTGTACAAATCATTAGTAAGGCCTCATCTGGAATACGCAGTTCAGTTTTGGGCACCAGTTCTCAAAAAGCATATCGGGGAACTGGAGAAAGTGCAGAGAAGGGCAACCAAACTGATAAGAGGCATGGAGGAGCTCAGCTATGAAGAAAGATTAGAGGAACTGAATTTATTCACTCTTGAGAAGAGGAGAATAAGGGGGGATATGATTAACATGTACAAATATATAAGGGGTCCATATAGTGAACTTGGTGATGAGTTATTCACTTTACGGTCAACACAGAGAACAAGGGGGCACTCTTTACGTCTAGAAGAAAAAAGATTTCATCTCCAAATGCGGAAAGGTTTCTTCACAGTAAGAGCTGTGAAAATGTGGAACAGACTCCCTGCAGAGGTGGTTCTGGCCAGCTCAGTAGATTGCTTTAAGAAAGGCCTGGATACTTTCCTAAATGTACATAATATAACTGAGTACTAACAGTTCTTGGTAAAGTTGATCCAGGGTAAATCCGATTGCCTCTCGGGGGATCAGGAAGGAATTTTTTCCCCTGCTGTAGCAAATTGTATCATGCTCTGCTGGGGTTTTTTGCCTTCCTCTGGATCAACTGTGGGTATAGAAGTGGGTATATGGGAGTGCACGATATTTTTTTTTTATTTTAGTTATTTTTTTTTTTTTATTTTTTTTTTTTTTTTATGGTTGAACTGGATGGACTTTGTCTTTTTTCAACCTGACTAACTATGTAACTATGTAACATCCTATGGACAGATGAGACCACGATCAACCTGTACCAGAGTGATGATAAGAGAAGAGTATGGAGAAGGAAAGGAACTGCTCATGATCCAAAGCATACCACCTCATCAGTGAAGCATGGTGGTGGTAGTGCCATGGCGTGGGCAAGTATGGCTGCCAATGGAACTGGTTCTCTTGTATTTATTGATGATGTAAATACCCTGACAAAAGCAGCAGTATGAATTCTGAAGTGTTTTGGGCAATATTATCTGCTCATATTCAGCTAAATGCTTCAGAACTCATTGGACAGTGCTTCACAGTGCAGATGGACAATGACCCGAAGCATACTGCAAAAGCAACCAAAGAGTTTTTTAAGGGAAAGAAGTGGAATGTTATGCAATGGCCAAGTCATTCACCTGACCTGAATCCGATTAAGCATGCATTTCACTTGATGAAGACAAAACTGAAGGGAAAATTCCCCAAGAACAAGCAGGAACTGAAGACAGTTGCAGTAGAGGCCTAGCAGAGCATCACCAGGGATGAAACCCAGCATCTGGTGATGTCTATGCGTTCCAGGCTTCAGGCTGTAGTTGACTGCAAAGGATTTGCAACCAAGTATTAAAAAGTGAAAGTTTGATTTATGATTGTTAATCTGTCCCATTAATTTTGGTCCCCAAAAAAGTGGGAGGCACATATACAAACTGTTGTAATTCCTACACCGTTCACCTGATTTGGATGTAAATACCCTCAAATTAAAGCTGAAAGTCTGCACTTAAAGCACATCTTTGTTTAATTTCAAATCCATTGTGGTGGTGTATAGAGCCAAAAAGATTAGAATTGTATCAATGTCCCAATATTTATGGACCTGACTGTATACATTTTTCACATTTCTACTTGTCTACATTTTTTTAATTTTTTTTACATTATTTGAATCACATGAAAATAAGCATTTATGTGCTACCTTGTGTATAACCAATCGTACTTCTTTGAGAAACAGATGACAAAACATTTTACATCACAATATATATTTAACATTGGTATTCTGTCTGTCACTAACAGTATTTTACATATTCTTTGGATCTTTCTTCCCTTTTTTCAACATATATTTTTTTATATAATCCACACATTAGGTTAATATATAAGAATCTGTGATAATAAATTCAATTTAATATCCATCGGATGGTAGCACTGTCATTTTGTTCTGTTTTGCAGGTGTATAAGTGTATCACATTGCAGTAGCAGCTCATGGCAGCTTTTCAATTACTTTTTCATTGCTTTCTAATTGCTTCTTAATTGTGGTTCGCTATTCACCTGAATGTGATCACGTGTCTGGCTAGGAGTGCTATATGTATTAGAGGTCATTTTTGTATTAATCAGCTATGAGTAAACACTGAATAGAGTGTGAAACGCGTCAGCTGTCCTAGGTTCATGCTGTTATTTGTAGTGCCAGTTTCCTTTTAATAATACTACGTTGGATTGGAGTGCGGCTGTCCTCATCAATTTTGTTTCTACCGCCATGTGCATTGCCGGCACCCTCGTTCTCTGAGAGTAAGACCTCACCAAGCTATACCTGCCTAGAGCAGCAATTTTTGTTTAAAGTCACCCAATGCGCCGTGAAAGATCCCTGTCTATGCCTGCTGGACCATGCGTAATATGCACCT
Source organism: Rana muscosa (assembly GCA_029206835.1). Lineage (NCBI taxonomy): Eukaryota > Metazoa > Chordata > Amphibia > Anura > Ranidae > Rana > Rana muscosa. The sequence goes on from JARGYO010005562.1 coordinate 4,608,755, forward strand.
TACCACTGACCGCCCTGTCCAGCGAGGCCAAGACATTGCCTTCCACATGCGGGTAGAGAGCCGGAATTGCCTTCCGTGAGAAAAAGTGGCATTTGGGAACCTGCCCCTGAGGAACCACACATTCCACAAACTCACGAAAGGGGGCAGAGTCTACCAACTGAAAAGGCAGCAGTTGAAGTTCTAGCAATTTAGCCAAGTTAGCATTCAACCACTGGGCATGTGGATGGCTGGGAGTGAACTTCTTTTGGCGGTGCAGCAGCTGGGGCAGGGAAATTTGCCTGGTACAATCGGACGTCGGTTTACCGATAGCAGATTGGCCGCAAGTACTTGGCTGTGACACACCTAATTCTACACCTTCATTCCTCTCAGTGCAGGTGTCAGAGAGGACTGAAGGTATAGTGGGGTTGGAGATCCCAGCTGATGAGGAGCAAGGAGAGGTCCGCTTTGTTCTTTGGTGTGGGTCTTTTAGGTACTCTTGCCATCGAACTGCATGGCAGGTCAACATATGTCTGGTCAAGCACGTGGTGCCCAAGCGGCTGATGTTTTGGCCATGCGAGATACGTTTCAGACATATGTTGCAAATGGCAACGGTGTGATCTGCTGCACACGTCTGAAAAAAGGCCCACACCAAAGAACTTTTGGAATAACGTGCAGAGACAGCAGCACCCTGCACATGCAGAGCTCTGCGGTGTGATGCAGTCGGTGTGCTGTCCTTAAGCTGGCCCCTGGAGGGCATCCTGCCTCATTGGAGATGTGCCTCCTCCTCCTCTCTCCTATTAGGCACCCACGTGGAGTCAGTGACCTCATCATCCCCTCCCTCCTCATCACTGGAGCAAATCTGGCAGTATGCTGCAGCTGGGGGAACATGACTGCCAGATAGCTGTCCTTGTTGGGCACCCCCTCTCTCTGGGCTCACGTTACTACCCCCTCTCTCTGGGCTCACGTTACTGCCTTCCTCTAGCTGGGTTCCATCATCGGAGTCTTCAAAACTCTGGGCATCCTCCTGGACCATGTACCCAACACTGTGGTCAAACAGTTCGGGGGACTCCTCAGGAGGACATGGTGGGGCTAGGGAAGGAGTGACTGATGCCATTGAGCCGAGGGAAAAGGCCACTTTGGCAGCTGTTTGCCAGACAAAGTACCCTGAGCCTGGGTGAGAGAGAATGAGGAGGATGGGGACGGCTTGGTCATCCACTCTACCAAGTCTTGGGCATGTTGCGGCTCAACCTGGCCAGCTGCTGAAAAGAAGGACAAGCGTGTCCCACGGCCACGTGCTGATGAGGATGCACCGTGTCCACAACCAGCACTGTTGCCTCCAGACACAGAGCCTGCTTGCCCTCTTTTATTGCCTCGTGACTGTCTGCCTCTCCTAGTTTGCCTTCCAGACATACTAATGGCCTGCAGTGAGATGTAGCTGCACAAAGGTGGGATGTGTGTGTGTGTATATATATATATATATATATATATATATATATATTATATATATATATATATATATATATATATACACTGTGAGGGGGTTAGCTCGGCAGCGGGTGTGTGTGACCCCCTGGATGGGCTCCCCACACAAAAACAGGCCCAGCAGACGGAGGTTGTGGTTTTCAAGAAAAAAAAGGTGCGGTTTATTTCTCTATTTACAGTGACAAAAACACAGCAAAGCAAAAAGAAAACAAACAAAATAAACCCTGGTCAGCTTGACCTCTGACTAAACATGCAGGTTTCCTAACTAACAACTGGGATCAGCCTGGTGCTGTCCTAGTCCCTAAGTCCCTGGTTTAGTAAATGTCCAAACAAATAGCCACACAGGCTTTGTCTCACCGCACAGGGGTTCACTCTCCCTAGACAGTCCACACAGGTCTGGGTCCAGGCATGAGCAAACACCTAATGAAGCTGGGAGTTTTTATAGAGGCCTTAAACGAGCTGACAAGCTTCAGCTGGTCTCATCAACTCCCTGCCTGCACGACGCCCAGCACTCTCCCTAGAGGTATGAATCATCCATGAGCCCACTAGCCTCAGCTGGGCTTCATCAACTCCCTCCCTAGTTGTATAAGTCGGCATAAAGCCTGAATCTGGGAGAAATATATCTACCCCCCTGGATGCAACCAGGTGACTTTACCTTCCTGCTGTCACATACCCCCCCTCTTGTTTTAACCTTGGGGTTGGAACACCAGCAATCAGGCATTCATGTACTCGAGACAAAGCATCCACATTCCCCATTTGAACGCCAGGGCGATGCTTTACTGTGAAGTTGAATTCCTGTAGGGCCAGGAACCACCTATTCGCTCTTCTATTTGTCTCCTTGTTTTGAGCCATCCACTTTAACGGAGCGTGATCCGTAACCATGTCAAAGTGCCTACCTAGCAGATAGTACCGAAGGGAATCTAGAGCCCACTTCACCGCTAAACACTCCTTTTCAACCGTGGCGTAATTTACCTCATGGGACTTCAACTTCCTGCTGAGGTAAATGACTGGGTGCTCTTCCCCGTTCCAGACCTGGGACAATACTGCTCCTAACCCCACATCTGACGCATCACTTTGTACGACAAAGTCTTTAGAGAAGTCGGGTGAGTACAACACTGGCTGGCTACATAAGGCTTGTTTCAAGAATTGGAATGCTGCCTCAGCCTCGGGGGTCCATTTAATCATGACCGACCCTTTCCCTTTCGTCAGGTTGGTTAGGGGCACAGCCTTAGAAGCAAAGTGGGGAATGAAGCGCCGATAATACCCCGCGATTCCCAGAAAGGCTCGTACCTGCTTCTTGCTGTTGGGACGTGGCCAACTCTGGATGGCCTCGACTTTGTTGAGTTGGGGTTTTATTACTCCCCTCCCAATGGTGTACCCAAGATATTTGGCCTCCTCCTGCCCAATGGTACACTTCTTGGGGTTAGCCGTAAACCCTGCTTCCCGGATAGAGTTTAGGACAGCTTGCACCTTTGGCAGATGTGAGGCCCAATCTGTGCTATGGACAATTACGTCATCCAGGTAAGCCGCAGCATACTTCCGATGGGGCCTCAGTATCTGGTCCATTTTCCGCTGGAATGTGGCTGGCGCATTCTGTAACCCGAACGGCATTCTCTTATATTGGAACGCCACGTCTGGGGTTACAAATGTGGTTTTCTCTTTGGCCGACTTGGCCAGGGGAATTTGCCAATACCCTTTTGTGAGGTCAAGAGTCGTCATGTATCGGGCTGTTCCCAGCCGGTCGATCAACTCATCTATACGTGGCATGGGGTAGGTGTCAAATTTTGTAACTTTGTTCAACTGACGAAAATCGTTACAAAATCGCCAGCTCCCATCCGGTTTAGGCACCAACACAATGGGACTAGACCAATCACTTTGGGACTCCTCTATCACCCCTAAGTTCAGCATTTTCTGTACTTCCTCCCGTATTGCCTCCCGTCGGGCCTCTGGGATCCGATAGGGTTTTAACTTCACCCTTTCACCGGGCGGGGTAATAATATCATGCTCTACCCCAGATGTTTGTCCCGGCAGCTCAGAGAACACCTCCTTGTTGCGAAGCACAAACTCCTTAACCTCCTGTTGTTGGGGTTGTGACAAGGTGGCTGCTATTCCAACCTCCGGAATCACGCAACCAGTTTGAGCTGGTGACCAAGTTTCTGCGACTAGGGACTCTCTATCCCTCCAGGCTTTCAACAGATTAACGTGATAGATCTGTTCGGGCTTTCGCCTTCCTGGTTGTCTGACCTTGTAATTCACTTCGCTCACTTTTTCCATTATCTCGTAGGGGCCTTGCCATTTGGCAAGGAATTTACTTTCAACCGTAGGGACAAGTACCAATATCCTATCCCCCGGGGAAAAGGTACGGGTCTTGGCTCCACGGTTGTACACTCTCTGCTGTGCCAACTGCGCTTGGGCCAAATGTTCCTTCACGATGGGCATTACCTGTGCAATTCGATCTTGCATCAGGGCGACATGCTCAATCACACTCCTGTGGGGAGAACTCTCACTTTCCCAAGTTTCCTTGGCAATATCCAACAGCCCTCTTGGGTGTCTCCCATACAGTAACTCAAAGGGGGAGAATCCCGTAGAGGATTGGGGCACCTCCCTAATAGCAAACATCAAATAAGGAAGTAGACAGTCCCAATCCTTTCCATCTCTATCCACCACTTTCTTCAACATTTGTTTTAGGGTTTTGTTGAATCTTTCAACCAGCCCATCGGTTTGGGGGTGATACACAGATGTACGCAATTGCGTCACTTTGAACAATTTACACAGCTCTTTCATAACCCGGGACATAAAGGGTGTACCTTGGTCCGTAAGCAGTTCTTTACAAATACCCACCCGGCTAAAAACAAGAGATAGCTCTTTGGCTATGGTTTTGGCCGAGGTATTTCGGAGAGGGATCGCTTCTGGATAACGGGTGGCATAGTCCATTATAACTAATATGTACTGGTGCCCCCTAGCGGACTTGATTATAGGACCTACCAAATCCATTGCGATCCTCTCAAACGGGACCTCAATGATGGGTAGAGGGACCAGCGGGCTACGGAAATGTGGCATCGGGGCCGACCTCTGACACACAGGGCAGGAGGAACAATAATTTTCTATGTCCTTCATCACCCCAGGCCAATAGAATCTCTGTAATACCCTCTCTCGGGTTTTCTCTGTCCCCAGATGACCTCCAAGAATGTGCCCATGGGCCAACTCCAACACCAACTTCCTGTAAGGTTTGGGCACCACAAGCTGCTCAACGATTTCTTCTGCCCTTTTTGCCACCCGATACAGTAGGTCCTTCTCTACGCTGAAGTATGGGTAAGTGCAGGTATTATCTGGGTTCACTAACTCGCCATCTATTTCCATGTTTTCCCGTGCCTTTATTAGGGCGGGGTCTTTTAACTGTTCTGTGGCAAAATTTTCCCTGTGAACCTCAAGATCAGAAAACTCCACAGACGGTAGGTTTTCGTCTTAGGAGGTGGGCTCCTCTCCAGTTTCTTGAGTCTCCCCTGCCAATACTGACAAGGGAAATTCGGGAGAGTCCTCACCACTCTCAGAGGCGTTCTGGCTATCACATTCCTGGTACATAGGGGCACCAGTGGGGGGCTCAGGATCATCCCACAGTTCCCAGAACTTCGGAAAATCCCTTCCCACAATGGCATCATGCGGTAATTGAGATACTAACCCCACTGGATGAGAGAGGGTACCTTTGGGGGTCTCGAAACACACTGTAGTCACTGGATACTCTCGGGTGTCCCCATGCACACAAATAACAGCTACCTTGCTATTCCCAGAGACCTCTGTTTTAACTAATTCAGCCTTTATCAGGGTCACAAGGCTACCTGAATCCAGCAATACCACAACATTTCTACCATTAATACACATTTTGCATAAATGTTTCTCAGTTCCCCGAATGGCAGTGCATGCGACTGTCGCACACAGCGACTGACGTCTGTCCGTCAGAAAGTCACATTGCATGGGTTCCTCCACAACCGGGCAATTTGCTGCAATATGTCCCGCTTGCCGGCAGCGGTAGCAAACAATCCTTTTGGCTGCCTCTTGAGCCCCTGACTTCCCAGGCTGTTCTCGCCAAACTTTGGGTAGAGCTCCCACCCTCTCACTCTCTCCACCCTCACCCCTTGGAATCCTCTTATCCGCCCCTGGGGATGGTCTGGTCTTAGGGTGGAAAGTCCGAGAGTCTCTGGAAGAGGCCGTCAGGTTCTCTGTAGCCAAGTATTTCTCTACACGATCCACAAGACCATCGGCCGTCTCTGGGTCTCCATGGCTTACCCACTTTTGGATGGCAGTAGGAAGAGCTCTCAAAAACCGATCCATTACAACACGTTCCACAATCTCTGGTGCGGACAAAGTCTCTGGCTGTAGCCACTTCCTGCTCAGGTGAATGAGATCATACATTTTAGACCTGGGGGGTTTTCCAAGCTGGAAAGTCCAGTTATGCACACGCTGAGCCCGGACAGCCAGGGTGACATTCAGCCTTGCCAATATTTCAGCTTTTAGCATCACATAGTCTTTTGCTTGGTCAGACTCTAGGTCATAGTAAGCTTTCTGCGATTCACCAGTTAACAGAGGAGCCACCAGTCCAGCCCACTGCTCCTCAGGCCACTTTTCCCTTTCAGCAGTCCTTTCAAATGTGGTCAAAAATACCTCTGGATCATCCTCTCCAGTCATTTTTGTCAATAAACGACTCACCCCAAAGGACGCGGTATTAGTGGGACGGCTTTCCTCACTGGTCTGCGGACGTTGCTGCATTACTGCTTCCATCTGTTGTTGTAGTCTCTGCTCTTGCTTCTGCAATAGGTCTATGAAGCGGGCCTCAGATTGCTGCTGGGCTTGTTGCTGAGCCTCCAGACTCTGTTGCAAAGTTGCAAGGCTCTGTTGATGAGCTTGCTGCTGGGCTGCAAGGCTCTGTTGATGAGCTTGCTGCTGGGCTGCAAGGCTCTGTTGATGAGCTTGCTGCTGGGCTGCGAAGCTCTGTTGTTGAGCTGCAAGGCTCTTTTGAAAACCTGCATTTGTCTGCTGTTGATTGGCATTTGCTAGAGCCAGCTGTTTCAGTATCTCCTCCATGCTGGCCTAAAAAAAACTGCCACTGGTTCTCCACCAACTGTGAGGGGGTTAGCTCGGCAGCGGGTGTGTGTGACCCCCTGGATGGGCTCCCCACACAAAAACAGGCCCAGCAGACGGAGGTTGTGGTTTTCAAGAAAAAAAAGGTGCGTTTATTTCTCTATTTACAGTGACAAAAACACAGCAAAGCAAAAAGAAACATAAACAAAATAAACCCTGGTCAGCTTGACCTCTGACTAAACATGCAGGTTTCCTAACTAACAACTGGGATCAGCCTGGTGCTGTCCTAGTCCCTAAGTCCCTGGTTTAGTAAATGTCCAAACAAATAGCCACACAGGCTTTGTCTCACCGCACAGGGGTTCACTCTCCCTAGACAGTCCACACAGGTCTGGGTCCAGGCATGAGCAAACACCTAATGAAGCTGGGAGTTTTTATAGAGGCCTTAAACGAGCTGACAAGCTTCAGCTGGTCTCATCAACTCCCTGCCTGCACGACGCCCAGCACTCTCCCTAGAGGTATGAATCATCCATGAGCCCACTAGCCTCAGCTGGGCTTCATCAACTCCCTCCCTAGTTGTATAAGTCGGCATAAAGCCTGAATCTGGGAGAAATATATCTACCCCCCTGGATGCAACCAGGTGACTTTACCTTCCTGCTGTCACAATATATATATATATATATATATATATATATTATATTATATCTGTACTGATTATAATGCAGCTATCAGAATCAACTGCCTACTGTGGTATTAGTATGAGAAAAGCAACAATTGTCTTCAGTTAGTTTTAGGTGACCACTGTGCAGAGGACACAGTACACTAACTGAAAATACTTGCAGCTCTCTCTGCCTGTGGTTTTATTATTAGAACACCACAAATTGTATTCAGGTTCCTTTAAGTGAACACTGTGCAAAGGACAGAAGTACACTACATGAAATTAACCACTTGACAACTGGGCACATAACCCCCTTCCTGCCCAGGCGAAATTTCAGGTTTCAGCGCCGTCACGCTTTGAATGACAATTGCGCAGTCGTGCGACGTGGCTCCCAAACAAAATTGACCTCCTTTTTTTCCCACAAATAGAGCTTTCTTTTGGTGGTCTTTGATCATTTCTGCGGTTTTTATTTTTTGCGCTATAAACAAAAATAGAGCGACAATTTTGAAAAAAAACACAATATTTTTTAATTTTTGCTATAATTAATATCCCATTTTTTTTAAAAAAAAAACTATTTTTTTCCTCAGTTTAGGCCGATACGTATTCTACATATTTTAGGTAAAACAAAACAAACGCAAAAAGCGTATAGTAATTGGTTTGCGCAAAAGTTATAGCGCCTACAAAATAGGGAATAGAATTATGATTTTTTTATTTATTATTTTTTTATTTATTTTTTTACTAGTAATGGTGTCGATCTGCAATATTTTTTGTGACTGTGACATTACGGCGGACACATCGGACACGTTTGACACATTTTTGGGACCATTCACATTTATACAGCGAACAGTGCTAAAAATATGCACTGATTACTGTATAAATGTGACTGGCAGGGAAGGGGTTAACCACTAGGGGGCGATCAAGGGGTTAATATGTTCCCTGCTAGATGTTCTTACTGTGGGGGGGAGGGGACTGACTGGGGCAGGTGACTGATGGTTGTCCCTATGTACAAGGGACACACCATCCGTCTCCTCTCCCCGACAGGACGTGGATCTCTGTGTTTACACACAGAGATCCACGTCCCTGGCTCTGTGACAGCCGATCGCTCGTACCTGGCGGACATCGCGGCCACCAGTCACGCGCATCGGCACTCGCCTGACACGGCGGGCACAGTTTTTCCCCGACGCGCACCCGCGGTGGCGCGCATCGCGGAAGTAAATAAGAGGACGTCCATAGACGTCCTATCAGCAGTTGACGACCGCTTTGCGGACGTCTTTTGCTTATAGCCCGGGCGCGAAGTGGTTAATGCAGCTCCATGCCTGTGCTTTTATTATGAGAACACCACTAACTGTATTCAGGTAAGCTTTAGGTGAACGCTATGCAAAGCACACAGTACACTAAATGAAACACTGACTGTAGCTAGCACAATCACCTGCCTGCCTGTTACAGTATAGAGAATAACAGGAACGGATCTAGCTAAACTGAATACAGTGTATAAATATATATACAACACCTAGGATGCATATATATTCTCTACACACTGTAACTGCAGCTAACTGACTCGCCTGCCTGCTCTATCTAACTCAATATAAATGACATTGTCTCTCTCTCTCTCTCTCTCTGTAAGCTCTCTCTTTAACCAACACCGCAACACACTACACAAGGCCGCCACGGAGGCGGCCTTATATAGGGTGGGGCGTGTACTAAACCCCCTTAGACATAATTGGCCAAAGCCACCCTGGCTTTGGCCAATTATGGCTCTCCGTTTTTTGTGCGCTGTGATTGGCCAAAGCATGCGGGTCATAGTGTATGCTTGGCCAATCATCAGCCAGCAATGCACTGCGATGCCGCAGTGAATTATGGGCCGTGACGCGCCACTCGAATTTGGCGCGAACGGCCCGAAATGTTCGCAATCCGGCGAACATCCGAACAGCCGATGTTCGAGTTGAACACAAAGCTCATCCCTATTAGAGATGTAAGGATGAAAGGGGGACTATTGACCACATATGGTATAGTTGGCATTTGGTGAAAAATTTCTGGGAAAAAGTTCACGAGACATATTGGAAAGTGTCGGGAGTAGAGAAGAATCTAAATATAGATATTTCATTGCTATCTTTGATTCCAGACTCAATAAAGAGTATCAAGAAGGATATTTTTTATCAGATGACAATGGCAGCTAGAACAATAATAGCTCGCAATTGGAGAGAAAATAAAAGCCCAAATATAGCAGATTGGATATGTGAAATTAACAAAATACATTATATGGAAGGACAGATAAGAGAAGGATACATAAATGGTCAAATGCCAGAAATATTGCAAAAATGGGATGAATTTTGGCTCTCGGAAGGAATATATATATATATAAATGGGAAATAAGGAGAAATACGAAGGGGAGGAAACGGAAAATGGGAGAGAAATAAGTGGGAGATGGGTGGGTTTTTTTTTTCTCTTTTTTTCTTTTGGGATGAATGGATGTGAGGACGAATGGATATGGAAGATAATAGGAGCATAAGTAGATAAATGATGAATGGTATATTGTTTTACTGATAAAGTAACTAGTAGATACTTATCAAGATCCAGTATGTTGAATAATTAGTGGGAACAATGTATGTAACTGAATCTTGTATAATTGTAAAAGTTTTTTGTATTTGAGAAAAAGATTAATAAAAATAAATTGAAAACAAATTGTCAGGATGCTGTGTCCTTGGCCTTTGGCTTTAGCAATGTCTCAGCTGATATATAGTTTATATAGTGAAGCAGCACTAAATGTCAATAGAAAGTGCTAATATTAAAAGTGCTATTAATAAAGTCTAACTTCTCATAAATTAAATAAATGGGGTGACAAAATCAACAATAAAATAAAATTAAAACGTCCAAACAGTGACTATGTAAATAAAGTGCTAAATAGCCAAAATGGCAGTCCAAATAGCAACAGCTAATTGCAGGGAGAGAAGCAAGGATGGGTGTGGGAATACACCTTGTCTCATCAGAAACACACTGGATCAGATGAACAAATGATGCATAAATAATCCTCCCCCATAGACACCAGCCTCTCACCTCTCTGGTGGACCCCACGGGGTCAGTAATAACCACAAAGATCTCCACTGCTCACAATGAGAACTTCCAGTCCTTTTGCGTGATCCGAAACCACTGTAGGGATCTCCACAGCTTACCAGTGTTCTTCCTTAAAGCGAATCGTTTTTTTTTACCCCTTGGTTTTTAACGTGTTTTTTAGCTGTTTTTATTTGAATAAACGCCTTTTCTTGGGGCTTTCCTTTACATGCTTCACTATGGAGTCCCTTTTTGTTTTTTTCTGAATATTATGGAGTAAGATTCGTTTTAAGGAAGAACATTGGTAAGCTGTGGAGATTCTTACAGTGGTTCCGGGTCACTCAAAAGGACTGAAAGTTCTCATTGTGAGCAGTGGAGATCTTTGTGGCCATTATTGACCTCGTGGGGTCCATCAGGAAGATTCGCTTTAAGGAAGAACACTGGTTCAGCAATATTTGCACTTTAGTGTTTCTATTTTTACTCAGTGGTAAGCGCACAAGCACCTTTTTTTCTATATTTGTCACATCAGCTGATATATACCTTACTCACTATAAGGCTCCATTCACACCTTAACATTTTGTAGCTTGCAGCTCAAAGCTCTAAAAGTCGCCTGAAGCTCGAGAAAGTTCTGGGGGGGGGGGTATTTTTGGCGCATATTTATTCCCGTAGAAATGAATGGAAACATAAAATTTGCGTGTTTTTGTGCGCATATGCGCGTTTTTGTGCAGTTTTCTGCTTGAATTAAAAATTTTTTTAAATAAAATAGTAATAGTATATGAATAAATAAATAGTAATTTAACCACTCCCCGCCCGTGCTACAGCCGAAAGGCAGCTACAGCGCAGGCTTAATTGCCGGGAGGGCATCCATGGACGTCCTCCTGTTTGCCTGCTCCCCGCGCGCCGATGAGGGCAGGCATCGGGGAAAATCCTATTTTGGTCGTGTCCCTTGGACATAGCCAATCACAGATCGTGGTAAATGGCTAATCACAGCGGCCATTTACCACTCGATCTGAACGTCCAATGAGAGATGATCTCAAATGTAAACATATGAGATCATCTCTCAGTGCCGGCTCAACCTCCTTACACAGAAACCACATGTGAGGAGGGAGAGCTTCGTAGCTGCAGATCTGTGAGTGCTAAGTCAGTTACAGTAAAAACACAGTAAAATCAGAGCCAAAATAGTGCCCATACAGTGCCATTGGTGTCACAGTGTTCATCACTGTTAGTGTCACAGTGCCATCTGTCATCCGTGCCATCTGTCAGTGCCATCTTTCATCAGTGCCACCTGTCAGTGTCACCTGCCACATCAGTGCCACGTTTCATCAGTGCCCTGTGTCAACTCATCAGTGCCACATCAGTGCCACGTGTCAGTGTCATCTGTCATCAATGCCACATCAGTGTCACGGGTCATCTTTCATCAGTGTCAAGTCAGTGTCACGTGTCATTAGTGCCACATCAGTGCCACGTGTCAGTGCCATCTGTCATTAGTGCCACATCAGTGTCACGGGTCATCTTTCATCAGTGTCACATCAGTGACACGTGTCAGTGCCATCTGCTATCAGTGCCACATTGGTGTCACGTGTTTGTGTCATCAGTGCCACATCAGTGTCACGTATCATCTTTCATCAGTGTCAGTGTTACGTGTAATCAGGGATGAGCCGAACACCCCCCTGTTCGGTTCGCACAAGAACCTGCGAACAGACAAAATGTTTGTGTGAACTTTAGAACCCTATTAAATACAATGGACTCGAACGTTCGAAATCTAAAGTGCTAATTATAAAGGCTTATATGCAAGTTATTGTCCTAAAAAGTGTTTGGGGACCTGGGACATGTATCAATGCAAAAAGAAGTTTTAAAAACAGCCGTTTTTCGGGAGCGGTGATTTTAATAATGCTTAAAATGAAAAAAATAAAGTGAAATATTCCTTTAAATTTAGTACCTGGGGGGGTGTGTATGATATGCATGTAAAGTGGCGCATGTTTCCCGTGCTTAGAACTGTCCCTGCAAAAAATTTCATTTTTGAAGGAAAAAAAGTCATTTAAAACTCACTCGCGGCTATTAATGAATTGTCGGCTCCCGGCAATACATACAAAAGTCATTGATAAAAAAAAAAAAGAAAAAAGCGTGGGGGTCCCCCAGAATTCAATTACCAGGCCCTTCAGGTCTGGAATGGATATTAAGGGGAACCCCGCCGAAAATTTTTAAAAAAATGGCGTGGGGTTCCCCCAAATATCCATACCAGGCCCTTGAGATCTGGCATGGATTTTAAGGGGAACTCCACCCCAAATAAAAAAAAAATGGCGTGGAGTCCCCCCAAAAATCCATACCAGACCCTTATCCGAGCACGTAACCTGGCCGGCCGCAGGGGAAGAGGGGGGGACGAGAGAGCGGCCCCTTCTCCCTCCTGAACCGTACCAGGCCACATGCCCTCAACATGGGGAGGATGTCCCCATGTTGATGGGGACAAGGGCCTCATCCCCACAACCCTTGCCCGGTGGTTGTGGGGGTCTGCGGGCGGGGGGCTTATCGGAATCTGGAAGACCCCTTTAACAAAGGGGACCCCCAGATCCCGCCCCCCCCTATGTGAATTGGTAAGGGGTACATTGTACCCCTACCATTTCACGAAGAAAGCGTAAAAAAATGAAAAAAAAAACCACACAAACACCTTGAAAAAGTCCTTTATTAACCACTTGACAACTGGGCACATAACCCCCTTCCTGCCCAGGCGAAATTTCAGGTTTCAGCGCCGTCACGCTTTGAATGACAATTGCGCGGTCGTGCGACGTGGCTCCCAAACAAAATTGACGTCCTTTTTTCCCCACAAATAGAGCTTTCTTTTGGTGGTCTTTGATCATTTCTGCGGTTTTTATTTTTTGCGCTATAAACAAAAATAGAGCGACAATTTTGAAAAAAACACAATATTTTTTAATTTTTGCTATAATTAATATCCCATTTTTTTTTTTTAAAAAACTATTTTTTTCCTCAGTTTAGGCCGATACGTATTCTACATATTTTAGGTAAAAAAAAAAAAAAAAAAAAAAAAAAAAAAAAAAATCGCAATAAGCGTATAGTGATTGGTTTGCGCAAAAGTTATAGCGCCTACAAAATAGGGAATAGAATTATGATTTTTTTTTAAATTATTTTTTTATTTATTTTTTTACTAGTAATGGCGTCGATCTGCGATTTTTTTTTTGTGTGACTGTGACATTACGGCGGACACATCGGACACTTTTGACACATTTTTGGGACCATTCACATTTATACAGCGAACAGTGCTAAAAATATGCACTGATTACTGTATAAATGTGACTGGCAGGGAAGGGGTTAACCACTAGGGGGCGATCAAGGGGTTAATATGTTCCCTGCTAGATGTTCTTACTGTGGGGGGGAGGGGACTGACTGGGGGAGGTGACTGATGGTTGTCCCTATGTACAAGGGACACACCATCCGTCTCCTCTCCCTGACAGGACGTGGATCTCTGTGTTTACACACAGAGATCCACGTCCCTGGCTCTGTGACAGCCGATCGCTCGTACCTGGCGGACATCGCGGCCGCCAGGCACGCGCATCGGCACTCGCCTGACACGGCGGGCACAGTTTTTTCCCGACGTGCGCCCGCGGTGGCGCGCATCGCGGAAGTAAATAAGAGGACGTCCATAGACGTCCTATCAGCAATTGACGACCGCTTTGCGGATGTCTTTTGCTTATAGCCCGGGCGTGAAGTGGTTAAAAAAAAAAAAAACATTCCAGCGGCGAAATCCAGTGTCCCGCGGCGATCCGATGTCCAGCGCTGTCCGTCATTGGTTTTGCCTGAGCGGACCTGATGGGGAACTTCCTCAATGTTTTAAATGTATAGACCCGCCCCTTCTAAAGTTCCCCATCAGGTCCGCTCAGCGGACCAGATGCGGAACATGAGAAGGGGCGGGTCTATACATGTATTACCAAAGTGAGAGAAGTTCCCCATCAGGTCCGCCCCCTCGGTATGTCGGACCCGCCTACGTCATTGGCTTGAGCGGGGAACTTCCTTCACTGTGTAATTTTAAATTTACACAGTGAAGGAAGTTTCCCCGCTCAGGCCAATGACGTAGGCGGGGTCTGACATACCGAGGGGGCGGACCTGATGGGGAACTTCCTTCACTGCGTAATACATGTATAGAGTCTATAGCAGTGAAGGGGTCTATAGACTCTATACATGTATTACGCAGTGAAGGAAGTTCCCCATCAGGTCCGCCCCCTCGGTATGTCGGACCCCGCCTACGTCATTGGCCTGAGCGGGGAACTTCCTTCACTGTGTAAATTTAAAATTACACAGTGAAGGAAGTTCCCCGCTCAAGCCAATGACGTAGGCGGGTCCGACATACCGAGGGGGCGGACCTGATGGGGAACTTCCTCTCACTTTGGTAATACATGTATAGACCCGCCCCTTTTCATGTTCCGCATCTGGTCCGCTGAGCGGACCTGATGGGGAACTTTAGAAGGGGCGGGTCTATACATTTAAAACACTGAGGAGGAAGTTCCCCATCAGGTCCGCTCAGGCAAAACCAATGACGGACAGCGCTGGACATCAGGATCGCCGCGGGACACTGGATTTCACCGCTGGAATGTTTTTTTTTTTAATAAAGGACTTTTTCAAGGTGTTTGTGTGGTTTTTTTTACATTTTTTGACACTTTCTTCGTGAAATGGTAGGGGTACAATGTACCCCTTACCAATTCAAATAGGGGGGGGGCCGGGATCTGGGGGTCCCCTTTGTTAAAGGAGTCTTCCAGATTCCGATAAGCCCCCCGCCCGCAGACCCCCACAACCACCGGGCAAGGGTTGTGGGGATGAGGCCCTTGTCCCCATCAACATGGGGACATCCTCCCCATGTTGAGGGCATGTGGCCTGGTACGGTTCAGGAGGGAGGGGGGCCGCTCTCTCGCCCCCCCCTCTTCCCCTGCGGCCGGCCAGGTTACGTGCTCGGATAAGGGTCTGGTATGGATTTTTGGGGGGACTCCACGCCATTTTTTTTTAAATTTGGGGTGGAGTTCCCCTTAAAATCCATGCCAGATCTCAAGGGCCTGGTATGGATATTTGGGGGAACCCCACGCCATTTTTTTTTTATTTGCGGCGGGGTTCCCCTTAATATCCATTCCAGACCTGAAGGGCCTGGTAATTGTATTTGGGGGAACCCCCACGCTTTTTTTTTTTTTTTTATCAATGACTTTTGTATGTATTGCCGGGAGCCGACAATTCATTAATAGCCGCGAGTGAGTTTTAAATGACTTTTTTTCCTTCAAAAATGACACTTTGTGCAGAGACAGTTCTAAGCACGGGAAACATGCGCCACTTTACATGCATATTATACACACCCCCCAGGTACGAAATTTAAAGGAATATTTCACTTTTATTGTTTCACTTTAAGCATTATTAAAATCACTGCTCCCGAAAAAACGGCCGTTTAAAAAAAAAAAAATTGCATTGATACATGTCCCCTGGGGCAGGACCCGGGTCCCCAAACACTTTTTAGGACAATAACTTGCATATTAGGCTTTATAATTAGCACTTTAGATTTCTCCCATAGACTTTTCGAATTTGCAGCGAACACCCCAATTTGTTCGCTGTTCGGCGAACAGGCAATGTTCGAGTCGAACATGAGTTCGACTCGAACTCGAAGCTCATCCCTACGTGTAATCAGTGCCATGTGTGATCGGTGTCATTTGTCATGAGTGTCACGTGTCATCAGTGCCTCCTGTCATCAGTGTCACCAGTGCCCACCAACAATGGCTAGAAAATCATTTACATCTGAGGAGGCATACAATATTCTTGCGGCCGACGGATTCCTCCTCAAATTCTGCTTCGGATTCCTCCTCAAATTCAGATTTTGAGTTTGACATTGACTACAAGCCTATCCTAAGCAGTGGAACACTGACCGCCTCAGAGGAGGATGATAGTCCGCCCGCCAGACAAAGGCGTTCTGGTGTGGAGGCAGTGCCATCCACCAGCACCACAGTGCCATCCACCAGCACCGCAGTGCCATCCATCAGCACTGCAGTGCCTCGGCAAGAAAGGCCAAGTACCAGTGGGATGTCACCTCAGTCCCAAAGGGTTAGGTCCCATGCCAGCCTTCCCTATTCCTTTCAGAACCCCTTGTGGCTTCCTTCTAATTCAGGAGGAGCTAACATTCCCCCTTTCACTGCCCAGCCAGGAGTCCAAGTGGACGCAGAAAAATTTTCACCGATAGATTTTTTCCACTTAATTTTTACTGAGCACATGCTTGCATCAATTTTGGCCCAGTGCAACCTGTATGCCCAACAATTCATAACAAGTAACCCCACATCCTATTATGCCCGTCCCTACAAGTAGAGAGCCCTAACAGTGGAGGAGTTTAAGATTTTTTTGGGCCTCAGATTATGTATGGTACTAACCAAAAAAAATGAATTACGTTCATATTGATCATCCCGCCCCATCTACCACATGCTCATCTTTTCCTCAGTAATGTCCAGGACCAGATATCTCATGATTATGAGGTTCCTACACTATAATGATAATACCCAGTGCCCTCCCCGAAATGACCCAAATTATGATAAGCTCTATAAAATTCAGCCACTACTAAAAAAAAAAAATCTGAAATCTTCCCCCAGTTGTTTACCCCAGACCAACACGTATATCGTGGATGAGTCACTCATCAAATTTACTGGCAGGCTGGGATTTAAGCAATTTATTCCCACCAAAAGGGCCCGCTATGGGGTGAAGCTGTATAAATTGTGCGACTGAGCCACAGGGTATACATATGCCTTCATGGTATACGAAGGGAAAGACACCCAGCTGCATCCCCCTAATTGCCCAGACTACATAAGAACCAGCGGGAAAGTCATTTGGGAACTCATAAACCCACTCCTGGAGAAAGGCTACCATTTGTATGTGGACAACTTTTATACTAGTTTGCCCCTGTTCCGCAACCTTCACAGGAAGAACACTCCAGCATGTGGCACCGTAAGGAAGAACCGGAAGTGCTTTTCTCAAAGGCTCGTCAACCAGAAGTTAAGAAGAGGGGAGGCGGCGAGTTTACGGAATGAGGAAATTCTGGCTGTGAAGTGGAGGGACAGAAGGGATGTCTACATGTTGTCTTCGATCCACAATAATACCTTCATGGAGATCACCAAAAATGGGTGAATCCAAAAGCCAACATCTATCCACGAATACAATATTTTCATGGGGGGTGTTGACTTCAACGACCAAATGCTCGAACCCTTCCTAGCTACAAGACGAACATACCAGTGGTATAAAAAAGTATACATTTATTTCTTTAATTTGGCCATATACAACACCTATAAAATCTATTGCAACTCCACTGAAAGCCCCAAACCCTTCCTTGGCTACCAGGAGGAAATCACCACTGCCCTTATATTCCCGAACGGCCCACCAGAAAACATTTGATCGGATGTGATTAGCCGACTCTCGTGCTGCCACTTTCCCGATAAAATCCCTCCCAGACCAACAGGCCAAAAACGTCAGAAAAAATGCCAGGTGTGCTCCAGAGGAGGTGTTAGAAGAGACACCACTTATTATTGTCCCCAATGCCTAGATGACTGTTTCCGTCGTTACCATACTTCAGTAAATTATTAATGAAGTATGGTAACCATAATCCTCACTTCCTGCAATTTACCTTCACACCCCTTATGCCTCTGCTTGCTCTGTAACTGACCCTGGCTTTGTTATTCAACCACGCTTCTTTCCACCGATTCTGTACATACCTCTGCCTGATCTGGAACTGGCCCTGGCTTGTTATTCGACCATGCTTCTGTCTACCGATTCTGTACATACCTCTGCCTAATCTGGAACTGACCCTGGCTTGTTATTCGACCACGCTTCTGCCTACCGATTCTGTACATACCTCTGCCTGATCTGGAACTGACCCTGGACTGTTTGACCATGCCTTTTGCCTGCCTCTTGGACCGATCTTGTACCCTGCTACTGGACTATTAAGATTCTGAACACAGGGGTCTCACATATGTGAGGAGCTCCAGAATTGTTTTTCTGGATGAAGAAAACTATTTTTTTTGTTTTCTCCTTCTTAGATTAGGGTCTGGAGAATCGAAGGCTTCAAAGAGATTTGGGTGGAAGAAGCCTCTACCCCTTTCCCCATTCTGTCCTGAACGAGGCCCTACTTCTGCCTGCTGCCTGTAGGAATTCTGCCATCATGCCTCTGCCTGTAGCATGAACTGACCACACCACATGTTCCTGCTAGGGATGAGCCGAACACCCCCCGGTTCTGTTCGCACCAGAACCTGCGAACGGACCGAAAGTTTGCGCGAACATTCGACCCTATTAAATACAATGGACGCGAACGTTAAAAATCTAAAGTGCTAATTATAACGGCTAATATGCATGTTATTGTCCTAAAAAAGGTTTGGGGACCCGGGTTCTGCCCCAGGGGCCATGTATCAATGCGAAAAGAAGTTTTAAAAACGTCCGTTTTTTCGGGAGCAGTCATTTTAATGATGCATGAAGTGAAAAAAAAACTGTGAAATATTCCTTTAAATATCATACCTGGGGGGTGTCTAAAGTATGCCTGTGAAGTTGCATGTGTTTCCCGTGTTTAGAACTGTCCCTGTACAAAATGACATTTCTAAAAGGAAAAAAAGCCATTTAAAACTGCTTGCGACTTTAAGGTCATGTCTTGTCCTGGCAATATGGATGAAAATCTTTGAGAAAAATGGCATGGCTACCCCATCACCCCCCCCCCCCCCCACCTCAGCCCATTACCAGCCCCTTTGGGTCTTGTATGGATATTAAGGGGAACCCCGCACACAAAATAAAAAAAGGCCCTATATACTCTGAACAGCAGTATACAGGCGATGCAAACAAGACAGGGACTGTAGGTTTGTTCTTAAGTACAATCTGTTTGTAATTTTGAACAGGTACATTGTTTAAGTGTAGCTCCAGACAAAAAATATATTTTTAAGCTTTTTGGAAAACATAGGGAAGAGTTATCACCCCTGTAACATTTGTTTTGCTGTCTGTGCACCTGTTCAGAACATTTCACCTCACTTTCCGTCCCAATGACAAATGTTTTTGGAAAAGTGGGGTTTTTATTGAAACAAGGATTGGTGATAAAGCATCAGTAGAGAGGAGACACCTTTTTCCCCATGTTAACTCTTACAGGAGAGAATTTGCCTTCCTAGGGGTAGATTTCCTCTCACTTCCTTTTGTCTCCTTCCATTTGCAAGTAGGAGTCGTTTTTAAGTTGGATGTTTGAAAGTAGGGGCCTGCCGTATATACTCTGCTGAAATTTGCCCCTTAGATGTTGGTGTTGCCACAACACTGTGAGCCCTCACAGTTACTCTTGGTGGGCGCTGGAATGCCCTGCTGTGAACTATTATATCAGGAATTGTAATTACATGCCATTCTTGAACAGTGGTAGGAAAAATTGGACCTTTGGTGGTGGTGCTGGTGCTACAACACTGTCAGCCCTCACAGTTACTCTTGGTGGGCGCATGAATGGGCCCTACTGTTAATTATTAGATCAAGAATTGTAATTGCATGCCCCTGTTGAAGAGGGGCAGAAAAATTGGGCCTTTGGTGGTGGTGGTGGTGTTGCCACAACACTGTAAGCCCTCACAATTACTCTTGGTGGGCGCAGGAATGGGCCCTGCTGTGAATTATTAGATCAAGAATTGTAATTACATGCCCCTGTTAAACAGGGGCTGAAAAATTGGGCCTTAGGCACTGGTGCCACAACACTGCAACCCCTCACAGATACTGTACTTGGAGCACAGCAATGAGCCCTGTTGCAAAGTATTGCTTAAAAAATTGTAATTACATGCCCCTGTTAAACAGGGGCTGAAAAATTGGGCCTTAGGCACTGGTGCTGGTGCCACGACACTGCAACCGCTCCCAGATACTCTAGTTGGAGTGCAGGAATGGGCCCTGCTGCAAAGAATTGCATAAAAAATTGTAATTACATGCCCCTGTTAAACAGGGGCTGAAAAATTGGGCCTTAGCCACTGGTGGCGGCACCCAGAAACAAAAATGTTCTTCCAAGCTATCATCAGGAATCGGATCATTGAGGAGGAGGAGGATAGTCAGTCAACATAACAGGACAGTCACTCAGCATCAGCATAGGCAGTCTTGAAGGGATGTGACATTTCAAAATAAGTGATTCTGTTATATCAGCTTCAGGTGCTTGGTAGCTGGTGGTGATCCAAGACTGGTTCATCTTTATGAAGGTCAGTCGATCAACCGAGTCGGTGGACAGGCGCACCCTGTGATCCGTGACAAAGCCTCCAGCAGCACTGAATGTGCGTTCCGAAAGAACGCTGGATGCAGGACAGGCCAGTAGCTCAATTGCATACTGTGCAAGCTCTGGCCAGTGATCCATCCTCAAGACCCAGTAAGCCAGAGGATTTTCGGTGGGAAAGGTGTCCAAGTCTGACCTTGCCCCTAGGTATTCCTGCAACATGTATATAAGACGCTGGCGATGGTTGCTGGAAACGATCATACCTTGGGGCTGCGGACTAAAAACTTGTCTGAACGCATCGGTCAGACGACCACCTTCCCCACCGCTCCTTCTTTGACTGACCGAAGCCTCAGCAACTCGTTGTCCAGGACCAGGAGTTTGTAACCTCCCTGTCTCTGGGAACGTGTTGCACAGACCTTTCTGCAAGGCCTTCTGGAGATGTCTCATCCTCTGCTCCCTCTGTGACGGTAAGATAAGGTCCGCAACCTTAACTTTGTACCGTGGATCAAGGAGAGTGGCCAGCCAGTAATGGTCCCTCTCCTTGATCCGAAGAATACAAGGATCCTTCCGCAGACTTTGCAGGATCAGGGAGGCCATGCAGCGTAGGTTAGCTGAGGCATTCGGTCCGGAGTCCTCTGGGTCACAAAGGACGACATGATCCGCAGCCACCTCCTCCCAGCCACGTACAAGTCCACAGGTTTCTTGGGACTGTAAATCATCCCTAAAAGACTGCTGCTGTTGATGCTGAGTGCCAGGCTCCACCTCCATGCTGACACAATCCTCCTCCTCCTCCTCTTCCTGTGCGGTGGGTGGGACAGAAGGAATACTGTCTGGGTAAAGGGGGCCTTGAGAGGCAAGGAAGTCCTCCTCTTCCTGCCTCTGTTCTGCCTCAAGTGCCCTGTCCATTATTCCACGCAGCGTATGCTCCAACAGATGGACAAGAGGTACAGTGTCACTGATGCATGCACTGTCACTTCTCACCATCCTCGTGGACTCCTCAAATGGTGCCAGGACAGTGCATGCATCCCTGATCATGCCCCACTGGCGTGGTGAAAAAAACCCAAGCTCCCCTGACCCTGTCCTGGTGCCATAGTCGCACAGGTACTCATTGATGGCCCTCTGCTGCGTGTGCAGCCGCTGCAGCATGGCCAACGTTGAGTTCCACCTGGTGGGCATGTCACATATAAGGCGGTTCTTGGGCAGGTTCAACTCCTTTTGCAGCTCAGCCAGCCGAGCACTGGCATTATATGATCTGCGGAAATGCACACAGACTTTCCTGGCCTGCCTCAGGACATCCTGTAAGCCTGGGTACCTGCCCAAGAACCGCTGCACCACCAGGTTAAGGACATGAGCCACACAGGGCACATGGGTCAGTTGTCCCTGTCGGAGGGCGGAGAGGAGGTTGGTGCCATGTTGTCGCAAACCACCATTCCTGGCTTAAGCTGGTGTGGCATCAACCACCTCTCGGCCTGCCCCTGCAGAGCTGACAGAACCTCTGCACCAGTGTGGCTCCTGTCCCCCAAACACACCAGCGCAAATCACGGCATGGTATCTTTTTGCCTGCTTAATTGCGTAGCCCCTTGAACACCTACGGAGCACCGCTGGTTCCGAGGACAAAGCACAGGAAGAGGCCATGGAGGAAGAAGAAGAGGAGGGGGTGGAGGAGAGAGGTGTGTCACAACCAGTAGTAGCATTTTGGAGGCGTGGCAGCGGAACAATCTCCAACACTACTGCACATTGTCCTGCATCCTTCCCAGCTGCCAAAAGAGTGACCCAATGGGCCGTGAAAGAAAGGTAACATCCCTGTCCATGCCTGCTGGACCATGAGTCATCGGTAATATGCACCTTACCGCTGACTGCCCTGTCCAGCGAGGCATGGACATTGCCTTCCACATGCCGTTGGGGAGACGGAATCACCTTCCGTGAGAAAAAGTGGCGTTTGGGAACCTGCCACTGAGGAACCGCACATTGCACAAACTCACGGAAGGGGGCCGAGTCTACCAACTGAAAAGGCAGCAGTTGAAGAGCTAGCAATTTAGCCAAGCTAGCATTCAACCGCTGGGCATGTGGATGGCTGGGAGTGAACTTCTTTTGACGGTCCAGCAGCTGGGGCAGGGAAATTTGCCTGCTACAATCGGACATCGGTGTACTGCTAGCAGAGTGCCCGCAAGTACTTGGCTGTGACACACCTAATTCTACACCTTCATTCCTCTCAGTGCAGATTTCAGAGAGGACTGCAAGTATAGTGGGGTTGGACATCCTAGCTATTGAGGAGCAAGGAGAGGTCCGCTTTGTTCTTTGGTGTGAGTCTTTAAGGTACGCTTGCCAACGAGCTGCATGGCAGGTCAACATATGTCTGGTCAAGCATGTGGTGCCCAAGCGGCTGATGTTTTGGCCATGCGAGATACGCTTGAGACATATGTTGCAAATAGCAGCGGTGCGATCTGATGCACTCGACTCAAAAAAGGCCCACACCAAAGAACTTTTGGAATAACGAGCAGAGGCAGCGCCCTGCACAGGCGTAGCTCTGCGGTGTGATTCAGTCGGTGTGCTGCCCTTATGCTGGCCCCTGGAGGGCATCCTGCCTCGTTGGAGATGTGCCTCCTCCTCATCCTCCTCCTCCTCCCCTCTCCTATCAGGCACCCACGTGGAGTCAGTGACCTCATCATTCCCTCTCTCCTCATAACTGGAGCCAATCTGGCAGTATGCTGCAGCTGCTGGAACATGACTGCCAGATTGCTGTCCTTCTTGAGCATCCCCTCTCTCTGCGCTCATGCTATTTCCTTCCTCTAGCTGGGTATCATCATCAGACCCTTCAAAACACTGGGCATCCTCCTGGAGCATGTACCCAACACTGTGCTCAAACAGTTCGGGGGACTCCTCAGGAGGACATGGTGGGTCTAGGGAAGGAGTGACTGATGATGACATTGATACGAGGGAAGAGGACGCTTTGGCAGTTGCTTTGCCAGTATCCTGAGCCTGGGTGAGAGAGGATGAGGAGGATGAGGAGGGCTTGGTCATCCACTCTACCAAGTCTTCGGCATGATGCGGCTCAACACGTCCAGCTGCCGAAAATAAGGACAAGTGTGTCCCATGGCCACGTGCTGATGACGATGCACCGCATCCACGACCAGCACTGTTGTCTCTAGACACAGAGCCTGCTTGCCCTCTTGTATTGGCTCCTGACTGTCGGCCTCTTCTTGTTGGCCTTCCAGACATAGTAATGGTCTGCAGGGAGATGGGAAAACCAGGAATTGGAGTAGTGTATATTGTGCTGGAGGCACACAACACCCACTAACTCCTGCAGATGCCTTTATTAGAGAACACCAGCAATAAAGGGTAGATACAGGTGTATATTGTGCTGGGGCACACAACACCCACTAACTCCTGCAGATGCCTGTATTATAGAACAGCAAAAAAGTGTAGATACAGGTGTATACTGTGCTGGGGCACACAACACCCACTAACTCCTGCAGATGCCTTTATTAGAGAACACCAGAAATAAAGGGTAGATACAGGTGTATACTGTGCTGTGCTGGAGGGACACAACACCCACT
Source organism: Rana muscosa (assembly GCA_029206835.1). NCBI lineage: Eukaryota > Metazoa > Chordata > Amphibia > Anura > Ranidae > Rana > Rana muscosa. The sequence continues at coordinate 4,632,771 of JARGYO010005562.1, forward strand.
AACTCCTGCAGATGCCTTTATTAGAGAACACCAGCAATAAAGGGTAGATACAGGTGTATGCTGTGCTGTGCTGGAGGGACACAACACCCACTAACTCCTGCAGATGCCTTTATTAGAGAACACCAGCAATAAAGGGTAGATACAGGTGTATACTGTGCTGTGCTGGGGCACACAACACCCACTAACTCCTGCAGATGCCCGTATTATAGAACAGCAAAAAAGTGTAGATACAGGTGTATACTGTGCTGGGGCACACAACACCGACTAACTCCTGCAGATGCTTGTATTATAGAACAGCAAAAAAGTGTAGATACAGGTGTATACTGTGCTGGGGCACACAACACCCACTAACTCCTGCAGATGCCTTTATTAGAGAACACCAGCAATAAAGGGTAGATACAGGTGTATACTGTGCTGGGGCACACAACACCCACTAACTCCTGCAGATGCCTGTATTATAGAACAGTAAAAAAGTGTAGATACAGATGTATACTGTGCTGGGGCACACAACACCCACTAACTCCTGCAGATGCCTGAGAAAAGAACACACTGTCCCTGCCTGCCTATCTAGCTTAGAGAACAGCAATAAAGGGTAGATACAGGTGTATACTGTGCTGGAGACACACAACACCCACTAACTCCTGCAGATGCCTGAGAAAAGAACACACTGTAGAACACACTGTCCCTGCCTATGTAGCTCTTTCCCTGCATGCCGGAACACACTACACAAGGCCGCTGCGCTGGCGCAGTGCATTATGGGTCGTTTGCGTCACACGAATTTGGCGCGAACGGTCCACAAAGTTCTGGTTTCGCCGAACAGGCGATGTTCGAGTCGAACATGCGTTCGACTCGAACACCGAGCTCATCCCTAGTTCCTGCCTACTACCAGGACCAATATTTTGGCACTGCTGACAATCTCTGCCTGCACTGACCCTGGACTGTATATGGACAGTATCCCTGCCTGATGCCCTTTACTGACTACGGACAGTATTCCTGCCTGTTGCCTGGACAACTGAGCTACTAAAACCACAGGTAATCTTTTGTTTACCCTTTACTCAGCAGAATGTATTTTGGGGTGTTATTCTTGGTATGTGCATGCTGTGTGTCCCTAGAACACCTGGCGTTGTTCCTTGCATGTTGGGCCTCTGTATGTGGCCATTGTCCAGGTGCTCCAGGGCCTTCAAAAGTGTAATAGGTAGACAACAAGTTAGATGTGTAATTTATGCTCCTAGAACACCTGATGGTGCTCCCTGCATGTTGGGCCTCTCTAGGTGGCTAGGCTGTAAAAAGTCCCACACAGGTGGTATCGCCATACTCAGGAGGAGGAGTAGTAGAGTGTATTTTGGGGTGTCATTTTTGATATGTACATGCCATGTGAGAGAAATTACAATGACAATTTTGTGGAAAAAAAATAAAAAAAAAAAAAAATTCTCATTTTGCAAAGAATTGTGGGAAAAAAATACAACATCAAAAACCTCACCATGCATCTTGCTAAATACCTTGGAATGTCTACTTTCCATAAAGGCATCATTTGGGAGGTATTTCTACTTTCCTGGCTTGTTGGTGTCGCAAGAAATTAGATAGGCCACCAGTACATCAGGTGTGATAATTTTTTTATGATTTGCACCACAGCTTGTAGACTCTCTAACTTTCACACAGACCAAATAATATCCACTAATGTGGGTTATTTTTACCAAAGATATGTAGCAATATAGATTGTGGCCAAAATTAATAATTTGCAAAATTTTATCACAGAAAACAATATTTTTATTTTATTTTTATCGGTCTTTTTTCATTTATAGCGCAAAAAATAAAAACCCCAGAGATGATCAAATACCACCAAATGAAAGCTCTATTTGTATGAAAAAAAGGACAAAAAAAACATTTGGGTACAGTATTAGGGGGGATAGAGTGCCCAGTAGGCAAGTGGTTAATACACGAATAACTAAAAATCATTCTAAATAAATAACATTTATTAATCATATGCAATAATACATAAATAAATAATAACCCTTAACCTTAAATTGCATTATTTTTTATTATTATTAATAATAATTTAACACCCAAACAGAAATAACAATAACAATAATAATGTATTTATTTATTTATTTTGTATTAGGGTTCGGGAGTTTAGTTACGTATTATTCTTTTATTTTATTTTTTGAAGGTTTGGGTTTAAGGTTAGGGGTTAATTATTTATTAATGTATTATTACTTAGTATTCATTTATTTATTATTTATTTATGATTTTTATTTATTTGTGAATTTAGTTGTTTTTTATTATATTATTAATATTAGTAGTAATAGTACTAGTAGTATTAACACCCTAAACCTAACCAAAAAAATAGATAATAAATAACCCTAACCCCTAATTCTATCCCTAACCCCAACTCTTAATCCTAACCCTAACCTTAACTCGAACCTTTTACCCTAACGGAAAAAAAAATAATAATAAAAATTGAAAAGAAATTAAAGCTAATGGAACAGCTAAAAAGCTTAAATACCTAGCAACAAAATGATACAACAGATAATAGTCTTCTCTATTGGCTGATAAAAAAAACCGCCAAAGCTCAAAAACGCTGGAAAAACGCTCATAGATGCTTTGCTCGGGTGTGAATGCAGCCTCCCACTGTAGTGTGTCACTTTACTGGCATCTGTGCTGTATTCATGTGTCTAATGAGCCCTGCATCTATTCTGCAGTAAGTGGATGTGCCATCTGTACAAACCTGTCTCTGTCTGAGTGTAGGAATCTTCCACATCATTCTGCTGTGAGTGTGTACCCATCCCCTTGCTGTGGTTCCTGGTATCCATGCTGACCCTATGTACCTGATGATCCTGTCTTCCCTAATCCAAAGTTCCTGTTTGCTTGTTTCTCTATGTTCCCGTTGGTTGATTTTGGATTAACACCTGTTATTGACCTTAGACTGCCTTCCGACTAGGATGCTGTTTGCTGTTCTAGCACTGAGCTTTACTACTCTTTCTGCTGTCATTGGCCTGCTTCTCAACAATGCTAATCTGTGTTCCTTCCCACTACCATCAGTCTGTTCCCTTATGGAACTGGTAATTATTCTTAGCTCCATCGCTAAAATTAAATTGAATTTCTTGACAAGTCCTTGCATCTTGGCCTACTACCCTTGCCCAGCAAAAAAACATAGAAGATTTACGGACAAATACAGAGGTGTGATGAGATCATCTGAGGACAGGGCACTATACAGTACGTGTATTTAAAAAAAATAATCACATAGCACAGATGCGATCGCTCTTTACATATGTAAACGTATGTGCACATTCTCTTTTATCAGCGCTTGGTGGAAGAAAGAAGGTAGCTAACAACAAGGCAAATATGCCAAAACCTTTCTGGTATAGTTAAATTAATAAAACCCACTCATACAAACGATGATAGAGCCTCCAGACCCAGCTGATGCCTCTTACAGAGAAATGCGTCAGATGGAGTAGCATTCCTTAGATGTCACCACGATCAGCTTGTTGGCAAGATCCACAGCTGTGTTACCTATGTGATTTTTTACTGCTTTCTTGAATGTGAGTGCTACATATTTATTAATACATTTTGTATAAAGTACTACACCATGAAGTCTTTTTCTTCCATTACTCCCCCTTGTCTGAGATGATCCAGAGACAGATGATTCATATCCAAGGAATATCCCTTGTCCAAACAGCCCGATCCCGTTGAGGAGGTGTAGTGTGCAGAGAACAACGGGGGGAGGGGGTTTCTATGCTGTGTTCTTTTGTATGAGCGCAATTGATCTCTATAATTAGAGATGCAACAGATCTGGTAAACGGCTTTGATTTTATTTGAAGCAGAACAAATCAAGTGAATATTGACTTTCACCTGGTTTATTCTAAACACTGGTTGGACACTTTTTTTTGGAATATTTTTCCTTTTTGAAACACACCTTTTTCTTGATTTATATTTTTACATGTATGTATATATATACATGTATGTATATATATATATATATATATATATATATATATATATATATACGTATTCACTATTTGATATAATTGTTTGTTTTTTTCATTTTGGGTAGCGCTCTTATACCTTTCTCACAATAATAGTTATTTCTCTGAATCATAAATAGGCGAATCAGCGACATAAACTCAATACACATGCTTGTAATTGTTGCACAATCCCCTGAAACCCAAGGATTCTGGAAAATTCACCACATTTAATCTTAAAAGCCACCTTGATGTCTGGTGAACTGCCTGTCATCATTATGTAACATTACATGTAGCTTCCTGCTTCCCAAGGCAGACATCATTCATAAGGTGCGCTCTCATCTACAGACATGAGCAGCAAGTGACTGTAGCCATTGGAAAACATACCTCTTTAATTATCCGTGCCTGTCTGGATTCAATATTAGCCTTTTAATGCTGTGTAGGACACGCAGTTACAATGGTCTTTGCCTTGCAGAAGTTTCCTACTGTTCAATGTACGTCTCAATCACTAAGTCCTAATGATATGTTTAGGTGGAATTTTTCAAATGATCAATGGGCATGCAGTTACATCACTGGAATTTTCCATGAACAGTTCAGGATTTCTATTTGGAAACTGGATCTCGACTGGAAATCTGGACTATATACCCAGAAAATCATAAACTGCTTTATTTCAAACATAAATATTTTAAAGCGCATAGAAAAAATATCCATAAATATAACTAAAATGATTTTGTTTGTTCTGACATACAGTATGCCAACATTAACTACAGCTTGTTTACTTGTGATTTGGTAGCTCCCTTTGTTCTTCCCTGTTTGTCACTGATCACACCATAACAGTCATATTGTTACTGCCACACCAGTTACAGTATCCCTAATCACTACCACACCAGTTACAGTATCCCTAATCACTACCACACCAGTTAGGCCGGGTTCACACTGGGGCGACAAACGCTCCGACATTGGAAGCTCATGTCGCATGACGTGTGAAAATCAATGTTTCCCTATGGGAGCCGTCTTAACTGGTCCGACACATGTCGATCCGACTTTGAGAATGCTCCCTGTACTACTTTGGTCCGACTTTGATCCGACTTCAGCCCATTGACTATCATTGAAGTCGGATCAAAGTCGGACCGCAGTCTTGCATGGTCCGACTTTGGCATGCGACTTGTGCTGTGCTGCTCTTGAGGGGGAACTCCAGGCCAAATTTTAAATAAAAAACCGGCGTAGGTTCCCCCTCCGGGAGCATACCAGGCCCTTGGGTCTGGTCTGGATTTGCAGGGGCACCCCTACGCCGAAAAACGGCGTAGGGGGGTCCCCCAAAATCCAAACCAGACCCTTATCCGAGCACGCAACCTGGCAGGCCGCAGGGGAAGAGGGGGGGGGGGGGACGAGAGAGCGCCCCCCCTCCCTCCTGAACCGTACCAGGCCACATGCCCTCAACATGGGGGGGTTTGGTGCTCTGGGGCAGGGGGGCGACCTGCGGCCCCCCCCTGCCCCAGAGCACCCTGCCCCCATGTTGATGAGGACAAGGGCCTCTTCCCGACAACCCTGGCCGTTGGTTGTCGGGGTCTGCGGGCGGGGGGCTTATCGGAATCCGGGAGCCCCCTTCAATAAGGGGGCCCCCAGCCCCCCACCCTATGTGAATGAGTATGGGGTACATCGTACCCCTACCCATTCACCTGGTGAAAAAAAATTGCAATAAAAAACACTACACAGGTTTTTAAAGTAATTTATTACACAGCTCCGGGGGTCTTCTTCCGACTCCGGCGCTCTTCTTCCGACTTCCGGGGGTCTTTTCCGACTTCGGGGGTCTCCGGTGTCGTCTCCGCGCTCTCCGGTTCTTTCTTCCGCCGGGCCTCCGCTAACTTCTTTTTAGCTCTCTTGCTAACAGAGGCCCGGTCTTCCCGTTGTCTCGTCCGGCTCTCCGTTGTCCTTCTGCCGGCCCCTCCACTAACTTATTGGTAGCTCTTTCGCTAGTGGAGGGGCGCGGTCTTCCCGTCGCTGTCGCCGTTGGCGTCTTCTTCCCTCTTCTCCTTCTCGATGTTGACGCGTCGCTTCTTCCCACTGTAATACTGGCTCTCCGCTCCGCATTAATATAGGCTTCTCATGATGTCACAGTCACATGTTCCCATGACGTCACAGTCACATGCTCCGGGGCCATGTGCCCCGGAACATGTGACTGTGACATCATGAGAAGCCTATATTAATGCGGAGCGGAGAGCCAGTATTACAGCGGGAAGAAGCGACGCGTCAACATCGAGAAGGAGAAGAGGGAAGAAGAAGCCGACGGCGACAGGGACGGGAAGACCGCGCCCCTCCACTAGCGAAAGAGCTACCAAGAAGTTAGTGGAGGGGCCGGCAGAAGGACAACGGAGAGCCGGACGAGACAACGGGAAGACCGGGCCTCTGTTAGCAAGAGAGCTAAAAAGAAGTTAGCGGAGGCCCGGCGGAAGAAAGAACCGGAGAGCGCGGAGACGACACCGGAGACCCCCGAAGTCGGAAAAGACCCCCGGAAGTCGGAAGAAGAGCGCCGGAGTCGGAAGAAGACCCCCGGAGCTGTGTAATAAATTACTTTAAAAACCTGTGTAGTGTTTTTTTATTGCAATTTTTTTCCACCAGGTGAATGGGTACGATGTACCCCATACTCATTCACATAGGGTGGGGGGCCGGGATCCGGGGGCTCCCTTATTGAAGGGGGCTCCCGGATTCCGATAAGCCCCCCGCCCGCAGACCCCAACAACCAACGGCCAGGGTTGTCGGGAAGAGGCCCTGTCCTCATCAACATGGGGGCAGGGTGCTCTGGGGTGGGGGCGCCGCAGGTCGCCCCCCTGCCCCAGAGCACCAAACCCCCCCCATGTTGAGGGCATGCGGCCTGGTATGGTTCAGGAGGGAGGGGGGGGGGGCGCTCTCTCGTCCCCCCTCTTCCCCTGCGGCCGGCCAGGTTGTGTGCTCGGATAAGGGTCTGGTTTGGATTTTGGGGGGACCCCCACGCAGTTTTTCCGGCGTAGGGGCGCCCGTTCAAATTCAGACCAGACCCAAGGGCCTGGTATGCCTCTGGAGGGGAAACCACGCCGTTTTTTTTAATTTAAAATTTGGCCTGGAGTTCCCCCTCAAGATTCATACCAAACACAGTGCCTGATATTGGCGGGGATCCATATCGGATCCCCGTTCATTGAAAGTCGGACATATGTCGGCTTCATGTCGCAGGGCAAAGTCGGATCCAAAGTAGGACAGATGTCGTGTCGCACTAGTGTGAACCCAGCCTTAAAGTATCCCTAATCACCGCCACACCAGTTACAGTATCCCTAATCACTACCACACCAGTTACAGGATCCCTAATCACTACCACACCAGTTACAGGATCCCTAATCACCGCCACACCAGTTACAGGATCCCTAATCACCGCCACACCAGTTACAGTATCCCTAATCACTACCACACCAGTTACAGGATCCCTAATCACTACCACACCAGTTACAGGATCCCTAATCACCGCCACACCAGTTACAGGATCCCTAATCACCGCCACACCAGTTACAGCATCCCTGATCATCTCCACACCAGTTACAGGGTCCCTAATCACCGCCACAGCAGTTACAGCGTCCCTGATCATCTCCACACCAGTTACAGTATCTCTGATCACCACCACATCAGTTACACTGTCCCTGGTGTAACGTACCTTAGGTGTGAGCCTGACGTGCACAGATAGACCTCCCGTACAACCCCAGCTTGGAGACCACTGGAGTGGGGACAGTGGTGGTAAGAGCACGGTGAGGTAAGGGTGCCTGCTGGATCCTCTCAGATGGTAGTAGTGATGTCAAGTGGGAGCTGGTGCAGGGAGCAGCGGATGCAGGTTAGCAGGTGCAGGTATGCAGAGCAGCGGATGCAGAGCAGCGGATGCAGGTCAGCAGGTACAGGTATGCAGAGCAGCGGATTCCTGAAATGGAGTCAAACAAGCCAGGTCATACACATCAGGGTAAATAGCATAAACGGCAGGCAAGGATTAGTCAGAGTCCAGGCTGGATCTACTTGCTGGATCCTCTCAGCTGGGAGTAGTGGTGCCAAGTGGGAGCTGGGACAGCTGGTGCAGGGAGCAGCGGATGCAAGTCAGCAGGTGCAGGTATGCAGAACATAATAATAAAAATGGCATGAAACTATCCCCTATTTTGTAGACGCTATAACTTTTGCGCAAACCAGTCAATATACGCTTAACGTGATTTTTTTTACCAAAAATATATATATATATATTTTTTTAATTGACGCTCTTTTTTTGTTTATAGCGCAAAAAATAAACTGCAGAGGTGATCAGATACCACCAAAAGAAATCTCCATTTGTGGAAAAAAAAGGACGTCAATTTTGTTTGGGTGCAACATCGCACAACCAGGCAATTATGATTAAAGCGACGCAGTGCTGAATCGCAAAAAATGGGCCAGTCATTGGGCAGCCAAATCCTCCGGGGCTGAAGTGGTTAATTGACAACTTTGTGTAAAAAAAAAAAAAAAAATTACTTTATTTTTCTTTTCCACGTTTTCCAAAAACTTGTAGCAAAAAATGACATTTTCAAAAGACTCATCAAACCTCTTATAATATACCTTGGATGGTTACCATTTCAAAAATGATATCATTTTGTGGGAGTTTCCATTGTCCTGGTGCTCCAGAGCCTGCAAAAAAAGTGATAGGTATTCAGGATATTAGATGTGTAATTTATGTGAAATTTATGCTCCTTGAAAGCCCAAAGGTGCTCTTTGGATTTCGAGCCCCTGTGTGGCAAGGCTGTGAAAAATTCTCACATACAGTATGTGGTATCCCCATACTTGGGAGGCATAGTATGCTTTGCTGTGTGTGAGAAGTAACCTGTTAAAATGACAACTTTGTAAAAAATAATTAACTTAAACGTTTAGTTCACCTTTGGGAACATGTTACATGCTCCACCCAATTTTAGGGTGGAACATGTAACATGTTCCCAGTGCTGCAGCCGCCACCCGCTGCCCCCCCCCTCCCTGTGGCAGCAGTACGGGAAGAAGTTCCCAATGCTAGCTGCCACTGTTTGAAAACAGCGCAGCTGTGGGAGGCTCCACCCACATTGCCGATTCAGTTATACGCACAGCTCTGTATGTCTAAATGAACTACAACTCCCGACATCCTTAGCAGCTGTCGGCTTGTAGTTCTCAATGAACTACCATGGCGCTGTGGTAGTTCATTAAGTCTTCCTGTCAAGGAGTATCGGCTTACCCATTCGGAATGTCCAGGTAAGCTGATACCATGCAGATCTCATGCACACTGTCATTGTATCAGCGATCTGCTCATCACTGGTGCAATTCTTTTCAGGCTCCTACTCCAAAAAATAATAAATGCAATTTTTTTTACCTGTACATATACGTCGGCAGAATGGCACGGACAGGCATATCAATGTACCTGTACGTCCCCTTTAAATGCCTGCCCGTGTGGTCATGCTCGTGACCCTGCCGCCATCCTCGTGAGTCGGACCGCGGTTCCCGCGGACTTGATCGCCGCGGGGATCCCCGCGATCGTCTCACGGAGGTATAGAGCGGGAAGATGCTTGTGTAAACAAGCATCTCCCCGCTCTGACTCGTGACAATGACACTGATCTCAGCTCCGTGTACTCGGAGCGGAGACAGGGGCGGATCCAGAGTCTAGTCTCGGGAGTGGCACTGCCAAAAAATAAGTCTAAGGGAAGCGATGTCCGCCGGCCACCTGCGACCCCTTCCCTGTGTCATTAGTAAAGTGACAGTGCATATTTTTAGCACTAATCACTGTATTGGTGTCCCTAAAAAAGTGTCAAAGGTGTCAGTTAGGTGTCCGATCTGTCTGCTGCAAAGTTGCAGTCCCGCTAAAAATCGCTGATTGCCGCCATTACTAGTAAAAAATAAATAAATAAAGAAGCCATAAATCTTTCTCCTATTTTGTAGACGCTATAACTTTTGTGCAAACCAATCAACATACGCTTATTGGGGGGGTTTACCAAAAATATGTAGCAGAATACATATTGGCCTAAATTGATGAAGACATTTTTTTATAGCAAAAAGTAAAAAATGTTGCCTTTTTTTCAAAATTTACACTTTTTTTTGTTTATATCGCAAAAAATAAAAACAACAGTGGTGATCAAAAACCACGAAAGAAAACTCTATTTGGGGGGAAACCCATCAATTTTACTTGTGTACAGCGTTGCACGACTGTGCAATTGTCAGTTAAAGTAACGCAGCGCAGTATCGCAAAAAATGGCCTGGTCATGAAGGGGGCGGGGGTAAAACTTTCTAGAGCTGAAGGGGTTAAGGTTGAAAAAGACTGAAAGGACTTACTTTTTTTTTTTTTCATAAATATTGGCACACATGTATTTTGCGATTTTACACATTCATACATTTTTTTACTCACTTTTATTAAAATATGTTGCTGCTTTGGTGGGGGAGGGGCTCCCATGGAGGAGAAATGGAGATGAGTGGGAATCGGGATCCAGTAATTGCACTGTCTGCAGGTGCAGCCAGCAGCATCAGATGACAGTGACACACAGTCACTGCTTCTTCCTGTGTCCATTCCCCGTGTTCTGCTTCTTGGACACCGTGCTGCATTGTGGAGAAGATGGAGGGAGGGGGTGGGTGGAGCCAACACTCTCACTCAGGGCGGAAAAGGAAAGAGGCTCTCCTCCTAGTCAGCAGCGGCTCCGACGTGACTGACGTCACTGGTTGCTGGCAGAGCAGAGCCAATGACACCGCCGAGCCAATGACACCGCTCCACCCACCTCCTCCTGGTCCAGCGCGGCTATTGAGAACACAGACAGAGTCTCTCTCTGCGCCGCTCCACCCACCTCCTCCTGGTCCAGCTCTGCATAACGCCACCCACACACTCAGTCTGCCTCTTGGCACCGCTCCACCTCCACTTCCTCCTGGTCCACTGGTCCAGCGCTGCATAATAATAACACAGAGTCTCTCTCTCTCGGCGCCGCTGATCGGCTGATGATACTGAGAGAGGGAGACTCAGGAATGCAGTCAGACAGGGATATTTTCGGGGGGGGGGGGGGGGGGGGGCAATTGCCCTGTTGCCCCCCCCCTGGATCCGCCCCTGAGCAGAGATCAGTGTCATGTGACAGAGAGCCCATCCCCCCTACAGTAAGAAACACTATGCAGGGAACACTTAACCCTACCTAGTGGTTAACCCCTTCACTGCCAGTGTCATTTTCACAGTAATCAGTGCATTTTTATAGCACTGATCGCTGTGAAAATGACAATGGTCCCAAAAATGTGTCAAAAGTGTCCGATGTGTCCGCCATAATGTCGCAGTCACAACAAAAATCACTGATCGCCGCCATTACTAGTAAAAAAAAAATATTAATAAAAATGCCATAAAACCATCCCCTATTTTGTAGACGCTATAACTTTTGCGCAAACCAATCAATAAACGCTTATTGCGATTTTTTTTTACCAAAAATATGTAGAAGAATACGTATCGGCCTAAACTGAGGAAAAAAAATTTTTTTTATATATTTTTTGGGGATATTTATTATAGCAAAAAGTAAAAAATATTGCATTTTTTTCAAAATTGTCACTCTGTTTATAGCGCAAAAAATAAAAACCGCAGAGGTGATCAAATACCCCCAAAAGAAAGCTCTATTTGTCAATTTTGTTTTGGAGCCACGTCGAATGACCGCGCAATTGTCAGTTAAAGCGACGCATTGCCGAATCGCAAAAAGTATCCTGGTCCTTTAGCTGCAAAATGGTCCGGGGCCTAAGTGATTAATTTCCTAATGTTCTAAAATATTGTGAAAAAAAAGATACAACTTCAAAAAAATCACCATGCCTCTTACAAACGATCCTTGTACTGTCTACTTTCCAAAAATAGGTAATTTGGAGGTTATTTGTATTGTCATGGCATTTTAGGGCCACAAGAAATGAGGCAGTCATCAGGACTGATCAAATATACAGTATGTACCACAGCTTGTAGATCCTATAATTTGCAAACAAACTAAATAATATACACTGATTTGGGTTATTTATACCAAATAAATGTAGCAGTATAAATGTTGGAATAGGTTTATGAAGAAAAAATACTTATTTGCAAAATGTTATAACATAAACTAAGAAAAAAACTGTCAATTTTTTTTTAATTATTATTTATTTAACAATGAATCTGTCTAAAAAAAAATGATAAAATATAAATTCGGGTACAGTGTTGCATGACTGAGTCATTGAAAAAATAAACAAGGTTCAGTCAGCGCGAGACCTAACAATGATGACTAACCAAAGCAGCTGAACACTAGGGGTCAATATAACACTCCTAAAAGAACATACAAAAAATTAATAGTGCAGCACTCATGTAAACCTGTTAGCTAAAAATTGATAAGCAATACATAAATGTCCAATTAATATATTGCAACGTGCAAAAAGTTCATACACTTGAATTCAAAACCAAATGGCAGAAAAGGAAGAAATATTGCAACATAGAGAAGATGTGATTCAAAGTGCTTGTAGATGACATCAATAGTGAGTCCTTATAGTGTTCCCATCACCATATATACAGGCCGCTCACCTCAAAGCATGGGTCTCTGAACCAACAGAAGACCAAATACTCAATCCCCTCAGGGGCAAATTCCAGGAATAGTCTCCAGATCACTTCCGTATTAACATCAGGTGGTCAATCGTTTTCCTCCCAAATGATTGGCAGTCAGTAATCATGTAAAAAATTAAAACAGACCTAGTGCTCTCTGTCTTAAACAAGATTATCAAATTTATTGCAAAGGAAATGCACTTACATAAAAAGCACTGATCTAAGTGCTAGGTATAAAAAGCCTCTGATATAATAAAAAGCCTCTGATGAATGAACAGCATCCCTCTGCACGTCCTGGATGGGTAAGACCAATAACTCCACACGGTGGTCCCGTCCACACGCACGCGTATCGTCCAATAGCAGGACTTAAGCAGCGTATCGTGGGACTGCAGTGTGCGCCATATAAATACCCATCTCAATATTCAAATAAATGGCAATTATTACCTTCATAGCGTCATCATCCCATGCTGACTATTCTGGGATTGATATCATGTGACCGTCATCGCCCAATTAGGACCTGTAGTGGTCCGAGTGCAGCCAGTCACTACATCACTAAGCAACCTTCCCTATTAGTGGATCCGTATAGAGAACTCACTTCTGCGTCAGGTGACCGCCAACGTCCAATCACATTCCTATTTGATCAGGGTGGAGGAGGGCGGGAACTCAGTGTTTTGAAAACCTCCCCTCATAGCTAGACAGTCCTGAGTGTGATGCATCATCATGTGATCATCACATGTGACCTTATCCAGCCAATAGCGGCCGTTAGGCACACATCATAAGGAAAAGCAATAGATGCAGCTGCAGCGCTGATAGAACATATCCGTCCTGCACTAAGGACGTGATCTATCAAAAGCGCCAACCCCTCTCTTGAGCAGCAACCACAATGTGTATATTTATAACCCCAGAAGCCACATGTGAGGAATATATATAGGTAAACACCATTATCATGCCCCATATTCTGCCATCAACGGTCACATGATATCAATCCCGGAAGTGTCAGCATGGGATGACGCTATGAAGGTAATAATTGCCATTTGTATGACTGAGTCATTGTCATTCAAAGTGTGACCGCGCTGAAACCTAAAAATGGCCTGGGCAGGAAGGGGGTGAATGTGTCCGGTATTCGAGTGGTTAAGATAACAAAGCAATACACCATATATACTGTATACTTTTTTCTAGTTAGATCAATGTTAGTTTTAAAACAACTAGTATTACTATAAATAAATTGCACACATTTTATTCTATAACTTGTCTTATTTATAATGACACAATAAATACATTTCTATTACAAAGCATGGTGAAATTATTTACAAACAAAATATACGCTTACATTTTTTTATTTTTTTCAAATACATCACTAAAGAAGTGAGGAACACAATAAATAAAAATTTATATTAATAGGAAAAAATATATAAAATAATAGTCAGCAATAAAGGGAAGATGGGGAGAACTGTTTAGAGTTAACTCATTCACATTGGTGTACTTAGGCCCCTTTTTTACACATACGTACCGTTCATCCGTTTTTGATCCATCCGTTGATCAACAGACATCAATGCATTCCAATGGAAAAAATGGATGACAACGGATGAAAAATGGATGGCAACAGATGAAAAATTTAAGATAACAGATGAAAAACGGATGATAACGGATGAAAAATGGATCATAACAGATAGAAAATGGATGACAAATGGAGATGAACAGAAATGAAAATGGATGTGAAACTGATGTTGACTGAAAAAAAAGCTTAAACATGTGTAAAGGCCGTGTTTGCTAGCACAGAGATACTGAAGAGGTGTTCCCTGCATCCATATGTGGGTAAACATGATGTGGGTGCGGGCTGGTGCATGTTGGACATTCATGATCTTTATTCTAAGAAAAAAAAATTGTGATTCTCATTTTGGCCAGAATGGTGCAGCTCTAATGTGAATGAAGAAGTTTTACATTTAAAGTATTACTAAACCCACAACAGTAAAATCAGTCTGTATATGCAGTAAAGCATGCTTGTTATACTCACTAAGGGGTTAAACCTGCACATTGTGGAAAAAGGCTGTTTGACCCTGTCTTCTCTGATTATTCCCCTTCTTTTACTGGTTTCAATCCCTCTCCTGATAGAACAGAGCCTTGGGGGCACTCTGTACATGCTCAGTTTGGTGTGCATTGCTGGAGAGTTTTTTTTTTCCTTGGGAGGGTGCATGTGATTGGCACAGGGCCAATCAGCTCTGTCCAGACAGAGGATCAATGGAGAATGAAAATTCCTCCTACAAGCTTTACCAGACACTGATAGAAGTCACAAGACTGCTATATACTGCTGATGAGAAAAGGTATTTAGCAGTTTATATTTACTAAAATAATTGCATTTCCATGTTCCGTGTACTGTGGGAGACCAGATATAGTGAATGCAAGTTCTTGGTTTAGTAACACTTTACAATTCAAGATGGATGATCAAGGAGTGTGCACACTTGACTTTCCTTGATGTTTTAATTTAATAAACATTTTTAATTAATTTAAATCTCATAAAATCTTACATATAAGGTATCAATTATACAATTTGTTTCCATGTTTTTTTTTTGGTTTTTTTTGTGTGTTTTTTTTTATTGTGTTACCATGGATTGAGTTTCTTTGTTGCATCTAGAACTTTTTTGGAAGTTTAAAGTAGGTTGACAAAATTTTTTAGACTGGTGGTATACATGAAGGAACTCCTGTTGATGAGGTTTCTGCCGGACCAAGTACTTCTTCAAGCATGCCAGTTGTATCTGGCGAAGAGGATGTGAGCGCACAAGCAGAAATACAGGTGGATGAGGAGGAGCTGGGGTCAGAGTGCAGAGAGCAAGCACAAATGAATGACCCAGATGTTTTTGAAGACCTTCCTGAATTAGAATGTATCACACCAGAAGAAGACATATCAGAGACTGTGATAAGTGATCCATCAGAAATACCTTTTAGTCTTCCTCTTACATGTTCCATAGGAGAAAAAATCAATTTTGTTGAAAAACACCCTTTTCAGCCAACCAGGACTGAATGCGAAGATCTTCCTTTTTTAAGAAGTTGACTTTTATTACCGCAAAAAGCCTAATGGGGATCGTATTAAGCGTTCATGGCTAAGTTGTAAGCTGAAAAGTAGAAGCATTTTTTTGCAGTATATTCATTGACTTTTCTGATTCCTCTTCCTCGTTCACTAGTGGTTGTACAAGTTTTCCGCATTGCTATCAGGCAGCAAATAAGCACAAAGCTTCTAAAAGCCATTGTGATGCTGTTAGTGCTTATTTCACCATAAAAAAGAATAGAAGCATTGACACATTAATAAATCAGGCTCCTGCCTGCAGAAGAAAGAAGGAGATATTTCAAAACATTGAAGTATTAAACTGTATATTCAGTATAGTAAAACTGCTTGGAAAACAGGGTTTGCCATTTCGTGCCCATGGCACTAATGAATCACTGTACAATTTAAATAACAGTGAAATAAACCATGGGAACTTTCTGTAAATTGTCCTACTTCTGTCGCAGTATGATGTTCCTCTAAAAAATCACCTTGATAAATGCTTTCGGGACAGTGAAATAAGAAAACAGCGATTGACAGGCAGAAAAACATCAGGAAAACGAACATCTGGACGTGGATCTCTTGTAACATTTTTGTCCAGGAAGACAGTGAAAAAAGTTTTTTCAGCAATAGTTCGATGCATGAAAACCCTAATTGTGTCTGAAATCGGAGAGAAACGTTTCAGTATACAGGTTGACTCCACACAGGATATTGGAGTCGTAGATCAAGCAACAGTGGTTGTGAGATATGTAAAAGGTGAAGAAATTAAAGAACGGCTTGTGGCGATTCTTCCCGTTAAAGATGCTACTGGAAAAGGATTTCATGAACTTCTAATGTCCTGTTTTGATGTACTTGGATTAGATTTCCAAAAAATTGCTGGTGAATCATTTGATGGTGCAGCAAATATGAGGAGTGAGTATTTGGGACTACGTGCACAGATCGTAAAAGGTAGTGCCAGATGCAGTCTATATTTGGCGCTATTGTCATATCCTTAACCTGTGTGTCTCAGATTGCTGTCAAGTATTGGAAGCAAAAAATGTCTTTGGTCTCCTAAATCGCTTGGCAACCTTTATTGGAGACTCCCACAAGAGAATGAATATCTGGAAAGATCAACTGAATAAAAGACATGGACAGGAAAAACTTTTAAAGTTGCAAAAACTTGGAGCGACAAGATGGTGGGCAAAAGAAAAGGCCCTTAACTGGATTTTTGGTGAGAAACATTCTCTTTATTTAGACACCCTTGAAGTTTTATATGTAATTTCCCAGAGCAACTTGTTTGATTCAAAAACCACTTCTGAGGCCTCATCCCTTTTTGACAATCTTTGTCAGTTTAGGACTATCTTAACAGCAAACATATTTTTGCAGGTTTTTGATGTTATAGGTCCAGTGTCAAAATATCTACAAACCAGTGGCCTTGATTTCATGGTAGCATGGCAAATGATCGAAAGTGCAGTTGAACAACTGAAAAATATTGATTTCAGCTATCTAAAACAAAAGGCTGAACACTTTGCAATAAAAACAAATGAGTTGATGGATGAAAGTGACGTTCTCAACTCCTTGGAAGTTAAGACTATGCTTCCAGTTCGAAGAGTGTCACGAAAAAAAACGCTTGGCTGGAGAATCTTCACATGATGAGCAACCTGAAGATGAAATGCAATACTTTCGAGCTAGTGTTTTCAGACTAATTCTGGACCAAATCATACAAAGCTTAACAGAGAGGTTTGCAGAAAACAAGCAATTGGTCATGGATTCCCACTGCTTGGATCCTCACACTTTTCATAAAATTCGGACAGATCCCAAAGTGCTAGATGGAGGGGCACTAAAGATAATTTCTCAGTTAGCCAGAGTTAATGAATCTAACAACGGAATTAATACGTTTTGCCAACTTATTTCCTAGCCTTACAGGATGTCTTTCTGAAGATGAGAAACAGAATGTTGAAATAATTGAGGAGGAGGAGGAGGAGGATGATGATGATGACGAAGACAGGATTTCCCCTACCGACAAACTAGTTGGGGTACAAAAGGAAAAAAAGTGTGGTTCTTGCAAGCAGTGATTTCTTTGCTGTCACAAGTTGTTGCTAAAATACAACCTTTATTCTGCAGCTTATGAACATCTTTCAATTACCTATGAGTACCTGTTAACCCTTTCTTTTACGCAAGTAACATGTGAGAGAGCATTCAGCAAGCTGAAAATAATCAAGAACTGACTTCGAGCCACAATGGGACAAGAACTGCTTGATGCCCTAATGCTCATGTCAGTGGAGAGAGATCTTCTGGAACTGGTCCAGTTTCCTGATGTATTAGAAATTATTTGTCAACGTTCTTCCTTGATGAGGTCTTTGCTAACTGTTTGAAGGGGCTTTCTACTTGGTACAGGACCCAGTTTTGGATAGGCATGGGAACATGGTTCTAAGCAAACCTTCTAATGACCACAGCATTCTTTGGTTTGCTTTCTGAAATAGGTTGGTTTGCTATATGGCGTTTTCATAACCCCACAGATCATATTCGTGGTCCGCTCTGGGAAGGGGACAACTTTCACATATAGATTTGGCCCTGGTCAATGATTAACTATTATCCCTGATTTGGTCAGTGACCTACCTGCCATGGGGAATATCAGACCATTCCCCAGTGTCTATGTCTATAGTTTTTCCCACCCTCTTGGAGGAATATGTTGTTCTTCTTGATAAAGCTATAAAAGAACAGGAGCTGTGTGATGCTATATCATCGCTGACTGCGGGCTTAGTGTATCTTGGTCCATATGGCCGATTAGTTTTGCCATGCGTACCTCATAAATACCTTTTTGGAAAATGTGTTTGAGACCGTGAATGCAAGCTGTTTATTCTGTTTCTACGTTTTGATCTGTTTTCCTAATGTATGAGATTTGTACACATTCTGGTTTGTAACCGGTTTATGCAATATTACTTGCTTCTTTACTTTGTTTACTTTTGCAATAAAAAGTATTTAATTATTTTTTTTAATTACTACATTGTATCATATTTGTCTTGCTTCATAACATCAGTCATCCGTTATAAAACCAGGTGGACATGGATGGTGAGCTGATTTGTGGTTCAATGGGCCACTTGACTGGACTTGCCCCCCAGGCCTAATGCTGCCAGCCCTCCCCTGATGTTGGTCCATGTCCTAAACTCACTCTGTGTTTGGGACACATTCCTGGACCCATAAGGATGTCAGGCTTGAAGCAATGGTTGTGTTCATGCAGCTGCTGCTCCCCATAGATGTGAATAGAAAGACCTGCATGTATGGATCACCTATACATCTAGTACAGGCAAAAACATCCCCTACATGGGTGTACATTTAAGTACGTCTGTGTGATTGAGGCCTGGGTGATATATTTATTTATTGATTTACTTATTTTATTAACTTTCAAGGTTGCTTAATATTACATCATATACAGATCACCCCTTTTATCTGCTATGAATGAGTCAAAGTAATTAAAATGTTGCAAAAATAACATTACTACACTGTAATTCTTGACAATACAGACAACATTTTGAGTGCCAATTTACATAGAAGCAAGAGTCCCAATTATAAATGACAGCTGGGACTTGCTTGGGTAAATGTGGCCAGGGAGATAGGGAGGATGGGCAGGGTGCACCACACACATACAGCATTTAGGCACCTTTCACACATGTGGACTGTTCATTTCATCAGTTCAGTCACGTCAAAATGGCAGAAGTATTCATCAGGTTTTCATTATGTTTTCATTAGGTTTTCATCATGTTTTCCTCAAGTTTTCATCAGGTTTTTTCATCAGTGCTCCTCAGTTTTTCATCAGGTTTTCATCAGTGCTCCTCAGTTTTTCATCAGGTTTTCATCAGTGCTCATCAGTTTTTCATTAGGTTTTCATCGGGTTTTCATCAGTGCTCCTCAGTTTTTCATCAGGTTTTCATCAGTGCTCATCAGTTTTTCATCAGGTTTTCATCAATGCTCCTCCAGTTTTTCATCAGGTTTTCATTAGTGCTCCTCAGTTTTTCATCAGGTTTTTATCAGTGCTCATCATTTTTTTTCTTTACATCCACTACCAATGCAAAAACATATGAAAAACTGTCCTGTGTCTGCATGGAAACAATGAGGCACAACTTACCATTAATAAAAGACTAGATAGGAAAATTTAGCTTGAGCTTTTCTAGGTGGTGTAGATACATAAAGCAGAACTATACCCATTGATTTAACGGTTTAAAAAAACTGTTACATTCCTGGAATGCCGGGATTGCTAACTGTGACATTTGCTTGTGTCCTCAACTAAGCTGTCAAACCATCGAATGGCTGGTGTCATAACTGATCACATGTGCAGCACCATGGCTGCTTTCACACTGGGGCACTGAGAGCTTTTGCGATAAAGCGCCGCTAGTTTTAGCGGCACTTTACCATAGTTTTAGCAGCACTTTTCAGCCACTAGCGGGGCGCTTTTAACCCCTGCTAGCAGCCAAAGAAGGGGTAATACCACCCGTGTAGCGCCACTCCTGAAGCGCTTTGCAGGCACTTTGGCAGTGCTGGCCATTGATTTCAATGGGCAGGGCGGTGTATACACCACTGCGCCAAAGATGCTGCTTGCATCCTGCAAGCGCACCATTCCAGTGTGAAAGCACTCGGGCTTTCACACTGGAATTACAGGAGAGGTGCTTTACAAGTGTTTGCAGGCACTATTTTTTGCGCTAAAACACCTGTAAAGTGCCTCAGTGTGAAAGTGGCCTTAAGGATAGGAGGGCATAAGGTGGATATAAACTCTCACATATACCCAGTGAAGTGAACAGCCTCAGATGATACAGAGGGATGAAACAAATCCTCCTACATAAGTTTTAAATGTATATCTGCTGTCTTCAGCTTTATATATTCTTTAGAAGTTCATATCATGTTAGAGATTTTCTCTTCCTGTTCAACACTGAGTGTGAAGTCACACACCTCCCCTCCACATAGGCAGAGACAGGCAGAGACTTGCATAGCTGTCCTGTGACAAAGCAAGCTGTCTGCTAATATATTTATAGCAACCTCCCCTGACACAAAATTCAGGCTGGTTTTATCTCCTGTGTCGGAGAACTTGTCAGAAGTTATCATGCCAATAACAGAAAAATGGAGCAGGAGAAAGACCAAGGACTTAGTACTTTGAAGAAAGATAAGAATATATATATATGTGCCTAGGTCAGATTTCATGAATCGGGTTTACATCTACTTTATTTAGACTTTAAGGCTGTCAGCAGATTGACCTCAACAAATTTGGCAGTGCCTAGAAATAAAGAGCAACTGAGCATGTGCAAAGCAGGGTTAGACAGTGTATTACTGTTTTTTAAACAGTATAAACACTTTTTTTAATGTTTACATAGCTATACCTGCAAAAGGGGTCAGCAAGAAGTGATCTAGCAGGGCTTTTCTGACTAAGGCAGGCCTCTTTCAAATGGGTGTTCCGTATGTCTGTTTTTCCTCAGTCTGTTAACGGATGTAAAAGGACACCAATTTATTTCTATGGGCAAGCGGATGTTAGCGGATGTTAGCGAATGTTAGGGGATGTTAGTGAATGATTATGATCATCTGCTGACATCCGCTGTCATTAACATCCATATTTTGAAATAGAAGAAAGCCCTATTTTTCTTCTGTTAAAAAGACGGAATGGACGGTTAGCAGATGACATCCGTTTATATCCGATCTGCTGATATCCGTTTTTCTGCAAAATATAAGGCCTTTCTTCGAGATGTTGGACTTCTTAAGAAATGTGATGGACTTAAGACTGTAAGGATCAAATTGTCTTTAATACCTTAGTTGGACAAAAGTTGACCTAATGATAGACTCCTATTGAACAGTGGTAACACACATGGATCTAAGTATTGTATATCTCCTGTACTGACCTAATTGGAATTAATCTATTACCATATTACCATTATTTATTACAGTACCAGCTCCAACATTTCTGATGCAAAGGCGGAGGTGGAAGTGTGATCTGTGGAAACTAATCTAGATCCAGATGCTGAGATGGGAGGCGTAGCACCTGAACAGAGTCCAAAACAAGCAGCGTCTGTCCAAGCATCCTCTCATCCTGCAAGAAGGACCACTCAAGAAAGAGAACCTGTGCCTGTAAGAATCCTATAAAAAAAGCCCCAATATAAAATGTTAAAATAGGCAAATGTTCAAAATAATTTCACACTCTAAAGATTTGTCCTGTTCGAACCATCAGTTCCAGAACCTCTTAATGGCATAGAGGGCAATACAATCTTGACATGGAATCAGCAATGATGTCGTTCAGGGAGGAAATGAGGGCGATGAGGAGGGCTGACTCTATGGATCCATTTGCTGAACTAACATATCCAGATGCTACATTTCTTCAAAACCTGTATCATCATATTAGTCAAACCCCCCACCCCCCAAAAAATGGAGGTTCAAATGGCCATCTTTAGCTTTACAGGTTTATGTGTTATGCCCCGTACACACGATCAGTTTTTCCGTCAGGAAAACCGTGGTTTTTTATTCAGCAGGAAAACTGCTCAAACTTGTGTTGCATACACACAGTCACACAAATTTTTTCTGAAGTTCCGAACGTCAAGAACGCGGTGACGTACAACATATACGACGAGACAAGAAAAATTAAGTTCAATAGGCACATTTGCTTGATTCTGAGCATGTGTATGTTTTTCGCGTCGCAATTGCATACAGACGAGCGCGATTCCCCATAGGAACTTTTCCTGTCACGAAAATTGAGAACCTGCTCTCAATCTTTCCTTGGCAGGAATTCTGACAGAAAAATTTTGATGGAGCATACACACGGTCGGAATTCCTGACAAAAAGCTCACATCACACTTTTCTTGTCTGGAAAACTGATTGTGTGTACGAGGCATAAGAGCTGTAATGGCTGGAGATCCCATGCCATGTTTAATTTATGTTGGTCAGTAGGGGTGAGCCGAACACCCCCCGGTTCGGTTTGCATCCAGAACATGCGAACGGACCGATAGTTCATGCAAACTTTCAAACCCCGTTAAAGTCTATGGGACTATGGGGCCACCCGGAACATGTGACTGTGACGTCATGAGAAGCCTATATAAACCGAGCGCACCGCAAGACCCAGCATTACAGCGGAAGGAAGCGACGAGTCAACATCGAGGATGAGAAGAGAGAAGAAGAAGGCGACGGGAAGACCGGCCCCTCCACTAGCAAAAGAGCTGGAAGAAGATAGTGGAGGGGCCGGCAGAAGGACAACGGATAGCCGGATGAGACGACGGGGAAGACCGGGCCTCCGCTAGCAAAAGAGCTGGAAGAAGATAGCGGAGGCCCGGCGGAAGAAAGAACCGGAGAGCGGGAGAAGAAGAAGGCGACGGAGAAGACCGGGCCCCGCTAGCAAAAGAGCTGGAAGAAGATAGTGGAGGCCCGGCAGAAGGAAGAAAGAACCGGAGAGAAGGAGAAGAGGGAAGAAGGCGACGGAGAAGACCGGGCCCCGCTAGCAAAAGAGCTGGAAGAAGATAGCGGTGGCCCGGCAAAAGGAAGAAAGAACCAGAGAGCGCGGCGACGACACCGGAGACCCCCGGAGTCGGAAGAAGACCCCCGGAGCTGTGTAATAAATTACTTTAAAAAGCTGTGTTGTGTTTTTTTATTGACATTTTTTTCCACCAGGTGAATGGGTAGGGGTACGATGTACCCCATACCCATTCACATAGGGTGGGGGGCCGGCATCCTGGGGCCCCCTTATTAAAGGGGGTCTCCCGGATTCCGATAAGCCCCCTCCCGCAGACCCCGACAACCAACGGCCAGGGTTGTCGGGAAGAGGCCCTGTCCTCATCAACATGGGGACAGGGTGCTTTGGGGTGGAGGGGCCGCAGGTCGCCCCCCTGCCTCAGAGCACCAAACCCCCCCATGTTGAGGGCATGCGGCCTGGTACGGTTCAGGAGGGAGGGGGGCCGCTCTCTCGTCCCCCCCTCTTCCCCTGCAGCCTGCCAGATTGCGTGCTCGGATAAGGGTCTGGTTTGGATCTTGAGGGGGACCCCCACGATGATTTTTCAGCTTGGGGGGTCCCCTTCAAATCCATACCAGACCCAAGGGCCTGGTATGCTTCTGGAGGGGGAACCCATGCCGGTTTTTTCTTTAAAAATTGGCACGGAGTACCCGCACAGGATTCATACCAAACACAGTGCCTGGTATTGGCGGGAATCCACGTCGGATCTCCGTCTACCGGCAATGCGTGTCGCTCATTGTGAAAGGAAAAACAACATTTTTCCTTTCCCGATGACGAGACAGCTCGGTGCTGGCTCCCGCGACGGGGCTCATAGGGTGTCAATCTCACCACTAGAAGAGGCGAGATTGACACAATATCGGCGGCATCTACTGTACAAAGTCAGGGACCCTTGGATCTGGTATGCATTGATTTCCTTTGTCTGGAGCCTGATCTGAGTGGACAAGGGAATGTTCTGGTAGTAACCGACCATTTCACTAGATATGCTCAAGCATTCCCAGTAGGCTGATAAGGAAGTTATTAGACTTGCTAGGCATCAAGAAAACCAGGACAACTCCGTACCACCCACAAGGTGATGCCCAGCCTGAAATATTTAATCGGACACTGTTAAATATGCTAGGGACTTTGAGTGCAGAGAAGAAGCAACATTGGAGCAAACACATAGCTGCTATCGTGCATGCCTATAATAGCACGACCAGTGATGCTACTGGGTACTTCCTATACAGACTGATGTTCGGGCGGGAAGCGCGATTACCAATGGATTTGGCCTTTGGCACTTCCTTGGATCATACCTCAGCAGCCTCCCACAAGGGTTACGTAAATCGGCTGAGACAAAGTTTAAGGATGGGAAAAGGTAAAATGGCGCAAATATAGTTCTGGCATAATGATCATAAAAATAAGTCTAAATGTCAGTAAGTGGAGTATGCACCAGCGGCAGCTACCATAAGCAGAAGCAGGTTCTGGAAGATATAATGAGGAAAGGAAGGTGCGCCAAACGAAGTGCAGTGTTCCCTGCTGACACTGCAGACCTGCCTTCAGTTTTTCCTCCATCTGGGACCCACATCTCTCCGCGGACTGCCATTGATGACACCAGACCTATTCAATCTTCTACATTGATATGCCTTATAAATTTCATCACCTTGTGAGTAGCCATTTGGCTGTTTTTATTATTTGCCATTAAATACTTTATTACTGCACTTAGTTTGGCGCACCTTCCTTTCCTCAAAGTTTAAGGATGGCATACGAGAAAGCTTGGGCGACTTCTGATCAAAGAGGAGTAAGGAATAAGTGGAGCTTTGACCTCAAGGTCCGGATACATGATCTACAACCAGGAGACAGGATGCTGTTGTGGAATTTTGGTGTCCCGGGAAAACATAAGTTGGCTGACGAAAGAAGATCACAGCCATATGTGATATGTAAACAGCTGCCTGGCTTACCAGTGTATCAGATCAAACCAGAAGGAAGTGTGGGCCCTTTAAAGACATGGCACAGAAATCATCTATTGCCCCTCTCTGAAGCAGTCCGTTTGCCCCCCACATTGGAATCTCATGAGACCCCTTCAGCCTCCCATACCCCCGGACCAGTTACTAGGTCTCAGGCAACCATGTTAGACGAGGGGGATGGCAGAATTGAGAACGTACCCAGTGAAGCCGAAGAGATGGAACTTGATTGGTTGTGGTCATCTCAAGGGCCGGAATCCCTGGATGTTACCCCATTGCCATCTGAAGATACTTTGAATCCGGAGGCTTTTGTGTTCATGCCACACCCTACTCTCACTGAGGAATGGGAAGATGCTTTAGATTCCTTCCAAACAGAAGATCACAGAGAACCCACATCCCTTCCTGTAGCTGATCTGGATGTTTCTGGAACCGCAGGATTAAATACACCTAACCAAGATGTGAAAATCAGTGCAGATGATACAGAAGTAGCTGGATCTATTACTTTGGATGTACAAACCTCAATGCGACAGAGAGAGAGAAGAGTCATTCAGCCTCCAAAAAGACAGACTTATACTCAGATGGGTGAATGTTCTGAAGAAACTGTTTATACTGCAAGAAGGACATTAGATGAGGCTGGTCCCTCCACTGTACATTTGGTGGAGGGCAGGATTAGCTCCCTGGCACAGCTAGACAGGTCACCCCCATTAATGTGACCTGTAGACAGGACAATCCCCCTTCCAAAGCATGGTGGGAGATTCCCTTGTCGGATTCTTTTATAACGGTAAACTGTGTTCCCCATGTATGCTAACCAAGTTCTCTTGCAGGAATTGTTGATATCTTTGGGGACCAAAGACTTTAAGTGGGGGGAGTGTGTAGCTGGGTGTCACGTTATGGTGTTCATGAGAGACTATATTCCACCAAGTGAATCCGGATCTCCTTTGGTCTCCTATTGGATGATCTGCTGACTATTGCTTGACTATGAGTGGGGAAGAGCATGGTGGGATTCGTGGTATAGGGAGAATTGGACTCCAATGGCAAGGATACTGCACAGACTACTATACCCACAGTGCAACTGAACATCCATCGTGCATTGCATGGTGCAAGGTCTGCTGGGGATGGATTATTTAAGGGGAGGAGGAGCAACGTGCAGTCTTTTTGGACATCGCCCGCCCAGCAACTTGGAGCCTGGTCGGGCCTAACCTGTTGGTCTAGGCCGGAGAGTCTGGGCCTACTGAGCTGGAGAAAGCCTGCTGGTCGGAGAAGGAGAGAGAGACCTCATCCAGAGAGCTTGCTGACATCTCGGAGTTCCCAAGAGTCGAGTCACCTTCACCTGTGCATCGGTTGTCCGGAAGATCAGAGACTACGGGTGACCGGGAGTTCGTGTGCTGGAGTCTAGCAGCGGGATCGGTTAAACAGATTGGTCTGGTTGGGTGAGAGAGCACTTGCTCAGGACTCTTAAACTGTTTGCTAGGCCTTCGCATAGAGCTCGCCGCCATTACCGCAGTGTGTTGCGCAGTTAGAATTGGCGCCTAGTTGCTTGTGACTTTAGGCCCTAAAACTATAGCAGGATCACAGCTAACGGTGGACACCCCTTTTGGATTACAAATATAAAAGTGCACCAACGTTGCTAGCGAAGATCCCTCCTATCGGAATAACTGTGTGTGTGTGAGGTAGTCAGGCCTGACTGTAACTCACGGAGACATTGTTTGGGCGCCATACTGCCCACGAGGGGAAAGCTTGCGAGTGTAGTTCTTTTAAAGACATTTTAGAGTGTATAAGATTTGTATATCTAGATATCAGTTACATTGGGCATAACTTTGACTTTGCAGGGCCCTGCATATGTAAATGCTTGTCTGTTAACCTAACCTCTTTTATATCTAGTAAAGATATTTTATGGTTAAGCAAACACGTTGTGTGGAGTATTAACTGTCCCGGAGAGAGAGAATGCCAGCACAGGTACTCTAGTTCTGAATGTTGAATGTATACTGCGTTGTGGTTTTCATTACTAGTAGGTTTCACAATCTCATTTGCTTAACCGCTGTACCAGTGGAGGGTCAGAGCCAGTTTATTGGGGGTTGACAGCAGTAAGGTACAGGCCCAAATTAATACCAGCAGCTCTCTTAACTGGAGGTGTGCTACATTAATAATAGAAAAGGAATAGTCTGCAGTCAGCTTTACGTGCACACTGTGCCCAGTATACAGTACATTGACTTAATATACTGCAGGTTAGCTCAATCAACTGCCTTATTCTATTATTAGTAATAGAAAAGGAATATGGTCTGCTTCCGGTGCCAACGTGCGAAACTCTTCCCACTGGAAACAAGACAAAGCATCCGCTAATTTGTTGTCAACCCCGGGGATATGTACCACATAGATAAAAGCATTTATCCACCAACAGCTTAGCACAAGATATCGTAACAATCTGATCACAGGTGGGGAAGACGCTGAGATATTGTTGATCGCCGACACCACCCCCATGTTATCACAATTGAACCGAACTTTTTTGTTCCTGAGAGTCTCACCCCAGAGCTCCACTGACAGTACAATGGGAAATAGTTCTAGCAGCACCAAGTTCCAAAAGAACCCAGCCTCCCGCCATGTCTCCAGCCATGACTCAGCACTCCAATGTCCTTGACAATAGGTGCCATACCCCAAAGATCCCGCAGCATCTGTAAACAGGAGCAAATCATCATTGCTGACCAGCCCCGATTGCCACAGCGAGTGGCCATTGAAGGATTTCAAGAATGCATCCCAGATCCTCAGATCGTCCTGCAACTCTCTGGTCAGCTGGACAAAATGATTAGGAACCTTTACCGTGGATGTGGCCGCCTACAGAAAATGTGACCCATGGGAATAATCCTACACGCAAAATTCAGTTTTTCCTTCAAATGAATCTTCCGCTTCCCACTCGCCAGACTCACCTTCCACCGCAGGGTCACCAATTTGTCCTCCGGCAACCTACACTCCATGGCCATGGAATCATTCCAGCAACACCCCGCAACAGCGGGACTCCGGAGGACCAACGCACAGGAAGTCATTCAAATAATTGATGACCGAGTTCACCCTCGCGACCTCCCTAACCGCCCATTCAAAGAACAAACTAAAAGCCTCAAACAGGGCACAGGAAATTGAAGAACCCATTGGAAGCCAACGATCTACAAAATAAGACCCCTGCCAACAACACCCTAACAAGTGCAAACTTTGGGGATGGACTGGTAGCAGCCTGAATGCTGATTCAACATCGGTCTTTGCCATGAGGGCACCCCTACCGTACTTCCTAAGCCACGAGATGGCTGCATCAAATGATTTATAGGTAACCGCACAAATTTGCGGTTCAATACCATTGTTAACAGAGCCGCCCTTGGGGTAAGACAGATGATGAATAATCCGAAACTGCCCCCGCTCCTTCTTTGGAATCACTCCCATTGGGGAAACTACCAACCCAGGCAACGGCGGAGCAGTAAATGGGCTGGACATCCCCCCTGGAAAAAACTAACTTGTAGCTCTGGAGGAAGCCATCAACTTCATCCATAGACTAATATCCTTGTGATCCCACCTAATAGAGGGACAAATGGCCTTCCGCTGACAAAATTGTTCGTCATATCAAAGCCACGACTCCCATACACCCTGTGAGCTTCACTAATGGCCTCCAGGTAGCAAAATAAAGCCGAACAATTCTCGAGGGCTTTTTCCCCAATCATGCTAGCAAATATCGCAAACGCATGCAACCAATTTGCAAACGTATGCGGAATAAGCCTATAACGTCGCTTCTCCTCCTCCTTTTTTTTGCTCTTGTCCGGCTTCACTCGATCGAGATAAAAAATTTCCAACGGGAGCAGTGAAAAAAATTCCACAAACTCATCCTTCCAAATTTTGTCCCGCACCTCCTGCTTCAAATGTGCCCCAAGTGGTCCCTCAAAGTACACATAAACCTCACACCGCGCCACATTTGCCAAGCACACCTTCTCCCCATCCTTGTCCTTCTGTGGCACCACCGCAGCTGATCCCACAACGTCCTTATCCATCTGCGTCCCTGCGACCCCTGTCACCCGGAACCTTTTGCGGAAGGTCAACAGTTACTGGGGGCGCCCTAACTACTACGGGGGGGACCCAAGGCCTAACCGGCCCTGAAACCTGCGAAGTTCTACCCTCTAACCTGCGCAGCAGCTCCCTTAATGAATCCCATAATCCCCCTTCCCCCATGGGACCCTGCACATCACACCCTCCCCCATCACCAGACACAGGAGACAATACAGGCATGCAAACAGTTGTAGCAGACACAGTGGACTTACCAGGCTGCAGCGGGCAAGAAGACCCTCCAGCCGGCGGTCCCGACACCCTCGCGGCCTCCCGGGGATCCTCGGCCAGCTCACCATCCTCACTGCTGCTGGATGGCACCGCCGCCTGCCCGTGTGGCCGCCGCCGCTCCTCTCCCGTTCTTCCGCAACCCCTGGACACTGCTGGCAAGGTGGTCGGTGGAGGGCTGACGTGCCCTCGAGGGCTCAGTCCTCCATCACTGCTGCCGTCACTGATGATGTCATCATCCTGCGCCGCCGCCGCAGCCAGTGCACAGGCACCGCTCCGACTAACCCTCACAGGCCCCGACTGATGCTTCCTGTAGGCCGCAGAGCCTTCTCCACGAGGCGCAATGGCGCTGCCACGAGGCGGGCCGCAGGCCGCGGAAGGGGAAAGGCCGGCGCCACTGAACGTCTCTCCTGCGCCGGGCTGCCCCCCGACCGGAGTATCGCCAGAGGAGGCAGCCGCATGAACCTGGGCTCAAACGACGACGGAGGGAACTAGCCTGGAGGCATGGTGAGTGTCCCCTCCTCCAGGGCTTTGCCGTAGACAGGGATTCCTCCCAGGCCCCCAGCCAGCAGGAGCGGGGGTTTGCTTAGCAGGGGGGCCTGAAGGGGCACAACTGGGACTCCCAAGCCGGGATGAGCCCTGGGGGTGTTCTCAGGGCTAAAGTGCCCTGGAGGCCTGGACCTCTGAGCACGCGTAGAGGCAGGCTGCAGCGTGGGGGGGCCTGCCTCACCCCCTGCAGAGAAGAGGCAATCTGACTCTGTAGCCAGTCAGTGCCATGCAACTCCACAGCAGCTCTAAGCTGCCTGAAAAGCTGATCTAAATCACTCATTGCCCTATCTATTGCAGGGAAAAATGCAGATACTGGCTACACGGACAACTTTCCACCACGATTCTTCCCCAGACTGCTGACCCCAGCTCCTTCTCTCTCCT
The DNA here is from genome assembly GCA_029206835.1 of Rana muscosa. Classification (NCBI taxonomy): domain Eukaryota; kingdom Metazoa; phylum Chordata; class Amphibia; order Anura; family Ranidae; genus Rana; species Rana muscosa. The sequence goes on from JARGYO010005562.1 coordinate 4,662,952, forward strand.
GGATTATCTATACCACTCCTCCCCATCTAATCCTGCCTACCAATCAGTTAGGAACAGTTATTTCCTCAAACACCACCCTTTTTCTTAACCTATTCCTTTCTGTAAGCTACTTACACCCTGTCATGTTTGTCCTACATCTCCATTTCACTACGGCTGCGTACATGTCTTGTCACATCATTCCAAAATCTGGCAGAAGCCATTGCTCTCAAGCACAAAATTGCAGCAAAGACCCAGGAACACACAGGAAGAATACTGTGAGACACACTGGTGTTGATTTACTAAAGACGAATAGACTGTGCATTGTGCAAAGTGCAGTTGCGCTCTACAAGCGCAGTTGCTCCAGAGCTTAGTAAATTAGATAAAGCTTCACTTTGCAAAGAATACCCAATCACGTGCAAGGAAAAAAAAAGACAGCATTTTTACTTGCACATGACTGGATGATGAAAGTCAGCAAATCTTCTGCTCATTTGCTAAGCTCTGAAGCAACTGCTCTTGCAGATTGCAACTGCAATTTGCTAAGTGCTCAGTCTTTTTGCCTTTAGTAAATTAACCCCACTGAGTCACCCACTGAGACCACAAAGCAGCATGAGAAGCACAAGACATGTTGGGGGAAAAGCAAAGTGTCTTGGAAAATTTCCATAACTCATGAAAAATTATGTAAAACGTGTGTACGAGGCAATATAGTTACATAGTTACATGGTTAGTCAGGTTGGAAAAGACACAAGTCTATCTAGTTCAACCAATAAAAAAAAAAGAAAAAGAAAAAAAAATCATACAATTCCATATACACAATTCTATGCCCACAATTGATCCAGAGGAAGGCGAAAAACCCCAGCAAAACATGCTCTAATTTGTTACAGCAGGGGGAAAAATTCCTTCCTGATCCCCCGAGAGGCAATTGGATTTTCCCTGGATCAACTTTACCTATAAATGTTAGTACCCAGTTATAGAATCCAGACCTTTTTAAAGCAATCTACTGAGCTGGCCAGAACCACCCCCTGAGGGAGTCTATTCCACATTTTCATAGCTCTTACTGTGAAGAAACCTTTCCATTATTGGAGATGAAATCTCTTTTCCTCTAGATGTAAAGAGTGCCCCCTTGTCATCTGTGATGACCTTAAAGTGAACTATATAGATACCTTTTGTATTTGTACATGTTGATCATATCCCCCCTTAAGCCCTTCTCGTGAGAGAATACATTCAGTTCCTCTAATCCAGTGTTTCTCAACTCCAGTCCTCAAGGCGCCCCAACAGGTCATGTTTTCAGGCTCTCCATTGTTTTGCACAGGTTATTTGATCAGTTTAACTGCTTTAGTAATTCCCACAGCTGTTTCATCTGAGGGAAATCCTGAAAATATGACCTGTTGGGGCGCCTTGAGGACTGGAGTTGAGAAACACTGCTCTAATCTATCCTCATTGCTGAGCACCTCCATGTTCTCCCGATATCCTTTTTGAGAACTGGTGCCAAAACTGAACTGCATATTCCAGATGAGGTCTTACTAATGATTTGAACAGGGGCAAAATTATATCTCTCTCTCTCTGGAGTTCATACCTCTCTTAATAGAAAGGACTTTGCTCGCTTTGGAAACCGCAGCTTGGAATTGCATGTTATTATTAAGCCTATGCTCTACCAAAACCCCCAGATCTTTCTCCACTATGGATCCCCCAAGTTTTACCCCCCCTAGTATGTATGATGCATGCATATTCATAGCCCTCAAGTGCATAACTTTACATTTATTGACATTAAACCTCATTTGCCACACAGTTGCCCAAATAAACAGTGCATTGAGGTTGGCTTGTACTGTACGTTGAAGAAATTCCTGTAACAACATGGGCCCTATTCTGTCTTCCTAGTGGAACCTGTTCCTACAGAAGTTACACCATAGACAGATTGACGAAGCCAGATGTTATCACACACAGACATTGCAAGACATTATTTATAAGGTTTACAAGAGTAAATAAAGAGCATCCAAATTCAAAATATTTTAACTTTTGAATTAGAACCCCAACCACTTTCCATTGTTTTCTGTGTCCCCGATGGGGAGTTTTCTGATTCCTGATTGTCACCAGGCCTAAAAAGTGAGGGATAATAACAATATTCAGTTGTCACAAAAACAGGAATAGAGAGGACATCAGGAGCATTTTCTTCTAACGTTCTGTTGTGTCTACAAATTATGAAGTGATGAAAAAAGTTAGCATTTTCTTACACAGTGCTATGCATGAATACAGGAAAATAGGCCATGTTGCTATTATTGAAAATGCTAACACCTAATAGCTTCCAGATTTGCACAACTAAAGCATCTGTTTCCTGATGACTGCAGCCTTCTGGATAAGACCTGTTTTTTTTTTTACTTTGCTGTCTCCTCAAATAACTAGGAAAAGGTTAAAACAAGTCAGCTCGGGAGGCAGATGTGTGGATTTCAGGCAAAGGACAAGTGAAATAACTAGTCAATATCTTACCACTGCAAACTGTTTTTTAAAGTCCATCATGGGACTCTACAAGGCACAGAGGTATACATGGTGCACAGAAGATGTTCTGATAAGTCAAATTTTATTCATAGGTAAATTTTTGAAAAATTCTCTTTATTACATGTACTTGAAAAAGTATTCATACCCCTTGAAATTTGCCATGATTTGTCATGTTACAACCAAAAACGTAAATGTATTTTATTAGGTATTTATGTGATAGACCAACACAATATGGCACATAATTGTGAAGTGGAAAGAAAATGATAAATGTTTTTCATTTTTTTTTTTGCAAATAAGTTGTATTCAGCCCTTTTACTCTGATACCCCTAACTAAAATCTAGCGGAACCAATTGCCTTCAGTCACCTAATTAGTAAATAGAATGCATCTGTATGCAATTTTATCTCAGTATAAATACAGCTGTTCTGTGAAGCCCTTGGAGGTTTGTTAGAAAACCTTAGTGAACAAACAGCATCATGAAGGCCAAGGAACACACCTGACCGGTCAGGGATAAAGTTGTGGAGAATTTTAAAGCAGGATTAGGTTAGGTAACGGCACCCCAAGTATGAAAGGGGCTAACGCCGTTTAGGATATTCCCTCCCTGGACACACATCCACTGCCGATCCTCCACAGTCAGGCGACCCATAGGATTAATCCTTCCAAACATACGAGACAAACACTCTGTATGAAGTTCCAAAACAGGGAATGAATTTATTACAAGCACAAGGTAACACATTTCTCTTCAAAACCCTTCCCTCCCATCCTTGGGGAACAGAGCGGGTTAAACTGTCCAATGACAATGGTCATACAGGTCAGGTGTGTTCAAACTTCTCTTTCAGTAAACAGTCTTAGCAGGAGGGGTGATTCCCCCCCTCCTCACAGAAAGACACTTAAACATCCCATAATAGGCAGCCAGACGGTCTACCAGCTCCAATCCACATCATCACAGTAGCAGACTTAATTACCACAAGCCACAATAGACAATAGAATGCAATCACACCCCATCACAGCAAATATTACACAACAGCTCACACACAATATACACCCAATATATACCATGTATATACAGCATTGAATATGACTATCACAGATCATGGTGGGGTTCTCATTCCCCCTGTGCCCCAAGTGACCCCTGTCACAGGTTATAAAAAAATATCCCAAGCTTTGAACATTTTACGGAGCACTGTTCAATCTATCATCCAAGACATGGCCGTCCACCTAAACAGACAGGCTGGGCAAGGAGAGCATTAATCAGAGAAGCATCCAATAGGCCCATGGTAGCTCTGAAGGAGCAGCAGAGATCCACAGCTCAGGTGGGAGAATCTGTCCACAGGACAACTATTATATTAGTTGTGCACTCCACAAATCTGGCCTTTATGGAAGAGTGGAAAGAAGAAAGCCATTGTTGAAAGAAAGCCATCAGAAGTTCTGTTTGCAGTTTACGAAAAGCCATGTGGGGGGACACAGAAAACATGTAGAAGAAGGTGCTCTGGTCAGATGAGACCAAAATTGAACTTTTTGGCCTAAAAGCAAAACGCCATGTGTGGCAGAAAACTAACACTGCACATCACCCTGAACACACCGTGGTGGCAGCATCATATTATGGGGATGCTTTTCTTCAGTAGGGACAGGAAAGCTGGTCAGAGTTGATGGGAAAATGGATGGAGCCAAATACAGAGCAAACTTAGAAGAAAACCTGTTAGATTCTGCAAAAGACTTGAGACTGGGGCGAAGGTTCACCTTCCAGCAGGACAACGACCCTAAACATACAGCCAGAGCTACAATGGAATGGTTTAGATCAAAGCATATTCATATGTTAGAATGGCCCAGTCAAAGTCCAGACCTAAATCCAATTGATAATCTGTGGCAAGACTTGAAAATTGCTGTTCACAGACACTCTCTATCCAAATCTGACAGAGCTTGAGCTATTTTGCAAAGAAGAATGGGCAAAAATGTCACTCTCTAGATGTGCAAAGCTGGTAGAGAAATACCAAAAAAGACTTGCAGCTGTAATTGCAGTGAAATATGGTTCTACAAAGTATTGAGTCAGGGGGGCTGAATGAAAATACACACCACACTTTTCACATATTTATTTGTAAAAACATTTTGAAAACCATTTATCATTTTCCTTCCACTTCACAATTATGTGCCACTTTGTGTTGGTCTATCACATAAAATCTTAATAAAATACATTTACATTTCTGGTTATGTAGCACTGCGCCCTTGGGGGTTGCTTAGAATTTCATCTGCGCCACTTTGACCCTGTAAACTTTCCAGCCCTCCTGACACTCTAAGTTCAGACATGTTGTATGTACCTTTAAATAAGGGCCGGTTCACACAGGGGCAACACGACTTCAACGCGACTTCCAGAAGCAACTTCAGACACGACTTGAGCATGAATCACAGCGAGACTTGGAGGAGACTTCAGGAGACTTGGAGGAGACTTCAGTGCAACTTGTGGTCATTAACAACACGACTTGAAGTAAATTCCTTGTGGCTTCTGGGTAAATTCCTTTCTGCTTCCTGTAAAGTTACCTTCAAAATGAACAGTGATCATCAGACTTCTAAGCGACTTCCATTGAAATCAATGGGTACAAGTTGCCTACAGGTCGCCTAGAAGTCTGATTGAAGTAGTACAGGAACCTTTTTTGAAGTCTGAGCGACTGCAGTCGTGTACATTAAAACATCTCCATTCACTTCAATTAGTTTTAAAAATAGAGCGACTTGGGGCAACTCGGGGTGACCTGAAGTCTGTCCTGAGTCTCCCCTGTGTGAACCGGCTCTAATACACCAACACAATACAGATTGATTAGCTCTCTCTGATTTAACTTGTTCAAAGGGAAAGTCATAAAACAGGGTATAAAGCCTCGTACACACGACCGAGTTTCTCGTTGTTAAAAACACGTTGTTTTTCTCGACGAGATTCTTGTTAACCTTGACGAGTTTCTCGTCAAGCTTTCCATGCGTACACACTGACAATTCCAAATCTCATCGTTGTTCTGCGCGGTCACGTCCAGCACGCACGACGGCAGTATAAAGGGGAAGATCGATTTCCCTGGCGCCACCCCTTGGGCTGCTTTTGCTGATCTCGTGTTACCGCGTGTGAAGTAAAAGTTTGGGAAGAGACGATTCGCGCTTTTCAGTCTTCGTGCTTTCAGTTTGTTTTCTGCGGTTCAGTTTGTGCTTGTGGGTTCGTATCTTGTCTTTCAGGGCATGTAGGCAGGTCGTATCTGTTTTACAGTGCGTTCTTGCCAGTTTGTTTCTGAATTTCAGTTCGTTCTTCATAGGCCTTGCTGTTCTAAAGTGCGTTCTGTTCTGTACGTTCTGATAAGACGATCGTGTCCTAGCCATGTCACGGGTACGTTCTCATCGTCGAGTTCGTGCTGTGCGGGCGCTTGGTGTTGGTCTGCTTGTTTTGGACCAAGACGAGTCCATGAACGGGGTGAGGAGGAGTTCATGGACCAAGAATTGGTCGCTCCAGCGGGACCAATTCTGCCATATGCCTCTGCTGCGGGAGATCGTCGAGAATAATCCTGAGGACTACAGGAATTTTCTGCGGATGTCTGACCCCGTTTTTCAGCATCTGTTGGCTTTGGTGTCCCCCTATATTACCAGGCAGGACACCGTTATGCGGGAAGCCATCAGTGCTGAGCAGAGGCTCATCGCCACGTTACGTTACCTGGCGACAGGGAGAAGTCTTCAGGACTTGAAGTTCACCACAGGCATCTCACCCCAGGCTCTGGGCCTCATAATCCCAGACACCTGTTCTGCCATTATCCAAGTCCTGCAGGAGGACTATATTAGGGTAAGTTTTCTCCATTAACATCACATTTTATGTATTTCATGTATGCTAATGTATTGTATTTCTTTCATCCTTCCCTAATTACCATGATTGTAATATGCTGAGAATGTCCCCTTTGTCCTCATGCATGCTGGAAGCTTTTAAATGCCACTTTTTTCTCCTCCATGCATATTTCCCTTCACTAACCTCTCCATCAGTGGCGGCTGTTGCTCCAAATGTTTGGGGGGCCACCCCCAAATTATATATATAAACTTCCTCCATTTTTGCGACTGTGCCTATTAAACGCCACCAGTTTGCCCCCTCCAATGCATCCATTTTGCCCCCTCCAATGCAGCCAGTTTGCCCCCTCCAATGCAGCCAGTTTGCCCCCTCCAATGCATCCATTTTGCCCCCTCCAATGCAGCCAGTTTGCCCCCTCCAATGCAGCCAGTTTGCCCCCTCCAATGCATCAATTTTTCCCCCTCCAATGCAGCCAGTTTGCCCCCTCCAATGCAGCCAGTTTGCCCCCTCCAATGCATCAATTTTGCCCCCTCCAATGCAGCCAGTTTGCCCCCTCCAATGCATCCATTTTGCCCCCTCCAATGCAGCCAGTTTGCCCCTCCAATGCAGCCAGTTTGCCCCCTCCAATGCAGCCAGTTTGCCTCCTCAAATGCAGCCAGTTCCCCCCCCCCCGCCCTGCACTTACCTTCTTCTGGTCAGCGCCATCCTTCTTCTCTCCTTGATGTCTTCTCCTGCCCTCGATGTTGCATCAGCCAATCATGTTACCGGTAAACAGACTTGGTGAACATGATTGGCAGAGGAGCCTGTCAGTGTTTACCCAAGGAATGCCCCCCCCCTGCGTCCCCTGGTTAACTTTTATGAAGCCAATTACATCCCTCAGGCTGTAATCGCCAAGCCTATTTGCCCCCTGTCTCTGATAGGCAATTTTCACCCCAAAAATGCCGCAGTTATTCATATGGCCGTCGCTCAACAGGGGCCATCCACCTGAATAGTGGGCGGCATTGACAATACATAGGTTAATGCAAGGCATGAACCTATGTATTGTTCTGAGTGACGGGCGCAGGAGAGAGGGGGCAGTGCTCCAGCGCCCACTCTGGACGCACCGCCACTGCAATGCTATCCTGTGGCCAAACACATCTACCCCCCCCCCCAAATTTGGTTATAATGGACCATCAGAGGGGGTGATGAATATGATACTTGAGCCTTCCATTATACTATTAAAAAACACATTAAACTGAGATTTTTATTGATGTTGGCCTCGCATGTATTTTATTATAATCTGCTTGCAATGTTATGTGCAAAAGTACTAATATATTTTTATCTTGTTTGACTCCACAGCTTCCTTCCACGCCACAGGAATGGCAGACTGTGGCATCGGAGTTTGCCATGCGGTGGGACTTCCCCAACTGCGGTGGAGCCATTGAAGGTAGGGCACGTCCGCATCATGCCGCCACCCCGTTCTGGGTCCTACTTCTTCAATTACAAGAGGTTTCATAGCATTGTGCTGATGGCGGTGGTGTCAGCACGGTATGAATTCCTCTATGTGGATGTGGGGAAGAATGGCCGGATGTCCGATGGGGGATCCTTCATCCAGACGGAGTTTGCCCTCCGTCTCCAGAGTGACGACCTTGCATTGCCACCGGATGCAGGGAATGTTGAAGGACTCCCCTTTGTTTTTTTGGCTGATGAAGCCTTCGGACTCGGACCGCACCTCATGAGGCCATTTCCCCAGAGGACCCTGACCCCAGAGAAGAGGGTGTTCAACTACCGGCTGGCCAGGGCCCGAAGAGTCGTTGAAAATGCCTTCGGGATAATGGCCAGCCGGTTCCGCCTTTTTATGACTCCTATTCACTTGGCGGAGTACAAGATAAACTATGTCGTTTTATGCTGCTGTGTGCTCCATAATTTTCTGAGCCAAAAATCCAGTAATTATATAGCCTCAATATTGCCTGAGGCAGGACTTTCCTATGGCAATACCCTGCCGGGCCTCAAATCTGCCCATCCTGGCTTGCCCCCCCAAAATGCCCGTGAGGTTCGGGAGAAATATATGGAATATTTCACGGGTAGGGGGGCAATTCCTATGCCAGGCCATGTGTAAAGATTTGTGGAGAAAGAACTCAATAAAAATCTGATTTAATCTTGTAACTTTTTTTGTTTCCTGTCTCCTAGTTTGTCTTATTGCATTTGTAGTGCCAAGTGTATTTTCCTTTAGTAAATACCAACCATTTCACTATGAACCACAAAAATATACACAAATAAGGTTAGAACGTATTTGAAAAAGAAGCTACACTTTTTTTTTTTTCCAAAATTTTACTCTGTGCACATTCACACACATGGTAAATAGATTTTTTTTTTTTTTTTTTGGCTGGCCACAAACCGGCTTTTTTTTTTTACGAAAATACAAAACCATCTGTGGCATTCAACAAACTACAACATTGGATACCTCTTGGCAATATGAGACATTCAATTACCCAAAATATGTCTCTATCTGGCCGTCCTAATATGGGGTATTGGCACCCCTGGCCAAGCCAAAATTTGAATATGCACACAATTTGAAGTCATTTCCAATAGGGATTTTTGACTCCTGATCCCTATTGTCAACATGTGCTATCTGCCATCGGGGGTGATCAATGGATGTGTTTTGGGGGTGCAACCCCTTCTTCAGTTCACCTACTTGAGATATACGAGGAAGGGGTTGCACCCCCATAAGACGTACATGGATATCCCCTGATGGCAGATGGCACATGTTGACACACTGTGTGCATATTCAAATTTTGGCTGGATTGATAGTCTAAAAGATAAAAAAAGGGGGAAGAACAATCTCAAACAAAAAATGGGGGTTTTGTTGCCTTATTTAATTCTCCCCAAAACATCTAGGATGTCTTTAAAGGTTTGATCCATCACATGAATTCTTTGCTTAATTCTGTCCAGTTCTGTGCTACATTCCATCACTTGCTGTATGATTCGTAGGGCACTGTCAGCAGAGAAACGTGTACTTTCTTTCACCACAACATTTTCATCCCCTATAAAAAAATACAAAAGGTATTATAACTCTGCAGGCCTACATCTCTTACCTGAAGCTGTGGTGACAGATACTGACCTGTTGTGGTGACCAGTTCCACCACGTCATCCACTTCTCCTTCCTGCACTTCTCCTTCCTCCACCTCTTCAACTTCCTCAACATCCTTAGGTTGTGGGTCTTTGTGAGGTTGGGGTTGTTTAGAAGGTGTGGGTTTCATGTGCTCCCTGGAGTGTTCTCCTCCCAGTCTTCTCTCCCCTATGAGAATCAAACAAAAGGTCTAGTTATCACACAGAAATTCTCAATAAAAAATCAAAACATGCTAAATTGCTTAGAAGTGGGGTACAAGTGTCTGTTTGGGCGGGATTTCAAGATGAAGACATTATTTTTTCACAATAATTTCTTTACTATTCACCTTTGGCTGTCAATTTTTATACATGGAGGCACCACAAAAATTCACTGATGCACCTGCGTGGGACACCCAAAAAAGGCGGTTCTGGTGGCCCACACTATAGTGCTCAAAAGTACAGATGTGAAACCAGCTGCTGAGTGTCCTCTCCTTTACACTGATTAAAGTTTGCATTTCATTCTCTTTACAAACACATCATCTAGCCAACAGTGTAATAACAACTATTGAAGAAAAACAGGCAGATATGTAAATTATTTTAACCCTGTAAAATCTATAAAAATCGAGGATAGTGGCCGAATGATGTGTCTGTAACGAACGATTACTGTGCCAAACCAAGTTCAAACTATGACATTTTGTAAGGTAGTACAATAGAAAAATGCAATAACATGGAGCAACATGCAAGTTGTGAAATACAATAATAGGAAAAAAGGGGAAAAAGTACTTACTTTTTTCAAGCATTCTCTTAATGCTCCTTAACTGCTCCGGCTCCCTCAGTTTGAGGTCAGATCACCTCTTTCTGAGCTGCTCATTTGAGCGTTTCACCCCGAAATTCTTCGTCAGACTCTTCACGACTTTCTTCATGATTTTGGCCTTCCTTCGATTAGGTTTGCTATACGGCCCATGCTTTGCGTCATAATCCGACTTTAGCAATATGTCCACCATCTCCGCCATCTCCGCATAAGACATATTAGATGCCTTGAATCTCCTCCTTGATCGTGACGTTTCCTCAGTCTCCGGGCTTGTCTCCTCCTCGTTATTTGAGGAATTAGCAGACACCTGCTGTGAATCCGCCATATCTGTCTGCGCGCCGAAAGAGAAGGGGCGGGGAAAAGATGTTACTTAGAACGTCATGGGCGGGCGACGTGTGCGGAGCGACGTGTGAGTAGTTTTACGCATGCGTGGTATAGATATAGCAAACACACATGTGACTATACTACGTTCGGTGTGCGGAGAGAGGAGTAAAAGTGACGGACGTGCGAACGAAGGTATGTGATTTGTAGACTTTGAGAAATTGGTGGCCTATACTGTCTAGAGAATGTTGGAGGATATATATGGTGACTAAGATTTACAGGAGGTTAGACTGTGTGCCTCACATTATTTTTTATTATTTTTTTTTGGCTTGCAGACCCAAAATGAATGTCTTCAAAAGTGACAAGGAATTCCTTGCGGAATTTATAGACCGGGTAAGGGAGCTGCCCGCTCTGTGGGAAACAAAAAAACCCATCCATAGAAAAAAAGGGGTAAGAAAAGCAGCGCTGGAGACCCTGCTCCCATTTGTGCATACCAAGGTGCCCACAGCAAAACAGGTGGACACTAAAATTGGGAGCTTGAGAGGCACATACAGGACTGAACGCTCTAAGGTCCTGGCTTCTCAGAGGTCAGGAGCAGCAGCAGATGATGTGTATGTCCCGAATTTGTGGTATTATAGCAGGATGTCCTTTCTGGATGACCACATTGAGGCAAGGCCATCACTGTCCACTCTTCCCCCCAGACTTCCCTGCAGCCAACCTGAGCCTTCTCTGGAGCAAGAGGAGGCAGCCATCCTGGAAGAAGCTGATTTGGACATCTGGAGCCAGGTATAGTATTAAATGAAAATGTATTGTGAAAAACTTAATGCAGGAAAAAGAAGTCAAGATGAAAATCCTAAACTATTTTGGGATACAAAAGTGAAATCAAGATCTAGAGACATTAGTCTGCCATAAATTGGGTGCTAAATAGTCAATCTGATGTAGTCCTAAAAATATTTGTCTTTTCTCTTGATTTACATGCAAATTGCTACATTCATGATCTCAAATTTGTGTGAAAATAATAAACCAAAATATAAAACTATGTCCCTTTTTCATACACAGGATGAAATCAGCCAAGAGGAGGGTCTGGAAACTGTCAGGCAGGAGGAGGCAGGGCCCACTGTGAGCCAGGAGGTGGCAGGGCCCACTGTGAGCCAGGAGGTGGCAGGACCCACTGTCAGCCAGGAGGTGGCAGGGCCCAGTGGCAGACAGGAGGTGGCAGGGCCCAGTGGCAGACAGGAGGTGGCAGGGCCCAGTGGCAGACAGGAGGTGGCCGGCATGAGGAGAAGCACTAGATCTCAGGTGCCTCCCATCCGCCTTCCGAAAAGAAGCAGGAGGGACAGGACCACTAGTGAGGCAGCAATGGCCCTTGTTAGAGAGGCACATGCCACCCTCCAGGAGCCCACATCCCCTGAAGAGGCCATTGCCGGCCTAGTTGAGGCCAAGTTCAAGGTGATGAGCATGGAGCAACGCCTCCTATGCGAGCCCCTGCTCATCACCTTGCTGAACAAGGGGGTGATGGAGAAAATTACCCCCAATACGGCCATATGTGAGGTCGCACAACTATCCCAACCTCAACCTCCTCCTCCACCTCCACCTTCTTCTTCTGCGCCACCCCCTTCTCCTCCACCTCCTTCTCCACCTCCACCTTCTTCTTCTGCGCCACCCCCTTCTCCTCCACCTCTACCTTCTTCTTCTCCGCCACCCTCTTCTCCTCCACCTCCTTCTCCTCCTCCTGACAGGAGTACCCCTCCAGTGGCCCAGCCTCCAGCCACACGCAGAAGGAAGGCTGCAGAGAAGGCTTCAGGGAAGGCTGCCAAGAAGAAGAGGAAGTGATGGCCTTGCTTCATTGTGGTCGGACAGAAGGCAGCCTGTTGTAGTACCACAGACTTGGGACATATATATCACCTGCTGCTGTTCCTGACCTCTGGGAGGCCAGCATCAGATTGTGCTCACAACTGTTGTGCTTCTCAAGCTCCCAATTTTATTGTCCACACAGGGTTGATGTGTGCTCTGGGGTCCCAGGGATGCACAAATGGCAGCAGGTTCTCCAGCGCTGCCTTCTATTTATTTTGTTCAAGACATGAATAAATGTTTTTTTTTTTTTAAGTTCATACTTGACTATGTGTTTTTATAATAATTATTTATTTACCTTTGGAGTAAGCAGATACATTTGACCCCCCAAAAAAAGGGACAGATAACACCAAAAAAAATCATTAAAGGTGTTCTTTAAAAAATATAGGGTGTAAACTTGACACAACTAAATTTAAAAAATACAATGGCAGATCACTATCAAAACATCGACAAATTACAATTAACATCTGTCTAAAAAATATAAAACATTAAAATATTCAGAAGATCTTGCACGATATAATACAGCTAAATCTTCTTAAGAGCAGCATGAAAAAGGTTTAAAATAGATAGTCAGAACTCTGTGTGAATATCAGCAGCAAAACAAGTTCATTAGTTTTCTTATTGTAACATTCTAAAGAAGATTTAAATGCACAACATTTAAACAATGCAATAATTTACAGCGTGACGAATGTGCTATCTCCATTACGAAGGCTTGTTTTACCAGAAGATGCGCTCCCATCTCATACTTGATTCTGAGCATGTGCGCTTTTTGAAGAGTCGTAAAAGCATACACACGAACCATTTTCTCGTCGCAAAACAGGCCGACGAGAAACACGATGAGAAAATCTAGAATCCGGATGAGAAAATAGAGAGCAGGTTCTCTATTTTTCTCGTCGAGATTCACGGCAGTTTTCTCGTCGTAAAACCATACACACGAACGGTTTTCTCGACAATAAAGCTCTCGCTGCACTTTTCTTTTCGGTTTTGGACGAGAAACTCGGTCGTGTGTACGAGGCTTTAGTCAGCAAAGCCTCTGAGGAAGAAGGTACTCCTTCGAAACGCATCAGCCAGCAGTGCATGGTTCTGAGGTCTTCCCCTTTGCTCTCTGTAGACGGTCGGTTCTAGGACTGATTGCCACATTTTAGTGGCTTGTACAGGATTTTATTCATCACATGTTTGTGAGTAGTACTTTATTGCTTTTTATCTATAAATTGTCTTGGGATAATGCACAAGGCTGGTGCGCCCTCTTCTTTTTATCTTTTTTGTGACTAATAAGATACCCCCTATACAGAAGGGCAAAGACACTATACCTTGAGTCACTGATCCCCCAGCTATTGCACTTATGAGCAGGAGTATTTGTTTGCTATTAGTCAGCTAAGTCCTAGGTAAACAGCCGAAACTCCGTTGAAAAAGTCCCCTGAGGCAATTAAATAACAGCTTGGAACCACAGATATAAAATAGCAATGTACATAGAAACAGACGATAAATGAATGAATATATAATGGAAAGCTACTAATGGCTGTATCCACTATCACTGTCAAAAGAGGACCCTTAAGTGGCCTATTATACCTTTAATCCTAATGAGAGACTGGGTATTATAGATATTAGGAGTATGCCCCGTTTAAATAGCAATAAGATAACAGTGTCCAGGATGCAAGGCCTTGCAATGATCTTAACCGGCAAGTTGGAGCTCATAGAACAAGGATCCTGAGTGTGGCACAGTGAGGAATAATCAAAGCTAGCAGTTGTGCCTGGATAGTTGTAATCCTTAGGGTAATTCTAGGTGTAAGGTGTCTGTATACAGTGTTCTGTGAGATAAGGCTAAGCAATTCCAGGTGTAAGATGTCTATATACAGTGTTCGGTGAACTAGGATAAAGTAGAGATTGCATTAGCAGGCGGATGCCTTCTCACCAAACTGAAGAACAGCATAGGAACCTCCTGAAGAGCAATCCAAGTTGGTGCATTCTTCTGCGTAACGAGCGTAAATGACAGATCGGCTGCTGGGACTGTGAGTCATCTGATCTGGCTGTTTACAGCGATGCTGCGGTGATGCCCCTTGTGTAGCAAGGGATGCTGTATCCACCTGGATTGGAGCATGGATTGCCGTTTTGCCACGTGGTATGCTGCAGTCCTCTTGTACAGAAGCAGAGGGGTGTTTACTTGATGGAACCCGGGAAGCAAGAGGGCTTGGGCCTAGTCGGCTGACCCTTTTAGAGCCTCTCCCAGAGTTCTTTCTCTGGAGCAGATGGCATGCTGGAATGTGTAGTCCAGGGATAGTTCTGCAGATCCAGAATGTCTGTTCAGGAGACTACAGTCCCCACACTGCTCTCTGCTGGGCTCAGGAAGATGATTCAAGTATTTTTGAGCCCAGCACTAGAGGAACACAGAGACATTCTAAGAAAGGAGAGGGAAGTCTGCAATGCCAGATAACTGTAGTCTGCTGTCGGCTACATCTGTAACATGGAAAAATGTAGAAAATGTCAAGGGGTATGAATACTTTTTTATACTCACCTGCTCTGCGTAGTGGTATTGCACAGAGCAGCCTCAATCATCCTCTTCTTGGGTCCCCTGCCAGCTATCTTGGCACCTCCTCTTATTTGTGTGTCCCCCATAGCAAGCTGTTTCTGCACTCCATAGACACACACAGCAGGGCTTAGACCCGCCTCCACTTAGGGTTGCCACCTTTTCTTCAAGCCAAACCCGAACACTTTAGTGGCACAGGGCAATTTTTTTTTTCACAGTAAACACAATAGAATCATAAAAGACCTGGGACATATTTGGGTGCCCCAAGGAGAGTGCGCCATGCCACGCACCCCAATGTGGTGCGCCACGGCGAACACTGGGTGTGGCCGACTTCATTGCCCCACCCTCCAGTGACGCCAAACCTGCCCCCAGAAAGCCGTCTGCAGCTCAGGGGCGGCAACAGATTCAGTGTGTGGATATCTTTCTTACTTGGGTGCCACAGTCCCGTCTGAATAATGTGTCCGGGTTTCAGGTGGACTGAAACCTGGAGACATGATTCAAAACCCGGACTGTCCGGGTGAATCCTGCACAGGTGGCAACCCTACCTCCACTTCTTCCTCACCACATTTGATTGACAGCAGCAGGAACCAATGGCTCCTGATTCTGTTTGAGGCCCTGTGTGAAGAGGAAGAGAGAGGAGAAGAAATGCAGCTGTGCACAGAGCTGGATCTCTTTCCCCTCTGTTCCCCTTCACACAAGGAAGGGGCAGGGGAAGACAGAGAAATATAAAACATTTTTTACCTTAGTGCAAGGAATGCAGTAAGGTAAAAAAGTTTTTTGTAACTTTAGTATCACTTTAAGTGAAGTTCTGTTTTAACTTTTCCTGGCTATTTACTTATTTACACACTCTACTATAATCATATCCATACAATCTGTTATTTGCCTATAAAGAAGTACAAATGATTGCTAATACAAAGGTTTTGTTCTAAACAAATTGGAAAGTTTTTTTTTTTCATTTAGGAATTTTGAGTGAGGAGGAATAACCTTGTACAGGTCCTTCTCAAAAAATTAGCATATTGTGATAAAGTTCATTATTTTCTGTAATGTACTGATAAACATTAGACTTTCATATATTTTAGATTCATTACACACAACTGAAGTAGTTCAAGCCTTTTCTTGTTTTAATATTGTTGATTTTGGCATACAGCTCATGAAAACCCCAAAATCCTATCTCAAAAAATTAGCATATCATGAAAAGGTTCTCTAAACGAGCTATTAACCTAATCATCTGAATCAACTAATTAACTCTAAACACCTGCAAAAGATTCCTGAGGCTTTTAAAAACTCCCAGCCTGGTTCATTACTCAAAACCGCAATCATGGGTAAGACTGCCGACCTGACTGCTGTCCAGAAGGCCATCATTGACACCCTCAAGCAAGAGGGTAAGACACAGAAAGAAATTTCTGAACGAACAGGCTGTTCCCAGAGTGCTGTATCAAGGCACCTCAGTGGGAAGTCTGTGGGAAGGAAAAAGTGTGGCAGAAAACGCTGCACAACGAGAAGAGGTGACCGGACCCTGAAGAAGATTGTGGAGAAGGACCGATTCCAGACCTTGGAGGACCTGCGGAAGCAGTGGACTGAGTCTGGAGTAGAAACATCCAGAGCCATCGTGAACAGGCGTGTGCAGGAAATGGGCTACAGGTACCGCATTCCCCAGGTCAAGCCACTTTTGAACCAGAAACAGCGGCAGAAGCGCCTGACCTGGGCTACAGAGAAGCAGCACTGGACTGTTGCTCAGTGGTCCAAAGTACTTTTTTCGGATGAAAGCAAATTTTGCATGTCATTCGGAAATCAAGGTGCCAGAGTCTGGAGGAAGACTGGGGAGAGGGAAATGCCAAAATGCCTGAAGTCCAGTGTCAAGTACCCACAGTCAGTGATGGTCTGGGGTGCCATGTCAGCTGCTGGTGTTGGTCCACTGTGTTTTATCAAGGGCAGGGTCAATGCAGCTAGCTATCAGGAGATTTTGGAGCACTTCATGCTTCCATCTACTGAAAAGCTTTATGGAGATGAAGATTTAATTTTTCAGCACGACCTGGCACCTGCTCACAGTGCCAAAACCACTGATAAATGGTTTACTGACCATGGTATTACTGTGCTCAATTGGCCTGCCAACTCTCCTGACCTGAACCCCATAGAGAATCTGTGGGATATTGGGAAGAGAAAGTTGAGAGACGCAAGACCCAACACTCTGGATGAGCTTAAGGCCGCTATTGAAGCATCCTGGGCCTCCATAACACCTCAGCAGTGCCACAGGCTGGTTGCCTCCATGCCACGCCGCATTGAAGCAGTCATTTCTGCAAAAGGATTCCCGACCAAGTATTGAGTGCATAACTGAACATAATTATTTGACGGTTGACTTTTTTTGTTTTAAAAACACTTTTCTTTTATTGGTCGGATGAAATATGCTAATTTTTTGAGATAGGATTTTTGGGTTTTCATGAGCTGTATGCCAAAATCATCAATATTAAAACAAGAAAAGGCTTGAACTACTTCAGTTGTGTGTAATGAATCTAAAATATATGAAAGTCTAATGTTTATCAGTACATTACAGAAAATAATGAACTTTATCACAATATGCTAATTTTTTGAGAAGGACCTGTATGTACCTTGGATTCCTTCTTACAGGCAAATGTTATGAGTTCTCCATTTTGTTTACATTTCGAAAACAGATTCCATGCCTTTTCAATTGTTTGCCCAGGTTCACACAAACTGCTGGAATGAAATTGTGCGAGTTCAGCTGAAATCGCACAATTTCATTCCTGCATGTCAGTCCCGACTTCAGTGGGGATTTCAGAGACATCTGTGCGGGTTTCTACACAGATCAATGTGAATGGAAATTGTACCCCGAAATCTGCAAAAACTACACAGAAACGACTTTTGTGAATCGGTGCCGCAAATGCCACGTCGCACCGATTTGGATGATGCCATTGCTGCCGATGCCAAATCGCATCAATGCGAACCAGGGCTAAAGATGGGTGATCCAGGTATAGCCTCGGGGCACTAATTTTTCTTTACATGTAACATAAATGATAATGAAACCCTTTTGGCTCATTGTTGCTATAAGGTCCCTTGCAGAAAAAGTTGTTATTTTCAAAAGCCAAGCTAGAACAATTCTTACCAAGGTAGCAGTGTTATACTGTGCAATATTTGTTAGTCCCAGCCCAATCTGCTTGGAATTTAATATTAAGCCCTTAATTCTACTTTTCTCTCTCTCCAGAGGAAACCTCTAAGCCCCTTATTTAATCTTAACATATCCTTTGTATAATTTGAAAGGATTACATCATGTGCATGAATCTTTGTAATATATTGTATTTTGCTAATTTTACTCGCCCACTTAAAGATATTGGTAACCCTTCCCGTTCCTTCAATAAATTAAGTACAGAATCCATAGAAGGGGCATACAACCTTTCCCAATTATTAGCCAAATATAATAACACATAATTACACCTCTGTATACATTCCCTACCAGATATATCTATATATCCACTACCCTTATTTAACCGTAAATATTCAGACTTTCCAGAATTTTTTATTTTTTA
This sequence comes from Rana muscosa, assembly GCA_029206835.1. Classification (NCBI taxonomy): domain Eukaryota; kingdom Metazoa; phylum Chordata; class Amphibia; order Anura; family Ranidae; genus Rana; species Rana muscosa. The sequence goes on from JARGYO010005562.1 coordinate 4,681,354, forward strand.
TCCTGCGAAAAGCCCAAATCTTTTAATTAAGTCTATAATCATATATAAGTGTAAGCTTGGTTCAGAGACGTACAAATGTAAATCATCTGTATAAAATGGAACATTCACTGATTTAGTTCCCACCGGTATACAAGGATATTGTTTTCTAAGCACAAAAGATTAAAACCAAAAGTGAAAATAGTTGTCCTTAAAACCACTTAAGGAAAGAGCCTCTTTCTGAGATTTGTTGTTTACAAGTTAAAAACTGTTTTTGCTAGAAAATTACTTAGAAACCCCAAACATTATAAAAAAAAAAATTCTAACACACTTAGGAATAAAATGGCGGTCGTTGCAATACTTTTTGTCAGACCGTATTTGTGCAGCAGTCTTACAAGCGTCCTTTTTTTGGAAAAAATACACTTTTTTTAATAAAAAATTTAAGACAACCGTAAAGTTAGCCCAATTTTTTATTTTTTTATATTGTGAAAGATAATGTTACGCCTAGTAAAGTGATTTGGCACTGCGTCGCTTTAGCTGACAAATGCGCGGTCGTGTGACGTTGTACCCAAACAAAATTGACGTCCTTTTTTTGCCACAAATAGAGCCTTCTTTTAGTGGTATTTGATCACCTCTGCGGTTTTTATTTTTTGCGCTGTAAACAAAAAAGGAACGACAGTTTGCTTCTGCACGCGAGCTCGGCGGGAGGGGGTGCCGTTTAAAAAAATAAATAAATCTTATTTATTTTACCTTTTATTTTTATTTTTTAAACTGTTCTTTAAAAAAAAAAATCCGGTCAACGGCGGAGCGCATGGGAGAGCGGCGGGAGGGAGGGACCCTCTCCCGCCACCGATAAAAGTGATCTTGTGGTGAATCCGCCGCAGAGACCACCATTATCGGAAACCAGACCGCCCGCCGAAGAAAAGGATACCTGGGTTATGGCAGCTAGCTGCTGCCATAACAAAGATATCCCTCTTCAAACAGCCAACGTATATCGGCGTGCGGCGGTCCGGAAGTGGTTAACGCCAAATCTCACCAGCATCTCCATAATATAAAAGCATTGGGGTTGATTTACTAAAATTGGAGTGTGCAAAATCTGGTGCAGCTGTGCAAAGAAACCAAACAGCTTCCTGTTTTTTTTTTTGAGTTAGAAGCTGATTGGTAACCATGCACAGTTGCACCAGATTTTGTACTCTCCAGATTTAGTAAATCAACCCCACTGTGTACTATGAAAAGCCTTGGCATATGCTAAGAAAACTAACACTTCCCATTCTGGACCCAAAATATCCATGAGATTGTTTTCATAAGATTAATAATCAATTACTACCAAAGCTGTCTTATATTTTTCAGTGAGGATTGTCCCAGCACAAAGTCTCTTTGGTTTGGATGTATAAGGCCTCCATCTGCAATCCGAAAAATGCTTTACCACAATGGCCATCATACTATAAAAAGTCAACATTTCACAATGATATAGGGTAATAGGAAGCCGAATTTTATAGGTCCTTGCTTAGTTTTAATGTCAATGCTGTATTTTTATTTTATATCAAAACTATTTTTAAAATTGCTTTCCTATAGCATTCTATAGAATTCTGAACTACGCTTTATTACCAAAAGTATTGGGACACCTGACTTTACACACACATGAACCTTAATGGCATCCCAATCTTGGTCCGTAGGGTTCAATATTGAGTTGGCCCACCCTTTCCACAAGGTTCAGGAGTGTGTCTATGGGAATGCTTGACCATTCTTCCAGAAGTGCATTTGTAAGGTCAGGCACTGATTTGGACGAGAAGGCCTGGCTCGCAGTCTCTACTATAATTCATCCCAAAGGTGTTCTATCGGATTGAGGTCAGGACTCTGTGCAGGCCAGTCAATTTCCTTCACCCCAAACTCCCTCATTCAGGTCTTTATGGATCTTGCTTTGTGCACTGGTCCAAATCATTTGGTGGAAGGGGATTATAATGTGGGGTTGTTTTTCAGGGGTTGGGTTTGGTCCCTTAGTTCCAGTAAAGGAAGCTCTTAAGGCAAGGGCATACCATGACATTTTGGACAATTTCATGCTCCCAACTTTGTGGGAACAGTTTGAGGATGGCCCCTTCCTGTTCCAACATGATTGCACACCAGTGCACAAAGCAAGGTTCATAAAGACATAGATGAGTGAGTTTGGGGTGCCGAAACTTGACTGGCCTGCACAGAGTCCTGACCTCAACCCGATAGAACACCTTTGGGATAAATTCGAGCGGAGACTGCGAGCCAGGCCTTCTCATCCAACATCAGTGCCTGACCTCACAAATGCACTTCTGGAAGAATAGTCAAACATTCCCATAGACACACTCCTAAACCCTGTGGACAGCCTTCCCAGAAGAGTTGAAGCTGTTATAGCGGCAAAGGGTGGGCCAACTCAATACTGAACCCTACGGACTAAGACTGGGATGCCATTAAAGTTCATGTGTGTGTAAAGGCCAGTGTCCCAATACTTTTGGTCATATACTGTATATCTATCTGGCCCAGGAGTCTTGATATCTGGGAGATTACTGATTATATCTCTCACTTCCGGCTCTGGTTTATCAGTATTTAATTTAATATAATTTTACGAGTTATTTAACTTGAATCAAACCCAAAATTGTTTTGTATTAAAGTTACTGGAATTAATAGCCTTATAAAGGTTTAAATGATAACTGAAGGTACCTGCATTTACCAATGTTTGGATGCAGGGCCGCCATCAGAGGGGTACAGGCAGTACACCTGTAAGGGGCCCGGATGAAAACCCCCTTTTTTTTAAGGGTCCCGGAGGTCCCCAGGGCCCCGGATGGCAACCCCCCCTTTTTATTTTGTTTTCGTCAGCACCCAAAGCCCCCCGACCTCAATTTGTGGTGGCAGCACCCCCCACTTCTCAATTTGTGTCACTCCCCCGCTTCTCAATTCGCGGCACCCCCCCCACTACTTCTCAATTCGCGGCGGCAGCACCCTACCGCCCCCCGGTTCTCTGCTCCAGGGGGGCAATGCCTGAAGCTGATGGCGGCCCTGTTTGGATGCTAAATATGATACCCATTAAAATCCATTGGAAACAAATCTTAGATATCAGCATTATCCATTTTCTAGGGTATAGGCAGTGTTTCTTGTTCATACATCACGGGACACAGAGCGGCATAGTCATTACTATGTGGGTTATATAGAATTACCTTCAGGTGCTGGCACTGGCAACTTCCAAAACAGGAAGTACCCTCCCCTATATAAACCCCTCCCATCCGGGAGTACCTCAGTTTTTTGCCAGTGTCTAAGGTGTTGGCCAAGGTTAACATGTATTCATCTGGGCTTGTGTACAGGTTCTCTGGGCCTTAGCAAGCTATTCCGGATTCGACCAAAAAAGCTTCATAGCTAAACGGTCGGTACCTGGGCCTTGCAGAGAAGAGCAAGGTTTTGCCTGTAATGCCTCTCTTAGGAGGGCTGGACCCTGGGATCCAGAGCTCTGGTCATACCCAAAACCAAGAGGCTATCTGTGCAGGGTGCTATACAGGTCCAGGGGAGTGGAATCCTTGGGAACCCGGTCCCTGAAGGTCTAGTACAATGCCTGCCGTGAGAGGTGAAGTTTGGGCTTCTGTGGACCAAACAAAGTCCTGCGGCGGGGAAAGGTAAGTGGGGGCCCCTCAGGAACTTGGTTCTATTGAGGGGACCCCCAAGCCTAATATGTCTTTCTGCCTGTTACCTAAAGGTATTCCCGCTAATAGCTGTATATGCCTAAGAAATCCTAGAAATGTGTTTTCATAAAGGAAGTTTTAAAAAAAAAAAAAACTGTAAACCTGGAAATGTTTTTCATAAAGGAGGTTTAAAAAAAAAAAAAAAAAAGACAAAAAGTGCGGTACCTGTGTTTGTCCACTAGAGGCCGCTGTGGAACGTCTTTTTTTCTTGGGACTATTCCTTCCATGGTGAAAGTCCAGGCAGATGAGTGAGCTCTCTATCAGGGAAGCTGCATTCCTCTGTCATGCTGCCAAGTAGTTTCCTTCCATCCCCGAGTCCTGGTGAAACAGGGACCCTGGCTCCTCTCCCTACATGGCGCCAAGAGCGCACACGTGCACGCGCGCGCACACGCTTTCTTTTATAGATTTAGCTTCAAAAAGGGGCGGAGCCTGGCGGATGACGCACTCTGTGCGCCTAGCGCTTCTGCGCATGTGCGGGCGTCCCAGCAAGATAAAAGGACTCAGTCCACGCTGCTTGCTATGGACACAGAGCATGAAAAGGAGCTGGTAGCATGGTATAGGGGCTTACAGCGGGCGGTTGATACAGGCATCCCCAGAAAGACGCATTAGTAGACACCCACTGATGTACATAGCAGCAAATTGCATTAGACTATTTCAGTAAAGGGGTGTATTGCGGCTGGAATACCTCAGCTTTGAACTAAGGAATATGCCGCCTAAAAAACTCCGGGATATACCTCTCAGGAAGTGTAGGGGGTCTCCATCGGGCTCTGAGGATCTGGAGCAGTCATCTGCACCTTCCTCCCCTGAGAAATCAGAGGTTAATACCCATAAGGAACCCCCGGGAGTGCCAGGTACTGCGGCTGTCCTCAGTCCACCTGCTCCTGCATATATAACAGAGGAGGTTTTTGCCTCAACTCTGGAGGGATTGGAGCAGAGATTGGCAGCATTGATCGCTTCTTCTCTACAGGAAAGAAAGCGCGCCAGATCTCCATCACCTCCATTAGGGTGCCTGTTGGCAGAGCAACAGTCCCAGGAAGGGACCGACCTACCTGAAGGGGATCAGGAGGAGGTTAACTCTGTTTTTGAGGAATCGACAGTAGATGAACCATTTTCAGCATCACAGACTGAAAGATTGTGGGTCCAGACCCTAACTGACATGGTTCGATCTGCATTTAAAATGCCTCTTGTTGAACCATCAACTACTGCTGTCTCCTCATTGGGGTCGCTAAAAGCTCCCCAGATTAATTGCTCCTTTCCAATACATCCATTATTGGAAGGACTTATATACCAGGACTGGGAACATCCTGATAAACTATTTGTTCCGCCTAAGAAATTTCCGGTGATCTATCCCATGGAGGAAAAGTTCACCCAGAGATGGAATGTTCCTACGGTGGATGCAGCCATCTCTTCTGTGAACAAATCACTGACAAGTCCAGTAGATAATGTTCAAATGTTCAAAGATCCAGTAGATAAAAAATTGGAATCTTTATTAAAATCTGCTTTTTCCACAGCAGGGGCTGTTACACAGCCAGCAGTGGCAGCTATTGGGGTCTGCCAAGCTTTAAAGGATCAGATGAAAATGGTCCTGAGGGATTTGCCAGACCAGCAGGCCCAGGCTCTGGCTGATCTGCCTAGAGCATTATGCTTTGCGGTTGACGCCATCAAGGATTCCATCCATCAGGCCTCCCGCCTCCCGCTGTCTTTGGTACATATGCGTAGGCTTCTGTGGCTCAAGAACTGGTCTGCTGAGGCTCCCTGTAAGAAGCTCTTAGTTAGCTTCCCATTTCATGGGGAACGCCTTTTTGGCGAAGACCTGGATAAGTATATCCAGAAGATTTCCAGTGGTAAAAGTACTCTCTTACCGAGTAAGAAGAGGTCTAGGGGTCCATCTTTTAAGATGACTACCTCTCCTATCCCTGGGACGTCTGCTACTAAGCAGTTCCGATGGCCTCCTCGGTCAAACTCAGGGGGTAAAAATCAGGGACAGTCACAGGGTAATAAGAAACCCTGGATCCGAAGGGGTACTAAACCAGCCTCCAAGTCAAGCCTATGAAGGGCTGCCCCCACTCAAACGGGTGGGGGGAAGACTTCAGTTGTTCGCAGAGACCTGGCGGGAGACGATCAAAGACAGATGGGTGCTCTCCGCAGTAACCCTGGGATACAAGTTGGAGTTAAAAGAGTCTCCTCCTTCCCATTTTATGTGGTCAGGCATGCCAAAAGACCCTCTGAAAAGAGGGTCTCTCCTATTGGCGTTAGAACAACTATTGCTCCAAGGAGTAATTATGGAGGTTCCTATGGAAGAGTGGGGGTTGGGTTTCTACTCAAACCTTTTCACAGTCCCGAAACCAAACGGGGACATAAGACCCATATTAGACCTAAAGAGTCTAAACAAATTTCTAAACGTCCGGTCCTTCCGGATGGAGTCGATCCGATCGGTCACCGCTGCCCTACAGGGGGAGGAATGGTTAGCCTCGATCGACATCAAAGATGCTTACTTGCATGTTCCCATCTTTCCAGGTCATCAAAAATTTCTACGCTTTGCAGTAGAAGGGCGCCATTTTCAGTTCAGAGCCTTACCATTCGGTCTGGCCACAGCACCACGAGTGTTCACAAAAATTCTGGCCTCACTGTTGGCCGATCTAAGAACACGAGGTGTAACGATAATGGCATACCTAGACGACCTGTTGTTGATGGACCACTCAGTTGCCAAGCTAGAAGTGGTAATTGTCGATACAATCAAGTATCTAGAATCTCACGGTTGGGTCATCAACCTGGACAAGTCAGCCCTACAGCCAGTGAAAAACCTGGTATATCTAGGGCTACGGCTGGATTCAGACCAGAGGAAGATTTTCTTACCTCTAGACAAGGTATCCTCTTTGAGGGGCTTGGTCCGTCTGCTCTGTGCAAAAAGACAGCCGTCCATACGCCTGTGCATGAGGCTGCTAGGAAAGATGGTAGCATCATTCGAAGCTGTGCCATACGCCCAATTCCACTCAAGGAATTTACAGAGGGCCATATTGTCAGCCTGGAACGGAAAAATTCAGGCTCTAGACTTCCCGATGGCTTTGTCCCCTTCCGTTCGGAAGAGTCTCTGCTGGTGGTTGATCCCCCAGAATCTCCAGAAGGGAAAACCCTTCAGTCCGATATCCTGGAAGGTGGTCACTACAGATGCCAGCCTTATAGGCTGGGGGGCAGTACTGGAGCAATGGTCTCTCCAGGGCAGATGGTCAAATGTAGTAAAAACCCTGCCCATCAATCTCTTAGAGATACGAGCAGCCCGGTATGCCCTAGTAGCCTGGACATCCAGACTCCAAGGGTCCCCTGTCAGAATTCAATCAGACAATGCCACAGCGGTGGCATATATCAATTATCAGGGAGGCACCAGGAGTCGTGCAGCCCAGAGGGAAGTAAGTCACATCCTGGAATGGGCAGAAAAGCATGTCCCATGTATATCAGCTGTCTTCATTCCAGGGGTGGAGAATTGGAAGGCGGACTTTCTGAGTCGCCAACAGTTATGCCCAGGGGAATGGTCCCTTCATCCCGAGGTCTTCCGAGCAATATGTCAGCGGTGGGGAACACCGGATGTAGATCTGCTAGCATCCAGATTCAACGCAAAGGTGGACAGATTTGTCTCCCGGACAAGGGATCCCCTCGCTTGCGGTTCGGATGCTCTGGTGTTCCCTTGGGATCAGTTCAGACTGATATATGCATTCCCTCCGCTACAATTGTTGCCACGACTCCTTCGCAGAGTCAGGTTGGAAAAGAAGCCGGTGATCCTGGTGGCTCCAGCGTGGCCCCGAAGGGCCTGGTATGCGGAGATCATCAAAATGTCTGTGGGGAGTCCTTGGACCCTTCCACGTCGTCCGGACCTGCTTTTGCAAGGGCCGATATACCACCCTTCCTTACTAACTCTAAGTTTAACGGCCTGGCTATTGAATCCCACATCCTAAAGAAGAGAGGTCTCTCTAACTCTGTGGTATCAACTATAATCAATGCCAGGAAGCCTGTATCCAGGCAGATCTACTATAGAGTTTGGAAGGCGTACATCACTTGGTGCGAGGCCAGAAAATGGCATCCACGTAAGTACGTTATAGGCAGAATTCTGGACTTCCTACAGTGGGCTGTAGACAGGAAGTTTGCCTTAAGTACTATCAGGGGTCAGGTTTCGGCCTTATCAATACTATTTCAAAGGCCCCTGGCTATGCATTCACTTGTCAAATCCTTTATGCAAGGGGTGACTCGTATTATTCCACCGATTAAAGCTCCCATATGCCCATGGGATCTAAATTTGGTTCTGTCGGTTCTGCAGAAGCAGCCATTTGAACCTTTGCGGCACATTTCCTTGGTTCTACTCACCAGAAAATTGATATTTTTAGTAGCCATATGCTCGGCTAGAAGAGTGTCGGAATTAGCCGCCATGTCCTGTAAAGAGCCATATCTGGTTATTCATAAGGACAGAGTAGTATTACGTCCTCACCCAGCCTTTCTTCCTAAGGTGGTATCGAGGTTTCATTTGAACCAGGATGTGGTTCTTCCTTCTTTTTTCCCCAAACCAAGCTCGGTAGAGGAAAAGTTATTGCATTCTTTGGATGTAGTAAGAGCAGTTAAAACTTATCTAAAAGCCACTGCTCAGATTCGTAGAACGGATTCTTTGTTTGTTCTGCCGGAAGGCCCCAGAAAGGGTCAGGCAGCATCAAAATCTACTTTAGCCAAGTGGATTCGACAGGTCATAATACAAGCCTATGGCTTGAGAAGTAGACCGCCTCCGTTCAAAGTTAGGGCGCACTCCACGAGAGCAGTTGGAACTTCATGGGCAGTGCATCACCAGGCCTCCCTGGCTCAAATTTGTAAGGCCGCAACATGGTCGTCAGTACACACGTTTACTAGGTTCTACCAGGTGGACATTAGAAGTCAGGAGGATGTCGCCTTTGGGCGCAGTGTGTTGCAGGCCGCAAAAGATCCTCATGCCTGATGGTGCCCAGCTTATGTATGGTGTATCCCCCCCCCTCATTTGGCATTGCTTTGGGACGTCCCACATAGTAATGACTATGCCGCTCTGTGTCCCGTGATGTATGAACAAGAAAATAGGATTTTTAAAACAGCTTACCTGTAAAATCCTTTTCTTGGAGTACATCACGGGACACAGAGCTCCCACCCCTCTTTTGGGGACACGTATTGCTTTGCTACAAAACTGAGGTACTCCCGGATGGGAGGGGCTTATATAGGGGAGGGTACTTCCTGTTTTGGAAGTTGCCAGTGCCAGCACCTGAAGGTAATTCTATATAACCCACATAGTAATGACTATGCCGCTCTGTGTCCCGTGATGTACTCCAAGAAAAGGATTTTACAGGTAAGCTGTTTTAAAAATCCTATTATTATCCAACAAGGTTATGTGGAGCTGAACAAATCAATAAACACTTGCCACCATGCCACAGTACATTTACTGCGGCGGGACGACACATGCACGCTCAGTCACATATATATATATATATATATATATATGATTGAGCCTGCTGCGATTTAGGAGCACATTGGCCATAGTGATCACTTGATAACAATATAAACAACCTGTCAAGAATGGCTTTCAATTTATGAACAGCTTGTTTACTGTTATGATCTGTGATTGCCCCAAAACAATCACATGGTACCTGGCTACTTGTACCATGTGATTAGATTAGCCAATCATAGATCACAACCATAAGCAAACTGTTCATGAAGGGGAAACTCATTCATGACAGTTAAAGATATTGCTTATACAGTGATCATAACTGTATAGGCACTAACAGTGTAAAAAAAAAATCATGATCACTGATTTTTTCCTGATCCTCAATCCTGATTTTTTTGCAACAAAATTTATTTGAATGTATTTTTTCCCAAAAAATTGTGTTTGAAAAACCGCTGCACAAATACTGTGTGAGGGAAAAAATTGCAAAGATCACCATTTTATTTTCCGGGGTCTCTGCTAAAAAAATATATATATAATTTTTGGGGGTTCTAAATAATTTTCTGGCAAAAAATACAGATTTTTACTTGTAAACAAAAAGTGCCAGAAAAGGCCTGGAGCTTCCAGGTTATTTATAGTTCTCTTAGTATCCTGTATTATTAAGGCAGTATTAAACCCAAAACCATTTTTATATATATAGTTAGTCAGGTTGAAAAAAGACTAATATATATATATATTGTAGCTAATCAATTATTAGATGTTGTGGCTGCATTTGTTGTCTTTTTTTAGGCTTTCCCCCTCTGTTTTCACCTGTTGATCCGGCCAGTAACACACCTTCTGTGGGTCCAGCAGACAGCAGCATTGTCAGTCTGGGGGAGGGAAGTGTTATGCCGCGTACACACGACCGTTTTTAATGTCATTGAAAAAAACAACGTTTTTCTCGACGTGATTTTTCATGTTTCCTCTCAAGCCTGCCTTGCCTACACACTATCGTGAAAAAAAATGCTTGAGCAAAGCGCAGTGACGTACAACACGTACAACGGCACTATAAAGGGGAAGTTCTATTCTGATGGCGCTTTGGGCTGCTTTTGCTGATCCTCGTATTAGTAAAGTTTGGTGAGAGCCGATTCGCGCTTTTCAGCCTCATGCTCTTCAGTCCGTTACAGCGTGACGAATGTGATATCTCCATTACGAACGTTAGTTTTACCAGAACGAGCGCTCCCGTCTCATAACTTGATTCTGAGCATGTGCATTTTTTTCCCCCTCGTAAAAGCATACACGCTACCGTTTTTTACGACGTTAAAAAGAACGACGTGAAAAACGACGTGAAAAAATAGAGCAGGTTCTAATTTTTTTTAGGCCATTTTTCACGTCCTTAAAAATGCTCTGGAGCCTAGACGCGATCGTTTTTAATGACCAATTTAAAAAATAATAATTTTCACGCCATGAAAAACAGTCGTGTGTACGCAGCATTAGATGTATGATCAGATTTAAAAACACTAGCAAATTGAAACCACACTCAAGTTTCAGCAACTGTTTTTTTCCATTTGGGATGAAGGTTTTACAGAAATAAATAAAAGCTGATCATTGTATGCACCCCTGTCAGTGGTAAATGGTTCATCGCATTCCTGTAAACTGAAACTTGGAAGAGAGCTTGTTCTTGTGAAAAACAACAGACTTACTGGCCAGATCACCTGCTGAAAATAAACGGAAGCCAAAAAAAATAAAACGAATGCGGCTATCACATCTAATAATTAGTAAGCTGTAATATAATAAATGTGTGCTTTTGGGTTTATTACCGCTTTAATTTTCTCCAGTTTTTATGTAGCATTGAAATATTCATCATACCTTTATGAGTGATCCATAATCATTCAGCTTCTTTCATCTTTTTACTCAATTCATCTTAACATGTAATTTTCCTTTTTTTTTTTTTCTGAGCTGCGAAAGAACAATAATATCCCCCCTATGTATGTATTTATGTATTCCTTAAACAATACACTGACATTTGTGGGACTTTACATGTACCCTCTAGGGTTTAATAAATGCTTAACCAAACTGATTAAAAATATATTTACTTATTTATATTTTATGTGTATTTTTCAATAAAGATTAAAAATAAACCAATTTTTATTGAAAAATACACATAAAATTTAAATTGTTTAAAAAAGATAACATAGGTTTAAACCAAAGTTACAAGCTGGTTGTCCAGGGTGTTGTCATCCTGGCTAAAAGATGCAGTTTAAAATTTCCAATGCGTTTCGTGGGCTAACCCACTTCGCCAGGGCCTCGGAACTTGTCAAAATACTGTAACAATATATAGACAGGATGTTATCACAAAGAGACATTTAATATGAAATAATAAAAAATTATTTTGTTCTTAAACAATAATTCTTCTCATCATAATCACATTCAATAATTAATTTTTATGACAAATTGATAATATTGCTTAATTCATCCACCATGACGGAATATGAAGTAAAGGTGAGCATTTAGGACAAAAACACCTAATAAAATGAAAAAACCCCCAGAAAAAATGGGTTCATCTGTATATTATTATCGCCAGTCTGACAGTAATTGAGCCTGGAGGACCCCTGCGGTAGGGATGAGCTGAACACCACCCGGTTCGGTTCGCATCCAGAACACGCGAACGGACCGAAAGTTTGCACAAACTTTCGAACACCGTTACAGTCTATGGGACTCTGTTACGTACCTCCGAGGATGAGTCTGACTTGTAGGAGAAGACCTCTCATACAGCTCTGGTTCAGGAGCTACTGGAGTGGGGACAGTGGTCTCGGGAACACAGCGGGGTAGGAGTGCCTATGGAGACTGTGGTGGTTGACAGTGTAGCTGGTTGATGATCCTCCAGGTGTGACTGGAACTGCAGGTGACAGCAGAGACAGGTGCAGATCAGCGACCTGGTGAGCTGGTGACAGCAGGATCAGTAGCAGGCTGAAGCAGGGAGAGATAAGCCAGGTCAACACAGGAACACACAGAGCAAGTAGCAGGCAGGTGCAGGGTCAGGCGAGCCGGGTCAGATCAGGTGGTCAGGCAGAGCAATGCGGTGGACTGGAGCAGAGTCAGATAAGCAGGCAGAGGTCTGGCAACAGGATATCAAGTAATAGCAGTAGGGTCAAGGCAAGCCGAGGTCAGGGTTGGAGATAGCAGGTAAGTCAGCAGCGCCGGGTCGTCCAGGTAGTCAGATAGCAGATACAGGTTATGAGGCACAGAAGCTGCAGATCAAACAGCACTGCATAGGTGCAGCTGCTGTCCTTTTAAAGGCCCTTTGGCGCCAAGCAGCGCTCAGCATGCACGCACGCGCACATGTGCCTGAGGGGCACGCGCGCACACACGCAGCGCTGTCCATTCTCACCAATGACCTGCGTGCGTGCGCGCGTTCATGCGTCCCTTTATGGCAAGTCCCTGACAGACTCGAACGTGAGAAATCAAAAATGCTAATTTTAAAGGCTAATATGCAAGTTATTGTCCTAAAATGGTTTGGGGACCCGGGTCCTGCCCCAGGGGACATGTATCAATGCAAAAAAAAGTTTTAAAAACTGCAGTTTTTTTTCGGGAGAAGTGAGTTTAATGATGCTTAAAGTGAAAAAATAAAAGTGAATTCCTTTAAATATCGTACCTGGGGGGTATCTATAGTATGCCTGTAAAGTTGCGCGTGTTTTCTATGTTTAGAACAGTCCCTGCACAAAATTACATTTCTAAAGGAATAAAAGTCATCAAAAACTGCTTGCAGCTGTAATGTAATGTCGGGTCCAGGCAATATGGATGAAAATTATTGGGAAAAATGGCATGGGTACCCCCCCTCCCCTCAGCCCATTACCAGGCACTTTGGGTCTTGTATGGATATTAAGGGGAACCCCGCACCCAAATTAAAAAAAGAAAAGGCGTGGGGCCCCCAGACCCTATATACTCTGAACAGCAGTATACAGGCTGTCCCAAGAAAGACAGGGACCGTAGGTTTGTTCTTAACTAGGGTTGAGCGAACCCAAACTGTAAAGTTCGGGTCCGTACCGAACATTCGAGTTTTTGGGCACCGGACCCGAACCCGAACAATTGCGTGTATATTCGGGTTCGGGTCCGGTGTTCGGCGATGTAATGGCGCATTTAGAAAAGCTTCAGGGGGCAGCCAATCACCTTTTGTTTAGCTGGTGTGCCCTTAGAAGCCATCATAGCCATGCCTAATAATGGCAGTGATTGGCCAGTGCAGCATGTGACCCATCTCAGTGCAGCATGTGACCCAGCTTCTATATAAGCTAGAGGCACACAGCACAGCACGTCACTCTGCTTTAGACAGGATAGGGAGAGGTTCCTGGCTGCTGTTGCTTATTAGGGAGAGATTGAAATACATGAGTTAGTCCTGATTCTGCAATCTGAGAGAAAAGATAGAGAGATGGTGTAGGGGAAGGTTCTTGATGATGCTTTCAGCGAGAGAGATTTATATAGGAGTCCAGATTCAGAGATCTAATAACTCAGCGATCTGCATAGGTTTACCTGTTTGTGTTGCAGTGCACAGTCTTTTTACACTGCCATGAGCCCAGTGTCAGAGAAAATCTAACTTTTATCTGCAAGCTCAGTGCACCAGCACTGCATATGTTACGCTGAGAGATACACCGTTTCCTTACTGTGGGTGTATTGTGCTCTTGCAAAAAGACCCATTTTGGGCAACAAAAAAAAAATTGCAGTGTTTTCTGCATATATGCAAGTGTGAGATTTACAAATTTATATATTTTTCTTGTATTGTGCTATTCCCAAAACTTTTTTTTAGGGCAAAAACTTTTTTTTAATAGCATTTTCTGTATTGCTGTAGGTGTGAGATACACCGTTTCCATACTGTGGGTGTATTGTGCTCTTGCAAAAAGACCCATTTAGGGCAAAAAATAAATAAAAAATAGCAGTGTTTTCTGCATATATGCAAGTGTGAGATTTACAAATTTATATATTTTTCTTGTATTGTCATATTCCCCAAATTTTTTTTTAGGGCAAAACCTTTTTTTTTTTATAGCATTTTCTGTATTGCTGTAGGTGTGAGATACACCGTTTCCATACTGTAGGTGTATTGTGCTCTTGCAAAAAGACCCATTTAGGGCAAAAAAAATAAAAGAATAAAATTGCAGTGTTTACTGCATATATGCAAGTGTGAGATTTACAAATTTATATATTTTTCTTGTATTGTGCTATTCCCCAAAATTTTTTTTAGGGCAAAAACTTTTTTTTAAATAGCATTTTCTGTATTGCTGTAGGTGTGAGATACACTGTTTCCATACTGTGGGTGTATTGTGCTCTTACAAAAAGAGCCATTTAGGGCAAAAAAATAATAATTGCAGTGTTTTCTGCATATATGCAAGTGTGAGATTTACAAATTTATATATTTTTCTTGTATTGTGCTAATCCAAAAAAAAAATTTAGGGCAAAAACTTTTGTGCTCTTCCAAAAACACCCATTTAGGGCCACAAAAAAATATTTTGCAGTGTTTTCTGCATATCTGGAGCTGTGTGAAATAAACAATTTATATATTTTTCTTCTACTGTGCTATCCTAAAAAAATAATTGTAGGACAAAAACAATTTTTTTTAATAGCATTTTCTGCAGTTCTGTAGCTGTTAGATACAGCGTTTACGTACTGTGGGTGTGTTGTGCTCTTCCAAAAACACCCATTTAGGGCCACAAAAATATTTTGCAGTGTTTTCTGCATGAAATAAAACCAATAGCGCTGCGTGAATTAGTAACTGATAACCATATAACATAACACTCTGTAATGTGACCTATAGTAAATGACCATAGGATGTAAAGTTATTAGCGTGCTTGAAATAAATAAGCTCAAAACCTCTGTGATGACTAACTCCGACGTATAGTCATCACAATCTTCAAAAAAATGAAAAAAACTCAAACAAACTGAAATGACATGTAATTCTTCTCATAAAATGTCCAAACCGAGATTAGAAAATGACATATCCCAAAGTAATGAAAGTTCCAAGATATCGTTAGTTCAAGACTGTTCAATGCAGGTAAATGAGTATTGGTGACTTCACACTAAAACACCCAAGAAGAAGTGAAGCATTGGAAAAGACAAAGATCCTCCACCTTCAGTCTCAAATCTCCTTACCAGCTCATGTGGATCCCTGATAAAGAGATCATATACACTTGTGGCTATTTCCCCCGCCTAGGGTCTCTCTGCAGTGTATCACACAAAAAGATTCTTTTTCCTCCGCATTAAGGGCTTCTCAGCTTAGTCTCCAGATGCATGATTTCAAAAGAGACATAAGAGCCACCATGGTGAAGTACTTCATAACAGTTTTAATATAAAAATTAAAGATACACTTACACAAACGTAGTACTTTAAAAGCATTGGTAAAATTCGTTCATAAGCCGGCCGGCTTCAAACATCCGCCCGTCCTTCCGGGATAGCGCTGTTTGTTCGTGGTGACGTCAGCACGCCGCTACTCCCTACGCCGTTTCGTCAAAGAATGACGTCTTCCAGGGGCACGAGCGGCGTGCTGACTCACCGCTTTTTATAATACACAATGTAATGGACACGCCCGGCTCTGACCTCCAGGACGCACCTCCACAAATCCACCATCTTTGATGGGGGATTCCTGCCCATGTCTTGCAATGCTCCTTACTACACAATGATGTGCAAGAGCGGCATAACACTACAAATGGGCAAATATTATTTAAAATATAAAATTACAAATAGTGAAAGATTATAAAATATGTAATTAATATAAAATCAAATATATGCTGAGATAACCTAACTAGACAGAATTGGATAAGAGAATAAACTATTCGTACAAAAGAAATTTGGTTGCCTTTAACATGTCACCACACTGGTGTCCGTACTCCCGGATGGCTATGAGAGACAAGCACCATATGGGGCGCCAAAACGGAATACAAAAACATATTATATCAGATAAAACCAAATGATGCACCAGATGTCTTACTCTATCCTCTTAACCCCATCACGGATCATACCGATCCTGACATATCGGGAAAAGAGAACAATGCAACATGCATTACACCAGACATAGAGTTAAAATGCAAGTGAAAGATAATGATATAATAAATTCCATCCAGCCGCTGTCCTTTGTGAACAGGACAGTGCTAGAAGGAAGGAATCAATTATCTCACAATGCGTAACACTACATGAAGGAAGCCTACTGATGATTACACATATTGGCCATGTATGATTAATGCCAATCTTCTTACTAAAGTCATCATTACTGTATGTATAAGGGCTGATAGTAAAAAGGGGAGAGAAACAAGAGGAATGAACTATATAAATTTGGTGGACTCAGAAATCAGAGCCGGTTCACAACCAATATGCCATATCCCATACTTACAAATGATTAAATAAATGATGTTAAATGTCATGTCATCCATTATCAATAAACGCATTGACATCTGTGTCAATATTCAAGCCAAAGGGGCTATAACACCGAACCCGGTATATCCAGGCCATTTCTAACCTTGATAGCTCCCTCACCAGAGAGCTACCCCTCCAGTGAGGCTCGAATTTGTCTATCCCTAAAAATAAGGTATTTGCTGGATTGCGATCGTGATGAGTGTCATAATGTTTTGAAACCGAATGATTTTGAAAGCCTGTTTTTATATTGGTGATATGCTCACCTAATCTAACCTGCATTGATCTTTTTGTCTTGCCTATATATTGGAGCCCGCATGGACATTGTAATAAATAAACTATGCCAGTTGAGCTACATGTGATAAAGGGCTCAATGGAATGCTCCTTCAAAGTGCTGGTAGAACAAAAGGATTCTGTTTTCTTAGTTTTAGTCTTATTCAGACTGCATACTTGACACCTCCGACATTGGTGGTATCCTGATAACCCTTTTTGAAAAAAAGATACCTTTTTAGTCGGAGGATCCACCACATTGGGAGCCACCCTATCCCGAAGGGAGGGTACTCCCCTAAAGACTACCTGAGGTTTGGGTGGTAAAAATTGGCTGATGATTCTGTCATTACCCAACAAATGCCAATGCTTTTGAAGGATTTTCTTGATGGCATAGTGCTGCGTGGAAAAAGTAGTGACAAAAGGTATTATAGGTCTATCTCTCACTACCTTGGAGCGATCCTCCAATAGTAGTGACCTATCCAAACCAGCAACCTCCTCTATTGTCTCTTCTAGAGATTCCAAATTGTAGCCTTTCTCACAAAGTCTTGATTTCAGGATAGCAGACTGCGATCTATAGTTCTCCAAAGAGGTACAGTTTCGCCTCATGCTGACGAACTGGCCTCTAGGCACTGATTTCAGCCAAGAATCATTGTGACAACTTCCGATAGGGATGAATGAGTTGCGATCAGTCTTTTTGAAAAAAGATTTAGTAACCAAAAGGCCATCTTCCTTCATTATGGTGAGGTCAAGGAAATCAATGGTCTCCTGACTCGCTTCATGAACGAATCTAATTCCCCTCTCATTATCGTTCAAAGCTGAAAAATAACTGTCCAATTGGTCCTTGGTGCCATCCCATAGGAGGAGGATAATTCATAAGAGCTTGACTTGCCCCCCGGGCAGACCTATAGTGAGTGGTATAGACTCACTGACTTCCCGGGTGGGCAAGTACATTGACCACTTTTTACAGCCTTTGGTCCAAAGGATGCCTTCTTATTTGAAAGACACGAGGCATGCTATCAATTTAGTGTCGCAAATTGAGCCTAAGGAAGGAATGTGGATGGTCACAGCTGACGTTACCTCATTGTATTCTATTATTCCACACCAGATGGGTATTTCAGCTGTGAAATATTATTTGAATCTTTTGTCAGGTTTGTCCCAGCTCCAAATGGATTACATTTTAGACCTGTTGGAATATGCAGCAGGTCACAATTACTTTTGGTTTGATGGTCAGTATTATCGCCAAACATGTGGTGTTGCGATGGGGGCTAAGTATGCCGCCAGCTTGGCCAACCTTTTTATGGCCAAATGGGAGGAGGACGTCATCTTTGGGGATCGGAGTCCACACCTGGTACTCTGGGCCAGGTACATTGATGACATCCTCCTCCTATGGGATGGCACCAAGGACCAATTGGACAGTTATTTTTCAGCTTTGAACGATAATGAGAGGGGAATTAGATTCGTTCATGAAGCGAGTCAGGAGACCATTGATTTCCTTGACCTCACCATAATGACGGAAGATGGCCTTTTGGTTACTAAATCTTTTTTCAAAAAGACTGATCGCAACTCATTCATCCCTATCGGAAGTTGTCACAATGATTCTTGGCTGAAATCAGTGCCTAGAGGCCAGTTCGTCAGGATGAGGCGAAACTGTACCTCTTTGGAGAACTATAGATCGCAGTCTGCTATCCTGAAATCAAGACTTTGTGAGAAAGGCTACAATTTGGAATCTCTAGAAGAGACAATAGAGGAGGTTGCTGGTTTGGATAGGTCACTACTATTGGAGGATCGCTCCAAGGTAGTGAGAGATAGACCTATAATACCTTTTGTCACTACTTTTTCCACGCAGCACTATGCCATCAAGAAAATCCTTCAAAAGCATTGGCATTTGTTGGGTAATGACAGAATCATCAGCCAATTTTTACCACCCAAACCTCAGGTAGTCTTTAGGGGAGTACCCTCCCTTCGGGATAGGGTGGCTCCCAATGTGGTGGATCCTCCGAATAAAAAGGTATCTTTTTTTCAAAAAGGGTTATCAGGATACCACCAATGTCGGAGGTGTCAAGTATGCAGTCTGAATAAGACTAAAACTAAGAAAACAGAATCCTTTTGTTCAACCAGCACTTTGAAGGAGCATTCCATTGAGCCCTTTATCACATGTAGCTCAACTGGCATAGTTTATTTATTACAATGTCCATGCGGGCTCCAATATATAGGCAGGACAAAAAGATCAATGCAGGTTAGATTAGGTGAGCATATCACCAATATAAAAACAGGCTTTCAAAATCATTCGGTTTCAAAACATTATGACACTCATCACGATCGCAATCCAGCAAATACCTTATTTTTAGGGATAGACAAATTCAAGCCTCACTGGAGGGGTAGCTCTCTGGTGAGGGAGCTATCAAGGTTAGAAATGGTCTGGATATACCGGGTTCGGTGTTATAGCCCCTTTGGCTTGAATATTGACACAGATGTCAATGCGTTTATTGATAATGGATGACATGACATTTAACATCATTTATTTAATCATTTGTAAGTATGGGATATGGCATATTGGTTGTGAACCGGCTCTGATTTCTGAATCCACCAAATTTATATAGTTCATTCCTCTTGTTTCTCTCCCCTTTTTACTATCAGCCCTTATACATACAGTAATGATGACTTTAGTAAGAAGATTGGCATTAATCATACATGGCCAATATGTGTAATCATCAGTAGGCTTCCTTCATGTAGTGTTACGCATTGTGAGATAATTGATTCCTTCCTTCTAGCACTGTCCTGTTCACAAAGGACAGCGGCTGGATGGAATTTATTATATCATTATCTTTCACTTGCATTTTAACTCTATGTCTGGTGTAATGCATGTTGCATTGTTCTCTTTTCCCGATATGTCAGGATCGGTATGATCCGTGATGGGGTTAAGAGGATAGAGTAAGACATCTGGTGCATCATTTGGTTTTATCTGATATAATATGTTTTTGTATGCCGTTTTGGCGCCCCATATGGTGCTTGTCTCTCATAGCCATCCGGGAGTACGGACACCAGTGTGGTGACATGTGTGGGGGGGGGTTTGCTCGGCAGCGGGTGTGTGTGATCCCCTGGATGGACTCCCCACACAAAAACAGGCCCAGCAGACGGAGGTTGTGGTTTTCAAGATCAAAAAGGTGCGGTTTATTTCTCTATTTACAGTGACAAAAAACACAGCAAAGCAAAAAAAGAAACATAAACAAAATAAACCCTGGTCAGCTTGACCTCTGACTAAACATGCAGGTTTCCTAACTAACAACTGGGATCAGCCTGGTGCTGTCCTAGTCCCTAAGTCCCTGGTTTAGTAAATGTCCAAACAAATAGCCACACAGGCTTTGTCTCACCGCACAGGGGTTCACTCTCCCTAGACAGTCCACACAGGTCTGGGTCCAGGCATGAGCAAACACCTAATGAAGCTGGGAGTTTTTATAGAGGCCTTAAACGAGCTGACAAGCTTCAGCTGGTCTCATCAACTCCCTGCCTGCACGACGCCCAGCACTCTCCCTAGAGGTATGAATCATCCATGAGCCCACTAGCCTCAGCTGGGCTTCATCAACTCCCTCCCTAGTTGTATAAGTCGGCATAAAGCCTGAATCTGGGAGAAATATATCTACCCCCCTGGATGCAACCAGGTGACTTTACCTTCCTGCTGTCACACATGTTAAAGGCAACCAAATTTCTTTTGTACGAATAGTTTATTCTCTTATCCAATTCTGTCTAGTTAGGTTATCTCAGCATATATTTGATTTTATATTAATTACATATTTTATAATCTTTCACTATTTGTAATTTTATATTTTAAATAATATTTGCCCATTTGTAGTGTTATGCCGCTCTTGCACATCATTGTGTAGTAAGGAGCATTGCAAGACATGGGCAGGAATCCCCCATCAAAGATGGTGGATTTGTAGAGGTGCGTCCTGGAGGTCAGAGCCGGGCGTGTCCATTACATTTTTTATTATAAAAAGCGGTGAGTCAGCACGCCGCTCGTGCCCCTGGAAGACGTCATTCTTTGACGAAACGGCGTAGGGAGTAGCGGCATGCTGACGTCACCACGTACAAACAGCGCTATCCCGGAAGGACGGGCGGATGTTTGAAGCCGGCCGGCTTATGAACAAATTTTACCAATGCTTTTAAAGTACTACGTTTGTGTAAGTGTATCTTTAATTTTTAGATTAAAACTGTTATGAAGTACTTCACCATGGTGGCTCTTATGTCTATTTTGAAATCATGCATCTGGAGACTAAGCTGAGAAGCCCTTAATGCGGAGGAAAAAGAATCTTTTTGTGTGATACACTGCAGAGAGACCCTAGGCGGGGGAAATAGCCACAAGTGTATATGATCTCTTTATCAGGGATCCACATGAGCTGGTAAGGAGATTTGAGACTGAAGGTGGAGGATCTTTGTCTTTTCCAATGCTTCACTTCTTCTTGGGTGTTTTAGTGTGAAGTCACCAATACTCATTTACCTGCATTGAACAGTCTTGAACTAACGATATCTTGGAACTTTCATTACTTTGGGATATGTCATTTTCTAATCTCGGTTTGGACATTTTATGAGAAGAATTACATGTCATTTCAGTTTGTTTGAGTTTTTTTCATTTTTTTGAAGATTGTGATGACTATACGTCGGAGTTAGTCATCACAGAGGTTTTGAGCTTATTTATTTCAAGCACGCTAATAACTTTACATCCTATGGTCATTTACTATAGGTCACATTACAGAGTGTTATGTTATATGGTTATCAGTTACTAATTCACGCAGCGCTATTGGTTTTATTTCATATTGTTTTTATTTGTGTATATCCACAATTTTCAGTTGCAGCAGCGGGCACCATAATTTCATTGGTGGTATTATTCCATTTATTTTAGTTTTTGATATGCGCAGTAGTTTTCCTTTACACAGTGTTTTCTGCATATCTGGAGCTGTGTGAAATAAACAATTTATATATTTTTCTTCTACTGTGCTATCCTAAAAAAATTATTGTAGGACAAAAACATTTTTTTTAAATAGCATTTTCTGCAGTTCTACAGCTGTGAGATACAGCGTTTACGTACTGTGGGTGTGTTGTTCTCTTCCAAAAACACCCATTTAGGGCAAGATCCTAAATTTGGAAAATATGAGGAGAACTTCAAAGGGACGTGGTGGCCTCGGTCGTGGTGCTGCTGGTGGAGCTCCTGTTGCAGGGAGAGGACGTGGTTGATCTGTGCCAGCTACCGCACAAGTGAAACACCTTCCTCAGGTGCAAGTAGGCGACCGAGCCTGCGGCGGTATTTTGTTGCACCTAATGAGGCTGTACGAATGTTGAGGCCAGGACAAGTACAGGCGATAGTAGATTGGGTTGCTGACAGTGCCTCTGGTTCCTTCACATTGTCTCCCACCCACTCTTCTGATGAAAGATCAGAGTTGGCACCGGCAGCCGATGTCCATCAGGCTTTCACCTCACCCTCTTGCAAATCAGCCAAGCAGTCTGAGCCCCAAATCATGCAGCAGTTTCTTCTGCTCTTCGATGACTCTGTTAGCAGGGTTTCCCAGGGCCATCCACCTAGCCCTGCCCCAGAAGTGGAAGAGATTTAGTGCACTGATGCCCAACCACTTATGTTTCATGATGAGTACATGGGAGGACCATCGCAGCACGTCTCGGATGATGACGAAACACAGGTGCCAACTGCTGCTGCTTTCGCAATTGTGCAGACAGACAAGGAGGGCAGGGGTGAAGACTGGGTGGAAGATGATATGGAGGACGATGAGGTCCTCGACCCCACATGGAATCAACGTTATGCAGGTGACCAGTGTAGTTCGGAGGAAGAGGCAGTGGTCGCACAGAGCCACCAGCACAGCAGAAGAGGGAGCAGGGTGCAAAAGCAGAGCGTCCGTCCCCTAGACAGTACATCTGCTACTGCCCAACGCAGCAAGGGACCGAGCACACCAAAGCCAGGTCCAAGGAGTTCCCTAGCATGGCAGTTCTTCACACAATGTGCTAATGACAAGACACGAGTGGTTTGCACGCTGTGCAATCAGAGCCTGAAGCGAGGCATAAACGTTCTCAACCTGAGCACAACCTGCATGGCCAGGCATCTAAGTGCAAAGCACGAGCTGCAGTGGAGTAGACACCTCCAAAACAAAGAAAGGTCTCTGGCTCCTCCTGCTTCCTCTTCTGCTGCAGTCTCGGCCTCTTCATCCACCTCTGTAGAGACAGTAGCACCTGCCAACTCGCAAACAGAGCATCTGCCAGCAACACTACCACCTGGGTCACCAACCATCTCCACAATGTCCCATGGAAGCGTTCAGCTCTCTATCTCCCAAACACTGGAGCGGAAGAGGAAGTACCCCCCTAGCCACCCGCGATCCTTGGCCCTGAATGCCAGCATTTCAAAATTCCTCGCCTTTTAAATGCTGTCATTCCGTCTGGTGTAGACGCATAGTTTTAAAAGCCTGATGGCATTGGCTGTCCCACAGTACGTCGTGCCCAGCCGCCACTACATTTCCAGGCGAGCCATCCCTTCCCTGCACAACCCAGTGGGGGACAAAATCAGGTGTGCACTGCGCAATGCCATCTGTGGCAAGGTCCACCTAACTACGGATGCGTGGACCAGTAAGCACGGTCAGGGACGTTATATCTCCCTAACAGCACACTGGGTAAATGCAGTGGCGGCTGGGCCTAAGGCAGATAGCAGTTTGGCGCATGTCCTTCCACCACAGAGGATTGCAGGGCGCTTCAGTTTGCCTCCTGTTGCTAACTCCTCCTACTCCGCTTCCTCATCCTCTACCGCCTCCTCATCTGGTCAGCGTAACACCTTCACCACCAACTTCAGCACAGCCAGGGGTAAACGACAGCAGGCAGTTTTAAAACTTTCCTGTTTGGGGGAAAAACCCCACACCGCGCAGGAGTTGTGGAGGGACATGGAACAACAGACCGATGAGTGGTTGCTGTCAGTGAGCCTCAAGCCCGGCCTGGTGGTGTGCGATAATGGGTGAAATCTCGTATCAGCTCTGGGCTTAGCCGGTTTGACACACATCCCTCGCCTGGCGCATGTGCAGAACTTGGTGGTCCAGAGGTTCCTGAAAAATTACCCCAATATGCCAGAGCTGCTGCAGAAAGTGCGGGCCGTCTGTGCGCACTTTCGGCGTTCTCACCCTGCTGCTGCTCGCCTGTCAGCGCTGCAGCGTAACTTCGGCCTTCCGCTCACCGCCTCATATGTGACGTGCCCACAAGGTGGAACTCCACCTTGCACATGCTGGCCAGACTGTGCGAGCAGCAGCAGGCGATAGTGGAGTTTCAGCTGCAGCAATCATGTGTGAGTCACTCTGCGGAACAGCACCACTTCACCACCAATAACTGGGCCTCCATGCGAGACCTGTGTGCCTTGTTGCACTGTTTCGAGTACTCCACCAACATGGGCAGTACCAATGACGCCGTTCTCAGCGTTACTATCCCAGTTCTATGCCTCCTTGAAAAAACGCTTTGGGCGATGATGGAAGAGGATGTGGCACAGGAGGAGGAGGAGGAGGCGGGATCATTTCAAAGGTCAGGGCAGTCTTTCACAAGTGGCTACGAGGGTGGGTTCCTGAACCAACAAACGCCAGGTACACAATTGTCCGGCAGCAAGGGCACAGTTCTGGAGGATGACGAGGTGGAGGATGAGGAGATGGAGGAGGAGGAGGAGGAGGAGGAACCATGCTCACAGCAGGGTGGCACCTAGACCAGCTCATGGTCATCACTGGTGCGTGGCTGGGGGGATACAGAGGACACAGATGATACACCTCCCACAGAGGACAGATTTTCTTTGCCTCTGGGCAGCCTGGCACACATGAGTGATTACATGCTGCAGTGTTTCCGCAACGACCTCCGAGTTGCCCACATTTTAACTGGTGCTGATTACTGGGTGGTCACCCTGCTGGATCCCCGTTACAAGGACAACGTACCGTCCTTAATTCCCTCACTGGAGCGGGATCGTAATATGCGTGAGTACAAGCGCACGCTGGTAGACGCGCTGCTGGTGGCATTCCCACCTGACAGCGGGCGTACGGTGGAAGCACAAGGCGAAGGCAGGGTTAGCATGGCCAAAATGTGGAAAATCTTTGTCAGCATGCCACAACAACCAGCACCACCAGCTGAGATGGAACGTCTTAGCAGGAGGCAGCATTTCACCAACATGGTTGAACAGTATGTGTGCACAGGCCTACACGTACTGGATGACGGGTCTGCCCCCTTCAACTTCTGGGTCTCCAAATTGGGCACATGGCCTGAGATTGCCCTTTACGCCTTGGAGGTGATGGCCTGCCCTGCAGCCAGTGTATTATCTGAACGTGTATTTAGCACGGCAGGGGGCGTTATCACAGACAAGCGCAGCCGCCTGTCCAGAGCCAATGTGGACAAGCTCACGTTCATTAAAATGAACCAGGCATGGATCCCACAGGACTTGTCCGTACCTTGTGCAGAATAGACATGTATACCGGTGTTCTGACAAAAACTGTCCGGCCATCGGATTGTGTCTGGCCCGTACTGCACAGGCGCAGCGCTTGCGCAGTACGGAGGACAAGGAGATTCACAAAATCTCCGAAGATGAACGGCGCCTGCACTAAGAATGCAGGTTCAAGCCCCACCATCCAAGTGGACATACGGTAGCACATAGTAACATGGCCCCTCACGGGCTCTCTTCGATCGCCACGCTTCGGGCACGGCCTCGCTTGGCTCGGCTTGAACCTCGGATGGTGTGGCTTGAACCTGGACTCACCACGCAGGCGCCGTTCGTCTTGTGAGATTTTCGAAATCCCCTTGTCCTACGTACTGAGCAAGCGCAGTACAGGGCGGACACTATCTGACGGGGGACAGAATTTGACACATCACCAGCCTCACCCAGCCATTGTTTTATTTTTGAACCAGTGTTGGCTACCTCGTCCTCCTCCACCGCCGCTTCCACCTACACAGCCACATCCACCACCACCTCAACCTCCTACTCCATATGGACCTCGTCCTCCTAGGTCAAGATTATAATTTTTACTTTATTTTTTTGTAGCGCACAGATCCTTTCCCCCTTACCTGCCTTTATGTTGTTGGCTCCTCGCAGGAGGGAGAAAGGCGCACGGCACTACCAGCCCGTACCCTCCTGTATAAAGAGGTTGAGTGGTGTACTTGACGGGCCGTGTCCACAGCCGTAGTCAAAACTCCTCCAGAGGATGATTCTCACCTCTACTGTAGGTAGAGGCAAGTCCTTGAATTCCCAGTAAAGTCAATGTCCACACCAGCTGAAACTACAACTCTGAGTTTATTCTCTCATGGCAAAATAAACTGTACTCAGATAGAAAAGGTTAGAGCAAAGAAACAGGACAGCTTAAGGTGTGGAGGAGGTCCAGGCACAAACGTATCACATTCACTTCACTGCTTAGGTTTCTCAAACAGTTTTAGGCGCACAGTCTCTGCCACAGACCGTGAGGTTGGTCTATGCCACAGACCGGGTATACAAGGCCCCTGCCACGGACCTGGAGAACTTTGGTCTCTGCCACAGACCAGGGTGTATAAGGCCCCTGCCACGGGCCGGGTGAATAAGGCCTCCGATACAGTCAGGATGACCTTGAGCTTATCCTTCTAAGAACTAGCCCATATCAAGGGGAAGACATCTCTCCAGGGAGTCAACAGACCCTTCCTTCACCGTGCCTCCAGCATCGGGCCATCGGAAGGTTCCTCCCTTCCCTGGAACAGGTTCCCCTACACGAGGCGGCACCCAGACTCCTTGACCCTTAGCGGACTCCAGACGAAGGCTCTGGACCCCAGGCTTTACTCCCGCCCCTAGGCCTCCATACCCAGGGCAGCAGAAACTCCAGGATAGTACCTCACCCCGGGCTAAAGGTGCCCAAGATGGAACAGGAACACGTGCACCCAGGCCGAAGGCACCTGGGCGTGGCCCCACTGGACATCAGCCCCCAGGCCAAGGGCTCGGACCCCGATCAGGAGGCGTCTGCCCCTTTTATATCCTCTCCCGGCATGCACAGCAGGTTCCCCGCCCCGCTGTACTACTGCCAAGAGGGGACACAAAAAAAAGGCACATCACTGTATCGGTGGTTCAACCCTAGCCTACCATGGCAGCGCCACCTGTAGGCCGCAGGGAACTGCACATCAATACTGTCCCCCGAGGACAAAATGGTCTATGAATCCTACAGAATTAGGGTGTTTGAGCCTATTTACCACTCAAACACTTCCCTTAAATTTAGCACCCCGCTAGATTTTTATTTCAAAGTATTTTATTTTCCCACTAGCTTATCCATTGAATAATATTTTCCAGAAAGGGCGTATTCTGGGGCATTCCCACCATATGTGTGGCATCGTGACGTTGAGTTTCTGAGGTTCTTAACCACTTAACGACCGCTCACTGTATATATACGTCGGCAGAATGGCACCGACAGGCACAATCACGTAGAGCATACGTGATTGCCTTTGTATAGTTGGGGGGTCCAATCGGACCCCCCTTCTGTACAGTGAGCGGTGGCTAAGTGTCCGGGAGCGTTCCGGGATGAAGGGGCAGCCATTCGTTTCTGGCCACCCCCTTGCGATCGCTCCCGGCGAATGGAAATGCCCCCTCTGTCTGTGTCAGACAGAGGGAGCAGGAGAAAGTGATGTCATCTCTGGTGCGGCGCTCACATATACCGAGCGCCGTACAAGAGAAGATATCAGGTCAGTGCACACAACACTACACTGACACCAGGACACATAGGGACATAAATCGCCCCCCCAGGCCCCCCCAGACACCCCAGATCACCCCCCCCCAGCCCCCAGTCACAGTGTCACTGATTGCAGTGACCATTTATTTAGTGATCACTGCAATCAGTGACATTTGTGACTGTAAAAGTGTCACCAAAGTTTAGTCTTAGGTCCAGTGTAGCCCCCTAACCCCCCCTAATAAAGGTTTAACCCCCTGATCACCCCCCAGATAACCCTTTCACCGCCTATCACCACTGTCGCTTAGCGATCATTTTTCTGATCGCTGTCTTAGCGTCAGTGATGCCGATCGGCAGCCAGTAATTTTTTTTAGGTTTGCCGCAGGTTTTTATAGCGTCAGGTACCCCAATATATTATCTAATAAAGGTTTAACCCCCTTGATCGCCCCCCAGGTAACCCTTTCACCCCCTATCACCACTGTCGCTAAGCAATTGTTTTTCTAAACGCTGTCTTAGTGTCGGTGATGCAGATCGTAGCCAGTAATTTTTTTTAGGTTCGCTGCAGGTTTTTATAGCGTCAGGTACCCCAATATATTATCTAATAAAGGTTTAACCCCCTTGATCGCCCCCCAGGTAACCCTTTCACCCCCTATCACCACTGTCACTAAGCGATCGTTTTTCTAAACGCTGTCTTAGTGTCTGTGATGCAGATCGGTAGCCGTTAATTTTTTTTAGGTTCGCCGCAGGTTTTTATAGCGTCAGGTACCCCAATATATTATCTAATAAAGGTTTAACCCCCTTGATCGCCCCCCAGGTAACCCTTTCACCCCCTATCACCACTGTCGCTAAGCAATTGTTTTTCTAAACGCTGTCTTAGTGTCGGTGATGCAGATCGTAGCCAGTAATTTTTTTTAGGTTCGCCGCATGTTTTTATAGCGTCAGGTACCCCAATGTATTATGTAATAAAGGTTTAACCCCCTTGATCGCCCCCCCAGGTAACCCTTTCACCCCCATCACCACTGTCGCTAAGCAATCGTTTTTCTAAACGCTGTCTTAGTGTCGGTGATGCAGATCGGTAGCTGGTAATTTTTTTTAGGTTCGTCGCAGGTTTTTATAGCGTCAGGTGCCCCCATATATTATCTAATAAAGGTTTTAACCCCCTGATTGCCCCTAGTTAACCCTTTCACCAGTGATCACCATATAAGTGTTACGGGTGACGCTGGTTAGTTAGTTTGCTTTTTATAGTGTCAGGGCACCCGCCGTGTATATAACCCAATAAAGGTTTAACCCCCTGATCGCCCGGCGGGTGATATCAATTAGGTTTTAGCGTCAGAGAGGGTCTGCGTCACACCCCAGGCAGCGTCAGGTTAGTGCCAGTAACGCTAACACCCACGCGTGAAGCATACACCCCCCTTAGTGGTATAGTATATGAACAGAT
Source organism: Rana muscosa (assembly GCA_029206835.1). Taxonomy (NCBI): domain Eukaryota; kingdom Metazoa; phylum Chordata; class Amphibia; order Anura; family Ranidae; genus Rana; species Rana muscosa. The sequence goes on from JARGYO010005562.1 coordinate 4,710,232, forward strand.
CAATATCTGATCTGATCTATACTAGCGTCCCCAGCAGTTTAGGGTTCCCAAAAACGCAGTGTTAGCGGGATCAGCCCAGATACCTGCTGGCACCTGCGTTTTGCCCCTCCGTCCAGCCCAGGCCACCCAAGTGCAGTATCGATCGATCACTGTCACTTACAAAACAAAAACACACATAACTGCAGCGTTCGCAGAGACAGGCCTGATCCCTGCGACTCCAGTGCTGTAGGAGGTGATTTCACCACCACAGTTAAAAAAAAAAAGCAAATATGCCGAAGCATTGGGGCAGCAGGGGCGGAGGAGCGATTTTGCTCCTAATGCCGCGTACATACGGTCGAAATTCCGACGGAGGCTTGCCCGTGGAAAAGTCCGACCATGTGTGTGCGGCATAACTTTTTTGCGGGAGGATGCCCCCATGCTTCGGCATATATAAATGGTGCGTGTATGCCCATCATTGGAAGTGGGTGGATGAAGGGCGGTATTCTAATGGTGGGCATACCCACCGATCAATCTCTTTTTTCGTTCAGCCAACTGGCTGCATGAAATAAAAAGATTACAATACATGTCCAACAAGGACCAGCAACGTACTGGTATGTTGCTGGACTTTGAATGTTTATACCAGAATGATGCCTGCGGGTTTAGGTATCATCTTGGTATCATTCTTTTCAGCCTGCGGCCGGCTTTCATGTAAAAACAATCCTAGCGGCTAATTAGCCTCTGGACTGCTTTTACAAGCAGTGGGAGGGAATGCCCCCCCCGGATATAAAAAGCGCCATTGGGAAATTGGGAAAGCATTTTATCACACCGATCTTGGTGTGGTCAGATGCTTTGAGGGCAGAGGAAAAATCTAGGGTCTAGAAGACCCCAGTTTTTTCAAAAAAAGAGTACCTGTCACTACCTATTGCTATCATAGGGGATATTTACATTCCCTGAGATAACAATAAAAATGATAAAAAAAAAAAAATACTTGGAAGGAACAATTTAAAAATAAAATAAAAAAGCAAAATTAATAATAAAAAATAAAAAAAAAAAAAAAAGCACCCCTGTCCTGCCCTGCTCTTGCCCAATGGCGAACGCAAGCATCGGTCTGGCGTCATATGTAAACAGCAATTGCACCATGCATGTGAGGTATCACCGCGAAGGTCAGATCGAGGGCAATCATTTTAGCAGTAGACCTCCTCTGTAAATCTACTGGGGTAACCTGTAAAGGCTTTTAAAGGCTTTTAAAAATGTATGTAGTTTGTCGCCAATGCGCATTTGTGCGAAATTTTAAAGCATGTCGTGTTTGGTATCTATGTACTCGGCCTAAGATCATCTTTTTTATTTCATCAAACATTTGGGCAATATAGTGTGTTTTAGTGCATTAAAATTTAAAAAAGTGTATTTTTTAACCCAAAAAATGCGTTTGAAAAATCGCTGCGCAAATACTGTGTAGAAAAAAAAATGCAACACCCACCATTTTAATCTGTAGGGCCTTTGCTTTAAAAATATATATAATGTTTGGGGGTTCAACATAATTTTCTTGCAAAAAAAAAATGTTTTCATGTAAACAAAAAGTGTCAAAAAGGGCTTTGTCTTCAAGTGGTTAGAAGAGTGGATGTAAGCTTCCTAATGTTGTGTATAAAATGCCAGAACAGTTCAAAACCCCCCCAAATGACCCCATTTTGGAAAGTAGACACCCCAAGCTATATACTGAGAGGCATGTCGAGTCCATGGAATATTTTATATGTTGACACAAGTTGCGGAAAAACTACAATTTTTTTTTTTTTTTTGCACAAAGTTGTCACTAAATGATATATTGCTCAAACATGCCATGGGCATATGTGGAATTACACCCCAAAATACATTCTGTTGCTTCTCCTGAGTACGGGTATACCACATGTGTGAGACTTTTTGGGAGCCTAGCCACGTACGGGACCCCAAAAACCAAGCACCGCCTTCAGGCTTTCTAAGGGTGTAAATTTTTGATTTCACTTCTCACTGCCTATCACAGTTTCGGAGGCCATGGAATGCCCAGATAGCACAAAACCCCCCCAAATGACCCCATTTTGGAAAGTAGACACCCCAAGCTATTTGCTGAGAGGTATTGTGAGTATTTTGCAGATCTCGCTTTTTGTCACAAAGTTTTGAAAATTGAAAAAAAATATATATATATATATATATTTTCTTTCTTCATTTTCAAAAACAAATGAGAGCTGTAAAATACTCGCCATTCCTCTCAGCAAATAGCTTGGGGTGTCTATATTCCAAAATGGGGTCATTTGGGGGGGTTTTGTGCGATTTTGGCATTTTATGGCCTTCGAAACTGTGATAGGTAGTGAGGAGTGAAATCAAAAATTTGTGCCTAGAAATCCTGAAGGCGGTGCTTGGTTTTCGGGGTCCCGTACGCGGCTAGGCTCCTAAAAAGTCCCACACATATGGTATCCCCGTACTCAGGAGAAGCAGAAAAATTTATTTTGGGGTGTAATTCCACATATAACCATGGCATGTGTGAGCAATATATCATTAAGTGACAACTTTTTGTATTTTTTTTATTTTTTTTATTTTTTTGTCATTATTCAATCACTTGGGACAAAAAAATATATATTCAATGGGCTCAACAGGCCTCTCAGCAATTTCCTTGGGGTGTCTACTTTCTAAAATGGGGTCATTTGGGGGGGTTTTGTGCTATTTTGGCATTTTATGGCCTTCGAAACTGTGATAGGTAGTGAGGAGTGAAATCAAAAATTTGCGCCCTTAGAAATCCTGAAGGCGGTGCTTGGTTTCCGGGGTCCCGTGGGCGGCTAGGCTCCCAAAATGTCCCACACATGTGGTATCCCCGTACTCAGGAGAAGCAGCAAAATGTATTTTGGGGTGAAATTCCACATATAACCATGGCATGTGTGAGCAATATATCATTTAGTGACAACTTTTTGTAATTTTTTTTTTTTTTTTAGTCATTATTCAATCACTTGGGACAAAAAAATTAAAAATTCAATGGGCTCAACATGCCTCTCAGCAATTTCCTTGGGGTGTCTACTTTCCAAAATGGGGTCATTTGGGGGGGGGTTTGTACTGCCCTGTCATTTTAGCACCTCAAGAAATGAGATAGGCAGTCATAAATTTAAAGCTGTGTAAATTTCAGAAAATGTACCCTAGTTTGTAAACTCTATAACTTTTGCGCAAACCAATAAATATACACTTATTGACATTTTTTTTACTAAAAACATGTGGCTGAATACATTTTGGCCTAAATGTATGACTACAATTGAGTTTATTCGATTTTTCTTATAACAAAAAGTAGAAAATATCATTTTTTTTTCAAAATTTTCGGTCTTTTTCCATTTACATCGCAAAAAATAAAAATCTCAGAGGCAATCAAATACCATTAAAAGAAAGCTCTATTTGTGGGAAGAAAAGGACGCAAATTTCGTTTGGGTACAACATTGCATGTCCGCACAATTTACAGTTAAAGCAGCGCAGTGCAAAATTCTGAATTCACCTCTGGTCCTCTAGCTACCAAATGGTCCGGGGCTTAAGTGGTTAATGACTTCCTGTACCTCTTCTGCTGAAAAGGGGGCCTCCAGCATATATATTTTTTTAATGTTATTTTAAGTTATTTCCCTATCCACATTTGTTTGCAGAGCACTTCCCATGCTCTTAACAACATTTTGCTGCCATTTGCAACCCTCTAGCCCTTTCCATTACTTTTTTAGAGCCTTTTTAGTCCTCAGATGGGGTTCGGGGTCAAGTTTGGGTCAAGTTTTTTACGAAGTTCGGCCGAACCCGTCGAACCCGAACATCCAGGTGTCCGCTCAACTCTATTCTTAACCACTTGCCTACAGGGCACTTTCACCCCCTTCCTGCCCAAGCCATTTTTCAGCTTATAGCGCTGTCACACTTTGAATGACAATTGCGCGGTCGTGCGACACTGTACCCAAACAAAGTTGATGTCCTTTTTTTCCCACAAATAGAGCTTTCTTTTGGAGGTATTTGATCACCTCTGCGGTTTTTATTTTTTGTGCTATAATAAATATCCTTTTTTTTTTTTTGTTTACATTTTTCTCAGTTTAAGCCGATATGTATTCTTCTACATATTTTTGGTAAAAAAAAATTGCAATAAGCGTATATTGATTGGTTTGCACAAAAGATATAGCAGCTACAAAATAGGGGATAGATTTATAGCATTTTTAATATATATATATATTTTTTTTTACTAGTAATGGCGGCAATCAGGGATTTTTATTGTGGCTGTGATATTGCGGTGGACACATCGGACACTTTTGACACATTTTTGGGACCATTCACATTTATACAGCGATCTGTGCTATAAAAATGCATTTATTACTGTATAAACATGACTGGCAGGGAAGGGGTAAACACTAGGGGGCGAGGAAGGGGTTAAATGTGTTCCCTGGAAGTGATTCTTACTGTGGGGGGAGGGGACTGACTGGGTGAGGTGACCGATGGTTGTCCCTATGTACAAGGGACACACCATCGGTCTTCTCTCCCTGACAGGACGTGGATCTGTGTGTTTAAACACACAGATCCACGGTCCTGCTTGGTTACTGGGCAATCGCTTGTAATGTGGAACAGGTATATTTTGTAAGTGTAGCTCCAGCCAAAAAAATCTATTTTTAGGCTTTTTGGAAAACATAGGGAAGGGTTATCAACCCTGTAACATTTGTTTTGCTGTCTGTGCCCCTGTTCAGAAGATTTCACCTCACTTTCTGTCCCAATGAAAATTGGATTTTGAAAATTTGGGGTTTTTAGGGAAACAAGGATTGGTGATAAAGCATCAGTGAAGGAGACACCTTTTTCCCATATTAACTCTTACAGGAGAGAATTTCACTTCCTAGGAGTAGATTTCCTCTCACTTCCTGTTGTCTCCCTCCATTTGTAAGTAGGAGTGGTTTGTAAGTCATATGTTTGAAAGTAGGGGCCTGCCCTATATACTCTGCAGAAATTTGGGCCTTAAGTGTTGGTGGTACCAGAACACTGTAAGCCCTCACAGTTACTCTTGGTGGGTGCTGGAACGGGCCCTGCTGTGAAATATTATATCAAGTATTGTAATTACATGCCCCTGTTGAACAGGGTCAGAAAAATTGGGCCTTTAGTGGTGGTGTGGTGGTGTTGCCACAACACTGTAAGCCCTCACAGTTACTCTTGGTGGGCGCAGGAACGAGCCCTGCTGCAAAATATTACAGCAAAAATTGTAATTACACGCCGCTGTAAAACAGGGGCAGAAAAATTGGGCCTTAGGCACTGGTGCTGGTGCCACAACACTGCAACCCCTCACAGATACTCTAGTTGAGTGCAGGAACAAGCCCTACTGCAAAAAATTACAGCAAAAATTGTAATTACACGCCCCTGTTGAACAGGGGCAGAAAAATTGGGCATTAGACACTGGTGCCACAAAACTGCAACCCCTCACAGATACTCTAGTTGAGCGCTGGAACAAGCCCTACTGCAAAATATTACAGCAAAAATTGTAATTACATGCCCTTGTTGAACAGGGGCAGAAAAATTGGGCCTTAGGCACTGGTGCTGGTGCCACAACACTGCAACCCCTCACAGATACTCTAGTTGAGCGCAGGAACAAGCCCTGCTGCAAAATATTACAGCAAAAATTGTAATTACATGCCCTTGTTGAACAGGGGCAGAAAAATTGGGCTTTAGGCACTGGTGCTAGTGCCACAACACTGCAATCCCTCACAGATACTCTAGTTGAGCACAGGAACAAGCCCTGCTGCAAAATATTACAGCAAAAATTTTAATTACACGTCCCTGTTGAACAGGGGCAGAAAAATTGGGCCTTAGGCACTGGTGCTGGTGCGACAACACTGCAACTCCTCACAGATACTCTGGTTGAGCGCAGGAACAAGCCCTGCTGCCAAATATTACAGCAAAAATTGTAATTACATGCCCCTGTTCAACAGGGGCAGAAAAATTGGGCTTTAGGCACTGGTGCTGGTGCCACAACACTGCAATCCCTCACAGATACTCTAGTTGAGCACAGGAACAAGCCCTGCTGCAAAATATTACAGCAAAATTTTTAATTACACGCCCCTGTTAAACAGGGGCAAAAAAATTGGGCCTTAGCCACTGGTGGTGGTGCCCAACAGTCCAGAACCAAAAATGTTCTTAGAAGCTATCAACATGAACATTGAGGAGGAATAGGATAGTCACCCAGCATAACAGGATAGTCACTCAGCATCAGCATAGGCAGTCTTGAAGGGATCTTACATTCATAAAATAATTATTCGGTTACATCAGCATCAGGTGCTTGGTAGCTGGTGATCCAAGACTGATTCATTTTTATGGAGGTGAGAGGATCAACCGAGTCGGTGGACAGGCACACTCTGTGATCGGTTACAAAGCCTCCAGCAGCACTGAATGTGCGTTCTGAAAGAACACTGGATGCAGGACAGGCCAGTAGCTCAATTGCATACTGTGCAAGCTCTGGCCAGTGATCCATCCTCAAGACCCAGTAACCCAGAGGATTTTTGGTTGGAAAGGTCTCCAAGTCTGATCTTGCCCCTAGGTATTCCTGCACCATGTAAATCATAAGCTGGCAATGGTTGCTGGAACTGATCAGACCTTGGGGCTGCGGACTAAAAAATTGTCTGAACGCATCGGTCAGATGGCCACCTTCTCCACCGCTCCTTCTGTGACTGACCGAAGCCTCAGCAACACGTTGTCCAGGACCAGGAATTTGTAACCTCCCAGGCTCTGGAAGCGTATTGCACAAACCTTTCTGCAAGGCCTCCCGAAGATGTTTCATCCTCTGCTCCCTCTGCGACGGCTGGATAAGTTCCGCAACCTTACCCTTGTAACGTGGATCAAAGAGGGTTGCCAGCCAGTAATGATCCCTCTCCTTGATACCATGAATCCAAGGGTCCTTTCGCAGGCATTGCAGGATCAGGGAGGCCATGCAGCATAGGTTTGCTGAGGCATTCTGTCCGGAGTCCTCTGGGTCACTAAGCACGACATGATACGCAGCCACCTCCTCCCAGCCACGTATAAGTCCATGCATTTCTGGGGACTGTAAACGAACCCTTGAAGACTGCTGCTGATGCTGAGTGTTAGGCTCCACCTCCATGCTGACGCAATCCTCCTCCTCTTCCTGTGTGATCGGCGGGCCCGCAGGAACACTGTCTGGATAAAGGGGGCCTTGAGAGGTAAGGAAGTCCTCCTCTTCCTCCCTCTGTTTTGCCTCAAGTGCCCTGTCCATTATTCCACGCAGCGTGTGCTCCAACGGGTGGACAAGAGGGACAGTATCACTGATGCATGCACTGTCACTGCTCACCATCCTCGTGCCCTCCTCAAATGGTGACAGGACAGTGCATGAATCCTTGATCATGAGCCACTGGCGTTGCGAAAAAAAAGAAAGCTCCCCTGACCTGGTGCCATAGTCGCACAGGTACTCATTGATGGCCCTCTGCTGCGTGTGCAGCCGATGCAGCATGGCCAATGTTGAGTTCCATCTGGTGGCCATGTCACAGATTGGGCAGGTTGTATTCCTTTTGGAGTTCAGCCAGCTGAGCACTGGCATTATATGACCGACGGAAATGCACACAGACTTTCCTGGCCTGCCTCAGGAGATCCCATAAGCCCGGGTATCTGCACAAGAACCGCTGCACCACCAAATTAAAGGACGTGAGCCAAACAGGGCACATGGATCAGGTGTACCTGTCGGAGGGCGGAGAGGAGGTTGGTGCCATTGTCGTGAACCACCATTCCTGGCTGAAGCTGGCGTGGCGTCAACCACCTCTGAGCCTGCCCCTGACAGAATCTCTGCCCCAGTGTAGCTCCTGTCCCCTAAGCACACCAGCTCAAGTATTGCATGGTATCTGCTTGCGTAGCCCCTTGAACGCTTACGGAGCACTGCTGGTTCCGAGGACTAATCTATAAAGGAAGAGGCCATGGAGGAAGAAGAAGAGGATGGGGGTGGAGGAGAGAGGTGTGTCAGAATCACCACTAGTAGCATTTTGGAGGCGTGGTGGCGGAACAAGCTCCAACAATACTGCACCCTGTCCTGCATCCTTCCCAGCTGCCCGCAGAGTCCCCCAGTGCGCGTGAAAGATAGGTAACATCCCTGTCCATGCCTACTGGACCATGAGTCAGCAGTAATATGCACCTTGCTGCTGACCGCCCTATCCAGCTAGGTCAAGACATTGCCTTCCACATGCCGGTAGAGAGCCGGAATCGCCTTCCGTGAAAAAAGTGGCATTTGGGGACCTGCCACTGAGGTACCGCACATTCCACAAATTCACGAAAGGCGGCAGAGTCTACCAGCTGAAAAGGCAGCAGTTGGAGTACTAGCAATTTAGCCAAGCTAGCATTCAACCACTGGGCATGTGGATGGCTGGGAGCGAATTTCTTTCGCCGGTTTAGCAACTGGGGTAGGGAAATTTGCCTGCTACAATCGGACGTTGGTGTAGCGATAGCGGATTGCCCGCAAGTATTTGGCAGTGGCACACCTAATTCTACACCTTCATTCCTCTCAGTGCAGGTTTCTGAGAGGACTGAAGGTATAGTGGGGTTGGAGATCCCAGCTGATGAAGAGCAAGGAGAGGTCCGCCTTGTTCTTTGGTGTGGATCTTTTAAGTACGCTTGCCAACGGACTGCATGGCAGGTCGACATATGTCTGGTCAAGCATGTGGTGCCCAAGCGGATGCTGTTTTGGCCACGCTGGATACGCTTCAGACATATGTTGCAAACAGCAACTGTGCGATCTGCTGCACACGTCTCAAAGGCCCACACCAAAGAACATCTGGAAAAACGCGCAGTCAGCAGCTCCCTGCAAATGCGGAGCTCTGCGGTGTGATGCAGTCGGTTGGCTGCCCTTAATCTGGCCCCTGGAGGGCATCCTGCCTCATTGGAGATGTGCTTCCTCCTCCTCCTCTCTCCTATCAGACACCCACGTAGAATCAATGACCTCATCATCCCCTAATTCCTCGTCACTGGAGCAAACCTGGCAGTATGCTGCAGCTGGGGGAACATGACTGCCAGTTTGTTGTTCTTCTTGGGCAACCCCTCGCTATGGGCTCACGTTACTGCCTTCCTCAAGCTGGGTACCATCATCGGAGCCTTTAAAACGCTGCGCATCCTCCTGCAGCATGTACCCAAGACTGTGGTCGAACAGTTCGGGGAACTCCTCCATGCATGATGGTGGGGCTAGGGAAGGAGTTACTGATGACCTGGAGCGGATGGAATAGGCCGCTTTGGCAGCTACATTGGCAGCCAAATAGGCCTGCAGTACCGCATTTGGCCTGAGGTATGGGGGCGCAGGAGACGAGCAGAGCCGAACAGCGACGATCGCAGCCAATCGCCGCCGCTCGGCAATGCTCGGAAAGACACGGAAATACTCAGTTTCCGTGCCTTTCCGATGTTTGCCGAGGTCAGCCAAAGTGTCCTCGGACCTTTTCGGCCCTTTTCGAGGCTCTCCGGTGCCCCCCACCTCTGGCCGCATTCGGTATTGCATCCCATTGAAGTCAATGCCGAACAAATTATTTTCGTTTCATTTGACTTTAATGGGAAAACTCGCTTTGATATGCGAGTACTTTGGATTACGAGCATACTCCTGGAACGGATTATGCTCGTAATCCGAGGTTCAACTGTATATATATGTATATATATATATATATATATATATATATATATATATATATATTTATACAAAGCTGGGATGTATATATACTGAATATACTGCAGCTAACTAAATCAACTGCCTGCCTGTAGTATATTAGGAAGAGAACAACAGGAACGGTCTGCAGTGAGATCTAGCTGCACAGGATACAGTAAACTGACTGAATATACTGCAACTAACTGAATCAACTGCCTGCTTCTAGTATATTAGGAAGAGAACATCAGGAACGGTCTGCAGTGAGATCTAGCTGCACAGGATACAGTAAACTGACTGAATATACTGCAACTAACTGAATCAACTGCCTGCCTCTAGTATATTAGGAAGAGAACATCAGGACCGGCCTGCAGTGAGATCTAGCTGCACAGGATACAGTATACTGACTGAATATACTGCAGCTAACTGAATCAACTGCCTGCCTGTAGTATATTAGGAAGAGCACAACAAGAACGGTCTGCAGTGAGATCTAGCTGCACAGGATACAGTATACTGACTGAAAATACTGCGGCTAACTGAATCAACTGCCTGCCTGTAGTATATTAGGAAGAGAACAGGAACGGTCTGCAGAGAGGTCCAGCTAAACAGGATACAGTATACTGATTGAATATACTGCAGCTAACTGAATCAACTGCCTGCCTGTAGAATATTAGGAAGAGCACAACAGGAACGGTCTGCAGTGAGATCTAGCTGCACAGAATACAGTATACTGACTGAAAATACTGCGGCTAACTGAATCAACTGTCTGCCTGTAGTATATTAGGAAGAGAACAGGAACGGTCTGCAGAGAGGTCCAGCTAAACAGGATACAGTATACTGATTGAATATACTGCAGCTAACTGAATCAACTGCCTGCCTGTAGAATATTAGGAAGAGCACAACAGGGACGGTCTGCAGTGAGATCTAGCTGCACAGGATACAGTATACTGACTGAATATACTGCAGCTAACTGAATCAACTGCCTGCCTGTAATATATTAGGAAGAGAACAACAGGAACAATCTGCAGTGAGATCTAGCTGCACAGGATACAGTATACTGACTGAATATACTGCAGCTAACTGAATCAACTGCCTGCCTGTAGAATATTAGGAAGAACACAACAAGAACAGTCTTGTAGTGAGATCTAGCTAAACTGTATACAGTATACGGGCTGAATATACTGCAGCTAACTGAATCAACTGCCTGCCTGTAGTATATTAAGAAGAGCACAACAGGAACGGTCTGCAGTGAGATCTACCTGCACAGGATACAGTATACTGATTGAATATACTGCAGCTAACTGAATCAAATGCCTGCCTGTAGTAAATTAGGAAGAGAACAACAGGATCGGTCTGCAGTGAGATCTAGCTGCACAGGATACAGTATACTGACTGAATATACTGCAGCTAACTGAATCAACTGCCTGCAGTATATTAGGACGAGCACAACAGGAACGGTCTGCAGTGAGATCTACCTGCACAGGATACAGTATGCTGACTGAATATACTGCAGCTAACTGAATCAAATGCCTGCCTGTAGTATATTAGGAAGAGAACAACAGGAACGGTCTGCAGTGAGATCTAGCTGCACAGGATACAGTATACTGACTGAATATACTGCAGCTAACTGAATCAAATGCCTGCCTGTAGTATATTAGGAAGAGAACAACAGGAATGGTCTGCAGTGAGATCTAGCTGCACAGGATACAGTATACTGACTGAATATACTGCAGCTAACTGAATCAACTGCCTGCAGTATATTAGGATGAGCACAACAGGAACGGTCTGCAGTGAGATCTAGCTGAACAGGATACAGTATACTGACGGAACATACTGCATCTAACTGAATCAACTGCCTGCCTGTAGTATATTAGGAAGAGAACAACAGGAACAGTCTACAGTGAGATCTAGCTGCACAGGATACAGTATACCGATTGAATATACCGCAGCTAACTGAATCAACTGCCTGCCTGTAGAATATTAGGAAGAGCACAACAGGAACGGTCTGCAGTGAGATCTAGCTGCACAGGATACAGTATACTGACTGAATATGCTGCAGCTAACTGAATCAACTGCCTGCCTGTAGTATATTAGGAAGAGCACAACAGGAATGGTCTGCAGTGAGATCTACATTCACAGGATACAGTATACTGACTGAATATACTGAAGCTAACAGAATCAACTGCCTGCCTGTAGTATATTAGGATGAGCACAACAGGAACGGTCTGCAGTAAGATCTACCTGCACAGGATACAGTATACTGACTGAATATACTGCAGCTAACTGAATCAACTGCCTGCCTGTAGTATATTAGGAAGAGAACAACAGAAACGGTCTGCAGTGAGATCTAGCTGCACAGGATACAGTATATTGACTGAATATACTGCAGCTAACTGAATCAACTGCCTGCCTGTAGTATATTAGGAAGAGAACAACAGGAACGCTCTGCAGTGAGATCTAGCTAAACATATATATATATATATATATATATATATATATATATATATATATATACAAAGCCTGGAATGTATATATATACTAAATATACTGGAGCTAACTATATGAACTGCCTGCTAAATCTAGCTAGCTGAATCACCTGCCTGCTCAATCTATCTAAATGAAATTAAATGACACTCTGTGTCTCTCTCTATCTCTCTCTCAATGCCGCAACACACTACATGTTATAAAATATGTGCAATATTATATATATTAATCTATAATCTTGTCATGGATATGCAGTAGTGTTTGTCTGTCAGCTTACCTTCCTTCCCATGTGTTCATCTTAGAGGCCTGAGCCCTTTCACCTGGCTTCCTTTATAATCTCCTCCCAGCCAGACTCCACCCCAGGCCCTATCACAGAACACTATATTAACCTGAGCACTGCAAGCCTGCTTTGCTGATCAACGTGTTTGTTAGGCATTGTGTGTTTGGGTTCCTGCCTGCCGTGTGCTACGTCTGTCTCTCTGTTACGTTATTGGCTTGTCCCCGACTATCCCTGTCTGCTCGTGACCCTTGACCTTCGGCTCGTTCTTTCGTTATCCTTGTCTGCTTGTGGCCCCTGACCTTCAGCTTGTTATTCGGTTCTCTCATATCTTGTGCTGCTGCTTCCCCTCTTTTCCCCTTATCCTACGGGGCGTGAGCTAGGAAACTCCAGGGGCCGCGACCTGGTCCCAGCCTGCAGCATAACATCCTCACCACTAGAGGCCCTGGAGAAGACCTGCTGGGTCTTAGACTCCGCGCCCTGGGGAATCTTGGCTCTAGCTTCCGTTAGGATCCCGGTTGTGCTCCTCTGGTCCCGCTTTCCACAACCACCCAGTTTCCTATCCGCAGCAGTCAGCCATAGGGTTCACTACCTTGCGGTGCACTCCTGTCCCCCTACGGTGTGCATCTGTCACCTGGCCACAGGTGACCTTGACAGTTTGATCAGCCATGAACCCGGCTGACATCCCGTTACCCGTGGATGATCCGTTGCAGGGCATAGTTTGCAGACTTGAAACCCAGGAATCGAATCAGACTCAGGTGATGCGATTCCTCCAGGATCTGGCTTCTCGCTTTGAGCAGCTTCAGGCCTCCTTGGGAACCCTGAATCCGCAACCTCAAATACAACCAGCGGCTGCACCTATTGCACCAGTCGCAGCCACACACTCACTACAACTGCCAGCTCCGTCCCGTTTCTCTGGGGACTCCAAGGCTTGCAGGGGGTTCCTTAGCCAATGCACAATTCATTTTGAGCTCCAGCCCCAAAACTTCCTGTCTGATCGGGCTAAGGTAGCCTATATCATTTCCCTCCTCTCTGGTGAAGCTTTAGCCTGGGCAGCCCCTCTGTGGGAACTGAATGATCCAGTGGTTTCTAGCCTGTCTGGCTTCTTGAAACTTTTTCGGAATATCTTCGAAGAACCGGCTCGTGTCTCTTCAGCGGCCAGCGCCCTTTTACGTCTCCGCCAAGAGTCTGCTTCTGTGGGACAGTATGCCCTTCATTTCCGCATACTGTTGGCTGAGTTGAGCTGGAACAATGAGGCCTTAGTCACAACCTTTTTGCATGGCCTGTCTGATAGAGTGAAGGATGAATTAGCAGGAAGAACCATCCCCACTGATCTGGCCGGCGTTATCTCCTTGTGTAACCAGATCGATATTCGCTTTCAGGAGAGGACCTTAGAAAAGCAACGCCAGCACTCCTTGGTTCTTAGTCAGCCTGAGCTCCCCTCTCTTCGACCCGTAGAGCATCTCCTACCAGCTGAGGAACCCATGCAGCTGGGTCGGACCAGGCTATCCCCCGAGGAACGTGCTAGGCGCAGAACTCTTGGTCTGTGTCTTTACTGTGGGGGCAAAGGTCATTTTCGTGACACTTGCTCTCTTTGTCCAGAAAAACGTTCGGGTCCACTTCATCTGGAAAGTGGAGTATTGGACCCAGAAATATCACCTTCCCCTTCTCGTCTTCTGCTTTCTGTGTTCCTTCATGTTGGTGCTTCTTTTCATTCGGTCTCAGCATATCTGGATTCCGGAGCCGCTGGTAATTTTATGGACTGGGAAATCGCATCGTCCATGAGACTTACTCTTTTGCCCCTCACCACACCATTGGTGGTCTTGGCGATTGATGGTACTGTTCTCCCAGGGGGACCTATCCGCTTCCAGACCCTCCCTGTTAAGATGTCGGTAGGGACACTCCACCAGGAGTGGATATCCTTCCTTATCTTACCCAAGGCCTCAACGCCTATAATTTTGGGTCTCCCATGGTTACAGCTCCATTCTCCTCATGTGGACTGGACTACTGGACAGATCCTGGCTTGGGGTCCCTCCTGTTCCTCGTCCTGCCTACCCAAGGTTGTCCCCTGTGAATCTGAGCCGGTCATTCATTCCAGGTTGCATAACCATTTACATTTCTCTGTCCCTAACCACCCTTGGACGCACAGCCAGGCTAGCTTGTCTACAAGTCCTGCAGTCGCTACGTCTTGCGATGCGATTCAGGTAGTCGCTACACCTGACTCAGCTATTCACTCTGCCTCTGTACTAGTTATGCCAGTCCAGCCCATGCCCAGTGAGCCTCCTACTTTTTCTTGTTCAGGACATTCTGCTTGTCTTTCAGCTATTCAGCTTGACTTCTGTGACATGTCACCCTCTAACCAACCTGACTTCAGGGTTCCACTGACATCTGCCCAGTCTGATGGTCCTGTGCAAGATGACCAGTAGGGATGAGCTTCGAGTTCGAGTCGAACTCATGTTCGACTCGAACATTGCTTGTTCGCCCGTTCGCCGAACAGCGAACAAATTGGGGTGTTCGCGGCAAATTCGAAAAATCTATGGGAGAAATCTAAAGTGCTAATTATAAAGGCTTATATGCAAGTTATTGTCCTAAAAAGTGTTTGGGGACCGGGGTCCTGCCCCAGGGGACATGTATCAATGCAAAAAGAAGTTTTAAAAACGGACATTTTTTCGGGAGCAGTGATTTTAATAATGCTTAAAGTGAAACAATAAAAGTGAAATATTCCTTTAAATTTCGTACCTGGGGGGTGTGTATGATATGCATGTGAAGTGGCGCATGTTTCCCGTGCTTAGAACTGTCCCTGCAAAAAGTGTCATTTTTGAAAGAAAAAAATGCATTTAAAACTGACTCGCGGCTATTAATGAATTGTCGGCTCCCGGCAATACATACAAAAGTCATTGATAAAAATAAAAAAAAAGCGTGGGGGTTCCCCAGAATTCAATTACCAGGCCCTTCAGGTCTGGAATGGATATTAAGGGGAACCCCGCCGCAAATTAAAAAAAAAATTGACGTGGGGTTCCCCCAAATATCCATTCCAGGCCCTTCAGATCTGGCATGGATTTTAAGGGGAACTCCACCCCAAATTTAAAAAAAAATGGCGTGGAGTCCCCCTAAAAATCCATACCAGACCCCTTATCCGAGCACGCAACCTGGCCGGCCGCAGGGGAAAAGGGGGGGACGAGAGAGCGGCCCCCCCTCCCTCCTGAACCGTACCAAGCCACATGCCCTCAACATGGGGAGGATGTCCCCATGTTGATGGGGACAAGGGCCTCATCCCCACAACCCTTGCCCGGTGGTTGTGGGGGTCTGCGGGCAGGGGGCTTATCGGAATCTGGAAGACCCCTTTAACAAAGGGGACCCCCAGATCCCGCCCCCCCCCCCCTATGTGAATTGGTAAGGGGTACATTGTACCCCTACCATTTCACGAAGAAAGTGTAAAAAATTGTAAAAAAAAACACACAAACACCTTGAAAAAGTCCTTTATTTAAAAAAAAAAAAAAACATTCCAACGGTGAAATCCAGTGTCCCGCGGCGATCCCGATGTCCAGCGCTGTCCTTCATTGGTTGTGCCTGAGCGGACCTGATGGGGAACTCCCTCTCAGTATTTTAAATGTATAGACCCGCCCCTTCTAAAGTTCCCCATCAGGTCCGCCAGCGGACCAGATGCGGAACATGAGAAGGGGCGGGTCTATACATGTATTACCACAGTGAGAGAAGTTCCCCATCAGGTCCGCCTCCTCGGTATGTCGGACCCGCCTACGTCATTGGCTTGAGCGGGGAACTTCCTTCACTGTGTAATTTAAATTTACATAGTGAAGGAAGTTCCCCGCTCAAGCCAATGACGTAGGCGGGTCCGACATACCGAGGGGGCGGACCTGATGGGGAACTGCTCTCACTTTGGTAATACATGTATAGACCCGCCCCTTCTCATGTTCCGCATCTGGTCCGCTGGCGGACCTGATGGGGAACTTTAGAAGGGGCGGGTCTATACATTTAAAATACTGAGAGGGAGTTCCCCATCAGGTCCGCTCAGGCACAACCAATGAAGGACAGCGCTGGACATCGGGATCGCCGCGGGACACTGGATTTCACCGCTGTTTTTTTTTTTTTTTTTTTTTTTAAATAAAGGACTTTTTCAAGGTGTTTGTGTGTTTTTTTAAACATTTTTTTACGCTTTCTTCGTGAAATGGTAGGGGTACAATGTACCCCTTACCAATTCACATAGGGGGGGGGGGGGCGGGATCTGGGGGTCCCCTTTGTTAAAGGGGTCTTCCAGATTCCGATAAGCCCCCTGCCCGCAGACCCCCACAACCACCGGGCAAGGGTTGTGGGGATGAGGCCCTTGTCCCCATCAACATGGGGACATCCTCCCCATGTTGAGGGCATGTGACCTGGTACGGTTCAGGAGGGAGGGGGGGCCGCTCTCTCGTCCCCCCCTTTTCCCCTGCGGCCGGCCAGGTTGCGTGCTCGGATAAGGGGTCTGGTATGGATTTTTAGGGGGACTCCACGCCATTTTTTTTTAAATTTGGGGTGGAGTTCCCCTTAAAATCCATGCCAGATCTGAAGGGCCTGGAATGGATATTTGGGGGAACCCCACGTCAATTTTTTTTTAAATTTGCGGCGGGGTTCCCCTTAATATCCATTCCAGACCTGAAGGGCCTGGTAATTGAATTCTGGGGAACCCCCACGCTTTTTTTTTATTTTTATCAATGACTTTTGTATGTATTGCCGGGAGCCGACAATTCATTAATAGCCGCGAGTCAGTTTTAAAAGACTTTTTTTCTTTCAAAAATGACACTTTGTGCAGGGACAGTTCTAAGCACGGGAAACATGCGCCACTTCACATGCATATCATACACACCCCCCAGGTACGAAATTTAAAGGAATATTTCACTTTTATTTTTTCATTTTAAGCATTATTAAAATCACTGCTCCCGAAAAAACGGCCGTTTTTAAAACTTCTTTTTGCATTGATACATGTCCCCTGGGGCAGGACCCGGGTCCCCAAACCCTTTTTAGGACAATAACTTGCATATTAGCCTTTATAATTAACACTTTAGATTTCGAACGTTCGAGTCCATTGTATTTAATAGGGTTCTAAAGTTTACACGAACATTTTGTCTGTTCGCAGGTTCTGGTGCGAACCGAACAGGGGGGTGTTCGGCTCATCCCTGATGACCAGTTCCCCTTTAAGGGTCTAGGGGACCCTCCTCAGATTCCTGTTGATCCTCTCATGCCCTTGCTTATTCCTAGAGAGCCTTTGGTCCTCAATAGATCTTCTTGTCATCTCCCTACCTCGTTTTCAGTCTCTGAGGATAATCTTAAGTACGAGGTTAGACAAGTTCTGGATTCTCGGCTCTGCAGAGGCATTCTTCAGTACCTTGTGCATTGGAGAGGTTTTGGTCCTGAGGAGGCGTCTTGGATCGCTGCATCTGATGTCGCTGCACCTCATCTGTTGAGAAGGTTTCATCAGAGATTTCCCTTTAAGCCTGGGCCCAGGCGGGGGAGGGCCCATAAGAGGGAGGGTACTGTCATGGATATGCAGTAGTGTTTGTCTGTCAGCTTACCTTCCTTCCCATGTGTTCATCTTAGAGGCCTGAGCCCTTTCACCTGGCTTCCTTTATAATCTCCTCCCAGCCAGACTCCACCCCAGGCCCTATCACAGAACACTATATTAACCTGTGCACTGCAAGCCTGCTTTGCTGATCAACGTGTTTGTTAGGCATTGTGTGTTTGGGTTCCTGCCTGCCGTGTGCTACGTCTGTCTCTCTGTTACGTTATTGGCTTGTCCCCGACTATCCCTGTCTGCTCGTGACCCTTGACCTTCGGCTCGTTCTTTCGTTATCCTTGTCTGCTTGTGGCCCCTGACCTTCAGCTTGTTATTCGGTTCTCTCATATCTTGTGCTGCTGCTTCCCCTCTTTTCCCCTTATCCTACGGGGCGTGAGCTAGGAAACTCCAGGGGCCGCGACCTGGTCCCAGCCTGCAGCATAACATCCTCACCACTAGAGGCCCTGGAGAAGACCTGCTGGGTCTTAGACTCCGCGCCCTGGGGAATCTTGGCTCTAGCTTCCGTTAGGATCCCGGTTGTGCTCCTCTGGTCCCGCTTTCCACAACCACCCAGTTTCCTATCCGCAGCAGTCAGCCATAGGGTTCACTACCTTGCGGTGCACTCCTGTCCCCCTACGGTGTGCATCTGTCACCTGGCCACAGGTGACCTTGACAAATCTATAACTATTGCATCTATGTATTAATTGTATAGTCCCTTGTTTGCTAGTCTAATGTATCAGAGAATGCTAGGCCTGATGATACAATGTTATTATAAAGACAGACACAGTTGCTTAGTAAAACAAGTCATATTTACTTCCTTTAAAAATAGGAAACATATCTTAACAACAGATATCAGATACAGTCTATAACAACTCTAATAATATACTTAACACATTTCCCAAGATACTCTTCATTGGCTGATTTCAGATGGTGAAGGGAGCAAGCCAAAGGCTCACATGAGCATGCCAGGAACCAAAAGTGGACAAAAGAGAACTCTTACTCGGTATGTGCTTTTAACATTCATTCCCCTCACCCATAACCACCCACACTTGCTTCCTGTCCAATCAGATACTGCAAAGCTATTTCTTCTCCTCTCTTTGAAGCTCATAGCCACACCAGGGGGGCTGGAGACAAGCCCTTTTGTCATGCAGATGCTAATATGCTACAAAGCTTTGACTGTAAAGTCCAGAACATATGCCGCTTTGCGCCTAAAGGGTGCATACCATCCTTCTTTAGACATGGCTCCCATTGAACAGTCCATATGGTCTTAACGCCCAACATGTGTTTCTGAACCAGTACCTCTGGAAAGTGTTGCATTTTTCAACATGTGAAACAGCTCCTATGAAACAGTCCATAATGGTTTTACTGTATTGCGCCTCTCAACATAGGCTTCAGAAACAGCTCCTATAGAACAGTCCATAAATGTCTTAACGCGTGTGGCTTTCCAACCTGTGTTTCCGGACCAGTACCTATGGAACAGCCCTTTATGGTTTTACCGTGTTGTGCCTCTCAACATGTGTTTCATAACCAGCTCCTATGGAACCAGTGCCGGCCGAAGACATTGTGCTGCCTGGTACCAAGAATGAAATGCTGCCCCCCCCCCCCAAAAAAAAAAAAAAAAATCACGCCCACCAAAATGCCCCCACATCCATCATTTTATATCATGATAACTAAAGTGGACCTGTCATGGCTCTATAAAAAAGGACCTGTTATGGCTCTATTCATGTATATAGGAGTATAAAGAGGACCTGCCATGGCTCTATACATGTATATAGAAGTATAATGAGGACCTGTCATGGCTCTATACATGTACCGTATTTTCCCCGTCTATAAGACGCCCCCATGTACAAGACGCCCCCCACTTTTCCAACCCAAAATTAAGAAATCAATATTTTACACATAGGTAAAACAGAACACATTTTTATTTAGTAATTACCGCAGGTAACGTTTAAATACTAGTATATTATGCAGGGGTTGTTCTTCCTGTTTTCTCCACTGTCTATCATACACTCTGCGGAGGCAAGTCCAAACTGTTTCTCTGCAGCTCTATTCCCACGCTCTTTTTTGCATAGCTGGCTACATTTGGTTTGATTTGGCAGAGTAAGACAATCACTTACTTTTATTATTTTCTGACATCTTGGTCCCAGAACACTCCGGTCCCTGTTGCATCTGTGCATCTCCACTTCCAACAGGATCGCATCTGCTCACTCTCCACCTCCACCCCCAGCTTTAGCTGACGTCAGTAACATACGGCTCGTGATTGGAGAAAGCCACTTGACAAGCTATGGGCCGCGACGCACCTTCGCGGATGTCTCCCAGGCTGACCAACCGTGTATAAGACGCTGTTCGATTTACAGGCTATTATTTTAGGAAAAAATAGCGTCTTATCCACGGAAAAATACGGTTTATAGAAATATAAAGAGGACCTGTCATGGCTCTATACATGTATGTAGGAGTATAAAGAGGACCTGTCATGGCTCTATACATGTATGTAGGAGTATAAAGAGGACCTGTCATGGCTCTATACATGTATGTAGGAGTATAAATAGGACCTGTCATGGCTCTATACATGTATGTAGGAGTATAAAGAGGACTTGTCATGGCTATATACATGTATATAGAAGTATAAAGAGGACCTGCCATGGCTCTATACATGTATGTAGGAGTATAAAGAGGACCTGTCATGGCTCTATACATGTATGTAGGAGTATAAAGAGGACCTGTCATGGCTATATACATGTATATAGAAGTATAAAGAGGACCTGCCATGGCTCTATACATGTATGTAGGAGTATAAAGAGGACCTGTCATGGCTCTATACATGTATATAGGAGTATAAAAGGACCTGTGCGTAGCCGGCGGCCGCGATGTCACCGGCCACACATAGTGGATTGTCACTTGTCACTAGACTTGTGCACAACGGAAAAATTTGTTCCGTTTCGGTTCGTTTCTTTCCGGTCCTGTTGATTCGTAATCATTCGTAATTTTGCTAGACGGGATTTTTCGTGTTCGGACTCATTCGTATTTTTGCAAGCGACATTTTTCGTTGAATTTTTTGTTGCTTTATAATTCGTACTTTCGGTAGAGTACGTTGTTTTTCGTTGATTCTGGACACAACTCCTACTTTCGTAACTTTTTTTGGGTTCGTACTTTCGGTAGAGTACGTTGTTTTTCGTTGATTCTGGACACAACTCCTACTTTCGTAACTTTTTTTGGGTTCGTTGATTCGTAATTTTCCGTGTCTCTCTCACAACGACGCTGCCTATTATGCCTAATGTGCTTCGAATGGATTTGTACTTTTCTAAATACATTGCGGTTATTTGTAACGATTCGAAATCTCGTATTTTACTTTCGTTTTTAACATGCGGCTATAGGCTCCGCCCCTGTACACCATTTTGAGAGGGTTCAGCACGGTGAGGGAGAAGCAGAGAGCAGAGCAGAGTGAGTGTTATTGTGCTTCGAATGGATTCGAAATCTCGTATTTTACTTTCGTTTTTTACATGCGGCTATAGCCTCCGCCCCTGTACACCATTTTGAGAGGGAGTTCAGCACGGTGTGGGAGAAGCAGAGAGCAGAGCAGAGTGAGTGTTATTGTGCTTCGTATGGATTCGTACATTCGTAACTTTTTCATAACGAATTATGCCGAAGACATTCGGGCATTCGCTATTTGCGGTATAATTTATTTCGGATTCGGTCTTATTCGTAATTGCTTTGTTCGGAAATTCGAATGCTTCCGAATGTCCGAAAGTTGCTAAATTCGGACGAATTTCAATTCGTTACGAAACGAATTGCACAAGCCTACTTGTCACAACGTCACCTGCCACACGTTGCAGATTGTCACTTGCCACAACGTCACCTGCCACACATTGCGGATTGTCACTTGCCACAACGTCACCTGCCACACGTTGCAGATTGTCACTTGCTGTGTCCCAGAGTAAAGGCAGGCAGCAGAGAGCTAATGTAATCTCTCTGCTGCCCGCCCGCTGTTTGGCCAGCAAGCCCACTCACTTGCTGACTGTCCCGCCCGCTGACTGTTCCTCTGTTCTGCCCGCATGCTCCATTCACCTGGGCCCAACGCCCAGGTGAATGGAGCGCGCGGGGAGCGGAGCGGGCTGGCTGGCGGGCGTCAATTTGCCTCACAGCGGAGCGGGCGGAACGGGTTAGCGACAATTTGCCTCACAGTGCAGAGTAGGGTTGCCATCTTTTCGTCAAGCCAAACCCGAACACATTAGCAGCACACGCCAATATATATATTTTTTTGTAGTACATTAAATTCATTACCTCTGTACAAAGCAATGCACAGCTATTTTTTTTTTTATTTAGTATACCCTGTACATATATTTTTGTGATTAAATAAAATTTCTAATCATATGGAGTTAATCACAAGAGTCCCCCTTTATATCAGAGTCAACAGAGTTCTCCTTTAGATCTGAATCTGCAGAGTTCCCCTTTACATCTGAATGCACAGGGTTCTGCAGAAGAGGAGTGCAGAGGGTAAGATGGGGGCAGTATGTACAGGAGAGGAGTGCAGAGGGTATAATGGGGGCAGTATGCATAAGAGAGAAGTGTGGAGGGTATGATGGAGCAGTATGTATAGAAGAGGAGTTGAGAGGGTATGAGGGGGGTGGTTTGTACAGGAGAGGAGTGTGGAGGGTATGATGGGGCGGTATGTACAGGAGAGGAGTTTGGAGGGTATGAGGGGGGCAGTATGTACAGGAGAGGAGTGTGAAGGGTATGATAGGTGCAGTTAGTACAGGAGAGGAGTTCGGAGGGCATGATGGGTGCAGTTAGTACAGTACAGGAGAGGAGTTCGGAGGGTATGATGGGTGCAGTTAGTACAGGGGAGGAGTTCGGAGGGTATGATGGGTGCAGTTAGTACAGGGGAGGAGTTCGGAGGGTATGATGGGTGCAGTTAGTACAGGGGAGGAGTTCAGAGGGTATGATGGGTGCAGTTAGTACAGGAGAGGAGTTCGGAGGGTATGATGGGTGCAGTTGGTACAGGGGAGGAGTTCGGAGGGTATGATGGGTGCGGTTAGTACAGGGGAGGAGTTCGGAGGGTATGATGGGTGCAGTTGGTACAGGAGAGGAGTTCGGAGGGTATGATGGGTGCAGTTAGTACAGGGGAGGAGTTCGGAGGGTATGATGGGTGCAGTTAGTACAGGAGAGGAGTTCGGAGGGTATGATGGGTGCAGTTGGTACAGGAGAGGACTTCGGAGGGTATGATGGGTGCAGTTAGTACAGGGGAGGAGTTCGGAGGGTATGATGGGTGCAGTTAGTACAGGAGAGGAGTTCGGAGGGTATGATGGGTGCAGTTGGTACAGGAGAGGACTTCGGAGGGTATGGCGGTGGCAGAATGGGGAGGGATTTCTTGCTGTGTCTGTGGGGTGACCAGGGAGTGATGTTGGGAAGATAGGGGAAGGAAAGTGACCATGAAATGATGGGGGGGGGGGGTAGGAAGCAGCTCTGAGTGACGTCTGTATGAAGTGGTCTGGGGGGGGTGATGCAAGCTGGGGGGAGTTGGGGGCTGAGAAGTGGTCAGATAGCGAAGTATATAAAAAAACAAAAACTCATCCACTAAAAACATACAACAATAAATCATACAACAGTACTACAGATCTATGTAATGGAGCTCCCAGCACTCTGTATACCCAGATAATGTGAAGGTAATGTATGACCATTCATGTAACCCTGTGTTCTCCAGGCTCTGAGTCTGTACAATCAGAGGTGTGAACTCACCACATATATACAGGTTACATGAATGGTTATAAATGACTTCACATTATCTAGTCTGAACAATTGGATTGGAGGATGTTTGCACAGACTGTTCATGCTTAGAAGTGATCTGTCAAATGTGATCGGGCTGCTGCAGACCCCCCTCCCCCCCCCCCCCACACTCAAACTCACTATCTCCTCCGATTCTTCTGTCAACTTCTGTTAACCCTTCACTGCATCTCCTGAAGAAAAAACCCCCTTGAAAGCAACTACTATCCACCCTAGAAAACTTCTCCCAGAAAAAATCAGCTCACCTCCTCCCTTCCTCTGGCCAGCCTGACAGGAGACAGTGAGCTCCGCCTCCCAGTTCTCACAACACTCTGCACTGGTGATTGGAGGGAGGGGGGGAGGTTGATGTCGGAGATAACAGGGACCCCGCACTGCACGAGACTGGAGGGAGGGGGAAGAGACAGAAAGGAGTTTTTTAAATCCAGAACACACACCGCAGCCGCAGGCACAGTGTATTCTTTACAATGCCGCTGCTGCTGTTTCACAGTGAAAGGTGGAGTGGGGGAGAGGAACGGGCGGAATAGGATGGCGGGCAGGCGGCAATTTGCCGCCCCCCTAAAAGTGCCGCCTGGTACAATGGTACCATCTGGTCCCATGGTAGGGCCGGCCCTGTATGGAACAATCCATAACAGTCCTAACAAGTTGTGCTTCTCAACACGTGCCGCTTTGCTACTGGGTGACACACCAACATCATTCTTCCGTGACAGCTTCCCTGTCACCATTCTGTATCTTCTGTATCTTCTTCTTTCTGACATCTTCAGGACAGGGTGCAGTACAGGCAAGGGGTGTCCATTCACTCACCATTCACCAGCACACACTCAGAGCAGCATATCAACCAGCTTTCAACTACAGAGTCTCGAGGAGGGCCTTACTTGCCCATATTACTAGCCTAGAACATACCTTTATCACGCTATATCAAGACATAAGTCAACCCATTATCATAATATATGCATATATATGATCCATCCAATTGCTAAATTGGCAACAAAGTCTCAAATTTTTACGAAGAGACCCTACTGTCAATTTGTCCCTCAACTTGCATAGATAAGCGGGAGAGCTTCCTATATAAGTTTTGAGTCTAACAACACATATAGATCTCAAACAATAACAAAACCCACAAATTTTCATCCCTGTGTCTGGATTTCAGTGACCATGCCCAGGGCATCTCATGCACCCCTAGCTTCCGTATTCTCTGATCACCTGTGGGTCACTTAGCCACAAATGCAACAAGATAGAATCCCCAGTTAGTAAGCCCATTGATGCCATAAAATATACAGACCGAGTCTGCACTTCTGTATATGGGATCATACGGTACAAAACCTTTCACAATCCAAACCAGTACAGCCCATCCAGGCATTCGACCACAACTTTGGATTAGTGTAAGCGCCGTGTTTTGGCAAAGTCTTGCTGAGCGGTGATGCTAACTCAACAGGCCACTGCCCCTCATGTAGAGATACTGTCGATCAGCTTGACGCTGGTCGATAACTCCGCCTGCCCCTGTGTGCATGCCAGAGCCAATTACATATATCTGTCCCATACCATTTGACACTCTCTACCTACTCTCACCATGGTTGACAAAATCTTGAGCCACTTTACACTGGATATTTATGTGACTTTGCTGAATGTTATCAAAGGGGGGGCACCGATCTCTCTGAGTGACAAAGCTGTCTGAAGCTATGGGTGAGAGTTTGTTCCCGAGGAGATCGATGTCCACTCCAATAACAACACCTATCCCAGCTCCCATTCCCCAAATATAGTGCTGAATACATCCCTCCTCTTTCGGGTTACTCCTCAGAAATAAGCGTTCCGCATATCTCTGGGAGCAAGCCACTGATATATTGACCACACTTGATTCAGAGTATATTCAGCACATATAGGGTAATAGGTTTTTATCAACCACTATGAGATGCTGAAGCGCCATGTGGTGAAGGTATACTGTACCTTGGTAGCCAGTGTTTATTCCCTTTGTTCAACGGAGCATGCTCCTGTGTGTAGTCACTGGCATTACCTGTGCAGGTTTTTCTTTGAAAAATTAAAATCAATAAAATAAAATAATTTTAAATCAGGCCATCAACACACAACAACATGGGAAGACAACCATCATCAAACAATGACAAACACTCAACTTTTAATTAAAGACATCCATGTACTTTTCTCATGAGAAGAGTAAGTGCTCATTTCGATCTGGAAGAGAATTAGTTAATGGGAAAACATAAAAAACAACATCTGTACTTCATCACAACATTTGTAACTTCATTTGTAACTCTTTACTCCATTAATGTCTGACTATTGTTTATTTTTTTTTCATTGTTTGCAAACAATTACTAATTAAGCACTTAAGCCCCGGACCATTTTGTAGCTAAAGGACCAGAGGTGATTTCAGAATTTTGCACTGCGCTGCTTTAACTGTAAATTGTGCGGACATGCAATGTTGTACCCAAACAAAATTTGCGTCCTTTTCTTCTCACAAATAGAGCTTTCTTTTAATGGTATTTGATTGCCTCTGCGATTTTTATTTTTTGCGATATAAACGGAAATAGACCGAAAATTTTGAAAAAAAATGATATTTTCTACTTTTTGTTATAAGAAAAATCGAATAAACTCAATTTTAGTCATACATTTAGGCCAAAATGTATTCAGCCACATGTCTTTAGTAAAAAAAATGTCAATAAGCGTATATTTATTGGTTTGCGCAAAAGTTATAGCGTCTACAAACTAGGGTACATTTTCTGTAATTTACACAGCTTTTAGTTTATGACTGCCTATCTCATTTCTTGAGGTGCTAAAATGGCAGGGCAGTACAAAACCCCTCCAAATGACCCCATTTTGGAAAGTAGACATCCCAAGGAAATTGCTGAGAGGCATGTTGAGCCCATTGAATTTTTTTTTTTGTCTCAAGTGATTGAATAATGACTAAAAAATAAAAAATAAAAAATTACAAAAAGTTGTCACTAAATGATATATTGCTCACACATGCCATGGTTATATGTGGAATTGCACCCCAAAATACATTTTGCTGCTTCTCCTGAGTACGGGGATACCACATGTGTGGGACTTTTTGGGAGCCTAGCCGCGTACGGGCCCCCGGAAACCAAGCACCGCCTTCAGGATTTCTAAGGGCGCAAATTTTTGATTTCACTCCTCACTACCTATCACAGTTTTGAAGGCCATAAAATGCCAAAATAGCACAAAACCCCCCCAAATGACCCCATTTTAGAAAGTAGACACCCTAAGGAAATTGCTGAGAGGCCTGTTGAGCCCATTGAATATTTTTTTTTTTGTCCCAAGTGATTGAATAATGACAAAAAAAGAGAAAAAAAAATTACAAAAAGTTGTCACTAAATGATATATTGCTCACACATGCCATGGTTATATGTGGAATTACACCCCAAAATACATTTTGCTGCTTCTCCTGAGTACGGGAATACCACCTGTGTGGGACTTTTTAGGAGCCTAGCCGCGTACGGGACCCCGAAAACCAAGCACCACCTTCAGGATTTCTAGGCACAAATTTTTGATTTCACTCCTCACTACCTATCACAGTTTCGAAGGCCATAAAATGCCAAAATAGCACAAAACCCCCCCAAATGACCCCATTTTGGAAAGTAGACACCCCAAGCTATTTGCTGAGAGGCATGGTGAGTATTTTACAGCTCTCATTTGTTTTTGAAAATGAAGAAAGACATTTTTTTTTTTTTTTCAATTTTCAAAACTTTGTGACAAAAAGCGCGATCTGCAAAATACTCACCATACCTCTCAGCAAATAGCTTGGGGTGTCTACTTTCCAAAATGGGGTCATTTGGGGGGGTTTTGTGCTATCTGGGCATTCCATGGCCTCCGAAACTGTGATAGGCAGTGAGAAGTGAAATCAAAAATTTACACCCTTAGAAAGCCTGAAGGCGGTGCTTGGTTTTTGGGGTCCCGTACGCGGCTAGGCTCCCAAAAAGTCTCACACATGTGGTATCCCCGTACTCAGGAGAAGCAGCAGAATGTATTTTGGGGTGTAATTCCACATATGCCTATGGCATGTTTGAGCAATATATCATTTAGTGACAACTTTGTGCAAGAAAAAAAAAATGGCTTTTTTCCGCAACTTGTGTCAACATATAAAATATTCCATGGACTCGACATGCCTCTCAGTATATAGCTTGGGGTGTCTACTTTCCAAACTGGGGTCATTTGGGGGGGTTTGAACTGTTCTGGCATTTTATACACAACATTAGGAAGCTTACATCCACTCTTCTAACCACTTGAAGACAAAGCCCTTTTTGACACTTTTTGTTTACATGAAAACATTTATTTTTTTTGCAAGAAAATTATGTTGAACCCCCAAACATTATATATATTTTTAAAACAAAGGCCCTACAGATTAAAATGGTGGGTGTTGCATTTTTTTTTCTACACAGTATTTGCGCAGCGATTTTTCAAACGCATTTTTTGGGGAAAAAATACACTTTTTTTAATTTTAATGCACTAAAACACACTATATTGCCCAAATGTTTGATGAAATAAAAAAGATGATCTTAGGCCGAGTACATAGATACCAAACACGACATGCTTTAAAATTTCGCACAAACGCGCATTGGCGACAAACTACATACATTTTTAAAAGCCTTTAAAAGCCTTTACAGGTTACCCCAGTAGATTTACAGAGGAGGTCTACTGCTAAAATGACTGCACTCGATCTGACCTTCGCGGTGATACCTCACATGCATGGTGAAATTGCTGTTTACATATGACGCCAGACCGACGCTTGCGTTCGCCATTGGGCAAGAGCAGGGCAGGACAGGGGTGCTTTTTTTTTTTTTTTTTTTTTTTTATTATTAACTTGGCTTTTTTATTTTATTTTTAAATTGTTCCTTCCATATTATTTTTTTTATCATTTTTATTGTTATCTCAGGGAATGTAAATATCCCCTATGATAGCAATAGGTAGTGACAGGTACTCTTTTTTGAAAAAACTGGGGTCTTCTAGACCCTAGATCTTTCCTCTGCCCTCAAAGCATCTGACCACACCAAGATCGGTGTGATAAAATGCTTTCCCAATTTCCCAATGCCGCTTTTTATATCCGGGGGGGGGACATTCCCTCCCACTGCTTGTAAAAGCAGTCCAGAGGCTAATTAGCCACTAGGATTGCTTTTACATGAAAGCCAGCCGCTGGCTGAAAAGAATGATACCAAGATGATACCTAAACCCGCAGGCATCATTCTGGTATAAACATTCAAATTCCAGCAACATACCAGTACGTTGCTGGTCCTTGTTGGACATGTATTGTAATCTTTTTTTTTCATGCAGCCAGTTGGCTGAACGAAAAAAGAGATTGATCGGTGGGTATGCCCACCATTAGAATACCGCCCTTCATGCACCCACTTCTAATGATGGGCATACATGCACCATTTATATATGCCGAAGCATGGGGGCATCCTCCCGCAAAAAAGTTATGCCGCACACACATGGTCGGACTTTTCCACGGGCAAGCCTCCGTCGGAATTTCGACCGTATGTACGCGGCATTAGGAGCAAAATCGCTCCTCCGCCCCTGCTGCCCCAATGCTTCGGCATATATGCTTTTTTTTTTTTAACTGTGGTGGTGAAATCACCTCCTACAGCACTGGAGTCGCAGGGATCAGGCCTGTATCTGCGAACGCTGCAGTTATGTGTGTTGTGTTTTGTAAGTGACAGTGATCGATCGATACTGCACTTGGGTGGCCTGGACTGGACGGAGGGGCAAAATGCAGGTGCTAGCAGGTATCTGGGCTGATCCCGCTAACACTGCATTTTTGGGAACCCTAAACTGCTGGGGACGCTAGTATAGATCTGATCAGATCAGATATTGATCTGATCAGATACTATACCACTAAGGGGGGTGTATGCTTCACGCGTGGGTGTTAGCGTTACTGGCACTAACCTGACACTGCCTGGGGTGTGACGCAGACCCTCTCTGACGCTGAAACCTAATTGATATCACCCGCCAGGCGATCAGGGGGTTAAACCTTTATTGGGTTATATATACGGCGGGTGCCCTGACACTATAAAAAGCAAACTAACTAACCAGCGTCACCCGTAACACTTATATGGTGATCACTGATGAAAGGGTTAACTAGGGGCAATTAGGGGGTTAAAACTTTTATTAGATAATATATGGGGGTACCTGACGCTATAAAAACCTGCGGCAAACCTAAAAAAAATTACTGGCTACCGATCTGCATCACCGACGCTAAGACAGTGATCAGAAAAATGATCGCTTAGCGACAGTGGTGATAGGGGGTGAAAGGGTTACCTGGGGGGCGATCAAGGGGGTTAAACCTTTATTAGATAATTTATGGGGGTACCTGACGCTATAAAAACCTGCGGCGAACCTAAAAAAAATTACTGGCTACCGATCTGCATCACCGACACTAAGACAGCGATCAGAAAAACGATCGCTTAGCGACAGTGGTGATAGGGGGTGAAAGGGTTACCTGGGGGGCGATCAAGGGGGTTAAACCTTTATTAGATAATTTATGGGGGTACCTGACGCTATAAAAACCTGTGGCGAATCTAAAAAAAATTACTGGCTACCGATCTGCATCACCGACACTAAGACAGCGATCAGAAAAATGATCGCTTAGCGACAGTGGTGATAGGGGGTAAAAGGGTTACCTGGGGGGCGATCAAGGGGTTAAACCTTTATTCGATAATTTATGGGGGTACCTGACGCTATAAAAACCTGCGGCGAACCTAAAAAAAATTACTGGCTACCGATCTGCATCACCGACGCTAAGACAGCGATCAGAAAAATGATCGCTTAGCGACAGTCGTGATAGGGGGTGAAAGGGTTATCTGGGGGGCGATTAAGGGGGTTAAACCTTTATTAGATAATTTATGGGGGTACCCGACGCTATAAAAACCTGCGGCGAACCTAAAAAAAATTACTGGCTACCGATCTGCATCACCGACGCTAAGACAGCGATCAGAAAAATGATCGCTTAGCGACGGCGGTGCTAGGGGGTGAAAGGGTTATCTGGGGGGTGATCAGGGGGTTAAACCTTTATTAGGGGGGGTTAGGGGGCTACACTGGACCTAAAACTAACTTTAGTGACACTTTTACAGTCACAAATGTCACTGATTGCAGTGATCAGTAAATAAATGGTCACTGCAATCAGTGACACTGTGACTGGGGGCTGGGGGGTGATCTGGGGGGGCCTGGGGGGGCGATTTGTGTGCCTATGTGTCCTGGTGTCAGTTTAGTGTTAGTGCACTGACCTGTGTGTCTTCTCTTGTATGGCGCTCGGTATATGTGAGCGCCGCATGAGAGATGACATCACTTCCTTCTGCTTCCTCTGCCTGTGTAAACATTATACAGCAGAGGGAGCATTTCCATTCACCGGGAGCGATCGCGGGGGGTGGCCGGAATCGAATGGCCGCCCCCTCATGTCGGATCGCTCCCCAACGAATACCGACCGCTCACTGTATAGGAGGGGGGTCCGATCGGACCCCCCAACTGTACAAAGGCAATCACGTACACTGTACGTGATTGTGCCTGTCGGTGCCATTCTGCCGACGTACATATACAGTGAGCGGTCGTTAAGTGGTTAATGAGCTCATGGTACCATGTGATAATCGATTATGCATTTACAATAACCTAACCCCTGCTCTGCAAAATTTGCCCATTGTTGTTTTCACTTTGAAGGATCTGCAAACAAAACACAAACATTAGTATCAAAACCAGTTTAACTTCTTCCCTGATATCTAGGAAAAGGAACACAAAGACGGTTATTACTCACAATTATCATAACAATTGACTTTTTAAGTCCCCCAAGCATTTTCCCATTAATTGTAATGCTAGGGTAACATTTGCCATATTTTCCTATACTAAGCAGGCAGTATTGGACTACTTTGCCATATTAGTCAGAAAAAATGGCAACGCCATTTGGGTCCAACTATATACAAGCCAGAGTGGTAGATTAGCCCAGGGGGCAAACATTGGAATGTTCATCCAGTCTTGTTGCTGGCTGTATTTAGGGTGTGGGCCATCATTTATTATCTCTTCTTGAGAACTGTGTGATCTGTCCTGGCTGCTATCTTTCCTATTAAGGCCTCTGTGCTATGTTGTTCCTATCCTGGGTGGGGGTTTTCATTGCAGATACCTGTATTTCTGGGATTTCCTGCTCCATGCTAGCAATGTTAAAGGCTTTACATTTCTGTGCCTGTCTATTCCATTTAGAACGTCTGAACTCTCTCTGTCTTCCTGTACCTCTGCTTATTACGGATACATCTGCCTTTGACCCGTATTCCCTATAACTGGACTCTTGGCAGAAGTCTCATAGGTTATTGACAAAATTTTGGTAGGAACTAGCATTCCTCAGAGCCAGTCTAGTAGGATAGCTTACATAACACTTATTGGCCATTGAGTATATGAAACTTGCATCATCCTCCAATAAGTCAGGACAGGACAGTTGAACACTTTCGTATACAATGCAAAATACTCACTGCAGAACAATATTGGGTCCTCTCCTCTCCTAAATTTAATTTGTTGTAAATCACTCATACCATTATCACGACTGTCCACAATACGCTGCAATTCTTTCCTCCGCACCTCTGCATCTGCTAAGTTATCATTAACCCGTGCAGATAACTGGCCTACCAAAGGTCCTGGTAGCCATGCTTTTAGAAGAGAGCATGCATCCTCATTACTCAAATGGAATTTAAGCACTAGAGCCTCAAATTTATTGGACAGACTCACTGGTGATTCCAGGGTGTTAAATTCACCCAGAATCTGGCACAAAGTAAGTCTCTCTTGGATTGTAATCAAACTGTTATTCTGATTTGCAGCTATAGGTGCAATAGCTGACTGTGTTTCATCACGGCCCTTTTCCTTATTGACTGTGCAGATATCGGCCAATTGACATGTTCCTTTGTGCTCATTGAGCGATACCATACATTGCTCTTTAGTAAGAAGCTGGGAGTCTGCATTTGCTAATTTTCTTTCTAAAGATATAACCAACTCTTCCATCTCTGACATTTTTATTCGCAATGATTCTAAAAGTTTGCTCTTCATTTCACAGTCCATGCTGCACCTCTGAAGCTGCTCTTGTAGCTCACTGTACCTTCCTGTCAAACTGACTATTTTTGCCTGTAATTCATCTATCTCACTACTGGAGGCTGTTGCAATCTTTAGAAGGTTTTCCCTGACTTTCTCTATGTCCTCCCCGAGACGTCTCCTCTCTGATTCCCACTTCTCTCCCATTTGCTCAGATATAAATTTAATTCTGAGCAACACTGCAATTTCATTTGCTAATCTTTCTTTCTTCACTTTTTTTTTAACTGTTTACCCAATAATCTGGCATTATGTTGCTGACACTGAGACAATAGTACATTAGACTGGTTTTTAAGAGGTTCATCTGTACATGAATGATAACTGGCAGAGGCATACTTTTTAACATACGTATACACAAGTTCCATTTCACAACTATACAATCCACACAATACACAATTCTATTAGTACTAACTTTCCAACACTGCACTGAACAATGAGTCAAACTCAATTATCTTTAGCTCTTACAACTCACGAATAAAAGAACAATCGCTCTTCTAGCATTCAATATTCTTCATTCATTACCAAACCTGTTTGAAAAGCTGCTTAGACAATACACACAAACAAACAGCCACAGATCTGCAGACAAAGCTGTTTAAGGTAGCCTTTACATCAGCTGTTTACCATACACACACACACACAGGAATCAACCCCAAAAAAAACTTGTATCATGCTATTTAAAACTAGCTTGTAACTTGTAGTTCTACAGAGCACATTCTTCATCCGTGCTCTCCTTTTAAATTGCAGGCCACATTGAACTTCTCTAGGAACAGCACGTGGGTAAAAATTAAAAACTTAAATAAATAAATAAATAAAAATAATAAAAACCTAAAAAATAAAAAATAAAAATATTTACTCCCACTTTTTCCGCAAAAGATGTGTGGTTTATCCTGTAAATTTCTAACCAAAGGGTGATCAGCCCTCTACCCGCCAGGCCACTTACCCAGCTACACCGGCCTATAACAATTTGCATTAGCAATACCATAAACGTTACATATAAATATACAGTAGTCAAAAATTTCACCAGATTTTGCGTGAATCTTTATCCATGGTAAAGACGGCCTTCAGTCCTAAGTTATTTGATTCTTTCTAGCTTAAAAGGAAACTCAAAACAAAGATACATTAGGGTTTGTGAATTCTATGCAGAAATAAATCCCACAGTCCTATAGGGTGAAAAATGTTATAAAATATGTGCAATATTATATATATTAATCTATAATCTATAACTATTGCATCTATGTATTAATTGTATAGTGCCTTGTTTGCTAGTCTAATCTATCAGAGAATGCTAGGCCTGATGATACAATGTTATTATAAAGACAGACACAGTTGCTTAGTAAAACAAGTCATATTTACTTCCTTTAAAAATAGGAAACATATCTTAACAACCGATATCACATACAGTCTATAACAACTCTAATAATATACTTAACACATTTCCCAAGATACTCTTCATCGGCTGGTTTCAGATGGTGAAGGGAGCAAGCCAAAGGCTCACATGAGCATGCCAGGAACCAAAAGTGGACAAAAGAGAACTCTTACTCTTCGGTATGTGCTTTTAACATTCATTCCCCTCACCCATAACCACCCACACTTGCTTCCTGTCCAATCAGATAATGCAAAGCCATTTCTTCTCCTCTCTTTGAAGCTCATAGCCACACCAGGGGGGCTGGAGACAAGCCCTTTTGTCATGCAGATGCTAATATGCTACAAGGCTTTGACTGTAAAGTCCAGAACTATGATCTTAAGCCATGTTTGCTCCTCCAACACTACACAAGGCCGACGTGCAGGCGGCCTTTTATAGTGTGGGGCGTGTACTTAATCCCCTGAGCCATAATTGGCCAAAGGAACCCTGCCTTTGGCCACAATTAAGGCTCTCTGTGCTAATGGCGCTGTTATTGGCCAAAGCATGCGGGTCATAGTGCATGCTTGACCAATCATCAGCCAGCAATGCACTGTGATGACGCAGTGAATTATGGGCCGTGGCGTGCCGCTCGAATTTGGCGCAAACGGCCCTTAATGTTCGATCTCTGTCGAACGATCGAACAGCTGATGTTCGAGTCGAACTCATGTTCGTCTCAAACTCGAAGCTCATCCCTACCCTGTGGATTATCTCCAGCCACCCCCGATGGAAAGAGATGTCCTCATATGTACAGTAAATTAATGGAATTTTCAATGTGGGTATTGGTAGTAATTGTTAAGGTGTACCCGAGGGGGAGAGAAGAAGGGAGAGGGGGGAATGGGGAAAAGGGAAAGGAGAAGAGAAAGGAACAAGGGGGTAGGGAGGGGGAAGGGAGGGGAAGGGGGCCGGGTGGAGGAAAAGAGGAATGGAGGGAAAGGGAAAGGGGAGTGGGAAAGAGGAATACATGGGAAAAGAAAGGGTAGAGAAGAAAATAAACAGAAAGCAAGGGGCGAGGGGGTGAGAAGAAGGGAGAGGGGGAATGGGGAAAAGGGAAAGGGGAAGAGGAAAGAATGAGGGGGAAGGAAGGGGGAAGGGGGCCGAGTGGAGGAAAAGGGGAAGGGAGGGAGAGGGAAAGGGGAGTGGGAGAGAGGAAAGATTGGGAAAAGAAAGGGAAGAGAAGAAAAGAAACAGAAAGGAAGCGACGAGGTGGAGAGAAGATGGGAGAGGGGGATGGGGAAAAGGGCAAGGGGAAGAGAAAGGAACGAGGGGGAGGGAGGGGGAAGAGGGCTAGGTGGAGGGAAAGGGAGGGAGAGGAATAGAGGAAAGAATGGGAAAAGAAATGGAAGAGAAGAAAAGAAATGGAAAGGAAGGGGCTAGGGGGAGAAAAAAAAGGGGAGAGGAAGGGGAAAGGGGGAAGAAAAGGAAAGAGGGAGGGGGAAGGGGGGAAAAGGGAAAAAAGGCTAACCACACAAAGATAACCAGCTGGTATAGAAATATAGTATACTCACCTAAAACAATCTATTGAATATAA
Source organism: Rana muscosa (assembly GCA_029206835.1). Classification (NCBI taxonomy): domain Eukaryota; kingdom Metazoa; phylum Chordata; class Amphibia; order Anura; family Ranidae; genus Rana; species Rana muscosa. The sequence goes on from JARGYO010005562.1 coordinate 4,745,934, forward strand.
TAGGGAAACCCCAAAATTGGTGGAAGAGAAAAAGAATATCAAACATGCCCTGGAGAGTCCTGATAGATATTTTGAGCTGGGTAATTCATCCAGGCGATCAAAATAGAAGTCAATAACATCATATTCATGAAAAACTACCTCCATACAAAGAGGATGGAAAGAAAAATTTAATGTTCACAAACAGTCAATGTTTGGAAGGGATCCAAACAATCCACAGATAAATAGATGAATCCTTAACTAGATTCAGACTCTTAAAAATAAACATCCCTATAACATATGTGTGTCCGTGTTAATGGCTGGCCATACTCCACCACTCACGGGTCACAGTATATATAGGGAAGCTGATCCAATCCAGGGGAAAGGAAGGAGGGATCCTTCCCCAAAAGTACAGATAAATGGTGTGGATCGTGCATCCAGTACGCGCCACATCCTTATGATCCATCTCCAGGGAGTATCCCCTGATAGAGGATTGGTGATGTCCACATCACAAACTACCTGTGAGGAGTGGAGGGGAATGTGTCCCAAAGGACAGGGAGACGGAGATGGTTCCGGTACTGCACCGGAAGTGACGGTGTATGTATTTCTAGCAAACATCTTTATCTAAATGTGTCTGCATTGTTCATTACATTTCTAAAAATCAGAAACCTTCATCTAGTCCCTCTTCACTTTTTTTTTTTTCTAAAGCCAAATGACATAACTACTGGGAAGCAATCTGAATTAAATATATTATACATTTTTGTGTCTACACTATTAACCACTTCAGCCCCGGAAGATTTTCCCCCTTAATAACCAGGTCATTTTTTGCGATACAGCACTGCGTCGTTTTAACTGACAATTGCGCAGTCGTGCAATGTTGTACCCAAACAAAAATGATGTCTTTTTTTTCCCACAAATATAGATTTATTTTGGTGGTATTTGATCACCTCTGCAGTTTTAATTTTTTGCGCTATAAACAAAAATAGACACATTTTTTTTTTAAAAACAATATGTAGCGCTACCCCCAGTTAAAAGAGCCGCTGGTTTGTTTTCTCGGGCCCTGTATACAGCACCGCCAACCCCCGGCAATCTGACTCGACCCACTCTGGCACAGTTAGTCTAGGGATAGCTTCCTATCACTCTCAGGTGTATGATACTTAACAGTTCCTAAATAGACAAACAACACTCTGAGGCAGGAATATGAATAAGTAATAGCTTTACTATAAAATGGTGGCATAAAAACATGACATGCAACACTTACATGGGTCTGCAGAAACCCTGTACCAACCAATGCTACAGAGGCAGCACTGTAAAATGGCGCCGCGCAGTATCCACCACGCGGAGCTATTATGGCGTGCGCGCCCTAAGACACAGCAACACAAACTTTATAACTTTCCCCACCTTTGTCAGGCCTGACAGTGTATGAAATAGTCCCCTTTCCCTGCGGGAGTAAGATTTTCTTCACCGGCCAGCTTTCGTTGGTGCACTTGAAGAAATGAACCAATTGTAATCCAAAAAAGGTGGTAACTTGTAGCAACAGTATGCAAACAGGGGGGGGGTAGGCACTTCAACTCTGTCCCAACTACCGGACCCCCAAAGAACACTGGTGAGCGAACAGTGGGCCTAGGCAGTCTATAGGCCTGAATATAACTCAGTCTATGGATATGGGCAGGTGCCCGCTCACCGCTCCAGGCGCGATCCCAGCCTGGGTCTTTCACCGTGTGCGTCCGTCGCACACAGCGTCTGCAACCGATCGGGTCCCCGATCCAACTGGAGTCCTACACTGACGATCCAGGATCCACCCAGGTTCCGCAGGACGGTGAAAGGCTCTTCGGACTTCGGGTAAGGCCTTACCCCACAGCAGATCCGCGCATAATGACTTGTTGCTTGAAGCGCGTTGTCCCAAGAGAGCGAGCTTCTCCCCGCCCCTCTCTTAAGTAACCTCTCCCATGAGTCTCTGCGGCGGAACCTCCGCCCTGAGGCCGAATGGGGCTCTGGGTACTGTAGTCCCGGAGCCCTAAAAGAGACCCCACTACACACTCCCCCCACTTGAACTCTTTGGTCCCCAAAGATAACATAATCTCCAACTACAGATCTCATAACATCCATCAATCCTTCATATGATGTCGGCAGAGGAAATTCCCACCAAAAACGAGGTAGTGAACTCCCCTGCCCACAGGACACACTAATATTAGTATCCTGTCTAACTGTGCCAGAGAGTGAGTTGGGGCTGCCTCCCACTAAATGAACAGCGGGAGGGTAATGGTCTTCCATACTCATTCTAGCAGTGACTACAGTGTCTTCCGCACTTTCACCCATCTGTGGGTAAGTTAGTCTCCTGGGAGGTTTTATTGCCCTCCGCTTCCTCTGTCCTCTTGGGCTTTCTGTTGGAGCAGACTCTTCTTCTGTTGCTAACTCAGGACTTCCCCCTTCCTCAGGAACATACGGTTCCGGAGCAGGAAGGTACATGGCTTCTCTTGGATCTTCCTTTTTAGATGGTTCACTGGCACTTTCCCAAGCATCCATCCAAGGACAGGAAGGGATAAACTCTGTTGCTTCTGCATTCAGTGTGTGATCCTCTGTGTCTTCGTCAGGCGGAAGATCAATAGCAGAAGTCGTTGGTTCCTGGGAAGGCCAAAGCCAGCCAATTTCCTCTCCCTCATCTTCACTTATATCCGAATCCTCTGTATCCCCCTCTCGAGGGGTCTGAGACCGAGTGTTGGGTCTAGTGGTGTCTAGAATAGACATGTGTTCAGGGGAATCCATACTAGGAGGTAACCGAACCACTTCAGCCAGAGGAAGTAGGTGGTTCCGATGCCAAGTCTTCAATGGCCCCAACTTTCCTTCAGGTTTAAGTCTGTAAACGGGTAGGCCCGGTAGTTTTTTGCAAACGACATAAGGTTTGGGTCTCCATCTATCCGCAAGTTTATGTTTTCCAGGGACTCCCAGGTTCTGCAACAACACTCTGTCTCCTGGTTGCAAGTCTTGGATCCTAACCTTTAGGTCAAAATTTCTCTTATTGCGAGCCCCCCGTTGATCCGAGGCTGCCTGGGATTGCTCATAGGCCATCTTCAGATTGCGCCTAAGTCTATCCACATATCCCTTGTGGGAAGCAGCAGTAAAAACAGATCTGCATGAAGTAGTGATCATAGAACTGTCAGGGATCTGGCAAGAAGATGCAGTGAAACAGTTAGTGATGTCGCTGTCCCCGCAACAAAAAGCATATATAGTGGATGTCAGAACAGAACCTCCCTTGACATATGTACTGTTAAAATGGAAAGATGGAATCCCAGAAGACTTCAAGAAGCCGAGCATAGAAACGGCGGATAAGCAAATCTTTAAGTTAATACGCGCTCCACCCGACTTAAAAGATGTCAAGAAAGAGATGAACCCTGGGTCGCCACAAGGCGCTCTCAGCACAGAATTATGCGCGGTTCTAGGGGAAATCATAGCGCAATGCAAGAAAGATCCTGCAGATTACCAAATGTCGGGATACCGGAAACTCAGGATGTTTTCAGGAAGGAAGCCTGTACCCTCAGGTGAAGAGGGGTTTGAGGAATGGTTAGACGGCGCTACTCAAGCCTTAGAGGAGTGGGAAGTCCCAGACCACAGAAAGAAGCAGAGGATTGCTGAGAGCTTAAAAGGGCCTGCCTTAGAGGCCATACGCAACCTTAAGATGAGCAAGAAAGACTGTGTTGCGCAGGACTATCTGGACATTCTGCAGAATGTGTTTGGAGGAACAGAAAAGATCACTGAGCTTACCTACCAACTAGAGCACTGCTACCAGAAGGCAGGGGAGAAGCTATCAGAGTTTATGATGCGCCTAGATAAAATACTGCACAAAATGATCTTGAAGAAGGGGATTGACCCGAAGAAGGTGGATGAGGCCCGGGTCCAGCAGGTCATGAGAGGATCTCAACCCCTGGATCCCATCGCACTGGCGCTACGTACAAGACAGGACGGGAAGAGCCTGGAGTACCCTGACTTGATCCGAGTAGTCAGAGAAGAAGAAGCTATGTTGGAAGAGAAGAAAAGGAGCCAACCAGTTGAGCTGGTGCAGCCCCCTCCAGTGATGGTCAGGGCCGCCACGACCTTAGAAAGAGACGCAGAGGTGGATACCTTAAAGTCACAGATGTCCCAAGTGTTGGGAATGTTGACCTCCCTGATGGAAAAGGAGTCAAGGGTACCGGAGAGGAACAGCCCAAGGAAGGAGTTGTTTCCAAATACTTCAGCACCCGCATCCCTGGAAGATAGGGGGGATATGATCTGTTTCAACTGTGGAGGAGTTGGTCACGCGGCCAGAGTGTGTTCCAGTCCCAAAAAGAGGAAGATGAACAACCGCAAGCCGCCGGAAAACTTCAGCGGGCCCCGGTGAAGGAGTTAACCGGGTGCCCATCATTCTTACTGAACTCCATACTGAATAAGAAGCATATGAGAGAAGGGGCCAGGATCCCACATAAGAAACCAAGGGTTCCTCAGAAGGAACGCACTCCAAAGAAGCATAGTAATGTCCCTCAGCGGGTAGCTACACCCAGACAGAGGAGGGAGATCAGTACATACCAGGCCCAGGAGAGACTTAGGTCTAGGGACAAACGGAAGAAGGAAAGTCAGAAAGGGAAATGCAAAAATCAGAAGAAGGAGACCCCTTCAAACAGTACCCAGAGAAGCTGGTGGGCCCCTCTCCAATCGTATCCATTCAAGTGGAGGGAGTCTACACAAGAGCCCTGTTGGATACTGGAGCACAGGTGACCCTGTTGTACCGAGACTTCTACGACAGACACCTGAGTCACTTGCCCATCCGAAAGCTTGAAGACTTGGAGATATGGGGAATCGGAACGGAACAGTTCCCTTATGACGGATATCTGCCCATCAAATTGACTTTTGACCCATCCATAGCAGGGAAGGGGGAAGTGTTTGACACCTTGGCTGTGGTGTGCCCCCGACCGCCTGGAGCCAACAGGAGCTCCTTGATAATAGGGACCAACACGGATCTGGTCAGGAGACTTTTGGTCCCACTAACAAAAAGGGAGAACCCCACAGTCACTGAGATCCACCCAATGTTGAAGACCGCCTACCAACGGTTGATCTTAGAACAAAAGGCCCCGGAAGAGGGGGTAGGGAAGGTCTGGAGACTGGGAAGGAAAGGGATAGTACTGCAACCCGGTGAAGTAACCTGTTTGAAGGCCACAGTGAAACTCACTTGGGAGCAGCCGGGCCCCTTTGTAATGTTGGAACCCGATCCAAGGGAAGAACCCTCAGGCCTGGAAGTAATCCTGGAAGTAATCCCGGACGAGCCCCCATGTGTAGCGCTACCCCCAGTTAAGAGAGCCGCTGGTTTGTTTTCTCGGGCCCTGTATACAGCACCGCCAACCCCCGGCAATCTGACTCGACCCACTCTGGCACAGTTAGTCTAGGGATAGCTTCCTATCACTCTCAGGTGTATGATACTTAACAGTTCCTAAATAGACAAACAACACTCTGAGGCAGGAATATGAATAAGTAATAGCTTTACTATAAAATGGTGGCATAAAAACATGACATGCAACAATTACATGGGTCTGCAGAAACCCTGTACCAACCAATGCTACAGAGGCAGCACTATAAAATGGCGCCGCGCAGTATCCACCACGTGGAGCTATTATGGCGTGCGCGCCCTAAGACACAGCAACACAAACTTTATAACTTTCCCCACCTATGTCAGGCCTGACAGTGTATTAAATAGTCCCCTTTCCCTGCGGGAGTAAGATTTTCTTCACCGGCCAGCTTTCGTTGGTGCACTTGAAGAAATGAACCAATTGTAATCCAAAAAAGGTGGTAACTTGTAGCAACAGTATGCAAACAGGGGGGGGTAGGCACTTCAACTCTGTCCCAACTACCGGAACCCCAAAGAACACTGGTGAGCGAACAGTGGGCCTAGGCAGTCTATAGGCCTGAATATAACTCAGTCTATGGATATGGGCAGGTGCCCGCTCACCGCTCCAGGCACGATCCCAGCCTGGGTCTTTCACCGCGTGCGTCCGTCGCACACAGCGTCTGCAACCGATCGGGTCCCCGATCCAACTGGAGTCCTACACTGACGATCCAGGATCCACCCAGGTTCCGCAGGATGGTGAAAGGCTCTTCGGACTTCGGGTAAGGCCTTAGGCTTTAGGCCTTACCCCACAGCAGATCCGCGCAGGATGACTTGTTGCTTGAAGCGCGTTGTCCCAAGAGAGCGAGCTTCTCCCCGCCCCTCTCTTAAGTAACCTCTCCCATGAGTCTCTGCGGCGGAACCTCCGCCCTGAGGCCGAATGGGGCTCTGGGTACTGTAGTCCCGGAGCCCTAAAAAAGACCCCGCTACAAATATTTTTTACTTTAAAAAAAAAAAAATTGCCCCAAATAAAAAAATTAATAATAATTTCTCCATCAGTTTAGGCCGATATGTATTCTTCGACATATTTTTGGTAAAACAAAATCACAATAAGTGTATATTGATTGGTTTGTGGAAAAGTTATAGCATCTACAAAATAGGGGAAAGATTTATGTCCTTTTTATTATTGTTTTTTTTTTTTACTAGTAATGGCGGTGATCAGCGATTTTTAGCGGGACTGCCGCGGACTAGTCGGACACTTTTGACACTTTTTTGGGACCAGTGACGTTTATACAGCGATCAGTGCTATAGAAATGGGGGGAGGGGACTGACTGGGAGTACAGAGAGATCGCTGATCACTAGGAACAGGCAATCACTCTGTACTTTCCTGTCAGAACGGGGTTCTGTTTGTTTACAGTGACAGATCCCCGTTCTGGCTCTCTGTGGAGCGATCATGGGTGGCCGGCTACACGCATCAGCTCCCCTGCGATGCAGAAGGCACACACGCACACCCGTTATAGCTCTTAAAGGAGCCAATGTACCGGTACGGCGATTTGTGGGAACGAGCCGACCTGCTGCAGTATAATGATGGCGCCTGGTCAGCAAGCGGCTAATCAAAACATTCCTTGATACCAAAAGTAATCTAGCCATTAAAAAAAAATGTCTTTGCTTTTGAGCAACATATGAAATAAAGACTTAAGAATAAATCGAACAAATCCAACTAAATATTAACCTTTGTTATACAGTAATTGCTGCCTCACTTTTCATTACACCTTGGGGTTGACTTACATGAGAGGGAAAAAAAACAAATAAACCCCAGCATTTTCCTTGCACACATTTGGTTGAGCTTCCTCTCATATACTAAGCTCTGGGACAACTGCACTTTGCAGAGTTCACAGTCTATTTGCCTGTAGCTAATACATGGATCCTCTCTGCCTCCTGGACCACAGGGGTTCACTCACTGGACATTAGTGATGAGCCGAACACCCCCGAGTTCGGTTCGCACCAGAACCCGCGAACGGACCGAAAGTTCGCACGAACTTTAGAACCCTATTAAATACAATGGATGCGAACGTTCAAAATCTAAAGTGCTAATTATAACGACTATTATGCATGTTATTGTCCTAAAAAGGGTTTGGGAACCCGGGTTCTGCACCAGGGGACATGTATCAATGCAAAAAGAAGTTTTAAAAACTGCAGTTTTTCTGGAGCATTCATTTTAATGATGCATAAAGTGAAAAAAAAAAAGTCAAATATTCCTTTAAATATCGTACCTGGGGGGTGTCTAAAGTATGCCTGTGAAGTGCCACGTGTTTTCCGTGTTTAGAACTGTCCCTGCACAAAATTACATTTCTAAAAGGAAAAAAAAGCCATTTAAAACTACTTGCGGCTTTAATGTAATGTCTGGTCCCGGTAATATGGATGAAAATCTTTAAGAAAAATGGCATAGCTACCCCATCACACACCCCCCCCCTACCCCAGCCCATTACCAGCCGCTTTGGGTCTTGTATGGATATTAAGGGGAACCCCGCACACAAAATAAAAAAGGCCCTATATACTCTGAACAGCCGTATACAGGCGGTGCATACAAGACAGGGACTGTAGGTTTGTTCTTATGCAGAATCTGTTTGTAATTTTGAACAGGTACATTGTTTAAGTGTAGCTCCAGGCAAAAAATCTATTTTTAAGCTTTTTGGAAAACATAGGGAAGGGTTATCACCCCTGTAATATTTGTTTTGCTGTCTGTGCAGTGTGCACCTGTTCAGAACAGTTCACCTCACTTTCCTTCCTAATGACAAATGTTTTTTGAAAATTTGGGTTTTTTATTGAAACAAGAATTGGTGATAAAGCATCAGTGGAGAGGAGACGCTTTTTTTCCCATATTAACTCTTACAGGAGAGAATTTGCCTTCCTAGGGGTAGATTTCCTCTCACTTCCTGTTGTATCCTTCCGTTTGCAAGGAGGAGTCGTTTGTAAGTTGGATGTTTGAAAGTAGGGGCCTGCCGTATATACTCAGCTGAAATTTGCCCCTTACATGTTGGTGTTGCCACAACACTGTGAGCCCTCACAGTTACTCTTGGTGGGCGCATGAATGGGCCCTGCTGTGAATTATTAGATCAAGAATTGTAATTGCATGCCCCTGTTGAACAGGGGCTGAAAAATTGGGCCTTTGGTGGTGGTGGTGGTGGTGGTGTTGACACAACACTGTAAGGCCTCACAGTTACTCTTGGTGGGCGCAGGAATGGGCCCTGCTGTGAATTATTAGATCAAAAATTGTAATTACACGCCCCTGTTAAACAGGGGCTGAAAAATTGGGCCTTAGGCACTGGTGCTGGTGCCACGACACTGCAACCACTCTCAGATACTCTAGTTGGAGTGCAGGAATGAGTCCTGCTGCAAAGCATTGCATAAAAGATTGTAATAACAGGGGCTGAAAAATTGGGCCTCAGCCACTGGTGGCGGCACCCAGAAACAAAAATGTTCTTCCAAGCTATCATCATCAATCGGATCATTGAGGAGGAGGAGGATAGTCAGTCAACATAACAGGACAGTCTCTCAGCATCAGCATCAGTCTTGAAGGGATGTGACATTTGAAAATAAATTAGTCTGTTATATCAGCTTCAGGTGTTTGGTAGCTGGTGGTGATCCAAGACTGGTTCATCTTTATGAAGGTCAGTCGATCAACAGAGTCGGTGGACAGGCGCACCCTGTGATCCGTGACAAATCCTCCAACAGCACTGAATGTGCGTTCTGAAAGAACGCTGGATGCAGGACAGGCCAGTAGCTCAATTGCATACTGTGCAAGCTCTGGCCAGTGATCCATCCTCAAGACCCAGTAAGCCAGAGGATTTTCGGTGGGGAAGGTGTCCAAGTCTGACCTTGCCCCTAGGTATTCCTGCACCATGTATATCAGACGCTGGCGATGGTTGCTGGAACCGATCATACCTTGGGGCTGCGGACTAAAGAATTGTCTGAACGCATCGGTCAGACGGCCACCTTCCCCACCGCTCCTTCTTTGACTGACCGAAGCCTCAGAACCTCCCAGTCTCTGGGAACGCGTTGCACAGACCTTTCTGCAAGGCCTCCTGGAGTTGTCTCATCCTCTGCTCCCTCTGCGACGGTAAGATAAGGCCCGCAACCTTACCCTTGTACCGTGGATCAAGGAGAGTGGCCAGCCAGTAATGGTCCCTCTCCTTGATCCGAAGAATACGAGGATCCTTCTGCAGACTTTGCAGGATCAGGGAGGCCATGCAGCGTAGGTTAGCTGAGGCATTCGGTCCGGAGTCCTCTGGGTCACTAAGGACGACATGATCCGCAGCCACCTCCTCCCAGCCACGTACAAGTCCACTGGTTTCTTGGGACTATAAATCATCCCTAAAAGACTGCTGCTGATGATGCTGAGTGCCAGGCTCCACCTCCATGCTGACACAATCCTCCTCCTCCTCCTCCTCCTCTTCTTCCTGTGCGATGGGTGGGACAGAAGGAACACTGTCTGGGTAAAGGGGGCCTTGAGAGGCAAGGAAGTCCTCCTCTTCCTGCCTCTGTTCTGCCTCAAGTGCCCTGTCCATTATTCCATGCAGCGTATGTTCCAACAGGTGGACAAGAGGTACAGTGTCACTGATGCATGCACTGTCACTGCTCACCATCCTCGTGGCCTCCTCAAATGGTGCCAGGACAGTGCATGCATCCCTGATCATGCCCCACTGGCGTGGTGAAAAAAACCCGAGCTCCCCTGACCCTGTCCTGGTACCGTAGTCGCACAGGTACTCATTGATGGCCCTCTGCTGCGTGTGCAGCCGCTGCAGCATGGCCAACGTTGAGTTCCACCTGGTGGGCATGTCACATATAAGGCGGTTCTTGGGCAGGTTCAACTCCTTTTGCAGCTCAGCCAGGCGAGCACTGGCATTGTAAGATCTGCGGAAATGCACACAGACTTTCCTGGCCTGCCTCAGGACATCCTGTAAGCCCGGGTACCTGCCCAAGAACCGCTGCACCACCAGGTTAAGGACGTGAGCCACACAGGGCACATGGGTCAGTTGTCCCTGTCGGAGAGCGGAGAGGAGGTTGGTGCCATTGTCGCAAACTACCATTCCTGGCTTAAGCTGGCGTGGCGTCAACCACCTCTTGGCCTGCCCCTGCAGAGCAGACAGAACCTCTGCCCCAGTGTGGCTCCTGTCCCCCAAACACACCAGCGCAAGCACGGCATGGCATCTTTTTGCCTGCGTACTTGTGTAGCCCCTTGAACGCCTACGGAGCACCGCTGGTTCCGAGGACAAAGCACAGGAAGATGCCACGGAGGAATAAGAAGAGGAGGGGGTGGAGGACAGAGGTGTGTCACAACCAGTAGTAGCATTTTGGAGGCGTGGCGGTGGAACAACCTCCAACACTACTGCACCTTGTCCTGCATCCTTCCCAGCTGCCAAAAGAGTGACCCAATGGGCCGTGAAAGAAAGGTAACGTCCCTGTCCATGCCTGCTGGACCATGAGTCAGCGGTAATATGCACCTTACCGCTGACCGCCCTGTCCAGCGAGGCATGGACATTGCCTTCCACATGCCGGTAGAGAGCCGGAATCGCCTTCCATGAGAAAAAGGGGAGTTTGGGAACCTGCCACTGAGGAACCGCACATTGCACAAACTCACGGAAGGGGGCCGAGTCTACCAACTGAAAAGGCAGCAGTTGAAGCGCTAGCAATTTAGCCAAGCTAGCATTCAACCGCTGGGCATGTGGATGGCTGGGAGTGAACTTCTTTTGACGGTCCAGCAGCTGGGGCAGGGAAATTTGCCTGCTAGAATCGGACGTCGGTGTACTGCTAGCAGAGTGCCCGCAAGTACTTGGCTGTGACACACCTAATTCTACACCTTCATTCCTCTCAGAGCAGGTTTCAGAGAGGACTGAAGGTATAGTGGGGTTGGAGATCCCAGCTGATGCGGTGCAAGAAGAGGTCAGCTTTGTTCTTTGGTGTGGGTCTTTAAGGTAGGCTTGCCAACGAGCTGTATGGCAGGTCAACATATGTCTGGTCAAGCATGTGGTGCCCAAGCGGGTGATGTTTTGGCCACACGATATACGCTTGAGACATATGTTGCAAACAGCAGCTGTGCGATCTGATGCACTCGACTCAAAAAAGGCCCACACCAAAGAACTTTTTGAATAACGGGCAGAGGCAGCGCCCTGCACAGGCGGAGCTCTGCGGTGTGATTCCGTTGGTGTGCTGCCCTTACGCTGGCCCCCCGAGGGCATCCTGCCTCGTTGGAGATGTGCCTCCTCCTCATCCTCCTCCTCTTCCTCCTCCTCTCTCCTATTAGGCACCCACGTGGAGTCAGTGACCTCATCATCCCCTCCCTCCTCATCACTGGAGCCAATCTGGCAGTATGCTGCAGCTGCTGGAACATGACTGCCAGATTGGTGTCCTTCTTGAGCATCCCCTCTCTCTGCTCTCACGCTACTGCCTTCCTCTAGCTGGGTATCATCATCAGACCCTTCGAAACGCTGGGCATCCTCCTGGAGCATGTACCCAACACTGTGCTCAAACAGTTCGGGGGACTCCTCAGGAGGACATGGTTGGTCTAGGGAAGGAGTGACTGATGATGACATTGATACCAGGGAAGAGGACGCTTTGGCAGCTGCTTTGCCAGTACCCTGAGCCTGGGTGAGAGAGGATGAGGAGGATGAGGAGGGCTTGGTCATCTACTCTACCAAGTCTTCGGCATGATGCGGCTCAACACGTCCAGCTGCCGAAAAGAAGGTCAAGCGTGTCCCATGGCCACGTGCTGATGGCGATGCACCGCGTCCACGACCAGCACTGTTGTCTCTAGACAAAGAGCCTGCTTGCCCTCTTTTATTGGCTCCTGACTGTCTGCCTCTCCTTGTTTGCCTTCCAGACATTCTAATGGCCTGCAGGGAAATGGGAAAAGCAGCAATACAGGCTAAGTTCAGGTGTAATATGGTCAGGAGGCACACTCCGCCCGCTGTAAGTGCCGCAAAATCCTGTTGGTGTAACACACCAGGAAAAAGCAGCAATACAGGCTAAGTTAAGGTGTAATATGGTCAGGAGACACACTCCGCCCGCTGTAAGTGCCGCAAAATCCTGTTGGTGTAACACACCAGGAGAAAGCAGCAATACAGGCTAAGTTAAGGTGTAATATGGTCAGGAGGCACACTCCGCCCGCTGTAAGTGCCGCAAAATCCTGTTGGTGTAACACACCAGGAAAAAGCAGCAATACGGGCTAACTTCAGGTGTATAACGTGCAGGAGGCTTAGCAACAATGACACTGAGCCCTCGTACACACGGCCGAGATTCTCGTTGAAAAAAACATGTCGTTTTTTTCGACGAGATTCTTGGACAAGAAACTTGTCCCGGCCGAGTGTACACACGCTCGTTTCAAAGAACCCGCGGTTCTTTGAATGGAGCGTACGCGGTGACGTCATCGACTACGACGAGCATGCGCTCGTCACATTCGATGCCGTCGCCGCCATCTTGGTATACCCTACGTATGCCTAGGAAGCTACCGCGCATGCGTTGAATTCATTTCGAACATGCGCGGGCTTCCGGGAGGACAGGTAAGTGTACACACACTCACTTTTCTCGTCGAGAAACATGCCGAGGAGAATCTCGACGAGAAAATAGAGAGCAGGTTCTCTATTTTCTCGTCGAGGTTTCTTGTCGGTTTTCTCGACGAGAAACCCGATAGCCGCGTACACACGACCGATTTACTCGGCAAGACCTCTCTGCCAGCAAGTTTCTTGCTGGTTCTTGCCGAGAAAATCGGCCGTGTGTACGAGGCCTCACACTGTCCTCTGCCTATCCTTCTCTCTCCCTGCACACAAGGTTTATCAAAGTATATGACACTGACACTCTCCCTGCCTATCCTTCTCTCTCCCTGCACACAAGGTTTAGCAAAGAATATGACACTGACACTTTCCCTGCCTATCCTTCTCTGTCCCTACACACAAGGTTTAGCAAAGAATAGATTTGACAAGATTTGACACTGTCCCTGCCTATCCTTCACTTTCCCTGCTCCGGAACACACTACACGAGGCCGCCGCGCTGGCGGCCTTTTATAGTGTGGGGCGTGTACTAAACCCCCTCAGCTATAATTGGCCACAGGCATCCTGCCTGTGGCCAATCATTGCTCTCCTCGCTGCCGGCGCTGTGATTGGCCAAGCATGCAGGGTCACAGTGCATGCTTGGCCAATCACAGCACCGGGATTACACTGCGATGGCGCAGTGTATTGTGGGCCGTTCGTGTCACTCGAATTTGCCGCGAACGGCCCAAATCGTTCCTTGTTCTCCGAACGCGCGAACAGCCGATGTTCGACTCGAACACCGAGCTCATCCCTACTGGGCATGCTCAGCCCAAGTGCCATTCAGAGAATGCCTTGTGTTTTCTGATTGGTTGAGGTGAAGATCATTGCCCTACCTATTCTGTCCACCTCATTCAATCAGAGAGCACTTTGGATTCATTGAGTAACTTCAAAACATTCTCTTAATGGCACCTGGTTAGAGTGAGCCACCACCTATGGTTACCATGCAGCAGGACAGCCTCTGGGCATGTGTAAGAGAAACCCGGAGAACAAGCACGCAGCGGTGCGCAGACGTGCACTTTCCAAGAAATGCACAAGAAAGGACACGTGCGTGCATTGGCGCCGGTCTGCCTATTTAAACCTGCCAGTGACATGCACACTTTGCTGAGTGGTCTTTCAGCTAGTGCCTGACTTACACGATTTGTACCAGTTTCCTGTAAACCTGACCCGGCTTGCCTGAACCTTCCTCTTGACCCCCGCCTGCCTACTTGTGACCCCGGCTTGTGCTTGACTCCACCTCTGCCTGATGTTCCTGTGCCTCATTGCCCGACTGTGTACCGAACCTTGCCTGTGTTCTGTCTTTGCCTCTGCCTCACGTCTCGGTACCTGCTCTGTCCAGCTGTTGATGACCCACTGGCTTACGTCCCGGCTATGCTTCCAGCTGCTGATCCAGTGACACGGAACTCCTGTTCTCAGTTCCGGCCCAGTGCTCTCCAGCTACCTGGTTCCTGCCATGTCCCAGCCAGAGCCATCTGCTACATCGGCCCTCGTGCCACTCTGTGTCCTCCACTCCCTGTCACCACTATCAGAGGTGTTGGACAGGAGGTGCAAGAGAAGCCCCCTCTACAGCTCGATCTCCACCAGGTACGTGACAGCATGGGATCTGGAAGACAGCAGTGGCTTTCTTTGCAACCTTCTCTGATTGGATGAGGTAGAGAAGTAAGGCATCACATTCTCCACCTCATCCAATCACAAAACACTCAGCATTGATTAAGAAAATGCAAAGTGTCCTTTAAATGGTGGCCATGCCATGTGAGTGGTCTCATGTGTTCACTATGTAGCTGGCAGTCGAGACCCAGGAGCTAGTGGAAAAGATCAATGGAGTAGCGCTGTCTACTTCAGTGATTTCCAGCTTCTACAGGGATTAGCCAGGTATGGCTTGAACAGTATCTCACAAAAGTGAGTACACCTCTCACATTTTTGTAAATATTTTATTATATCTTTTCATGTGACAACACTGAAGAAATTACACTTTGCTACAATGTAAATGTAGCACTCATCCCCATTTAAGGGACCAACTGGTTTTGTTGGGTCTGCGAATTACCTCCATGGCTTCCGTTGTCAGGGGTGTAAGAAAAGTCTTCAGAAAAGTCAATGTCCACACAATGTAAAACCCAAACAGCTAGGCTTTATTTTTCTCTTTGCTGAGGAAAACTTTAGAGGAAGAGTAGGATACGAGAGCGAAACACACTGGGGAAGGTTCAGGCATGCAACACTAAGATAACACTCGTCGCCACTGAAGCCTGAGTGGGTTTTGCTCACCCGGATAGTCCCGTTTAGTGGTCCTAGCAGCCGGAATGCAGCACAAATCAATCTTTCCTTTTTCTATTGTGGATGCGATCGGGAGTCCCCTGCCACAGGATCAAAGTCCCGAACCTCCCAGCCAGGCAATAATGAAGAGAACCTTTGAGCAAGATTGGCGTATTGCAAGGCTTGTGATTATGGATCCCTCTTTAGGCAAGTTTCCAGGCCTCTTCCTGAGACAGCAGTACCGTCGCTAGTCTCCTCTGGGACTGATCCTCCCCTGGTCTCCTTTCCTAACAGTGGGCTTCCCGTAGGTGGGTAGCTTGGGATCCTTTCTTGAAGCATAGGCCTCAGCCAGCAGAGCTGGGCCTACAAGCAGCGATGTGGCCATTGGGCTGAAGGTGCCCGGGACCAGAACACACGCACCCCGTGCCATACGGGCCATGGGGTGCACACACAGGACCAATGGGTCCCCAGGAACGAACAAACCCCAATGGCATCTGACCCTTATGTACGCTCTCCCAGCATGCACAGCGGGTTCACCACGCCCACTACACGGCTGCCGAGAGAGGATACCCAAGGTGCTGTGATACCCCCTGTGGTTCAACCTATGTCGGTGGTGACAGTGCCACCTACAAGCAACAGGGAACACTACTTCCAGGCAGCATCACACCCAGAGCAGAAGCAATAATGAATAATCAATTGATCTGAGCCCAACTACTAGCTCAGACTACCCCTAAATATATACACAGCGCCCCCAAATATTAGGGGAGGCGCTACATAAAGTATCGAGTGTAAAGCTTGTATAACATTTGCTGTCCCCTCAAAATAACTCAACACACAGCCATTAATGTCTGAACTGCTGGCAACAAAAGTGAGTACACCCCTAAGTGAAAATGTCCAAATTGGCAATAAGGTGTCAAAATCTTGTGTGACCACCATTATTTTCCAGCACTGCCTTAACCCTCTTATGCCCCATACACACGATCATTTTTCATGCCATTAAAAATGCCATTAAAAAAATGGCCATTAAAAATGATCGTGTGTATGCTCCAGAGCATTTTTAACGACGTGAAAAACGGCCATTAAAAATTTCGAACATGCTCTCTTTTTTCACGTCGTTTTTCATGTCGTTTTTTTTAACGACGTGAAAAACGATAGTGTGTATGGTTTAACGACGTGAAAAAAAACGCGCATGCTCAGAATCAAGTATGAGACGGGAGCGCTCGTTCTGGTAAAACTAGCGTTCGTAATGGAGATAGCACATTCGTCACGCAGTAACGGACTGAAAAGCACAAGACTGAAAAGAGCGAATCGTCTCTCAACAAACTTTACTAACATGAAGGGTGGCGCCATTCGAACGGAACTTCCCCTTTATAGTGCCGTCGTACGTGCTGTACGTCACTGCGCTTTGCTTGAACATTTTTTAAAATGATGGTGTGTACGCAAGACAGGCTTGAGAGGAAACAAGAAAAAAAATGACAAGAAAAACGTCAGTTTTAAAAATGACATTAAAAATGATCGTGTGTATGGGGCATAAGGCATGGAGTTCACCAGAGCTTCACAGGTTGCCACCGGAGTACTCTTCCACTCCTCAATGATGACATCACGAAGCTGGTGGATGTTAGAGACCTTGCGCTCCTCCACCTTCTGTTTCAGGATTCCCCACAAATGCTTAATAGGGTTTAGGTCTGGAGACATGCTTGGCCAGTCCATCACCTTTGCCCTCAAATTCTTTAGCAAGGCAGTGGTCATCTTGGGGTCGTTATCATGTTGGAATTCTGCCCTGCAGCCCAGTCTCTGAAGGGAGGGCATCATGCTTTGTGTCAGTATGTCACAGTACATGTTGGCATTCATGGTTCCCTCAATGAACTGTAGCTCCCCAGTGCTGGCAGCACTCATGCAGCCCCAGACCATGATACTCCCACCACCATGCTTGACTGTAGGCAAGACACACTTGTCTTTGTACTCCTCACCTGGTTGCTGCCACACATGCTTGACACCATCTGAACCAAATAAGTTTATCTTGGTCTCATCAGACTACAGGACATGGTTCCAGTAATCCATGTCCTTAGTCTGCTTGTCTTCAGCAAACTATTTGTGGGCTTTCTTGTGCATCATCTTTAGAAGAGGCTTCCTTCTGGGACGATAGCCATGCAGACCAATTTGATGCAGTGTGCGGAGCGTGGTCTGAGCACTGACAGGCTGACCCCCCCACCCCTTCAACCTTTGCAGCAATGCTGGCAGCAGTCATACTTCTATTTCCCAAAGACAACCTCTGGATATGAAGCTGAGCACGTGATCTCAACTTGTTTGGTCGGCCATAGCGAGGCCATAGTATGGTCTTGGCCACCGTGCTGCAGCTCAGATTGAGGGTCTTGGCAATCTTCTTACAGCCTAGGCCAGTGATGGCGAACCTTGGCACCCCAGATGTTTTGTAACTACATTTCCCATGATGCTCATGCACTCTGCAGTGTAGTTGAGCATCATGGGAAATGTAGTTCCAAAACATTTGGGGTGCCAAGGTTCGCCATCACTGGCCTAGGCCATCTTTATGTAGAGCAACAATTCTTTTTTTCAGATCCCCAGAGAGCTCTTTGCCATGTGGAACTTCCAGTGACCAGTATGAGAGAGTGAGAGCGATAACACCAAATTTATGACACCTGCTCCCCATTCACACCTGAGACCTTGTAAGACTAACGAGTCACATGACACTGGGGAGGGAAAATGTCTAATTGGGCCCATTTGGACATTTTCACTTAGGGGTGTACTCACTTTTGTTGCAGCAATTTAGACATTAATGGCTGTGTGTTGAGTTATTTTGAGGGGACAGCAAATGAACACTGTTATACAAGCTGTACACTCACTACTTTACATTGTAGCAAAGTGTAATTTCTTCAGTGTTGTCACATGAAAAGATCTAATAAAATATTTACAAAAATGTGGGGGGGGGTGTACTCACTTTTGTGAGATACTGTACATACACTACTACATACTGTCCCCAAGGTTTAGGAGTGTGTCTATGGGAATGTTTGACCATTCTTCCAGAAGCACATTTGTGAGGTCAGCCACATGTCGTTTTTTTCGACGAGATTCTTGGACAAGAAACTTGTCCCGGCCGAGTGTACAGACGCTCGATTCAAAGAACCCGCGGTTCTTTGAATGGAGCGTACGCGGTGACGTCATCGACTATGACGAGCATGCGCTCGTCACATTCGATGCCGTCGCCGCCATCTTGGTATACCCTACCTATGCCTAGGAAGCTACCGCGCATGCGTCGAATTCATTTCGAACATGCGCGGGCTTCCGGGAGGACAGGTAAGTGTACAAAAACTCACTTTTCTCGTCGAGAAAAATGCCGACGAGAATCTCGACGAGAAAATAGAGAGCAGGTTCTCTATTTTCTCGTCGAGATTACTTGTCGGTTTTCTTGACGAGAAACCATACACACGAACGAATTTCTCGGCAAGACATCTCTGCCAGCAAGTTTCTTGCTGGTTCTTGCCGAGAAACTCGGTCGTGTGTACGAGGCCTCAGTCTCTGCTCTGATTCATCCCAAAGGTGTTTTATCAGGTTGAGGTTAGGACTCTGTGCAGACAAGTCAAGTTCCTTCACACCAAACTTGATCATCCATGTTTTGTGGACAGCCTTCCCAAAAGACTTGAAGCTGTCATAGCTGTAAAGGATGGGCCAACTCAGTATTGAACCTTACGGACTAAGACTGGGATGCCATTAAAGTTCATGTGTGTGTAAAGGCAGGTGTCCCAATACTTTTGACAATATAGATTATTTCTATTGCTCCATGCTGGAAGAAGGTAAATATTGTCATACGTACAATTCAGCTTTAAAAAATGACCATACAGTTTACTGTTGATACCAAAATGACGAAATAAGCCTAGATAAGGCTAATTTAACAATTCAAGCCATGGCGGCAAACTTATTCCCAAAATGGTTATTTTTGTCCAATAGGCTTAAAGGCTCAATTCCAAAGTATAACTGTCTGTAGTAAACGGTGCATACCAAATAATATAAAGGTTAAATTCGCAATTTCCAGAAATTAGTCTATGCACTCAAAGAGCTTCAGTAAGTATTACAAATCTGTGCAGCTTTGTAAAATGTTCATTCATTTTATTTTCATACCTGTAGAACATTTGGTTCCACCAAAAGCCTGGCCGAAAAACTTGCAGTTAGCAACCCCTATGTCCTATCTTGTTGCTAGGACATGAAAAACCATTAGACAATCACTTTCAGCATTACAGGAGTAAAAAAGAAGGGTTTTTCTATCCTAGCAAAAAGGCAGGATGTGGGGATTGCTAACTGAGTTTTTCAACCAGGTTTCTGGGAAACTCAAATGGCCTACAGGAATGATATAAGAAAATCCATGAATGTTTGATAAAACCTGCAGAGTTTTTTTTAATATGTACAGGGTCCTTTTGACTGCATAGGCTGTTTTCTGGAAAAGGTGAACTTGGCCTTTAAATAACATATAATGACACAACAACTATTTTTCATGTGAAACATGAAATATTCATTTTGGTTCAACGGGATAAAAAACAGAAAAAACAGAAATCAGATAAGCTCAGTGTTGCCAACCCCCCGAAGTGAAATTTACTGGCAGAACGACAAAATTTACGAACAACACCAATTTTTTAAATACCACTGTTAAAAAGTACCTAAAATTACTGTTTTTAGTGCTAAACAGTGCACATATCAATATTTGAACTATAAACACATAGCTAATGCTATTATCAATGTTTAAGTTAAACAAAAGTAAAAAAACATATTTCTCAATTTACATGACTATATTAAGTCAGATAAACCTACATTACCTTTTTACCCCCCAACTTAACCTTAAACTATAAATAAACAGGCGACAAACATTTTGGAGTAAAATTGGCCGCTTGGCCATTTTATTAACACTTAAAACCCATAACAATAAGCCCAAAGACATTTTAAATCACTAAACACAATCCTTTTCGGATATAGCACCCTGTTGGAGACAATTGAAGGCATTGACCTTTTATTTCCCTTGTACCAGTGTGGCCCTCAAAGATCCCAGCCGCAGTGCGCCGGCTCAAGGATCATACCCTCTGAACCTTCCCCACGCTGGTACCCATCAACCGATGCCAGCTAAACCACGGTTAGCTGGCATCACCCGAGGATCCCATACCTTGATGGTTCCCCACTTCTGCCAAATTGGTCACATTGTCTACTGCCTCCAAGAATCCCCAACCGCCACCGCCCACAGGTGTGAGACCTTACACCTGTGGACGACCCACACAACGCAGGGCCCTTTGGATGCCGTCCTGCAACGCCAAACACCATAAATCAATCCCCACGGCATTTAGATGAACACCATCCCCCCTAAGATACCGAACCATGTCCACTTCAAGGTCCCTATGACGGACCACCATCCCCCCATTGCGCACAACAAACCTGCCCACCTCCTTATTCACTTTGATGCGGGCCTTGTTAAGTCTGTCCACTGACCGAGCCCACCTCCAAGACGTGCGGCCAATAATATCGGACCACACTACCTGGGTTTGGGGAAAATCAGTGCGAATACGTAGTACATCAAATTTGATATCCCTAACCAAATGCCGCATGGACCTGACTCCCAAATCATTGCCCCCAACATGCAGTACTAATACATCAGGGGCCCGATCCAGGCGGGAATATTTATGAACCTCCGGTAACACCTTGCTCCACAGCATGCCCGTAATCCCGATCCATCGCACCTTCGCCACCTCCCTTGGAACTCCCAACTGGCGGCCGTTCGGCCGAACATCTGCCCGTAGGGCTCCCCAATAAACATAAGAGTGGCCCATGATCCACACGAGGCCAACGGGATGTTCTGTAAGAAAAAGTTTGAGCACATGGAACCACCACCACCATATAACAGTACCCACCCCCACTTCCAAGATAACCCTTATATACTAAACAACTAAATCAATTGAGGGCGAACATACAGCTTAAAACATTCCGATTCCCATCACCCTATTCGTTTTATGACCGACTTATCCAAACCCCATCTGGCTGCCTCCGTGGCAGCCCCGATGCGGAAAGAGTGGGACGAATAATCCAAAGGGTCGCACCCCCCTTCCACTAAACACTTCTTTAACACTGAACGAAACTGGAACATTGAAAAGGACAAGCCGTCCTGGTGTACCAAAAACGATCCCCCCACAGGCGGGCATAGCGCCAAAAACTCCCGTACGACAGCCACCGGACAAACTAACACAGATGGCACCTCGTACACGTGAACGTACTTACCTTTTCCCAATTGGTCTGTCTTAGACCGCCTCAGGTAAATCGCCACTGCCGCACCCTCACAACAAACGTCACCTACCAGAATGCCACCCCCAACCTTCCTAGAAGAGCTGACCAGTTCGCTCAACCGGAAAGCTACATAAAAGGCTAACGTAAAAGCCGCCCGAAACAGGCTGGCTTCATAGCTGGAAAAACAAACCCTACTCACCTGACCCAGCAACTGGTGCAACATGGGAAATGTAACCGGGCGCCTGCTGTCCCGGGACCTCCTGCCCTTTCTGTAACCGTTCAACGCCTGACGAACCCCAAACGACTTAGTGGGATCCCCACCCCCGCCATTTTAAACCAAAAGGCCAAGCCAGCAATCTTCTTATCCATGGCCTTATCTTATCCGACACCCCCCTCTCAAAACATAAACCAATGAAGTATAACAATAAGGAGACTACCCCATCCCCTGACACATGCCCCACTCTACCCTGCAGATCACACCACTCCCGCCAGATCTTTGCATATGCAGACCACGTACCACTGCTCACAGAATTCCATATCAGACCTGCGATGGTTCCAACGCCAGGTGCCAAAGATGCTGGGGACAAGGAAACCCGTGTTGTTCCGCTCCCAGTGCAAACTCCCGGAACCTGTCCCACTGAAATAGAGACAAAGCATCAGCCACCTCGTTAGTCGTCCCCGGAATGTGTACCGCATAAAGAAAAACATTAATTTGTAAGCAGCGCAATACCAAGTGACCCAACAAGCGCACAACTGGCAACGATGAAGCATTGGTTATAAAAGAAAAATTTGCGCTAGGTGCAAATTATTAAAGTGCAATAAATGAATAAATCCCTAAAGGAAAACCTGCTGCTAAACACCAAAAAAAAACCCGATATAAGGTACAACGAATATAAATATACAAAAAGGTGTAGCGCTGGATGAGCAAAACTGTGTATGGCTATACAGTGAAAAAAAATATAAGAAAAAGTAGTGTCTACTCCCAGTTCTGGCCAGGTGTTCAATCAACGTCTCTGGAGACTCTCCCATTGTGGATGAAGCGTTCCTGCAGAATCATCCTGCCTTCCATGGAGTAAAACATCACTCTACTGAGCCTGTTTTGACCCCCCTGAGAAGGGCGGTCGCAGGCTGTCTGGTAAGCCTTCATTCTTCACCTTGGTGGCGGGATCTTTACTAAGTGTTGGAGCATTGTGCCTATGATTTTCATCGGATACCTGCACTCTGTAGAACTCTTATCATCTTTAAATAGAGGAGAAGATTTCATATATTTTTCACTGACACACATGAACTTTAAATTGTTTATTTGTAGTATTCACTCATGTTTTTGATACTTTTTCTTATATTTTTTTTCACTGTATAGCCATACACAGTTTTGCTCATCCAGCGCTACACCTTTTTGTATATTTAACGATGAAGCATTAACTTTGTTAATAACCTGCACCATCCCCAAATTGTCACAGTGAAGGTGAATCTTCCGATCCCGAAAGATATCGCCCCAAATTTCCAATGCCACCTCGACCGGGAACAGTTCCAGCAAAACCAAGTTGCGCAGGAACCCAGCCCCCCACCAATCCTCCGGCCACTTATCCGCACACCACCGCCCCCCACGTACGCCCCAAAACCAGACGACCCGGCCGCATCGGTATAAAAATCCAGGTCAAAATTGCTAACGGGGCCTGTCATTCATACCGACCGGCCATTGTACGAATCCAAGAAGACCTGCCAAACACGCAAGTCCTCCCGGTGCTCCCGCTTGAGAGTGATGTAATGCCTGGGGGAAAACACACCCGCCGTGGCAGATGATAGGCGGCGGCAAAACACCCGACCCATCGGAATGATCCGACACGCAAAATTCAGCTTTACCAACAGGGACTGAAGCTGCCTTAAATGAATTTTCCGTGTACCAGCCACTGAACGAACCGTCGCCTGAAGGTCATGTAACTTGTCCTCCGGAAGGCGGCACTCCATGGCCCGGGAATCGATCACAATACCCAAAAAACTGATCTCGGACACAGGACCCACCGTTTTTTCCGGCGCCAAAGGGACCCCGAAACGATCCGCGACATGCTGCAATGTAGCCAGCAAGACCCCGCACACCCCCGACGACGGAGGACCCACGCACAAAAAATCATCCAAGTAATGAATGATAGGATTGATGCCCGACACATCCCGGACCACCCACTCCAGGAATGAACTGAACGTCTCAAACAGCGAGCAAGAGACCGAACAGCCCATCGGCAGACAGTGGTCAATGTAGAACGAGTCCTGCCAACTGCATCCCAGCAAATAAAAACTATCCGGGTGAACGGGCAAGAGCCTAAATGCTGCTTCCACATCCGTCTTTGCCATAAGAGCCCCCTTGCCATACCGCCTGACCCAGCACACGGCCGCATCAAATGAAGTATATGACACCGAGCAGGCCTCTGGGTCAATGGCATCGTTGACCGACCCCCCCTTAGGAAAGGACAAATGGTGAATTAACCGGAATTTTCCCGGCTCCTTCTTGGGGACAACCCCCAAGGGAGATACAAGCAAGTTCGACAATGGAGGGGCCGGGTACGGGCCGGACATGCGGCCCAGTGACACTTCCTTGGCCAATTTGTCCGAAACTACCCCCGGATGCTCCAATGCAGAACGCAAATTCCGAGCCACTGGGGGGATAAGTTCCAATGAACACGGAATGCGTAAACCCTCCCTAAAACCCATTTCCAGGAGTCGGGCAGCCGCCCGATCCGGGTATCTATTTAGAAAAGGAAGCATCCTTACTACTATCACCGGCATCCTCCCTCTTTCCTGAAGCGTCCCCAGACCGTCCCTTACCTTGTTTAAAACACCTGGACAATGGGTGGCCACCTCCGCAGCCGGAGCACTCGTGCTTGAAACGGCAACCATTTCCAAACCTGCAGGCTCCTTCATTGTACTGCCAACAAACCCCTTTTTTCTTTGCGGCCGACTGCCCTGGGGACTCTGAACCACGACCTTCCCCTAAAAAATTCTGTGGGGGAGCGCGCCGAAGACATAAGCTTCATCCATAAGCTAATATCTTTATGATCCCAGCGGATAGACGGGCGAACGGCTTCACGCTGACGAAATTGTTCATCGTACCGCAGCCAAGCCTGCCCCCCATAAACCCTGTGAGCCTCCCCAATGGCATCCTGGTAACAAAACAACGCCGAGGAGCACTCAGGCTGTTTCTCACCAATTACACTAGCAAATATGGCGAACGCCTGAAGCCAGTTAACAAAGGAGCGAGGAATAAGGCGATAACAGCGCTTTTCTTCCTCCTCCTTTTTCGACTCGTCAGGTTTAACCCTATCCAGGTTAAACTTCTCGAGGGGCAATAAGGAAAAAATCTCCATGTACTCACCTTTCCAGATTTTTTCCCTCACCTCCGATTTGAGATGTGACCCCAATGGGCCCTCAAAACACACATACACCTCGCATTTGGCAGCATCCGCCAAACGCACGATGTCTGTTGTTTTACCAGAACCTTTACCACTAGCCTGCTTGTCCGCCACTGGGGGAACCACAGGACCCACCGCCCCACGGGACCCACCGCCCCCCCTCTAGCGCCTGACCTGCCACCCCCCCTGACCCCGCTGCTACCACTGAACGGGAACCCACCCAGACACAGGGGAAGCGTTGACCGGCCCCACCTCAAATTGCTGAACTAGAGAGCGCAAACCTGACAAAAGACCTTGCAATTCCCACCCTGCACCCGACGGAGCAGCCACGGCGGCCGCCGCGTGGGGTGTAGGGGTGCTAACCAACACTGGCGGGGGAGGGGAAACACCCTGCCCCCCGTCGCCCCCCGCCCCAAACCCCAGCAAACCCCCCAATACAGCCTGCAAAGAAGAAAGCGTGTTAGCATGTGACTTACCCGGCTGCACAGGAGAAGGTCCCACAGCCGCACGTCCTGCATCCACCGTTGCGTCCGCGTCCCAACGCTCATCCTCGGAGCTGAAAAGTTCCCCTTCCGATCGGAGGACAGCTGCATCAAGGTGACTTGCCACTGACGGGACCACCAACGAAGAGGCGCCGACTCCAGGTCTGGAAGCGCCGTTCCCAGCCCCCGGGCCTCGCCTCGCTCCTGCTCCAGCAGCACCCGAACTTCCGCGCTCAGTTATCCTGCCGTCCTCCATCCCATCTCCGCCCCCCGACCGGAGAGCGGACCTGTCCAGGGAAGCCAAGTTGTGGGGGGGGGCCGCCGGCCGCACAGGGCCATGGGCCGGCGCCCGCGAACGACCTCTTCCACGCCGGGCTGCCTCCCTGACCGGAGCATCGCCAAGGGGAGCAGCCGCCCGATCAACTCTTCCGCGACGTGCTGGCGGGACCGGGAGTGGGGAGACTGCGCTTCGGTCACCGCCAGACGAGCTCCGCCTGCGACGGGGATTCCTCCCAGCGCTACCCCTTGCCGCCGGGATAGGTGTTGGGGCAGGGGCGCCTGGAGGGGCCACCTGAGGTGGGCTCCCAAAATGGCGCTGAGCTCGGGGGGAAGTGGGGGGAGAGAAGCGCTCAGGAGGCCTTGACCTCCTAGCACGCCGGCCCCCAGAAGTACATTCTTCCGGATCCAACACAGGCTCCCGGATGATGGCTGCGATCTGATCCTGGATCCAGTCTGCCCCTCGGGATGCCACCGCAGCGCGCAATTGCATGATGAAATCAGCCATATCTGACATGCTGGGGAGAGAGGAGCTGCTGCAAAAGCTTCCTCTCTAAAGGCTGCCCTGTGAGTGACCTGCACGTTCCCTGTGGCTCCTCCTACCCCGGGAAAAACTAGCTGCTCAGGCCACCCCCACTCCCCTCACTTCCCCACTCCCTTAAGGTTTAACCCTTCGGTTCCCTGCTAATCTAGTCATGCCAGCCCTATGCTTATACCCTGTATCAGCTCCGGGCTTTTCTTGAAGGTCAAGATACTATAACCCAGCGAGCACAGAGTCCCCCCTTAGATCAGAGTCTGCAGAATGCCCCCTTACAGTGCAAGGGAACTCTTATGTAAAGGGGAACACTGCAGATCATGATGCAAGGGGGAACTCTGATGTGGAGGGGGGCTCTGGTGAATAGAGACAACCCTCCACAGAATGAATACACAAAGGTAAGGGGGGTTACTAATATAGGGGGGACCTTTTATATCAGTGCCCCCTTACATTATTGTATTTACTCCCCTCCTTAGATCAGTGACCCCCCCCCTCAGACTGGCCTGGCGGCGCTGTCACTGACCTGCTCTCAGGTGCACAGTGCGGGGCTCAGTCAGACGGCTCCAGCTTGGTGGCTCTGACCTCCTCTCCACAGTCCACACGTCCATTTCTTCCCGAGTCATGACACAGGAGGGGGACAGAGGCTGCGGACATGACACAGGAGGTGGACAGAGGCTGCGGACATGACACAGGAGGGGGACAGAGGCTGCGGACATGACACAGGAGGGGGACAGAGGCTGCGGACATGACACAGGAGGGGGACAGAGGCTGCGGACATGACACAGGAGGGGGACAGAGGCTGCGGACATGACACAGGAGGGGGACAGAGGCTGCGGACATGACACAGGAGGGGGACAGAGGCTGCGGACATGACACAGGAGGGGGACAGAGGCTGCGGACATGACACAGGAGGGGGACAGAGGCTGCGGACATGATAAGGTCCTCCTCACCCCCTCACAGTGGCCTCCTCCTCTGTCCACCATCATATAACTTCTACTTCACATCATCAGTATATGCTGTGTCCTCCTTCTGTGCCCCTTTCACCTCTCCCCAGGTCAGGGCAGCTCTAACATGTGGAGAGGTGAAAAGGGCACAGGAGGAGGACACAGCACACTGATGATGTAGAGGAAAAGTTATATGATGGTGGACAGAGAGAGCACATCAGTCTCTGTCCCTCCTCTGCATGCCATGGCCGCTTCACCTTCTGGGCTCCCACTCCCAGCGCAGTCCTCCTCTTACTTCATATCCCCCCCCTCCTCCTCCTCACCCCTGCTCGGCCGAGTCCTCTCCTCCGCTCCTACTACGGCGACTGCACTGTAGCCCGCGCGCACTCCTGTCCTGATAGTCTATTCAAAAATGGCGCCGGGCGGCCGATCAGCAAAATCTCGAGTGAATTAGAATCAGGAAGTGACACGTGACAAGGGCGTATCTTAATTCGCCATTTTAAATAAGGGCATG
This sequence comes from Rana muscosa, assembly GCA_029206835.1. NCBI lineage: Eukaryota > Metazoa > Chordata > Amphibia > Anura > Ranidae > Rana > Rana muscosa. Next base: position 4,773,521 of record JARGYO010005562.1, read on the forward strand.
CAGGTGTATTTGCAAATTGAGACAAGGGGAACACACGCACCGTTGTGGTTGCCATCACAACGGGGCGGGGACTTTCAATGACGCCGCACGTTGTGATGGCAAACCCGGAAGTTCACGGCGCTGCTCAGAGTAAACACTGATGACACAATTCACCGCATCCAAGAAATGAGTGCTTGTGGGCTTCACATGCCCACAAGCAAAATGGAAACTGCCCTACGCCAATTATATAAGTTATTCTTTCTAAAGAAAACGGACAGCGGATGATTTCGAAAACCAAAACAGTGAGTATTTATCTGCAATGGGGAAAATAATTGAATGAAAGAAAAAAAAAAACGAATGGCCGCGGAACCTCCGCTTTAAAGTGAAAAACATCCCATATTCCCCAGCAATCAAAGGGTACATGGCAGTCTAGCCCATGCACCTTACATATTTCATCTCCAGCAGCTCTCCCGCCTTAAGTCCTCCTCTTTCCCTTCATGAAAGATCTAATCTCCACAAAAAGAAACGTTAATTGCTCATCTGTTGTGTGTTAACCTTTGCACTGGAAAACAAAACATTAGGTTTGTCGCTCATGTGATAAGTTACAGGTTCGTGTTCCCAGTAGGGGTAATGTTCCGAATTACATCAGAGTGGACTGTTATTGCTACAGGTCTTTAACAACCCCACCTGGGACAGAAGCAATAGAAAGAACATTAGACCGGTCTCTTCTGACTTCTCCAAGTTTGTCATACAATAACACAGACAAATAATACTCACCTTATTAGAAAAGAAGTCAGCAGACATCTTACAGAGTATCAGTTACTGATAATAAACAGCTTCTGTCCTGCAGACCCTGTTTAGTCTACGCACAAGGAATAGACTAGGGAAATGGGATAAAAGGGCTTCAGTACAGTAAGTTTTTTTATTTTGTTTTTTTTCTAGGTACGTGAATCTTATTACAGTGCAACAGCCCTTTATTAAACAATCATTTTACGAGAGCTGTACCGAACGCAATGCCAAAGTTTGACAGGATTTTTTTTATTAACTCACATAAAGTAGCTTGTTCAGATTTTACACGTTGGTAAAGCAACTCTTCCTCTATAATAAATCTTATTTTTCTTCTTTTTTTTTATTTTATTGCAGGTAAATAATGGATTCCAAGCAGAAACAATGTGCCGTCATTGAGCTCTTGATGAAGTAAGGGTGCAAGGTGTCCGACATCCATAGAAGGCTACAGAATGTTTACAGAGATGACACCATTGGCAAGAGTCACCAATGAAAAGACATTGCTCATGTCAATAGTGCCATCTCTGTAAACATTCTGGAGCCCTCTGTGGATGTTGGACAGCTCAATGATGGCACATCTTCTGCTTGGAATACATTACTTACCCGCAATAAAAAAGAAGATTTACTATAGACTGAAAGAGTTACTCTAGCAACATTTAACATTTGTATGTATTATTTGTTATTATATCCTATAAACTTTAACAGGCACCTTTACAGGTGCACAGTCCCTACAAGATGTAAGGACATGTTGGATGAAATGTAACCATGCTCAGTTCTGTTTTTCAGGAGATAAATAAAAAGAATGGTCTTGAAAAGTTTGTACTTTCAAACAACCATAGGCACTTACTGTCAGGGCCGGCGTTCTGTCGAGAAGCACACGCTATCGAGAAGTGCCCGGAATGTACGGCGCATGCGCCGTATGGAACAGCACAACAGCTGATTTGCCGATCAGCTATCCTGACGTAACCAAGGCGCATGCGCACATTGTAGTGAGGTATCTCTCGATTGGTGATACCATTTCACGGGCACAATTGAAACCTATACAAACAGCCTATACAAATATACCTATACATAGAGGCCGTAGTTCTCAGATAGTGCATCGCTGCTATTGGAGGGCGGCTTGTGACTGTGTTGAACGGCTGGTTTTGTCTGTGTTGCAACATGCCCTTTCACACAGGCACAATCATACATTCAACACAGCAAACCCGCCCTGCAACACAGACAAAACCGGACCATCAGCACAATGTAAAGCCGCCCCGCAACAGCGAGGCACAATCTGAGAACTATGGTCTCCCCCCGCTGTTTGCATAGGTTTCAATTGTGCCCGTGAAAAGGTATCTCTTATTGAGAGATACCTCGTACGATGTCCGCATGCGCCATGGTTACGTCAAGACAGCTGATCGGCAAATCAGCTGTTGTGCAGTCCCGTACGGCGCATGCGCAGTACATCCTGGGCACTTCTCGATAGCGGGCACTTCTCGACAGAACACCGGCACAACCGTAAGGCAGCCCAGGCAGCCGCCTGAGGGTGCCAGGAAGGGGGGGGGCGGTAAACCCCATAACTCTTGGTTTAATTCGGACCTTGCTTGCCAGTGAATGCAGACTAAATCCTTCTGGAGCCGCGACTTGCCCGGGAGGGGCGCGCTAATGTGGGAACATCCGCCCCGCAGCTTGTGCGGGGTGTTTGCTGTCCCAAGCGATCTCAGCTCTCTATGGCAGCCGGAGTCGCTCCTCACCTGCTGCCTTTCTCACTGCCAATAGAGACAGTGCAATGCCAATGAACCCACACCTCCTTCTCCTCCTCCGCTCTAAAAGTCTACTGTGTACACAGACAGGAGGAGGAGAGACGCTGCTGTGCATGTGCCATTCAGGTCTGTGAATATTACACACACTATAGATAGCTGTGACAGCAGGAAGGTAAAGTCACCTGGTTGCATCCAGGGGGGTAGATATATTTCGCCCAGATTCAGGCTTTACGCCGACTTATACAACTAGGTGGAGAGTTGTATAAGCCCAGCTGAGGCTAGTGGGCTCATTGATGACTCATACCTCTAGGGAGAGTGTGGGGCGTCGTGCAGACAGGGAGTTGATGAGACCAGCTGAAGCTTGTCAGCTCATTTAGGCCTCTATAAGAACTCCCAGCTTCATTAGATGTTAGCTCATGCCTGGACCCAGACCTGTGTGGACTGTCTAGGGAGAGTGAACCCCTGTGCGGTGAGACAAAGCCTGTGTGGCTATTTGCTTGGACATTTAAAACCAGGGACTTAGGGACTAGGACAGCACTAGGCTGATCCCAGTTGTTAGTTAGGAAACCTGTATGTTTAGTCAGAGGTCAAGTTGACCAGGATTTATTTTGTTTATGTTTCTTTTGCTTTGCTGTGTTTTGTCACTGTAAATAGAAAATAAACCGCACCTTTTTGATTTTGAAAACCACAACCTCCGTTTGCTGGGCCTGTTTTTGTGTGGGGAGCCCATCTCGGGGGTCACACACACCCGCTGCCGAGCTAACCCCCTCACAGTTGGTGGAGAACCAGTGGCAGTTTTTTTTTAAGCCAGCATGGAGGAGATACTGAAGCAGCTGGCTCTAGCAAATGCCAATCAACAGCAGACAAATGCAGGTTTGCAAAAGAGCCTTGCAGCTCATCAACAGAGCCTTGCAGCTCAACAACAGAACTTCGCAGCCCAGCAGCAAGCTCATCAACAGAGCCTTGCAGCCCAGCAGCAGACAAACGCAACTTTGCAACAGAGTCTGGAGGCTCAGCAACAAGCCCAGCAGCAATCTGAGGCCCGCTTCATAGACCTGTTGCAGAAGCAAGAGCAGAGACTACAACAACAGATGGAAGCAGTAATGCAGCAACGTCCGCAGACCAGTGAGGAAAGCCGTCCCACTAATACCGCGTCCTTTGGGGTGAGTCGTTTATTGACAAAAATGACTGGAGAGGATGATCCAGAGGTATTTTTGACCACATTTGAAAGGACCGCTGAAAGAGAAAAGTGGCCTGAGGAGCAGTGGGCTGGACTGGTGGCTCCTCTGTTAACTGGTGAATCGCAGAAAGCTTGCTATGACCTAGAGCCTAACCAAGCAAAAGACTATGTGATGCTAAAAGCTGAAATATTGGCAAGGCTGGGTGTCACCCAGGCTGTCCGGGCTCAGCGTGTGCATAACTGGACTTTCCAGCTTGGAAAACCCCCCAGGTCTCAAATGTATGATCTCATTCAACTGAGCAGAAAGTGGCTACAGCCAGAGACTTTGTCCGCACCAAAGATTGTGGAACGTGTTGTAATGGATCGGTTTTTGAGAGCTCTTCCTACTGCCATCCAAAAGTGGGTAAGTCATGGAGACCCAGAGACAGCCGATGGTCTTGTGGATCGTGTGGAGAAATACTTGGCTACAGAGAACCTGACGGCCTCTTCCAGAGACACTCGGACTTTCCACCCTAAGACCAGACCATCCCCAGGGGCGGATAAGAGGATTCCAAGGGGTGAGGGTGGAGAGAGTGAGAGGGTGGGAGCTCTACCCCAAGTTTGGCGAGAACAGCCTGGGAAATCAGCGGCTCAAGAGGCCGCAAGAAGGATCGTTTGCTACCGCTGCCGGCAAGCGGGACATATTGCAGCCAATTGCCCGGTTGTGGAGGAACCCATGCAGTGTGACTTTCTGACGGGCAGACGTCAGTCGCTGTGTGCGACAGTCGCATGCACTGCCATTCGAGGAACTGAGAAACATTTATGCAAAATGTGTGTTAATGGTAGAAATGTTGTGGTATTGCTGGATTCAGGTAGCCTTGTGACCCTGATAAAGGCTGAGTTAGTTAAAACAGAGGTCTCTGGGAATAGCAAGGTAGCTGTTATTTGTGTGCATGGGGACACCCGAGAGTATCCAGTGACTACAGTGTGTTTCGAGACCCCCAAAGGTACCCTCTCTCATCCAGTGGGCTTAGTATCTCAGTTACCGCATGACGCCATTGTGGGAAGGGATTTTCCGAAGTTCTGGGAACTGTGGGATGATCCTGAGCCCCCCACTGGTGCCCCTATGTACCAGGAATGTGATAGCCAGAACTCCCCTGAGAGTGGTGAGGACTCTCCGGAATTTCCCTTATCAGTATTGGCAGGGGAGACTCAAGAAACTGGAGAGGAGCCCACCTCCTCAGACGAAAACCTACCGTCTGTGGAGTTTTCTGATCTTGAGGTTCACAGGGAAAACTTTGCCACAGAACAGTTGAAAGACCCCGCCCTAATAAAGGCACGGGAAAACGTAGTGAAAATAGATGGCGAGTTAGTGAACCCAGATAATACCTGCACTTACCCATACTTCAGCGTAGAGAAGGACCTACTGTATCGGGTGGCAAAAAGGGCAGAAGAAACCGTTGAGCAGCTTGTGGTGCCCAAACCTTACAGGAAGTTGGTGTTGGAGTTGGCCCATGGGCACATTCTTGGAGGTCATCTGGGGACAGAGAAAACCCGAGAGAGGGTATTACAGAGATTCTATTGGCCGGGGGTGATGAAGGACATAGAAAATTATTGTTCCTCCTGCCCTGTGTGTCAGAGGTCGGCCCCGATGCCACATTTCCGTAGCCCGCTGGTCCCTCTACCCATCATTGAGGTCCCGTTTGAGAGGATCGCCATGGATTTGGTAGGTCCTATAATCAAGTCCGCTAGGGGGCACCAGTACATATTAGTTATAATGGACTATGCCACCCGTTATCCAGAAGCGATCCCTCTCCGAAATACCTCGGCCAAAACCATAGCCAAAGAGCTATCTCTTGTGTTTAGCCGGGTGGGTATTTGTAAAGAACTGCTTACGGACCAAGGTACACCCTTTATGTCCCGGGTTATGAAGGAGCTGTGTAAATTGTTCAAAGTGACGCAATTACGTACATCTGTGTATCACCCCCAAACCGATGGGCTGGTTGAAAGATTCAACAAAACCCTAAAACAAATGTTGAAGAAAGTGGTGGATAGAGATGGAAAGGATTGGGACTGTCTACTTCCTTATCTGATGTTTGCTATTAGGGAGGTGCCCCAATCCTCTACGGGATTCTCCCCCTTTGAGTTACTGTATGGGAGACACCCAAGAGGGCTGTTGGATATTGCCAAGGAAACTTGGGAAAGTGAGAGTTCTCCCCACAGGAGTGTGATTGAGCATGTCGCCCTGATGCAAGACCGAATTGCACAGGTAATGCCCATCGTGAAGGAACATTTGGCCCAAGCGCAGTTAGCACAGCAGAGAGTGTACAACCGTGGAGCCAAGACCCGTACCTTTTCCCCGGGGGATAGGATACTGGTACTTGTCCCTACGGTTGAAAGTAAATTCCTTGCCAAATGGCAAGGCCCCTACGAGATAATGGAAAAAGTGAGCGAAGTGAATTACAAGGTCAGACAACCAGGAAGGCGAAAGCCCGAACAGATCTATCACGTTAATCTGTTGAAAGCCTGGAGGGATAGAGAGTCCCTAGTCGCAGACACTTGGTCACCAGCTCAAACTGGTTGCGTGATTCCTGAGGTTGGAATAGCAGCCACCTTGTCACAACCCCAACAACAGGAGGTTAAGGAGTTTGTGCTTCGCAACAAGGAGGTATTCTCTGAGCTGCCGGGACAAACATCTGGGGTAGAGCATGACATCATTACCCCGCCCGGTGAAAGGGTGAAGTTAAAACCCTATCGGATCCCAGAGGCCCGACGGGAGGCAATACGGGAGGAAGTACAGAAAATGCTGAACTTAGGGGTGATAGAGGAGTCCCAAAGTGATTGGTCTAGTCCCATTGTGTTGGTGCCTAAACCGGATGGGAGCTGGCGATTTTGTAACGGTTTTCGTCAGTTGAACAAAGTTACAAAATTGACACCTACCCCATGCCACGTATAGATGAGTTGATCGACCGGCTGGGAACAGCCCGATACATGACGACTCTTGACCTCACAAAAGGGTATTGGCAAATCCCCCTGGCCAAGTCGGCCAAAGAGAAAACCGCATTTGTAACCCCAGACGGGGCGTTCCAATATAAAAGAATGCCGTTCGGGTTACAGAATGCGCCGGCCACATTCCAGCGGAAAATGGACCAGATGCTGAGGCCCCATCGGAAGTATGCTGCGGCTTACCTGGATGACGTAATTGTCCATAGCACAGATTGGGCCTCACATCTGCCAAAAGTGCAAGCAGTCCTGGACTCTGTTCGGGAAGCGGGGTTTACGGCTAACCCCAAGAAGTGTACCATTGGGCAGGAGGAGGCCAAATATCTTGGGTACACCATTGGGAGGGGAGTAATAAAACCCCAACTCAACAAAGTCGAGGCCATCCAGAGTTGGCCACGTCCCAACAGCAAGAAGCAGGTACGAGCCTTTCTGGGAATCGCTGGGTATTATCGGCGATTCATTCCCCACTTTGCTTCTAAGGCTGTGCCCCTAACCAACCTGACGAAGGGGAAAGGGTCGGTCATGATTAAATGGACCCCCGAGGCTGAGGCAGCATTCCAATTCTTGAAACAAGCCTTATGTAGCCAGCCAGTGTTGTACTCACCCGACTTCTCTAAAGACTTTGTCGTACAAAGTGATGCGTCAGATGTGGGGTTAGGAGCAGTATTGTCCCAGGTCTGGAACGGGGAAGAGCACCCAGTCATTTACCTCAGCAGGAAGTTGAAGTCCCATGAGGTAAATTACGCCACCGTTGAAAAGGAGTGTTTAGCGGTGAAGTGGGCTCTAGATTCCCTTCGGTACTACCTGCTAGGTAGGCACTTTGACTTGGTTACGGATCACGCTCCGTTAAAGTGGATGGCTCAAAACAAGGAAACAAATAGAAGAGTGAATAGGTGGTTCCTGGCCCTCCAGGAATTCAACTTCACAGTAAAGCATCGCCCTGGCGTTCAAATGGGGAATGTGGATGCTTTGTCTCGAGTACATGAATGCCTGATTGCTGGTGTTCCAACCCCGAGGTTAAAACAAGAGGGGGGGGTATGTGACAGCAGGAAGGTAAAGTCACCTGGTTGCATCCAGGGGGGTAGATATATTTCGCCCAGATTCAGGCTTTACGCCGACTTATACAACTAGGTGGAGAGTTGTATAAGCCCAGCTGAGGCTAGTGGGCTCATGGATGACTCATACCTCTAGGGAGAGTGTGGGGCGTCGTGCAGACAGGGAGTTGATGAGACCAGCTGAAGCTTGTCAGCTCATTTAGGCCTCTATAAGAACTCCCAGCTTCATTAGATGTTAGCTCATGCCTGGACCCAGACCTGTGTGGACTGTCTAGGGAGAGTGAACCCCTGTGCGGTGAGACAAAGCCTGTGTGGCTATTTGCTTGGACATTTAAAACCAGGGACTTAGGGACTAGGACAGCACTAGGCTGATCCCAGTTGTTAGTTAGGAAACCTGTATGTTTAGTCAGAGGTCAAGTTGACCAGGATTTATTTTGTTTATGTTTCTTTTGCTTTGCTGTGTTTTGTCACTGTAAATAGAAAATAAACCGCACCTTTTTGATTTTGAAAACCACAACCTCCGTTTGCTGGGCCTGTTTTTGTGTGGGGAGCCCATCTCAGGGGTCATACACACCCGCTGCCGAGCTAACCCCCTTCACAATAGCATATAGATGGCATATATAAATGACACTTGCGCTGGGGGGGGGCTGACATAAATTAATATTTGCACTAATTTGGGGGTGGGGGAGAATGGGTGAGAGGCAACTGTGTGTGCCAGGGGGTGTTTTAGGAGAAGAGGGGACTTTGCTAGAAGGGGTGTTGGATATGAAATCTGACCCCCCAGCACAAATCCTCTCTCCTCCCAAAATGCCCCCTAGCACATACAGTATCATCCTACCCACCCCTGATTCAAAGAGATGCTTTCTGCTTCACAGGGGACAATCATGGCATCTGGGTCCCTGGGTACCCCACTAGAGATGCGGGCCAATTGCCCCAGGTGCTCACACTAGTGCCCCCCTGCCAGGCAAGTTAATGGAGCCAGGTGGTGGAACTTTTTCCTGTCACTGGGCTCCAGGACTCAGGGCCGGTTCACACCATAAATCGTATAGGAACACACAGGGCATTCCTGTGCGATTCACATGTGTTCCAGGTGCAGTACAATTTCAGCCCATTCCATCGAATAGGCTGAAATTGTGCTAGACCGCACCAAGAGTTATAAGACTCACAGGAATCGGATCGCATGGTTCCAATGCAGGAAAACGCATTAAATTTGTGGTGTCATGAAGTTAATATTGACACCTATTGCATATCACAACTGTAGTGTGTTTTAAATGCGGGACAAAAAATGGAACGCAGGTTTCCCGCACTGCAAGCTGGTATGAACTGGCCCTTAGTCCGGATTTGCAGGATTTTGTTTGTATCTCGGGAAATTCCCACAAAAATTGGGACAGTTGGGAAGTATTGTTGATTGATTTGTGTTTGGGGGAGGTTTTGTACTGGGAGTATTTATGACAGAACAGGGGAGAGGAATTGTGCTGGCATGGGGGATGTGAGGGAAAGAGGATTTGGGGTGGAGAGGTTGTGCTTAAATTAAGGACTTGGGGGACAGGATCTGTGCTAGAAGTTGGGAGAGGATTTTTGCTGGGAAGGGGGATTGGGGGGGATTTGTCCTGAGGGGTTTTGAAAAGGGGGAAAAGGGGTTTGTGCTGGGATTGGGGATTTGGGGAAGAGGACTTGTGCTAGAAGTGGAGAAAAATACACTGAGAGAAAGATCTGTTCTAGAATGATTGGGGAGGATGGGGGATTTTTGCTGGGATAAGAAATTTGGGGGGATTTGTTGTGCTGGGAAGGATGATTGGGGGAGAGAAGATTTGTGCTGGGAGGGTTTGGAGAGGGCTAATTGGGTGGGGGAGGATTTGTACTGGAATGGGGGGGGTTGTGCTGGGAGGGAGGATTTGGGGGGTGGAAGAGGATTTATTCTGAGGGGGTATTGGGGGGAGGAGGATTTGTGCTGGGAGGAGAAGAGGATTTGTGTTGGGAGGGATAATTGAGGGGTGTAACGATAAGTGCCAGAATGGGAAATAATAGAAGATTGTACTGGAACTGGGGATTTGGGGAGGGTGGAGACTTGTGCCAAGAAAGGAGGAAGAAGATTTGTGATTGGAAGGGGGATTTGTTCTGGGAGGGGGGCATCGTACAAATTAGTGGTGATATTTTTTTCTTTTTTGGAGGGGAGGGAGTTGGGATTTTTGATGAAAGGGTGAGGTTGGAGAGGGAGAATTTTGCACTTGCCTAACCACTACACTGTGCATTACACACTGACTACACAGGGATATGCAATTAGCGGACCTCCAGCTGTTGCAAAACTATAAGTCCCATCATGCCTTTGCCTCTGGGTGTCATGCTTGTGGTTGTCAGAGTCTTGCTGTGCCTCAGGGGAATTGTAGTTCTGCAACAGCTGGAGGTCCGCTAATTGCAGATCCTTGGACTACAGCCTTCTGTGCTTTACATACTCCTGATTTTTGAACACGTTGCATTACACTCTCAGTGTCAGTGTCAGTCTCAGTGTCAGTCTCAGTCTGCATTATGTATCCTAAATCCAACACTGACTGCCGCACCCTGTGCATTGCACATCGGCGACCCCTGCACTCTTCCTTACACACTCCCGCACTATATACACAATATGTAAATTATATACTTCTCACCAAAGTATTTATTGTCTTAACGGTTGGCCCGCTAAGCAGTCTCTGACTATTTTAATGAAGGTCTTCTTTAAGGTAGACTTAGATAAAGTGTTAGCTTTTTGTATATTTTCAGTGTGTGCAAAACCATACGCAATAGAAGCTTTTCATTCTTTTTTTTAATGATTGTGCTGGGGTTTATATGTGTCTGTGAGACTCTGACTTGTGGCATAGCATCACATTATGAGTGCAACATGACAGAGGTACCAGAGAGGATGTAGACGTTGGAGAAGGGGGGTTACATTGTAGAGGAGAGGGGAGGGGGTGGCAGGAGGACGGTGGGAAGGGGCACCAAAATGTACCTTCGCCTGTGTAGACAAAAATCCTTGCACTGCTTACTGTACATCATAACCATATTGTTAATAAAATTGGATGGGGGCTTCAATGGTGTCTGAACAATTGTTCATATACAACTATGACACACCAGTGCCAACACGCTGCATCAGAATAACATAAGTAACCAAAAGACAGTATATATTCATTCATAAAGTAATAACCTGTATACAATTGCTGCAATTTAAACATGATGGTAGCTGTAATGAAGATGCAAAAACATCACATTCATATGTAGCGGCACCCCCTTTACCCGCTTCTCCCTCTCTCTCTTTTTGCGGCTGGCTGACTCGTCTAGGGGTACCAGGGAGAAGAATGGGGGGGGGGACGCACCACCAGCTCGTGCCCTCTGATGTGTGTTATGCAGAGGTGTGAGCAAAACCTTTTACCTTCGGGTCTGTGTTCACGTCCGGAGCCTCAGCTTCTTTTCTGGAGGATGATTGCCACTGTTGCAGACAGGGCACTTAGCTTCCAGTAACTTGAGTTCCACACCAAATAAAGTCCAACACTTATTTATTCTGTTTGAGCAATAAATAGTCCTAGAAGAGTAGACTGGTTGAACTTGAAGAACAGACAGGTGTGGGAAGGAGAAGGTCCAGGCACAATCAAAGAATTAAAGTTCTCTCCTGTTCCGTATAGCGCAAACAGGCTTGGCGCACAGTCGCTGCCACCGACTGTGAATTTGGTTTCTGCCACAAACCTTAGTGAAAGTAGAGGCCTCTACCACAGACCTTGATGATAGGTCTCTGCCACCGAGCTGGTTCAGTTGGATCCCCGCCACTGACCATAAGAACATAGAATACCTCCGTTAGGATAAATGGCCCCTGTCAGGGAAAGACATCCATCCGGACGGTCTCCAGAGGCCCACACCGACACCGTCATTATGCTGTACCAGCTGTTCGGGAGGGTCACATCTCTGGTCCCTTACGCCCTGGATTCGGGCACCCAATTCCGGGGGCACCCTAGGAATACTTCATCCCTCGTGGGACCCAGTGGAAGGTACTGGGCCCCAGGCCTTCTTGCAAAGTACCTAACCTCAGGCTTAAGGTGCCTGGGATGGAACTCGACTCCACGTGCCCAGGCCAAGGGCACCTGGACACGGACGAATGGACAGCAGCCCCCAGGCTGAAGGTGCCTGGGGCTCGGACCTCGTGTGCAAGATGTCCGCCCCCTTTATACCCTCTCCCAACAGGCACAGCGGGTTCCCCGCCCCGCCGTTCTACTGCCGCGAGAGGACAAAAAGGGCACGGCCCTACAATGGTGGTTCAACCCCAGCCCAAGGCGACAGCGCCACCCACGGGCCGCAGGGAACTGGACACCATTGATATCTTCCACGAACCAAACCGGCCATAAAACCCTAGTAATTAGTGCACCTGGGCCATGCTACCGCCCAGACACTTCCCCTAAATATTGATACCCGCTACACATACAATCAAAAAACATTTTTTTTTTTAGATTTACAAGGGTTCTTCAAAAAGTTGCCGCACTTTTTTTAACTCTTTCAAAATACAAAAAAGTGTGGAAACGTTTGAAGACCCCCTGTATATATAGTGTATATACTGTACTGTATTTATATACAGGTGCATCTCATAAAATTAGAATATCATCAAAAAGTGGATTTATTTCAGTAATTCAATTTAAAAAGTAAAACTCATATATTTAATATAGATGTGCTACACACAGAGTGATACATTATAAACATTTCTTTCTTTTCATTTTGATGATTATGGCTTGCAGCTAGTGAAAAATTCTGCATTTTAGAAAATTAGAATATTACATAAGACAATAAAAAAAAAGGATTTTTAATACAGAAATGTTGGCTTACTGAAAAGTATGTCCATGTACAGTATAGTATGCACTCTATACTTTTGCTCCTTTTGCATGAATTACTGCATCAATGCAGCGTGGCATGGAGGCGATCAGCATGTGGCACTGCTGAGGTGTTATGGAAGCCCAGGTTGTTTTGACAGCGACCTTCATCTCTTCTGCATTGTTGGGTCTGGTGTCTCTAATCTTCCTCTTGACAATACCCCACAGATTCTCTATGGGGTTAAGGTCAGGCGAGTTTGCTGGCAAATCAAGCACAGTGATTCCATGATCAATAAACTAGGTATTGGTACTTTTGGCAGTGTGGGCAGGTGCCAAATCCTGCTGGAAAATGAAATCAGCATCTCCATAAAGCTGGTCATCAGAGGGAAGCATGAAGTGCTCTAGAATTTCCTGGAGGGCTGCGCTGACTTTGGACTTAATAAAACACAGGAGCCATGTCATCTGCTGGTGTTGGCCCACTGTGTCTTATCAAGTCTAAGTCAGTTGGACCAGGACCAGGAAATTCCAGAACACTTCATATGTCCTTCTGCTGACCAGCTTTATGGAGATGCTGGTTTAATTTTTCAGCAGGACTTGGCACCTGCTCACACTGCCAAAAGTACCAATACCTGGTTTAATGATCATGGTATTACTGTGCTTGAATGGCCAGCAAACTCGCCTGACCTGAACCCCATAGAGAATCTGTGGGGTATTGTCTAGAGGAAGATGAGAGACACCAGACCCAACAATTAAGATGAGCTGAAGGCCGCTAACATCTCAGAAGTACCACATGCATCGCCTCCATGCCACGCCTCATTGATGCAGTAATTCATGCAAAAGGAGCCCCAACCAAGTATTGGTATAGTGCATACTATACTGTACATAGACATATGTTTCAGTAAGCCAACATTTCTGTATTAAAAATCTTTTTTTAATGTAATATTCTAATTTTCTGAGATACTGAATTTGGGGTTTTGACTAGCTGTAAACCATAATCATCAAAATTAAATAGAGAAATGCTTGAAATATATCACTCTGTGTGTAATAAATCCACATGTAGCGCTACCCCCAGAGTAGCCGCTTAGGTATGTTTGGTTCTGTACTCTGCCTCTCAACCCTAAAAAACAGTCTCAGCCCCCTCTGGCACACCTGACAATAGTGTAAGTGCAAGGACCAATGAGAAACACACACGTTATGATTACACACAGAAATTGTCTTTACTGCAATATTTCTGTGGAAAAGAGTAACAAACAGTAAACATATACTGTATATCCAAGTAATACAATTGGAGAGCAATAGCTGAGATTAAGAGCAATATAGCTCAATACCATATTCAGGCTGATTTCAGGGGATCCAAAACCTGAGAATAACCCCAAGAGCAGAGACAAACACTTCAATAACAATAAATCACAATACGGCAATCTGTACCAGATTGGTTACCTTTACTCAGGTTGGCTCTATGAGTCCAGGCAGGAGGAGAGCAGAGGAAAGACTCTCTTATGTCATGCCTCTCTATTCTCTCCCCTGACACCACAGGCCCAACTTTAAACATTTTATTCACATCAACATGTAATGGCTTAATTTCCTATATAAACTGTCCCACACACACCCACTGCATATACAGAGCCCTGAATATGTGTGTGTGGATCCGTATGGCACTAGTAGCTTCAGTCCTTTTGAAGAAAAGTTAAAACTTTGTGTCTTCAGCTAGAAACTTTCATTGGTGCAATTAAACTCTTGAATAACCGGGCCAAACAACAACTGGCCCTGATTATCTAGTGAGGAAGGCAGGATCTTTCTCAGCAAGGTGAAAAGACAATGGTGTCTGTATACAGTGTCCCTGGGAATGGATGCCCGTATCCTTTAGTCCTGTGGCACTACAAGTGTCAGTAAGGACTGGGATTACTTAAAATTGACCCTGCGACATTTTGGGCTGGGACCCAAGATGTTTTACCGCATTACTTCCCTCTATTCTAACCCCACGGCACAAATTCACATAAATGGCACTTTGAGTGACTCATTCCAACTATTTAATGGGACTAGACAGGGCTGCCCTCTTTCTCCCCTCTTATTTGCCCTTACCCTCCAACCCTTTTTAGCAACCATAAGATGTAATTTAAATATACATGGGATTCAAGTAGGTAATAAAACGCACAAATATGCGCCATATGCGGACGATATTTTATTTTTTATCCAGCAGCCTCGTATCTCGCTTCCTAATTTAATGTCAGCGTTTTCTACTTTTCAGACACTCTCTAACTTTAAAATTAACCTATCTAAGTCTGAAATTCTAAATATTAATCTACCTGGAAGGGAGGTGGAAAATTTAAAACCCCTCTTTCCTTTTAGATGGGTTCAACGAAGTATGAAATATCTGGGAGTGAATCTTGTGCCTCACATTCAGTCCCTCTTTAAATATAATTACATCCCATTGTTGAATAATATTAGAAGGGATTTACAAAAGTGGAACACGCTGACACACTCATGGTTGGGTAAAGTGAGTATAATTAAAATGAACATTCTGCCTAGAGTTCTTTTTTTCTTTCAAATGATCCCATTGGGTGTGCCTATAGGATTTTTTTCCCTATTACAGACCATGGTCTCCCGCTTTATTTGGAGGAACAGTCACCCCAGAGTAACTAAGGAAGTATTATTTCGCTCCAAGGAAGCTGGGGGACTGGCCCTTCCAAATTTTAAGGCTTATTATAATGCTGTGATTCTGTCTAGGATATCCGAATGGAAATATGCTGCTAATTCCAAACTTTGGGTGAGTTTGGAACATGTTCTTAGTAACACAGACCTAGCAACTACACCCTGGTTGCCACGCTTACATAGACACCTTGCTCCAAGTACCTCCATTTTAACCACTTCCACCCTTGATGTATGGGATGCCTTACACAGGAAGTTCTCGTGGTCATATGCTTCTCCTCTGTTACCGCTTTTGGACCACGATTATTTCTTACCTGGCCTACTAGATCCTGGCTATAGGTCGTGGTTGCCAGAAGAACCTCTTCTACTACATCATGTTCTTCGAGCAAATGCGCTTAAGCCTCTTAAGGAGATTCTCGGCCTTAAGCCCATTATGTTTCTTGATAAATGGAGATATAATCAATTGCAAGGTTTCCTTAGAACTCTGCCTCAGCCGCTTAGAGGGATACAGGACTTAAACAGTATTGAGGAAGTTTTTAATTCAATGGATCCACCTGAACATTGTATCTCGGTATTCTACAAATTACTTATCAAGCTCCAAGGTGATACTTATCCTCCCTTTCTCGCTAAGTGGGAGGCAGACTTGGAATCCTGCCTCTCAGACAGCCAAAAGGATAAAGTCCTACAGCTGACTCATATCTCTTCAATTGCATCAAGGATGGCTGAGGTCAATTACAAGCTACTAACCAGATGGCACTACACCCCATCAAAGCTTCATCAGATGTTCCCCGACAACTCCCCGTTGTGTTGGAGGAATTGTGGGAACAGAGCAACCCACGCTCATATATGGTGGTCGTGCCCACTCATCCGCCCCTTCTGGTCTAGCATTATTCGAATTATCCAACAAATATCCAATATTAATCTTCCTGCTGATGCATGGACCATTCTTTTTCATGCTACTAAGGAACCCGTCAGAAAATACAAATGTTCTTTAGTTCCACATTTGCTTAATACGGCTAAAGCACTTATACCTACCCTTTGGGGTCAGCCTGAGACTCCATCCGTGAAAAAGTGGTTTCAAAAAATTTCAGAGGTCCATCTTATGGAGGATATCACTCATTGTAACAAGGACACTTTTCAACGACACACTTTAACTTGGACTCCGTGGATGGAGTTCAAGGACACCACAACCTATAGAGAGATACTTGCACAATCCCACTGAGACTCGTTTACACCTATTGAATAAGCTATCTATATCTTAAGGATGATTCCCTGTGGTTATTCTTTGGCTTATCCCTTAAGAGACTAAAATGTAATGTGACAAACATTTTATTGGATACCATGCATGCCGGCCTTTCCTTTCCTTCTTTTTCTTTTCTTTTTTATACCCCTAATTATGTTCTCTTCCTTTTCCCGGAGAGAGTGAGAGAGGGGGATTAGATTTTGTTCTTCGTTGAGGCTCCCCATACCTTCCCCCTCCTCCCCCCCCTTTTTTTTTTTTTGGGCACAGGTGACGATAATTTTACCTGTTATTTTTCTCTCTATATATATGTTTTGTCACTTCATCAGTGTAGTCACTTGTAAATTCATCCCTTAGTCTTTTATATAGTCCACTTTTAGATTTTAACACTTGTCTTTTAGTTTGTAGTAGTTTTTTGAAATCACTTTTTTTTTCACTCTTTTTTTAATTAATTTTACGTTAGAAGACATCAACACTAGAGTGATAGCACATAATATATCTGGGGGAGAGTATGGGGGATCGTATTCCCCCATCCCCCCCTTTCTAAAATCTTTCTTTTTTTTCTCCTTCTCTCTCTCTCTCTCGCTCCATTTCCCCATTTCCCCATCTCTCCCTCTTTTCTCCCCCCCCTTTTTTTTTTATGGGAAATATTGAGACTGTAAATGTGTTTCATGTATTGTAATGTGTGTTATATATGTTTTTGGAAAATTAATAAAAAAGAAAAAAAAAAAAAAAACAAGTGTCAGTAAGATGACTAACAGCAATGATGTCTGTATACAGTGTCCATTTAACTTCTTCTGTGGTGCAGTGTCCCTGTTTCTTGCAAATGGGAAAAGGCCCCCTCACCCAATTCTGTGGTCAAGGCCCAAGGAAGGCCCTGGAACAAGCAGGCTCTCCTCGCGACCTGACTAGTCACCTCACACTGGAACGCTTCACCATCGCTGCAGGTGCACCTGAACGTGCACCTGGGATCCCCCTCTCTCAGTCTGGATGTCCCAACTGGTGGCAGAGGCCTAAATAGTGGGTGAAATCACCTAGGAGGCAGTACCTCTCCCTTAGGTCTGATCTCTTCCTCTGCCTCGTGCTGTCTTAATTCTTCTCAGGAAATCAAAATGGAGTCTCTCCTTTCCTGCTCTCAGAGCATGCTGGTCTTAGTAGTTCCTGCCTCTATAAAAGGCTATGGGCCGTTTTTTAACCACTTCCCTACCCAGCCATAGACAAATGACGTCCACAGATGGGATCTCCCATCCTGGGTGGACGTCATATGACGTCCTCGGTTTTGTAGGGGGATATCTGAATGATGCCTGCAGCTAGAGGCATCATTCAGATATCCTTTTGAAGTGCCAGCGATTCTGTGCACCATAAGAACGATCATAGCGGCGGTTCCGCCGCTTGATCGTTCTTATAGGCGGCGGGAGGGGACACCCCCCCTCCCGCCGCCATCCGGTGCTTCTCCGTGCTCCCCCGTGCGATCGGGGACCCGGAGCGAATCTTCCGGCATCGTTGGTGGAGTCACGTGATGAGCATAGAGATGACTGGTGACCAGATGGTCACCAGTCATCTCTATGATCGTCGGAGGCCCGGGCGCGATGTGATGACGTCACGCCCGGGTCTCAAAAATGTAAACAAAGCCGCCGTTGCGGCTGTAAGTGTGAAATCAGTGAACATTTTTTCACTGATCTCATGCTTTCCAGCCTGGAGGAGAGATGTGGAGTCTTATTGACCCCGCATCTCTCAATAAAGAGAACCTGTCACACACATTCCTATTACAAGGGATGTTTACATTCCTTGTAATAGGAATAAAAGTGATCAAAAAAAAAAAGAAAGTAAAATCATTGTAAAAAAATAAATAAATAAGTAAAATAAATAAATAAATAATATAAAAAAAAAATTAAAACGCCCCTGTCCCCGGTAGCTCGCGATCAGAAGCGAATGCACACGTAAGTCGCCCACATATGTAAACGCCGTTCAAACCACGCATGTGAGGTATCACCGCGTGCGTTAGAGTGCGTGCAACAATTCTAGCACTAGACCTCCTCTGTAATTCTAACCTGGTAACCTGTAAAAAAAATTTAAGCGTCGCCTATGGAGATTTTTAAGTACCGAAGTTTGGCGCCATTCCATGAGTGTGCGCAATTTTAAAGCGTGACATGTTAGGTATCTATTTACTTGGCGTAACATTATCTTTCATATGTTCCCAAAAAATTGAGCTAACTTTACTGTTTTGTTATTTTTTAATTCATGAAACCATTTTTTTTTTTAAAAAAAGGCGTATGAAAAATTATTGCGCAAATATTGTGCAAGAAAAAATGTTGCAATGACCGTCATTTTATTCCCTAGGGTGTCTGCTAAAAAAACATATATAATGTTTGGGGGTTCTGAGTAATTTTCTAGCAAAAGAATGATGATTTGTACATGTAGGAGAGAAGTGCCAAAATAGGCCCGGTATTGAATAGGTACAAAAAGCCCTGTATTGAAGTGGTTAAGGGAACTACATGTCCCAGAATCCATTGCTTCCTACAGCTCAGTACAGTCCCTCTGATTGGCTCTTCTCCTCCTGCCAATAAGAGCACAGGGGAGAAAACAGAGAGTGGGCGGATGCCCTGTGGGAGCGCTGCTCGCATTAACAGTCTCGAGGAGAAGGAGGGTCTGTGTATTTGCAGTGGCTGCTTGGCTAAGCCGCAGGAGTAGCGGGGCACCTACTACATATATGTAGCGATACCTTCAACTAAGAAGGCCGCAAGTTTAGTTTGGGCCCTGAAAATCGCTCCGTCAACCCCCAGCAATGTACTCGACCCCCTACTGGCACAGTTAGTATTGGCAGCAATAAATATTTTCTTATACTGTATGAGTAAACGCAGACACCAAGACAATAATGAAAAGGGTATCAAATTTACTTTGAGTTGTTGGTAAGAAAAGTTAACAGTGGTAAGGGTTCACAGATAATAAATTGCAGAGCCCTGCAGCAATAACACACTATGCATTTAAGATGAACAGTAGGGATGAGCTCGGTGTTCGAGTCGAACATACGTTCGACTCGAACATCGGCTGTTCGATCGTTCGCCGAACAACGAACGATTTGGGCCGTTCGCGCCTAATTCGCGGCCCACAATGCACTACGCCATCGCAGTGTCATCCAGGTGCTGTGATTGGCCAAGCATGCACTGTGACCCCGCATGCTTGGCCAATCACAGCGCCGGCAGCGAGGAGAGCAATGATTGGCCACAGGCAGGATGCCTGTGGCCAATTATTGCTGAGGGTGTTTAGTACACGCCCCACACTATAAAAGGCCGCCAGCACGGCAGCCTAGTGTAGTGTGTTCCGGAGCAGGGAAAGAGAAGCATAGGCAGGGACAGTGACATTTTTTTTCTTGCTTAACCTGGATTCCTTTAGTTTAGGGAAAGAGAAGGATAGGTAGGGAGAGTGTCAGTCTGTTTTACTGTGCTAAACCTTGTTTGTAGGGACAGGGAAGGACAGTGAGGGAAATTCTCATTGTGCTATACTGTGCTAAAGCATTCATCATCAACCATCTTTAAAAAAACATTTTTTATAGGGACAGAAAGCTATAGGTAGGGAGAGTGTCAGTGTGTTTTACTGTGCTAAACCTTGTTTGTAGGGACAGGGAAGGACAGTGAGGGAAATTCTCATTGTGCTATACTGTGCTAAAGCATTCCTCATCAACCATCTTTAAAAAAACATTTTTTATAGGGACAGAAAACTATAGGTAGGGAGAGTGTCAGTGTGTTTTACTGTGCTAAACCTTGTTTGTAGGGACAGGGAAGGCCAGTGAGGGAAATTCTCATTGTGCTATACTGTGCTAAAGCATTCCTCATCAACCATCTTTAAAAAAAAATTTTTTTATAGGGACAGAAAACTATAGGTAGGGAGAGTGTCAGTGTGTTTTACTGTGCTAAACCTTGTTTGTAGGGACAGGGAAGGACAGTGAGGGAAATTCTCATTGTGCTATACTGTGCTAAAGCATTCATCATCAACCATCTTTAAAAAAAAAAATTTTTATAGGGACAGAAAACTATAGGTAGGGAGAGTGTCAGTGTGTTTTACTGTGCTAAACCTTGTTTGTAGGGACAGGGAAGGACAGTGAGGGAAATTCTCATTGTGCTATACTGTGCTAAAGCATTCATCATCAACCATCTTTAAAAAAACATTTTTTATAGGGACAGAAAACTATAGGTAGGGAGAGTGTCAGTGTGTTTTACTGTGCTAAACCTTGTTTGTAGGGACAGGGAAGGACAGTGAGGGAAATTCTCATTGTGCTATACTGTGCTAAAGCATTCCTCATCAACCATCTTTAAAAAAACATTTTTTATAGGGACAGAAAACTATAGGTAGGGAGAGTGTCAGTGTGTTTTACTGTGCTAAACCTTGTTTGTAGGGACAGGGAAGGACAGTGAGGGAAATTCTCATTGTGCTATACTGTGCTAAAGCATTCATCATCAACCATCTTTAAAAAAACATTTTTTATAGGGACAGAAAACTATAGGTAGGGAGAGTGTCAGTGTGTTTTACTGTGCTAAACCTTGTTTGTAGGGACAGGGAAGGACAGTGAGGGAAATTCTCATTGTGCTATACTGTGCTAAAGCATTCATCATCAACCATCTTTAAAAAAACATTTTTATAGGGACAGAAAACTATAGGTAGGGAGAGTGTCAGTGTGTTTTACTGTGCTAAACCTTGTTTGTAGGGACAGGGAAGGCCAGTGAGGGAAATTCTCATTGTGCTATACTGTGCTAAAGCATTCCTCATCAACCATCTTTAAAAAAACATTTTTTATAGGGACAGAAAACTATAGGTAGGGAGAGTGTCAGTGTGTTTTACTGTGCTAAACCTTGTTTGTAGGGACAGGGAAGGACAGTGAGGGAAATTCTCATTGTGCTATACTGTGCTAAAGCATTCATCATCAACCATCTTTAAAAAAAACATTTTTTATAGGGACAGAAAACTATAGGTAGGGAGAGTGTCAGTGTGTTTTACTGTGCTAAACCTTGTTTGTAGGGACAGGGAAGGACAGTGAGGGAAATTCTCATTGTGCTATACTGTGCTAAAGCATTCATCATCAACCATCTTTAAAAAAAAAAAAATTATAGGGACAGAAAACTATAGGTAGGGAGAGTGTCAGTGTGTTTTACTGTGCTAAACCTTGTTTGTAGGGACAGGGAAGGACAGTGAGGGAAATTCTCATTGTGATATACTGTGCTAAAGCATTCATCATCAACCATCTTTAAAAAAAAATTTTTATAGGGACAGAAAACTATAGGTAGGGAGAGTGTCAGTGTGTTTTACTGTGCTAAACCTTGTTTGTAGGGACAGGGAAGGCCAGTGAGGGAAATTCTCATTGTGCTATACTGTGCTAAAGCATTCCTCATCAACCATCTTTAAAAAAAAATTTTTTATAGGGACAGAAAACTATAGGTAGGGAGAGTGTCAGTGTGTTTTACTGTGCTAAACCTTGTTTGTAGGGACAGGGAAGGACAGTGAGGGAAATTCTCATTGTGCTATACTGTGCTAAAGCATTCATCATCAACCATCTTTAAAAAAAATTTTTTTTATAGGGACAGAAAACTATAGGTAGGGAGAGTGTCAGTGTGTTTTACTGTGCTAAACCTTGTTTGTAGGGACAGGGAAGGACAGTGAGGGAAATTCTCATTGTGCTATACTGTGCTAAAGCATTCATCATCAACCATCTTTAAAAAAACATTTTTTATAGGGACAGAAAACTATAGGTAGGGAGAGTGTCAGTGTGTTTTACTGTGCTAAACCTTGTTTGTAGGGACAGGGAAGGACAGTGAGGGAAATTCTCATTGTGCTATACTGTGCTAAAGCATTCCTCATCAACCATCTTTAAAAAAACATTTTTTATAGGGACAGAAAACTATAGGTAGGGAGAGTGTCAGTGTGTTTTACTGTGCTAAACCTTGTTTGTAGGGACAGGGAAGGACAGTGAGGGAAATTCTCATTGTGCTATACTGTGCTAAAGCATTCATCATCAACCATCTTTAAAAAAACATTTTTTATAGGGACAGAAAACTATAGGTAGGGAGAGTGTCAGTGTGTTTTACTGTGCTAAACCTTGTTTGTAGGGACAGGGAAGGACAGTGAGGGAAATTCTCATTGTGCTATACTGTGCTAAAGCATTCATCATCAACCATCTTTAAAAAAAAATTTTATAGGGACAGAAAACTATAGGTAGGGAGAGTGTCAGTGTGTTTTACTGTGCTAAACCTTGTTTGTAGGGACAGGGAAGGCCAGTGAGGGAAATTCTCATTGTGCTATACTGTGCTAAAGCATTCCTCATCAACCATCTTTAAAAAAACATTTTTTTATAGGGACAGAAAACTATAGGTAGGGAGAGTGTCAGTGTGTTTTACTGTGCTAAACCTTGTTTGTAGGGACAGGGAAGGACAGTGAGGGAAATTCTCATTGTGCTATACTGTGCTAAAGCATTCATCATCAACCATCTTTAAAAAAACATTTTTTATAGGGACAGAAAACTATAGGTAGGGAGAGTGTCAGTGTGTTTTACTGTGCTAAACCTTGTTTGTAGGGACAGGGAAGGACAGTGAGGGAAATTCTCATTGTGTTATACTGTGCTAAAGCATTCATCATCAACCATCTTTAAAAAAAAAAAATTATAGGGACAGAAAACTATAGGTAGGGAGAGTGTCAGTGTGTTTTACTGTGCTAAACCTTGTTTGTAGGGACAGGGAAGGCCAGTGAGGAAAATTCTCATTGTGCTATACTGTGCTAAAGCATTCCTCATCAACCATCTTTAAAAAAAAAAATTTTTATAGGGACAGAAAACTATAGGTAGGGAGAGTGTCAGTGTGTTTTACTGTGCTAAACCTTGTTTGTAGGGACAGGGAAGGACAGTGAGGGAAATTCTCATTGTGCTATACTGTGCTAAAGCATTCATCATCAACCATCTTTAAAAAAAAATTTTTTTATAGGGACAGAAAACTATAGGTAGGGAGAGTGTCAGTGTGTTTTACTGTGCTAAACCTTGTTTGTAGGGACAGGGAAGGACAGTGAGGGAAATTCTCATTGTGCTATACTGTGCTAAAGCATTCATCATCAACCATCTTTAAAAAAACATTTTTTATAGGGACAGAAAACTATAGGTAGGGAGAGTGTCAGTGTGTTTTACTGTGCTAAACCTTGTTTGTAGGGACAGGGAAGGACAGTGAGGGAAATTCTCATTGTGCTATACTGTGCTAAAGCATTCCTCATCAACCATCTTTAAAAAAACATTTTTTATAGGGACAGAAAACTATAGGTAGGGAGAGTGTCAGTGTGTTTTACTGTGCTAAACCTTGTTTGTAGGGACAGGGAAGGACAGTGAGGGAAATTCTCATTGTGCTATACTGTGCTAAAGCATTCATCATCAACCATCTTTAAAAAAACATTTTTTATAGGGACAGAAAACTATAGGTAGGGAGAGTGTCAGTGTGTTTTACTGTGCTAAACCTTGTTTGTAGGGACAGGGAAGGACAGTGAGGGAAATTCTCATTGTGCTATACTGTGCTAAAGCATTCATCATCAACCATCTTTAAAAAAACATTTTTATAGGGACAGAAAACTATAGGTAGGGAGAGTGTCAGTGTGTTTTACTGTGCTAAACCTTGTTTGTAGGGACAGGGAAGGCCAGTGAGGGAAATTCTCATTGTGCTATACTGTGCTAAAGCATTCCTCATCAACCATCTTTAAAAAAACATTTTTTATAGGGACAGAAAACTATAGGTAGGGAGAGTGTCAGTGTGTTTTACTGTGCTAAACCTTGTTTGTAGGGACAGGGAAGGACAGTGAGGGAAATTCTCATTGTGCTATACTGTGCTAAAGCATTCATCATCAACCATCTTTAAAAAAACATTTTTTATAGGGACAGAAAACTATAGGTAGGGAGAGTGTCAGTGTGTTTTACTGTGCTAAACCTTGTTTGTAGGGACAGGGAAGGACAGTGAGGGAAATTCTCATTGTGCTATACTGTGCTAAAGCATTCATCATCAACCATCTTTAAAAAAAAAAAAATTATAGGGACAGAAAACTATAGGTAGGGAGAGTGTCAGTGTGTTTTACTGTGCTAAACCTTGTTTGTAGGGACAGGGAAGGACAGTGAGGGAAATTCTCATTGTGCTATACTGTGCTAAAGCATTCATCATCAACCATCTTTAAAAAAAATTTTTTATAGGGACAGAAAACTATAGGTAGGGAGAGTGTCAGTGTGTTTTACTGTGCTAAACCTTGTTTGTAGGGACAGGGAAGGCCAGTGAGGGAAATTCTCATTGTGCTATACTGTGCTAAAGCATTCCTCATCAACCATCTTTAAAAAAAAAAAATTTATAGGGACAGAAAACTATAGGTAGGGAGAGTGTCAGTGTGTTTTACTGTGCTAAACCTTGTTTGTAGGGACAGGGAAGGACAGTGAGGGAAATTCTCATTGTGCTATACTGTGCTAAAGCATTCATCATCAACCATCTTTAAAAAAAAAAATTTTTATAGGGACAGAAAACTATAGGTAGGGAGAGTGTCAGTGTGTTTTACTGTGCTAAACCTTGTTTGTAGGGACAGGGAAGGACAGTGAGGGAAATTCTCATTGTGCTATACTGTGCTAAAGCATTCATCATCAACCATCTTTAAAAAAACATTTTTTATAGGGACAGAAAACTATAGGTAGGGAGAGTGTCAGTGTGTTTTACTGTGCTAAACCTTGTTTGTAGGGACAGGGAAGGACAGTGAGGGAAATTCTCATTGTGCTATACTGTGCTAAAGCATTCCTCATCAACCATCTTTAAAAAAACATTTTTTATAGGGACAGAAAACTATAGGTAGGGAGAGTGTCAGTGTGTTTTACTGTGCTAAACCTTGTTTGTAGGGACAGGGAAGGACAGTGAGGGAAATTCTCATTGTGCTATACTGTGCTAAAGCATTCATCATCAACCATCTTTAAAAAAACATTTTTTATAGGGACAGAAAACTATAGGTAGGGAGAGTGTCAGTGTGTTTTACTGTGCTAAACCTTGTTTGTAGGGACAGGGAAGGACAGTGAGGGAAATTCTCATTGTGCTATACTGTGCTAAAGCATTCATCATCAACCATCTTTAAAAAAATTTTTTTATAGGGACAGAAAACTATAGGTAGGGAGAGTGTCAGTGTGTTTTACTGTGCTAAACCTTGTTTGTAGGGACAGGGAAGGCCAGTGAGGGAAATTCTCATTGTGCTATACTGTGCTAAAGCATTCCTCATCAACCATCTTTAAAAAAACATTTTTTTATAGGGACAGAAAACTATAGGTAGGGAGAGTGTCAGTGTGTTTTACTGTGCTAAACCTTGTTTGTAGGGACAGGGAAGGACAGTGAGGGAAATTCTCATTGTGCTATACTGTGCTAAAGCATTCATCATCAACCATCTTTAAAAAAACATTTTTTATAGGGACAGAAAACTATAGGTAGGGAGAGTGTCAGTGTGTTTTACTGTGCTAAACCTTGTTTGTAGGGACAGGGAAGGACAGTGAGGGAAATTCTCATTGTGTTATACTGTGCTAAAGCATTCATCATCAACCATCTTTAAAAAAAAAATTTTATAGGGACAGAAAACTATAGGTAGGGAGAGTGTCAGTGTGTTTTACTGTGCTAAACCTTGTTTGTAGGGACAGGGAAGGCCAGTGAGGAAAATTCTCATTGTGCTATACTGTGCTAAAGCATTCCTCATCAACCATCTTTAAAAAAAAAAATTTTTATAGGGACAGAAAACTATAGGTAGGGAGAGTGTCAGTGTGTTTTACTGTGCTAAACCTTGTTTGTAGGGACAGGGAAGGACAGTGAGGGAAATTCTCATTGTGCTATACTGTGCTAAAGCATTCATCATCAACCATCTTTAAAAAAAAAAATTTTTATAGGGACAGAAAACTATAGGTAGGGAGAGTGTCAGTGTGTTTTACTGTGCTAAACCTTGTTTGTAGGGACAGGGAAGGACAGTGAGGGAAATTCTCATTGTGCTATACTGTGCTAAAGCATTCATCATCAACCATCTTTAAAAAAACATTTTTTATAGGGACAGAAAACTATAGGTAGGGAGAGTGTCAGTGTGTTTTACTGTGCTAAACCTTGTTTGTAGGGACAGGGAAGGACAGTGAGGGAAATTCTCATTGTGCTATACTGTGCTAAAGCATTCCTCATCAACCATCTTTAAAAAAACATTTTTTATAGGGACAGAAAACTATAGGTAGGGAGAGTGTCAGTGTGTTTTACTGTGCTAAACCTTGTTTGTAGGGACAGGGAAGGACAGTGAGGGAAATTCTCATTGTGCTATACTGTGCTAAAGCATTCATCATCAACCATCTTTAAAAAAACATTTTTTATAGGGACAGAAAACTATAGGTAGGGAGAGTGTCAGTGTGTTTTACTGTGCTAAACCTTGTTTGTAGGGACAGGGAAGGACAGTGAGGGAAATTCTCATTGTGCTATACTGTGCTAAAGCATTCATCATCAACCATCTTTAAAAAAACATTTTTATAGGGACAGAAAACTATAGGTAGGGAGAGTGTCAGTGTGTTTTACTGTGCTAAACCTTGTTTGTAGGGACAGGGAAGGCCAGTGAGGGAAATTCTCATTGTGCTATACTGTGCTAAAGCATTCCTCATCAACCATCTTTAAAAAAACATTTTTTATAGGGACAGAAAACTATAGGTAGGGAGAGTGTCAGTGTGTTTTACTGTGCTAAACCTTGTTTGTAGGGACAGGGAAGGACAGTGAGGGAAATTCTCATTGTGCTATACTGTGCTAAAGCATTCATCATCAACCATCTTTAAAAAAATTTTTTTATAGGGACAGAAAACTATAGGTAGGGAGAGTGTCAGTGTGTTTTACTGTGCTAAACCTTGTTTGTAGGGACAGGGAAGGACAGTGAGGGAAATTCTCATTGTGCTATACTGTGCTAAAGCATTCATCATCAACCATTTTTAAAAAAACATTTTTTATAGGGACAGAAAACTATAGGTAGGGAGAGTGTCAGTGTGTTTTACTGTGCTAAACCTTGTTTGTAGGGACAGGGAAGGCCAGTGAGGAAAATTCTCATTGTGCTATACTGTGCTAAAGCATTCCTCATCAACCATCTTTTAAAAAAAATTTTTTTATAGGGACAGAAAACTATAGGTAGGGAGAGTGTCAGTGTGTTTTACTGTGCTAAACCTTGTTTGTAGGGACAGGGAAGGACAGTGAGGGAAATTCTCATTGTGCTATACTGTGCTAAAGCATTCATCATCAACCATCTTTAAAAAAAAATTTTTTTATAGGGACAGAAAACTATAGGTAGGGAGAGTGTCAGTGTGTTTTACTGTGCTAAACCTTGTTTGTAGGGACAGGGAAGGACAGTGAGGGAAATTCTCATTGTGCTATACTGTGCTAAAGCATTCATCATCAACCATCTTTAAAAAAACATTTTTTATAGGGACAGAAAACTATAGGTAGGGAGAGTGTCAGTGTGTTTTACTGTGCTAAACCTTGTTTGTAGGGACAGGGAAGGACAGTGAGGGAAATTCTCATTGTGCTATACTGTGCTAAAGCATTCCTCATCAACCATCTTTAAAAAAACATTTTTTATAGGGACAGAAAACTATAGGTAGGGAGAGTGTCAGTGTGTTTTACTGTGCTAAACCTTGTTTGTAGGGACAGGGAAGGACAGTGAGGGAAATTCTCATTGTGCTATACTGTGCTAAAGCATTCATCATCAACCATCTTTAAAAAAACATTTTTTATAGGGACAGAAAACTATAGGTAGGGAGAGTGTCAGTGTGTTTTACTGTGCTAAACCTTGTTTGTAGGGACAGGGAAGGACAGTGAGGGAAATTCTCATTGTGCTATACTGTGCTAAAGCATTCATCATCAACCATCTTTAAAAAAACATTTTTATAGGGACAGAAAACTATAGGTAGGGAGAGTGTCAGTGTGTTTTACTGTGCTAAACCTTGTTTGTAGGGACAGGGAAGGCCAGTGAGGGAAATTCTCATTGTGCTATACTGTGCTAAAGCATTCCTCATCAACCATCTTTAAAAAAACATTTTTTATAGGGACAGAAAACTATAGGTAGGGAGAGTGTCAGTGTGTTTTACTGTGCTAAACCTTGTTTGTAGGGACAGGGAAGGACAGTGAGGGAAATTCTCATTGTGCTATACTGTGCTAAAGCATTCATCATCAACCATCTTTAAAAAAAATTTTTTATAGGGACAGAAAACTATAGGTAGGGAGAGTGTCAGTGTGTTTTACTGTGCTAAACCTTGTTTGTAGGGACAGGGAAGGACAGTGAGGGAAATTCTCATTGTGCTATACTGTGCTAAAGCATTCATCATCAACCATCTTTAAAAAAACATTTTTTATAGGGACAGAAAACTATAGGTAGGGAGAGTGTCAGTGTGTTTTACTGTGCTAAACCTTGTTTGTAGGGACAGGGAAGGCCAGTGAGGAAAATTCTCATTGTGCTATACTGTGCTAAAGCATTCCTCATCAACCATCTTTTAAAAAAAAATTTTTTATAGGGACAGAAAACTATAGGTAGGGAGAGTGTCAGTGTGTTTTACTGTGCTAAACCTTGTTTGTAGGGACAGGGAAGGACAGTGAGGGAAATTCTCATTGTGCTATACTGTGCTAAAGCATTCATCATCAACCATCTTTAAAAAAAAAAATTTTTATAGGGACAGAAAACTATAGGTAGGGAGAGTGTCAGTGTGTTTTACTGTGCTAAACCTTGTTTGTAGGGACAGGGAAGGACAGTGAGGGAAATTCTCATTGTGCTATACTGTGCTAAAGCATTCATCATCAACCATCTTTAAAAAAACATTTTTTATAGGGACAGAAAACTATAGGTAGGGAGAGTGTCAGTGTGTTTTACTGTGCTAAACCTTGTTTGTAGGGACAGGGAAGGACAGTGAGGGAAATTCTCATTGTGCTATACTGTGCTAAAGCATTCCTCATCAACCATCTTTAAAAAAACATTTTTTATAGGGACAGAAAACTATAGGTAGGGAGAGTGTCAGTGTGTTTTACTGTGCTAAACCTTGTTTGTAGGGACAGGGAAGGACAGTGAGGGAAATTCTCATTGTGCTATACTGTGCTAAAGCATTCATCATCAACCATCTTTAAAAAAACATTTTTTATAGGGACAGAAAACTATAGGTAGGGAGAGTGTCAGTGTGTTTTACTGTGCTAAACCTTGTTTGTAGGGACAGGGAAGGACAGTGAGGGAAATTCTCATTGTGCTATACTGTGCTAAAGCATTCATCATCAACCATCTTTAAAAAAAATTTTTTATAGGGACAGAAAACTATAGGTAGGGAGAGTGTCAGTGTGTTTTACTGTGCTAAACCTTGTTTGTAGGGACAGGGAAGGCCAGTGAGGGAAATTCTCATTGTGCTATACTGTGCTAAAGCATTCCTCATCAACCATCTTTAAAAAAAATTTTTTTATAGGGACAGAAAACTATAGGTAGGGAGAGTGTCAGTGTGTTTTACTGTGCTAAACCTTGTTTGTAGGGACAGGGAAGGCCAGTGAGGGAAATTCTCATTGTGCTATACTGTGCTAAAGCATTCCTCATCAACCATCTTTAAAAAAAAAATTTTTTATAGGGACAGAAAACTATAGGTAGGGAGAGTGTCAGTGTGTTTTACTGTGCTAAACCTTGTTTGTAGGGACAGGGAAGGACAGTGAGGGAAATTCTCATTGTGCTATACTGTGCTAAAGCATTCATCATCAACCATCTTTAAAAAAACATTTTTTATAGGGACAGAAAACTATAGGTAGGGAGAGTGTCAGTGTGTTTTACTGTGCTAAACCTTGTTTGTAGGGACAGGGAAGGACAGTGAGGGAAATTCTCATTGTGCTATACTGTGCTAAAGCATTCCTCATCAACCATCTTTGAAATCCTTGTTTTTTGGACAGTCAGGAAAATTGTCATTGTGCTATTCTGTGCGAAAGCAATCATCCTCAACCATATTTAGAAATCCTTAAGTAAAGGGACAGAGAAGGACACCTGAAGGTAGCCCTTATTGCTTTTTTCCCATCTCCCTGCAGGCCATCCATTAGAATGTCTGGAAGGCAAACAAGGAGAGGCAGACAGTCAGGAGGCAATAAAAGAGGGCAAGCAGGCTCTGTGTCTGGGGGCAACAGTGCTGGTCGTGGACGCGGTGCATTGTCATCAGCACATGGCCATGGGACACGCTTGTCCTTCTTTTCGGCAGCTGGACATGTTGAGCCACATCATGCCGAAGACTTGGTAGAGTGGATGACCAAGCCCTCCTCCTCCTCCTCATCCTCTCTCACCCAGGCTCAGGGTACTGGCAAAGCAGCTGCCAAAGCGTCCTCTTCCCTGGTATCAATGTCAGACTCATCATCAGTCACTCCTTCCCTAGACCCACCATGTCCTCCTCCTGAGGAGTCCCCCGAACTGTTTGAGCACAGTGTTGGGTACATGCTCCAGGAGGATGCCCAGCGTTTCGAAGGGTCTGATGATGAAACCCAGCTAGAGGAAGGCAGTAGCGTGAGAGCAGACAGAGGGGATGCTCAAGAAGGACACCAATCTGGCAGTCATGTTCCAGCAGCTGCAGCATACTGCCAGATTGGCTCCAGTGATGAGGAGGGAGGGGATGATGAGGTCACTGACTCCACGTGGGTGCCTAATAGGAGAGAGGAGGAGGAGGAGGGTGAGGAGGAGGCACATCTCCAACGAGGCAGGATGCCCTTTGGTGGCCAGCGTAAGGGCAGTACACCGACGGAATCACACCGCAGAGCTCCGCCTGTGCAGGGCGCTGCCTCTGCCCGTCATTCAAAAAGTTCTTTGGTGTGGGCCTTTTTTGAGGCTAGTGCATCAGATCGCACAGCTGCTGTTTGCAACATATGTCTCAAGCGTATATCGCGTGGCCAAAACATCAGCCGCTTGGGTACCACATGCCTGACCAGACATATGTTGACCTGCCATGCAGCTCGTTGGCAAGCCTACCTCAAAGACCCACACCAAAGAACAAAGCGGACCTCTCCTTGCACCGCATCAGCTGGGATCTCCAACCCCACTATAACTTCAGTCCTCTCTGAAACATGCACTGAGAGGAATGAAGGTGTAGAATTAGGTGTGTCACAGCCAAGTACTTGCGGCCACTCTGCTAGCAGTACACCGACGTCCGATTCTAGCAGGCAAATTTCCCTGCCCCAGCTGCTGGACCGTCGAAAGAAGTTCACTCCCAGCCATCCACATGCCCAGCGGTTGAATGCTAGCTTGGCTAAATTGCTAGCGCTTCAACTGCTGCCTTTTCAGTTGGTAGACTCGGCCCCCTTCCGTGAGTTTGTGCAATGTGCGGTTCCTCAGTGGCAGGTTCCCAAACGCCACTTTTTCTCACGGAAGGCTATTCCGGCTCTCTACCGGCATGTGGAAGGCAATGTCTTGGCCTCGCTGGACAGGGCGGTCAGCGGTAATGTGCATATTACCGCTGACTCATGGTCCAGCAGGCATGGACAGGGACGTTACCTTTCTTTCACGGCCCATTGGGTCACTCTTTTGGCAGCTGGGAAGGATGCAGGACAAGGTGCAGTAGTGTTGGAGGTTGTTCCGCTGCCACGCCTCCAAAATGCTACTACTGGTTGTGACACACCTCTCTCCTCCACCCCCTCCTCTTCTTCTTCCTCCATGGCCTCTTCCTGTGCTTTGTCCTTGGAACCAGCGGTGCTCCGTAGGCGTTCAAGGGGCTACGCAAGTACGCAGGCAAAAAGATGCCATGCCGTGCTTGCGCTGGTGTGTTTGGGGGACAGAAGCCACACTGGGGCAGAGGTCCTGTCTGCTCTGCAGGGCCAGGCCGAGAGGTGGTTGACGCCACGCCAGCTTAAGCCAGGAATGGTGGTTTGCGACAATGGCACCAACCTCCTCTCCGCCCTCCGACAGGGACAACTGACCCATGTGCCCTGTGTGGCTCACGTCCTTAACCTGGTGGTGCAGCGGTTCTTGGGCAGGTACCCGGGCTTACAGGATGTCCTGAGGCAGGCCAGGAAAGTCTGTGTGCATTTCCGCAGATCTTATAATGCCAGTGCTCGCCTGGCTGAGCTGCAAAAGGAGTTGAACCTGCCCAAGAACCGCCTTATATGTGACATGCCCACCAGGTGGAACTCAACGTTGGCCATGCTGCAGCGGCTGCACACGCAGCAGAGGGCCATCAATGAGTACCTGTGCGACTACGGCACCAGGACAGGGTCAGGGGAGCTTGGTTTTTTTTCTCCACGCCAGTGGGGCATGATCAGGGATGCATGCGCTGTCCTGGCACCATTTGAGGAGGCCACGAGGATGGTGAGCAGTGACAGTGCATGCATCAGTGACACTGTACCTCTTGTCCACCTGTTGGAGCACACGCTGCGTGGAATAATGGACAGGGCACTTGAGGCAGAACAGAGGCAGGAAGAGGAGGACTTCCTTGCCTCTCAAGGCCCCCTTTACCCAGACAGTGTTCCTTCTGTCCCACCCATCGCACAGGAAGAGGAGGAGGAGGAGGATTGTGTCAGCATGGAGGTGGAGGCTGGCACTCAGCATCATCAGCAGCAGTCTTTTAGGGATGATTTACAGTCCCAAGAAACCAGTGGACTTGTACATGGCTGGGAGGAGGTGGCTGCGGATCATGTCGTCCTTAGTGACCCAGAGGACTCCGGACCGAATGCCTCAGCTAACCTACGCTGCATGGCCTCCCTGATCCTGCAAAGTCTGCGGAAGGATCCTTGTATTCTTCGGATCAAGGAGAGGGACCATTACTGGCTGGCCACTCTCCTTGATCCACGGTACAAGGGTAAGGTTGCGGACCTTATGTTACCGTCGCAGAGGGAGCAGAGGATGAGACAACTCCGGGAGGCCTTGCAGAAAGGTCTGTGCAACGCGTTCCCAGAGACTGGGAGGTTACAAACTCCTGGTCCTGGACAACGAGTTGCTGAGGCTTCGGCCAGTCAAAGAAGGAGCGGTGGGGAAGGTGGCCGTCTGACCGATGCGTTCAGACAATTCTTTAGTCCGCAGCCCCAAAGTATGATCGGTTCCAGCAACCATCGCCAGCGTCTGATAAACATGGTGCAGGAATATCTAGGGGCAAGGTCAGACTTGGACACCTTCCCCACCGAAAATCCTCTGGCTTACTGGGTCTTGAGGATGGATCACTGGCCAGAGCTTGCACAGTATGCAATTGAGCTACTGGCCTGTCCTGCATCCAGCGTTCTTTCGGAACGCACATTCAGTGCTGCTGGAGGATTTGTCACGGATCACAGGGTGCGCCTGTCCACCGACTCGGTTGATCGACTGACTTTCATCAAGATGAACCAGTCTTGGATCACCACCAGCTACCACACACCTGATGCTGATATAACAGACTAATTGATTTTAACATGTCACATCCCTTCAAGACTGATGCTGATGCTGAGTGCCTGTGCTGTTATGTTGACTGGCTATCCTCCTCCTCCAAGTCCTCAATGATACGATTGATGATGATAGCTTGGAAGATCATTTTTGTTTATGGGTGCCGCCACCAGTGCCTAACGCCCAATTTTTCAGCCCCTGTTTAACAGGGGCGTGTAATTACAATTTTTGAAGCAATACTTTGCAGCAGGGCTCATTGCTGTGCTCCAAGTACAGTATCTGTGAGGGGTTGCAGTGTTGTGCCACCAGTGCCTAACACCCAATTTTTCAGCCCCTGTTTAACAGGGGCGTGTAATTACAATTTTTGAAGCAATACTTTGCAACAGGGCTCATTGCTGTGCTCCAAGTACAGTATCTGTGAGGGGTTGCAGTGTTGTGCCACCAGTGCCTAAGGCCCAATTTTTCAGCCCCTGTTTAACAGGGGCGTGTAATTACAATTTTTGAAGCAATACTTTGCAACAGGGCTCATTGCTGTACTCCAAGTACAGTATCTGTGAGGGGTTGCAGTGTTGTGCCACCAGTGCCTAAGGCCCAATTTTTCAGCCCCTGTTCAACAGGGGCATGTAATTACAATTCTTGATCTAATAATTCACAGCAGGGCCCATTGCTGCACCCACCAAGAGTAACTCTGAGGGCTTACAGTGTTGTGGCAACGCCACCGCCACCACCACCACCACCACGAAAGGCCCAATTTTTAAGCCCCTGTTCAAAAGGGGCATGTAATTACAATTCTTGATCTAATAATTCACAGCAGGGCCCATTCCTGCACCCACCAAGAGTAACTCAGAGGGCTTACAGTGTTGTGGCAACACCACCACCACCACCACCACCACGAAAGGCCCAATTTTTCAGCCCCTGTTCAACAGGGGCATGCAATTACAATTCTTGATCTAATAATTCACAGCAGGGCCCATTGCTGCACCCACCAAGAGTAACTGTCAGGGCTTACAGTGTTGTGGCACCAGCACCACCATCAAAGGCCCAATTTTTACTACCACTGTTCAACAATTATATGTAATTACAATTCCTGATATAATAGTTGACAGCAGGGCGTTCCAGCACCAACCAAGAGTAACTGTGAGTGCTTACAGTGTTGTGCCAACACCAACAACTAAGGGGCCTATTTCTGCAGAGTATATACGGCAGGTCCCTACTTTCAAACATCCAACTTACAAACGACTCCTACTTGCAAACGCAAGAAGACAACAGGAAGTGAGAGGAAATCTACCCCTAGGAAGGAAAATTCTCTCCTGTAAGAATTAATATGGGAGAAAGGTGTCTCCTCTGTACTGATGCTTTATCACCAATCCTTGTTTCAAGAAAAACACCACATTTCAAAAACAGTTGTCATTGGGACGGAAAGTGAGGTGAAATGTTCTGAACAGGGGCACAGACAGCAAAACAAATGTTACAGGGGTGATAACCCTTACCTATGTTTTCCAAAAAGTTTAAAAATAGATTTTTGGGCTGGAGCTACACTTAAACAATGTACCTGTTCAAAATTACAAACAGATTCTACATAAGAACAAACCTACAGTCACTGTCTTGTATGCACCGCCTGTATACGGCTGTTCAGAGTATATAGGGCCTTTTTTATTTTATGTGCGGGGTTCTCCTTAATATCCATACAAGACCCAAAGGGGCTGGTAATGGGCTGGGGTAGGGGGGGGGGGTCATGGGGTAGCTATGCCATTTTTCTTAAAGATTTTCATCCATATTACCGGGACCAGACATTACATTAAAGCCGCAAGCAGTTATAAATGGCTTTTTTTTCCTTTAGAAGTGTCATTTTGTGCAGGGACAGTTCTAAACACGGGAAACACGTGGCACTTCACAGGCATACTTTAGACACCCCCCAGGTACGATATTTAAAGGAATATTTGACTTTTTTTTTTTCACTTTATGCATCATTAAAATGACTGCTCCCGAAAAACGACCGTTTTTAAAACTTCTTTTTGCATTGATACATGTCCCCTGGTGCAGAACCCGGGTTCCCAAACCCTTTTTAGGACAATAACATGCATAATAGTCGTTATAATTAGCACTTTAGAATTCGAACGTTCGCATCCATTGTATTTAATAGGGTTCTAATGTTCGTACAAACTTTCGGTTCGTTCGCGGGTTCTGGTGCGAACCGAACCCGGGGGTGTTCGGCTCATCACTAATGAACAGTAAAGGTGCGCCGCATGGGCGACCGTTAACTAGGCACCCTGTGACGCAGTAACTAAATGGACTAACTAGCTGGCCAGGCCTGGCTCAGATATCTGCAACTCAGTCTATAGGGGATGATGGTTTCTTCACCGACAATTCTTTAAAGGTGGTGCACATTAACAGAACAACATTTGTAATCCAATGGGAAGGTTGTGATGAACTAAACACGTTACTTCATGAACTCTAAGTTCCGCTCTGATATGGATCTCCGGTGAGAGTATCAGAAATAAACTTGTGGGCCACGGCAGTCTATAGGCACATTAGCAACAACAGTATATGGTCTGAGCATACGCCCTCTCACCCGTCCGGACGCGATCCCAGTCCGGGAACTTCCACCGACTGTGTCCTCACACACACAGTGTCTCCAGCGATCGGATCCCTGATCCAACCAAGGTTGTAGACAAGCGAAGTCAGATGCCACCCAGGCTCGCAGTGGGCTGGAAGGCTCTTTGGTGCTGCGCAAGGCCTCAGGCTTCAGGCCTTGCACTCCGGCACATCCGCACAGGAGGATCAGTCACTGAAGTCTCGTGTCCCAAAGAGGCCGAGCCCAGCCTCGCCTCCTCCTTTTATAACCCCTCCCATGAGTCTCTGGGGTGGAAACATGCCGAAAAGGATTCTGGGCAACATAGTCTCTCTCTCCTCTGCTTTCACTTCCAGTAAAGTATTTTCTATACTTCCTCCCGACTCACCTCTCACCCGGAAAGTCCTGTCTCTCTCTCTTAAAGGGGAATACCCCGCTACACACTCCCCCCACTTAAACTCTTTGGTCCCCAAAGACATCTAACACTTTTAGATCTGCCAAACATTTTAGCTTCAATGTGGTCGCATAGGATTGACAGAGGAGCCTCCCACCAATCATCATGTGATGGGGAGCTGTCCTGTCCACAGGTTGCTTCAGTGGGGCCGACCTGTCTAACTGTGCCAGGAAGTGAGCTGGGGTTGCCCTCCACCAAATGAGCAGTGGAGGGGTCCGGATTTTCTACACTCCTCCTAGCAGTAACCACAGAATCTTCTGAGCTCTTCCCCATTTGTGGGTAGGTCAACTTTCTGGGAGGCCTTATGACTCTGCGAGGCCTTTGTTCCCTTGGGGTTTCTGGCTCTGGCGCCACAGGCTCTTCTTCTGTAACAGGCTCAGGCAACACGGCAGGCTCTGTAACATCTGCTTCAGGAGCCGAGGGATACATAGAGTCTCTAGGGTCCTGTTCAGGGTAAACATCATGGGCATCCTCCCAGTAATCAAATGAAGGACTATATGGGATGAATTCAGCGGCTTCTGCATTCAGTTGTGTATCTATAGTGTCTTCAGTAGTTGGAAGATCTATAGCAGAAGTCCCTTGAGTTGGGGAAGGCCACAGCCAGTAAAGCTCTCTCTCTTCATCTCCACTGAGTTCAGAAGCTTCTGTATCTTCAGTCCGAGAGGTCTGGGACCGAGTGTTTGGCCTGGGGGTATCCAGAATAGAAACTGGTTCAGGGGAGTCCCCCACTGGAGGTATCCTGACTGCTTCAGCAAGTGAGAGCAGGTGGTTTCGATGCCACGTCTTCAGTGGTCCTACCTTCCCTTCTGGCTTCAACTTGTAGACAGGTAGGCCCGGCAGCTTCCTACAGATGACATAGGGTTCAGATCTCCATCTGTCTGCAAGTTTGTGTTTTCCAGGGACCCCCAGATTGCGTAGCAGTACTCGGTCCCCGGGCTGCAGGTCTTGTATCCGGACCTTCAAGTCAAAGTTTCTTTTGTTTCGGGCTCCCCTTTGATCTGAGGCCGCTTGAGCTTGTTCATAGGCTACTTTCAGGCTGTGTCTGAGCCTGTCCACATATCCTTTGTGGGATGTGGCTGAGGAATGGTCTAAAGAGGTGCCAAAGGCCAGGTCCACAGGTAACCTTGCTTCTCTCCCAAACATGAGTCGATATGGGGATTAGCCTGTAGCATCACTGGTGGTGCAGTTGTAAGCGTGTACTATAGCTGCTATGTGTTTGCTCCAATGTTGTTTCTTCTCACTATCCAGAGTTCCCAACATGTTGAGCAGGGTTCGGTTAAACCTCTCCGGCTGAGCATCTCCCTGTGGGTGGTAAGGTGTGGTTCGGGTTTTCTTGATTCCTAACGAATCCAGGAGTTTCCGGATCAGCCGACTCTCAAAGTCCCTTCCTTGATCTGAATGGAGTCGCTGTGGCAGCCCATAATGGACAAAATACTTCTCCATGAGTACCTTGGCTACTGTGGAAGCCTTCTGGTCTTTGGTTGGGAAAGCTTGGGCATACCGGGTGAAATGATCGGTTATCACCAGAACATTTCCTAGTCCACTCAGATCGGGTTTGAGGCAGAGGAAATCAATGCATACCAGATCCATTGGGCCTTGACTCTGTAAATGGCCCATTGGGGCAGCTTGATGGGGTAAAGTCTTCCTCTGGATGCAGCGTGCACACGAATGGCAGTACTCTTCTACTTCTGCCCTCATGCAGGGCCAATAGAACCGACTTCTGACAAGTTGAAAGGTCCTTTCCGCCCCTAAGTGGCCATGATTGTCATGTAGGGCCATCAGAACAGTCTCTCTGTGTTTTTCCGGAAGAAACAATTGCCATTTATCTTCCAGGTCATCAGAGGGGCCCCTTTGGTAGACCACTCCCTGATGCACCTGTAACCTGTCCCACTCTTTCCTCAACAGGCGAGCTTCCTTTGAGGAGTGACTCAGAAGTCTGTTTGGATCCTGATTCTCCAGGGCTTCCAGAACTAATTTCCCCATGGGGTCTTCTAATTGGTCACATCTTCCTCCAGTTGAGTTACTCCACAGTATCGTTTGGGGACTCCTACCATGGTAACTCCTATCTCTTCCGCCCTTGAGCCCCCTCTAGCTTGCAATTCCACCCCCTGACATAGGGCCCGCACCCCGTCTGGTGCCACTTGAGTCCAGTCTTCCATGTCATGGGTGGAACCATGAGATCTTCTGGAAAAAGCGTCTGCATCTCGATTCCCAATCCCTGGCCTGTACTTTAGGCTGAAATTGAATCCAGACAATGCGGCCAGCCACCTGTGTCCAGTGGCGTCCAGCTTTGCTGTAGTGAATAGGTAGGTAAGGGGGTTGTTGTCGGTCTTCACAGTGAACTCCGCCCCATACAGGTAGTCTTTGAGCTTGTCTACTACCGCCCACTTAAGGGCCAGGAACTCCAGCTTGTGAGTGGGGTAGTTTTTCTCAGAGGGGGTCAGGCTCCTGCTCACGTAGGCAACAGGCCGTAGTTGCCCTTCGTGTTCTTGATAAAGTACTCCTCCCAGACTGTCATGACTAGCATCTACGTGTAGTTCATAGGGTTTGGTTGGGTCTGCGTAGGCCAAGACTGGAGCAGTGGCTAGGCTCTTCTTCAATGCCTGGAAGGCCTCTTCACATTTCTGGTTCCACTGATCTTTGACTGACTCTCCCGGCTTCCTGGGCCCTGAGTCGTCCTCTTCTCCCTCAGTCTTGAGCAGTTCATTCAATGGTCTAGCAATTCGGGCGAATCCTTCCACAAACCTCCTGTAATAGGAGCAGAACCCCAAGAAGGATCTGAGTTCTGTTACTGTGGTGGGTCTTGGCCAGGAGGTAACTGCCTCCAATTTCTCAGGATCTGTGGCCACCCCTTCTTCAGACACTATGTGCCCCAGATAGTTCACAGAAGACTGGTAGAACCGACACTTCTCAGGCGAAAGCTTGAGCCCCTCCTCACTGAGTCTTCTCAACACTTTTTCCAGCCTCTCTTCGTGTTCCTCCAGGGTTCTCCCAAAGACAATGACATCGTCCAGGTACACAAGGACTTCAATAAGATTCATGTCTCCTACAGTCTTCTCCATGAGACGTTGGAAGGTAGCAGGAGCTCCAGACAGTCCCTGAGGCATTTGATCAAACTCGAAGAACCCCACTGGGGTTATGAAGGCTGTCTTCTCCTTGTCTTCTGGATGCATAGGGATCTGGTAGTATCCACTCTGGAGATCCATAACGCTGAACCACTTGGCTCCAGACAAACTCTGTAAAGCGTCCTCTATCCTCGGAGTGGTGTACTGGTCGGGGATGGTTCTCCTGTTGAGGGTCCTGTAGTCTATACAGAGCCTCAATGACCCATTCTTCTTCCTGACCACCACTATCGGGGAGGCATAGGGACTTCTAGACTCCCGGATGACACCAGTCCTTTTGAGTTCTGCAAGTTGTTCCCTTAGATCCTCCAGATCCGCTAGTGGGACCCGCCTGACTCTCTCTCTGAAGGGCTTGTCTTCTTGGAGGCGGATTCGATGGGTGGCACTCCTTAAACACCCCACATCGAACTCATCTTTGGAGAAGATCTTCTCCCATCTGGTCAACTGGGTCTTGGCTCTCTCTTTCCAAGCCCTGGGCAGATTCGGGTTTTCCATGGACAGCTTCTTCCAAACATCTCTTCCTTCACCCGTCCCCTTGACTTCTGACAGGGTGACCGGGGCAGCAGGGCTCACCTGGCCTAGCAGCATTCTGGCTGGGATTTCCATGGGGACTCTGGTAGTGTTTCTAACACTCACTGGAACTCTACCTATGGGCCTTCTTCAGGGCCTTCAGCGGAATCACTTCTGGTATCACTTCCAGACCGGAGGACTCTTCCCTTGGGTCGGACTCCAGTATGACAAAGGGTCCAGGTTGCTCCCAAGTAAGCTTCACAGTGGCTCTGAGACAGGTTACTTCGCTGGGCTGCAACACTACCCCTTCTCTTCCAAGTCTCCACACCTTCCCTATCCCTTCCCCAGGGGTCTTCTGCTCTAGGACCAGCCGTTGGTAGGCCGTCTTCAGCATGGGGTGGATCTTGGTGGCCGCTGGCCCCTTCTCTTTCACTAGAGGGGTTAGGAGTCTTCGGACCAGGTCCGTGTTCGTCCCTATTATAAGGGAACTCTTGTTGGCTCCTGGCGGCCGAGGGCACACAACTGCCAGGGTATCAAACACTTCGGCCTTCCCAGCCACCGATGGGTCAAAGGTCATCTTAACGGGCAGATAGCCATCGTAGGGGAAGCTCTGGGTTCCGATTCCCCATATTTCTAGTTCCTCTATCTTCTGGATGGGCAGGTGACTCAAATGCTTATCGTAGAAATCCCGGTATAATAGGGTCACTTGTGCCCCAGTATCCAAGATGGCTCTGGTGTAGACTCCCTCCACTTGAATGGGCACTATAGGAGATGGGCCTACCAGCTTCTCCGGATATGGCCTGGCAGGGGTCGCCCTCTTCTGGTCCTTTCCCTTCGGATTCTCTCTCTTCCTTTGGACTTTAGTCTTTTTTGGGCCTGGTATGCATCGATTTCCCTCCTTTCAACGGGCGTACAGACCCGCTGAGGGATATTATTGTTTTTCTTAGGTGTGCATCCCCTTTGGGGAATGCTGTGCCTCTTCTGAGGGGTCTGGCCCTCTCTCTTTGGGGTGTACCCCTGCTGAGGGATACTGTACTTCCTCTGAGGAGTTTTGTTTTTTCTCTTCCTTAGCTTCTCATTCAGTTTGGAGCTTACTGAAGATGATGGGCACCAGGTTGGCTCCTTCACCGGGGCCCTCTGAAGTTTCCCGCCAGCTGTTTGGACTTTTCCTCAACTACCGGGCTTGGGCACACTCGCCTGAGATGTCCTACTCCTCCACATTTGAAGCAGGCTCTCTGTATTGGTTTCATAGAGCGGTTAGTGGTAGGAGTCTCCGGTGCCTTGAGTGGTGAGACTTCTTCTGTCTGGGGTTTCACCAGACGAGTCATCAACATCGTCATCATCTCCAGTATTTCTTTCTGGGTCTGGAACAGCTTCTCCAGTCCAGTCTGACTTGCGGGGAGGTGGTGAATAGGTGAAGACCATGATTCCTGTTCAGTGCTTGCTGCCAGTACACTGAGTTCCCGAGTGTCTGAAGGGACATCTATCTGCTGTACTTTGGCACTTGTGGTGCTAGGAGGTTGAAGTTTCCTCTGGTTTTGGTCCCTCTCAATCTCCATCTTATCTGCTTCATTCACTTTCTCAATGAGGACCTCATCCGGAGTTGAGGGGTCTTCCAAATGCTGCTTCAGCTGTAGCTTGATATAGTCACTCCTCAATCCCGTAGTCACAGATCTCTGGAATTTCTTTTGGACTAGCTCGGCTCCAAAATGCTCCCCAGTTCCTTCATCCTTGGATGTGGACAACAGGCGGTCCTTGAGCTCAATGGCCCGGAATAGGAAGTTCTGAGGAGTCTCTCTACTATCCTGGGTCATATTTATCAGTCGATGAAATAGCTCGGCAGCATCTTCCTCTCTAACATGCCCCTGACACTTGAACCTGGGCTGATGGCATGGATTACAGCCTCTCTAATTTCAGATTCCTGATATCCTTTCTGTAGCCCCAACTCTATTTGGTGTAGGAGGCTGGTGTAGGACAGTTTGTCCTTCTGCCCTCTTTCTCCTATCTGGCCGTCAATGCGGAAATCCTTCCGGATGGTTACTTCCTGCAGGCGGCCCTGAACTCGTTTCTTCGGTACCTTCCCAGGTTTGGGCGTTATCTGACCAT
Source organism: Rana muscosa (assembly GCA_029206835.1). NCBI lineage: Eukaryota > Metazoa > Chordata > Amphibia > Anura > Ranidae > Rana > Rana muscosa. Next base: position 4,816,100 of record JARGYO010005562.1, read on the forward strand.
CTTTCTGATCTTCAAAAGCGACACGCAACCCATTAATGCATTCGGCTATCATACTGGAAGTCTCCTGAAACCTCTCTTGTATGTTACGGCACTGTCGTTTCAGATCAACCAGCTGTTGTTCTGCCTGCGATTTAACAGCAGCCCCTGCTTTCCTGTCCAAGGGTTCTAACTGCTTCTTACTGGGATGTGTCAGGTGGAACTCAGTCTTTTCAGACAATTTTATACTGGCACCGTGGAAATTTTCAGGGACATCCTGTCCCCACTCTATCAGTGCATAGGTGCAGTTGGTCCTTGGGTCTGGTCTCACTGCGACCACATAAGCCTTTTTATCCGGGGACAATGTTTGTACCACCTCTTTAATTCGTTTCTCTCCCCAGTCACTCCCTGGAAGTTCAATGGCCACGCTCGCTTCTGAGCGTGTCCCTTCTGCTTCGCACCATTTGACTACTTTGATGGGGTCCATGCTGGTACTTCTGGCGTTCACCTGCTGTATCAGGATCCCGGACGAGAACCCCACGTGTAGCAATACCTTCAACTAAGAAGGCCACAAGTTTAGTTTGGGCCCTGAAAACAGCTCTGTCAACCCCCAGCAATGTACTCGACCCCCTACTGGCACAGTTAGTATTGGCAGCAATAAATATTTTCTTATACTGTATGAGTAAACCCAAACACCAAGACAATAATGAAAAGGGTATCAAATTTACTTTGAGTTGTTGGTAAGAAAAGTTAACAGTGGTAACGGTTCACAGATAATAAATTGCAGAGCCCTGCAGCAATAACACACTATGCATTTAAGATGAACAGTAAAGGTGCGCCGCATGGGCGACCGTTAACTAGGCGCCCTGTGACGCAGTAACTAAATGGACTAACTAGCTTGCCAGGCCTGGCTCAGACATCTGCAACTCAGTCTATAGGGGATGATGGTTTCTTCACCGGCAATTCTTTAAAGGTGGTGCACATTAACAGAACAACATTTGTAATCCAATGGGAAGGTTGTGATGAACTAAACACGTTACTTCATGAACTCTAAGTTCCGCTCTGATATGGATCTCCGGTGAGAGTATCAGAAATAAACTTGTGGGCCACAGCAGTCTATAGGCACATTAGCAACAACAGTATATGGTCTGAGCATACGCCCTCTCACCCGTCCGGACGCGATCCCAGTCCGGGAACTTCCACCGACTGTGTCCTCACACACACAGTGTCTCCAGCGATCGGATCCCCGATCCAACCAAGGTTGTAGACAAGCGAAGTCAGATGCCACCCAGGCTCGCAGTGGGGTGGAAGGCTCTTTGGTGCTGCGCAAGGCCTCAGGCTTCAGGCCTTGCACTCCGGCACATCCGCACAGGAGGATCAGTCACTGAAGTCTCGTGTCCCAAAGAGGCTGAGCCCAGCCTCGCCTCCTCCTTTTATAACCCCTCCCATGAGTCTCTGGGGTGGAAACATGCCGAAAAGGATTCTGGGCAACATAGTCTCTCTCTCCTCTGCTTTCACTTCCAGTAAAGTCTTTTCTTTACTTGCTCCCGACTCACCTCTCACCCGGAAAGTCCTGTCTCTCTCTCTCTTAAAGGGGAATACCCCGCTACATATATAATATATGAGTGTCGCTTTTTGAATTGAATTACTGAAATAAATTAACTTTATTCTTATTTTATGAGATGCACCTGTATATATCGAACAGCTGCAGCACACTTTGATTTTATTTTATTCATCAGAGACACAAAGTAACAACAACAATTTTGCACATTAACAGGCACTTTGTGCCGGTTCACACCTGAATCGCACAGGAACGTGGTTCGCATTCCTGTGCAATTTCTCAGTGCGGTGAAATTTTCAGCCCATTGCTGACATCACACTGGAATACATCAAAAGTGGTGCATGCACTACTTTTGAAAAACACACTGCACTGAATTGCATGGTACTATGATGCGACGGCAATCTGCTGCAGGTAAATGTACACATTCGCGCTTGAGGTATTGTTATGAATACACTGATACCCGCAGCAGATCGCACACCCAGTAGGTTTTAAACATGGTGCAGGAAATAAGCATGGAATGTGGGTTTCCTGCACCACGTTCTGGCATGATCAGGCCCTTTATCAGAGTCACCAAACATTTAAAAGGAACAGGTAGAAAATGACTCTGGGGTTGATTTACTAAAGGCAAATAAGATACAGTTGCTCCAGAGCTTAGTAAATGAGATAAAGCTTCACTTTGCAAAGAATACCCAATCCCATGCAAGGAAAAAAAAAAAACATTAGCTTCGACATGATTGGATGATGGAAGTCAGCAGAGCTTCTGCTCATTTACTAAGCTCTGGAGCAACTGCTCTTGCAGAGTGCAACTGCATTTTGCAAAGTGCACAGTCTATTTGCCTTTAGTAAATCAACCCCTCTGCTTTTCCTGCTACTTGTTACACTGATATCCTGATAACTATATTTTTTCATCCAGGTGCTAGTACTACTTTAAAACTATTGTACTTTACAATGCAAGGTAAATTTATTTGAAAATGTATTTTTAATTTTTTTTTGTAAAATGAATACACAAAAAAATTGTATATGAACAATAAAAGAAAATAGCAAATGGACGAATGGGAATAATAGATTTAATTAGAACAATTTATGAATAACTAATGGAGAATAAGGGGTTTCATGGGAAAAACTTTTATTGAAAACTTTTTATGCAAGTGCAAATTTAAAGTAACGTAAAATTATTTTTGGTTTTGCATGAAAGCATTTACAAAAATAATTCATAACAATATTATAAAAATTTATTTATGAATAAATTAGGTGAACACTGTTTACTAGCTTCAATCATGCAATCTGTTACCTAAATGCATTGTACCAACCACCGGAAGCCCTATTGATACACAAGTCAGTACCTGGCTTTGAAACTGACAGCAGAGTTATATTATTCCTGGACAGCAGATACCCTCATTGAAGTCCCCTAAAGAGGACACCTCTTTTGCTTTTGGGTTGGCCTACAGTTGCACAGCTCTTTACCCGTTTACATTTTTCTTCCATTGCTCAATACTAATTATACAATGTGTGTGTGTGTTTGTTCTGTGGTTGTGCTCTATTTGATGATGATGGACCTCTGTTGCAAACTTGGCACTCCTGCCTATGCCTAACCTCATTCCATGTCTGATCACCTCCTGACTTGTCCTATGTCTTATTCTTTATGTTGTCCCTGTTCCTGTCCTAGCACTATGTTCTGGTTGTGTACCTACCTTGTAACTGACCCTTGGCTGACTACATGCCTAATGTCTCCCCTCAGCCTTTCAAACCTGCTGGTTGTCACCAACAAGACATCTCATGGTTTACCCTGTAGATTTGAAAGCCACACAAGCTCCAACCAGATCATGAATTCAATTTTTTTTTCCATTCTACTGGTGGCCAGGAGCACCCTCCTTTATATCGCATGTTTAAGATGTCCAGTAGCACAGCTCTCAGCATTTACCTTATTTGTTTCAAAGCAGAACACTAGTCTTTTAGCACATGAGTCTGGCATCCTTAGATTCTTCCAAATGTTCCAGAGAAGCTAAGCTGGTACAGTAATAGCGTAAGCACTAAGAATGTAGGAATTTCCTTGGCTCATGAATACTTATTTGTATACTTTAAAACTGTTCACTGCTTTGTCATCTTCATTCACTTATTCACTTGTAAAGCCAAATATTTCTTCTTTTAATTTAGTTGTGGATAAACTAGGGGAGGGTTAGACCCTTTGGTAATTTTTTATCGCTATACCTGCCTGCCATGGGGATTCGCCCCTCTAGCTGTTCTGATGACCATTGTCAAAGAAGCATGAGGTAAGGGAAAATCCTTCAATGGGGACATCTTTTTTGTAATAACCTTCTATGGTGGGAATTCTGTTCATTTTAGAGAGCTTTCCTCTCATTTCTTGTTTTGTCTACTGGACATGAACTGACGGGAAATCTCCCAAGCTGGACACAGGCAGCAAAACATAACCTGGTGGGGGTTTTAATGCTTCCCAGCCTTATCTAACACTATGTAGCGGGGTATTCCCCTTTAATCCCTCAGAGACGATGTTACCCAGTAGACAATGGGACACCCAGGATGCTTTGCTCCGCACAGAGACTACTGGGGTGGGGTTTATAAGGGAGAGGCGGAGCCCACTCTTCCTCTTTGGAACACTGCCCTGCTTACAAGAGGATCCCTGTGTGAACCTGCTGCTGGTGCAAGGCCTGAAGCCTGGGCCTTGCACATCTCCAAAGAGCCCTCCGCCAGCCTAGCGGAACCTGAGGGACATCTTTTCATCCTTGCTGTGCCGTACCAGGAGGACCGAAGACCCAGATGTCAATGGCTCCATGTGCCTAGACGCATCGGCGGAGGAGACGGACTTGGACTGGTCCGGTTGGTGAGAGAGCACTTGCTCACAGACAAAATACTGTATCTCTACTACCCTGCTGGATTACAACGTTTTGTTCATCAAGTGCACCACCGAGTTTTGCTAGCAAAGATTCCTTTGCAGAACTTCCATTTAGTGCCTGACTGCATAGGTAGACATTGCTGGGTGTCAGTCTGCCCATGAGGGGAAGTAGCTAAAAAAAGGGCATTGTTAAAGTTGCATAGCAATACATGTCTATTCTGCTTGTTTGAATACTGTTTATTGCAGGGAGCTGCAAATAGCTATATATATATATTGTGACAGCAGGAAGGTAAAGTCACCTGGTTGCATCCAGGGGGGTAGATATATTTCGCCCAGATTCAGGCTTTACGCCGACTTATACAACTAGGTGGAGAGTTGTATAAGGCTAGTGGGCTCATGGATGACTCATACCTCTAGGGAGAGTGTGGGGCGTCGTGCAGACAGGGAGTTGATGAGACCAGCTGAAGCTTGTCAGCTCATTTAGGCCTCTATAAGAACTCCCAGCTTCATTAGGGGTTAGCTCATGCCTGGAAGCAGACCTGTGTGGACTTCCTGGAGAGAGTGAACCCTTGTGCGGTGAGACAAAGCCTGTGTGGCTATTTGCTTGGACATTTAAAACCAGGGACTTAGGGACTAGGACAGCACTAGGCTGATCCCAGTTGTTAGTTAGGAAACCTGTATGTTTAGTCAGAGGTCAAATTGACCAGGATTTATTTTGTTTATGTTTCTTTTGCTTTGCTGTGTTTTTGTCACTGTAAATAGAAAATAAACCGCACCTTTTTGATTTTGAAAACCACAACCTCCGTCTGCTGGGCCTGTTTTTGTGTGGGGAGCCCATCCCGGGGGTCACACACACCCGCTGCCGAGCCAACCCCCTCACAATATATATATATATATATATATATATTCTTGTTTAACAGTCTTGAACACCTTACAGTATCGCCAAGTGTTACATCATTGCAGGGCTCTGCATGTGTTATTGTATGCTGTGTAGGGATGAGCCGAACACCCCCCGGTTCGGTTCGCACCAGAACCTTCGAACGGACCGAAAGTTCGCACGAACGTTAGAACCCTATTAAATAAAATGGACGCGAACGTTCGAAATCTAAAGTGCTAATTATAACGACTATTATGCATGTTATTGTCTAAAAAGGGTTTGGGGACCCGGGTTCTGCCCCAGGAGACATGTATCAATGCAAAACGAAGTTTTAAAAACGGCCGTTTTTCGGGAGCAGTCATTTTAATGATGCATAAAGTGAAAAAAAAAAGTGAAATATTCCTTTAAATATTGTACCTGGGGGGTGTCTAAAGTATACCTGTGAAGTGGCATGTGTTTCCCGTGTTTAGAACTTTCCCTGCACAAAATGACATTTGTAAAGGAAAAAAAGCCATTTAAAACTGCTTGCGGCTTTAATGTAATGTCTGGTCCCGGTAATATGGATGAAAATCTTTGAGAAAAATGGCATGGCTACCCCCATTACCCCTCCCCCCCCCTACCCCAGCCCATTACCAGCCCCTTTGGGTCTTGTATGGATATTAAGGGGAACCCCGCATCCAAAATAAAAAAGGCCCTATATACTCTGAACAGCAGTATACAGGCGGTGCAAACAAGACAGGGAACTGTAGGTTTGTTCTTAAGTAGAAATTGTTTGTAATTTTGAACAGGTACATTGTTTAAGTGTAGCTCCAGCCAAAAAATATATTTTTAAGCTTTTTGGAAAACATAGGGAAGGGTTATCACCCCTGTAACATTTGTTTTGCTGTCTGTGCACCTGTTCAGAACATTTCACCTCACTTTCCGTCCCAATGACAAATGTTTTTAAAAAGTGGGGTTTTTATTGAAACAAGGATTGGTGATAAAGCATCAGTAGAGAGGAGACACCTTTTTCCCATATTAACTCTTACAGGAGAGAATTTCCCTTCCTAGGGGTAGATTTCCTCTCACGTCCTGTTGTCTCCTTCCGTTTGCAAGTAGGAGTCGTTTGTAAGTTGGATGTTTGAAAGTAGGGGCCTGCCGTATATACTCTGCTGAAATTTGCCCCTTACATGTTGGTGTTGCCACAACACTGTGAGCCCTCACAGTTACTCTTGGTGGGCGCTGGAACGCCCTGCTGTGAACTATTATATCAGGAATTGTAATTACATGCCATTGTTGAACAGTGGTAGGAAAAATTGGGCCTTTGGTGGTGTTGCTGGTGCTACAACACTGTCAAGAAAACCGTCTGATGGATTGTTTTCATCAGACAAACCGATCGTGTATGGGACCCATCAGTCTTTTTTCCATCGGTTTTAAAAAATAGAACATGTTTTAAAATTATCTGATGGATAAAAAACCGATGGCAATTTCCGATCGTCTGTGGGGAAATCCATCAGATAAAAAACCCAAGCATGCTCAGAATCAAGTCGACACATGCTCAGTAGCATTGAATTTCATTTTTCTCAGCTCATCGGAGTGTTTTACGTCACCACGTTTGGAACGGTCGGTTTTTAGACTGATGGTGTGTGGGCAAGACTGATGGAAAACAGTTTCATCAGATTTCTGATGGACAAATCCATCAGACGAAAATCCATAGGATATCTGATCGTGTGTACAGGGCTTTAATCTTGGTGGGCGCATGAATGGGCCCTACTGTAAATTATTAGAGCAAGAATTGCAATTACATGCCCCTGTTGAACAGGGGCAGAAAAATTGGGCCTTAGGCACTGGTGCCACAACACTGCAACCTCTCACAGATACTGTACTTGGAGCACAGCAATGAGCCCTGTTGCAAAGTATTGCATCAAAAATTGTAATTACACGCCCCTGTTAAACAGGGGCAGAAAAATTGGGCCTTAGGCACTGGTGCCACAACACTGCAACCCCTCACAGATACTGTGCTTGGAGCACAGCAATGAGCCCTGTTGCAAAGTATTGCATCAAAAATTGTAATTACACGCCCCTGTTAAACAGGGGCTGAAAAATTGGGCCTTAGCAACTGGTGGTGGCACCCAGAAACAAAAAAGTTCTTCCAAGATATCATTAAGAATCGGATCATTGAGGAGGAGGAGGATAGTCAGTCAACATAACAGGACAGTCACTCAGCATCAGCATCAGTCTTGAAGGGATGTGACATTTGAAAATTAATTATTCTGTTATATCAGCTTCAGGTGCTTGGTAGCTGGTGGTGATCCAAGACTGGTTCATCTTTATAAAGCTCAGTCGATCAACCGAGCCGGTGGACAGGCGCACCCTGTGATCCGTGACGAAGCCTCCAGCAGCACTGAATGTGCGTTCTGAAAGAACGCTGGATGCAGGACAGGCCAGTAGCTCAATTGCATACTGTGCAAGCTCTGGCCAGTGATCCATCCTCAAGACCCAGTAAGCCAGAGGATTTTCGGTGGGAAAGGTGTCCAAGTCTAACCCTGCCCCTAGGTATTCCTGCACCATGTATATCAGACGCTGGCGATGGTTGCTGGAACCGATCATACCTTGGGGCTGCGGACTAAAGAATTGTCTGAATGCATCGGTCAGACGGCCACCTTCCCCACCGCTCCTTCTTTGACTGACCGAAGCCTCAGCAACTCGTTGTCCAGGACCAGGAGTTTGTAACCTCTCAGTCTCTGGGAACGCATTGCACAGACCTTTCTGCAAGGCCTCCCGGAGTTGTCTCATCCTCTGCTCCCTCTGCGACGGTAAGATAAGGTCCGCAACCTTACCTTTGTACCGTGGATCAAGGAGAGTGGCCAGCCAGTAATGGTCCCTCTCCTTGATCCGAAGAATACGAGGATCCTTCCGCAGACTTTGCAGGATCAGGGAAGCCATGCAGCGTAGATTAGCTGAGGCATTTGGTCCAGAGTCCTCTGGGTGACTAAGGACGACATGATCCGCAGCCACCTCCTCCCAGCCACGTACAAGTCCACGGGTTTGTTGGGACTGTAAATCATCCCTAAAAGACTGCTGCTGTTGATGCTGAGTGCCATGCTCCACCTCCATGCTGACACAATCCTCCTCCTCCTCCTCCTCATCCTCTTCCTGTGTGATGGGTGGGACACAAGGAACACTGTCTGGGTAAAGGGGGCCTTGAGAGGCAAGGAAGTCCTCCTCTTCCTGCCTCTGTTCTGCCTCAAGTGCCCTGTCCATTATTCCATGCAGCGTATGCTCCAACAGGTGGACAAGAGGTACAGTGTCACTGATGCATGCACTGTCACTGCTCACCATCCTCGTGGCCTCCTCAAATGGTGCCAGGACAGTGCATGCATCCCTGATCATGCCCCACTGGCGTGGGGAAAAAAACCTGAGCTCCCCTGACCCTGTCCTGGTGCCGTAGTCGCACAGATACTCATTGATGGCCCTCTGCTGCGTGTGCAGCCGCTGCAGCATGGCCAACGTTGAGTTCCACCTGGTGGGCATGTCACATATAAGGCAGTTCTTGGGCAGGTTCAACTCCTTTTGCAGCTCAGCCAGCCGAGCACTGGCATTATATGATCTGCGGAAATGCACACAGACTTTCCTGGCCTGCCTCAGGACATCCTGTAAGCCCGGGTACCTGCCCAAGAACCGCTGCACCACCAGGTTAAGGACGTGAGCCACACAGGGCACACGGGTCAGTTGTCCCTGTCGGAGGGCAGAGAGGAGGTTGGTGCCATTGTCGCAAACCACCATTCCTGGCTTAAGCTGGCGTGGCGTCAACCACCTCTCGGCTTGCCCCTGCAGAGCAGACAGAACCTCTGCCCCAGTGTGGCTCCTGTCCCCCAAACACACCAGCGCAAGCACGGCATGGCATCTTTTTGCCTGCGTACTTGCGTAGCCCCTTGAACGCCTACGGAGCACCGCTGGTTCCGAGGACAAAGCACAGGAAGAGGCCATGGAGGAAGAAGAAGAGGAGGGAGTGGAGGAGAGAGGTGTGTCACAACCAGTAGTAGTATTTTGGAGGCGTGGCGGCGGAACAACCTCCAACACTACTGTACCCTGTCCTGCATTCTTCCCAGCTGCCAAAAGAGTGACCCAATGGGCCGTGAAAGAAAGGTAACGTCCCTGTCCATGCCTGCTGGACCATGAGTCAGCGGTAATATGCACCTTACCGCTGACCGCCCTGTCCAGCGAGGCATGAACATTGCCTTCCACATGCCGGTAGAGAGCCGAAATCGCCTTCCGTGAGAAAAAGTGGCGTTTGGGAACCTGCCACTGAGGAACCGCACATTGCATAAACTCACGCAAGGGGGCCGAGTCTACCAACTGAAAAGGCAGCAGTTGAATTGCTAGCAATTTAGCCAAGCTAGCATTCAACCACTGGGCATGTGGATGGCTGGGAGTGAACTTCTTTTGACGGTCCAGCAGCTGGGGCAGGGAAATTTGCCTGCTACAATCGGACATCGGTGTACTGCTAGCAAAGTGCCCACAAGTACTTGGCTGTGACACACCTAATTCTACACCTTCATTCCTTTCAGTGCAGGTTTCAGAGAGGACTGAAGGTATAGTGGGGTTAAAGATCCCAGGTGATGAGAAGCAAGGAGAGGTCCGCTTTGTTCTTTGGTGTGGGTCTTTAAGGTACGCTTGCCAACGAGCTGCATGGCAGGTCAACATATGTCTAGTCAAGCAAGTGGTGCCCAAGCGGCTGATGTTTTGGACACGCGAGATACGCATGAGACATATGTTGCAAATAGTGGTGGTGCGATCTGATGCACTCGACTCAAAAAAGCCCACACCAAAGAACTTTTGGAATAACGGGCAGAGGCAGCGCCCTGCACAGGCGTAGCTCTGCGGTGTGATTCAGTTGGTGTGCTGCCCTTACGCTGGCCCCCGGAGGGCATCCTGCCTCGTTGGAGATGTGCCTCCTCCTCATCCTCCTCTCTCCTATCAGGCACCCACGTGGAGTCAGTGACCTCATCACCCCCTCCCTCCTCATCACTGGAGCCAATCTGGCAGTATGCTGCAGCTGCTGGAACATGACTGCCAGACTGCCTTCTTGAGCATCCCCTCTCTCTGCGCTCATACTACTGCCTTCCTCTAGCTGGGTATCATCATCAGACCCTTCAAAACGCTGGGCATCCTCTTGGAGCATGTACCCAACACTGTGCTCAAACAGTTTGGGGGACTCCTCAGGAGGACATGGTGGGTCTAGGGAAGAAGTGACTGATGATGACATTGATACGAGGAAAGAGGACGCTTTGGCAGCTGCTTTGCCAGTACCCTGAGCCTGGGTGAGAGAGGATGAGGAGGATGAGGAGGGCTTGGTCATCCACTCTACCAAGTCTTCGGCATGATGCGGCTCAACACTGCTGCTGCTGAAAATAAGGACAAGCGTGTCCCATGGCCACGTGCTGATGACAATGCACGCGTCCACGACCATCACTGTTGCCCCCAGACACAGAGCCTGCTTGCCCTCTTTTATTGGCTCATGACTGTCTGCCTCTCTTTGTTGGCCTTCCAGACATAGTAATGGCCTGCAGGGAGATGGGAAAAACCAGCAATTGGGTAGTGTATATTGTGCTGGAGGCACACAACACCCACTAACTCCTGCAGATGCCTGTATTAGAGAACAGTAATGATGGTTATATACAGGTGTACACTGTGCCACTAACTCCTGCAGATGTCTGTATTAGAGAACAGTAATGATGGGTATATACAGGTGTACACTGTGCCACTAACTCCTGCAGATGCCAGTATTAGAGAACAGTAATGATTAGTATGTATTAGAGAACAGTAATGATGGGTATATACAGGTGTACACTGTGCCACTAACTCCTGTAGATGCCTGTATTAGTGAACAGTAATGACGGGTATATACAGGTGTACACTGTGCCACTAACTCCTGCAGATGCCTGTATTAGAGAACAGTAATGACGGGTATATACAGGTGTACACTGTGCCAGTAACTCCTGCAGATGCCTGTATTAGAGAACAGTAATGATGGGTATATACAGGTGTACACTGTGCCACTAACTCCTGCAGATGCCTGTATTAGAGAACAGTAATGATGGGTATATACAGGTGTACACTGTGCCACTAACTCCTGCAGATGCTTGTATTAGAGAACAGTAATGACGGGTATATACAGGTGTACACTGTGCCAGTAACTCCTGCAGATGCCTGTATTAGAGAACAGTAATGACGGGTATATACAGGTGTACACTGTGCCACTAACTCCTGCAGATGCCTGTATTAGAGAACAGTAATGATGAGTATGTATTAGAGAACAGTAATGACGGGTATATACAGGTGTACACTGTGCCACTAACTCCTGTAGATGCCTGTATTAGTGAACAGTAGTGACGGGTATATACAGGTGTACACTGTGCCACTAACTCCTGCAGATGCCTGTATTAGAGAACAGTAATGACGGGTATATACAGGTGTACACTGTGCCAGTAACTCCTGCAGATGCCTGTATTAGAGAACAGTAATGATGGGTATATACAGGTGTACACTGTGCCACTAACTCCTGCAGATGCTTGTATTAGAGAACAGTAATGATGGGTATATACAGGTGTACACTGTGCCACTAACTCCTGCAGATGCCTGTATTAGAGAACAGTAATGACGGGTATATACAGGTGTACACTGTGCCACTAACTCCTGCAGATGCCTGTATTAGAGAACAGCAATGACGGATATATACAGGTGTATACTGTGCTGGGGGCACACAACACCCACTAACTCCTGCAGATGCCTGAGAAAACAATAGAACATAGAACACACTGTCCCTGCCTATGTATCTCTTTCCCTGCCTGCCTACCTAGCTAGCTAAGAGAACAGCAATAAAGTTTAGATCCAGGTGTATACTGTGCTGGAGGCACACAACACCCACTAACTCCTGCAGATGCCTGAGAAAAAAATAGAACACAGAACACACTGTCCCTGCCTATCTATCTCTTTCCCTGCACGCCAGAACGAGGCCGCCGCGCTGGCGGCCTTTTATAGTGTGGGGCATGTACTAAACCCCCCTGGCATGTACTAAACCCCCCTGAGCTATGATTGGCCACAGGCATCCTGCCTGTGGCCAATTATGGCTCTCCTCACTGCCGGCGCTGTGATTGGCCAAGCATGCGGGGTCACAGTGCATGCTTGGCCAATCACAGCGCCGGGATTGCACTGCGATGGCGCAGTGTATTGTGGGCCGTTCGCGTCACTCGAATTTGCCGCAAATGGCCCATAACGTTCGATCTTCGCCGAACGAGCGAACAGCCGATGTTCGAGTCAAACGTGTGTTTGACTCGAACACCGAGCTCATCCCTAATGCTGTGCCATTATCATACCTTTATTTACAGTAAAAGCCTTATAGTTAAGTATATTGGTTCTCTGTGTCAATTACTGTGCTGCTTTATCACTGTGTGCCTTATTGTGGTAGTGTGTCATAGAGAATTACAGAGAGACTGTGATTTCATCATCCCCTAGACTAACTGTGCCACGAGATACTAGAGTAGATTGCCGGGGGTTGACAGCGGTGCACTACAGGGCCCAAGAAATCAATACCAGCAGCCCTCTTAACTGGGGGTACCGCTATACGTGGGGGCTCGGGTCCAGGATTCCTGTATACTGCACGCTGCAATCAAGCCAGTCAGAAGCACCAGAATGGACCCTGCTGCTGTAGCTCGGTGGTGCAAGGATGAAGGCATCCTACCCGGGAATGGCCTGGTGGTTTCAATCCAGAGAGAGGCCTGGGTAAAGGAGCAGCTAACTCCAGTCTTGAGAGCATTGTCCACGGACAGGAAGCCATGGGTGATTGACATGAAGACAGATACTGTAAATCCCCACACCTATGCATTGTGTGAGTGGAGGAACGGAATCTCTGACTACTTCAAGGGTGCCAGCATAAAAACTACAAACCAAGTAGAACTCCTCCTGATACACCCAGCAGAGAATAAAGATGGCCCCACATCCACTACTTCAGGTGGCCCAAGCACAGGAGGAAGCGCCCAACAACAGGGTCCCTGTTCACCACCATTGACCACCCTTAGCTCAGAATTATGCGCTGTCCTGGGGGAGATTGTGGCCAAGTGTAAAAAGGACCCTCCAGACTACCTGATGTCAGGATACAGGAAACTCAGGACTTTTTCTGGGAAGAAACCTGTACCTTCAGTGGAGGATGGATTTGAAGAATGGCTAGATGGCGCCACTCAGGCCCTATAAGAATGGGAGGTGACAGAACAACAAAAAAAACAAAGGATTGCGGAAAGCTTAAAAGGGCCTGCTCTGGAGGCCATACATAACCACAAGTTAAGCAAGAAGGACTGCAATGCACAGGATTATCTGGATATTCTGCAGAATGTGTTTGGCGGGATGGGAAAAGGTCACTGAACTCACTTACCATCTGGAGCATTGCTACCAAAAGGAGGGAGAGAAGCTGTCAGAATTCATAAGACGTCTGGATAAGATCCTGCATCAGATCCTAGAAGAAAGGGATCGATCCAAGAAAAGTGGATGAGGCCCGTGCCCAGCAGGTGTTGAGGGGAGCTCAACCCTTGGACCCCATCGCATTAATGCTACGCACCCAGCAGGACGGGAGCAACCTGGAATACCCTGACTTGATCCGGATAGTCAGGGAGGAGGAGGTCATGTTGGAAGACAAAAGGAGGAGTCAGCACACCGAACCAACTGCCCGAGTCAGAATGTTAAGTGTAGAAGGAGGTGATTCAGAAGTTGAACTCCTAAAGAACCCGGTGTCACAACTAGTAGAAATGGTATCCATGCTGACTAGCCAGGCCTATGTGCTACACAATAAGAACACGTCAGAGGAACTAAAAAACCCTCTTAGCTCCAATACAGAACTAGTACAGAAGCCTAAGAGATTGATAACATGCTTCAAATGTGGGGGAATCGGGCATGTTAGAGCAGTGTGTCCCAGCCCAGATGAAGTTGCATCCAGATACCGCAAGCCGGCGGAAAACTTCAGAGGGCCCCGGTGAGGGAGTCAGCCGGGCGCCCGCTATTCACAGAAAGCTCCACTAAGATCCAGAAAGAGAAAAAAATAAAGAGCAAGGGAAACAGAGCCCCTCTCAAACCACTCCATACCCCCTGTCAGGAGTTAAAGTCTAACAATCTGCAGGGAATCAATGCATACCAGGCCCAAAAGGGGCTGAGATCCAGAGACAAATCTTAGATACGGGAGCCCAAGTGACACTCTTGTATAGAGACTTTTACCAGAGACACTTGAATCACATACCTCTACAGCAGCTCGACGACCTCGAGATATGGGGAATTGGTACTCAGAGCTTCTCTTACGACGGCTACGTCTCAATCAGGCTGGCATTCGATCCCTCTGTAACGGGAAAAGCACAAATACGAGAGTTTCCCCTCAAAGGCGGGACTTTATAGGCATAGATTTACACAACCACTGAAGGTAAAGTTATAAATATTTTATTAGAAAAGTGAAAAACACTTGAAATGTTTTTCACTTTTGTAATAAAATATTTATAACTTTACCTTCAGTGGTTGTGTAAATCTATGCCTATAAAGTCCCGCCTTTGAAGGGAAACTCTCGTATTTGTGCTAGTTAGGGATGTTGGCTACATCACATCAGATTTGTTATGTACAAACCTCCTATTTTTTAATATGTAACGGGAAAAGCGGAAGTTTTCGACACTTTGGCAGTAGTTTGTCCTCGGCCACCAGGAGCCAATAGAAGTTCCCTAATTATAGGAACCAACACTGATTGGTCTGGAGACTACTGGCCCCCATAGTGCAAGAACAAGGTGCCTCGGTAGCCAGAATTCATCCCATGCTACAGCAGGTTTACCGGAAGTTGGTCCTGGAGCAAAAGGCCCCAGAAGAGGGGGTGGGAAAAGTCTGGAGATTATCCAAGAAGGAGAAGGTGCTGCAACCTGGTGAGATGGCCTGTCTGCAGGCTACTGTCAAACTCTCCTGGGAGCAGCCTGGCCCCTTTGTGGTCTTGGAGAAAGATCTGCTGGATACACACCCAGGGCTCGAGGTGATTCCCAAAGTGGTCCCGTTGAGCGCATTGGAGAAATCGAGGGGCCAGGTTCCAGTGAGTGTCAGGAATGTCACTGACTCCCCTATGAAGATTCCGGCCTGGATGTTACTGGGGAAAGTGAACCCTGCTACCCCAGTGGGCCTGTCCGATCTAAGGAGACCAAGAGGAGAAGAATCCCCTTTGGAGGAACTCTGTCTGGAAAACACCAACCTACCACCAGTGTGGAAGGAAAGAGCAAGGGCTCAAGTGAGTTTGACGTGGGGTGTGCAAGAAGTGCCACTCATAGGATCCGTCTGCAGGAAGACAAACCCTTTCGGGAAAGGGTCCGGCGAGTTCCGCTCGTTGATCTGGAAGACCTGCGTGAACAGTTGGCCGAGTTGAAGAGAACTGGAGTGATAAAAGAGTCCAGGAGTCCATATGCATCCCCTATTGTAGTAGTAAGGAAGAAAAATGGATCATTAAGACTGTGCATAGACTACAGGACTCTCAATAGAAGGACCATACCCGATCAGTACACCACTCCCAGGATTGAGGATGCCCTGCAGAGTCTGTCAGGTGCCAAGTGGTTCAGTGTTATGGACCTGAAGAGTGGGTACTACCAAATCCCAATGCATCCTGAAGACAGGGAGAAAATGGCTTTCATCACTCTGAAAGGGTTCTATGAGTTCAACAGGATGCCCCAAGGCCTGTCGGGGGCCCCTGCCACTTTCCAGAGGCTGATGGAGAAGACGGTGGGGGACATGCACTTTATTGAAGTCCTAGTGTACTCAGACGACATCATTGTCTTTAGAAGGACTCTAGAGGAGCATGAAGAAAGGCTGGAGAAAGTTTTGAAAAGACTCAGTGAAGATGGACTCAAACTCTCCAGAGAAAAGTGTCAGTTCTACCAGTCTTCAGTACACTATCTAGGACACATAGTGTCTGAAGAGGGAGTGTCTAACGATCCTGACAAGCTTGAAGCCGTTACCTCCTGGCCTCGCCCAACCACTGTGACTGAACTCATATCCTTCCTCGGGTTTTGCTCCTACTACCGTCGATTCGTGGAAGGATTTGCAAAAATAGCCAAACCTCTGAATGAGTTGCTGAAGACAAAGGGAGAGGAAGATGGGATTGGCCCCAGAAAGCCAGGGGAGTCTGTGGAAGGCCAGTGGACAGAGAATTGAAGAAGCCTTCAAAATGCTAAAGAAGAGTCTGACCACTGCCCCGGTATTGGCCTATGCTGACACCAAGAAACCGTATGAACTGCATGTGGATGCCAGCCATGATGGCCTGGGAGGTGTGCTGTACCAGGAATATGAAGGACAGCTAAGGCCAGTCGCCTATGTCAGCAGGAGTCTAACACCAGCGGAGAAGAATTACCCCACCCACAAGTTAGAGTTCCTGGCCCTAAAGTGGGCAGTTGTGGATAAGCTCAGAGACTACCTGTATGGGGCTGAATTCACTGTAAAGACTGATAATAACCCACTTACCTATCTCTTCACCACAGCCAAGTTGGATGCCACCGGCCACCGTTGGTTGGCAGCCCTTTCCTTCTTCAACTTCAGCCTGAAGTATAGGCCTGGTGCGGGGAACCGAGATGCTGACGCGTTGTCAAGAAGGTCTCATGCTCCCACTTGCTGCATTGAAGATTGGACTCAAGTGACCCCGGACGGAGTGAGGGCCCTATGTCAAGGGGCACAGCTTCAAGTTAGTGGCGGATCCAGGGCCGAAGAAGTCGGAGTCTCTGTGGTGGGAGTACCCAAGTACTATTGTGATGTGACCCAGATTGGCAAAGATGACTTGCCGAGGCTATCCAAGAAGGACCTCAGAAGGGATCAGTTGGAAGACCCCTGGGGAAGATTAGCTTTGGAAGTTCTGGAAGATCAGGATCCGGATGGGCTCCTACATGACCCCTCAAAGGAGGCCCGATCCATCCACAAAGAATGGGGAAAGTTACAGGTGCATCAAGTGGTGGTCTACTGAAGGGGCCCCTCTGATGACCTGGAAGATAAGTGGCAACTGTTCTTGCCAGAAAAGCACAGGAAAACTGTCTTAGCTGCTCTGCATGATAAACATGGCCACTTAGGGGCTGAACGAACCTTTCAACTAGTGAGGAGTAGGTTCTATTGGCCCTGCATGCGGCCTGAAGTGGAGGAGTACTGTCACTCATGTGCTCGCTGCATACAAAGGAAGACACTGCCACGTCAAGCTGCCCCAATGGGCCAACTAGAAAGTCAAGGACCCTTGGACTTGGTATGCATTGACTTCCTTTGTCTATAACCTGACCTGAGTGGACATGGAAATGTTCTGGTGGTAACCGACCATTTCACTTGTTACGCCCAGGCTTTTCCAACCAAGGACCAGAAGGCGTCCACCGTTGCTAAAATCTTGGTGGAAAAGTACTTTGTCCATTATGGATTACCTCAACGCCTCCACTCAGACCAAGGAAGGGATTTCGAGAGTTGATTAATCAAGAAGTTGCTTGATTCTTTAGGCATAAAGAAGACTCGCACTACGCCCTACCACCCTCAGGGGGATGCCCAACCAGAGAGGTTCAACAGGACTTTGCTAAACATGTTGGGAACCCTGTCTAGTGAGGAAAAGCAGCATTGGGGCAAGCACATAGCGGCAATAGTGCATGCCTACAACAGCACCATCAGTGATGTCACAGGGTATTCCCCCTATGGACTCATGTTCGGGAGAGAGGCGAGACTGCCAGTGGATTTGGCTTTCGGCACTTCCGTGTACCATACATCTGCTGCCTCACACAAGGGGTATGTGGACAGGTTGAGGAAAAGCTTAAAGTTGGCCTATGAGAAGGCTCAGTTAACCTCCAACCAGAGAGGAGCCCGAAACAAGTGGAATTTCGACTTGAAGGTTCGGATTCAAGATCTTCAGCCTGGAGACTGAGTATTACTGAGAAATTTAGGTGTTCCCAGAAAACATAAGCTGGCAGACAGGTGGAGATCAGAGCCTTATGTGATCTGCAAGAAGTTACTGGATCTGCCAGTCTACCAAGTGAAGCCAGTAGGGAAAATAGGGCCACTGAAGACCTGGCACCGTAACCATCTGTTACCTCTGTCTGAGGCCGTTAGGATACCACCTACTCTGGATTCTCCTGAGCTACCTTCTACCACTCATAGTCCTCAACCTAGCACGAGGTCACAAGCAACTTTACCTAGGGAGGAGGAAGTCTCAGACCAAAGTGAGGAGGAAACAGACCTCAGCTGGTTGTGGCCGTCTCAGGCCCCTGCACCATCGTCCATTGACCTTCCACCTTTTGAAGGCACTGTGGATAGTACACTAAATGTGGAAGCCACGGAATTTATTCCGTCCAGACCTCAGTTTGAAACTTGGGAAGATGCCACCGACTCACTCCCTGAGGAAGATCCAGGAGACTCCATGTACCTTCCTGCATCTGAGCCGGAGGCCCAAGAACCGATGGGAACTCCTTCACCTGTTCCAGAGGAAGAGGAGGAAGAGCCTGTGGCGACTGAGTCAGTTACTCCCAGAGAACAAAGATCAACGAAAACCATCCGTCCTCCCCGGAGGCTAACTTATACCCAGATGGGGGAGAGTTCAGAGGACACTGTGGTGACAGCCAGAAGAACTATAGAAAACACTGGTCCCTCCACTGTGCATTTGGTGGAGGGCAACCCCAACTCATTCTCTGGCACAGTTAGGCAGGTCACCCCCATTAAAGTGGCCTGTGGGCAGAACAAACTCCCTTCCCAGTTTTGGTGGGAGCATCCCCTGCCGACTTCCCTTGCAGCCCTCAATGAGCTTGTTGGTACATGCTGTTGATGCTATCTTTGGGGAACAAAGGATTCTAAGTGGGGGGAGTGTGTAGCGGGGTATTCCCCTTTAATCCCTCAGAGACTACGTTACCTAGTAGACAATGGGACACCCAGGGTGCTTTGCTCCACACAGAGACTCCTGGGGTGGGGTTTATATGGGAGAGGCGGAGCCCACTCTTCCTCTTTGGAACACCGCCCTGCTTGCAAGAGGATCCCTGTGTGAACCTGCTGCTGGTGCAAGGCCTGAAGCCTGGGCCTTGCACATCTCCAAAGAGCCCTCCGCCAGCCTAGAGGAACCTGAGGGACATCTTTTCATCCTTGCTGTGCCATACCAGGAGGACCGAAGGCCCGGATGTCGATGGATCCATGTGCCTAGACGGACTTGGACCGGTCCGGTTGGTGAGAGAGCACTTGCTCGCAGACAAAATACTGTATCTCTACTACCCTGCTGGATTACAAAGTTTTGTTCATCAAGTGCACCACCGAGTTTTGCTAGCGAAGATTCCTTTGCAGAACTTCCATTTAGTTCAGTCAGGCCTGACTGCATAGGTAGACATTGCTGGGTGTCAGTCTGCCCATGAGGGGAAGTAGCTAAAAAAAGGAAAAAAGGGCATTGTTAAAGTTGCATAGCAATACATTTCTATTCTGCTTGTTTGAATACTGTTTATTGCAGGGAGCTGCAAATAGCTATATATATATATATATATATATATATATATATATTCTTGGTTAACAGTCTTGAACACCTTTTTTTAATCAAATATTCTTTATTTCTTTTATATAAACATTCTTATACATATAGTACTTCCTTCCATATGCAACAATATAAATATCATTTAACCACAAACAATAGACAAATCCCCACCTCCCTTTCACACCTCCACTTCCTCTCTCCTCCCCCTCATCCCTCCCTCTCATCCTCATATTCCCACCCCCCATTCTCTACCATACCTCCACCTCTATCCATTGTTTCCATATATTCATGAATTTCTTTCTATTTCCCCTCTTATTATATATAAATTCTACTTTCCTAATAGTATTATCTATTACTTTCCTCCATTCTGTCCCTGTTGAGGGGTCTTTTGCTTGCCACCTTTGCGCTATAAGTTTCCTACCTTGGAACAGACACCTTAACCACTTAAGCCCCGGACCATTTGGTAGCTAAAGGACCAGAGGTGAATTCAGAATTTTGCACTGCGCTGCTTTAACTGTAAATTGTGCGGACATGCAATGTTGTACCCAAACGAAATTTGCGTCCTTTTCTTCCCACAAATAGAGCTTTCTTTTAATGGTATTTGATTGCCTCTGCGATTTTTATTTTTTGCGATATAAACGGAAAAAGACCGAAAATTTTGAAAAAAAATGATATTTTCTACTTTTTGTTATAAGAAAAATCGAATAAACTCAATTTTAGTCATACATTTAGGCCAAAATGTATTCCGCCACATGTCTTTAGTAAAAAAAATGTCAATAAGCGTATATTTATCGGTTTGCGCAAAAGTTATAGCGTTTACAAACTAGGGTACATTTTCTGGAATTTACACAGCTTTTAATTTATGACTGCCTATCTCATTTCTTGAGGTGCTAAAATGACAGGGCAGTACAAAACCCCCCCAAATGACCCCATTTTAGAAAGTAGACACCCCAAGGAAATTGCTGAGAGGCATGTTGAGCCCATTGAATATTTTTTTTTTGTCCCAAGTGATTGAATAATGACAAAAAAAAAAAAAAAAATTACAAAAAGTTGTCACTAAATGATATATTGCTCACACATGCCATGGCTATATGTGGAATTGCACCCCAAAATACATTCTGCTGCTTCTCCTGAGTACGGGGATACCACATGTGTGGGACTTTTTAGGAGCCTAGCCACGTACGGGACCCCGGAAACCAAGCACCGCCTTCAGGATTTCTAAGGGCGCAAATTTTTGATTTCACTCCTCACTACCTATCACAGTTTTGAAGGCCATAAAATGCCAAAATAGCACAAAACCCCCCCAAATGACCCCATTTTAGAAAGTAGACACCCCAAGGAAATTGCTGAGAGGCCTGTTGAGCCCATTGAATATTTTTTTTTTTGTCCCAAGTGATTGAATAATGACAAAAAAAAAAAATTACAAAAAGTTGTCACTAAATGATATATTGCTCACACATGCCATGGTGATATGTGGAATTGCACCCCAAAATACATTCTGCTGCTTCTCCTGAGTACGGGGATACCACATGTGTGGGACTTTTTAGGAGCCTAGCCACGTACGGGACCCCGGAAACCAAGCACCGCCTCCAGGATTTCTAAGGGCGCAAATTTTTGATTTCACTCCTCACTACCTATCACAGTTTTGAAGGCCATAAAATGCCAAAATAGCACAAAACCCCCCCAAATGACCCCATTTTAGAAAGTAGACACCCCAAGGAAATTGCTGAGAGGCCTGTTGAGCCCATTGAATATATTTTTTTTTGTCCCAAGTGATTGAATAATGACAAAAAAATAAAAAAAATTAAAAAATTACAAAAAGTTGTCACTTAATGATATATTGCTCACACATGCCATTGTTATATGTGGAATTACACCCCAAAATACATTTTTCTGCTTCTCCTGAGTACGGGGATACCATATGTGTGGGACTTTTTAGGAGCCTAAGCTGTTTGCTGAGAGGCATGGTGAGTATTTTACAGCTCTCATTTGTTTTTGAAAATGAAGAAAGAACATTTTTTTTTCTTTTTTTTTTTAATTTTCAAAACTTTGTGACAAAAAGCGAGATCTGCAAAATACTCACAATACCTCTCAGCAAATAGCTTGGGGTGTCTACTTTCCAAAATGGGGTCATTTGGGGGGGTTTTGAACTGTTCTGGCATTTTATACACAACATTAGGAAGCTTACATCCACTCTTCTAACCACTTGAAAACAAAGCCCTTTTTGACACTTTTTGTTTACATGAAAACATATTTTTTTTTGCAAGAAAATTATGTTGAACCCCCAAACATTATATATATTTTTAAAGCAAAGGCCCTACAGAATAAAATGGTGGGTGTTGCATTTTTTTTTCTACACAGTATTTGCGCAGCGATTTTTCAAACGCATTTGTTTGGGAAAAAATACACTTTTTTTAATTTTAATGCACTAAAACACACTATATTGCCCAAATGTTTGATGAAATAAAAAAGATGATCTTAGGCCGAGTACATAGATACCAAACACGACATGCTTTAAAATTTTGCACAAATGCGCATTGGCGACAAACTACATACATTTTTAAAAGCCTTTAAAAGCATTTACAGGTTACCCCGTTAGATTTACAGAGGAGGTCTACTGCTAAAATTACTGCCCTCGATCTGACCTTCGCGGTGATACCTCACATGCATGGTGCAATTGCTGTTTACATATGACGCCAGACCGACGCTTGCGTTCGCCATTGGGCAAGAGCAGGGCAGGACAGGGGTGTTTTTTTTTTTATTATTAATTTTGCTTTTTTATTTTATTTTTAAACTGTTGCTTCCATATTTATTTATTTTTATCACTTTTATTGTTATCTCAGGGAATGTAAATATCCCCTATGATAGCAATAGGTAATGACAGGTACTCTTTTTTGAAAAAACTGGGGTCTATTGGACCCTAGATCTTTCCTCTGCCCTCAAAGCATCTGACCACACCAAGATCGGTGTGATAAAATGCTTTCCCAATTTCCCAATGGCGCTTTTTATATCCGGGGGGGGGGACATTCCCTCCCACTGCTTGTAAAAGCAGTCCAGAGGCTAATTAGCCACTAGGATTGCTTTTACATGAAAGCCGGCCGCTGGCTGAAAAGAATGATACCAAGATGATACCTAAACCCGCAGGCATCATTCTGGTATAAACATTCAAATTCCAGCAACATACCAGTACGTTGCTGGTCCTTGTTGGACATGTATTGTAATCTTTTTTTTCATGCAGCCTGTTGGCTGAACGAAAAAAAAAGATTGATCGGTGGGTATGCCCACCATTAGAATACCGCCCTTCATCCACCCACTTCTAATGATGGGCATACATGCACCATTTATATATGCCGAAGCATGGGGGCATCTTCTCGCAAAAGTTATGCCGCGTACACATGGTCAGACTTTTCCACGGGCAAGCCTCCGTCGGAATTTCGACCGTATATACGCGGCATTAGGAGCAAAATCGCTCCTCCGCTCCTGCTGCCCCAATGCTTCGGCATATATGCTTTTTTTTTTAACTGTGGTGGTGAAATCACCTCCTACATCACTGGAGTCGCAGGGATCAGGCCTGTCTCTGCGAACGCTGCAGTTATGTGTGTTGTGTTTTGCAAGTGACAGTGATCGATCGATACTGCACTTCGGTGGCCTGGGCTGGACGGAGGGGCAAAACGCAGGTGCTAGCAGGTATCTGGGCTGATCCCACTAACAGTGCGTTTTTGGGAACCCTAAACTGCTGGGGACGCTAGTATAGATCTGATCAGATCAGATATTGAGCTGATCAGATACTATACCACTAAGGGGGGTGTATGCTTCACGTGTGGGTGTTAGCGCTACTGGCACTAACCTGACGCTGCCTGGGGTGTGACGCAGACCCTCTCTGACGCTAAAACCTAACTGATATCACCCGCCGGGCGATCAGGGGGTTAAACCTTTATTGGGTTATATACGGCGGGTGCCCTGACACTATAAAAAGCAAACTAACTAACCAGCGTCACCCGTAACACTTATATGATGATCACTGGTGAAAGGGTTAACTAGGGGCAATTAGGGGGTTAAAACCTTTATTAGGTAATATATGGGGGTACCTGACGCTATATAAAAACCTGACGGCGAACCTAAAAAAAAATTACTGGCTACCTATCGGCATCACCGACACTAAGACAACGATCATAAAAACGATTGCTTAGCGACAGTGGTGATAGGGGGTGAAAGGGTTACCTGGGGGGCGATCAGGGGGTTAAACCTTTATTAGATAATATATGGGGGTACCTGACGCTATAAAAACCTGCGGCGAACCTAAAAAAAATTACTGGCTACCGATCAGCATCACCGACGCTAAGACATCGATCAGAAAAATGATCGCATAGTGACGGCGGTGCTAGGGGGTGAAAGGGTTACCTGGGGGGTGATCAAGGGGGTTACACCTTTATTAGGTAGTATATGGGGGTACCCGACGCTATAAAAACCTGCGGCGAACCTAAAAAAAATTACTGGCTACCGATCAGCATCGCCGACGCTAAGACATCGATCAGAAAAATTATCGCTTAGTGACAGTGGTGATAGGGGGTGAAAGGGTTACCTGGGGGGGCGATCAAGGGGGTTAAACCTTTATTAGGTAATATATGGGGGTACCCGACGCTATAAAAACCTGCGGCGAACCTAAAAAAACGTACTGGCTACCGATCAGCATCACCGACGCTAAGACATCGATCAGAAAAATGATCGCATAGCGACGGCGGTGCTAGGGGGTGAAAGGGTTACCTGGGGGGTGATCAAGGGGGGTTAAACCTTTATTAGGTAATATATGGGGGTACCCGACGCTATAAAAACCTGCGGCGAACCTAAAAAAAATTACTGGCTACCGATCAGCATCGCCGACGCTAAGACATCGATCAGAAAAATTATAACTTAGTGACAGTGGTGATAGGGGGTGAAAGGGTTACCTGGGGGGCGATCAAGGGGGTTAAACCTTCATTAGGTAATATATGGGGGTACCCGACGCTATAAAAACCTGCGGCGAACCTAAAAAAAATTACTGGCTACCGATCAGCATCACCGACGCTAAGACATCGATCAGAAAAATGATTGCTTAGTGACGGCGGTGCTAGGGGGTGAAAGGGTTATCTGGGGGTGATCAGGGGGTTAAACCTTTATTAGGGGGGTTAGGGGGCTACACTGGACCTAAAACTAAATGTAGTGACACTTTTACAGTCACAAATGTCACTGATTGCAGTGATCACTAAATAAATGGTCACTGCAATCAGTGACACTGTGACTGGGGGCTGGGGGGGCTGGGGGGTGATCTGGGGGTGTCTGGGGGGGCCTGGGGGGGCGATTTATGTGCCTATGTGTCCTGGTGTCAGTGTAGTGTTGTGTGCACTAATCTGCATCTTCTCCTGTACGGCGCTCGGTATATGTGAGCGCCGCAGGAGAGATGACATCACTTCCTCCAGCCTGTGTAAACAAGCACACAGGCAGGGGAAGCTCTCATTCGCCGGGAGCGATCGAGAGGGGGTGGCCGGAATCGAACGGCCGTCCCCTCATGCCGGATCGCTCCCGAAGGTAAAACGACCACCCACTGTAAAGAAGGGGGGTCCGATCGGACCCCCCAACTATACAAAGGCAATCACGTATATGTACGTGATTCTGCCTGTCGGTGCCATTCTGCTGACGTATATTTACAGTGGGCGGTCGTTAAGTGGTTAATATTTCCGTTTGTATATCTCCTGGGATTCCCCTTTCTTCCATCAGGCCTAGCACACATAGCCTGGCCTCTGGTTGTAAAGATGTCCCAAATATTAAATTTATTCCATCTATTATCTCTTTCCAATACCAGTACAACTTGGGGCACCTCCAAATCATGTGTATAAAGTCTCCCTCCTCATTTCCGCATCTCTGACACTTCGCATCTTGTGTCCTACCAAACTGGAATATTCTTTGGGGTGTATAATATGCTCTGTGTATTAAGTATAATTGTGAGACCATTTGAGAGGGGGAGAGTGTGACTCTTGGACCTGCTTCTAATATCCTCTTCCACTGTTCTTGTGTTATTGGACTCATATCTCTTTCCCATTTTCCCTTGTTCTTGATATCAGGTCTCTCTTCCTGATCTACCTCGCTTATGCACTTATACATCTCCGATATTATCCCTTTAGACGTATCCACATTTACTAACCTACGGAGCTGGGGCATTTCATTCCATACTGGTGTCTCCTGCCCAAATTGCGAGTTCAAGGCATGCCTGACCTGCAGGTATCTGTAGAATGATTTATTAGGAACTGAGTACTCCTCTCTTATCTCCTGGAATGTTTTTATTCTCCCCTCTTTAAAAAGCTGTATCAGAAGATGTACACCACACATATCCCATTCCTCAATTTTCCCCATGGTTTTGAGCTGTTTTAGATTGTTATTATCCCAAATAGGGGAGAATTCTGAGAATCCATTATACCCCAACATCTCCTTAACCGTTTCCCAACATTTTACCATCAGTTTTCCTGTTGGACACCTGGAGCAAAAAGAGTCCACCTCCACTGCCTCTACTTCTGTATCATGACTTGTGTCATTCAATAGTAAGTTCTTCCCAGATTCCCTGCCCACCGGAAGGTTACTTCCACTCATATGTTGCATTTGTGCAGCTAGAAAGTAGTATCTCGGATTGGGCAGTGCCAAACCCCCCCTCTCTCTGGTTTGTTGTAAAGTTCAGAGGCGGATTCTTGCCGCACCATTTTTCCATATCAGCTCCCTAAATACGCTGTCCAATTTTTTAAACCAATATTTTGGGATGCATACTGGGGAGTTGTGTATAACGTATAGGATCTGGGGCATCCACACCATTTTGACCAAGTTGCAACGTCCGGCCACCGAGAGTGGGAGCTTGTTCCACACGCGGCACTTCTGTCTCAACTTTGTCATCAATGGTACAAGATTGCTGGCTATGTATTGTCCTGGATCTCTTGTTACATTTATTACCAGGTACCTCATCTGACTTACAACTTTGACTTGGGTTATCTGCTGTAATATTGGGTCTATCGGAAAAAAGTGCAGATTTTTCCCAATTAATCCTCAGCCCTGAGAATTTACCGTAATCTCCAATTATCCCCATTGCTGCATCCAGCGAGGACTGCGTGTCCCCCAAAAAAACCAAAATATCGTCTGCATACATAGCGACCTTTTCTTCCCCAAGTTTCCTCTTAAATCCCTGTACTTCTGGGGATGCCCTTATTGAGATGGCCAAAGGTTCCATTGCGAGGGCAAAAAGCAGGGGCGACAGTGTGCACCCCTGCCTTGTCCCCCTCGCCAACTGGAACCAATCTGAGCACTCACCATTTATTCTTACTTTGGCCCTTGGACCCTCACACAGTATCTTAACCCATTGGGTGAACCTCGGGCCAAACTGAAACTCAGCCAGTACCCTCCACAAGAAGTGCCACTCAAGGCTGTCAAATGCCTTGGTTGCATCTAAAGACAAAATTGCTCTTGTCCCTGCATATTCGATTGGCAATTGGATGTTTAGATATGTCCTTCTTATATTAATACTTGTGGACCTGTCTGGAATAAATCCAGTCTGTTCCGGGTGCACCAGTTTCGCAACTATTCTATTAAGTCGTGTTGCCAGTACTTTGGCCAATATCTTCACATCCGAACATAAAAGAGATATCGGCCTATATGATGCTGCATCGACCTGACTTTTCCCCTCCTTTGGGAGTACTATAATGGTTGCCTCTGTCATAGACAGTGGCAACTTCCCTTCTTCAGCTGCCCAATTAAGTACTTCCAGTAGTATTGGAAGCAGCACCTCGCTGTAGGTCTTATATATTTCTATTGGCAATCCATCAGGTCCTGGGGCCTTTTGGTTCGCCATATCTGCTGTTGCCTTTTGTAGTTCTTCCAGCGTCAGTGGTGCCTCCAATCCCTCCCTGTCTTCCATTGATAGTTGGGGGATCTGTAGCCCTTCAAAAAAGATTCCCATCTCTCTTTCTACCCCTTCTGATGGTATACTACTATACAAGTTTTGGTAGTAATTTTTAAAGACTTACGTTATTTCCCTTGTGCCTCTCCTAATCACCCCTTCCTTGTCACATATAGCCGAGATGACAGAGGAGGGGGCATTGGCCCTAGCAATCAAGGACAGCATCCTCCCCACTCTCTCTCCTTCCCCAAAGAAGGTCTGTTTTTGAAATAACATTTTATTTTATGCTTTTTTTATTAATAGATCTTTATATTCTTCCTGGCTTTTTATCCATTCTTTATGTTTCTCTATAGTTGGACTTTCCACATATTTTACTTCCGCCCTTCTCACCTTTTCCCTTGCTGTAACGTCCTTGGCTTGTGTTTGTTTTTTAACATATGAGATTTTTTGTATTAGGGCTCCCAGAAGGAAGGCTTTCAAGGTATCCCAGATAATTCCTTTCGGTGCTGATCCTTCATTTAATATTATGAATTCTTCCAGACTAGCACGAATTCCCCCCACATCTTTAATTACTTCCAACCAGAATGGGTTTATCTTCCAATCCCCTTTACTAAAATTCCTGCTTGTGTTAATTTCAAAAATTACTGGTGCGTGATCCGAGATACTTCTCGGTTCATATTTCACCCCCCCCCCCCCCACCTCGCTCAGAGCATCCTCATTACAAAGCACCAGGTCTATCCTGGACAAGGTTGCGTGCGTCTTTGAATGACAAGAAAAATGCTTTTCCTCCGGGTGTCTCTCCCTCCACACGTCCACCAGCCCCGTCTCTCCACAAAATTGGAGGAGGGGGCTGCCAGACGTGCCGCTGGGGGTGACCCCGGGCGGGAACCTATCCACCTTTTTATTCATAGTCATGTTGAAATCTCTCATCACTATGACCGGCACCCCTTCCATGTCCATGGTAAACTCCATCAGCTCTTCCAAAATTTCGGTGCTGAACGGTGGGGGAATATAGACGTTAGCCAGTCTCTTGTCTCTATCTGACAAGAAAGAAATATAAACCGCCCTTTTCATCCCCCTTACTCTGCCTGCAGGAGAACACTATTCCAGGATCAATCAACACACTCACACCCCTTGAATACGAGGTGTGGGTGGCATGATATTGTATTTGATATTTTCTATGCTTTAGTACACTCAGGCCCGGATTTACTCCCTTTGCCGCCCCAAGGCCGGGTCCTTCAATGCCACCCCCCCCCAGCATGCAAGCGGATGCTTTTCTCAAAAGGGCGGATATGGTTAGAGATAGCATGATGGCCAGTGCTTTATGATGGGCGGATGCTTTTCTCAATACAGCAAGGGGCTCTTCTAACCATATCCGCCCCTATCAAATGCAGCTACTGTGCCCATCAAACGCAGCCACTGTGCATATCAAACGCAGCCACTGTGCCATCAATTGCCACCACTGTGCTCATCAAATGCAGCCACTGTGCATATCAAACGCAGCCACTGTGCCATTACCACCACTGTGCCCATCAAACGCAGCCACTGTGCCAATCAAACGCAGCCACTATACCAATCAAACGCAGTTACTGTGCCCATCAAACGCAGCCACTGTGCCATCAATTGCCACCACTGTGCCCATCAAACGCAGCCACTGTGCCATCAATTGCCACTGTGCCAATCAAACGCAGCCACTGTGCCCATCAAACGCAGCCACTGTGCCCATCAAACGCAGCCACTGTGCCCATCAAACGCAGCTAATGTACCCATCAATAGCCCCTGCTCATTAAACAGTCCACATTCAGTGAAAGTCAATGCACTGCAAAGTTTGCAGTACATGAACTTTCACTGAATGTGGACTGTTTAATGAGCTTGTTGCACAAATCACTTTATTACACTTTATTAATGATATCTATGGCTATGCATATTTATAATTTATTTAATCCATATTAAGCACTATATTTGATGCCTGGCACACACGCACAATCGCACATGATGATGACTTAAAAAACTTTTAAGTCATCATCATGTGCGATTGTGCGTGTGTGCCAGGCATCAAATATAGTGCTTAATATGGATTAAATAAATTATAAATATGCATAGCCATAGATATCATTAATAAAGTGTAATACAGGGAATTGTGCAACAGCTGTTCACAAATCACTTTATTACACTTTATTTATGCTCTGACTATGAATATTTATTTAATCCACTAAACATTATATTTAAGTAGTACCTGGCTCTGCTATTCTGGGTGCTGTTGCTGGGGGTTCCCCATCGGGCCGCCATACATTCCTTCTGCCGTCCTCTCTTCTCCTCTTCACCTCACTTCATATTCCCCGCTCAGAGGGGGGGAGGAGGTGATGGCGCGCAGAGGAGGATAGGCGGAGCATTAGGCTCCACTTCCGCCATTCTAGCCAGTCATCGGCCGTCATGGGGGCACCTGTCACTCCCTCTCCAGGCCAAGTAGAAATATTGGCATTCGCTGTGCCGGCGCCACGCTCCAGCAGGCCGGCCGCGGCGCCGGGAGCTACATTAGTGCAGAAGGCGGCCGCGGGAGGACGGGCAGTGCCGCCCCTGCACTCAGTGCCGCCCCAAGGCCTGGCCTCGGTGGCCTTGTGGGAAATCCGGCCCTGAGTACACTAATCCAAAAATGCAGCTCTTCAATGTGATTCAGTGAAAATCAATATGGCAAATAATAGTCCAAGTGAAAAAACACAGTTAACATGTGATAGATGCAGGATTGCTGTGAAACCACCACCAAGCTTCAGTGTGCACAAACAAAAAAGCACACCACACCAACGTGCTCACAATCTGCTTACCAGAAAGTGAAAAGTAATGGGCGATGTAATCATACAATGCAGAGGGTTGATGTTGAGGCAAAACACTCCAAATTGGATAGATCAATCACAGGAACAATCATCAGCATTGGTAACAGAGCAATTTCCAGAGCTTAAACGATGTGCATGGATGCTAGACAAGTCTCAGCAGGTGGTATAACCTTTTCGTAGAAATTGCGCTCTCGTTTCAGATTCCTTTCCCCCACCGACCTTTGAATTGGGGATCTGCCTTCATCACCGCCGCCCGAGCGACCTCAGCGCTCTCCGGTGCTCGGTTCTCCGGTCTCCCGCTCTCACCGGAGAGCGCTGTGGTCGCTCGGGCGGCGGTGATGAAGGCAGATCCCCAATTCAAAGGTCGGTGGGAGGAAAGGAATCTGAAACGAGAGCGCAATTTCTACGAAAAGGTTATACCACCTGCTGAGACTTGTCTAGCATCCATGCACATCGTTTAAGCTCTGGAAATTTCTCTGTTACCAATGCTGATGATTGTTCCTGTGATTGATCCATCCGATTTGGAGTGTTTTGCCTCAACATCAACCCTCTGCATTGTATGATTACATCGCCCATTACTTTTCACTTTCTGGTAAGCAGATTGTGAGCACGTTGGTGTGGTGTGCTTTTTTGTTTGTGCACACTGAAGCTTGGTGGTGGTTTCACAGCAATTCTGCATCTATAACATGTTAACTGTGTTTTTTCACTTGGACTATTATTTGCCATATTGATTTTCACTGAATCACATTGAAGCGCTGCATTTTTGGATTATATATTTTTTGTTTGCTATCAACAGACTGTGCCAGCTGCTATATTCACTTAAATTCTACTATTTTTTCTAGTTAGCGCAGATATTTTGTTTTTTATTTTTAGTACACTAATAATTTCCTTTTCTAGATGCGTCTCCTGCAGACACAGTATCCCAATATTACCCATCTCTGTCATCGAAAAAAATTGTCCTTCTTTTGACTGGATCTCTTACCCCCCGAACATTCCAAGAGCATACCTTAATTCTTCTAATCTGTCTTGGGGCTACCCCTTTATCCTCTTTATTAGCTATTATTATCAAAATTTATCAGTGTACTTCCCATTTTGTGATTCTGTGCCTCAAACGTGTTTTCCTTTTGGTCTTTATATTTTTATTTCCCTTCAAGAAATCATATTTTGCTGGATTCACCCATTCATACACCCCCCTCACACATTCCTCCATCCCCCCTCCATCCCCCCTCCCTCTCCCCTCCAGCCCCTCCCTCTCCCTGCCCTCCTTTGGGCTTATATTGAGGGCTTCTAAAGTGACAGTGTCTTCCCTTTAAGGTGCTTGGTGCTGTCTTATACTTCACTGTGTTTCCCCATATTATCTGTTCCATCCGTATACATTTATGTGCTTTCTTAT
The DNA here is from genome assembly GCA_029206835.1 of Rana muscosa. NCBI lineage: Eukaryota > Metazoa > Chordata > Amphibia > Anura > Ranidae > Rana > Rana muscosa. The sequence goes on from JARGYO010005562.1 coordinate 4,848,004, forward strand.
CCCCCGCACTCATATTATTCTATCAACCAAAAAAAACAATACAAAAACACATTCATGTTGACCGTATTACAGCACTTCCCCCTCCCCCCACTCCCCGTGTCCAAGCCGTCCAAAAAAAAAAAAAAGGGAGAGAAAGAGAAAGAAAAAAAAAAGGGAAGGGCAAAAAAAACAAAAAAAACAGGGTGATGGACGGCAAGAAGAACCAAGTCTTATCCTTTGCTTCCTCTCTTTATCCTTTTCCCTCTTCCCTCCCACCCTGTGTCCTTCCCTCCCTCCCATCCAACCATTCTGTCACTTCAACAGGTGTGTTAAAAAAGATATACTACCCCATATTTGTTATTCATAGACGCGCTGGATAAAACATTGCGTATTTGAGTTTATTATGTTGCAGCCTACGTTTGCACTCTGCAAATTTTGCCCTTTGCCTCTGTAGTTCCGGGGAAAAGTCTGGGTAAATTGAAATTCTCACACCGTTATATTGTATCTCTCTCATCTTTCGGAGAATTGTGATCTTATCCCTAAAATGGAGCAGTTTAATGAGGAGAGGCCTTGTCTGGCCTCCAGGGGCAGGGATCCTTAATGGGACTCTATGGGCCCGTTCAATTGCAAAAAAATTTGATAAGCAGTCTCTACCAAACATTTCTCCAAGCCAGCCTTCCATAAATTCTGTGGGTTTGTTACCTTCACTTTTTTCCGGGAGACCTAGTACCCTGATATTTTTCCTGCGCAGTCTGTTCTCCATATCATCCATCTTATGGATGCACACATTCAGCTGTTCTCGCATTACTTTTATCTCACTTTTCAATAGATCAATATCATCTTCATCCTGACTAAGTCTCCCCTCTAAAGCAGATGTCGGTTCCCCAATCCTCTGCACGTCTTGTTTAAGCACTGTCATGTCCTCTTTTATATCTTTTAATTGAACAAATATTTCAAGTAATGAAGACTTACAGTAGTTGACTGCTTGGAGAATCTCTCTCATAGATGGTTCCTCTTCTTTTGCCGTTTCTGCGATTAACTCCGTGTTTTCTTTCTGTGTTTTTTTCTTGGTCCCCATATTGCTGGTTTTAGTTACTGGGGTCTCTGTTGCTGGTGCCTTTTCCTGGCTTCCCTGGTTGTTGCTCCCCCTGTGCTTTCTTGGGTGTCTGGCCCGCTATATGGCCTGCCGTATGTGCAAATTTTTCCAATTTAGCCGCTGCAGCCGCCGCCGCGGCTTGACTTGCCTTGGTTCCTCGCGTTACTTGTATCTGTGTCTGTGGTTGTGTCTGCATCTGATCCCCGACGCCTGCACAGGTTCCTTCCTGAGAGGCAGCTTCCTCTCCTTTTTTCCTTGTCACCACCATTCACCGACAGGGTAACCGTCATTATCCGCTATTTGTTATTGGGACTGTAGGGGTTTCTCCTCCACCGTGGTCCCCAAGTGTCTTTCACACTCAGGTGCTCTTATTCCAACACTGTCCACTGTCCACGTTATATGGCCCCTGGTCTTATTATCCCAGGCCTCTGGAGACTGGATCTGGGTCTTTCAGTATCAATGTCACTGATCCCTACAGTGGCTCCAACTAGTGGAAAGGGCCAAAAAAAAAAAAAAAAAACAGCCAGCAAACAGCCCACAACTGCCCAATGTCCACGCTATATATCTCCGCCCTCTGGTCTCTCTGTCACTGACCTCAGAGAACTGGGTCAGAGTCTAGATCTTCCTGAATTAATGTGAGTTCGCAGGTCCCTGCTGTGGCTCTGGCTCCAGCTGGTAAGGAAAGCCAGGCAGACAACCAGCAAAGCACCCGCCAAGAGACGCCGGGACATGCACTCACCCTCCGCAAAAGTCCCCAGCCATCCGCTCCTCCGTAGCGCCGGGAACAGGTCAGTCTATCAGGATCTCAACTCCGGGAGGGGTCGTGGAAAGTCCCGTGAGCCCACCGCAGCGTAGGCTATTTAAGGCTGTGTGGCTGTTAGGCTGTGTTGCGGCGTCTCTGCTTCCCGGTATCTCCGCTTACGATTCCAGCTCCTCCTCCATGCAGGGCAGTTTATACGGCATGGAACATGGGAGCGGGTGTGGGCTCCATGCTGCTACAGCCTCTCACCTCGCCCCTCTACATCCGGTCACGCCCTCCAGTCTTAAACACTTTACAGTATCGCCAAGTGTTACATCATTGCAGGGCTCTGCATGTGTTATTGTATGCTGTGCCAATATCATACCTTTATTTACAGTAAAAGTCTTATAGTTGAGTATATTGGTTCTCTGTGTCAATTACTGTGCTGCTTTATTACAGTGTGCCTTATTGTGGTAGTGTGTCATAGAGAATTACAGAGAGACTGTGATTTCATCATCCCCTAGACTAACTGTGCCACGAGATACTAGAGTAGATTGCCGGGGGTTGACAGCGGTGCACTACAGGGCCCAAGAAATCAATACCAGCAGCCCTCTTAACTGGGGGTACCGCACTATATACATAGTGTTATAGTTATAGTGTCATGGGATGGTCGTCATGTTCTCCATATTTCCCTCCTCGTTGTTCGCCAAGCAAGGGTCACATGAGAGGACTACCCCAGGGTGGGTTCTTCTGAGCTACGCTAGACACCTGTAACAGAATCACTTGACTGCACCTGGGGTACCTTTATTCCTGTGCCATTTTCATCTAAGCCCTGAGACAAGGCTAAGGCTTCAGCGAGAGAGTACTCAACCTTAAGTCGGGCTTCTGTTCTTTGACATGAACATACACTGTGTACACTTGCATTTAGTAGGGACACACTGAGCCCTGTCCACATCCACCTGTCCAGCATAATCCATTACATCTCCCGGTAGCAGAATGGGCTCCGTGTGTGCACTTAAAGGGTTACTAAAACCTTATATATTTATTTATTTTTTAAATAACAAACATGTCATACTTACCTCCTCTGTGAAGTTGGTTTTGCACAGAGTTGCCCCGATCCTCCTCTTCTACTGTCCCTCAGCGGCACTGGTGGCTCCTCCTCTTCTCGAGTGCCCCGTCGGAGAAGCACTCTACATCAGGACACCCGTGCGGGCGTACTCCCGAGTCCTGCTTCTTGCGTCTATTAACACAGACAGGAGGACTCGGCCCCGCCCCGTCATTGGATTTGATTGACAGCAGCGGGAGCCAATGGCTGCACTGCTATCAATCTATCCAATCAGGACACGAGACACCAGCCAGAACTGGTGTGCTCGTTCAGGTTGTGGGAATTACAGGGTTCAGGTAAGTAAAAGGGGGCTCGGGGGGGCTGCTGCATGACAGGAGGTTTTTCACCTTAATGCATAAAATGTTAAGTGTGGCCTGGTGAGTGATCCCTACTGTAGGGGGGATGGGCTGTGTGTGACATGACACTGATCTCTGCTCCGATTACACGGAGTGGAGATCAGTGTCATTGTCACTAGGCAGAGCGGGGAGATGCTTGTTTTTATTAGCATCTCCCCGCGAAAATGTTATCATTTTGTTCCCACAAATAGAGCTTTCTTTTGGTGGTATTTGATCACCTCTGCGGTTTTTATTTTTTGCTAAACAAATAAAAAAAGACAAAAAATTTAGGAAAAAAATACGTTTTTTGTTTGTTTCGGTTATAAACTGTTGTAAATAATTTTTTTCTCCTTCACTGATGGGCATTGATAGGCAGCACTGATGGGCACAGATATGCACTGATTTTGGCACTAATATGTGGCACTGGTAGATGGCACTGGTAGGCATCCCTGGTGGCACTGGCAGTGGTAGGCATTGTGGGTGGGCATTGATTGGCAGCTGCCTGGGCACAGATTGGTATTCCCTGGTGGTCTAGGGGCGGCATACCTGGTGGTCCAGTGGGGTGGCCATCCTGGTGGTCCTGGGCGGCTTTCCTGGTGGTCCGGGGCGGGATCCGAGGGGGGGCTGCGCTGATAAACTATGAGCACAGACCCCCCTGTCAGGAGAGCAGCTGATCGTCTGTCAGACGCGAGTGAGGAAAAGCTGATCAACGTCTCTTCCTGTTTACATCGTGAACGGCCGTGATTGGACACGGCTGATCACATGGTAAAGAGTCTCCGTCGGAGACTCTTTACCTAGATCGGAGTTGCAGTGTGTCAGACTGACACACAGCAACACCGATCGCCGTGGGGCGCACAGCGGCTTGATATCCTGCTGACGTCATATGACCAGGGCCGTTTGAAGGAATTTGGGGGCCCCAAGCAGTTGAGAAGCGGGGGGGTGAGGTCATACTGAGGGGGGGCACCGATCACAGGAGGGGGGCGCCTATCGCGGGATCGCTCGACATTAGAGTGGATAAGCAGGGGTGGGGTTTTGACTTACCTCCTCCCGTGCTGCCTCCTCTTGCTCCTCTTCCTTCTGTGTGGGAAAATTCCTTCCTGCTGTGCGGTACTGCTGGGGCCCCAGGCCAGCTCGGGGCCCCAGGCAGTTGTTTGGTTTGCCTGTCCTGTTCCGACGGCCCTGCATATGACCAGGGCCGGATTAACATAGGGGCTATTGGAGCTGCAGCTCCAGGCCCCTTTCTCAAAATAGGCCCATTTGCCCAAAAAAAAAAAAAAACAAACAAACAAAAAAAAAAGATCGACTTTGAGGGTTGTAGCTTGGCGACCAGGGGTATGTAGCCGAAGACCTACCCCACCACTGGTTAAAATAATAGGATTTTTGTACCCACCGTAAAATCCTTTTACCTGTCATCCATGGACGGACACAGCTCCTTAATTCTTGACAGTTGGGTTATGTTCCTGTTCATAGGAGAGGACTAGGCAGAACATGTTAGTTATCTTAAAACATGTAACTTTAACAGAGTTGAACAGCCCCGCCCAGGGGGGCGGTCCCTCCATACATAACCCCCCTACCTGCAGTCAGCAGCCTCAGTTCGTAGTAAAGCAGTACAAACTAAAAAAGGAGGGGTAGGTGCTGTGTCCGTCCATGGACTACAGAGAAAAGGATTTTACGGTGAGTACAAAAATCCAATTTTCTCTTTTCGTCAATGGACGGACACAGCTCCTTAATTCTTGAAAGTTGGGACGTCCCAAAGCAGTGTCAAAAAAACGAGGGGTGGGCACAGCATCAAAAAATCATTTTCACCCCAAACAAGCAGAGCTCCTCAACGGAGGAGTTGCAACCTCAAAACAGCCGCCTGCAAAACTTTGCGGCCGAAGCTAACATTCGAAGATGCACTCACATCAATCTTTTAAAATTTGGAAAAAGCTTAAACAGATGATTGAAGTCGGAAAGCCCAAGAGGCACCAAAAGCCCTGGTCGAACGCGCCGTAACGGAAAAGAGAGGCGCCCGCCCCTAAGGGCATAGGCCTGGATGATGGTCCACCTGATCTACCGAGAAATGGTGGCCAACGAGACCGCCAGGCCTCTTTTGTGGACCGGACACCAACACAAACAGTGAGTCAGACCTCCGAAACTAAGCCGTAACAGACAAGGTACACCCGCAAGGCCCGTACCACGTCCAAAGTGTGAAGCGCAGACTCTCTGGGATGCGATGACCGAGGACACAAGGATGGAAGTACAATGTCCTCTTTCAGGTGAAAAGCCGAAATCACCTGTGGAAAAAACTAAGGTTGTGGGCGTAGTACCGCTAAATCCTTATGGAGGATCAACATGGGGACTTGCAAGGCAAGGCCACCAATTCAGAAAACCTTCTGACAGAAGTAATGGCCACTAGAAAGGCCACCTTCTGAGATCACGTCAGGAGAGGAATCTCACTGGTGTTCTCAAAAGTAGGTTCCTGAAGAACCGAGAGCTCCAAGTTCAAATCTCGAGGAGGGAGAAGTGGACTAATTGGGGGAAGCCCCCATTAAAACTCCTGTACAAAAGGTACCCACCAGGGAATGGGACGCCAACAGCCATAGAAAGAAAACAGCCAAGGCTGAGACTGACCCTTGGGGGTGCTTAAAACAAGTTTTTTTTATTTTTTTTAAACCACTCCATGCTGTAAAAACAGCAGGACCCTGGGAACCGAACATGTCAGTGGACCGACTTCATCTCCGCACACCTGGAGACGTAGGCCTTCCAGGTGCAATGGTAGATCTTGCAGGAGGAAGAATTCAGTGCCCTCAGCATGGTCGAGATGACCGAATCCGAAAGACCTTGGTACCTTAGTACCTGGCTGACGATAACCATGCCATACAGCCAGCGGCTGTAAGGCAGGATGAAGTTTGGGACCTTGAGACAGAAGGTCCTCCCGCATTGGCATCCGCCAGCACGTCTGCCACCAGGTGTACGAAGTCGGGGTACCAAGGACGCTGAAGCCAATCCAGAGTGATTAGGATCACCGGGAATCCCCTTGTTCAGCACATTGAGGAGCAGCCGAAGTAGCCACATCAGTGGAGAATAGGCATAAACTAGCCACCACGTGTGTGACGCGTATGCCCAGGGATCACTGGACCGGACCACGAATCTCAGCATCATGCAAACAAGTCGTGAAGCCAGGAGGTCCACGTCTGACGTCCACCTCCGGCAAAGTGAGTAGAAACCCCTCCGGGTGCAAGAGCATTCCCCTTGTTCAACAACTGGCGACTCAAATAGTCCGCCAGTAGGGATGAGCTTCGTGTTCGAGTCGAACATACGTTCGACTCGAACATTGGCTGTTCGATCGTTCGACGAAGATCGAACGATTTGGGCCGTTCGCGCCAAATTCGAGTGACGCGAACGGCCCACAATGCACTACGCCATCGCAGTGTCATCCAGGCGCTGTGATTGGCCAAGCATGCACTGTGACCCCGCATGCTTGGCCAATCACAGCGCCGGCAGCGAGGAGAGCAATGATTGGCCACAGGTAGGATGCCTGTGGCCAATTATTGCTGAGGGTGTTTAGTACACGCCCCACACTATAAAAGGCCGCCAGCACGGCGGCCTAGTGTAGTGTGTTCCGGAGCAGGGATAGAGTAGCATAGGCAGGGACAGTGACTGTTATTTCTTTCTTGCTTAACCTGGATTCCTTTAGTTTAGGGAAAGAGAAGGATAGGTAGGGAGAGTGTCAGTGTGTTTTGTGCTTCTGCTATAGTGTGCTTAAAAAAAAACATTTATTCTAGGGACAGAAAACTCTAGGTAGGGACAGTGTCAGTTTCTTTCACTCTGCAAGTCCTTGTTTCCAGGGACCTGGAAGGACAGTGAGTGAATTGTCCTTTTGCTATATTGTGATTAAAAAAAACATTTATTCTAGGGACAGAAAACTCTAGGTAGGGACAGTGTCAGTTTCTTTCACTCTGCAAGTCCTTGTTTCCAGGGACCTGGAAGGACAGTGAGTGAATTGTCCTTTTGCTATATTGTGATTAAAAAAAACATTTATTCTAGGGACAGAAAACTCTAGGTAGGGACAGTGTCAGTTTCTTTCACTCTGCAAGTCCTTGTTTCCAGGGACCTGGAAGGACAGTGAGTGAATTGTCCTTTTGCTATATTGTGATTAAAAAAAACATTTATTCTAGGGACAGAAAACTCTAGGTAGGGACAGTGTCAGTTTCTTTCACTCTGCAAGTCCTTGTTTCCAGGGACCTGGAAGGACAGTGAGTGAATTGTCCTTTTGCTATATTGTGATTAAAAAAAACATTTTTTTCTAGGGACAGAAAACTGTAGGTAGGGAGAGTATTTTTTTTCTTTCACTCTGCAAGTCCTTGTTTCCAGGGACCTGTAAGGACAGTGAGTTAATTGTCCTTGTGCTATATTGTGCTGAAAAAAACATTTATTCCAGGGACAGAAAACTCTAGGTAGGGACAGTGTCAGTTTCTTTCACTCTGCAAGTCCTTGTTTCCAGGGACCTGGAAGGACAGTGAGTGAATTGTCCTTTTGCTATATTGTGATTAAAAAAAACATTTTTTTCTAGGGACAGAAAACTGTAGGTAGGGAGAGTGTTTTTTTTCTTTCACTCTGCAAGTCCTTGTTTCCAGGGACCTGTAAGGACAGTGAGTTAATTTTCCTTGTGCTATATTGTGATTAAAAAAAACATTTATTCTAGGGACAGAAAACTCTAGGTAGGGACAGTGTCAGTTTCTTTCACTCTGCAAGTCCTTGTTTCCAGGGACCTGGAAGGACAGTGAGTGAATTGTCCTTTTGCTATATTGTGATTAAAAAAAACATTTATTCTAGGGACAGAAAACTCTAGGTAGGGACAGTGTCAGTTTCTTTCACTCTGCAAGTCCTTGTTTCCAGGGACCTGGAAGGACAGTGAGTGAATTGTCCTTTTGCTATATTGTGATTAAAAAAAACATTTTTTTCTAGGGACAGAAAACTGTAGGTAGGGAGAGTATTTTTTTTCTTTCACTCTGCAAGTCCTTGTTTCCAGGGACCTGTAAGGACAGTGAGTTAATTGTCCTTGTGCTATATTGTGCTGAAAAAAACATTTATTCCAGGGACAGAAAACTCTAGGTAGGGACAGTGTCAGTTTCTTTCACTCTGCAAGTCCTTGTTTCCAGGGACCTGGAAGGACAGTGAGTGAATTGTCCTTTTGCTATATTGTGATTAAAAAAAACATTTATTCTAGGGACAGAAAACTCTAGGTAGGGACAGTGTCAGTTTCTTTCACTCTGCAAGTCCTTGTTTCCAGGGACCTGGAAGGACAGTGAGTGAATTGTCCTTTTGCTATATTGTGATTAAAAAAAACATTTATTCTAGGGACAGAAAACTCTAGGTAGGGACAGTGTCAGTTTCTTTCACTCTGCAAGTCCTTGTTTCCAGGGACCTGGAAGGACAGTGAGTGAATTGTCCTTTTGCTATATTGTGATTAAAAAAAACATTTTTTTCTAGGGACAGAAAACTGTAGGTAGGGAGAGTATTTTTTTTCTTTCACTCTGCAAGTCCTTGTTTCCAGGGACCTGTAAGGACAGTGAGTTAATTGTCCTTGTGCTATATTGTGCTGAAAAAAACATTTATTCCAGGGACAGAAAACTCTAGGTAGGGACAGTGTCAGTTTCTTTCACTCTGCAAGTCCTTGTTTCCAGGGACCTGGAAGGACAGTGAGTGAATTGTCCTTTTGCTATATTGTGATTAAAAAAAACATTTTTTTCTAGGGACAGAAAACTGTAGGTAGGGAGAGTGTTTTTTTTCTTTCACTCTGCAAGTCCTTGTTTCCAGGGACCTGTAAGGACAGTGAGTTAATTTTCCTTGTGCTATATTGTGATTAAAAAAAACATTTATTCTAGGGACAGAAAACTCTAGGTAGGGACAGTGTCAGTTTCTTTCACTCTGCAAGTCCTTGTTTCCAGGGACCTGGAAGGACAGTGAGTGAATTGTCCTTTTGCTATATTGTGATTAAAAAAAACATTTATTCTAGGGACAGAAAACTCTAGGTAGGGACAGTGTCAGTTTCTTTCACTCTGCAAGTCCTTGTTTCCAGGGACCTGGAAGGACAGTGAGTGAATTGTCCTTTTGCTATATTGTGATTAAAAAAAACATTTTTTTCTAGGGACAGAAAACTGTAGGTAGGGAGAGTATTTTTTTTCTTTCACTCTGCAAGTCCTTGTTTCCAGGGACCTGTAAGGACAGTGAGTTAATTGTCCTTGTGCTATATTGTGCTGAAAAAAACATTTATTCCAGGGACAGAAAACTCTAGGTAGGGACAGTGTCAGTTTCTTTCACTCTGCAAGTCCTTGTTTCCAGGGACCTGGAAGGACAGTGAGTGAATTGTCCTTTTGCTATATTGTGATTAAAAAAAACATTTTTTTCTAGGGACAGAAAACTGTAGGTAGGGAGAGTATTTTTTTTCTTTCACTCTGCAAGTCCTTGTTTCCAGGGACCTGTAAGGACAGTGAGTTAATTGTCCTTGTGCTATATTGTGCTGAAAAAAACATTTATTCCAGGGACAGAAAACTCTAGGTAGGGACAGTGTCAGTTTCTTTCACTCTGCAAGTCCTTGTTTCCAGGGACCTGGAAGGACAGTGAGTGAATTGTCCTTTTGCTATATTGTGATTAAAAAAAACATTTTTTTCTAGGGACAGAAAACTGTAGGTAGGGAGAGTGTTTTTTTTCTTTCACTCTGCAAGTCCTTGTTTCCAGGGACCTGTAGGGACAGTGAGTTAATTTTCCTTGTGCTATATTGTGATTAAAAAAAACATTTATTCTAGGGACAGAAAACTCTAGGTAGGGACAGTGTCAGTTTCTTTCACTCTGCAAGTCCTTGTTTCCAGGGACCTGGAAGGACAGTGAGTGAATTGTCCTTTTGCTATATTGTGATTAAAAAAAACATTTTTTTCTAGGGACAGAAAACTGTAGGTAGGGAGAGTATTTTTTTTCTTTCACTCTGCAAGTCCTTGTTTCCAGGGACCTGTAAGGACAGTGAGTTAATTGTCCTTGTGCTATATTGTGCTGAAAAAAACATTTATTCCAGGGACAGAAAACTCTAGGTAGGGACAGTGTCAGTTTCTTTCACTCTGCAAGTCCTTGTTTCCAGGGACCTGGAAGGACAGTGAGTGAATTGTCCTTTTGCTATATTGTGATTAAAAAAAACATTTTTTTCTAGGGACAGAAAACTGTAGGTAGGGAGAGTGTTTTTTTTCTTTCACTCTGCAAGTCCTTGTTTCCAGGGACCTGTAAGGACAGTGAGTTAATTTTCCTTGTGCTATATTGTGATTAAAAAAAACATTTATTCTAGGGACAGAAAACTCTAGGTAGGGACAGTGTCAGTTTCTTTCACTCTGCAAGTCCTTGTTTCCAGGGACCTGGAAGGACAGTGAGTGAATTGTCCTTTTGCTATATTGTGATTAAAAAAAACATTTTTTTCTAGGGACAGAAAACTGTAGGTAGGGAGAGTGTTTTTTTTCTTTCACTCTGCAAGTCCTTGTTTCCAGGGACCTGTAAGGACAGTGAGTTAATTTTCCTTGTGCTATATTGTGATTAAAAAAAACATTTATTCTAGGGACAGAAAACTCTAGGTAGGGACAGTGTCAGTTTCTTTCACTCTGCAAGTCCTTGTTTCCAGGGACCTGGAAGGACAGTGAGTGAATTGTCCTTTTGCTATATTGTGATTAAAAAAAACATTTATTCTAGGGACAGAAAACTCTAGGTAGGGACAGTGTCAGTTTCTTTCACTCTGCAAGTCCTTGTTTCCAGGGACCTGGAAGGACAGTGAGTGAATTGTCCTTTTGCTATATTGTGATTAAAAAAAACATTTATTCTAGGGACAGAAAACTCTAGGTAGGGACAGTGTCAGTTTCTTTCACTCTGCAAGTCCTTGTTTCCAGGGACCTGGAAGGACAGTGAGTGAATTGTCCTTTTGCTATATTGTGATTAAAAAAAACATTTTTTTCTAGGGACAGAAAACTGTAGGTAGGGAGAGTATTTTTTTTCTTTCACTCTGCAAGTCCTTGTTTCCAGGGACCTGTAAGGACAGTGAGTTAATTGTCCTTGTGCTATATTGTGATTAAAAAAAACATTTATTCTAGGGACAGAAAACTCTAGGTAGGGACAGTGTCAGTTTCTTTCACTCTGCAAGTCCTTGTTTCCAGGGACCTGGAAGGACAGTGAGTGAATTGTCCTTTTGCTATATTGTGATTAAAAAAAACATTTATTCTAGGGACAGAAAACTCTAGGTAGGGACAGTGTCAGTTTCTTTCACTCTGCAAGTCCTTGTTTCCAGGGACCTGGAAGGACAGTGAGTGAATTGTCCTTTTGCTATATTGTGATTAAAAAAAACATTTTTTTCTAGGGACAGAAAACTGTAGGTAGGGAGAGTATTTTTTTTCTTTCACTCTGCAAGTCCTTGTTTCCAGGGACCTGTAAGGACAGTGAGTTAATTGTCCTTGTGCTATATTGTGCTGAAAAAAACATTTATTCCAGGGACAGAAAACTCTAGGTAGGGACAGTGTCAGTTTCTTTCACTCTGCAAGTCCTTGTTTCCAGGGACCTGGAAGGACAGTGAGTGAATTGTCCTTTTGCTATATTGTGATTAAAAAAAACATTTTTTTCTAGGGACAGAAAACTGTAGGTAGGGAGAGTATTTTTTTTCTTTCACTCTGCAAGTCCTTGTTTCCAGGGACCTGTAAGGACAGTGAGTTAATTGTCCTTGTGCTATATTGTGCTGAAAAAAACATTTATTCCAGGGACAGAAAACTCTAGGTAGGGACAGTGTCAGTTTCTTTCACTCTGCAAGTCCTTGTTTCCAGGGACCTGGAAGGACAGTGAGTGAATTGTCCTTTTGCTATATTGTGATTAAAAAAAACATTTTTTTCTAGGGACAGAAAACTGTAGGTAGGGAGAGTGTTTTTTTTCTTTCACTCTGCAAGTCCTTGTTTCCAGGGACCTGTAAGGACAGTGAGTTAATTTTCCTTGTGCTATATTGTGATTAAAAAAAACATTTATTCTAGGGACAGAAAACTCTAGGTAGGGACAGTGTCAGTTTCTTTCACTCTGCAAGTCCTTGTTTCCAGGGACCTGGAAGGACAGTGAGTGAATTGTCCTTTTGCTATATTGTGATTAAAAAAAACATTTTTTTCTAGGGACAGAAAACTGTAGGTAGGGAGAGTATTTTTTTTCTTTCACTCTGCAAGTCCTTGTTTCCAGGGACCTGTAAGGACAGTGAGTTAATTGTCCTTGTGCTATATTGTGCTGAAAAAAACATTTATTCCAGGGACAGAAAACTCTAGGTAGGGACAGTGTCAGTTTCTTTCACTCTGCAAGTCCTTGTTTCCAGGGACCTGGAAGGACAGTGAGTGAATTGTCCTTTTGCTATATTGTGATTAAAAAAAACATTTTTTTCTAGGGACAGAAAACTGTAGGTAGGGAGAGTGTTTTTTTTCTTTCACTCTGCAAGTCCTTGTTTCCAGGGACCTGTAAGGACAGTGAGTTAATTTTCCTTGTGCTATATTGTGATTAAAAAAAACATTTTTTCTAGGGACAGAAAACTGTAGGTAGGGAGAGTGTTTTTTTTCTTTCACTCTGCAAGTCCTTGTTTCCAGGGACAGAGAAGGACACCTGAAGGTAGCCCTTATTGCTTTTTTCCCATCTCCCTGCAGGCCATCTATTAGAATGTCTGGAAGGCAAACAAGGAGAGGCAGACAGTCAGGAGGCAATAAAAGAGGGCAAGCAGGCTCTGTGTCTGGGGGCAACAGTGCTGGTCGTGGACGCGGTGCATTGTCATCAGCACATGGCCATGGGACACGCTTGTCCTTCTTTTCGGCAGCTGGACATGTTGAGCCACATCATGCCGAAGACTTGGTAGAGTGGATGACCAAGCCCTCCTCCTCCTCCTCATCCTCTCTCACCCAGGCTCAGGGTACTGGAAAAGCAGCTGCCAAAGCGTCGTCTTCCCTGGTATCAATGTCAGACAAATCATCAGTCACTCCTTCCCTAGACCCACCATGTCCTCCTCCTGAGGAGTCCCCCGAACTGTTTCAGCACAGTGTTGGGTACATGCTCCAGGAGGATGCCCAGCGTTTCGAAGGGTCTGATGATGAAACCCAGCTAGAGGAAGGCAGTAGCGTGAGAGCAGACAGAGGGGATGCTCAAGAAGGACACCAATCTGGCAGTCATGTTCCAGCAGCTGCAGCATACTGCCAGATTGGCTCCAGTGATGAGGAGGGAGGGGATGATGAGGTCAATGACTCCACGTGGGTGCCTAATAGGAGAGAGGAGGAGGAGGAGGATGAGGAGGAGGCACATCTCCAACGAGGCAGGATGCCCTTTGGTGGCCAGCGTAAGGGCAGTACACCGACGGAATCACACCGCAGAGCTCCGCCTGTGCAGGGCGCTGCCTCTGCCCGTCATTCAAAAAGTTCTTTGGTGTGGGCCTTTTTTGAGGCTAGTGCATCAGATCGCACAGCTGCTGTTTGCAACATATGTCTCAAGCGTATATCGCGTGGCCAAAACATCAGCCGCTTGGGTACCACATGCCTGACCAGACATATGTTGACCTGCCATGCAGCTCGTTGGCAAGCCTACCTCAAAGACCCACACCAAAGAACAAAGCGGACCTCTCCTTGCACCGCATCAGCTGGGATCTCCAACCCCACTATAACTTCAGTCCTCTCTGAAACATGCACTGAGAGGAATGAAGGTGTAGAATTAGGTGTGTCACAGCCAAGTACTTGCGCCCACTCTGCTAGCAGTACACCGACGTCCGATTCTAGCAGGCAAATTTCCCTGCCCCAGCTGCTGGACCGTCGAAAGAAGTTCACTCCCAGCCATCCACATGCCCAGCGGTTGAATGCTAGCTTGGCTAAATTGCTAGCGCTTCAACTGCTGCCTTTTCAGTTGGTAGACTCGGCCCCCTTCCGTGAGTTTGTGCAATGTGCGGTTCCTCAGTGGCAGGTTCCCAAACGCCACTTTTTCTCACGGAAGGCTATTCCGGCTCTCTACCGGCATGTGGAAGGCAATGTCTTGGCCTCGCTGGACAGGGCGGTCAGCGGTAAGGTGCATATTACCGCTGACTCATGGTCCAGCAGGCATGGACAGGGACGTTACCTTTCTTTCACGGCCCATTGGGTCACTCTTTTGGCAGCTGGGAAGGATTCAGGACAAGGTGCAGTAGTGTTGGAGGTTGTCCCACCGCCACGCCTCCAAAATGCTACTACTGGTTGTGACACACCTCTCTCCTCCACCCCCTCCTCTTCTTCTTCCTCCATGGCCTCTTCCTGTGGTTTGTCCTATGAACCAGCGGTGCTCCGTAGCCGTTCACGGGGCTACGCAAGTACGCAGGCAAAAAGATGCCATGCCGTGCTTGCGCTGGTGTGTTTGGGGGACAGAAGCCACACTGGGGCAGAGGTCCTGTCTGCTCTGCAGGGCCAGGCCGAGAGGTGGTTGACGCCACGCCAGCTTAAGCCAGGAATGGTGGTTTGCGACAATGGCACCAACCTCCTCTCCGCCCTCCGACAGGGACAACTGACCCATGTGCCCTGTGTGGCTCACGTCCTTAACCTGGTGGTGCAGCGGTTCTTGGGCAGGTACCCGGGCTTACAGGATGTCCTGAGGCAGGCCAGGAAAGTCTGTGTGCATTTCCGCAGATCTTATAATGCCAGTGCTCGCCTGGCTGAGCTGCAAAAGGAGTTGAACCTGCCCAAGAACCGCCTTATATGTGACATGCCCACCAGGTGGAACTCAACGTTGGCCATGCTGCAGCGGCTGCACACGCAGCAGAGGGCCATCAATGAGTACCTGTGCGACTACGGCACCAGGACAGGGTCAGGGGAGCTTGGTTTTTTTTCTCCACGCCAGTGGGGCATGATCAGGGATGCATGCACTGTCCTGGCACCATTTGAGGAGGCCACGAGGATGGTGAGCAGTGACAGTGCATGCATCAGTGACACTGTACCTCTTGTCCACCTGTTGGAGCACACGCTGCGTGGAATAATGGACAGGGCACTTGAGGCAGAACAGAGGCAGGAAGAGGAGGACTTCCTTGCCTCTCAAGGCCCCCTTTACCCAGACAGTGTTCCTTCTGTCCCACCCATCGCACAGGAAGAGGAGGAGGAGGAGGAGGAGGAGGAGGATTGTGTCAGCATGGAGGTGGAGGCTGGCACTCAGCATCATCAGCAGCAGTCTTTTAGGGATGATTTACAGTCCCAAGAAACCAGTGGACTTGTACGTGGCTGGGAGGAGGTGGCTGCGGATCATGTCGTCCTTAGTGACCCAGAGGACTCCGGAGCGAATGCCTCAGCAAACCTACGCTGCATGGCCTCCCTGATCCTGCAAAGTCTGCGGAAGGATCCTCGTATTCTTCGGATCAAGGAGAGGGACCATTACTGGCTGGCCACTCTCCTTGATCCACGGTACAAGGGTAAGGTTGCGGACCTTATGTTACCGTCGCAGAGGGAGCAGAGGATGAGACAACTCCGGGAGGCCTTGCAGAAAGGTCTGTGCAACGCGTTCCCAGAGACTGGGAGGTTGCAAACTCCTGGTCCTGGACAACGAGTTGCTGAGGCTTCGGCCAGTCAAAGAAGGAGCGGTGGGGAAGGTGGCCGTCTGACCGATGCGTTCAGACAATTCTTTAGTCCGCAGCCCCAAAGTATGATTGGTTCCAGCAACCATCGCCAGCGTCTGATAAACATGGTGCAGGAATATCTAGGGGCAAGGTCAGACTTGGACACCTTCCCCACCGAAAATCCTCTGGCTTACTGGGTCTTGAGGATGGATCACTGGCCAGAGCTTGCACAGTATGCAATTGAGCTACTGGCCTGTCCTGCATCCAGCGTTCTTTCGGAACGCACATTCAGTGCTGCTGGAGGATTTGTCACGGATCACAGGGTGCGCCTGTCCACCGACTCGGTTGATCGACTGACTTTCATCAAGATGAACCAGTCTTGGATCACCACCAGCTACCACACACCTGATGCTGATATAACAGACTAATTGATTTTAAAATGTCACATCCCTTCAAGACTGATGCTGATGCTGAGTGCCTGTGCTGTTATGTTGACTGGCTATCCTCCTCCTCCGAGTCCTCAATGATACGATTGATGATGATAGCTTGGAAGATCATTTTTGTTTATGGGTGCCGCCACCAGTGCCTAACGCCCAATTTTTCAGCCCCTGTTTAACAGGGGCGTGTAATTACAATTTTTGAAGCAATACTTTGCAACAGGGCTCATTGCTGTGCTCCAAGTACAGTATCTGTGAGGAGTTGCAGTGTTGTGCCACCAGTGCCTAAGGCCCAATTTTTCAGCCCCTGTTTAACAGGGGCGTGTCATTACAATTTTTGAAGCAATACTTTGCAACAGGGCTCATTGCTGTGCTCCAAGTACAGTATCTGTGAGGGGTTGCAGTGTTGTGCCACCAGTGCCTAAGGCCCAATTTTTCAGCCCCTGTTCAACAGGGGCATGTAATTACAATTCTTGATCTAATAATTCACAGCAGGGCCCATTGCTGCACCCACCAAGAGTAACTGTCAGGGCTTACAGTGTTGTGGCACCAGCACCACCATCAAAGGCCCAATTTTTACTACCACTGTTCAACAATTATATGTAATTAAAATTCCTGATATAATAGTTGACAGCAGGGCGTTCCAGCACCAACCAAGAGTAACTGTGAGTGCTTACAGTGTTGTGCCAACACCAACAACTAAGGGGCCTATTTCTGCAGAGTATATACGGCAGGTCCCTACTTTCAAACATCCAACTTACAAACGACTCCTACTTGCAAACGCAAGAAGACAACAGGAAGTGAGAGGAAATCTACCACTAGGAAGGAAAATTCTCTCCTGTAAGAATAAATATGGGAGAAAGGTGTCTCCTCTGTACTGATGCTTTATCAGCAATCCTTGTTTCAAGAAAAACACCACATTTCAAAAACAGTTGTCATTGGGACGGAAAGTGAGGTGAAATGTTCTGAACAGGGGCACAGACAGCAAAACAAATGTTACAGGGGTGATAACCCTTACCTATGTTTTCCAAAAAGTTTAAAAATAGATTTTTGGGCTGGAGCTACACTTCAACAATGTACCTGTTCAAAATTACAAACAGATTCTACATAAGAACAAACCTACAGTCCCTGTCTTGTATGCACCGCCTGTATACGGCTGTTCAGAGTATATAGGGCCTTTTTTATTTTATGTGCGGGGTTCCCCTTAATATCCATACAAGACCCAAAGGGGCTGGTAATGGGCTGGGGTAGGGGGGGGGGGGTCATGGGGTAGCTATGCCATTTTTCTTAAAGAATTTCATCCATATTACCGGGACCAGACATTACATTAAAGCCGCAAGCAGTTTTAAATGGCTTTTTTTTCCTTTAGAAGTGTCATTTTGTGCAGGGACAGTTCTAAACACGGGAAACACGTGGCACTTCACAGGCATACTTTAGACACCCCCCAGGTACGATATTTAAAGGAATATTTGACTTTTTTTTTTTCACTTTATGCATCATTAAAATGACTGCTCCCGAAAAACGACCGTTTTTAAAACTTCTTTTTGCATTGATACATGTCCCCTGGTGCAGAACCCGGGTTCCCAAACCCTTTTTAGGACAATAACATGCATAATAGTTGTTATAATTAGCACTTTAGAATTCGAACGTTCGCATCCATTGTATTTAATAGGGTTCTAATGTTCGTTCGAACTTCCGGTCCGTTCGCGGGTTCTGGTGCGAACCGAACCCGGGGGTGTTCGGCTCATCACTATCCGCCAGTTAGAGTTCCACACCGAGAATGTAGACAGCCGACAGAGCCAGCACGCTTCTTCCCAAACACCGCAGGATAACCAGAAGGTTGAAATAAGCCACAGCCGTGGCATTGTCCGACTGGAACCTGATCGGGCGGCCTTGTAGTCCTCACAACTTCCTGATCGTCCGAAGTTCCAGGACATTGACCGGCAGACGTGCGTCGTCCAGAGTCCAGCGACCTGGACCGACTGGACACCCCAACCTCCCTTCAATAGAAAAGAAGGGAAAAACTTCCCGGACAGAAGTGCCGGAATGTCAGCCATCAAGTCAGAGAGGCCCTGACTAGGCGATTCATCTGAATCTGATGATCCAGAGACAATGGGGATGTGTTCCATAAGACCGAATCCCCCCTCCGAGTGTGGACAAACGGTGCTGCCTCGAAGAAGGCCATCATGAGACCCATTTCACTGCACCCTGGAGCATCCACAACTTTTCTGGAGGAAGAAAAATTCTCGCCTCTGATGAGCACAGAACCAGCCCCAGGATGGTGACTGTAACGGGAGTCACTTTGGGCATAGTGTGACTGAGGAAATATATCTTGGACTACCTAAAATGGGATAGTAATATTTATCCACAATATCTCCCAGGATATAAGTAAAATAACTATTTACTGATTGTTGATTCTGAACTCAACAGATTTATTGAAAGATGTTAATGTCATCACCTCCAACCACCTGGCTGCCTGTGTAATGTAAATTGAGTCCAGGCTAACTTCTAAAGATCTTTTCATTGTGGATTGCGATAATTAACTCTGTAATTGTGTGAAGGGGTATTTATGATAATGTGTATTGTAAGCTAGCAGACAGCCAGTCTGGGAAAGTAAAGGTCATGCATATTAGTCATTTAAGCTGTAAAGGGATTAGTTAATGAACTTACCTGTTGTCTGCTAAGGGATGTCAGAATAATGTGTATTGGGGGCTCATTATGTAACCATTGTGTGATGTTGTGGGTGGAGTTGGGTCATTGTTCATTTGGACTGCAGTATTCTTTTGGTGTATATAAGAGCCTGCTTTCTCAATAGAGATTGTCAGACCTGCTGGAAACCTCAAGACAGAGCGTTTGTCTCGTTATTGAGGGAGAATTATTTTTATGGATCTCGTTCGCCTCACTGGAGTGTCGGTAGCTGCTGTGTGTTCGGAAAGGGAATATCCTTAAACGGCGGTAACCCCTGCCGTTACAGTGACTGAATATAGACACATCTTCCTTTAATTCTAAACTGAAAACAGGTTATAAAAGAAGACCATGCAGAGACCAATGATGACAAAGCCATGTTGACTCAGCAAGGCTAGAATCGAAGCGAGCACCCTGGTGAAAACTCCCGGTGCCGCTAGGTCAAAAAGGAGAGTCATAAATTAATAGTGGTTCTCCCTGACCTCTAATCACAGGAACCTCTGGTGCCTTTCGCATCTGGGGACATGCCAGCTCGCGTCCCTGAAGTCCAGGGACATCCCTGGATGGAGCGAACCGACTCCATCCTGAACTTTTAAATCCCCACCCAGTCTTGAACTGCCCCATCAGGGCAGTCCGACGAGACTGAGGACAAAGAAACTATCCGGTGAATAAGAAAGAAAACATTGATCTTTCATGAAGCGACCACTTCACAAACTAGGTGGTCAGAAAAACCGGACGGCTACATAAAGGCATTCAGGGCCTTGAGGCCTAAGAGCCATGAACAGATCTGAATCTGTCCTGCAGCGGTATGGGTATGACAACCCCCAAGAAACACCACAATATATTGGAGAAGGAAGGTCCCAGCTTACGGGGCGCCTCTACTGTTAGCCAAAGAAAGGCAAATCTGTCAGAGCTTCCCTAGAATCTCGGTCAGCAGACCAGTATATCAGCCTTTTCAGGTGGCGCAAAACCACCCTGGACACAGAGGCCCTAGAGGCTAAAGCAGTCGCAGTGTACCTGCTGGACGACTTATAGAGGAAGCTGATGCTCTTCCACTGCCTGGTACAAAAGCTTTGCCCAGTCATTGAGTGTCAGAGACACCAGAGACGCAGCCACTAACGGGCGTAATGCTGACCTCAGCATGGCGAACACAGTCTGAGGCATCGCTTCTGATCACCTCCGAAAGGCAGGTGAACCCTCTGCCGAGAAAGTGGTATCCCTGATACCAGGGGTCAACTTCATAGGCAAAAACACATATCCTTATGAAAATGCTCTACAAGGAATAACGTGCGTTGCCGCGACAAACCCAGTCCCCATCTATGAAGAGTCGGCACGCTTCTTCAATATAGAGTGGGTCGAGTGCGACCCAAAAAAGGGACTGACACCTTCCAGCAGCTATTTCATTGATAAGTGCTGATTGCACAAACACATAGTTTATACTGTGTATTGCGCCAAAATGCGCAATTGGAGCGTGGGAGGAAACCCACTCAGCCACAGAGAGCATAGTACATAGACATATGCATAGTTGCCAACATTGAAAAAAAAAAAAAACGGGACACTCTTTTTGCACATAGGCGGAGCCTTGTTATAATTAGGGGGTGGGGCATTCATTTGTAGGCGTGTCCCACATTAATAAGAAAATGTGGCGCGGCAAAAAATGGGCGTGGTTTACGCGCGATAGTGGACGTGGCTTAAATAGGCGTTGTTCAGAAGGGTGTGGTTAGAGTCCGAGAGGAAGGAAGGAAGATCCTACACCACAATAGAAATATGTGCATTCCAGAAAGTTTAACAAAATCGGCAGATAAAGATACTCCAAAACACCTGTTGTTGGCGCTTCAATCATCCCGGCACCATGGTTGTTATGGTGTCAGGATGATTGAAGCGCATTATTTATATTATTACATTGTAATATAAAATGAAATAATTCAACTCACCATAATGCCGAATCAGTGGGACCCCTGAGCGTGTCAATTCCCACGTCGCCTGCCACCAGATGCCATTAGGTGCTCCCAGCGGAGTCCATCCTTACAATAGGTGCCCCCAGCAGAGCTCAGTCCTTACATTAGTGCCCCAGCAGAGCCCGGTCCTTACATTAGTGCCCCAGCAGAGCCCAGTCCTTACATTAGTGCCCCAGCAGAGCCCGGTCCTTACATCGGTGCCCACAGCAGAGCCCGGTCCTTACATTAGTGCCCCCAGCAGAGCCCGGTCCTTACATTAGTGGCCCAGCAAAGCCCGGTCCTTACATCAGTGTCCCCATCAGAGCCCAGTCCTTACATCAGTGCCCCGGCAGAGCCCGGTCCTTACATCGGTGCCCCCAGCAGAGCCCGGTCCTTACATTGGTGCCCCTAGCAGAGCCTGGTCCTTACATCGGTGCCCCCAGCAGAGCCCGGTCCTTACATTAGTGCCCCCATCAGAGCCCGGTCCTTACATCAGTGCCCCGGCAGAGCCCGGTCCTTACATCGGTGCCCCCAGCAGAGCCCGGTCCTTACATTGGTGCCCCTAGCAGAGCCTGGTCCTTACATCGGTGCCCCCAGCAGAGCCCGGTCCTTACATTAGTGCCCCCATCAGAGCCCGGTCCTTACATCAGTGCCCCAGCAGAGCCCGGTCCTTACATCGGTGCCCCAGCAGAGCCCGGTCCTTACATCGGTGCCCCCATCAGAGCCCGGTCCTTACATCAGTGTCCCCATCAGAGCCCGGTCCTTACATTAGTGCTCCCAGCAGAGCCCGGTCCTTACATCAGTGTCCCCATCAGAGCCCGGTCCTTACATCAGTGTCCCCATCAGAGCCCGGTCCTTACATCAGTGTCCCCAGCAGAGCCCGGTCCTTACATCAGTGCCCCCAGCAGAGCCCGGTCCTTAAATCAGTGTCCCCATCAGAGCCCGGTCCTTACATCAGTGTCCCCCTCAGAGCCCAGTCCTCACATCGGTGCCCCCAGCAGAGATCGGTCCTTACATTAGTGCCCCCATCAGAGCCCGGTCCTTACATCAGTGCCCCAGCAGAGCCCGGTCCTTACATCAGTGCCCCAGCAGAGCCCGGTCCTTACATCAGTGCCCCAGCAGAGCCCGGTCCTTACATCGGTGCCCCATCAGAGCCCGGTCCTTACATCGGTGCCCCATCAGAGCCCAGTCCTTACATTAGTGCCCCCATCAGAGCCCGGTCCTTACATCAGTGTCCCCATCAGAGCCCGGTCCTTACATTAGTGCTCCCAGCAGAGCCCGGTCCTTACATCAGTGTCCCCATCAGAGCCCGGTCCTTACATCAGTGCCCCAGCAGAGCCCGGTCCTTACATCAGTGCCCCAGCAGAGCCCGGTCCTTACATCAGTGCCCCAGCAGAGCCCGGTCCTTACATCGGTGCCCCATCAGAGCCCGGTCCTTACATCGGTGCCCCATCAGAGCCCAGTCCTTACATTAGTGCCCCCATCAGAGCCCGGTCCTTACATCAGTGTCCCCATCAGAGCCCGGTCCTTACATTAGTGCTCCCAGCAGAGCCCGGTCCTTACATCAGTGTCCCCATCAGAGCCCGGTCCTTACATCAGTGCCCCCAGCAGAGCCCGGTCCTTACATCAGTGTCCCCATCAGAGCCCGGTCCTTACATCAGTGTCCCCCTCAGAGCCCGATCCTCACATCGGTGCCCCCAGCAGAGCCGGTCCTTACACCAGTGTCCCCAGAGGCTGTGTCCTCCATCAGATCCCCCCCGCTGCCTCCCCCTCCCAGATCCACATGTTCAGTATAGGGGGGAGGGGCCGCCAAAAGAGAGAAGCCGATTGGCTTACCCTCTCCTCTGCACTGAACACATGACTAGTGTAGTCTAGATAACCCCACCTTTACCTATCACCTTTACCATCACCTTATCCCCATTAATCCTCTATTAATGAAGAGACACACAGGTTTTGGAGTATAAATGGCCATAACAGGCTATTTATTAAATAACTTCAATAATTAATTTATTAAATAATAATTTCCAATACTTTTAACTTAACATTTTAACCAAACAACTTCTTTTAACACCAGCCTGTTGGTCTTTGACGGCAACCCTGCTAAACTTTTTACCACCACCACACTGCGGTACCTTTTTACTGTACCAGGCCTCCAGCCGTATAACCAGCTCGGAGACAACCACTGTTTTCCACAGTGCAACCATAACCGTATTCCAGCAGACACCGTTCCACTGGAATAACCCCAGAGGAGCCCATACCACAGCTGAGCCCCCCACCACTTCCATCACATCTGTTATCTGCCACCATCAAAGACCAAGGACACCGCCACAGCCCGCAAGGATAACACCTTACCCTTAAGGGCCCCTCCACACCCGCAGGGCCCGCTGGATCCCGTCCTGGAGAACCAGCGCCCACAGATCTATACCCAACTCGGATAGGTGAACACCATCTCCTCGGAGGTACATACCCACATTAATCTCCAAATCTGTGTGTCTAATGACCAAACCCCCATTTCCCACCACAAATCTAACCACCACCTTATTTACTTTGACCCTGGCCTTGTTGAGCCTGTCTACCGACCTTGCCATGTGCCAGGTCGTCCGTGCAATGATGTCGGACCAAACCAGCAACATGGCTGGAAAAGCCAAGCGAAGTGTCAAGAAATCCGCCTTAACGGCCGCAATCAGTTCCCCAATCGGTCTAACACCTAAATCATTCCCTCCCACGTGAAGAACCAAAATGTCCGGAGGTCTATCGAGCCAAGCATAGTGCTGCACTTCAGGCAGCACCCTACCCCACCCCATCCCTGGTATGCCCATCCATCTAATCTGAGCCTCCCCCGAGGGATACCCAGCTGCCTACCATCCCGCCTCATATCCGCTCTCCTGGCCCCCCAATAAACATAGGAATGTCCTAAAATCCAGACAAGGCATGATTGACCTCCATCTGAAATGAAACAAACAACAATATTAACAAACCAATTTTCCACATAATATCAGGAAAAACCCCAGCAGCCACCTGCACCTTCCCCCCCCCCACACCTTGCATACCCCTACACTCTTAGTTTCCTAAAAGGTGTGGACGGATATAAGAACGGAATCTCCTCGATTCCCAACGCCCAATCCTTCGAACCGCCGCCTCATCCAACCCACACCGAGCCGCCTCAGTATGAAGAGAAGAAGTTGTCTGGACTGCCGCACTCTGGTTAAACGCTTTATTAATGCAGAAAATTAAAATTCCAAAAAATCAAAAAAGAAATAAATGAACAAAATCCATCCAAAAGCAATCAAAGGTGAAGGGACATGCAGGGTAATGGCTAACGCGTTTCACATCAGGGTATGATGCTTACTCATAGCTAAAGTGTAAGTGACCAGAACTGTGTATATAAAGGTGATCTAAGAAACCTCTCAACCAATGAGAGCTGTTGAACACAGTGGTAGAATATTAAGCACTAATTTGGATCTATTACACTCCGTGTTTGTGAAGCACCTGTTAAATGCCAAAACCATTAATAAGGATTGAGTATACAAAAATAGTGTAGCGCTGGAAAGAACTGTATATATCTATACAGTTAAAATTAAATACGTGAAAAAAGTATCAAAAACACTAATAAAACAATGCAAATAAACCAATCAAGTTCATAAGTGCCCATGAAGAAAGAAGATTATCAAATAAATGTGTAGAGGATTTCCTCTATATTGATGATAAGAGTTCCACAGAGAAGATATCGATGAAACTTGTAAGTGCTATTCCAACAATAAGTGAAGATCCCGCCACCAAAGTGAGAAATGAAGGCTTACCAAACAGCCTGCGACCGCCCTTCTCAGGGGGGTCAAAACAAGCTTAGTAGAGCGATGTTCACTCCATGGAAGGCAGAGAAATTCCAGTGAAGACACTTCATCCACAATAGGCGAGTCTCCAGAGACGTGTCTGCACAGCTGATCCAAATCGGAGATGAAAAACACTCTTGATTGATCAGAGTGAATAATCCTCAGCAGTTAAAACGATGTCCAAAGAGAAGAAAGAAAAACTTTCCATAGTGTAGCATTCATCAGGGAAGTTTTATTAGAAATGAACAGGAGAGAAAACAGCTCTCACATAGGTATAAAAATAATGATAAAACGAGAAAATCCTTGCAAGGAAATAAAAAAGCTCCGAGTTTCTGTCAAAGGCTGATTCGCGCGTGCGCAATACATGTGCGTGTCACGCACATGTATTTGGTAAGCCTTCATTTCTCACTTTGGTGGCGGGATCTTCACTTATTGTTGGAATAGCACTTACCAGTTTCATCGGATATCTTCTCTGTGGAACTCTTATCATCAATATAGAGGAAATCCTCTACACATTTATTTGATAATCTTCTTTCTTCACGGGCACTTATGAACTTGATTGGTTTATTTGCATTGTTTTATTAGTGTTTTTGATACTTTTTTCACGTATTTAATTTTAACTGTATAGATATATACAGTTCTTTCCAGCGCTACACTATTTTTGTATACTCATTTTGTTTGTACCTTATATCAAAGGTTTTTTTGGTGTTTAGCAGCAGGTTTCCTTAAGGGACATATTCATTTATATAATTTTTTAAATCACTTTGCACCTAGTGCGAATTTTTACTTTTTATAACCATTAATAATGATTGGCACGTAAGATCTTACATATATATGTAGAGTGCATAAAGGTGTATAAAAACTAAGTGGAAAGGAGTAAAAACTCCATATCGAAAGGGATATTAAATATATGTGTGACTGCTTAACACAGAACAAGTGCTTTAAACAATTGTTTTATCTATAGCGTGAACAGACTACATGACACGTGTATAGTGCATCCGGAAAAAGGATGCTATAGTGAAGTAAAGAACAAAAACAAAACAAAACAAAACACAACAAAAACCCCAAAGTGCATGAATAGTGTAAGTTGGAGAAAAAGTAGAAGCTGGTCGGAACCGAAAAAAGGGGGTGAATTGTACATAAATCTTGATATTGGCATTGAATTCATGAAAATGAATAGAATAGATATAAATATAAATATAAATATCTAAAATCATAAATAATGAAGAAGATGAAAACAATAATAATAATACTGATTCTTTTTGTGTACAGAAACCTATATGTTCCGAATGCTAGAATTAATACAACTAAATACTAAACATAAAACCACAATAAGTTAATGTAATTGAGATGTATGTTAAAAATATGTGTTATTGTTATTTAACTATAGATAAAACGTATTCATCCTGTGTGACTATTCTGTATGTCTCAGTAGCCGCCCCGATGCGGAAGGAGTGCGAGGCAAAACTTTTGTCATTGAACCCCGCTGCGCGCAAACATTTGCTGAACATCGCTGTGAATTGGAACCTTGAAACAAAAAACCCATCCTTATGTACCAGTAACGGCCCCCCCACCGACGGGCGTACCTCCAAGAACTCCTTCACCACTCCCACCGGGCAAACCCCCGAACCCGGTAAAGAATATAGCACCACACTCACCCCTTTCCCTAGCTGGTCTGTTTTTGACCGGCACAACCTAAACACTACCTTCTCCCCGTCAATCTTAACATCCCCCAGCATCATACCCCCCGCCCTTGCCTTAGCTGGGCTCACCAGTTCACCTACCCGAAAAGCCCCAAAAAACGCCATTACAAAAGCCGTGCGAAACAGAACCCCCTCATACCCCGAAGAACACACTGAATCCAGAGTCCCACAAATATCCTGTAAGACCAAGAAGGAAACCGGCCTCCGGGTATCCTTGCTGGAGTGGCACTTGCGGTAACCCTTCACCGCCTGCTTTACCCAAAAACCCTTTGTGTGATCCGTCCCGCCCTGTAATTTGAACAAAAATGCTAAACCCGCCAACTTTTTATCGATGGCCGAAACCGACCCCCCTTTTTCCATATGCCTGGCAACAAAATGCAGCACCAACCAACCCATCTCATCCTCCCCCAGCTCAGCATCAGCTAGCCGTGTGAACTCTGACCATTCCTCCAAGACTTTGGCGTACGCCGCCCATGTCGGGCCACTCACTGACTTCCTGATCCACCCCGCTGCGACTCCAAAGCAATGTCCCACATCCACCCCGGGCAAGGAACCCCGAGTCTGTCTGCCTGCGGAGCCAACTCTCTGAACTTGTCCCACTGAAACCGAGACAAAGCGTCAGCAAGCCTGTTGTCAACCCCTGGAATGTGCACCGCATACAAAAAGATGTTTAACTGCAGACAGCGTAAAACCAGGTGGCGCAGCAACCGAACCACCGGCATGGAAGATGCGGAAATGCGGTTGATGACTTGGACCACCCCCATGTTGTCACAATTCAGCCGGATCTTCAAATTCCTACAGGAGTCCCCCCACCGCTCCATCGCCAGTACCACCGGAAACAGTTCCAGCAATACCAGGTTTTTGCCAAAACCAGCCTCAATCCAGGAGCTGGGCCATGCTCCGGCGCACCAACTACCTTGGAAGAAAGCCCCAAAACCTGTGGACCCTGCCGCGTCCATGACCAAGTCCAAGTCAAAGTTACTCACCGGGCCCTCCATCCAAAGTGAACGTCCATTATATTCCTCCAGAAACGTGTGCCACACCTGCAAGTCCTCTTTCAGTGCATTAGATAGTCTAATGAAATGGGTCGGGACACTCACCCCGGATGTAGCAGCCGACAGCCGTCGGCAGAAGACCCTGCCCATAGGAATGATTCTTCTGGCAAAGTTTAATTTACCCAAAAGGGACTGTAAGGCTCTAAGCTGGACCTTGCTGCGACCCAACATCCCCCTAATTTCCTCCCGCAGATTCACCACTTTGTCCCTGGGCAACCTGCATTCCATCGCCATGGAATCTATCACTATCCCCAAGAAACTCAGCTCTGTGGATGGGCCCTCGGTCTTGTCAGCCGCCAAAGGCACTCCGAACCATCCCGCAATGTGCTGCAACGTAGCCAGCAGAATCGCACACACATTAGAGGAAGGAGGGCCCACGCACAGAAAATCATCCAAATAATGGATGACCGAATCCAAACCTGACACGTCCCGCACCACCCATTCCAGAAAGGAACTAAATGCCTCAAACAGGGCGCACGAAATCGAGCAACCCATGAGCAAGCACTTATCCACATAAAATTCTTCCTGCCAACAGCATCCCAGCAGCCTAAAGCTGTCTGGGTGTACTGGCAACAGGCGGAAAGCAGATTCAATGTCATATTTTTCCATTAGCGCCCCCCGACCACAACGCCTGACCCAACGCACCGCGGCGTCAAATGATGCGTAGGACACTGTACATGCTTCGGGGTCTATGGCATCATTCACCGACCCCCTTTCGGAAAAGAAAGGTGATGAATGAGCGGAATTTTCCGGGTTCCTTCTTGGGCACTACCCCCAGAAGAGAGACCACCAACTCCTGTAGTGGCTTGTCTTTAAATGGACCCCCCATGCACCCCAGCTCAACTTCCTTGGCCAATTTTTCAGCAACCACCTCCGGGTGTTCCAAAGCTGACCGTAAATTCCCCGCCAGAGGAGGCACCTCCGTCAAAGAACACGGTATCACAAAACCCTCGGAAAACCAGGAGGCCAATAACCTGGCTGCCGCCCTGTCCGGATACTTATTAGGAAAGGCTGCATCCTTACCCCCATCACTGGCGTCCTCCCTCTTGTTTGAAGGCTCCCCGGTATGCTTCCCTTTTTTGAAACAACGGGACAAGGGGTGAGCCCCCCCCGCACCCGGAGCACTCGTGCTTGAAACGACAAGCTCCCCCAAACTTACACGTGCCCTCGTTAAACTGCCAGCACACCCCCCATTTCTTTCCGGCCAGCAGTCCTGAGGTGGATGACCCCCCGGCCCCCCCCCTGAAGAAACTGACTCGGTGCCCGTGGAGACGACATAAGCCGCATCCACAGACTGATGTCCTTGTGGTCCCACCTAAGAGCCGGACGGACCGCCCGCCGTTGACGGAACTGTTCGTCATACCGCAGCCACCCCGTACCCCCATACACTCTATGAGCCTCCCCGATAGCATCCATATAGCAGAAAAGCGCAGAACAATGTTCCGGGCTCTTCTCCCCAATGACACTGGCCATTATAGCAAATGCCTGCAGCCAGTTGCTAAATGTCCGGGGAATAAGTCTGTACCTCCTCTTCTCCTCATCCTCCTTTTTGGAATCGTCGGGTTTAACCCTATCCAAATTGGTGGCACCCGGGGGCAAAACAGCATGAGACACAGTGACCCCCAAACCCCCACCAATTTACACAATGCAGCAGACAAATCATTGGAAGAACCTAGAATAGACTTACCAGGCTGACTGGGCCCGTTCCCCACAGCCGTCGCGGGCACCTCCACCGACGGCGAGACCTTCCGGCGATCCCCCTCATCCGACTCAGACGCCTCACCCTCTGATCGATCTTCATCGGCCGGCGTCATCGGTGACAGCAGCCCTCCAGGCGAAGTCGGCCTGGCGGCTGCGGATCCCGGCCCGGTGCCGGATCGTGCTGTTCCTGAAGAGGAGGAGGGGACCGCACCATCTGCCTGCACTTGCTTTGTCGCGGTCGACCGGGCGACTTTGGTCATTGGTTTGACTAGTCCTGAGAGCTTTCTGTGTGACATGGAGTCAGTATCTGAGAGGCAACAGCCAGTGCCCCTGTACCTGTGGTTTCCCACCATTTCCTGAGGGATGCTCTGACTCTGACAGGACCACTGTTCTGAGGGTCAGAGGTTGTTTTTTGTGTGCAGCTTGGTGCTTGCTTCAGCAGCACTTATACTCAGATTAGATTCAGAGAGGATTAAGCACCCTCAGCGCCATAGTTTAAACATACAGAATTATGTTTATAGTGTCTGCGTGGGTTTCCTCTGGGTTCTCCTGTTTCCTCCTACGCTCCTATGACATGCGCGCCTTCGGTGCAATGCATATTATAAACATAAACAATATGTTTATATACGACACTAAATACATTCACAGTATGTGTCTGTATGGTTACTCTCTGTATCTGCGGGGGTTTCCTCTGGGTGCTCCAGTTTCCTCCCATGCTCCTATGACATGCGCGCCTTCGGCGCAATGCACATTATAAACATAAACAATATGTTTATATACAACACTAAATACATGCACAGCATACACTACTGGTGCGTTCCTGACAGGCCTACAACCGAGCGGTACGGAGTAGCTGTCGGCCCGGTCCACTGTGAGTGAGACAGCAAGCAGCCCGGTCATATGTGGACCCTGGAGCAGAAGCTCACCGGCCACCCCTGGAGTCGTGAGGTATGCCGTGACAGACCCGACGCCTATTTGCAAGGGACTGTAACATGCTTGATGGCCGGACTGGGGGGACTACAATGATCTATAATATCCTGCCTGTCATGCCCAGCCGGCAGTTGATAGAAGATCTTAAAAATAAAATAAGATAAAATAAAATAAAAATTTCTTCAGGACTCAGGTCCCAAAGGGAGCTACGTCCATCTCCTCTGCTAGGCAGGAAAAAAAACTGAGGCTGCTGACTGCAGGAAGGAGGGTTATGTACGGAGGGACCGCCCCCTGGGCGGGGCTGTTCAACTCTGTTAAACCACGGTTGGGCACCGATAGGCGGCACGGATGGGCACCGATAGGCGGCATGGATGGGCACTGATAGGTGGCACGGATGGGCATGGATGGGCACTGATAGGTGGCATGGATGAGCACTGATAGGTGGCACTGTACTGTAATGTGTTACTAATGGATGCCAATCAGTGCCAAACAATAATGCCTGCCAATCAGTGATGCCCATTGTGGGCACTGATTGGCATCCATTGTGGGCACTGATTGGCATGCATTAGGGGCACTGATTGGCATCCCTGGTGGTCTAGGGAGGCATACCTGGTGGTGGGCATCCCTGGTGGTCTGGTGGCATCCTCGGGGGGGCTGCGCTGATAATCGACAGACGCGAGTGAGGAAAAGCCGATCACCGGCTTTTCCTGTTTACATCGTGATCAGCCGTGATTGGACACAGCTGATCACGTAGTAAAGAGTCTCCGTCGGAGACTCTTTACCTAGATCGGTGTTGCGGGGTGTCAGACTGACACCCTGCAACAACGATCGCCGCGATGCGCGCCCCCGGGGGCGCGCAGCGGCTCAAAATCCTGAGGACGTCATATGACGTCCAGTTAGGATTTTGAAACCACTTTGCCGCCGTCAATTCGCTATAGGGCGGGCGGCAAGTGGTTAAGGAGCCGTGTCCATCTACGGACAAAAAGAGAAATGGGGCTGCTATAATTTATGGTTCCAGAGATACGGGGCTGCTTGTGCAGCCTGTCAGAAGCTACATACAGAGAGGCCAGTTTAACTACAAACTGAAACACTCTGCAGCAGACTGAGAGGATGAGCTCACAGTGCTTATAATAATTATTCGTATATTACTTATGGTAATTAACTCCTTGTCACCCAGGCCAATTCTGACACTTCTCTCCTACATGTAATAATCATCTTTTTTTTTTTGCTAGAAAATTACCCTCAAACAGTATATATTGTTTTAGCAGACACCCTGTGGAATAAAATGGTGGTCCTTGTAACTTTTTATGTTACACAGTATTTTCTCAGCAATTTTTCAAACTTTTTTTTTTGGAAAGAAACTGTTTCATTCATAAAAAAAAACCACTAAGGCCCCTTTCACACTGGGGCGCTCATAGCATCGGCGGTAAAACGCCACTATTTTTACCGCCAACGCTATGGGCGGATTTGTGGCTCATTTCGGCCGCTAGCGGTGCGGTTTTAACCCCTGCTAGCGCCCAAGAAAGGGTTAAAACCGCCCTCAATGCACTGCAGAAGCAGCCCATTGCGGGCGGTATTGCCGCGCTTTCCCATTGATTTCAATGGGCAGCAGCGGTAAAGGAGCAGTATACACACCTCTCCTTCACCGCCCCAAAGATGCGGCTAGCAGGACTTTTTTTCTCGTCCTGCCAGCGCATCGCCTCAGTGTGAAAGCACTCGGGCGTTCACGTTGAGACTGCAGGGCAGGAGTTTTTCAGGCGGTATTTAGGCGCTATTTTTAGCGCTAAAACGCCTGAAAAACTCCTCAGTGTGAAAGGGGCCTTAAGTTAGCACCTTTTTTTTGGTATACTAAGCGATGCTTTAATTTTTTTTTACAGGTTACATGTTTAGAGTTACAGAGGAGGTCTAGTGCTAGAATTATTGCTCTCCCGCTAACAATCGTGGCGTATGTAACCTGTGTGTATCTGGCTCTGATACTAGCCAGTGCCTACCCAGCCACTGAATAGTATCTCTCCCCAGCCTGTCCCCATACACCCTCTCACCTGCTGACCTGTGGATGGGGGAATCACTCCTGCAGTGTTATTGTGTTCTGCCTGTGAATTCAATGATTAGTGTTTCTAACTATAGCTGGCAGCACTGATTGTTTTGTGAAAAACCTGACAGGCTGGTTGTATTCGTCGGTTATTAGGTTGACTTGTGTAAAACCAGCCAGCCCATACATAGATCGACCATGGCTGGTCTCTGCTTAATTGGCGTAATTTCAATCCATGTATGGCCCGCTTAACCGCTACGCAGTCCCTAAACATCCTTCCACAAACCTTTACATTTTTCCTTCCCAGATTCCTTCATCCTCCTCACCTGTACATAGTGCCCACTGTGATACTCTCCACACTTCTCTCCTATACATAGTGCCCACCGCCATACCCTCCACACTCCTCTCCTGTACATACTGCTCACTGTCATATCTTCCACGCTCCTCTCCTATACATAGTGCCCACTGTCATACCCTCCACACTTCTCTCCTATACATAGTGCCCACCGTCATACCCTTGTTGTGGAAAATTTTATTAATGTATGTTGTCAGATGTCCCCCAGTGTCGGTTTTGCTGCAATGCGCTTATCTGAGCGTATTCGCACATCAGACTTTGGTGGAAGACCGGTGGCGGGAAAAACCTTCCTGTGGACACAGCGATGTTTGCTCCTTTTAGGGATATTTGTTTTATGCCTCGCCAAGGGACTGGCCACTTCTTGACGTTGGCATTAAATGACTCCGAGCGGACAGATCTGCGTCCACAGGAACTATAGCATAACTATACGACATATAAAGAGAGAAAATACTGCGCTAATCTAAAATAGTGAATAAAAATAAAGCTGCTACATAAAATGTGACTAAAATGAATAAACATGGAATGAAGATGTAGCGCTAAGTGAAGAAATGAAGCCCAATAATTTGGGCCTCCAATCAAACCAAAGTGATAAATAATATCAATATAATGAGTCCATACAGTGTCCATAGAAAATTTTCGTGTTGTGAAGAAAGAACATGTAGCACTGAAGGGTCATCACATAACTCTTGTAGAAAAAGAGAGGTAGAATACTCTTACCGGAACATTAGACCTGTGGTTTAGGCAGCTCAAATAGGTATTCGAAATCCCAGTGGCACTCCTCATCAGTTAGTCTGGAAACTGGATCAGATGGGTCCCCAATGTAGACTGTCCGGTAGGCTCCCCAACTTGACAGCAGACTCTGGGTTTCACACCGATCCAGGTGGTCCTCCGATGGAACTGGAACCGCCACTCAGCAAGGAGACTCTTTACCACGGTGAATATTAGTAACCAGTGGCCAAAGGAAGCTATTACTTGACCAACCACCCATGTGAGGAGAAAAGAAGGGAAGGAATGCTCCAATGGTGCAGGTCAATGAGGGTTTATTCAACCAACATAAAAGTGATCACAAACAATAAAACGTTTAAAAAGGGGCAGTGAATGAGGTAGTGTACCAAGCCCTCATTCACTGCCCCTTTTTAAACGTTTTATTGTTTGTGATCACTTTTATGTTGGTTGAATAAACCCTCACTGACCTGCACCATTGGAGCATTCCTTCCCTTCTTTTCTCCTCACATGGGTGGTTGGTAAAGTAATAGCTTCCTTTGGCCACTGGTTACTAATATTCACTGTGGTAAAGAGTCTCCTTGCTGAGTGGCGGTTCCAGTTCCATCGGAGGACCACCATCAGGCCAATGACGTAGGCGGGGTCGGACATACCGAGGGGGCGGACCTGATGGGGAACTTCATTCGCTATGTAATACATGTATAGACCCGCCCCTTCTCATGTTCCGCATCTGGTCCGCTGAGCGGAACTGATGGGGAACTTTAGAAGGGGCGGGTCTATACATTTAAAACACAGCGGAGGAAGTTCCCCATCAGGTCCGCACAAGCACAACCAATGACGGACAGCGCTGGACATCGGGATCGCCGCGGGACACTGGATTTCATCGCTGGAATGTTTTTTTTTTTTTTTATTATTTTTTTTTTAATAAAGGACTTTTCCAAGGTGTGTGTGTTTTTATTTACATTTTTTGACACTTTCTTTGTGAAATGGTAGGGGTACAATGTACCCCTTACCAATTCACATAGGGGGGCCGGGATCTAGGGGTCCCCTTTGTTAAAGGGGTCTTCCAGATTCTGATAAGCCCCCCGCCCGCAGACCCCCACAACCACCGGGCAAGGGTTGTGGGGATGAGGCCCTTGTCCCCATCAACATGGGGACATCCTCCCCATGTTGAGGGCATGTGGCCTGGTATGGTTCAGGAGGGAGGGGGGGCGCTCTCTCGTCCCCCCCTCTTCCCCTGCGGCCGGCCAGGTTTTTGGGTGGACTCCACGCCATTTTTTTATTTTATTTGGGGTGGGGTTCCCCTTAAAATCCATGCCAGATCTCAAGGGCCTGGTATGGATATTTAGGGGGAACCCCACGCCATTTTTTTTTTAAATTTGCGGCAGGGTTCCCCTTAATATCCATTCCAGACCTAAAGGGCCTGGTAATTGAGTTTGGGGGAACCCCCGCGCTTTTTTTTTTTTATCAATGACTTTTCTATGTATTGATAAAAGCCGACAATTCATTAATAGCCGCGAGTGAGTTTTAAATGACTTTTTTTCCTTCAAAAATGACACTTTGTGCAGGGACAGTTCTAAGCACGGGAAACATGCGCTACTTTACATGCATATCATACACACCCCCCAGGTACGAAATTTAAAGGAATATTTCACTTTTATTTTTTCATTTTAAGCATTATTAAAATCACTGCTCCTAAAAAAACGTCAGTTTTTAAAACTTTTTTTTGCATTGATACATGTCCCCTGGGGCAGGACCCGGGTCCCCAAACACTTTTTAGGACAATAACTTGCATATAAGCCTTTATAATTAGCACTTTAGATTTCTCCCATAGACTTTTCGAATTTGCCGCGAACACCCCAAATTGTTCGTTGTTCGGCGAACGGGCGAACAGGCAATGTTCGAGTCGAACATGATTTCGACTCGAACTCGAAGCTCATCCCTAGTCATGACAAGGAATCTACCCAAGGGATCATACAAAACATCATGCAGTTTGAATGCTGCAGTGTCTCTGATAGCTATTAGTACCCCTTTGGTCTTGGAATCTGCATTCGCACAAAAAACATGAGGGAAATTTTTATGGGAACACTTTGGTGGGTTAGAAATCTTGAAATTAGTCTCTTGAGCACAAACTATGCCACTCCTGTGTGTAAGTGCTTCCTTCTACAGTGAGCTGCGCTTTGCCGGGGGGTTCAGTCCCTTAGTATTAATTAATTAATGAATGTTCAGAGCCATCAAGCTGGATAAGTCTGATAAGTAAACATCTTGGTTACATTTATCGTGGTGCAGTGGGGTGTCCGTCTCAGTCTCTGACACCCCTGCAGAAACCAGATACGGGAGTGATTCCAAATGTCAGAAAAAGATAAAATACTCACTAGTTGTAGATAGAAGAATAACTGTATGGAAGGTACGTGCTGCAGAGAGGAATGCTCCATGTTATTCACTCTGTCAATCTTGTGACGAGATCTATTAATCTTAAAGATTTGGCGCAGAAAGGTAGAAACAAAAAATGAAGAAAAACATAACTGTAACTGGAAAAACAAAAACAAGATTACTCTCTGTAGGCAGGGTCCAGAGATTAAAACAGAAAGAACAGTCAGAGGCAGCATAGGCTGCTAGATCTGTTTGGGGGATAAGTTCGACCTTAGATTTCACAGGGACTTATCCATCTAACAGTAACATCTGAGGTAATTTAAGCATGGGATTTGGCATTCCTCCCCGTTACCTTCTTCCATTCATTTTCAATAGGGCGCGGGGTGCTAGCAGTAGGAACATTTTCTTCCTGCTCCAGGAGAATGCCCCAATCCCTCAGCAAGGCGATTCCCTTCTCCAAAGAAGTGATTGTATGCGTGTGGTTATCTCTTGTCACAGTGAGTTTGGTTGGATAGCCCCATCTATACAAGATCTTGTGGTTCCTGAGAACCTTTGTCACTGTGTTTAAGTTCCTCCTTTTTTGTAGAGTATACTGGGAAAGATCAGAGTAGAATTGCAGGTTTTGTTATTGTGAGGGGACCTGGTCTTGCTTCCTCATGGCTGACATAATTAGCTCCTTGACATGGAAGAAGTGGAGGCGCATTAGGACATCCCTCGGCACGTGTTCAGAGAGATGTGGGGGCTTAGGAAGGCAGTGGATCCTATCGATGGTAACATCCAGATCGGTCAGATCTGGCAAAAGCGTTTGAAACAGCGTTGCAGCGTATCTGATCAGATTGCTGAACCGATTCGGGGAAACCCCTTAACTTTAGGTTGTTCCTCCTGGACCTGTCCTCCATATCTGCGAGTTTAGCTTTGATCCAGTCCATATCCCCCTCTCTCGCTTCATCAGCATCTACCAAGTTGTTTATGGTCTCTGCATACTCCCCCATTTTCGTTTCAATATGGTCCACTCTGCCCTCCACTGCTTGGATTTCTCTGTTAAACGTATGCATATATGAAGCCATATCAGATTGAATCGTGATGCATAGGGATAGTAACATGTCCTTCAAAACAGTGTCAAGCACTGGTTGATTCATGGTAGGACATGTCTCTATAGGCTCTGGCAGCTCCCTGGTGTCCTCCCCTGAGTCTGAGGCCTGGCTGCATGCCGGGCTGGATCTATTGCCATCTTTCCTCGGCCTGGATTTGGCAGAGCTGTTGGTGGATGGAGAGGGAGGGCAGGGACACTGGCCAGAGGGAGAGGTGTTTTTTTGGCTGACTTTTACCTTTGCCGGAGCCTTTCCCATGAGCGGATGCAGGAGAAGGAGAGCAGGCCGCAGCGCCATCTTGCCTCATGTCTCCGCTGGGAACGACCGGATAGAAGTCCGTGAGCCGTTTAGGCTTCCTATCTCCTCTGCGCTTGCCTGGCATGGTCCAGGTGTCTCCTCGGTTCCGTCCCAGTATTTTGGGGTGAAAAGATCCCTCAGATGGGTTCGATTTGAGCCGCTATGTGTCCTGTGAATCCGGAGCTCCGGAGCTATGCGTCCATCCGACTCACGCGTCAGGCCACGCCCCATTGTAAAAATATTTTAAGTTTATTGAATGGGAAGAATGAA
The DNA here is from genome assembly GCA_029206835.1 of Rana muscosa. Lineage (NCBI taxonomy): Eukaryota > Metazoa > Chordata > Amphibia > Anura > Ranidae > Rana > Rana muscosa. The sequence continues at coordinate 4,885,257 of JARGYO010005562.1, forward strand.
TGGTGAGTGAATTTTAGTTTAAGAAGCATTATTGCAATAAGATGAAGTGTGTGCTTATTTAGCACAAGGCAAAAATGGCTGGGTGCTCTGCAAACAACCAATTTTGCCACGACACCCTCCACACTCCTCTCCTGTACATACTGCTTACTGTCATACCCTCTACACTCCTCTCCTATACATAGTGCCCACTGTCATACCCTCCACATTCCTCTCCTGTACATAGGGCCCACTGTCATACCCTACCCACTCCTCTTCTGTACATACTGCTCACTGTCTTACCCTCCACACTCATCTCATGTACATACTGCTCAGTATCATACCGTCCACACTCCTCTCCTGTACATATCGTCCACTGTCATACCCTCCACACTCCTCTCCTGTACATACTGCCCACATTCATAAACTCCTCTATTGTACATAGTGCTGGCTGTCATACCCTCCACACTCCTCTCCTGTGTATACTGTCACCACTATCATACCGTCCACACTCCTCTCCTGTACATACCGCCCACTGTCATACCCTCCACACTCCTCTCCTGTACATACTGCCCACTGGCATACCCTCCACACTCCTCTGCTGTGCATACTGCCCACTGTCATGTCCTTCGCACTCCTCTCCTGTACATAGTGCCTTCTGCCATACCCTCCACACTCCTCTATTGTACATAATGCCCACTGTTAGACCCTCCACAGTCCTCTTCCGCACCTGCACATACTTCCCACTTTTATACCGTCCATACTCCACCCCTATGCCTCTTACCCACAAAAACAGTTCTTCAAAATTATACTGAATATCCTCAATGTTTCCAGCTCTAGAATGGGCACACTTTTGTTAGCTTAATTAAAGAAAATCTCAGTCCTCATATTTGTTCTGCCCCATTATTAGTACTCATTTAATTTTGTGATTACTACTGTGATGTATAGAGGAACATAAGGAATCTCAGCTACTCTAAATATAGCACTTGTAAAAAAAAGTGTCCCTCAAAATATTTTTGAAATGTTGGCAACTATGCACTAAGGCACTGCCCAAGGGCCACCGGGTCAGTAGGGGGCCCCATGAGAGGCTCCTGGGCTCCTGTGATATTAAAGCGGTAGTAAACTTTGCCAACATTACTACTTTTTAGAGGCCCTGAGGTAGGTTATGCCACAATGTAACAAGTATGCACAGCATATTAGCACATTAGGGTACACTTAATTTGTCAGACTGAGCCCTCCAGTGCTGTGATCAATCCGGCGGGGCCTGGGCGCTTCCATCTTCACCGGTCTTCCTTCTGGGTTCTGTGCCTTCGGTCACTTGCCTTGGCCGGATAGTGTTGATGTCATTCCCATGCATGCTCATGAGCATCCTCTCTCATCCCCCCTTTCTCTCTCATCCTCCCTCCCTTACCCCTCACCCCTCTCTCTTCCCCTCTCTCTCATCCTCCCTCTCTGTCTTTAATTTAATTTGTTATAACAAAAAATTGCTTGCATTTTTATTTATTTATTTATAAAAGGCCCCATCAAAATCCTCAGCACCAGGCCAGGGATGTTCTTAATCTGGCGCTGCATATGACGTCCAGTCAGGATATCGCAACCACTTTGCCACCGTCATTGCAAGTGGTTAAAGTAAAATCCAGCACTGGCTTTTGGCAGCATTGCCTACATGGTGAGGATAGAGATGACATCAGTGGCAGTGGTGGGGATAGGGATGACATCAGTAGCAGTGGTGAGGATAGGGATGACATTAGTAGCAGTGGTGAGGACAGGGATGATGACAGTGGTGGTGGTGGGAATAGGGATGACATCAGTGACAGTGGTTAGAATAGGGATGACATCAGTGGTGGGGATAGGGATGACATCAGTGGCAGTGGTGAGGATAGGGATGACATCAGTGACAGTGGTGAGAATAGGGATGACATCAGTGGTGGGGATAGGGATGACATCAGTAGCAGTGGTGAGGATAGGGATGACATCAGTGGTGGTGGGGATAGGGATGACATCAGTGGGGGTGGGGATAGGGATGACATCAGTGGTGGTGGGGATTGGGATGACATCAGTGGTGGTGGGAATTGGGAACACATCAGTAGGAGCGGTAAATATAGGAATGACATCAGTAGCAGTGGTGAGGATAGGGATATGGTTGCCACCTGTCCAGGATTCACCCGGACAGTTCGGGTTTGGAATCAGGCGTCCGGGTTTCAGACTGCCTGAAACCCGGACACATTATTTAGACTGGACTATGGCTTCCCAGCAGGTTTCTGGCTGCAGTTAGTTGTCTAAGCTGAGAGTGTCTGTTACACTCGTTCACACTGCCCAAAGCCAGCACTAACAATCCTCCCCCCCAAAAAACACCCCTACCCCTCTGTGTCTGCCCACACTCCAATCCCCGCCGCTGTGCCTCAGAAAAGGAAAGTTGTGGCCAGAGATTTTAAGTCCAGCAGCCTCAGATACATCTGGATGAGAGGTGCTGACTGCCCAGGGGTGAGTGAGCTCACCATCCATCCCTGTTTGTGACTGAAGTCTCCCCCCTTCTCTCTCCTGACTCTGAGTAAGTACACTAAGGCAAATCAGGGTTCTCAGAGCACCCCTTACATCAGAGTTACCCTTTACACCAGAGGCCACAATCTTTCCCCTTACATCAGAGTCCCTCTTCGTACATCAGAGTTCTCAGTGTTCGTCCTTAAGTCAGGGTTCCCAGAGCATCCCTAATGTTAGAGGCCCCAGAGTCCCCCCTTACAGTGAAAGGAAACTCTGCAAGTTCAGATGTAAAAGGGGAACTCTGTGGACTCTGATGTAAAGGGGGACTCTTGCTATTACCTTCATATGATTAGAAATTTTATTTAATAGTGAAATATATGTATAGTTTATACTATAAAAAAAAGTTGCAGTACGCCGCTAAAATGTTCGGGTTTAAATTGAAGAAAAGGTGGCAACCCTAGATAGGGATGACATCAGTAACGGTGGTGGTGAGGATAGGGTTGACATCAGTGGCAGTGGTGAGGATAGGAATGACATCAGTCCACTGCCACTGATGTCATTCCTTCCGGCTATCGCCGCAGCGATGGCTGCGGCTGGAGAGGGAGACGAGGACACCTTCGGGGGCCCCAATCTAAGGTAAGTGATGCATAATGAGCTAGTATGCTAGTCATACTAGCTCATTATGCCTTTTGTCTTGCAGTTTAGTTTAAAAATATATATATATATTAACAGGGTTTACAACCACTTTAACCATCCGATGATCTGACAACGGGAGTGCCAACCTTGAATGTAGACAGTGGCGGCTGGTGCTCAAAATTTTTGGGGGGCGCAAACAAACTGAAAAAAAAAAAAAAAACATCAATTGCTGCCACTGTGCCCATTAAACGCCCAAATATAGGCAGTTTGTCCCCAAATGCAGCCAGTTTTTCCCCTAATACAGCCAGTTTTTCCCCTAATACAGCCAGTTTTTCCCCAAATGCAGCCAGTTTTTCCCCAAATGCAGCAAGTTTGTCCCCAATTACAGCCAGTTTGTCCCCAAATGCAGCCAGTTTGTCCCCAAATGCAGCCAGTTTGTCCCCAAATGCAACCAGTTTGTCCCCAGCCCACACTTGCCTTCCTCGGGTCAGCGCCATCCTCCTCCACGCTCCCTCATGTCTTCTTCCGTCCTCGATGTCGCTTCAGCCAATCAGGTTACCTGTAATCAGATCCGATGAACCTGATTGGCTGAGATGCGTGTCAGTCCAAACAAAGGTGCGCACCCCCCCGTGAGCCACTTAATTAGCTATTCGGAAGCCGATTAGAGCCCTCAGGCTGTATTCGGAAAGCATATCAGAGCCGCTGGCTCTGATAGACACTTCCACAGCCAACCAGCTGCCGTTATTCAGATGGCCGGCGCTCGCCAGGGGGCCGGCCATCTGAATAGTGGGTGGCGTGGCAGCGGCAACAATACATAGGTTCATGCAATGCAGATATTAAATGCTTTCTTGATCTCTGTAATTCGAGATCACTGCTGTTTGTTAAGAGGCCCCCCTTTTTCCTTAAGAAGCATGTTTGGAGCACTTTTGAGTGGGAAGTTTACATGCACAGAGCACTTTGTCACAATTGATTTAATATGGACTTTTAGCTTATATGCATTTTTTGGATTTGAACTTTTTTATCAGTATGTTTTTTGCACATATTAATTGGGTTGGATTATTTATTTCTTTGCACTTATTCGTAGTTTTATTTATTATCTGTACACTTTGTGTTCAGAGGAATATACTCATTTATGCATTGTTTAATCCTTTGCACATTTATGATTTAAAGGCACAGCACACTTTTTGTTTTAATATATTGAGTGGGTCCAGTATTCAGGGTATTCAAGTCTCAGCAGTTCCTTCATGTTTTTTTGGCTGAGCGCAAGGATTTATTAAATTTTTCTACCCTATTGTTTTCTACACAAACAGCCAGTTTATGAAGGTGAGATTTGAACACCTCTCCTCCATTATGGCTTCTCAAACCTGGAGGCAGAGATAGGCCTACACGGTTTGATTGTTGTAAAACCGAGCGTCTGATTTTTTTCAAAAGGATTTTGCCTAGCATACTAACTATCCACAAATTGTCGTTTGACAAACACGAACGTAGTGATGAACTATGAGAGTATGTAGCGGGTATGTACTCTCCCGGGTGTAAATTTGAATTTGGCAGAGACAATAGTGATGTGTAATTCCCTGCAGCCCAGTGGTTGGCGCTGTTGCCCTGGGCTGGGGTTGAATCATTGCTGTGTGCTGTGCCTCCTTTTTGTCTTCTCTCGGCGGCGGTATGGTGGGGCGGGGAACCCGCCGTGCTTGCTGGGAGAGGGTATAAAGGGGCCGGCCATCTTTGTCACGGGGTTGAAGTCCCAGGCACCTTCAGCTTGCGGATGGTGGTTCGTGACGGTCCTCTGGGTGGCCTAGGCCTACAGGACAGCCGGAGGTCGTGTTCCATCCCAGGCACCTTTAGCCTGGGGTGAGGTACTCGGATGGAGGTTCGGAGCTCAGTGCCCCACACTGAGTTCCGCGAGGGAAGGAGATCCTAGGGAACCCCGGGAGTGGGTACCCGAATCCGGAAGGCGCAATGGAACGGGGGGAGCTCCTCACTTGAAGACCCGGTGCAGCATTTTGCCGGTGACAGGTGAGCCTCTCGTCGGAGACCGCCTGGAAGGTAATTCCCCTCGTGCGGAGACCGTAACCCACTTTCAGGAAGGACAGTGGAGAACCAAATTTTGTCTGGGCCTATTCGCATCCACACCTCCTTTCCTGTTCTATATCCAAGGGAGTTCAACTGTTTGTGTTTATTCAAGAAGAATAAAGGAGTGTTGAACTTTAATGGTGTGGGGCTCATTTCCTAACAGACATTGTTCAAGGTGACTCTTGGAGGGAGGATCCAGGTGCACAGCATTGACCCGAAGGTAATACAAGAACGTTGCTTATACCGCACTGACACATGTGGTGGAAGCCAGGCGTGGTGTCCCCGCTCCCTCCCCTCTAAGATACCCCTAGACAAGAGACGAGATGAGAGAAAGAGAGGAGTGAGGGGGGTGCTACACGTGGGGGCTCGGGTCCGGGATAGTGTTTGTGCACCACAGTATTGAACGTGTCTGTTGGAAGAGTTAAGCGAATAGGCAGGCCTTCATTGGCCGAAGTGCATCCCTGCTTGAAGTCGTGGACATGACCCAAGGAAGGGAAAGGCCCGCGCAGAAGAGTGGAAAGAGGGGGAAGTTCAGCCGTGTGAAGTACTACACGTGGGGGCTTCTATTGCACTGCGCCACCAGGCACACCCCCATCGCTTAGTTCGTGGGCGTGACTCAGAAACAGAAAAGAAGAAAAGCCTGCGAACTGGAGCAAAGGGGAGGAGTCCAATACGTGTGAAGGACTACACGTGGGACATTGGCGCAAAAACTCTGCAGTGTGTGATGGATCAGCAACAGGTCGCCATGTTTGGACATACATCGTGGATTCCAGTTCACCCTTCTTCCACGACATTGACTGCTGCTGCTCCGGTAACAGATACGGGGATCCGGCTAAAGCCAAGGGGTCGATTCGCCCTGTACTCGTGCATGGACGTTGAGGCCCTGGGTGTGATTTGTCCCGGCTGCTCGGGACTGGTGTGCCAGCTGAAGCCATTCGGGCGATGTGAGGCCTGTGGGGAGTTCCTGTTCGAAGTGGATCCGGCGGTTGAGAGGCCGAGAACCATTTACCCCGGCCGTGCTGCGGACAACACCACTCAGAGAGGAGGAATCACTGCTGTGAGAGCCATCCCTAAGCACACTGCAACGACCGCGGAGGAGGTCGTAAAACCCCAACGGGAGAAATCCGAGGATTCTGACTCGGTCACCTCTGTCTCGCAGCGTACGCCACCGAAGAGAAAGACCGGCATGGTAGCCCCGACCAGCGGTTGTGGTGGACCGTCTCGCCCGCTTACGCCCGGCCTGGATGGATCCGTTGACAGGAGTTCCGGACGTCCCACTTCAGGTAAAGGCCGAGGTAAGCCAGGTGGAGAGATTTGGTGTGTGGGTGGAGGTGTCGGGAAGTCATGGCCTAGCGAATCCGCGGGAGGTGGTGGCTCCGTTTCTACAACCGGCTACATACCCGCGGAGGAGTGTGACACCTCTGACCTGGAGTCGCTCTCGGACATGGGAGACGACGTTGTCATAGACGATTTGTTTGCCGAGAAGGGCTGGGACAAAGTACCTCTCGCTTCATCTCGGAGGATCAGAGATCCACCCATGTCAACAGGGGAAAGTACATGCCCGGGTGGAGGCACCAGCGCCTGAAGAAAGGTCCGGTCCCCAGCCTGCTTCTACATCACCGGTGCCATCTGTACCGAAGGCCGGGGAAAAGAGACTACTGTTGCGGGCACCTATGCCCAGATCAGATGTGATCAAGGTCCCTCGCCACCCGGACTCGATAGTTTTGCCTGGTGAAGGGGACAAAGCTACCATGCCTCCTTTGGCGAGATTGCAACGGCTATTTGGTCAGAAGGTTGCTGCAGACTACGGATGGGAGTATCCATACTTATCGAAGGAACTGCTTTATGAGGTGGAAGTGTGCCAGGAGCGCTGGTACAATGACTTTGTGTGGACCCACCTTCAGGTTCCCCACGCCCGCAGGTACCTGGCATGCTCTCCAAAGGCCTCTCAACGTTTTAAAGACTGCAAGGCAGAGTGGATGTTGGGACGACACATCCATGCAGATAAAGTGTTGATCCGGCGCAAAGAAGGAGAAGATGTGAAGTATCATCTGGAAACCATGGATCAGCACTTGAAACCACTTGTTCTGCCGCATCCCCGCTTTTACCTGTAGGAGAAAAAAAGACTCCGTTCTTATCATGCTGCTGAACTTTCTGGGGCCCGTTGCTTTTGTGCCCATAGGAATGAAGAACTGTTCCTGTTTGTTTTTCACTTTCTACAAGAGATTATAGACTCTGGGGTAGATAGGGCCGAAAGAAAAGAAGAAAGTTCCACGAGTGCAGTTACCGCGGTGCTGTCACCAGGTGGCAGTGTTGCGCAACGTTAAGACACTTTTCATGCACTCACTCTTTGGAGAAAAGGGATTTCTTCTCGGAGAAGTTTATTTTCCATTACATGAATACAGGTGTCAGGGTTATGTGTGTTAATCCTTTCTTTTCCCTCTGCAGGAGAACATCCCATCAAGTTTACTGAGGATGGGGTGGGTCTTAGTCAGGATGGGTGGGAAAAGTCAAATGTGAATATGTGGTTCAAAGTTATGAATCAGTGCTGTTGTTTTCTCTCTTGTCTTCATTCCCTTTTCTTTACAGGGCTCAGACACAATGTTTTAGTTGGATAGTTTTTTTTCAAAAGTTTTATTTTTGTACAATTGTTAGTCGGTTTCTGGATTGGATTATGTCAGCCGTTGAGGGCATGATTTACTCCAGACACTGGGGACCAGTGTCAAACCACCAGGGGGAGAGTGTAGTGGGTATGTACTTTCCTGGGTGTAAATTTGAATTTGGCAGAGACATTAGTGATGTGTAATTCCCTGCAGCCCAGTGGGTGGCGCTGTTGCCCTGGGCTGGGGTTGAATCATTGCTGTGTGCTGTGCCTCCTTTTTATCCTCCCTCGGCAGCGGTATGGTGGGGCGGGGAACCCGCCGTGCTTGTAGGGAGAGGGTATAAAGGGGCCGGCCATCTTTGTCGCGGGGTCGAAGTCCCAGGCACCTTCAGCTTGCGGACGGTGGTTCGTGTCGGTTCTCTGGGTGGCCTAGGCCTAGAGGACAGCCGGACATCGTGTTCCATCCCAGGAACCTTTAGCCTGGGGTGAGGTACTCGGATGGAGGTCCGGAGCTCAGTGCCCCACACTGAGTTCCGCGAGGGAAGGAGATCCTAGGGAACCCCGGGAGTGGGTACCCGAATCCGGAAGGCGCACTGGACCGGGGGGAGCTCCTCACTTGAAGACCCGGTGCAGCATTTTGCCGGTGACAGGTGAGCCTCTCATCGGAGACCGCCTGGAAGGTAATTCCCCTCGTGCGGAGACCGTAACCCACTTTCAGGAAGGACAGTGGAGAACCAAATTGTGTCTGGGCCTATTCGCATCCACACCTCCTTTCCTGTTCTATATCCAAGGGAGTTCAACTGTTTGTGTTCATTCAAGAAGAATAAAGGAGTGTTGAACTTTAATGGTGTGGGGCTCATTTCCTAAAAGACATTGTTCAAGGTGACTCTTGGAGGGAGGATCCAGGTGCACAGTATTGACCCGAAGGTAATACAAGAACGTTGCTTATACCGCACTGACACATGTGGTGGAAGCCAGGCGTGGTGTCCCCGCTCCCTCCCCTCTAAGATACCCCTAGACAAGAGACGAGACGAGACGAGAGAAAGAGAGGAGTGAGGGGGGTGCTACAAGTATAAAGAGGAAGTTAATTTCTCAAGCGCCACCCTTTGGGCCCCTTCTGCTAATTTCGCGTTAGTAGAAGTTTGGTGAACGTTGATTTGCAATTTTCAGATCGTACAAAACAAATACCTTTTAAAATATGTTCAGCTTAACTACATCAGTATCACCAGTAAAGCAGCTTCATCATTATCCCATTAACTACTTCCCACCCGGCCACTGTATATATACGGCCGGGTGGGCGCTCTCTCCTTCTGAGTGGACGTTCAGGAACGTCCCTCAGAAGGACAGGGATTGCGCGCGTTCCTGCGCAGCGGCGCGATCCCGATGCACGCGTGTCACCCGGACACAGTGCATCTCGATTCGGCAGGAGGGCTCTGTGATTGGCCCTCCTGATCACATGACGGCCGTGTCCAATCACAGCCGTCATGTGATGTAAACAGAGAGCCGGTTGCTAGGCAATCAGCTCTCCTCTCCTCACACAGAAGTCGTCGGTGAGGAGAGGAGAGCGGATCGCTGCAGCTGGCTGGTGATCAGTGAGTATGAGCTGTTTTTTTCAGTTTTTTACTCACTGATCACCAGCCTAGTGTCCCCACATAGTGTAAAACACAAACATGTCCCCAAAATACATGTCCCCAAAATATATGTCCCCAAAATACATATCCCCACACACACACACATGTCCCCACATAGTAAAAACACCTGTCCCCCACATATGTGACAGTAAAATCATATGTCCCAATGATCATTTGCACACATATGTCCGTGATCACCTGCGCACATCTGTACATGATCATTTGCGTACATATGTCCGTGATCACACGAAGCAATTATTATACACTTAACGGAATTTTTTTTACCAAAAACATGTAGTAGAATACATTTTAGCTTAAATTTATAACAAAATTTGATTTTATTGGATCTTTAAAAAAATAGAAAGACGAAAATATATATTTTTTTCCAAATTTCCGGTCTTTTTTCGCGTATATCGCAAAAAATAAAAAACATAGTCGTGAATAAATACCACCAATAGAAAGCTCTATTTGTGTGAACAAAATTATAAAAATTTCATTTGGGTACAGTGTAGCATGACCGCGCAATTGTCACTGAAAATGCGAGAGCGCTGAAAGCTGAAAATTGGTCTGGGAAGGAAGGGGGCTAAAGTGCCCAGTATTGATGTGGTTAAAGAAGATGAGAATGTGCGCTGCATTTTGACATTTCATCAATTGCCGCGTCACAAATGTTAATTCTATATTTAGAATGGTAGTTTACAAGACCAAACTCTTCCCAGTTCCTTGATTCCGAGCATGCGTGTTAGTACTTTCAACTTGTGTGACGATTTCTGTACTGACCATCCGAAAATCAGACGTTGAGTTCACATCAGACAAAAAATTTAAAGCCTGCACATCCAGCTTGTGTCTAACGATCCGAAAATCTGCAGACAGCTCATCTTACGAATTTTCCCTTCTGATTTTCATATCGTGTGTACGAGGCCTTAAGCAGGGATGTGAGGTGGCAGCCCATTTACTTGAATGGGCTGCCCAATGTGCGATCAACACTCCAAAGAAGCTCGGACATCAAGCTTCACACTTTTTTTAACGCTCATTTTGGCATGGTTTTTTAACACACATTTTAATGTGTTTTTTAATACCCATTTTGGTGCTTTTTTAACCACTTTAGTACCGCACTGTAGCCAAAGGACGGCTACAGCATGGTACTATAGTTCTGGGAGGGCGTCCATAGACGACCTCCCAGCAGTGTTGCCAACTGTCAGTATTTTTACTCTGAAGCCCTGTACACACGACCGGTTTTCCTGGCAGGAAAAAAAACGTTGGTTTTCCCGACAGGAATTCCTGCCAAGCTTGACGGGTTTCCAGCCAAGCTTGTCTGGCGTACAGACTGTCAAACAAAATCTCCACCGGTCCAAAGCGCGGTGACGTACAACACGTACAACGGCACTATAAAGGGGAAGTTCCATTCCAACGGCGCCACCCTTTGGGCTGCTTTTGCTGATCTCGTGTTATCGCGTGTTAGTAAAAGTTTGGTGAGAGACGCTTTTCAGTCTTTGTGCTTTCAGAACGTTTTCTGGTGTTCAGTTTGTGCTTGTGGGTTCGTATTTGTCTTTCAGGGCATGTAGTCAGTGCGTATCTGTTTTTCAGTGCGTTCTTTTCCGCTCGTTTCTAATTTTCAGGACGCTCTTCATAGGCCTTGCTGTTCTTCAGTGCGTTCTGTTAGTTTGTTCTGACCAGCCAAGCGTTTTCTAGCCATGTTCTGGGTACGCTCTCGTCGTAGAGTTCGTGCTGTGCGGGGGCTTGGTGTTGGGCTTCTTGTCTCGGACCAAGCTCAGTCCATGAACAGGGTGAGGAGGAGTTAATGGACCAAGAATTGGTTGCTCCAGCGTGACCAATATTGTCATATGCCTCTGCTGCGGGAGATCCAGGAGAATAATCCTGATGACTACAGGAATTTTCTCTGGGTGACTGACCCCGTTTTTGGGTGTCGGCAAAATACGAGTTCTTGTATGTGGACGTGAAGAAGAATGGCCGGATGTCAGATGGAGGAGTCTTCCCCCAGACGGAGTTTGCCCGACGTCTCCAGAGTGGTGGCCTGGCCTGGCATTGCCACCTGATGGAGACAACGAGGAAGGACTCCCCTTCGTGTTTCTTGCTGATGAAGCCTTTGGTCTGGGACCACATCTAATGAAGCCATTTCCCCAGAGGACCCTCACCCCGGAGAGGAGAGTTTTTAACTACCGGCTGGCCAGAGCCCGAAGAATTGTTGAGAATGCCTTCGGGATAATTACCAGCTGGTTCCGCCTGTTTCTGACAGCAATCCACATGGCGGAATACAAACTCATCCACATTGTCTTTTGCTGCTGCATCCTGCACAATTTAAGAAAACATTCACCCAATTATCTTGCCTCAGTTGGACCTGAGGCCGGACTTTCAGAGAATACCCTGACGGGCCTGGAATCTGGCCATCCTGGCTTGCCCCCCCCAAAACGCCCATGAAGTTTGCCAGAAATATGTAGATTATTTCACGGTTGGGGGGGGGGGGTCACTGCTATGCCAGCCAATGTCTAAATCCATTTTTTAGGAAAGAAAATCCAAATTTCTGCAAAAATATTGTTTTTGATGTATTGCTTGTGTTTCTTTTAGCTGTCTCCTAGTGCACTTGTAGTGCCAAGTGGTTTTTCCTTTAGTAAATAACTACCATTGTCACTGTAAACACCAAAAATAACCCAAAAAAAAGTTTTTGAGGATTTGAAAAAGAAGCCACACTTTGTCGTTGTCAAAATATTTTACTCTGTGCACATTCACATGGTCTTGTTAAAATTTTGGGGGTTAAAATACTATTTTTTTCTGAATCTTCTTTTTTTTTTGCCATAAACAGGCATGTTTTTTTTTTTAACAGAAAATACACAACTCTCATTAACGTACAAACTTCAACACTGAAAACCTCAAGGCAATATCAGACATTATATTATGTCAAAAATGTATGGATCTGCCCCCCTTCATCAGATGGGGTGATGTCACCCCTGAACAAGCCAAATTTTGAAGCTGCACACAATTTGGGATGTAAAATGTTGCTTTGCCTCCTGATCCCATGCCTAATGTCAACATGTGCTATCTGCCATCATGGGGGATCAATGGACGTGTTTTGGGGGTGCAACCCCTTCCTCTCACCTACTAGAGTTGCAAGGAAGGGGTTGCACCCCCAAAATACGTACATTAATATCCCATGATGGCAGATAGCACATGTTGACACACTGTGTGCATCTTCAAAATTTGGCTTGATGAAAGTACAATTTTTTTTTTTAAGTGCCTAAAAAAAAAAGAAAAGGGGGGGGGGGTTTGTGTTTAGATACGCCCCATAACATCAAAAATGTTCTTACATTTTTGCTCAATAACATGCATATTATTCCTCACGATGTCAAGTTCTCGACTACACACCATGATTTCCTGGATGATTATCTGGGCACTAGCACTTGAGAAACGAGGAGTTTCTTCTTCACCAACATGTTCATCCCCTAAAAAAAATAAAAAAAATATTATAAATATGCAGGCCTACATCTCTTACCTGAAGCTTTGGTGACAGACACTGACCTGTTGTGGTGACAATTTCCACCACGTCATCCACCTCTCCTTCCTCCACCTCTCCTTCCTCCACATCCTCAGGTTGGGGTTCTCTCTGATGTTTAGGAGGTGTGGGGTTCCTGATGTCCTGTGAGTGGTGTCCTCCCAGTCTTCTCTCCCCTATGAGAATGAAACAAAAAGGTATACTTAGCACACACATATTTGAGGGCAGAACTAGGAATATGAAACATTGCTTGGAAGTGGTACAATTGTCTGTTTTGGCTGCGTTCCAAGATGAAAACATGATTTTTCCCCTTAACAAAGCTGGAATACTTACTTTTTTTGGTCAAGTTTCACACATGGAGACACCCCAAGTATCCACTGGAACACCTGTGTGGGACACCCTAAAAAGGTTGTTCTGGTGGACCACACTAGTGCTCCAGAGTGCAGATGTGTAAACAGCTGCTGAGTGTCCTCTCCTTTACACTGAATCAAGCTTGCATTTCATTCTAGTTACAAACACATCTGGACAACAATGTAATTAAATTGTTTAAATACAAACAGGCTTGTCAAAATGAATTTTACCCTGTATCTACCAAAAACATTGTATGTAGTGGGTGAACGATGTGTCCAACGACCGATTACTGTACCCACTAACCTGAAAGATGACATTTTCAACTTTCCAACAGTAAAACAAAGCACATGGAGCAACATGCAAGTTATGAGACTAAAATAATAGGAACACAGGAGAAATACTTACTTTTTTGAAGCATTCTCTTGATCCTTCTGTAGTGATCCTGCTCCCTCAGTTTGAGGTCAGACCACCGCTTTCTAAGCTGCTCCTTGGATCGTCGTACCCCAAAATTCTTCTGCAGACTTTTAACAACTTTTTTCATTATTTTGGCCTTTCTTACATTAGGGTTGGTATACGGCCCATGCTTGCCATCATAATCCGTCCTCTTCAATATGTCAACCATCTCCGCCATCTCTGCAAAGGACATATTAGATGCCTTGTATCTCCTCCTTGATCATGACGTTTCGGCCTCTGGGCTTGTCTCGTCGTTAGAGGAATTATCAGACACCTGCTGTGACTCCGCCATGTCGTGTCCCACTGCGCGCCGAAAGAGAAGGGGTGGGGAATACTCGAGAAAGAACGCCATAGCGAGCGACGTGTTCACATGTGTTGTACCTACTTTCTGTGTTTGGTCCTGCGGAGAAAGGAGTAAGCGATGAACGTGAGACCGAAGGTAACATTTTAGCTTGGTATACTGCTTCGAGATTGTGGCCTATATGGGGATAAAGATTACTATAGTTTAGACTGACATTAGTATTTTTGTCTTGTGTTTTGTCTTGCAGAAAGAATGAACGCTTTCAAAGATAAAGATTTTATGAGCGAGTTCATGGACAGATACAGGGAGCTGCCTGCTCTGTGGCAAACCAAAAATACAATCCATAAAAAAAGGAGCAAGGAAGGCAGTGCTGGAGACCATGCTCCAATTTGTGCAGACACAGGCTCCTACTGCAACCCTCCATGAGGTGGACACTAAAATTGCGACCTTGAGGGGCACATACAGGAAGGAGCGCCTTAAGGTCCTGGATTCTCAGAGGTCAGGAGCAGGAGCAGCAGCAGCGGATGTATATGTACCAAGTCTGTGGTACTATAACAAATTGAGCTTTCTAAACGACCACCTTGAAGTAAGGCCATCACTTTCTAGCCTTCCCTCCAGCCTTCAATTAAGCCTAGATGAGCATTCTCAGGAGCAAGCAGAGCCTTCCATCCTGGAAGAACCGGATGTGGACTTCTGGAGCTCGGTATAGTACAGTGGGGCAAAAAAGTATTTAGTCAGCCACCAATTGTGCAAGTTCTCCCACTTAAAAAGATGAGAGAGTCCTGTAATTGGCATCATAGGTATACCTCAACTATGAGAGACAAATTGTGGAAACAAATCCAGACAATCACATTGTCTGATTTGGAAAGATTTTTTTTGCAAATTATGGTGGAAAATAAGTATTTGGTCACCAACAAACAAGCATTTCTGGCTCTCACAGACCTGTATCTTCTTCTTTAAAAGGCTCCTCTGTCCTCCACTCATTACCTGTATTAATGGCACCTGTTTGAACTTGTTATCAGTATAAAAGACACCTGTCCACAACCTCAAACAGTCACACTCCAAACTCCACTATGGTGAAGACCAAAGAGCTGTCGAAGGATGCCAGAAACAAAATTGTAGACCTGCACCAGGGTGGGAAGACTGAATCTGCAATAGGTTAGAGCTTGGTGCGAAGAAATCAACTGTGGGAGCAATAATTAGAAAATGGAAGACATACAGGACCACTGATAATCTCCCTCGATCTGGGGCTCCACGCAAGATCTCACCACATGGGGTCAAAATTATCACAAGAACGGTGAGCAAAAATCCCAGAACCACACGAGGGGACCTAGTGAATGACCTGAAGAGAGCTGGGACCAACGTAACAAAGGCTACCATCAATAACACACTACGCCGCCAGGGACTCAGATCCTGCAGTGCCAGACGTGTCCCCCTGCTTAAGCCAGTACATGTCCGGGCCTGTCTGAAGTTTGCTAGAGAGCATTTGAATGATCCAGAAGAGGATTGGGAGGATGTCATATGGTCAGATGAAACCAAAGTAGAACTGTTTGGTAGAAACACAACTCGTCGTGTTTGGAGGAGAGAGAATGCCGAGTTGCAACCAAAGAACACCATACCTACTGTGAAGCAGGGGGTTGGCAACATCATGCTTTGGGGCTGTTTCTCTGCAAAGGGAACAGGACGACTGATCCGTGTACATGAAAGAATGAATAGGGCCATGTATCGTGAGATTTTTAGTGCAAACCTCCTCCCATCAGCAAGGGCATTGAAGATGAAACGTGGCTGGGTTTTTCAGCATGACAATGATCCCAAACACACCGCCCAGACAATGAAGGAGTGGCTTCATAAGAAGCATTTCAAGGTCCTGGAGTGGCCTAGCCAGTCTCCAGATCTCAACCCCATCGAAAACCTTTGGAGGGAGTTGAAACTCCGTGTTGCCCAGCGACAGCCCCGAAACATCACTGCTCTAGAGGAGATCTGCATGGAGGAATGGGCCAACATACCAGCAACAGTGTGTGACAACCTTGTGAAGACTTACAGAAAACGTTTGACCTCTGTCATTGCCAACAAAGGATATATAACAAAGTATTGAGATGAACTTTTGGTATTGACCAAATACTTATGTAGCGCCCTCCTCACTCCCCTCTTTCTCTCGTCTCGTCTTTCTCTTGTCTAGGGGTACTACTACTTCACACGGCTGAACTTCCCCCTTTTTCCACTCTTCTGCGCGGGCCTTTCCCTTCATTGGGTCATGTCCACGACTTCGAGCAGGGATGCACTTCAGCCAATGAAGGCTGCCTATTCGCGTAACTCCTCCAGCAGACACGTTCAATACTGTGGTGCACAAACACTATACCGGACCCGAGCCCCCACGTGTAGCGCCCTCCTCACTCCCCTCTTTCTCTCATCTCGTCTTTCTCTTGTCTTGGGGTATCTTAGAGGGGAGGGAGCGGGGACACCACGCCTGGCTTCCACCACATGTGTCAGTGCAGTATAAGCAACGTTCTTGTATTACCTTCGGGTCAGTGCTGTGCACCTGGATCCTCCCTCTAAGAGTCACCTTGAACAATGTCTGCTAGGAAATGAGCCCCCACACCATTAAAGTTCAACACTCCTTTATTCTTCTGCGAATGAACACAATCAGTTGAACTCCCTTGGTTAACAGAACAGGAAAGGAGGTGTGGATGCGAATAGGCCCAGACACAATTTGGTTCTCCACTTTCCTTCCTGAAAGTGGGTTACGGTCTCCGCACGAGGGGGGAATTTCCTTCCAGGCGGTCTCCGACGAGAGGCTCACCTGTCACCGGCAATATGCTGCACCGGGTCTTCAAGTGAGGAGCTCCCCCTGGTCCATTGCGCCTTCCGGATTCGGGTACCCACTCCCGGGGTTCCCTAGGATCTCCTTCCCTTGCGGAACTCAGTGTTGGGCATTGAGCTCCGGACCTCCATCCGAGTACCTCACCCCAGGCTAAAGGTGCCTGGGATGGAACACGACCTCCGGTTGTCCTCTAGGCCTAGGCCACCCAGAGGACCGACACGAACCACCGTCCACAAGCTGAAGGTGCCTGGGACTTCGACCCCGCGACAAAGATGGCCGGCCCCTTTATACCCTCTCCCAGCAAGCACGGCGGGTTCCCCGCCCCACCATACCGCTGCCGAGGGAGGATAAAAAGGAGGCACAGCACACAGCAATGATTCAACCCCAGCCCAGGGCGAAAGCGCCACCCACCGGGCTGCAGGGAATTACACATCTCTGATGTCTCTGCCAAGTTCAAATTTACACCTGGGAAAGTACATACCCGTTACACTTATTTTCCACCATAATTTGCAAAAAAAATTCTTTCCAAATCAGACAATGTGATTGTCTGGATTTGTTTCCACATTTTGTCTCTCATAGTTGAGGTTTACCTATGATGACAATTACAGACCTCTCTCATCTTTTTAAGTGGGAGAATTTGCACAATTGGTGCCTGACTAAATACTTTTTTGCCCCACTGTATTTTTCAAAAGATTTATTGTCCTAACATTAATGATGTAAAATAGATGTTAATATTGATAAGAAATTCATGTTTGAACAAAAAGTGTTTGACATATCAATAGACAGTAGTGGCCAAAAATGATTGGGACAAGACTGAAAAATGCTGGGGTCAGAATGATAGTATATTCTATTTATATTACCATTCAATTTGCTACAGTCATAAGCTGAAAATTGTGTGTGATTGATGAACCAAAAACTAAAACTATGTCCCTTTTTCATACACAGGGTGACCTCAGCCAGGATGAGGGTGGGGAAAGTGTCAAGCATCTCAGGTGCCTCCCCTCCGTCTTCAAACAAGAAGGGCCAAGAGGGATAGGAACATGAGTGAGGCAGCAATCATTTGGGAGGCACATGCCAGCCTCCAAGAACCCACCACCACTCAAGAGGGCTATGCCGGCCTAGTTGGTGCCAAAATAAAGCAGATGGAGAGGGGAAAACTCCTCCAAGTGAGCCCCTCCTTTTAAAATTAATAAATAAGGGATTGATGGGCACAATTACAGAAAATACTGACGTTTGTGAGGTCGCCCATCTTCCTCCACCTCCTTCTCCTCCTCCTCCTTCTCCTCCACCTCCTTCTCCTCCTCTTGACACAAGTCCACCTCCAGTGCCACTGGTTTCAATGAAGCCTGCAAGGAAGGCTGCAGGGAAGACTACAGGGAAGGTTACAAAGAAGTCTAGAAAGTGATGGCCTTGCTTCAATCTGGTCTGACAGAAGGCAGGCTGTTGTTGTACCACAGACTTGGGACATATATGTCATCTGCTGCTTTTCCTGATCTCTGGGAGTCCAGGACCAGATTGTGCCCCCAATTGTATGTGCTTCTCAAGCTCCCAATTTTCTTGTCCACAGAGTTGATGTGTGCCCTAGGGTCCCAAGGCTGCGCAAATTGCAGCAGGTTGTCCAGCGTTGCCTTCCTCTTTATTTTATTTATGAGCCAGAATAAACGGAATTTATTTTTACAGTAAATACTTGCCTATGTGTTTTGCTTAAAAAATGACATTTTGTTTGTGAGTAGGCAGGTACATTTAAAAAATACAAGGTCTAATAAAAAAGGGACATAAACACCAACCAATCTCCTTGAGGTAAAAAAATACAAGATAATAATGTTATTGTGGTAACTTTACATAACAAAATTAAAAATCAAATCATGGAGATCACTAGAAAAAAAAAATTAAATAAAATGCAGATCTGGATTAAAATGTATCTTAAACCCCCCCCCCCCCAAAAAAAAAAAAAAACATTAAGATCTGGCTATAAAATATAAATAAATATTCATGAGATCACAAGAAAAAATTAAGAAGAAAGTTTGTCAGAACTATGTGTGAATATCAGCAGCAAAACAAATTCATTATTGTTCATTATTGTAGCATTATAAAGAAGATTTGAATGTGCAGCATTAAACGATGCAATAATTTGCAGCGTGAGGAATGTGCTATCCCCATTATGAACGCAAGTTTTACCAGAACGATCGCTCCCATCTCAGACTTGATTCTGAGCATGCGCGTTTTTTTTTGCCCTCGGAAAAGCATACACACGTCCGGTTTTCACAACGGGAAAAAGTCCGCCGGGAATCCCGGCGGGAAAATAGAGAACCAGCTCTCTTTTTTCCCGCCGCGATTTGCGGCAGTTTTCCTGTCTGGAAAACTGCGATGGAGCATTCACACAGCTGGTCGTGTGTACGAGGCATAAGACAACAAAAACAGGCACTTTTCTCCTGCCAGTAAATGCCAGTAACATGAAAAGTTTGCCAGTTAAAAAAATGGCTGTAACGCTCATGCCAAAACTGCTCATGTGCAGTTCCAGTCCGGATCCGCCCGAGACCATCCGAGTGCCTGCTGCAGGGAATTCAGGCAGGTGGAGATGGTGCCTGAGCAGGTGTCATAGTGCAAGGGAGCCAAGGGGAGCAGCTGGAGCCTCACGTGCAGGTCTGTGAGATAAGAGCAAGGCAAGCCGGGAGCAAGACTGTCAGTGCTGTTTGGACTGAAGGCACCACCTGGCATGGAGAGAGACTGTCACTGTAACTCAGGAGGGGACGTGTCGGTGAGGTGTCACCATCATCTGTGCTGCTGCACAATGCGGTCAGTGTCACGGTGAGAGACAGTTTCATGTGTGTGTGCCGCCCATTCTAATTTCTTACCCTCCTGAGTCTTGTCCCTGAGCTACTTACTTACCATATGGAAAAAAAAAACAGGAAATAGGTTTTCTTCTTAATATCTACCTTAAATTACATTGAAAATTGCACATTGTACTTGTTTGTAACCAGAGCCGTCGGAACAGGACAGGCAAACCAAGCAACTGTCTTGTTGGTTGGAGGGTAGACAGTGGAGGAGACCTTGCGTGGAGAGTGAAGAAGTTTCTGCTTTTGACTGCTGGGTTGCATTTTTGGTTATTTTTGGCTCTTTTTCCTTGCAGCTTTTTAACACCTTTTTCTGGCACATTTTAAACAGCCTTTTTTTTCTCTTTTTTTCCTTCAGCCTACTAATTAAGGGGAGTGGTTAATTGGTCACAGGTGCTTGAGGCCTATATACATTTCTGTAGAGCACATGTGAAATTGCCAGTCTTGTTGGTTGGAGGGTAGACAGTGGAGGAGACCTTGCGTGGAGAGTGAAGAAGTTTCTGCTTTTGACTGCTGGGTTGCATTTTTGGTTATTTTTGGCTCTTTTTCCTTGCAGCTTTTTAACACCTTTTTCTGGCACATTTTAAACAGCCTTTTTTTTCTCTTTTTTTCCTTCAGCCTACTAATTAAGGGGAGTGGTTAATTGGTCACAGGTGCTTGAGGCATATATAAATTTCCATAGAGCTCATTTAGAGCCTGCTAATTTTGAGTTGCTGGAACTCTGTCCAAGTGGAACTGGACTAAGTGGTGAGTTAAAATCAAGAGTTGAAAACAGGAGGTTAAAACAGGGGTCATAGTAGATGTGTAGTGTGAGTACCTGGGTGTTGTCTGAGTAGTGTGTGTGGATCGTTAGTACTTGTGTATTGTAGGTGCACGCTGGTCTGCGAGTGCACGCGGGTCCGTGGGTCTGCGAGTGCAGGTGGGTCTGCGAGTGCACGCTGGTCTGCGAGTGCACGCGGGTCCGTTGGTCTGCGGGTGCACGTAGGTCTGCGAGTGCACGCGGGTCCGTTGGTCTGCGAGTGCACGCTGGTCTGCGAGTGCACGCGGGTCCGTTGGTCTGCGGGTGCACGCTGGTCTGCGAGTGCACGCGGGTCCGTTGGTCTGCGGGTGCACGCTGGTCTGCGAGTGCACGCGGGTCCGTTGGTCTGCGAGTGCACGCTGGTCTGCGAGTGCACGCTGGTCTGCGAGTGCACGCTGGTCTGCGAGTGCACGCGGGTCCGTTGGTCTGCGGGTGCACGTTGGTCTGCGAGTGCACGCTGGTCTGCGAGTGCACGCGGGTCCGTTGGTCTGCGAGTGCACGCTGGTCTGCGAGTGCACGCGGGTCCGTTGGTCTGCGAGTGCACGCGGGTCCGTTGGTCTGCGAGTGCACGCTGGTCTGCGAGTGCACGCGGGTCCGTTGGTCTGCGAGTGCACGCTGGTCTGCGAGTGCACGTGGGTCTGTTGGTCTGCGAGTGCACGCGGGTCCGTTGGTCTGCGAGTGCACGCGGGTCCGTTGGTCTGCGAGTGCACGCGGGTCCGTTGGTCTGCGAGTGCACGCGGGTCCATTGGTCTGCGAGTGCACGCTGGTCTGCGAGTGCACGCGGGTCCGTTGGTCTGCGAGTGCACGCGGGTCCGCGAGTGCACGCAGGTCCGTTGGTCTGCGAGTGCACGCGGGTCCGTTGGTCTGTGGGTGCACGTGGGTCTGCGTGGTACCTGTGTATTGTCTTGTTGAGTACCTGTGTATTGTCTTGTTGAGTACCTGTGTATTGTCTTGTTGAGTACCTGTGTATTGTCTTGTTGAGTACCTGTGTATTGTCTTGTTGAGTACCTGTGTATTGTCTTGTTGAATAGTTGGGTCAGGAAGCTAGTGTTAGGTAATTTGGACAGGGTATAATCTCGAATCCTCATTAAATTAATAGGTACGATGCCCAGCGGGTGTGGCGAGGCGACTCGGTGTACATCTTGCAGCATGTATGCGTTCCTTGATCATCTGATCGAGGGCGATTACTGCTGTGCAAAATGTAAGCACATTGTTTCCCTGGAAGCCCAGGTTCTGAATCTAGGGAAGCAACTGTCAGCACTGGGAAGTCCCTCCACACTAAAGGAGAGCTGGATACGTACCCGGCAGGTGATGGCAGGGGCCAGCACAGAGGTGGGTGGAGTCAAAGAGGTGCAGGCACTAGAAAATAGTAGATGGGTGACAGTCAGGAAGGGTAGAGGGCGAAGTGCCAGGGAGGCCGATCCAGGGCTGGAGCATCCCAATAAGTATGCTCCATTGAGTGACATTGGTGAAACCAGTCCGGGACCAGCACTGCTGGAGCTGAGGGACTCTCCTAGCTGCCAGGGGAAGAACTCCTCCAGTGAGAGTGGGGGGGAAGCGAAGGGAAAGGAAAGACAGATTCTGGTGGTAGGGGACTCAATTCTTAGAAGGACAGAGAGGGCAATCTGTAACAAAGACCTGAAGCGCCGAACTGTATGTTGTCTACCGGGCGCTCGGGTTCGGCACATCACGGATCTGGTGGACAGATTACTGGGAGGGGCTGGGGAAGACCCAGCTGTCATGGTGCACGTTGGCACCAATGACAAAGTCAGAGGTAGATGGAGTGTCCTAAAGAACGATTTTAGGGACTTGGGAGCTAAATTGAGGAAAAGGACCTCCAAGGTAGTATTCTCGGGAATACTACCGGTACATCGAGCCACACCAGAAAGGCAGAGGGAGATTAGGGAAGTGAACAAGTGGCTGAAGAGCTGGTGTAGTAAGGAGGGGTTTGGGTTCCTGGAGGACTGGGCCGACTTCTCAGTCGATAACCAGTACTATAGAAGGGACGGACTGCACCTAAATGAGGAGGGTGCAGATCAGCTGGGAATAAGGATGGCCAAAAAGTTAGAGGGGTTTTTAAACTAGGTGACAGGGGGGAGGGTCCAGAGATAGTGAGAGTCAGCGGGGAACATATTCTAAAGGGTAGTATTAGGGGCATTAGTGGTAGGGTAACCAAAGAACATAAACCCAAGGTAAGTATAGTAGCAAGTCCTAGTTGCAATCTGGGAACACCCAAGAGGATAGTATGTGACCGGTCAAATAATATTAATGCATTAAAGTGTCTGTTCACCAATGCCAGAAGTCTGCCAAGCAAAATAGGTGAGTTGGAAGCTCTGGTGCATGAGGAGAGCTATGATGTAATCGGTATTGCTGAAACTTGGCTTCATTCCTCACACGACTGGGCTATTAATATTCCTGGCTATGCACTCTTTCGGAAAGACAGGGTAAAAAGGAAGGGTGGAGGGGTCTGTCTCTATGTGAGAAGTGATCTCAAAGCGAGTGTGAAAGAGGACCTGGTGGATGGAGAGTGTGATGAGTCTGAAGCATTATGGGTAGGACTGCATACAGATGTGCGTAGTTCAAAGCTAATCATTGGAGTTTGTTATAGACCACCCAATGTTAATGAGGAGTTAGAGACTCAGCTCCTTGCACAGATGGAAAGGGCTGCAAGGGCTGGGACGGTGATAATAATGGGGGATTTTAACTACCCAGAAATTGACTGGAGTAATGGAACTGCTGGGACAGTTAAAGGGCAAAAATTTATAAACCTATTGCAGGACAATTTTATGGTCCAGTTTATTGAGGCCCCAACTAGGAATGATGCTCTGTTGGACCTGGTAATCTCAAACCATGCAGAGCGTATTACTAATGTTCAGATAAAGGAACACCTGGGTAGCAGTGACCATAACATGATTTCATTTGATGTTAGTTGTAAGCAAAAATCACATACAGGAAAGATAAAAACACTTAATTTCAAGAGAGCAAATTTTCCAAGGATGAGTGCTGCTCTCCAGGACTTAGACTGGGAAGGAATATTGGCATCAATGGGCACAGAACAGAAATGGGAATTCTTCAAAAAGACTGTTTGGGAACTCACTGCAAAGTATATTCCCATGGGCAATAAGTTTAAAAGGCTAAAAATAAAACCTATGTGGCTCACTGACAAAGTTAAAAAAGCTATAAACTATAAGAAAAGAGCTTTTAAAAAATATAAAAATGAGGGAACACTAGTGTCATTTAAATGTTACAAAGAATATAACAGGATATGTAAAAAGGAAATCAAGGATGCAAAAATTCAAAACGAACGACAGATTGCAAAAGATAGTAGGACAAACCCCAAAAAATTCTTCAAATATATTAATAGTAAAAAGGTCAAGTCTGAGCATGTAGGCCCTTTACAAAATAATCTAGAGTGGGTGACTGGGGACAAAGAGAAGGCTAATTTATTAAATACTTTCTTCAGTTCTGTGTATACAAAGGAGCATGGGGGAGCTCATGTCCAAAATGGGGGTGGTAGTGACACAGCCCCAAATCCACAATGGCTCAAAAGTGATATGGTCCAGAAATATTTAGATGGAATAAAGGTGGATAAAGCACCTGGACCAGATGGCATACACCCACGGATCCTAAAAGAATTGAGCTCTGTAATTTCAAAGCCATTGTATTTAATTTTTAGGGACTCATTAATGACAGGAATAGTACCACTGGATTGGCGCAGGGCCAATGTGGTGCCTATATTTAAAAAGGGAATTAAGTGTTTACCAAGTAACTATAGACCTGTTAGTTTAACTTCTATAGTTGGGAAAATACTGGAGAGATTAATAAAAGACCACATAGATGAGTTCTTGCTGGAAAAAAACTATTTAAGCAACAGACAGCATGGATTCATGAAAGACAGAAGTTGTCAAACAAACCTGATTTCTTTTTATGAAGAGGTAAGTAAGACCTTGGACAGAGGGGTGGCAGTGGACGTGGTATACTTGGATTTTGCAAAAGCGTTCGATACAGTTCCCCACACACGGCTCATGTGTAAGGTAAAGTCTACAGGATTGGAAATATCAGTTTGTAAATGGATAGAAAACTGGCTAAAAGACAGAATTCAGAGAGTAGTGGTTAATGATTCTTACTCTGAATGGTCCAAGGTTATCAGTGGTGTACCCCAAGGTTCAGTGCTGGGACCCTTACTTTTTAATATGTTTATAAATGATATTGGGTCTGAGATCAAAAGTAACATTTCTGTCTTTGCAGATGACACCAAGCTATGCAGTGGAATAACGTCCTTACAGGATGTCGCCAATTTACAAGCCGACCTCAATGCTCTGTCTAATTGGGCGACTATGTGGCAGATGAGTAGGGATGAGCTTCGTGTTCGAGTCGAACATACGTTCGACTCGAACATCGGCTGTTCGATCGTTCGACGAAGATCGAACGATTTGGGCCGTTCGCGCCAAATTCGAGTGACGCGAACGGCCCACAATGCACTACGCCATCGCAGTGTCATCCAGGCGCTGTGATTGGCCAAGCATGCACTGTGACCCCGCATGCTTGGCCAATCACAGCGCCGGCAGCGAGGAGAGCAATGATTGGCCACAGGCAGGATGCCTGTGGCCAATTATTGCTGAGGGTGTTTAGTACACGCCCCACACTATAAAAGGCCGCCAGCACGGCGGCCTAGTGTAGTGTGTTCCGGAGCAGGGATAGAGCAGCATAGGCAGGGACAGTGACTGTTATTTCTTTCTTGCTTAACCTGGATTCCTTTAGTTTAGGGAAAGAGAAGGATAGGTAGGGAGAGTGTCAGTGTGTTTTGTGCTTGTGCTATAGTGTGCTTAAAAAAAACATTTATTCTAGGGACAGAAAACTGTAGGTAGGGACAGTGTCAGTTTCTTTCACTCTGCAAGTCCTTGTTTCCAGGGACCTGGAAGGACAGTGAGTGAATTGTCCTTGTGCTATATTGTGCTTAAAAAAACATTTATTCTAGGGACAGAAAACTGTAGGTAGGGAGAGTGTCAGTTTCTTTCACTCTGCAAGTCCTTGTTTCCAGGGACCTGTAAGGACAGTGAGTGAATTGTCCTTGTGCTATATTGTGATTAAAAAAAACATTTTTTCTAGGGACAGAAAACTGTAGGTAGGGAGAGTGTTTTTTTTCTTTCACTCTGCAAGTCCTTGTTTCCAGGGACCTGGAAGGACAGTGAGTGAATTGTCCTTGTGCTATATTGTGCTTAAAAAAAAACATTTTTTCTAGGGACAGAAAACTGTAGGTAGGGAGAGTGTTTATTTTCTTTCACTCTGCAAGTCCTTGTTTCCAGGGACCTCTAAGGACAGTGAGTGAATTGTCCTTGTGCTATATTGTGCTTAAAAAAAACATTTATTCTAGGGACAGAAAACTGTAGGTAGGGAGAGTGTCAGTTTATTTCACTCTGCAAGTCCTTGTTTCCAGGGACCTGGAAGGACAGTGAGTGAATTGTCCTTGTGCTATATTGTGATTAAAAAAAACATTTTTTCTAGGGACAGAAAACTGTAGGTAGGGAGAGTGTTTTTTTTCTTTCACTCTGCAAGTCCTTGTTTCCAGGGACCTGTAAGGACAGTGAGTGAATTGTCCTTGTGCTATATTGTGCTTAAAAAAAACATTTATTCTAGGGACAGAAAACTGTAGGTAGGGAGAGTGTCAGTTTATTTCACTCTGCAAGTCCTTGTTTCCAGGGACCTGGAAGGACAGTGAGTGAATTGTCCTTGTGCTATATTGTGATTAAAAAAAACATTTTTTCTAGGGACAGAAAACTGTAGGTAGGGAGAGTGTCAGTTTATTTCACTCTGCAAGTCCTTGTTTCCAGGGACCTGTAAGGACAGTGAGTGAATTGTCCTTGTGCTATATTGTGATTAAAAAAAACATTTTTTCTAGGGACAGAAAACTGTAGGTAGGGAGAGTGTTTTTTTTCTTTCACTCTGCAAGTCCTTGTTTCCAGGGACCTGTAAGGACAGTGAGTGAATTGTCCTTGTGCTATATTGTGCTTAAAAAAAACATTTATTCTAGGGACAGAAAACTGTAGGTAGGGAGAGTGTCAGTTTATTTCACTCTGCAAGTCCTTGTTTCCAGGGACCTGTAAGGACAGTGAGTGAATTGTCCTTGTGCTATATTGTGATTAAAAAAAACATTTTTTCTAGGGACAGAAAACTGTAGGTAGGGAGAGTGTTTTTTTTCTTTCACTCTGCAAGTCCTTGTTTCCAGGGACCTGTAAGGACAGTGAGTGAATTGTCCTTGTGCTATATTGTGCTTAAAAAAACATTTATTCTAGGGACAGAAAACTGTAGGTAGGGAGAGTGTCAGTTTATTTCACTCTGCAAGTCCTTGTTTCCAGGGACCTGTAAGGACAGTGAGTGAATTGTCCTTGTGCTATATTGTGATTAAAAAAAACATTTTTTCTAGGGACAGAAAACTGTAGGTAGGGAGAGTGTTTTTTTTCTTTCACTCTGCAAGTCCTTGTTTCCAGGGACCTGGAAGGACAGTGAGTGAATTCTCCTTGTGCTATATTTTGCTTAAAAAAAACATTTATTCTAGGGACAGAAAACTGTAGGTAGGGAGAGTGTCAGTTTATTTCACTGTGAAAGTCCTTGTTTCAAGGGACAGAGAAGGACACCTGAAGGTAGCCCTTATTGCTTTTTTCCCATCTCCCTGCAGGCCATCTATTAGAATGTCTGGAAGGCAAACAAGGAGAGGCAGACAGTCAGGAGGCAATAAAAGAGGGCAAGCAGGCTCTGTGTCTGGGGGCAACAGTGCTGGTCGTGGACGCGGTGCATTGTCATCAGCACATGGCCATGGGACACGCTTGTCCTTCTTTTCGGCAGCTGGACATGTTGAGCCACATCATGCCGAAGACTTGGTAGAGTGGATGACCAAGCCCTCCTCCTCCTCCTCATCCTCTCTCACCCAGGCTCAGGGTACTGGAAAAGCAGCTGCCAAAGCGTCGTCTTCCCTGGTATCAATGTCAGACAAATCATCAGTCACTCCTTCCCTAGACCCACCATGTCCTCCTCCTGAGGAGTCCCCCGAACTGTTTCAGCACAGTGTTGGGTACATGCTCCAGGAGGATGCCCAGCGTTTCGAAGGGTCTGATGATGAAACCCAGCTAGAGGAAGGCAGTAGCGTGAGAGCAGACAGAGGGGATGCTCAAGAAGGACACCAATCTGGCAGTCATGTTCCAGCAGCTGCAGCATACTGCCAGATTGGCTCCAGTGATGAGGAGGGAGGGGATGATGAGGTCACTGACTCCACGTGGGTGCCTAATAGGAGAGAGGAGGAGGAGGAGGATGAGGAGGAGGCACATCTCCAACGAGGCAGGATGCCCTTTGGTGGCCAGCGTAAGGGCAGTACACCGACGGAATCACACCGCAGAGCTCCGCCTGTGCAGGGCGCTGCCTCTGCCCGTCATTCAAAAAGTTCTTTGGTGTGGGCCTTTTTTGAGGCTAGTGCATCAGATCGCACAGCTGCTGTTTGCAACATATGTCTCAAGCGTATATCGCGTGGCCAAAACATCAGCCGCTTGGGTACCACATGCCTGACCAGACATATGTTGACCTGCCATGCAGCTCGTTGGCAAGCCTACCTCAAAGACCCACACCAAAGAACAAAGCGGACCTCTCCTTGCACCGCATCAGCTGGGATCTCCAACCCCACTATAACTTCAGTCCTCTCTGAAACATGCACTGAGAGGAATGAAGGTGTAGAATTAGGTGTGTCACAGCCAAGTACTTGCGCCCACTCTGCTAGCAGTACACCGACGTCCGATTCTAGCAGGCAAATTTCCCTGCCCCAGCTGCTGGACCGTCGAAAGAAGTTCACTCCCAGCCATCCACATGCCCAGCGGTTGAATGCTAGCTTGGCTAAATTGCTAGCGCTTCAACTGCTGCCTTTTCAGTTGGTAGACTCGGCCCCCTTCCGTGAGTTTGTGCAATGTGCGGTTCCTCAGTGGCAGGTTCCCAAACGCCACTTTTTCTCACGGAAGGCTATTCCGGCTCTCTACCGGCATGTGGAAGGCAATGTCTTGGCCTCGCTGGACAGGGCGGTCAGCGGTAAGGTGCATATTACCGCTGACTCATGGTCCAGCAGGCATGGACAGGGACGTTACCTTTCTTTCACGGCCCATTGGGTCACTCTTTTGGCAGCTGGGAAGGATTCAGGACAAGGTGCAGTAGTGTTGGAGGTTGTCCCACCGCCACGCCTCCAAAATGCTACTACTGGTTGTGACACATCTCTCTCCTCCACCCCCTCCTCTTCTTCTTCCTCCATGGCCTCTTTCTGTGGTTTGTCCTATGAACCAGCGGTGCTCCGTAGCCGTTCACGGGGCTACGCAAGTACGCAGGCAAAAAGATGCCATGCCGTGCTTGCGCTGGTGTGTTTGGGGGACAGAAGCCACACTGGGGCAGAGGTCCTGTCTGCTCTGCAGGGCCAGGCCGAGAGGTGGTTGACGCCACGCCAGCTTAAGCCAGGAATGGTGGTTTGCGACAATGGCACCAACCTCCTCTCCGCCCTCCGACAGGGACAACTGACCCATGTGCCCTGTGTGGCTCACGTCCTTAACCTGGTGGTGCAGCGCTTCTTGGGCAGGTACCCGGGCTTACAGGATGTCCTGAGGCAGGCCAGGAAAGTCTGTGTGCATTTCCGCAGATCTTATAATGCCAGTGCTCGCCTGGCTGAGCTGCAAAAGGAGTTGAACCTGCCCAAGAACCGCCTTATATGTGACATGCCCACCAGGTGGAACTCAACGTTGGCCATGCTGCAGCGGCTGCACACGCAGCAGAGGGCCATCAATGAGTACCTGTGCGACTACGGCACCAGGACAGGGTCAGGGGAGCTTGGTTTTTTTTCTCCACGCCAGTGGGGCATGATCAGGGATGCATGCACTGTCCTGGCACCATTTGAGGAGGCCACGAGGATGGTGAGCAGTGACAGTGCATGCATCAGTGACACTGTACCTCTTGTCCACCTGTTGGAGCACACGCTGCGTGGAATAATGGACAGGGCACTTGAGGCAGAACAGAGGCAGGAAGAGGAGGACTTCCTTGCCTCTCAAGGCCCCCTTTACCCAGACAGTGTTCCTTCTGTCCCACCCATCGCACAGGAAGAGGAGGAGGAGGAGGAGGAGGAGGATTGTGTCAGCATGGAGGTGGAGGCTGGCACTCAGCATCATCAGCAGCAGTCTTTTAGGGATGATTTACAGTCCCAAGAAACCAGTGGACTTGTACGTGGCTGGGAGGAGGTGGCTGCGGATCATGTCGTCCTTAGTGACCCAGAGGACTCCGGAGCGAATGCCTCAGCAAACCTACGCTGCATGGCCTCCCTGATCCTGCAAAGTCTGCGGAAGGATCCTCGTATTCTTCGGATCAAGGAGAGGGACCATTACTGGCTGGCCACTCTCCTTGATCCACGGTACAAGGGTAAGGTTGCGGACCTTATGTTACCGTCGCAGAGGGAGCAGAGGATGAGACAACTCCGGGAGGCCTTGCAGAAAGGTCTGTGCAACGCGTTCCCAGAGACTGGGAGGTTGCAAACTCCTGGTCCTGGACAACGAGTTGCTGAGGCTTCGGCCAGTCAAAGAAGGAGCGGTGGGGAAGGTGGCCGTCTGACCGATGCGTTCAGACAATTCTTTAGTCCGCAGCCCCAAAGTATGATCGGTTCCAGCAACCATCGCCAGCGTCTGATAAACATGGTGCAGGAATATCTAGGGGCAAGGTCAGACTTGGACACCTTCCCCACCGAAAATCCTCTGGCTTACTGGGTCTTGAGGATGGATCACTGGCCAGAGCTTGCACAGTATGCAATTGAGCTACTGGCCTGTCCTGCATCCAGCGTTCTTTCGGAACGCACATTCAGTGCTGCTGGAGGATTTGTCACGGATCACAGGGTGCGCCTGTCCACCGACTCGGTTGATCGACTGACTTTCATCAAGATGAACCAGTCTTGGATCACCACCAGCTACCACACACCTGATGCTGATATAACAGACTAATTGATTTTAACATGTCACATCCCTTCAAGACTGATGCTGATGCTGAGTGCCTGTGCTGTTATGTTGACTGGCTATCCTCCTCCTCCGAGTCCTCAATGATACGATTGATGATGATAGCTTGTAAGATCATTTTTGTTTATGGGTGCCGCCACCAGTGCCTAACGCCCAATTTTTCAGCCCCTGTTTAACAGGGGCGTGTAATTACAATTTTTGAAGCAATACTTTGCAACAGGGCTCATTGCTGTGCTCCAAGTACAGTATCTGTGAGGAGTTGCAGTGTTGTGCCACCAGTGCCTAAGGCCCAATTTTTCAGCCCCTGTTTAACAGGGGCGTGTCATTACAATTTTTGAAGCAATACTTTGCAACAGGGCTCATTGCTGTGCTCCAAGTACAGTATCTGTGAGGAGTTGCAGTGTTGTGCCACCAGTGCCTAAGGCCCAATTTTTCAGCCCCTGTTTAACAGGGGCGTGTCATTACAATTTTTGAAGCAATACTTTGCAACAGGGCTCATTGCTGTGCTCCAAGTACAGTATCTGTGAGGGGTTGCAGTGTTGTGCCACCAGTGCCTAAGGCCCAATTTTTCAGCCCCTGTTCAACAGGGGCATGTAATTACAATTCTTGATTTAATAATTCACAGCAGGGCCCATTGCTGCACCCACCAAGAGTAACTGTCAGGGCTTACAGTGTTGTGGCACCAGCACCACCATCAAAGGCCCAATTTTTACTACCACTGTTCAACAATTATATGTAATTAAAATTCCTGATATAATAGTTGACAGCAGGGCGTTCCAGCACCAACCAAGAGTAACTGTGAGTGCTTACAGTGTTGTGCCAACACCAACAACTAAGGGGCCTATTTCTGCAGAGTATATACGGCAGGTCCCTACTTTCAAACATCCAACTTACAAACGACTCCTACTTGCAAACGCAAGAAGACAACAGGAAGTGAGAGGAAATCTACCACTAGGAAGGAAAATTCTCTCCTGTAAGAATAAATATGGGAGAAAGGTGTCTCCTCTGTACTGATGCTTTATCAGCAATCCTTGTTTCAAGAAAAAGACCACATTTCAAAAAGAGTTGTCATTGGGACGGAAAGTGAGGTGAAATGTTCTGAACAGGGGCACAGACAGCAAAACAAATGTTACAGGGGTGATAACCCTTACCTATGTTTTCCAAAAAGTTTAAAAATAGATTTTTGGTCTGGAGCTACACTTCAACAATGTACCTGTTCAAAATTACAAACAGACTCTACATAAGAACAAACCTACAGTCCCTGTCTTGTATGCACCGCCTGTATAGGGCTGTTCAGAGTATATAGGGCCTTTTTTATTTTATGTGCGGGGGTTCCCCTTAATATCCATACAAGACCCAAAGGGGCTGGTAATGGGCTGGGGTAGGGGGGGGGTCATGGGGTAGCTATGCCATTTTTCTTAAAGAATTTCATCCATATTACCGGGACCAGACATTACATTAAAGCCGCAAGCAGTTTTAAATGGCTTTTTTTTCCTTTAGAAGTGTCATTTTGTGCAGGGACAGTTCTAAACACGGGAAACATGTGGCACTTCACAGGCATACTTTAGACACCCCCCAGGTACGATATTTAAAGGAATATTTGACTTTTTTTTTTTCACTTTATGCATCATTAAAATGACTGCTCCCGAAAAACGACCGTTTTTAAAACTTCTTTTTGCATTGATACATGTCCCCTGGTGCAGAACCCGGGTTCCCAAACCCTTTTTAGGACAATAACATGCATAATAGTTGTTATAATTAGCACTTTAGAATTCGAACGTTCGCATCCATTGTATTTAATAGGGTTCTAATGTTCGTTCGAACTTTCGGTCCGTTCGCGGGTTCTGGTGCGAACCGAACCCGGGGGTGTTCGGCTCATCACTACAGATGAGGTTTAATGTTGATAAATGTAAAGTTATGCACTTGGGGGCTAATAATATGAATGCATCATACATACTAGGGGGAGTACAACTGGGGGGATCCGTAGTGGAGAAGGATCTGGGGGTTTTGGTAGATCATAAGCTCAATAATGGCATGCAATGCCAAGCTGCGGTTTCCAAAGCGAGCAAAGTCCTTTCTTGTATTAAGAGAGGTATGGTCTCCAGAGAGAGAGATATCATTTTGCCCCTGTTCAAATCATTAGTAAGACCTCATCTGGAATATGCAGTTCAGTTTTGGGCCCCAGTTCTCAAAAAGGATATTGGGGAACTGGAGAAAGTGCAGAGAAGGGCAACCAAACTGATAAGAGGCATGGAGGAGCTCAGCTATGAGGAGAGATTAGAGGAACTGAATTTATTCTCTCTTGAGAAGAGGAGATTAAGGGGGGATATGATCAACATGTACAAATATATAAGGGGTCCATATAGTGAACTTGGTGTTCAGTTATTCACTTTACGGTCAACACAAAGGACAAGGGGGCACTCTTTGCGTCTAGAGGAAAAGAGATTTCACCTCCAAATACGGAAAGGTTTTTTCACAGTAAGAGCTGTGAAAATGTGGAATAGACTCCCTGCAGAGGTGGTTCTGGCCAGCTCAGTAGATTGCTTTAAGAAGGGCCTGGATTCTTTCTTAAATGTACATAATATAACTGGGTACTGACATTTATAGGTAAAGTTGATCCAGGGAATATCCGATTGCCTCTCGGGGGATCAGGAAGGAATTTTTTCCCCTGCTGTAGCAAATTGGATAATGCTCTTCTGGGTTTTTTTGCCTTCCTCTGGATCAACTGTGGGTATAGAATTGGGTATATGGGATTGTACGATATATGTTTATTTTTATTTTTTTATTTTTATTTTTTACGGTTGAACTGGATGGACTTGTGTCTTTTTTCAACCTGACTAACTATGTAACTATGTATGTAACTGCTTGGGGCCCCCAGCTGGCCTGGGGCCCCAGCAGAGCTGCCTCCCCTCCCGCGATTGGCGGCCCCCTCCTCCCGCGATTTGGCGGCCCCCTCCTCCCGCGATTGGCGGCCCCCTCCTCCCGCGATTTGGCGGCCCCCTCCTCCCGCGATTTGGCGGCCCCCTCCTCCCGCGATTGGCGGCCCCCCTCCCGCGATTGGCGGCCCCCCCTCCCACGATATTGGCGGCCCCCCTCCCACGATTAGCGGCCCCCCTCTCGCGATCGGCGTCGATGTCCCGCGTTAGCACCCCCCCTTCTGAATTTAAAAAAAAAAAAGTAAAAAAAATTGTGTAGCACCCCCGCTTCTTCAAAAAAAATCAGTAGCACCCCCCCCTCGGCTTGGGGGCCCCAAATTCTCAATCTGCTTGGGGCCCCCAAATTTCTTCAAACGGCCCTGTTTGTAACATAAGTACTGAAACTTGCACTTAAAACTGTAATTTTGTAACTTTTGGAAATGTCAGTAAAAACTTGTCTGTGCTAGTAAATTTGGTGTGTTGTGCCAGTAAATTTCAATCTGGTGGGTTGGCGACACTACTTCCCAGAACCCAGCACCCTGTCCGCCTCCTGCAGCATGTATCAGGTGCGCTCTGTGACCACTGTGCCCTTCAGACACATATGATCACAAATCGGATACAGGGCCATACACAGCAGCCCTTTACCATGAGATCAGCGGTGTTCAATCACAGCTGATCACATTTAACCACTTCAGCCCCAGAAGAATTTACCCCCTTCCTGGCCAGGCCATTTCTTGTGATACGGCACTGCGTTGCTTTAACTGACAATTGCGCGGTCGTGCGACGTTGTACCCAAACAAAATTGATGTTCTTTTTTTCCCACAAATAGAGCTTTCTTTTGGTGGTATTTGATCACCTCTGCGGTTTCTATTTTTTGTGCTATAAACAAAAATGGTACATAAAAGAAGATAAGGTGTCTTTCTCCTTCGATCATAAATTAATTGAGTTTGTTGAGGGTGGTAGGGCTTATACTGGGTTGCTTTACAGATTTGTTTTTCAGTGTCCAATGTCCTGAGAGCAGCAGCATAACCCAGTGTACCAGAACTAATTCACCCTGTGTCCCTTATTCCGTGTACACACGATCGGTTTTACCGATGAAAACAGTCCGATGGACTTTTTTCATCGAACAAACCGATCGTGTATGGGCCCCATCGGTCTTTTTTCCATCTGTGATTAAAAATAGAACATGTTTTAAATTTATCCGATGGAAAAAAAAACGATAGAAAAAAAAAAAACACGCATGCTCAGAAGCATTGAACTTAATTTTTCTCGGCTCGTCGGAGTGTTTTACGTCACGGCGTTTGGGACGGTCGGTTTTTTGACTGATGGTGTGTAGGCAAGACTGATGGAAGTCAGCTTCATTGGATTTCCGATGGAAAAATCCATAGGAAATCCGATCGTGTGTACAGGGCTTTAGTGTATGATTAAGCACTAAGCATTTCCCAACTAATTCTCCCTAAAACTTTTCACCTACAGCATTTTGTAAGGAGGACATGTCCAACTGAATAGCTCCTAACTGTCCCTGATTTCGAGGGACTGTCCCTGAATTGGAACAAAGTGCCTCTGTCCTTCTTTGTTCCTCATTTGTCCCTCATTTTGGTCTGGTCTATATACAGTAGTTGAATATAAAATGCACTTTTTATCTTTAAAAAAGTGTTTCCCAGTGCTAAACTTTTATCCAATTTCTTAATTGCTGCATTTGTAAATTTCAAAAGCCAATATAAAGGAATGGTAGTGATAAGGAAATAACAGTGCAGCGCAATAAATGTCCATATACAGTGAACAATGATGAAAAAGATGTACTGAAGAGATCTGGGTGTAGGCTTCTTCATACAGTATATAACTTGTGTATCCAATGTAAGGAAAATCTGCTTACCAGACCAGATGGACCTTTTGAATGAACAAGAGGTCAAAAACGCTTGTTTTCCACCATGAGGGGAAGATGGTCTCAGATGAAGCGGTGATCCAGCCAGATGGTAGGCACAGCATCAGATGTAGAGATGATATATAAAAAAAGGATGTGGAAACGTTCTAAGTGTAGACTGTTTTAATCCAAAAATATAGTGTATAAAAAATACATACAAATAAAATTCAGACAAAGTCCAAAAAAGTACAGCAAAAGACACTGGGCGCTGATGTTCTATGATGGGGAAGTCCAAAATATAAAACAGCTGCTAAAGTGACCAAGTCTCTTGTGCTTATAATGATAAATGAACCATAATATACAGCTGGTGGAAGTCACAAGTAGAGATCATATGCTGAAAACTGGCAAAAGATTGTGCTAGTAGCAACAAAAATAAACATAAGCAGCACCAGATGATTAACAGTGAGAGATCCACCAAAGTGAACAGCAGGCAGATGAAGTGAGTGTAAGCGGCGATGGACGCCGTAAACTCAGCCTAAGATGAATCAAATGGTAAGCGGCAATGCAAGCCGCGAGCACAGCCTGGGACAGACGCGGGTGACGTCACTGAGTAAGCTCCTCCCCCGTACGTACGTTGCGTCCAATAGGACTTCGTCAGCGGTGGGTGGGGCTTACAGCGTCACCCTCCGTCCTTATAAACTAAAAGCGTTGCCATGGAGAGCATAGTGGGGGCAGGACGGCCGGTAACCAGCCCCGAACACAGAATCTCCATGCTATGTAATCAGCCAATGTAATTTGGCTAGGCAGCAGCTAATAAAAAATGACACATAGACAGGAAAGCCTGTATAGTGCATACAAAATATATTTGATTACTTTTAAAGTGACAAACACCCACGGCTGTCCCATGCCTCACATTATAACTCCACAGCAGTGAAAGTTATATAAGAAAAATTGTATTCTTTAAAATAATAAAGAAAAATGTGAAAAATAAATAAAAGTAAAAATTAATAAATAAAAAATATTTGAATAAAATATAAAAAAACATATGTAAAGCAAATTACAAATATAAGAGGGGGACCTCCTCTATTATGCAATGCAAAAAAAGGATGATAAAAGTATTAACTAAAAATACCACATCTACCGACATTGGTATACTAAACTGGCTTATTTGTCAGAGATGAAACAATTAAGGTCAAAGTCGACGTTGAGGCCTCCTGGCACGAGCACCTGGGTCTCGTGTATCCAGAAGGACTCACGCCGACTAAGTTGTCTGATGAAGTTACCACCTCTCCAGTGGGGTCTAACCCTTTCTATACCCCAAAATTTAAGACATTTGGGGTCTCGGTTATGAAAATGACGAAAATGTTTGGAGACATTATGAGTTCTGACACCATTGATAATGTTATTCACATGTTCTCCCATGCGCACATGAAGCGGTCTGGAGGTTCTACCAATGTAGTGTAATCCACAGTCACATTCAAGGCCATAGACCACCCCCATGGTGTTACATGTAATAAGATTTTTGATAGAATAAGTTATACCTGTAGTAGGAGCAGTAAACTCTTTTCTTCGTTTAATATTACGTTTACATTTTTTACAAGATGGACACCTACCACATGCGTAAGAGCCAGTCATAAGAGGAAAAATATGACTCTCCCTTACTACTGGAGGGTCGACCACACTAGGGGCCAATACGTCCCTCAGTGTAGGTGCCTTTCTATAAATGAATCTGGGACGAGACGGAATAATGGCTCCCATTATTCTATCCTTTTTCAAGATGTCCCAGTGTTTCATGATTATTTTTTCGAATTTCCTGTGTTGAATATTGAAATCCAAAATAATTCTGAGTTCCGTGTTAGCTGGATTAGGTGCCTTGGGTCGAGAACCCGCCACCAAAGAAGTTCTATCTAGCTTTCCGACCTTTTGAATTTCACTGGAGATATCCTCCTTATCATAGCCTTTTTGGATAAATCTTTTAGCAAGGACATCTGATTGCAATACAAAATCTGCCTCAGACGTGCAATTACGCCTTAAACGAATGAACTGGCCCCTAGGGATGTTGCATAGCCATGTTTTGTGATGGCAACTGTCAAGGGGTATATACACCCATTCCTGTCTGTCTGCTTAAAATGATTTTTCGTTTTGAAGACAGGTCCATCTCTGAAAATTTCCAGATCTAAAAATGTTATACTGGAAGGATCAGCATTCCAGGTGAGTCTAATATTTTTGGTGTTGCCATTCAGCTTGGACATAAATAATTGCAGGCTAGTCATGTTACCCTCCCAGATAATGATCAGATCGTCTATATAGCGATAATAGCACTTTAGTTGTATTGGTCTGTCATTAAAGATAGTTTCTTCTTCCCAAAGTGACATAAACAAGTTTGCCACACTGGGAGCAAACCGTGCTCCCATGGCAACTCCAAGGGTTTGAAGAAAAAATCTATGATCATACCAGAAATAATTCCTGGCTAAACAAAAAGAAAGTGCATCCACAAGAAAACCGATCAGCAGGGGAGGAAGATTAGAGGCATCTAATGCCCATTTAACTGCCCTAATAGCATCCTGATGGCCTATGATGGTGTACAATGACCCCACGTCCGCGGTTACCAACAAAGTGTTGTCACTGGCGGGCGTGGACTCAACCACCTGTATAGCATGTCGGGTGTCTTTAAGATAAGCGGTGGTTGAACAAACCAATGGTTTAAGAAAGTGGTCAATGTATTGGCCCAGGCGTGCAGTGACCGAATCAATTCCATTGACAATAGGTCTCCCAGGTGGAAACTGGGCATCTTTATGTACCTTTGCTAGGAAATATATGATTGGCCTCCTGCACGCACTGGGATCCAAATATAAAGCCTCTTTTTTGGTAAGAACACCACACATTTTACCTTGCTCAACAAGAGCTTGAAGTTCATTTTGATACTCAAAAACAGGGTCCTTGGTCATAAGTTGATATGTAGAATGGTCTGACAATAATCTATTCATCTCATTGTCATAAAAGACCTTACTCATAACAACCAATCCACCCCCCTTATCCGCTGGTCTAACTACAACATTTTTATTTTTCTCTAATGTGGAAATGCCCATTTTGAGATAGTGAGGATCTCTCACTTTCTTGATCTTCATGCGGTCTAGGTCGGTGGTGACCATGTTTTTGAAAACTTCAATATGCTTATGGTCATGTTTGGGAGGGTTAAAGGTAGATTTGTTAGCAAGCTGTGAGTGAAATTCTAGAGGTACTACAGGAACTGAAGTGGAAGTGGTGGTTCCTGATTTAGAAAGGAAGTGTCGTTTAATATTAAGCGTTCTTACAAACTTTTGCAGACTAATATAAGTTTGGAATTTATTAAAATTCCGAACTGGAGCGAACTTGAGTCCTTTATCAAGCACTCTAAGTTCCTCCTATGACAAGTCCACACCACTGATGTTAAATACTCCTGCTCCTATTATCGCCTTTGTCTTTTTCGTCATTTTCATAACCGAGACCCCAAATGTCTTAAATTTTGGGGTATAGAAAGGGTTAGACCCCACTGGAGAGGTGGTAACTTCATCAGACAACTTAGTCGGCGTGAGTCCTTCTGGATACACGAGACCCAGGTGCTCGTGCCAGGAGGCCTCAACGTCGACTTTGACCTTAATTGTTTCATCTCTGACAAATAAGCCAGTTTAGTATACCAATGTCGGTAGATGTGGTATTTTTAGTTAATACTTTTATCATCCTTTTTTTGCATTGCATAATAGAGGAGGTCCCCCTCTTATATTTGTAATTTGCTTTACATATGTTTTTTTATATTTTATTCAAATATTTTTTATTTATTAATTTTTACTTTTATTTATTTTTCACATTTTTCTTTATTATTTTAAAGAATACAATTTTTCTTATATAACTTTCACTGCTGTGGAGTTATACTGTGAGGCATGGGACAGCCGTGGGTGTTTGTCACTTTAAAAGTAATCAAATATATTTTGTATGCACTATACAGGCTTTCCTGTCTATGTGTCATTTTTTTATTAGCTGCTGCCTAGCCAAATTACATTGGCTGATTACATAGCATGGGGATTCTGTGTTCGGGGCTGGTTACCGGCCGTCCCGCCCCCACTATGCTCTCCATGGCAACGCTTTTAGTTTATAAGGACGGAGGGTGACGCTATAAGCCCCACCCACCGCTGACGAAGTCCTATTGGACGCAACGTACGTACGGGGGAGGAGCTTACTCGGTGACGTCACCCGCGTCTGTCCCAGGCTGTGCTCGCGGCTTGCATTGCCGCTTACCATTTGATTCATCTTAGGCTGAGTTTACGGCGTCCATCGCCGCTTACACTCACTTCATCTGCCTGCTGTTCACTTTGGTGGATCTCTCACTGTTAATCATCTGGTGCTGCTTATGTTTATTTTTGTTGCTACTAGCACAATCTTTTGCCAGTTTTCAGCATATGATCTCTACTTGTGACTTCCACCAGCTGTATATTATGGTTCATTTATCATTATAAGCACAAGAGACTTGGTCACTTTAGCAGCTGTTTTATATTTTGGACTTCCCCATCATAGAACATCAGCGCCCAGTGGCTTTTGCTGTACTTTTTTGGACTTTGTCTGAATTTTATTTGTATGTATTTTTTATACACTATATTTTTGGATTAAAACAGTCTACACTTAGAACGTTTCCACATCCTTTTTTTATATATCATCTCTACATCTGATGCTGTGCCTACCATCTGGCTGGATCACCGCTTCATCTGAGACCATCTTCCCCTCATGGTGGAAAACAAGCGTTTTTGACCTCTTGTTCATTCAAAAGGTCCATCTGGTCTGGTAAGCAGATTTTCCTTACATTGGATACACAAGTTATATACTGTATGAAGAAGCCTACACCCAGATCTCTTCAGTACATCTTTTTCATCATTGTTCACTGTATATGGACATTTATTGCGCTGCACTGTTATTTCTTTATATTATCTGTTTGGGTTATTGTGTGATATACCTGTTGGTGTCCAGCTGCAGTAGTTCTCGTAGTCATTTGTGCGCTGATTGCCTTTTATAATACTTTTGTTAGTTATCACATTTCTTTTAGCTGCACATATGGATGTTTTTCAGTTTTTGGAACATAGAGAGGTTAAACTTAGTGAAGTGTTCTCAGATACACCCACACCTACCTATCCGGATGACTTATCCGTATGTTTCAAAAAATTGGGCTTTGCCTTTGAAAAGAAAATTAAGGCATGGTGGGACATTGCTTCATTTGAGCAATATACTAAGAATAAACTCATCCCTAGACGTTTAAGGTGGGATATCCCACCTAATGATGGCCTTTTGGATGAGGAATCCATGCGAGAATGGCAAAATTTCTTTTGTCAAAAAGGACAAGAGTTAATTGATCTCCTTCTCATTAGGAAACATAGGAAAATGAAGATTCTTGATAAACAAATAGGAGAGCTTAAAGTTAAAATTGAGCCGTTTCAAGAATCTTCAGATTTCTCTAAGCTATCAGGTGAACTTAAAAATAAGATGTCTAAGTGGGATAAGGAATCACAGGAGAAAAAGAAAACTAAGTACCTTAGGGACTCTGGTAATTTTGCTAGGGGCGAAATTTTCAAATGGCAATCTAGGGTACCCAACCCTGATACGGGACCTACTAATGTGCCGCGCCCTTCCACCCCGCATATTTCCACCATTTCCACTCCTGTCATTCCCAGAAACCCACCTGCCAGGGGTCCACCAGCTCGAGGTGGGGGACGCCCCAACGGCAGGGGTCACCCTAACAGAGGGGGGAGGGGTAAAGGTACTCCTTACCATCACCCACCCCCTTATGAACATAATAATTGGCGGGACCATGGTTCCAACAGGGACTATGTCCCTAATGGTCCCCCCAATAGAGATGACATGTATTATCAGAACTCTTATGGTAGGCATTCAGACCATGTGAGGAATAATGACCCATACATCGATCATGACCAGCTTCCTATTCACAATCGCTTTGCTCCATTATCTCATGAAACCAACCCTCCAAATGAAAGTTTTTTAGGCCAGCGTCAACTACATTGGGAGGAGCCTTGGGGTCATACCCCCCCAGGAATCAAACAAGGGGGGAAAAGACGACTAAGAGAGGAAGAAGAGCAGGAAGAAGAGCTAAAAAGACAAAGGCGATAATAGGAGCAGGAGTATTTAACATCAGTGGTGTGGACTTGTCAGAGGAGGAACTTAGAGTGCTTGATAAAGGACTCAAGTTCGCTCCAGTTCGGAATTTTAATAAATTCCAAACTTATATTAGTCTGCAAAAGTTTGTAAGAACGCTTAATATTAAACGACACTTCCTTTCTAAATCAGGAACCACCACTTCCACTTCAGTTCCTGTAGTACCTCTAGAATTTCACTCACAGCTTGCTAACAAATCTACCTTTAACCCTCCCAAACATGACCATAAGCATATTGAAGTTTTCAAAAACATGGTCACCACCGACCTAGACCGCATGAAGATCAAGAAAGTGAGAGATCCTCACTATCTCAAAATGGGCATTTCCACATTAGAGAAAAATAAAAATGTTGTAGTTAGACCAGCGGATAAGGGGGGTGGATTGGTTGTTATGAGTAAGGTCTTTTATGACAATGAGATGAATAGATTATTGTCAGACCATTCTATATATCAACTTATGACCAAGGACCCTGTTTTTGAGTATCAAAATGAACTTCAAGCTCTTGTTGAGCAAGGTAAAATGTGTGGTGTTCTTACCAAAAAAGAGGCTTTATATTTGGATCCCAGTGCGTGCAGGAGGCCAATCATATATTTCCTAGCAAAGGTACATAAAGATGCCCAGTTTCCACCTGGGAGACCTATTGTCAATGGAATTGATTCGGTCACTGCACGCCTGGGCCAATACATTGACCACTTTCTTAAACCATTGGTTTGTTCAACCACCGCTTATCTTAAAGACACCCGACATGCTATACAGGTGGTTGAGTCCACGCCCGCCAGTGACAACACTTTGTTGGTAACCGCGGACGTGGGGTCATTGTACACCATCATAGGCCATCAGGATGCTATTAGGGCAGTTAAATGGGCATTAGATGCCTCTAATCTTCCTCCCCTGCTGATCGGTTTTCTTGTGGATGCACTTTCTTTTTGTTTAGCCAGGAATTATTTCTGGTATGATCATAGATTTTTTCTTCAAACCCTTGGAGTTGCCATGGGAGCACGGTTTGCTCCCAGTGTGGCAAACTTGTTTATGTCACTTTGGGAAGAAGAAACTATCTTTAATGACAGACCAATACAACTAAAGTGCTATTATCGCTATATAGACGATCTGATCATTATCTGGGAGGGTAACATGACTAGCCTGCAATTATTTATGTCCAAGCTGAATGGCAACACCAAAAATATTAGACTCACCTGGAATGCTGATCCTTCCAGTATAACATTTTTAGATCTGGAAATTTTCAGAGATGGACCTGTCTTCAAAACGAAAAATCATTTTAAGCAGACAGACAGGAATGGGTATATACCCCTTGACAGTTGCCATCACAAAACATGGCTATGCAACATCCCTAGGGGCCAGTTCATTCGTTTAAGGCGTAATTGCACGTCTGAGGCAGATTTTGTATTGCAATCAGATGTCCTTGCTAAAAGATTTATCCAAAAAGGCTATGATAAGGAGGATATCTCCAGTGAAATTCAAAAGGTCGGAAAGCTAGATAGAACTTCTTTGGTGGCGGGTTCTCGACCCAAGGCACCTAATCCAGCTAACACGGAACTCAGAATTATTTTGGATTTCAATATTCAACACAGGAAATTCGAAAAAATAATCATGAAACACTGGGACATCTTGAAAAAGGATAGAATAATGGGAGCCATTATTCCGTCTCGTCCCAGATTCATTTATAGAAAGGCACCTACACTGAGGGACGTATTGGCCCCTAGTGTGGTCGACCCTCCAGTAGTAAGGGAGAGTCATATTTTTCCTCTTATGACTGGCTTTTACGCATGTGGTAGGTGTCCATCTTGTAAAAAATGTAAACGTAATATTTAACGAAGAAAAGAGTTTACTGCTCCTACTACAGGTATAACTTATTCTATCAAAAATCTTATTACATGTAACACCATGGGGGTGGTCTATGGCCTTGAATGTGACTGTGGATTACACTACATTGGTAGAACCTCCAGACCGCTTCATGTGCGCATGGGAGAACATGTGAATAACATTATCAATGGTGTCAGAACTCATAATGTCTCCAAACATTTTCGTCATTTTCATAACCGAGACCCCAAATGTCTTAAATTTTGAGGTATAGAAAGGGTTAGACCCCACTGGAGAGGTGGTAACTTCATCAGACAACTTAGTCGGCGTGAGTCCTTCTGGATACACGAGACCCAGGTGCTCGTGCCAGGAGGCCTCAACGTCGACTTTGACCT
Organism: Rana muscosa; assembly: GCA_029206835.1. NCBI lineage: Eukaryota > Metazoa > Chordata > Amphibia > Anura > Ranidae > Rana > Rana muscosa. The sequence continues at coordinate 4,928,922 of JARGYO010005562.1, forward strand.
TAATTGTTTCATCTCTGACAAATAAGCCAGTTTAGTATACCAATGTCGGTAGATGTGGTATTTTTAGTTAATACTTTTATCATCCTTTTTTTGCATTGCATAATAGAGGAGGTCCCCCTCTTATATTTGTAATTTGCTTTACATATTTTTTTTATATTTTATTCAAATATTTTTTATTTATTAATTTTTACTTTTATTTATTTTTCACATTTTTCTTTATTATTTTAAAGAATACAATTTTTCTTATATAACTTTCACTGCTGTGGAGTTATAATGTGAGGCATGGGACAGCCGTGGGTGTTTGTCACTTTAAAAGTAATCAAATATATTTTGTATGCACTATACAGGCTTTCCTGTCTATGTGTCATTTTTTATTAGCTGCTGCCTAGCCAAATTACATTGGCTGATTACATAGCATGGGGATTCTGTGTTCGGGGCTGGTTACCGGCCGTCCCGCCCCCACTATGCTCTCCATGCCAACGCTTTTAGTTTATAAGGACGGAGGGTGACGCTATAAGCCCCACCCACCGCTGACGAAGTCCTATTGGACGCAACGTACGTACGGGGGAGGAGCTTACTCGGTGACGTCACCCGCGTCTGTCCCAGGCTGTGCTCGCGGCTTGCATTGCCGCTTACCATTTGATTCATCTTAGGCTGAGTTTACGGTGTCCATCGCCGCTTACACTCACTTCATCTGCCTGCTGTTCACTTTGGTGGATCTCTCACTGTTAATCATCTGGTGCTGCTTATGTTTATTTTTGTTGCTACTAGCACAATCTTTTGCCAGTTTTCAGCATATGATCTCTACTTGTGACTTCCACCAGCTGTATATTATGGTTCATTTATCATTATAAGCACAAGAGACTTGGTCACTTTAGCAGCTGTTTTATATTTTGGACTTCCCCATCATAGAACATCAGCGCCCAGTGGCTTTTGCTGTACTTTTTTGGACTTTGTCTGAATTTTATTTGTATGTATTTTTTATACACTATATTTTTGGATTAAAACAGTCTACACTTAGAACGTTTCCACATCCTTTTTTTATATATCATCTCTACATCTGATGCTGTGCCTACCATCTGGCTGGATCACCGCTTCATCTGAGACCATCTTCCCCTCATGGTGGAAAACAAGCGTTTTTGACCTCTTGTTCATTCAAAAGGTCCATCTGGTCTGGTAAGCAGATTTTCCTTACATTGGATACACAAGTTATATACTGTATGAAGAAGCCTACACCCAGATCTCTTCAGTACATCTTTTTCATCATTGTTCACTGTATACGGACATTTATTGCGCTGCACTGTTATTTCTTTATATTATCTGTTTGGGTTATTGTGTGATATACCTGTTGGTGTCCAGCTGCAGTAGTTCTCGTAGTCATTTGTGCGCTGATTGCCTTTTATAATACTAATGGTAGTGATTAGAGTTGAGCGGGTAGCTGGATATTCGGGTCCGGCGGGTTCGGCCGAACTTCAGAAAAAAGTTCGGATTCGGGACCGAACTTTAACCCGAACCCGGACCCCATTGAAGTCAATGGGGACCCGGACTTCTGACGACTAAAAAGGCTCTAAAATAGTAATGGAAAGGGCTAGAGGGCTGCAAATGGCAGCAAAATGTTGTTAAGAACATGGCAAGTGCTCTGCAAACAAATGTGGATAGGAAATAACTTAAAAGAACATAAAAAAAAAAAAAAAATAAAAAAATATGCTGGAGGCCCCCTTTTCAGCAGAAGAGGTACAGGAAGTCATTAAGAACCTCAGAAACTCAACGGCACGATGCCACACATATGGTGGGAATGCCCCAGAATACGCCCTTTCTGGAATAAATTATTTAATTTAATGGATAAGCTAGTGGGAAAATAAAATACTTTGAAATAAAAATGTAGCGGGGTGCTAAATTTAAGGAAAGTGTTTGAGTGGTAAATAGGCTCAAATACCCTAATTCTGTAGGATTCATGGACCATTTTGTCCTCGGGGGACAGTATTGGTGTGCAGTTCCCTGCGGCCTACAGGTGGCGCCTTTTGTGTCCCCTCTTGGCAGTAGTACAGCGGGGCGGGGAACCTGCTGTGCATGCCGGGAGAGCATATAAAAGGGGCAGACCTTTGGCCTGGGGGCTGATGTCCAGTGGGGTCCGCGCCCAGGTGCCTTCGGCCTGGGTGCATGTGTTCCTGTTCCATCTCGGGCACCTTTAGCCCGGGTTGAGGTACTATCCTGGAGTTCTTGCTGCCCTGGGTATGGAGGCCTAGGGGCGGGAGTAAAGCCTGGAGTCCAGAGCCGCCTCGTGTAGGGGACCCTGTTCCAGGGAAGGGAGGATCATTCTGATGGACCGATGCGGGAGTCACGGTGAAGGAATGGTCTGTTGACTCCCTGGAGAGATGTCTTCCCCTTGATATGGGCTAGGTTCGTAGAAGGAGAAGCTCAAGGTCACCTTGACTGTATCAGAGGCCTTATTCAACCGGCCCGTGGCAGGGGCCTTATACACCCTGGTCTGTGGCTGAGACCAAAGTTCTCCAGGCCCGTGGCAGGGGCCTTGTACACCCGGTCTGTGGCAGAGACCAACCTCAATGTCTGTGGCAGAGACCGTGCGCCAAAAACTGTTTGAGAAACCTAAGCAGTGAAGTGAATGTGCTACGTTTGTGCCTGGACCTCCTCCACACCTTAAGCTGTCCTGTTTCTTTGCTCTAACCTTTTCTATCTGAGTACAGTTTATTTTGCCATGAGAGAATAAGAGTTGGAGTTTCAGCTGGTGTGGACATTGACTTTACTGGCAATTAAAGGACTTGCCTCTACCTACAGTAGAGGTGAGAATCATCCTCTGGAGGAGTTTTGACTCCGGCTGTGGACACGGCCCGTCAAGTACACCGCTCAACCTCTTTATATAGGAGGATACGGGCTGGTAGTGCGGTGTGCCTTTCTCCCTCCTGCGAAGAGCCAACAACATAAAGGCAGGTAAGGGGGAAAGGATCTGTGCGCTACAAAAAAATAAAATAAAAATTTTAATCTTGGCCTAGCAGGACGAGGTCCATATGGAGTAGGAGGTTGAGGTGGCGGTGGATGTGGCTGTGTAGGTGGAAGCGGCGGTGGAGGAGGACGAGGTAGCCAACACTGGTTCAAAAATACAACAATGGCTGGGTAAGGCCGGTGATGTGTCGAATTCTGTCCCCTGTCGAATAGTGTCCGCCCTGTACTGCGCTTGCTGAGTATGTAGGACAAGGGGATTTCAAAAATCTCCCAAGACTAACGGCGCCTGCGTGTTGAGTTCAGGTGAAGGCCACACCATCCGTGGTTCAAGCCGAGCCAAGCAAGGCCGCGATCGAAGCGAGCCCGTGAGGGGCCCTGTTACTATGTGCTACCGTATGTCCTCTTGGATGGTGGGGCTTGAACCTGCACTCACAGCGCAGGCGCCGTTCATCTTCGGAGATTTTGTGAATCTCCTTGTCCTCTGTACTGCGCAAGCGCTGCGCCTGCACAGTACGGGCCGGGCACAATCCGATGGCCGGACAGTTTTTGTCACAACACTGGTATACATGTCTATTCTGCACAAGGTACGGACAAGTCCTGTGGGATCCATGCCTGGTTCATTTTAATGAACGTGAGCTTGTCCACATTGGCTCTGGACAGGCGGCTGCGCTTGTCTGTGATAACGCCCCCTGCCGTGCTAAATACACGTTCAGATAATACACTGGCTGCAGGGCAGGCCAGCACCTCCAAGGCATAAACGGCAAGCTCAGGCCATGTGCCCAATTTGGAGACCCAGAAGTTAAAGGGGGCAGACCCGTCATCCAGTACGTGTAGGCCTGTGGACACATACTGCTCAACCATGTTGGTGAAATGCTGCCTCCTGCTAAGACGTTCCATCTCAGCTGGTGGTGCTGGTTGTTGTGGCGTGCTGACAAAGCTTTTCCACATTTCGGCCATGCTAACCCTGCCTTCTGAGGTGCTGCCGGTGCCCCGGCTGCGTTGGCGACCTCTTCCTCCTCCTCTGCCTTCGCCTTGTGCTTCCACCGTACGCCCGCTGTCAGGTGGGAATGCCACCAGCAGCGCGTCTACCAGCGTGCGCTTGTACTCGCGCATCTTACGATCCCGCTCCAGTGAGGGAATTAAGGACGGTACGTTGTCCTTGTAACGGGGATCCAGCAGGGTGGCCACCCAGTAATCAGCACCAGTTAAAATGTGGGCAACTCGGCTGTCGTTGCGGAAACACTGCAGCATGTAATCGCTCATGTGTGCCAGGCTGCCCAGAGGCAAAGAAAAGCTGTCCTCTGTGGGAGGTGTATCGTCTGTGTCCTCTGTATCCCCCCAGCCACGCACCAGTAATGGCCACGAGCTGGTCTGAGTGCCACCCTGCTGTGAACATGGCTCCTCCTCCTCCTCCTCCTCCTCCATCTCCTCCTCCACCTCGTCATCCTCCAGAACTGTGCCCTTTCAGCCGGACAATTGTGTACCTGGCGTTTGTTGGTGCAGGAACCCACCCCCGTAGCCACTTGTGAAAGACTGCCCTGAAAGCCTTTGAAATGATCCCGCTTCCTCCTCCTCCTCCTCCTCATCCTCCTGTGCCACATCCTCTTCCATCATCGCACGAAGCGTTTTTTCAAGGAGGCATAGAACTGGGATAGTAACGCTGAGAACGGCGTCATTGGCACTGGCCATGTTGGTGGAGTACTCGAAACAGCGCAACAAGGCACACAGGTCTCGCATTGGTGGTGAAGTGGTGCTGTTCCGCAGAGCGACTCACGCGTGATTGCTGCAGCTGAAACTCCACTATTGCCTGCTGCTGCTCGCACAGTCTGGCCAGCATGTGCAAGGTGGAGTTCCACCTTGTGGGTACGTCACATATGAGGCGGTGAGCGGGAAGGCCGAAGTTACGCTGCAGCGCTGACAGGCGAGCAGCAGCAGGGTGAGAACGCCGAAAGTGCGCACAGACAGCCCGCACTTTCTGCAGCAGCTCTGGCATATTGGGGTAATTTTTAAGGAACCTCTGGACCACCAAGTTCAGCACATGCGCCAGGCAAGGGATGTGCGTCAAACCGGCTAGACCCAGAGCTGCTACGAGATTTCGCCCATTATCGCACACCACCAGGCCGGGCTTGAGGCTCACTGACAGCAACCACTCATCGGTCTGTTGTTCCATGTCCCTCCACAACTCCTGCGCGGTGTGGGGATTTTCCCCCAAACAGGAAAGTTTTAAAACTGCCTGCTGTCGTTTACCCCTGGCTGTGCTGAAGTTGGTGGTGAAGGTGTTACGCTGAATGGATGAGGAGGCGGTAGAGGATGAGGAAGCGGAGAAGGAGGAGTTAGCAACAGGAGGCAAACTGAAGCGCCCTGCAATCCTCGGTGGTGGAAGGACATGCGCCAAACCGCTATCTGCCTCAGGCCCAGCCGCCACTGCATTTACCCAGTGTGCTGTTAGGGAGATATAACGTCCCTGACCGTGCTTACTGGTCCACGCATCCGTAGTTAGGTGGACCTTGCCACAGATGGCGTTGCGCAGTGCACACCTGATTTTGTCCCCCACCTGGTTGTGCAGGGAAGGGATGGCTCGCCTGGAAAAGTAGTGGCGGCTGGGCACGACGTACTGCGGGACAGCCAATGCCATCAGGCTTTTAAAACTCTGCGTCTCCACCAGACGGAATGACAGCATTTCAAAGGCCAGGAATAGGGATGAGCTTCGTGTTCGAGTCGAACATACGTTCGACTCGAACATCGGCTGTTCGATCGTTCGACGAAGATCGAACGATTTGGGCCGTTCGCGCCAAATTCGAGTGACGCCAACGGCCCACAATGCACTACGCCATCGCAGTGTCATCCAGGCGCTGTGATTGGCCAAGCATGCACTGTGACCCCGCATGCTTGGCCAATCACAGCGCCGGCAGCGAGGAGAGCAATGATTGGCCACAGGCAGGATGCCTGTGGCCAATTATTGCTGAGGGTGTTTAGTACACGCCCCACACTATAAAAGGCCGCCAGCACGGCGGCCTAGTGTAGTGTGTTCCGGAGCAGGGAAAGACAAGCATAGGCAGGGACAGTGACATTTATTTCTTTCTTGCTTAACCTGGATTCCTTTAGTTTAGGGAAAGAGAAGGATAGGTAGGGAGAGTGTCAGTGTGTTTTACTGTGTGAGTCCTTGTTTCTAGGGACAAAGAACGAAAGTGAGGGGAATTCTCCTTGTGCTATAGTGTGCTTTAAAAAAACATTTTTTCTAGGGACAGAAAACTCTAGGTAGGGAGAGTGTCAGTTTCTTTCACTGTGCGAGTCCTTGTTTCTAGGGACAAAGAAGGAAAGTGAGGGGAATTCTCCTTGTGCTATAGTGTGCTTTAAAAAAACATTTTTTCTAGGGACAGAAAACTCTAGGTAGGGAGAGTGTCAGTTTCTTTCACTGTGCGAGTCCTTGTTTCTAGGGACAAAGAAGGAAAGTGAGGGGAATTCTCCTTGTGCTATAGTGTGCTTTAAAAAAACATTTTTTCTAGGGACAGAAAACTCTAGGTAGGGAGAGTGTCAGTTTCTTTCACTGTGCGAGTCCTTGTTTCTAGGGACAAAGAAGGAAAGTGAGGGGAATTCTCCTTGTGCTATAGTGTGCTTTAAAAAAACATTTTTTCTAGGGACAGAAAACTCTAGGTAGGGAGAGTGTCAGTTTCTTTCACTGTGCGAGTCCTTGTTTCTAGGGACAAAGAAGGAAAGTGAGGGGAATTCTCCTTGTGCTATAGTGTGCTAAAGCATTCCTCATCAACCATCTTTGAAATCCTTATTTTTTGGACAGTCAGGGAAATTGTCGTTGTGCTATTCTGTGCAAAAGCAATCATCCTCAACCATATTTAGAAATCCTTAAGTAAAGGGACAGAGAAGGACACCTGAAGGTAGCCCTTATTGCTTTTTTCCCATCTCCCTGCAGGCCATCTATTAGAATGTCTGGAAGGCAAACAAGGAGAGGCAGACAGTCAGGAGGCAATAAAAGAGGGCAAGCAGGCTCTGTGTCTGGGGGCAACAGTGCTGGTCGTGGACGCGGTGCATTGTCATCAGCACATGGCCATGGGACACGCTTGTCCTTCTTTTCGGCAGCTGGACATGTTGAGCCACATCATGCCGAAGACTTGGTAGAGTGGATGACCAAGCCCTCCTCCTCCTCCTCATCCTCTCTCACCCAGGCTCAGGGTACTGGCAAAGCAGCTGCCAAAGCGTCCTCTTCCCTGGTATCAATGTCAGACTCATCATCAGTCACTCCTTCCCTAGACCCACCATGTCCTCCTCCTGAGGAGTCCCCCGAACTGTTTGAGCACAGTGTTGGGTACATGCTCCAGGAGGATGCCCAGCGTTTCGAAGGGTCTGATGATGAAACCCAGCTACAGGAAGGCAGTAGCGTGAGAGCAGACAGAGGGGATGCTCAAGAAGGACACCAATCTGGCAGTCATGTTCCAGCAGCTGCAGCATACTGCCAGATTGGCTCCAGTGATGAGGAGGGAGGGGATGATGAGGTCACTGACTCCACGTGGGTGCCTAATAGGAGAGAGGAGGAGGAGGAGGATGAGGAGGAGGCACATCTCCAACGAGGCAGGATGCCCTTTGGTGGCCAGCGTAAGGGCAGTACACCGACGGAATCACACCGCAGAGCTCCGCCTGTGCAGGGCGCTGCCTCTGCCCGTCATTCAAGAAGTTCCTTGGTGTGGGCCTTTTTTGAGGCTAGTGCATCAGATCGCACAGCTGCTGTTTGCAACATATGTCTCAAGCGTATATCGCGTGGCCAAAACATCAGCCGATTGGGTACCACATGCCTGACCAGACATATGTTGACCTGCCATGCAGCTCGTTGGCAAGCCTACCTCAAAGACCCACACCAAAGAACAAAGCGGACCTCTCCTTGCACCGCATCAGCTGGGATCTCCAACCCCACTATAACTTCAGTCCTCTCTGAAACATGCACTGAGAGGAATGAAGGTGTAGAATTAGGTGTGTCACAGCCAAGTACTTGCGGCCACTCTGCTAGCAGTACACCGACGTCCGATTCTAGCAGGCAAATTTCCCTGCCCCAGCTGCTGGACCTTCGAAAGAAGTTCACTCCCAGCCATCCACATGCCCAGCGGTTGAATGCTAGCTTGGCTAAATTGCTAGCGCTTCAACTGCTGCCTTTTCAGTTGGTAGACTCGGCCCCCTTCCGTGAGTTTGTGCAATGTGCGGTTCCTCAGTGGCAGGTTCCCAAACGCCACTTTTTCTCACGGAAGGCTATTCCGGCTCTCTACCGGCATGTGGAAGGCAATGTCTTGGCCTCGCTGGACAGGGCGGTCAGCGGTAAGGTGCATATTACTGCTGACTCATGGTCCAGCAGGCATGGACAGGGACGTTACCTTTCTTTCACGGCCCATTGGGTCACTCTTTTGGCAGCTGGGAAGGATGCAGGACAAGGTGCAGTAGTGTTGGAGGTTGTTCCACCGCCACGCCTCCAAAATGCTACTACTGGTTGTGACACACCTCTCTCCTCCACCCCCTCCTCTTCTTCTTCCTCCATGGCCTCTTCCTGTGGTTTGTCCTATGAACCAGCGGTGCTCCGTAGCCGTTCACGGGGCTACGCAAGTACGCAGGCAAAAAGATGCCATGCTTGCGCTGGTGTGTTTGGGGGACAGAAGCCACACTGGGGCAGAGGTCCTGTTTGCTCTGCAGGGCCAGGCCGAGAGGTGGTTGACGCCACGCCGGCTTAAGCCAGGAATGGTGGTTTGCGACAATGGCACCAACCTCCTCTCCGCCCTCCGACAGGGACAACTGACCCATGTGCCCTGTGTGGCTCACGTCCTTAACCTGGTGGTGCAGCGGTTCTTGGGCAGGTACCCGGGCTTACAGGATGTCCTGAGGCAGGCCAGGAAAGTCTGTGTGCATTTCCGCAGATCTTATAATGCCAGTGCTCGCCTGGCTGAGCTGCAAAAGGAGTTGAACCTGCCCAAGAACCGCCTTATATGTGACATGCCCACCAGGTGGAACTCAACGTTGGCCATGCTGCAGCGGCTGCACACGCAGCAGAGGGCCATCAATGAGTACCTGTGCGACTACGGCACCAGGACAGGGTCAGGGGAGCTTGTTTTTTTTTCTCCACGCCAGTGGGGCATGATCAGGGATGCATGCACTGTCCTGGCACCATTTGAGGAGGCCACGAGGATGGTGAGCAGTGACAGTGCATGCATCAGTGACACTGTACCTCTTGTCCACCTGTTGGAGCACACGCTGCGTGGAATAATGGACAGGGCACTTGAGGCAGAACAGAGGCAGGAAGAGGAGGACTTCCTTGCCTCTCAAGGCCCCCTTTACCCAGACAGTGTTCCTTCTGTCCCACCCATCGCACAGTAGGAGGAGGAGGAGGAGGAGGAGGAGGAGGATTGTGTCAGCATGGAGGTGGAGGCTGGCACTCAGCATCATCAGCAGCAGTCTTTTAGGGATGATTTACAGTCCCAAGAAACCAGTGGACTTGTACGTGGCTGGGAGGAGGTGGCTGCGGATCATGTCGTCCTTAGTGACCCAGAGGACTCCGGAGCGAATGCCTCAGCAAACCTACGCTGCATGGCCTCCCTGATCCTGCAAAGTCTGCGGAAGGATCCTCGTATTCTTCGGATCAAGGAGAGGGACCATTACTGGCTGGCCACTCTCCTTGATCCACGGTACAAGGGTAAGGTTGCGGACCTTATGTTACCTTCGCAGAGGGAGCAGAGGATGAGACAACTCCGGGAGGCCTTGCAGAAAGGTCTGTGCAACGCGTTCCCAGAGACTGGGAGGTTACAAACTCCTGGTCCTGGACAACGAGTTGCTGAGGCTTCGGCCAGTCAAAGAAGGAGCGGTGGGGAAGGTGGCCGTCTGACCGATGCGTTCAGACAATTCTTTAGTCCGCAGCCCCAAAGTATGATCGGTTCCAGCAACCATCGCCAGCGTCTGATAAACATGGTGCAGGAATATCTAGGGGCAAGGTCAGACTTGGACACCTTCCCCACCGAAAATCCTCTGGCTTACTGGGTCTTGAGGATGGATCACTGGCCAGAGCTTGCACAGTATGCAATTGAGCTACTGGCCTGTCCTGCATCCAGCGTTCTTTCAGAACGCACATTCAGTGCTGCTGGAGGATTTGTCACGGATCACAGGGTGCGCCTGTCCACCGACTCGGTTGATCGACTGACTTTCATCAAGATGAACCAGTCTTGGATCACCACCAGCTACCACACACCTGATGCTGATATAACAGACTAATTGATTTTAACATGTCACATCCCTTCAAGACTGATGCTGATGCTGAGTGCCTGTGCTGTTATGTTGACTGGCTATCCTCCTCCTCCGAGTCCTCAATGATACGATTGATGATGATAGCTTGGAAGATCATTTTTGTTTATGGGTGCCGCCACCAGTGGCTAAGGCCCAATTTTTCAGCCCCTGTTTTACAGGGGCGTGTAATTACAATTTTTTTAGCAATAATTTGCCATAGGGCTCATTGCTGTGCTCCAAGTACAGTATCTGTGAGGGGTTGGAGTGTTGTGGCACCAGTGCCTAAGGCCCAATTTTTCAGCCCCTGTTTAAAAGGGGCGTGTCATTACAATTTTTGAAGCAATACTTTGCAACAGGGCTCATTGCTGTGCTCCAAGTACAGTATCTGTGAGGGGTTGTAGTGTTGTGCCACCAGTGCCTAAGGCCCAATTTTTCAGCCCCTGTTTAACAGGGGCGTGTCATTACAATTTTTGAAGCAATACTTTGCAACAGGGCTCATTGCTGTGCTCCAAGTACAGTATCTGTGAGGGGTTGTAGTGTTGTGCCACCAGTGCCTAAGGCCCAATTTTTCAGCCCCTGTTTAACAGGGGCGTGTCATTACAATTTTTGAAGTAATACTTTGCAACAGGGCTCATTGCTGTGCTCCAAGTACAGTATCTGTGAGGGGTTGTAGTGTTGTGCCACCAGTGCCTAAGGCCCAATTTTTCAGCCCCTGTTCAACAGGGGCATGCAATTACAATTCTTGATCTAATAATTCACAGCAGGGCCCATTGCTGCACCCACCAAGAGTAACTCTGAGGGCTTACAGTGTTGTGGCAATGCCACCACCACCACCACCACGAAAGGCCCAATTTTTCAGCCCCTGTTCAAAAGGGGCATGTAATTACAATTCTTGATCTAATAATTCACAGCAGGGCCCATTCCTGCACCCACCAAGAGTAACTCTGAGGGCTTACAGTGTTGTGGCAACACCACCACCACCACCACCACCACGAAAGGCCCAATTTTTCAGCCCCTGTTCAACAGGGGCATGCAATTACAATTCTTGATCTAATAATTCACAGCAGGGCCCATTGCTGCACCCACCAAGAGTAACTGTCAGGGCTTACAGTGTTGTGGCACCAGCACCACCATCAAAGGCCCAATTTTTACTACCACTGTTCAACAATTATATGTAATTAAAATTCCTGATATAATAGTTGACAGCAGGGCGTTCCAGCACCAACCAAGAGTAACTGTGAGTGCTTAGTGTTGTGCCAACACCAACAACTAAGGGGCCTATTTCTGCAGAGTATATACGGCAGGTCCCTACTTTCAAACATCCAACTTACAAACGACTCCTACTTGCAAACGCAAGAAGACAACAGGAAGTGAGAGGAAATCTACCACTAGGAAGGAAAATTCTCTCCTGTAAGAATAAATATGGGAGAAAGGTGTCTCCTCTGTACTGATGCTTTATCAGCAATCCTTGTTTCAAGAAAAACACCACATTTCAAAAACAGTTGTCATTGGGACGGAAAGTGAGGTGAAATGTTCTGAACAGGGGCACAGACAGCAAAACAAATGTTACAGGGGTGATAACCCTTACCTATGTTTTCCAAAAAGTTTAAAAATAGATTTTTGGGCTGGAGCTACACTTCAACAATGTACCTGTTCAAAATTACAAACACATTCTACATAAGAACAAACCTACAGTCCCTGTCTTGTATGCACCGCCTGTATACGGCTGTTCAGAGTATATAGGGCCTTTTTTATTTTATGTGCGGGGTTCCCCTTAATATCCATACAAGACCCAAAGGGGCTGGTAATGGGCTGGGGTAGGGGGGGGGGGTCATGGGGTAGCTATGCCATTTTTCTTAAAGATTTTCATCCATATTACCGGGACCAGACATTACATTAAAGCCGCAAGCAGTTTTAAATGGCTTTTTTTTCCTTTAGAAGTGTCATTTTGTGCAGGGACAGTTCTAAACACGGGAAACACGTGGCACTTCACAGGCATACTTTAGACACCCCCCAGGTACGATATTTAAAGGAATATTTGACTTTTTTTTTTACACTTTATGCATCATTAAAATGACTGCTCCCGAAAAACGACCGTTTTTAAAACTTCTTTTTGCATTGATACATGTCCCCTGGTGCAGAACCCGGGTTCCCAAACCCTTTTTAGGACAATAACATGCATAATAGTTGTTATAATTAGCACTTTAGAATTCGAACGTTCGCATCCATTGTATTTAATAGGGTTCTAATGTTCGTACGAACTTTCGGTCCGTTCGCGGGTTCTGGTGCGAACCGAACCCGGGGGTGTTCGGCTCATCACTAGCCAGGAATTTTGAAATGCTGGCATTCAGGGCCAGGGATCGCGGGTGGCTAGGGGGGTACTTCCTCTTCCGCTCCAATGTTTGGGAGATAGAGAGCTGAACGCTTCCATGGGACATTGTGGAGATGGTTGGTGACCCAGGTGGTAGTGTTGCTGGCAGATCCTCTGTTTGCGGGGTGACAGGTGCCACTGTCACTACAGAGGTGGATGAAGAGGCCGAGACTGCAGCAGAAGAGGAAGCAGGAGGAGCCAGAGACCTTTCTTGGTTTTTGAGGTGTCTACTCCACTGCAGCTCGTGCTTTGCACTTAGATGCCTGGTCATGCAGCTTGTGCTCAGGTTGAGAACGTTTGTGCCTCGCTTCAGGCTCTGATTGCACAGCGTGCAAACCACTCGTGTCTTGTCATCAACACACTGTGTGAAGAACTGCCACGCTAGGGAAGTCCTTGGACCTGGCTTTGGTGTGCTCGGTCCCTTGCTGCGTTGGGCAGTAGCAGATGTACTGTCTAGGGGACGAATGCTCCGTTTTTGCACCCTGCTCCCTCTTCTGCTGTGCTGGTGGCTCTGTGCGACCACCGCCTCTTCCTCTGAACTACACTGGTCACCTGCATAACGTTGATTCCATGTGGGGTCGAGGACCTCATCGTCCTCCACATCATCTTCCACCCAGTCTTCACCCCTGCCCTCCATGTCTGTCTGCACAATTGCGAAAGCAGCAGCAGTTGGCACCTGTGTTTCGTCATCATCCGAGACGTGCTGCGATGGTCCTCCCATGTACCCATCATGAAACATAAGTGGTTGGGCATCGGTGCACTCAATCTCTTCCACTTCTGGGGCAGGGCTAGGTGGATGGCCCTGGGAAACCCTGCTAACAGAGTCATCGAAAAGCAGAAGAGACTGCTGCATGATTTGGGGCTCAGACTGCTTGGCTGATTTGCAAGGGGGTGAGGTGAAAGACTGATGGACATGGGCTTCAGGTGCCAACTCTGATCTTTCATCAGAAGAGTGGGTGGGAGACAATGTGAAGGAACCCGAGGCACTGTCAGCAACCCAATCTACTATCGCCTGTACTTGTCCTGGCCTAAACATTGGTACAGCCTCATTAGGCGCGACAAAATACCGCCGCAGGCTCGGTCGCCTACTCGCACCTGAGGAAGGTGTTTCACTTGTGCGTGTAGCTGGCACAGATCCACCACGTCCTCTCCCTGCAACAGGAGCTCCACCAGCAGCACCACGACCGGGGCCACCACGTCCCTTTGACCCTCCCCTCATATTTTCCAAATTTAGGATCTTGCCCTAAATGGCGTTTTTTGGAAGACCACAACACACCCACAGTACGTAATGGCTGAAACGCACAGCTACAGAACTGCAGAAAATGCTATTCAAAAAAAAAAAGGTTGTTTTTTTTAGTATAGCACAGTACAAGGAAAATATATAGAAATTGTTTATTTCACACACCTCCAGATGTGTATTTCACACTGCAAAATATTTTCTGTGGCCCTAAATGGCGTTTTTTGCCAGACCACAACACACCCACAGCACGTAACCGCTGAATCGCACAGCTACAGAAAATGCTATTCAAAAAAAAAGGCTGTTTTTTTTAGTATAGCACTGTACAAGAAGAATATATAGAAATTGTTTATTTTACACACCTCCAGATGTGTATTTCACACTGCAAAATATTTTCTGTGGCCCTAAATGGCGTTTTTTGCCAGACCACAACACACCCACAGCACGTAACCGCTGAATCGCACAGCTACAGAAAATGCTATTCAAAAAAAAGGTTGTTTTTTTTAGTATAGCACTGTACAAGAAGAATATATGAAAATTGTTTATTTCACACACCTCCAGATGTGTATTTCACACTGCAAAATATTTTCTGTGGCCCTAAATGGCGTTTTTTGGAAGAGCACAACACAACCACAGTATTTAACCACTGAATCGCACAGCTATAGAAGTGCAGAGAATGCTATTCAAAAAAAATGTTTTTTTTTAGTATAGCACTGTACAATATATAGAAATTGGTTATTTTACACACCTCCACATGTGTATTTCACACTGCAATTTATTTTCTGTGGCCCTAAATGGCGATTTTTGGAAGAGCACAACAACCCCAACAGTATATAACCGCTGAATCGCACAGCTGCAGAGGCCAGAGAATGCTATTCAAAAATAATGTTGTTTTTTCACACACCTCCAGATGTGTATTTCACACTGCAAAATATTTTCTGTGGCCCTAAATGGCGTTTTTTGCCAGACCACAACACACCCACAGCACGTAACCGCTGAATCGCACAGCTACAGAAAATGCTATTAAAAAAAAAAGGTTGTTTTTTTTAGTATAGCACTGTACAAGAAGAATATATAGAAATTGTTTATTTTACACACCTCCAGATGTGTATTTCACACTGCAAAATATTTTCTGTGGCCCTAAATGGCGTTTTTTGCCAGACCACAACACACCCACAGCACGTAACCGCTGAATCGCACAGCTACAGAAAATGCTATTCAAAAAAAAAGGTTGTTTTTTTTAGTATAGCACTGTACAAGAAGAATATATAGAAATTGTTTATTTCACACACCTCCAGATGTGTATTTCACACTGCAAAATATTTTCTGTGGCCCTAAATGGCGTTTTTTGGAAGAGCACAACACAACCACAGTATTTAACCACTGAATCGCACAGCTATAGAAGTGCAGAGAATGCTATTCAAAAAAAATGTTTTTTTTTAGTATAGCACTGTACAATATATAGAAATTGTTTATTTTACACACCTCCACATGTGTATTTCACACTGCAATTTATTTTCTGTGGCCCTAAATGGCGTTTTTTGCAAGAGCACAACAACCCCAACAGTATATAACCGCTGAATCGCACAGCTGCAGAGGCCAGAGAATGCTTTTTAAAAATAATGTTGTTTTTTCACACACCTCCAGATGTGTATTTCACACTGCAAAATATTTTCTGTGGCCCTAAATGGCGTTTTTTGCAAGAGCACAACAACCCCAACAGTATATAACCGCTGAATCGCACAGCTGCAGAGGCCAGAGAATGCTTTTTAAAAATAATGTTGTTTTTTCACACACCTCCAGATGTGTATTTCACACTGCAAAATATTTTCTGTGGCCCTAAATGGCGTTTTTTGGAAGAGCACAACACAACCACAGTATTTAACCACTGAATCGCACAGCTATAGAAGTGCAGAGAATGCTATTCAAAAAAAATGTTGTTTTTTTTAGTATAGCACTGTACAATATATAGAAATTGTTTATTTTACACACCTCCACATGTGTATTTCACACTGCAATTTATTTTCTGTGGCCCTAAATGGCGTTTTTTGGAAGAGCACAACAACCCCAACAGTATATAACCGCTGAATCGCACAGCTGCAGAGGCCAGAGAATGCTATTCAAAAATAATGTTGTTTTTTCACACACCTCCAGATGTGTATTTCACACTGCAAAATATTTTCTGTGGCCCTAAATGGCGTTTTTTGCAAGAGCACAACAACCCCAACAGTATATAACCGCTGAATCGCACAGCTGCAGAGGCCAGAGAATGCTTTTTAAAAATAATGTTGTTTTTTCACACACCTCCAGATGTGTATTTCACACTGCAAAATATTTTCTGTGGCCCTAAATGGCGTTTTTTGGAAGAGCACAACACAACCACAGTATTTAACCACTGAATCGCACAGCTATAGAAGTGCAGAGAATGCTATTCAAAAAAAATGTTTTTTTTTTTAGTATAGCACTGTACAATATATAGAAATTGTTTATTTTACACACCTCCACATGTGTATTTCACACTGCAATTTATTTTCTGTGGCCCTAAATGGCGTTTTTTGGAAGAGCACAACAACCCCAACAGTATATAACCGCTGAATCGCACAGCTGCAGAGGCCAGAGAATGCTATTCAAAAATAATGTTGTTTTTTCACACACCTCCAGATGTGTATTTCACACTGCAAAATATTTTCTGTGGCCCTAAATGGCGTTTTTTGCAAGAGCACAACAACCCCAACAGTATATAACCGCTGAATCGCACAGCTGCAGAGGCCAGAGAATGCTTTTTAAAAATAATGTTGTTTTTTCACACACCTCCAGATGTGTATTTCACACTGCAAAATATTTTCTGTGGCCCTAAATGGCGTTTTTTGGAAGAGCACAACAACCCCAACAGTATATAACCGCTGAATCGCACAGCTGCAGAGGCCAGAGAATGCTATTCAAAAATAATGTTGTTTTTTCACACACCTCCAGATGTGTATTTCACACTGCAAAATATTTTCTGTGGCCCTAAATGGCGTTTTTTGCAAGAGCACAACACAACCACAGTAATTTAACCACTGAATCGCACAGCTATAGAAGTGCAGAGAATGCTATTCAAAAAAAATGTTTTTTTTTTAGTATAGCACTGTACAATATATAGAAATTGTTTATTTTACACACCTCCACATGTGTATTTCACACTGCAATTTATTTTCTGTGGCCCTAAATGGCGTTTTTTGGAAGAGCACAACAACCCCAACAGTATATAACCGCTGAATCGCACAGCTGCAGAGGCCAGAGAATTCTATTCAAAAATAATGTTGTTTTTTCACACACCTCCAGATGTGTATTTCACACTGCAAAATATTTTCTGTGGCCCTAAATGGCGTTTTTTTGCAAGAGCACAACAACCCCAACAGTATATAACCGCTGAATCGCACAGCTGCAGAGGCCAGAGAATGCTTTTTAAAAATAATGTTGTTTTTTCACACACCTCCAGATGTGTATTTCACACTGCAAAATATTTTCTGTGGCCCTAAATGGCGTTTTTTGGAAGAGCACAACACAACCACAGTATTTAACCACTGAATCGCACAGCTATAGAAGTGCAGAGAATGCTATTCAAAAAAAATGTTTTTTTTTTTAGTATAGCACTGTACAATATATAGAAATTGTTTATTTTACACACCTCCACATGTGTATTTCACACTGCAATTTATTTTCTGTGGCCCTAAATGGCGTTTTTTGCAAGAGCACAACAACCCCAACAGTATATAACCGCTGAATCGCACAGCTGCAGAGGCCAGAGAATGCTTTTTAAAAATAATGTTGTTTTTTCACACACCTCCAGATGTGTATTTCACACTGCAAAATATTTTCTGTGGCCCTAAATGGCGTTTTTTGGAAGAGCACAACACAACCACAGTATTTAACCACTGAATCGCACAGCTATAGAAGTGCAGAGAATGCTATTCAAAAAAAATGTTTTTTTTTTTAGTATAGCACTGTACAATATATAGAAATTGTTTATTTTACACACCTCCACATGTGTATTTCACACTGCAATTTATTTTCTGTGGCCCTAAATGGCGTTTTTTGGAAGAGCACAACAACCCCAACAGTATATAACCGCTGAATCGCACAGCTGCAGAGGCCAGAGAATGCTATTCAAAAATAATGTTGTTTTTTCACACACCTCCAGATGTGTATTTCACACTGCAAAATATTTTCTGTGGCCCTAAATGGCGTTTTTTGCAAGAGCACAACAACCCCAACAGTATATAACCGCTGAATCGCACAGCTGCAGAGGCCAGAGAATGCTTTTTAAAAATAATGTTGTTTTTTCACACACCTCCAGATGTGTATTTCACACTGCAAAATATTTTCTGTGGCCCTAAATGGCGTTTTTTGCAAGAGCACAACACACCCACAGTATATAACCGCTGAATCGCACAGCTACAGAAAATGCTATTAAAAAAAAAAAAGGTTGTTTTTTTTAGTATAGCACTGTACAAGAAGAATATATAGAAATTGTTTATTTTACACACCTCCAGATGTGTATTTCACACTGCAAAATATTTTCTGTGGCCCTAAATGGCGTTTTTTGCCAGACCACAACACACCCACAGCACGTAACCGCTGAATCGCACAGCTACAGAAAATGCTATTCAAAAAAAAAGGTTGTTTTTTTTAGTATAGCACTGTACAAGAAGAATATATAGAAATTGTTTATTTCACACACCTCCAGATGTGTATTTCACACTGCAAAATATTTTCTGTGGCCCTAAATGGCGTTTTTTGGAAGAGCACAACACAACCACAGTATTTAACCACTGAATCGCACAGCTATAGAAGTGCAGAGAATGCTATTCAAAAAAAATGTTTTTTTTTAGTATAGCACTGTACAATATATAGAAATTGTTTATTTTACACACCTCCACATGTGTATTTCACACTGCAATTTATTTTCTGTGGCCCTAAATGGCGTTTTTTGCAAGAGCACAACAACCCCAACAGTATATAACCGCTGAATCGCACAGCTGCAGAGGCCAGAGAATGCTTTTTAAAAATAATGTTGTTTTTTCACACACCTCCAGATGTGTATTTCACACTGCAAAATATTTTCTGTGGCCCTAAATGGCGTTTTTTGGAAGAGCACAACACAACCACAGTATTTAACCACTGAATCGCACAGCTATAGAAGTGCAGAGAATGCTATTCAAAAAAAATGTTTTTTTTTTTAGTATAGCACTGTACAATATATAGAAATTGTTTATTTTACACACCTCCACATGTGTATTTCACACTGCAATTTATTTTCTGTGGCCCTAAATGGCGTTTTTTGCAAGAGCACAACAACCCCAACAGTATATAACCGCTGAATCGCACAGCTGCAGAGGCCAGAGAATGCTTTTTAAAAATAATGTTGTTTTTTCACACACCTCCAGATGTGTATTTCACACTGCAAAATATTTTCTGTGGCCCTAAATGGCGTTTTTTGGAAGAGCACAACACAACCACAGTATTTAACCACTGAATCGCACAGCTATAGAAGTGCAGAGAATGCTATTCAAAAAAAATGTTTTTTTTTTTAGTATAGCACTGTACAATATATAGAAATTGTTTATTTTACACACCTCCACATGTGTATTTCACACTGCAATTTATTTTCTGTGGCCCTAAATGGCGTTTTTTGGAAGAGCACAACAACCCCAACAGTATATAACCGCTGAATCGCACAGCTGCAGAGGCCAGAGAATGCTATTCAAAAATAATGTTGTTTTTTCACACACCTCCAGATGTGTATTTCACACTGCAAAATATTTTCTGTGGCCCTAAATGGCGTTTTTTGCAAGAGCACAACAACCCCAACAGTATATAACCGCTGAATCGCACAGCTGCAGAGGCCAGAGAATGCTTTTTAAAAATAATGTTGTTTTTTCACACACCTCCAGATGTGTATTTCACACTGCAAAATATTTTCTGTGGCCCTAAATGGCGTTTTTTGCAAGAGCACAACACACCCACAGTATATAACCGCTGAATCGCACAGCTACAGAAAATGCTATTAAAAAAAAAAGGTTGTTTTTTTTAGTATAGCACTGTACAAGAAGAATATATAGAAATTGTTTATTTTACACACCTCCAGATGTGTATTTCACACTGCAAAATATTTTCTGTGGCCCTAAATGGCGTTTTTTGCCAGACCACAACACACCCACAGCACGTAACCGCTGAATCGCACAGCTACAGAAAATGCTATTCAAAAAAAAAGGTTGTTTTTTTTAGTATAGCACTGTACAAGAAGAATATATAGAAATTGTTTATTTCACACACCTCCAGATGTGTATTTCACACTGCAAAATATTTTCTGTGGCCCTAAATGGCGTTTTTTGGAAGAGCACAACACAACCACAGTATTTAACCACTGAATCGCACAGCTATAGAAGTGCAGAGAATGCTATTCAAAAAAAATGTTTTTTTTTAGTATAGCACTGTACAATATATAGAAATTGTTTATTTTACACACCTCCACATGTGTATTTCACACTGCAATTTATTTTCTGTGGCCCTAAATGGCGTTTTTTGCAAGAGCACAACAACCCCAACAGTATATAACCGCTGAATCGCACAGCTGCAGAGGCCAGAGAATGCTTTTTAAAAATAATGTTGTTTTTTCACACACCTCCAGATGTGTATTTCACACTGCAAAATATTTTCTGTGGCCCTAAATGGCGTTTTTTGCAAGAGCACAACAACCCCAACAGTATATAACCGCTGAATCGCACAGCTGCAGAGGCCAGAGAATGCTTTTTAAAAATAATGTTGTTTTTTCACACACCTCCAGATGTGTATTTCACACTGCAAAATATTTTCTGTGGCCCTAAATGGCGTTTTTTGGAAGAGCACAACACAACCACAGTATTTAACCACTGAATCGCACAGCTATAGAAGTGCAGAGAATGCTATTCAAAAAAAATGTTGTTTTTTTTAGTATAGCACTGTACAATATATAGAAATTGTTTATTTTACACACCTCCACATGTGTATTTCACACTGCAATTTATTTTCTGTGGCCCTAAATGGCGTTTTTTGGAAGAGCACAACAACCCCAACAGTATATAACCGCTGAATCGCACAGCTGCAGAGGCCAGAGAATGCTATTCAAAAATAATGTTGTTTTTTCACACACCTCCAGATGTGTATTTCACACTGCAAAATATTTTCTGTGGCCCTAAATGGCGTTTTTTGCAAGAGCACAACAACCCCAACAGTATATAACCGCTGAATCGCACAGCTGCAGAGGCCAGAGAATGCTTTTTAAAAATAATGTTGTTTTTTCACACACCTCCAGATGTGTATTTCACACTGCAAAATATTTTCTGTGGCCCTAAATGGCGTTTTTTGGAAGAGCACAACACAACCACAGTATTTAACCACTGAATCGCACAGCTATAGAAGTGCAGAGAATGCTATTCAAAAAAAATGTTTTTTTTTTTAGTATAGCACTGTACAATATATAGAAATTGTTTATTTTACACACCTCCACATGTGTATTTCACACTGCAATTTATTTTCTGTGGCCCTAAATGGCGTTTTTTGGAAGAGCACAACAACCCCAACAGTATATAACCGCTGAATCGCACAGCTGCAGAGGCCAGAGAATGCTATTCAAAAATAATGTTGTTTTTTCACACACCTCCAGATGTGTATTTCACACTGCAAAATATTTTCTGTGGCCCTAAATGGCGTTTTTTGCAAGAGCACAACAACCCCAACAGTATATAACCGCTGAATCGCACAGCTGCAGAGGCCAGAGAATGCTTTTTAAAAATAATGTTGTTTTTTCACACACCTCCAGATGTGTATTTCACACTGCAAAATATTTTCTGTGGCCCTAAATGGCGTTTTTTGGAAGAGCACAACAACCCCAACAGTATATAACCGCTGAATCGCACAGCTGCAGAGGCCAGAGAATGCTATTCAAAAATAATGTTGTTTTTTCACACACCTCCAGATGTGTATTTCACACTGCAAAATATTTTCTGTGGCCCTAAATGGCGTTTTTTGCAAGAGCACAACACAACCACAGTAATTTAACCACTGAATCGCACAGCTATAGAAGTGCAGAGAATGCTATTCAAAAAAAATGTTTTTTTTTTAGTATAGCACTGTACAATATATAGAAATTGTTTATTTTACACACCTCCACATGTGTATTTCACACTGCAATTTATTTTCTGTGGCCCTAAATGGCGTTTTTTGGAAGAGCACAACAACCCCAACAGTATATAACCGCTGAATCGCACAGCTGCAGAGGCCAGAGAATTCTATTCAAAAATAATGTTGTTTTTTCACACACCTCCAGATGTGTATTTCACACTGCAAAATATTTTCTGTGGCCCTAAATGGCGTTTTTTTGCAAGAGCACAACAACCCCAACAGTATATAACCGCTGAATCGCACAGCTGCAGAGGCCAGAGAATGCTTTTTAAAAATAATGTTGTTTTTTCACACACCTCCAGATGTGTATTTCACACTGCAAAATATTTTCTGTGGCCCTAAATGGCGTTTTTTGGAAGAGCACAACACAACCACAGTATTTAACCACTGAATCGCACAGCTATAGAAGTGCAGAGAATGCTATTCAAAAAAAATGTTTTTTTTTTTAGTATAGCACTGTACAATATATAGAAATTGTTTATTTTACACACCTCCACATGTGTATTTCACACTGCAATTTATTTTCTGTGGCCCTAAATGGCGTTTTTTGCAAGAGCACAACAACCCCAACAGTATATAACCGCTGAATCGCACAGCTGCAGAGGCCAGAGAATGCTTTTTAAAAATAATGTTGTTTTTTCACACACCTCCAGATGTGTATTTCACACTGCAAAATATTTTCTGTGGCCCTAAATGGCGTTTTTTGGAAGAGCACAACACAACCACAGTATTTAACCACTGAATCGCACAGCTATAGAAGTGCAGAGAATGCTATTCAAAAAAAATGTTTTTTTTTTTAGTATAGCACTGTACAATATATAGAAATTGTTTATTTTACACACCTCCACATGTGTATTTCACACTGCAATTTATTTTCTGTGGCCCTAAATGGCGTTTTTTGGAAGAGCACAACAACCCCAACAGTATATAACCGCTGAATCGCACAGCTGCAGAGGCCAGAGAATGCTATTCAAAAATAATGTTGTTTTTTCACACACCTCCAGATGTGTATTTCACACTGCAAAATATTTTCTGTGGCCCTAAATGGCGTTTTTTGCAAGAGCACAACAACCCCAACAGTATATAACCGCTGAATCGCACAGCTGCAGAGGCCAGAGAATGCTTTTTAAAAATAATGTTGTTTTTTCACACACCTCCAGATGTGTATTTCACACTGCAAAATATTTTCTGTGGCCCTAAATGGCGTTTTTTGCAAGAGCACAACACACCCACAGTATATAACCGCTGAATCGCACAGCTGCAGAGAATGCTATTCAAAAAAAAGGTTTTTTTTTTTTTTTAGTATAGCATAGTACAAGAAAAATATATAGAAATTGGTTATTTCACACAACTAGAGATATACACTGCAAAATATTTTTTTTGCCCAAAAATAGGTCTTTTTTGCGCACAACAAAGTGCCTTTTTTTTTTTTTGCAACAGCACAATAAAGTGCCCTTTTTTTTTTGGGGGCCCAAAAATGGGTCTTTTTAGCAAAAGCACAATAAAGTGCCTTTTTTTTTTTTTTTTTTTCTGCCCGAAATGGGTCTTTTAGCAAGAGCACAATACAGCCACAGTATGGAATAGGTGTATCACTCAACGTAATGCAGTGCTGGTGCACTGAGCTTGCAACACAAACAGATAAACCTATGCAGATCGCTGAGCTATTATATCTCTCAATCTGGACTCCTATCTAAATCTCTCTCCCTGAAAGCACAAACAGGATCCTGCCCCTACACTACACTACACTGTCTCTCTATCTTTTCTATCAGTAGATTGCAGAATCAGGACTAACTCCTATCATATAATTCTCTCCCTCACAGCAACAGCAGCCAGGATCCTTTCCCTACACTGTCTAAAAGCAGAGTGACGATCTGTGCTGTGTGCCTCTTGCTTATATAGAAGCTGGTCACATGCTGGGTCACATGTTGCACTGACCAATCACAGCCATGCCATTAGTAGGCATGGCTATGATGGCTTCTAAGGGCACACCAGCTAATCAAATGGTGATTGGCTGGCCCCTGAAGCATTTCTAACTGCGCCATTAAATTCCCGAATCCGAACCCGGACTTTAGCGCAAAATCCGGGTCCGGGTCCGGGGTCGGGAAAACGCCAAAATTCGGTACGGACCCGAACTTTACAGTTCGGGTCCGCTCAACACTAGTAGTGATAACACTTGTGGGTTTAAAGCGGAGTTCCACCCAAAAGTGGAACTTCCACTCATTTGTCTCCTCTCCCCCTCTGGTGCCACAATTGGCACCTTTCGGGGGGGAGGGGGGGACAGGATACCTATCTTTGAAAGGTATCCTATTCCCAGTTCCAGGAGTCCGCGCCGGGGCCTCGCGCATTGCGCAGTAGGGATCCCAGCGTGAAGCCATGAGGCTACACTGCCAGGTTCTCTTACCCGCAATGGCGGCAGCAGCACCCGACAACTGATGGAAACATCAGCTGCGGTGCTGACATCGCTGGACTCCAGGACAGGTATGTTTTTCTATTATTAAAAGCCAGCAGCTGCAGTATGTGTAGCTGCTGGCTTTAAATTTTTTTTTCCTTTTGGGCGGGTCTCCGCTTTAACTTATAATTTTTTACATTTTCCTTTAAGGGGGCATGGCCCCATGTCTACATATGTTTTCTAAGAGGTGTCCCTCATTCTGATCTCAAAAATTTGGGAGGTATGCCCAACTGTGGTTGGAAATAGTAGAAGCAGGTTTGTCCTACATGTTTATTCAGCAAGGCAGTAAAGAAACATACAGTAGTTTATTGCAGAAGGGAATTGTATAGCAAGATTACAATGTAGACAGGGTCAAGTAAATGCAGTGTGATTGTTTCCGTGTTGGACACCACCAGCAGGCTTTAGGCTTAGACTTGCTGGTATGGATCCCTGCTCCCAGAGGGCGTAATGTGAGATTAGTCTCCAGCAGTGACATACTCACTCTCACAGCTGCAGTCCCCAGTAAACAGTCCACATATTCACTCCACCCTCCCTGGCTGTGTCAGTTAAATCATCTGATGTACAGGTATAAGTCATTAATGACAATAATAACAGAAATGAGTCTAGTTCTGCTTTTCATCTTTTACTCGACTTTCCACAACAGGCACATAAAAGTGATGAAATCTGGGTAGCAGTTGTCACTGCAGTGAGGCCCGGAACGGAAAAAAGAGAAAGAAAATAGTAGAGGGCCAGGCATGTCTAGGTGGAAAAGGGAGACAACATAGGGTTAAAAGTGTGAGAGGTCTTAGGGGGAGGATTTGAGAAGAAAAGAGTCTGAGGGGGTTGAGAGTTATTTAAGGGGGAGGCGGGGACTTTCGGGAACAGTCGGTGAGAGAGACAGAAGGAGGCAGTTTTCCCACCCACCCTCCGTGTTGTCATTGTGTGTTGTCTGTTGTTTCTTTTCTTTCAGGAACGATGGACTTGGGTCATCATAGCAGCTGTGTAACGGCAGTGTCTTTGGTCTTTGATGGTGGCAGAAATCATACGTGATGGAAGTGGTGGGGGGCTCATCTGTGGTATGTGCCCCTCTGGTGTATTCCAGTGGAAAGGTTAGCTGGAATACGGTAATGGTTGCATTGCGGGAAGGGGGTTGTCTCCGAGCTGGTGATACGGCTGGAGGCCTGGTATGGTGAAAAAGGTCCCGCAGTGAAATGGTGGAAAGTGTTAAGTTTGGGGTGCCGTCAAAGACCAACAGAATGTGATTTAAAAAGTTGTCGTTACAAAAGGTTATATGTTAAAATTGGAAATTATTTAATATTTGGTTAAAAAAAAGGCTGCTATGGCCATTTATACTCCAAACTCCTGTGTGGTCTCATCATTTGATGGGGGGAAGGAAATGGGGAT
Organism: Rana muscosa; assembly: GCA_029206835.1. Classification (NCBI taxonomy): domain Eukaryota; kingdom Metazoa; phylum Chordata; class Amphibia; order Anura; family Ranidae; genus Rana; species Rana muscosa. The sequence continues at coordinate 4,954,794 of JARGYO010005562.1, forward strand.
TGGGGGAGCATGTGTGGTTAAGGGGCAGAAAAAGAAGGTTGGGGATATCTTGACTACACTGGTCAAGGATAATCCTCAAAACATAACCTCCTGCACTCAGGTTTGGTGCTTAGGGGTAAAATCCCATCTAAAGACACAGATGAAATCGCCTCCAATACACCATACTCGGCTGATGGCATTGGAAGATCTCTAAATATCCATAGGGGGCTTGGACATTTAGAGGTCTTCCCATGCCAGCAGGCGCCTGTCTTTAGACATGCTTTTGTCAAACACATGTTTGTGAGTACCCACTTGTGTTACTACTTTTATAATAAAGATTTTGTTATGATAATGCACTAGGTTGGTGCGCCCTCCCCTCTGTTTTGTTGTTTTGTAGGATAATCCTCAGTCCTGTCTCTGTGTGATGAACTCATCTGTCCTCTGCAGAGACCTACAAGTTCCCATGGAGGCCACAACTGAGAACTCCCCCTCTGTTTTCAGTCCATACTAGAACACTCTCCTCCCACTACCCTATTCTCTGACTGTATATGCACTGGGGGAAAAGGCAACACCTACAGGCCAAACATGAACACAGCACCTCACCCCAAATATCAGGGACAGGTAAAACATGTACATTTCCTACACTCTTATGCTACGTACACACGATCATTATTCACGGCGGTTAAAAAACCGCCGTGAATAATGTCATTTAAAACGGGGGAACAGCTTGTTCCCCACACACGGTCGTTTTTCATGTCATTTTTTCTCTTGACGAGAAAAACGACCGTCTGTGGGCTCCGCGGCAGTGTTTCCCTATGGGAAACACTGCCGCGGAAAACATGTCGAAAAAAAACGACGAGAAAAATTAGAACATGTTCTAATTTTTCTCGTCGTTTTTAATGCCGTTTTTCTCGTCGAAAAAAACGACAGAAAGCCCACAGACTATCGTTTTTCTCGTCGAATGGGAAAAATTTCGTTTTTCTCGACGAGAAAAGCGGCCGTGTGTACGCGGCATTACAGTAGTATAAATCAAATTAAACATCTGCTAGTCTGAGCCAATAATGAGACTTATGTCAGTTCCTGATTACAAGGATCCCCCCTAAGGGGAAAGACTTTATTTGCAATACGGCAACCTAGATTACATTACATTAATTATTTGATTACCCAGAGGGGAATGTTTTTTTTTTTTTCTCAACAGAAGTTGAATTACTCTTTAAGGTCTGAGAAAATAGACCTCCATAGCAGAAAAACCACCTTATCAAGAGGAATGTGTCCACACGTGAGTGATCAATTTTAGTATTTTTCTCTTTATTTCTAATGTAAAAAGAACATTCAGGCTTATATTATTTCCTGATTACAGGATTCCCCCTAATGGCAGGCTTTATCCCACTCAACGCTCTACAAAGTCTCTGGGCTCCAGGACTCAGTCCAGAACTTCTTAAGAGCTGAGAAAACAGATCTCCATAGCAGACACAACCCTGAAGCTCCTCACCATGTGTAGGTGAGAAACCAACCTCCAAGTTCTAGTAACAACACTAATGGCAGGCTTTATCACACCCAAAGCATTGCAAACCCTCCGGGCTGCAGGACACAGACTAAAACTTCCTAAAACCTGAGAAAACAGATGTTCATTGCAGACACAAGCCCTAGAAATCCTAACCATGTGTAAGTGAGAAACAAATCTCTAGTAACAACACTAATGGCAGGCTTTATCTCACCCACTTTACAAAGACTCCGGACTCCAGGACCCAGACTAGAACTTACTAAAAGCTGAGAAAATAGATCTCCATTGCAGACACAGGCCCTACAGCTTCTCACCATGTGTAGGTGAGAAACCAACCTCTGAGGTCTAGTAACAACACTAATGGCAGGCTTCTATCTCACCCAAAGCTTTACAAAGACCCTGGACTCCAAGACCCATACTAGACCTTCTTATGAGCTGAGAAAACAGATCTTAATAGAAGACACAGACTCTGGATCTCCTCAACATGTGTAGGTGAGAAACCAACCTCTGAGGTCTAGTAACAACACGAATGGCAGGCTTTATCTCACCCAAAGCTTTACAAATTATCCAGGCTCCAGGATACATTCCAGAACTTGTTCAGATCTGAGAAAACAGATCTCCATAGCAGACACAAACCCTGGAGCTCCTCACCATGTGTAGGTGAGAAACCAACCTCTCAGGTCTATTAACAACACTAATGGCAGGCTTTATCTCACCCAAAGCTTTACAAAGCCTCCAGGACCTATTCCAGAACTTCTTCAGATCTGAGAAAACAGATATCCATAGCAGACACAAACCCTGGAGCTCCTAACCATGTGTAGGTGAAAAATCAACCTCCAGGCTCTAGTAACAACAATAATGTAAATTCTGCAAATACAGGCTGGTACTTTTATGCTGCTGTTTGATTTTCTGAGGACTAAAATAAAATGGTAAGTTGCTTTAATAAGGTTTATTTTTTCTTACAGAAAGCTGTTCTCTCATTTTGGCAGCCAAAAATGTAGTGAGTATGATTATCTGTAGTGAGTCTAGAATCAGCCAGTAAGCACAGCACAAGGGAAACATTCTTGTTAGAGGTCATAACTCTTATGGGAAAAGCTAGCCTGACTTCATACAACTACTGTTTCTGGCCCAGAAAGATTGATGTATTACACACAATGTTGGAACAAAAATCTATCCCGGTATAAGAAAACAACAGCCATAATGGTAATTAAAGTGAGGTTAGAAGAAAGATGATGAAGTCAGGGATATGGAAGCAAGAGGATGGAAGTGAGATGGGTGAGGAAATGAGGTACATGATGAGATAAGCCTGAGGTTCTGGAAAGGAAATATACTTGGCAACCTTACTGGAAAATGTAGTTTTGTGGACTGAAGGGACACAATTGAAGTTTGTCAGAGTCTGCCAATACATTATATAGCTATATTAACGGACAATAAGACGTGAGTCACAGTTATGTGTACGTTGTAAATTCACACACAGACTTACTTGCCATATCTGGTTTCCTTTAAAACCATAACTAGAACATATACTACTGTCACTGCAAATAAAAGCATGCTCAGACTAATAAACATGCAATTAATTGTTGTTCTGCTAAAAAATAAATAATCACAGGGTATTAGGAAAAAATTACTTTTTTTCTCTGTAATATCTACTTTTTAATACTTGCAGATTAAAGTATATACAGGGTATAAACCTTAACACACTTCTTTTATTTGATCCCTTTAGGTCTGTTAAATATACATTTAAAAGTGTTTTGTTATATATATTTGATCCTGCCAAAAATCCAGTGAGCTCATAACTTCCTATACATTCTGTCTGTGCTGCACTCTCATCAGTTGTGGACTACCAAACACCCGTTATGAAAATTAGGAATGAGGGAGGTTTTCTGTAGTCCTCACATGCTCCCTGCCCTAGGATGACAAGGCTGCTCCTCCACAGATACAGTTCGATCAGTGTTGTCAACCTAGGACAGAAGTGTTTCACTGGCAAGGCCACTAAATTAAAACAAATAAGGAAAACTAATGCATCTGCCACACCTAAGGACTGGTAATCTAATATATTGACATTTTGTTCTTAGCTTTAGATACATATTAGCCCTATGTAACACAACCAAAGTTCCCTTTTCATTACAGCATATTAAAGCTGAACTCTAAGTATAAGATCTTAATTGCATAGTTGCATTGGTCCAGCTTCGACTAATGTAAGCATACATATTTCATATCTAAAGGAACCTGTGGAAGGTGACAATCACTCTACTAGTTGGCACTACTACAGTGATCCTGTGCTGAGCGGCTACCCCACTGAGTACAGGGAGTTGCTCTTTCGACACTGCCACTAACACTGCCACCATTCACAGGACACCTTGTATTATTTATTGCATACAAGGTCCTCTCTGAAAGGTCAAGGTAGAAATCTTGACTTTTCCACCCCTTCTTTTTACCTTCTCGAATCTGAGAATGCCTTGTTTTCACATATATGCTTCTGTTGTCAGCAGTGCAAAGCGAGCAACCTCTTGTGGTCATTATGCAGTGGACAGCGGATGATTGCGGTGATCATTATAGTACCGCTGAACAATAATAAGTATGCAATTAAGATCATACATGGTAATCAAATTAAAATCTAAAATTCTTATTTGAGGTTTGGCTATAAGCAAAATGTTACAACCCTTGTCAGCTGATATCTGTGACATTTATCATGGGAACAGGGATGGGGAGATCTTTCAAATTTGTAAAGACACTCTGACCACCCAAATAAAGCCTACAATGACAGCCCACATGGGGTGGTACATATGCCATGGCCATAAGGCTTTGAAAATGTAACTTGGCCTCTCCAGTTTATCAGGCAGCACAACATGAGATTAATACTGACTCCCTGCTGAGACTGGCTTGCATGTGGATTTTGTGAACATACCGTATATACTCGAGTATAAGCCGAGTTTTTAAGCACAATTTTTTGTGCTGAAAATGCCCCCCTCGGCTTATACTCGAGTCACCTTTTTGCGCCTGATCTCCCGATCTTTGGGGAGCCGGTAGCCCCACTCTTCCTCTATAAGTGTGCAAAGTTTCTTGTCCAGGGGACCTACGGACGGGGAGCACTGATTTTTCAAACCCGGGCACCCCTTCCATAGACTCCCATGTTAAACGGTCATTTCTCTGGTGACTTTGGGGACCCGGTACCAGCCGGTCGTAGATCCTCTGGACCCCAAACTTGGCACACATGTAGCCCCACTCTTCCTCTATAGGTTTGCAAAGTTTCTTGTCTGGTAGATCTGCGGCCGGGGAGCACCGATTTTTCAAAGCCGGGCACCCCTTCTATAGACTCCCATGTTAAACGTCAGTCTAGTCATGGGCACAGTGAGGCATGGACACAGTGAGGCACACCCTAGGCTTATACTCGAGTCAATATGTTTTCCCAGTTTTTGTGGTAAAATTGGGTGCCTCGGCTTATATTCGGGTCGGCTTATACTCGAGTATATACGGTAAGTGGAATTTTGAACTAAAGTGGAGAGTTAATAACCAGGAGTTGTGCTTTTGACTGCTTCTGCTTGCAAGTGTTGTTTTTGTTTTTTTGCCCTCCTTTATTATTTGATACGTTTGCTATCAGTTTTTAAAATACTTTTTTCCCTCCTTTTTCTGACACTTTTTAAACAGCTTTTTTTTTCTTCCTGCCAATTAAGGGGAGTGGTTAATTCTTCACAGGTTTATATAAGTGTCTATACAAACTCCCCTAGGAGCTGGCTCCCTGCTGAGGCTGGCTTGCATGTGGATTTTGTGAACTAAAGTGGAATTTTGAAGTAAAGTGAAGCGTTAATAACCAGGAGTTGAAAATAGGAGTCAAGACAGGAGTCCTCCAACCTGAGAGTAACATCTTAAATTTCCTACAAGTAATTATATTGTAACTGGGAAATGAGTGCTAGCAGGGTTGAAGGTTTTGCTCAGTGCATAGTGTGCCACATGTATGCAAAATTGGAGCAACAGCTACAGGATGGATACCGCTGTGACAGATGTGAGCGGGTTGCCCTTCTGGAAGCTCGCATTAGAGATCTGGAGGAGCAAGTTGCAACACTGGGCAGAAAGGACAACCCTGAAAGGGGTCCTCTGCTCGCTGAGAGGGTGGTCAGTAGGGTTTATTTGGAGGGTGGAGGGGCAAGTCAGGATTATCAGATAGGAAGATGGGTTAATGTAGTTAGAGGGAGTGGAAGGGGCTCGCAGAAAAGGAAGACCAGTCCTGTATTTGTGTATTAAAACAAATCTGCCAAGCTGGGTGAAGATGTGGAGGTGACAAACACAGAGGTGGCAGCCCTAGATGTCACTGCTACCCCTAACAGCCAGGAGAGCAGCCCATCTAGTAGAGGTGGTGAGGGGAGGGCAGGTAGGCCTAGACAGTTGGTGGTAATAGGGGATTCTATAATCAGAAGGACTGATAGAATAATTTGTCGCCCAAAAAAAACACACGTATGTGTTAAACTGACTAATAAATCATATGCAAATATCTACTGTGCAAAATGAGCAATAATCATACTGTGCAAAATAAGCAATATATCAAACTGTGCAAAATAAACAGAATGTCAAAATGACTGTGCAAATAAGCAATAAAAAGTCCAAAATAACTCTGATAAGTAAAGTGCTGAAATAACGTCCACAATATCTTATGTAAACAAATAAATAAAGTGCTGAAGTAACTGATGGACGTAGTGTCAAAAACAGTGTCAAAAACAGTGTCTTCTATAGGAAATCTTCGTGACTACCACACAATGCTCTCTGGACTCTTACCTCAGTAAGAAGTATATATAGCCTTGATGATTTCCTTAACTGGGGGAACGGGGGGGGGGGGGGGTAGATCTCCTGGTCTTTGAATCCAGTAATGGACGGTGGTGTCTCTCCAGGTTATGTATCCAAATAAGGATGATGGCTTCCAAACTCCCCAGCGTGATTTATTCGCAGGAGTCAGGCATATAAAGAGGATAAAGAAAAATCTCCCATAGTGCAAAACGTATAATAAAATAGGTTTATTTAAACGGCCAAATGGGTACTTATAAGGAAAAAGTAAAAAAACAGCAGAGAAGTACAAAATACGTTATTTGGTATACGGCCACTCCCTATGCATTACATCACGACACATGACTTCATCAGGGGAACCATTTGGCCGTTTAAATAAACCTATTTTATTATACGTTTTGCACTATTGGAGATTTTTCTTTATCCCCTGTATATGCCTGACTCCTGCGAATAAATCACGCTGGGGAGTTTGGAAGCCATCATCCTTATTTGGAATACATAACCTGGAGAGACACCACCGGCCATTACTGGATTCAAAGACCAGGAGATCTACCCCCATTCCCCCAGTTAAGAAAATCGTCAAGGCTATATACAGGTATACTCTTTACTGAGGTGAGAGTCCAGAGAGCATTGTGTGGTAGTCACGAAGATTTCCTATAGAAGACAATGTTTTTGACACTACGTTCATCTCAGTCACTTCAGCACTTAATTTATTTGTTTACATAAAATATTGTGGATGTTATTTCAGCACTTTACTTATCAGGCCTCATACACACGGACGTTTTAACAGCGGCTTTTTTGAGCTTTTTTTGCTGCTTAAGAACGCCACTCTATGTTATTTAATGGGCTCATACACACCATAAAGTTTTTGAGCTGTAACAGGCATGGTCGTTTTTAAACTGCAAAAAAAAACAAGGACCAGCGCGTTCTGAGGCTCCAGCGCTAGAGCTTTTTTGACGCTGACGCCAAAAACAGCAAAAGAACGTGTATTAGTGCTATACCGACGTTTTTTAGCTTCAGCGTTTTTAAGCTGTGAAGCGATACCTCCAACTAAGGAGGCCGCAGAATTAGATTTGGGCCCTGAGTACAGCTCCGCCAACCCCCGGCAATAGGCTCTACCCCCTTCTGGCACAGCTAGTACTAATATTCAATGATATATCCTATGCAATATAATAACTAAGCAAGGACACAGTAATGAATTGTAATAGGTAAAGTGTTTTACTTATTTTCTCAATAGGGATAAAGGGGGTAACAGTAATCACAGTTCAAAATAATCACTCCTAAGGGCAGCGTCCTGCCACTCTAACACACTATGTAGTAACACACGCTACAGGTGCGCCATACGGGCGACCGTTAACTAAGTGCCCTATGGCGCAGTAATCAAACACGCTAGAATCCCCACCAGGCCTGGTTCTAATATTTAACTTAGTCCTTCTTTCTTCACCGGCAGGTCTGTAATGGTGGTGCACTTTAAACAGAGTATAACTTTGTAATCCAAGGGGTATAGAGCTTGGTTAAATAAAGCCGCAGGCTCAGTTCTGACAAGGCTCTTCAATAGGGGTATCAAAATAACTTGTAGGCCACGGCAGTCTATAGGCCTATATACAGTAACAGTATCTTAGCTGGGCTTATGCCCTCTCACCCGCCGGACTACAGATCCAGTCCGGGAAACCTCCACCGGCCGTGTCACACACACTCGATCTCTCCAACGATCGGGCCCCCCGATCCGACAAGGCTGTAGCTCACAAAGTCAGATGCCACCCGGCTCGCAGAGGGGGGGGTGGAAGGCTCTTTGGTGCAGAGCAAGGCCCCAGGCTTCAGGCCCTGCACTCCGACACATCCGCACCGTAGGATCCGTCTGTGTAGTCTCGTGTCCCAAAGAGGCCGAGCCCGGCCTCTCCTCCTCCTTTTATAACCCCTCCCATGAGTCTCTGCGGTGGAACATGACAAGAATGGGGTATGGGTGATGTAGTCTCTCTCTCTCCTCTGCTTTCACTTCCAGTAATGTCTCTTTACTTCCTCCCGACTCACCTCTCACCTGGAACTTCTTGTCTCTCTGTCTTAAAGGGGAATACCCCGCTACACACTCCCTCCACTTCGAATCTTTGGTCCCCAAAGACATTTTTAGATCTACAAAACATTTTAGATTCAATGCGGTTGCATAGGATTGACAGAGGAGCCTCCCACCAATCATCATAGGATGGGGAGCTGTCCTGTCTACAGGTCGCTTCAGTGGGGGCGACCTGTCTAACTGTGCCAGAGAGTGAGCTGGGGTTGCCCTCCACTAAATGGACAGTGGAAGGATTCGGATTCTCAGCATTCCTTCTAGCAGTAACTACAGAGTCTTCCGAACTGTTCCCCATTTGTGGGTAGGTCAGCTTCTTAGGAGGCCGGATGACTCTTCGAGCCCTTTGCTCTCTTGGGATTTCTGGCTCTGGCGCCTCAGGTACCTCTTCCTCTGAACAACCATCCTGGGCATCTTCCCAGTATTCTGCTGAAGGACTAGAAGGGATGAACTCTGTGGCTTCTGGGTTCAGTGTTCCATCTTGAGTGTCTTCAGTGGCTGGAAGATCAATATTAGAAGTTTCTGGAGTTGGGGAAGGCCACAGCCAATCAAGTTCTCCTTCTTCATTTTCACTAAGTTGAGAGGCCTCTCCCTCTTCAGCTCGGGAGGTCTGCGACCGAGTGTTCGGCCTAGGAGTATCCAGGATAGAGGCCCGTTCAGGGGAGTCTCCCGCAGGAGGTATTCTAACTGCCTCAGCAAGTGGGAGCAGGTGATTCCGATGCCACGTCTTCAGTGGGCCTACCTTTCCTTCTGGTTTCAACTTATAGACAGGTAGGCCCGGCAACTTCCTACAGATGACATAAGGTTCAGATCTCCATCTGTCTGCAAGTTTGTGCTTCCCAGGGATCCCCAGGTTGCGTAACAGCACTCGATCCCCAGGCTGTAGGTCTTGCACCCGGACCTTCAAGTCAAAGTTTCTCTTATTTCTAGCCCCCCTTTGGTCGGAAGCTGCTTGAGCTTGCTCATAAGCTACTTTCAGGCTTTGTCTGAGCCTGTCCACGTACCCTTTGTGGGATGTGACTGAGGAATGGTCCAGAGAGGTGCCAAAGGCCAGGTCCATAGGTAGTCTCGCCTCTCTCCCAAACATGAGTCGATATGGGGAGTAGCCTGTAGCATCACTGATGGTGCAGTTGTAAGCATGTACTGTGGCTGCTATGTGTTTGCTCCAATGTTGCTTTTTCTCACTTTCCAGAGTCCCCAACATGTTGAGCAAGGTTCGGTTGAACCTTTCCGGCTGAGCATCTCCCTGTGGATGGTAAGGTGTAGTTCGAGTCTTTTTGATTCCCAAAGAATCCAGGAGCTTCCGGATCAGTTTACTCTCGAAGTCCCTCCCTTGATCTGAATGGAGTCGCTGTGGCAGCCCATAATGGACAAAGTACTTCTCCATAAGTACCTTGGCTACGATGGAGGCCTTCTGGTCTTTGGTCGGGAAAGCCTGGGCATACCGGGTGAAATGGTCGGTTATCACCAGAACATTTCCTAGTCCACTCAGGTCGGGTTCGAGGCAGAGAAAATCAATGCATACCAGATCCATTGGGCCTTGACTTTGTAGATGGCCCATTGGGGCAGCTTGATGGGGCAAAGTCTTCCTCTGGATGCATCGGGCACATGAGTGGCAGTACTCCTCTACTTCTGCCCTCATGCAGGGCCAATAGAACCGACTTCTGACAAGTTGAAAGGTCCTTTCAGCCCCTAGGTGGCCATGATTGTCATGCAGGGCAATCAGAACAGTCTCCCGATGTTTCTCTGGGAGGAACAGCTGCCACTTATCTTCTGAGTCATCAGAGGGGCCCCTTCGGTAGACCAATCCCTGATGTAGCTGCAACCTATCCCACTCCTTCCTCAGCAGGCGAGCTTCTTTTGAAGGTTGACGCATGAGTCTGTTTGGATCCTGATTCTCCAAGACCTCCAGGACCAATCTCCCCATGGGGTCTTTCAATTGGTCACACCTCAATTCCTTCTTGGACAGTCTTGGTAGGTTGTCCTCTTCCAATTGAGCTACTCCACAATAGTGTTTGGGGACTCCCACCGTGGTAACTCCTATTTCCTCTGCTCTGGAGCCTCCTCGGGCTTGGAATTCAGCTCCTTGACAAAGGGCCCGCACCCCGTCCGGTGCCACTTGGGTCCAATCTTCTATTTCAATGGTGGGGGAATGAGATCTCCTGGACAGAGCGTCTGCGTCTCGATTCCCAGCCCCTGGCCTATACTTTAGGCTGAAGCTGAATCCAGACAGTGCGGCCAGCCACCTGTGTCCAGTGGCATCCAGCTTGGCCGTGGTGAAAAGGTAGGTAAGGGGGTTGTTGTCGGTCTTCACAGTGAACTCCGCCCCATATAGGTAGTCTTTGAGTTTGTCTACTACCGCCCACTTAAGGGCCAGGAACTCCAGCTTGTGGGTGGGGTAGTTCTTCTCCGAGGGGTTCAGGCTCCTACTCACGTAGGCAACAGGCCGCAGTTGCCCTTCGTGTTCTTGGTAAAGTACTCCTCCCAGACCGTCATGACTAGCATCCACGTGCAGTTCATAGGGTTTGGTTGGGTCTGCGTAGGCCAAGACCGGGGCAGTGGTTAGGCTCTCCTTTAATGCCTGGAAGGCCTCTTCACACTTCTGGTTCCACTGATCTCTGACTGACTCTCCCGGCATCCTGGGCCCTGAGTCGTCCTCTTCCCCCTCGGTCTTGAGTAGTTCATTCAATGGTCTAGCAATTCGGGCGAATCCTTCCACAAACCTCCTGTAATAGGAGCAGAACCCCAAGAAGGATCTGAGTTCTGTTACTGTGGTGGGTCGTGGCCAGGAGGTAACTGCCTCCAATTTCTCAGGGTCTGTGGCCACCCCCTCTTCAGACACTATGTGCCCCAGATAGTTCACAGAAGACTGGTAGAACCGACACTTCTCAGGCGAAAGCTTGAGTCCTTCCTCACTTAGTCTTCTCAACACTTTTTCCAGCCTCTCTTCATGTTCTTCCAAGGTTCTCCCAAAGACAATGACATCGTCCAGGTATACAAGGACTTCAATAAGGTTCATGTCTCCTACAGTCTTCTCCATGAGACGTTGGAAAGTAGCTGGGGCTCCAGACAGACCTTGGGGCATCCGATTGAATTCAAAGAACCCCACTGGGGTTATGAAAGCTGTCTTCTCCTTGTCTTCTGGATGCATAGGGATCTGATAGTACCCACTCTTGAGGTCCATAACGCTGAACCATTTGGCTCCAGACAAGCTCTGTAGGGCATCCTCTATCCTCGGAGTGGTGTATTGGTCGGGGATGGTTTTCCTGTTGAGAGTCCTGTAGTCTATACAGAGCCTCAATGACCCATTCTTCTTTCTGACCACCACTATGGGAGAGGCATAGGGGCTCCTGGACTCCCGTATCACACCAGTCCTCTTGTGTTCTGCAAGTTGTTCCCTTAGATCCTCCAGATCTGCTAGGGGGACCTGCCTGACTCTCTCTCGGAAGGGCTTGTCTTCCTGGAGGCGGATCCGATGGGTGGCACTCCTTGCACACCCCACATCGAACTCATCTCTGGAGAATATCTTCTCCCATCTAGTCAACTGGGCCTTGGCTCTCTCTTTCCAAACCCTGGATAGATTCAAGTTCTCCATGGACAGCTTCTCCCAAAGATCTCCTCTTTCACCCGTCCCCTTTACTTCTGACAGGGTAACCGGGGCAGCAGGGCTCACCTGGCCCAGCAGCATTCTGGCAGGGATTTCCATGGGGCCTCTGGTAGTGTTTCTAACACTCACTGGAACTCTACAATGGGCCTTCTTCAGAACCTTCAGCGGAATCACTTCTGGTATCACTTCCAGACCTGAGGACTCTCCTTTTGGGTCAGACTCCAGCACGACAAAGGGTCCAGGCTGCTCCCAAGTAAGCTTCACAGTGGCTCTGAGACAGGTTACTTCGCCAGGCTGCAACACTACCCCTCCTCTTCCAAGTCTCCACACCTTCCCTATCCCCTCCACCGGGGTCTTCTGCTCTAGGACCAGCCTTTGGTAAGCCGTCCTCAGCATGGGATGGATCTTGGTGGCTGCTTGCCCCTTCTCTTCCACTAAAGGGGTCAGGAGTCTTCGGACCAGGTCCGTGTTTGTCCCTATTATAAGGGAGCTCTTGTTGGCTCCTGGCGGCTGAGGGCACACAACTGCCAGGGTGTCAAACACTTGGGCCTTCCCAGCCACAGATGGGTCAAAGGTCATCCGGATGGGCAGATAGCCATCATAGGGGAAGCTCTGGGTTCCAATTCCCCATATTTCCAGCTCCTCTATGTTCTGGATGGGCAGATGACTCAAGTGCTTATCGTAGAAATCCCGGTATAGTAGGGTCACTTGTGCCCCAGTATCCAAGATGGCTCTGGTGTAAACTCCCTCCACTTGAATGGGCACTACAGGAGATGGGCCTACCAGCTTCTCCTGATATGGCCTGGCAGGAGTCGCCTTCTTCTGGTTCTTTCCCTTCGGACTCTCTCTCGTCCATCTCCCTTTTGACTTTAGTCTTTCTTGGGCCTGGTATGCATCGATTTCCCTCCTTTTAATGGGCGTACAGACCTGCTGAGGGATATTATAGTTTTTCTTAGGTGTGCATTCCCTTTGGGGAATGCTGTGCCTCTTCTGAGGGGTCTGGCCCTCTCTCTTTGGGGTGTACCCCTGCTGAGGGATACTATAGTTCCTCTGAGGAGTTTTGTCTTTTCTCTTCCTTAGCTTCTCATTCAGTTTGGAACTCACTGAAAATGATGGGCACCCGGTCGGCTCCTTCACCGGGGCCCGCTGAAGTTTCCCGCCAGCTGTTTGGACTTTTCCTCAACTACCAGGCTTGGGCATACTCGCCTGAGATGTCCTTTTCCTCCACATTTGAAGCAGGCTCTCTGTATTGGTTTCATAGAGCGGTTAGTGGTAGGGGTCTTTGGTGCCATGTGTGGTGAGACCTCTTCTGTCTGGGGTTTCACCAGACGAGTCATCAACATCGTCATCATCTCTAGTATTTCTTTCTGGGTCTGGAACAGCTCCTCCAGTCCAGTCTGACTTGTGGGGAAATGGTGAATAGGTGAAGACCATGATCCCTGTTCAGTGCTTGCTGCCAGTACACTAAGCTCCCGAGTGTCTGAAGGGACATCTATCTGTTGTACTTTGGCACTTGTGGTGCTAGGAGATTGAAGTTTCCTCTGTTTTTGGTCCTTCTCAATCTCCATCTTATCTGCTTCATTCATTTTCTCAATGAGGACCTCATCCGGAGTTGAGGGATCTTCCAAATGCTGCTTCAGCTGTAGCTTGATGTAGTCACTCCTCAATCCCGTAGTCACAGATCTCCGAAATTTCTTTTGGACTAGCTCGACTCCAAAATGCTCCCCATTTCCTTCATCCTTGGATGTGGACAACAGGCGGTCCTTGAGCTCAATGGCCCGGAATAGGAAGTTCTGAGGAGTCTCTCCACTCTCCTGGGTCATATTTATCAGTCGATGAAATAACTCAGCAGCATCTTCCTCCTCATAGTAGCTTTTCAGTATCCTCTTTAGCTGGTTCAGGGTCAATCCACCCTTCCTCTCTAACATGCCCCTGACACTTGAACCTGGGTTGATGGCATGGATTACAGCCTCTTTAATTTCAGATTCCTGATATCCTTTCTGTAACCCCAACTCTATTTGGTGTAGGAGGTTGGTGTAGGACAGTTTGTCCTTCTGCCCTCTTTCTCCTATCTGGCCATCAATGCGGAAATCCTTCCGGGTGGTTACTTCATGCAGGCGACCCTGAGCTCGTTTCTTCGGTACCTTCCCAGGTTTGGGCTTTATCTGACCATCTTTCTGATCCTCAGGAGCGACACGTAACTCCTTTATGCGTTCAGCTATCATACTGGAAGTCTCCTGAAACCTCTCTTGTATGTCACGGTACTGTCGTTTCAGATCAATCAGCTGTTGCTCTGCCTGCGATTTAACAGCAGCCCCTGCTTTCCTGTCCAAGGGTTCTAACTGCTTCTGACTAGGATGTGTCAGGTGGAACTCAGTCTTTTCGGACAATTTTATACTGGCACCGTGGAAGTTTTCAGGGACATCCTGTCCCCACTCTATCAGTGCATAGGTGCAGTTGGTCCTTGAGTCTGGTCTCATTGCGACCACGTAAGCCTTTCTATCTGGGGACAATATTTGTACCACCTCTTTAATTTGTTTCTCTCTCCAGTCACTCCCTGGAAGTTCAATGGCCACGCTCGCTTCTGAGCGTGTCCCTTCTGCTTCGCACCATTGGACTACTTTGATGGGGTCCATGCCGGCACTTCTGGCGTTCACCTGCTGTATCAGGATCCCGGACGAGAACCCCCACGTGAAGCGATACCTCCAACTAAGGAGGCCGCAGAATTAGATTTGGGCCCTGAGTACAGCTCCGCCAACCCCCGGCAATAGGCTCTACCCCCTTCTGGCACAGCTAGTACTAATATTCAATGATATATCCTATGCAATATAATAACTAAGCAAGGACACAGTAATGAATTGTAATAGGTAAAGTGTTTTACTTATTTTCTCAATAGGGATAAAGGGGGTAACAGTAATCACAGTTCAAAATAATCACTCCTAAGGGCAGCGTCCTGCCACTCTAACACACTATGTAGTAACACACGCTACAGGTGCGCCATACGGGCGATCGTTAACTAAGTGCCCTATGGCGCAGTAATCAAACACGCTAGAATCCCCACCAGGCCTGGTTCTAATATTTAACTTAGTGCTTCTTTCTTCACCGGCAGGTCTGTAATGGTGGTGCACTTTAAACAGAGTATAACTTTGTAATCCAAGGGGTATAGAGCTTGGTTAAATAAAGCCGCAGGCTCAGTTCTGACAAGGCAGTCTATAGGCCTATATACAGTAACAGTATCTTAGCTGGGCTTATGCCCTCTCACCCGCCGGACTACAGATCCAGTCCGGGAAACCTCCACCGGCCGTGTCACACACACTCGATCTCTCCAACGATTGGGCCCCCCGATCCGACAAGGCTGTAGCTCACAAAGTCAGATGCCACCCGGCTCGCAGAGGGGGGGGTGGAAGGCTCTTTGGTGCAGAGCAAGGCCCCAGGCTTCAGGCCCTGCACTCCGACACATCCGCACCGTAGGATCCGTCTGTGTAGTCTCGTGTCCCAAAGAGGCCGAGCCTGGCCTCTCCTCCTCCTTTTATAACCCCTCCCATGAGTCTCTGCGATGGAACATGACAAGAATGGGGTTATGGGTGATGTAGTCTCTCTCTCTCCTCTGCTTTCACTTCCAGTAATGTCTCTTTACTTCCTCCCGACTCACCTCTCACCTGGAACTTCTTGTCTCTCTGTCTTAAAGGGGAATACCCCGCTACAGTTGTAAAATGTTTATTATGTGATTGGTCACTGTATGTAAAGAAAAACAGGAAACTCCCATGTGAAATTACCCAAAAGTCCCTTGCACACCTGGGGGATTGTGGGAAAGATAAAGTGGAGGAAGAAGGAAGAACACATGGCCAGCTTAGTGTCACAACCATCTCTAATTGCGGCTGTGGAGGCCCATCCAGAGCTTTGGGACCTTGCTCACCCACAGCATGGGGACCACATTCTGAAGAACAAAGTATGGATGGAGATCAGCGCATCGATCACCCCGGGGTGGGAAGACATGTCACCTGGAACTCAAAAACAAACAAGTAAGTCTATGTTCATGGAATGCATGCTCTTCTTGTTCTGTAATATCATAAATGTAGAATGCATAATTAACCTCTTCCTTTCCACTTTTCTATTCTTGTCCACTATTCTTAGGCAAAGTCCTTCAGCGGCGCTGGAAATCCCTCCGTGATAGTGTGAGGAGGGACCTCACGGAAGAGGAAAAGGCAGCCCGATTCAGAGCGGCAGCCCCCAAAAGGAAGCCGCACGTGTACCACCAAAACCTGGCCTTCGTAAGGCAAGCCATGATTAACAGCACCAGAGAGTAAGTTATTGTGTTCTTTTTATATAATTAACCCTGTGCATTTAATTAACCCTGTGCATTTGTTTGCAGGTAACATGTATTTTCCATGTAAAATGTCAACTAACTATTTAATTCTATTCTTTGTAGGACAATATCCAATATCCAATATTGGAGAGAGAAGGGAGGAGGCAGTGGAAGCTCCAGCAGTGGAAAGACCCACCACCAGTGCCACCGACAGCTCAGCCCACACATCTCCCCGTGACAGCAGTGTTGAAAGCCACGCTGAGGAGACAACACATGAGGTAACTGTCCTTCCATTATGTCAGCCTGTCTATGTCTGTCTGTCTGTCTGTCTATCTACCTACATGCCTGCCAATTTCTATATTTTTTTCTTTTGCAGGAATCCAGCGTCAGCCTACACAGAGAGGTGCGTGGTCGTGGAGGTGTCCGTGGCCCTGGCCGTGGGTGTGGGCGTAACCTGCGGCAGAGGATGGGGAATTGCGTTTCTGAGACTGAGAACCGGGTGCTTGCACTGCTGCAGGAAGTGCGGCAGGAGAGGCGCAGCTTTGATTCCTTCCTCGACCCTAGCAACAAGCGCGCCTGCTTCTGCCGCCATATGTATAACATTATGGAGGACTTGGGTGGAGACCTGGAGATACAGTGTATGGATCGATTGAACACCATCTGTGTTCAATTTAGACAGGCAAAATACAGTGGTGTGCCACCTCCACCTTCAGTCGATCAATACACTGTATCTCAGGATCCCCCAATGGCCCCCCGGGACCTCAGCAGTGCAAGCACACCCCTCTCAGTATCAGCCCCCTCCTCTCCGCCAGCCGCCACCCACCATGCCCCAGACCCTATTATACCCCCCACCCTCCTACGAAGATTATACACCGCCATCATGTCATTTCAGGCGCCATCCTCAGTCCTTCCCCCGCCCCCAATCCCCACATCCCCAAGGTGACCAGGCATCCCAGCCAACCTATCACCAGTTGTAATTATTGTAACCATCAATAAAAAAATTATTTCTTGATAAAATATGTTTGTTTTAATTTTTTTATAGGATGCACAACAGTAGTCATTTGCACTCTACTAGAGACAAACGCATGCTGAGCTCGAATAGGGCCAGCATGCGTTTTTGTCCCAAGCAGATTGAAAAGAGCACCTTTCTCTCTACTTGAGACAAACGCATGCTGAGCTCGAATAGGGCCAGCATGTGTTTTTGTCCCAAGCAGATTGAAAAGAGCACCTTTCTCTCTACTTGAGACAAACGCATGCTGCGCATGCTCAGCGTGCGTTTGTCTCAATTAGAAAGAAAAGAGAACCCTTCTCTCTACTTTAGAGAAACACATGCTGACCATGACTATTCATGCTCTGCATGCGTTTGTCTCAATTAGAGAGAAAAGAGAACCCTTCTCTCTACTTAAGAGAAACGCATGCTGAGCATGAATTCTTTCTGTCTGCTTGAGAAAAATGCATGCTCAGCCCGAATAGGGCGAGAATGCGTTTGCCTCACGCAGAATGTAATGTACTTAAGGAACAAAAGAAGAAACATGAACACAAAAAGAAGTATCATGAATATTACGTGTTTTATTAAATGAGAAAAGACCAAAATCAAAGCTGATTTAATCAATGTCAACATAATTTTTTTAAATATGGTCATCTTGCCATGACACCTCCCCATCAGCCGATACAAAATATTGGGCAAATTGGTTGCGGATTGTCATGACCCGTGCCGTGGACCGCAAGTCCATAAATTGAACACGATGTGTTGGGTTGCTGGGCTCCGAATCCACATTGCCCCTATCATTGTTCCTCATAAAATTATGAAGGATGCAGCATGCCAGGACCACCTTGATTGCATTCTCCACATCCACATTTCCTTTGCATTGTGGGTAATTTGGGAGTGGAAAATAGCACAGGGGTATTTTTTATTTAAAAACGCGTCTTAGCGATAACACGTACAAACGACATTTAACACGCATTGACGCCATGTCAAAACGCTTATAAAAATCGCGTTTTTAACGTCGCTTATTTCCTGGCGTCCTTACTAGCTTTACAGCCCGTTTTTCAAAACGTCCGTGTGTATGAAGCCTCAGAGTTATTTTGAACTTATTGCTTATTTGCACAGTCATTTTGACATTTTGTTTATTTTGCACAGTTTGATATATTGCTTATTTTGCACAGTATGATTATTGCTCATTTTGCACAGTAGATATTTGCATATGATTTATTAGTCAGTTTAACACATACGTGTGTTTTTTTACTATTAGAAAGTTGCGCTCAGAGTAGGAGCTGGAAGTTAGCCTTATATGTAATATAGAGAGGAAGAGAGAGGTAATAGCATTAAATTAGAAATAGCAACCCCTCCAGAGAATAAAAAAAAAATAGTGACGACGCTGGTTGTAGGATATTTGTGTGATTAGTCAAAATTTAGGGGGGGGGGATGAGAGGGGAGGGTAGGGAAAAGGGGGAAGAGGGTACTTTAAGGCTAATACAATGTGCTGTATGTATTATACAGGTGATGTATTTTAATGTTTTGTATTGCAGAAAGTAATAAAGAATATTTAATAAAAAAAGAAAGTTGCGCTGATCACTTTTTTATTCATTACCAATTTTTGTGCACTGTGTACACTTTAGGTCTAGCAGCAATTTTCCACATTATTATTTAGATTAGATTGATTCACTTGATAGTGCAAAGGACCAAACTTTCCAATTTAAAGAACTAGGCTGCAAGTTGAAGCAAAGGACCTCCAAGGTGATATTCTCTGAAATATTGCCTGTGCCATGCGCAACACAGGAAAGGCAGGGGCAGATTAGAGAGCTGAATGCATGGCTAAAGACCTGGTGTAGGGAGAAGGGATTTGGGTTTCTAGAGCACTGGGCTGACTTTTCATTGGGGTGCAACCTATATGCTAAAGACAGTTTGCACTTGAATGGAAGGATGGAAGGGGGTCTGCTGTGCTGGGGGAGTGGTTTATGGGAATGCTGGAGGAATATTTAAACTAGGATTGAGGGGGGAGGGTGAACTAGAATTACATTGGGCAGACAGGTCAGTTAGGGGTCAGACATTAATGGAGGGTGGAATGGGGATAGATGAGGGGAGGGTTATGGCAGATGAAGAGAAAGTTCCCATGTTGCAAACAGCCATTGGAAACTATAGTGCCATTTGTACTTCTAAAAATTATATGAAAAACACCAGAGCAAAATGTAATAATGCATTAAAGTGTTTGTTCACCAATGCCAGAAGTCTGCCAAGAAAAATAGGTGAGTTAGAAGCTCTGGTGCATGAGGAGAGCTATGATGTAATTGGTATTGCTGAAACTTGGCTTCAATCCTCACATGACTGGGCTATTAATATTCCTGGCTATGCACTCTTTCGGAGAGACAGGGTAAAAAGGAAAGGTGGAGGGGTCTGTCTTTATGTGAGAAGTGATCTCAAAGCAAGTGTGAAAGAGGACCTGGTTGATGGAGAGTGTGATGAGTCTGAAGCATTATGGGTGGAACTGCATATGTGTGTAGTTCAAAGTTAATCATTGGAGTTTGTTATAGACCACCCAATGTTAATGAGGAGGTGGAGACAGATGGAAAGGGCTGCAGGGGCTTGGACGATGATAATAATGGGGGATTTTAACTACCCTGAAATTGACTGGAGTAATGGCACTGCTAGGACAGTCAGGCCTCGTACACACGGCCGAGAATCTCGTCAGGAAAAAACTTGTAGTTTTTCTTGACGAGATTCTTGGACAAGAAACTTGTCCCGGCCGAGTGTACACACGCTCAATTCAAAGAACTTGCGGTTCTTTGAATGGAGCGAACGCGGTCGTAGACGTCATCGACTACGACGAGCGTGCGCTCGTCACATTCAATGCCGTCGCCGCCATCTTGCTACACCCTACCTATGCCTAGGAAGCTACCGCACATGCGTCAAAGTCATTTCGAGCATGCGCGGGTTTCCACGGCAACATGTAAGTGTACACACACTCGGGTTTCTCGAAACAGGCCGACGAGAAACCAGACGAGAAAATGGAGAATGCTGATGAGAAAATAGAGAGCAGGTTCTCTATTTTTCTCGTTGAGATTCTTGTCTGTTTTCTTGACGAGAAAACTGAAAGCCGCTTACACACGACCGATTTACTCGGCAAGAAAGCTCTGCCAGCAAGTTTCTTGCTGGTTCTTGCCGAGAAACTCGGTCGTGTGTACGAGGCTTCAAAGGGCAAACATTTTATAAACCTATAACCTATAACAGGACAATTTTATGGTCCAGTTTATTGAGGCCCCAACTAGGAATGATGCTCTGTTAGACTTGGTAATCTCAAACCATGCAGAGCTTATTACTAATGTTCAGATAAAGGAACACCTGGGTAGCAGTGACCATAACATGATTTCATTTGATGTTAGCTGTAAGCAAAAATTACATACGGGAAAATTTTTCCAAGGATGAGGGGTGCTCTCCAGGACTTACACTGGGAGGGAATATTAGCATTGATAAACACAGATCAGAAATAGGAATTCTTCAAAAAGACTGTTTGTGACCTCACTGCAAAGTATATTCCCATGGGCAATAAGTTTAAAAGGCTGAAAAAAAAAACTATGTGGCTCACGGCCAAAGTTAAAAAACCTATAAACAATAAGAAAAGAGCTTTTAAAAAATATAAAAAATGAGGGAACACTAGTGTCGTTTAACCACTTAACGACCGCTCACTGTATATGTACGTCGGCAAAATGGCACCGACAGGCACAATCACGTACAGTGTACGTGATTGCCTTTGTACAGTTGGGGGGTCCGATCGGACCCCCCTCCTATACAGTGAGCGGTTGGTATTCATTGGGGAGCGATCCGACATGAGGGGACGGCCGTTCGATTCCGGCCACCCCCCCCCGCGATCGCTCCCGGCGAATGGAAATGCTCCCTCTGCTGTGTAATGTAAACACAGGCAGAGGAAGCAGGAGGAAGTGATGTCATCTCTCATGCGGCGCTCACATATACCGAGCGCCGTACAAGAGAAGACACACAGGTCAGTGCACTAACACTACACTGACACCAGGACACATAGGCACACAAATCGCCCCCCCAGGCCCCCCCAGATCACCCCCCAGCCCCCAGTCACAGTGTCACTGATTGCAGTGACCATTTATTTACTGATCACTGCAATCAGTGACATTTGTGACTGTAAAAGTGTCACTACATTTAGTTTTAGGTCCAGTGTAGCCCCCTAACCCCCCCTAATAAAGGTTTAACCCCCTGATCACCCCCCAGATAACCCTTTTACCCCCTAGCACCGCCGTCGCTAAGCGATCATTTTTCTGATCGCTGCCTTAGCGTCGGTGATGCAGATCGGTAGCCAGTAATTTTTTTTAGGTTCGCCGCAGGTTTTTATAGCGTCAGGTACCCCCATAAATTATCTAATAAAGGTTTAACCCCCTTGATCGCCCCCCAGGTAACCCTTTCACCCCCTATCACCACTGTCGCTAAGCGATCATTTTTCTGATCGCTGTCTTAGTGTCGGTGATGCCGATCGGTAGCCAGTAATTTTTTTTAGGTTCGCCGCAGATTTTTATAGCGTCAGGTACCCCCATATATTATCTAATAAAGGTTTAACCCCCTAATTGCCCCTAGTTACCCCTTTCACCAGAGATCACCATATAAGTGTTACGAGTGACGCTGGTTAGTTAGTTTGCTTTTTATAGTGTCAGGGCACCTGCCGTATATATAACCCAATAAAGGTTTAACCCCCTGATCGCCCGGCGGGTGATATCAATTAGGTTTTAGCGTCAGAGAGGGTCTGCGTCACACCCCAGGCAGCGTCAGGTTAGTGCCAGTAACGCCAACACCCACGCGTGAAGCATACACCCCCCTTAGTGGTATAGTATCTGAACAGATCAATATCTGATCTGATCTGATCAGATCTATACTAGCGTCCCCAGCAGTTTAGGGTTCCCAAAAACGCAGTGTTAGCGGGATCAGCCCAGATACCTGCTAGCACCTGCGTTTTGCCCCTCTGTCCAGCCCAGGCCACCCAAGTTCAGTATCGATCGATCACTGTCACTTACAAAACACAACACACATAACTGCAGCGTTCGCAGAGACAGGCCTGATCCCTGCGACTCCAGTGCTGTAGGAGGTGATTTCACCACCACAGTTAAAAAAAAAAAGCATATATGCTGAAGCATTGGGGCAGCAGGGGCGGAGGAGTGATTTTGCTCCTAATGCCGCGTACATACGGTCGAAATTCCGACGGAGGCTTGCCCGTGGAAAAGTCCGACCATGTGTGTGCGGCATAACTTTTTTGCGGGAGGATACCCCCATGCTTCGGCATATATAAATGGTGCATGTATGCCCATCATTAGAAGTGGGTGGATGAAGGGCGGTATTCTAATGGTGGGCATACCCACCGATCAATCTCTTTTTTCGTTCAGCCAACTGGCTGCATGAAAAAAAAAGATTACAATACATGTCCAACAAGGACCAGCAACGTACTGGTATGTTGCTGGACTTTGAATGTTTATACCAGAATGATGTCTGCGGGTTTAGGTATCATCTTGGTATCATTCTTTTCAGCCAGCGGCCGGCTTTCATGTAAAAGCAATCCTAGTGGCTAATTAGCCTCTGGACTGCTTTTACAAGCAGTGGGAGGGAATGCCCCCCCCCGGATGTAAAAAGCGCCATTGGGAAATTGGGAAAGCATTTTATCACACCGATCTTGGTGTGGTCAGATGCTTTGAGGGCAGAGGAAAGATCTAGGGTCTAGAAGACCCCAGTTTTTTCAAAAAAAGAGTACCTGTCACTACCTTCCCTGAGATAACAATAAAAATGATAAAAAAAAATTAAATATGGAAGGAACAATTTAAAAATAAAATAAAAAAGCAAAATTAATAATAAAAAGAAAAAAAGCACCCCTGTCCTGCCCTGCTCTTGCCCAATGGCAAACGCAAGCATCGGTCTGGCGTCATATGTAAACAGCAATTGCACCATGCATGTGAGGAATCACTGCGAAGGTCAGATCGAGGGCAGTAATTTTAGCAGTAGACCTCCTCTGTAAATCTAACGGGGTAACCTGTAAAGGCTTTTAAAGGCTTTTAAAAATGTATGTAGTTTGTCGTCAATGCGCGTTTGTGCGAAATTTTAAAGCATGTCGTGTTTGGTATCTATGTACTCGGCCTAAGATCATCGTTTTTATTTCATCAAACATTTGGGCAATATAGTGTGTTTTAGTGCATTAAAATTAAAAAAAGTGTATTTTTTCCCCAAAAAATGCGTTTGAAAAATCGCTGCGCAAATACTGTGTAGAAAAAAAAAATGCAAACCCGCCATTTTAATCTGTAGGGCCTTTGCTTTAAAAATATATATAATGTTTGGGGGTTCAACATAATTTTCTTGCAAAAAAAATAATATGTTTTCATGTAAACAAAAAGTGTCAAAAAGGGCTTTGTCTTCAAGTGGTTAGAAGAGTGGATGTAAGCTTCCTAATGTTGTGTATAAAATGCCAGAACAGTTCAAAACCCCCCCAAATGACCCCATTTTGGAAAGTAGACACCCCAAGCTATATACTGAGAGGCATGTCGAGTCTATGGAATATTTTATATGTTGAAACAAGTTGCGGAAAAAAAACAAATTTTAATTTTTTTTGGAACAAAGTTGTCACTAAATGATATATTGCTCAAACATGCCATGGGCATATGTGGAATTACACCCCAAAATACATTCTGTTGCTTCTCCTGTGTACGGGGATACCACACGTGTGAGACTTTTTGGGAGCCTAGCCGCGTACGGGACCCCAAAAACCAAGCACCGCCTTCAGGCTTTCTAAGGGTGTACATTTTTGATTTCACTTCTCACAGTTTCGGAGGCCATGGAATGCCCACATGGCACAAAACCCCCCCAAATGACCCCATTTTGGAAAGTAGACACCCCAAGCTATTTGCTGAGAGGTATTGTGAGTATTTTGCAGATCTTTCTTTTTGTCACAAAGTTTTGAAAATTAAAAAAAGAAAAAAAAAATTCTTTCTTCATTTTCAAAAACAAATGAGAGCTGTAAAATACTCACCATGCCTCTCAGCAAATAGCTTGGGGTGTCTACTTTCCAAAATGGGGTCATTTGGGGGGGTTTTGTGCTATTTTGGCATTTTATGGCCTTCGAAACTGTGATAGGTAGTGAGGAGTGAGATCAAAAATTTGTGCCTAGAAATCCTGAAGGTGGTGCTTGGTTTTCGGGGTCCTGTACGCGGCTAGGCTCCTAAAAAGTCCCACACATGTGGTATCCCCGTACTCAGGAGAAGCAGCAAAATGTATTTTGGGGTGTAATTCCACATATAACCATGGCATGTGTGAGCAATATATCATTTAGTGACAACTTTTTGTAATTTTTTATTTTTTTTTGTCATTATTCAATCACTTGGGACAAAAAAAAAAAATATTCAATGGGCTCAACAGGCCTCTCAGCAATTTCCTTGGGGTGTCTACTTTCTAAAATGGGGTCATTTGGGGGGGTTTTGTGCTATTTTGGCATTTTATGGCCTTCAAAACTGTGATAGGTAGTGAGGAGTGAAATCAAAAATTTGCGCCCTTAGAAATCCTGAAGGGGGTGCTTGGTTTCCGGGGGCCCGTACGCGGCTAGGCTCCCAAAAAGTCCCGCACATGTGGTATCCCCGTACTCAGGAGAAGCAGCAAAATGTATTTTAGGGGGCAATTCCACATATAACCATGGCATGTGTGAGCAATATATCATTTAGTGACAACTTTTTGTAATTTTTTTTTTTTTTGTCATTATTCAATCACTTGAGACAAAAAAAAAATATTCAATGGGCTCAACATGCCTCTCAGCAATTTCCTTGGGATGTCTACTTTCCAAAATGGGGTCATTTGGGGGGGGGGGGTTTGTACTGCCCTGCCATTTTAGCACCTCAAGAAATGAGATAGGCAGTCATAAATTAAAAGCTGTGTAAATTCCAGAAAATGTACCCTAGTTTGTAAACGCTATAACTTTTGCGCAAACCAATAAATATACGCTTATTGACTTTTTTTTACTAAAGACATGTGGCTGAATACATTTTGGCCTAAATGTATGACTAAAATTGAGTTTATTCAATTTCTCTTATAACAAAAAGTAGAAAATATCATTTTTTTTCAAAATTTTCGGTCTTTTTCCGTTTATCGCAAAAAATTTAAATCGCAGAGGCAATCAAATACCATTAAAAGAAAGCTCTATTTGTGGGAAGAAAAGGACGCAAATTTCGTTTGGGTACAACATTGCATGTCCGCACAATTTACAGTTAAAGCAGCGCAGTGCAAAATTCTGAAATCACCTCTGGTCCTTTAGCTACCAAATGGTCCGGGGCTTAAGTGGTTAAATGTTACAGAGAATTTAACAGAATATGTAAAAAGGAAAGCAAGGATGCAAAAATTCAAAATGAACGGCAGATTGCAAAAGATAGGACAAACCCCCAAAAAATCTTCAACTATACTAATAGTAAAAAGGTCAGGTCTGAGCATGCAGGCCCTTTACAAAATAATCTAGAGTGGGTGGCTGGTGACAAAGTGAAGGCTAATTTATTAAATACTTTCTTCAGCTCTGTGTATACAAAGGAGCATGGGGGAGCTGTCAGACAAACCTGATTTCTTTTTATGAAGAGGTAAGTAAAACCTTGGACAGAGGGGTGGCGGTGGACGTGGTATACTTGGATTTTGCAAAAGCGTTCGATACAGTTCCGCACACACGGCTCAGACAGCAGTTTGTAAATGGATAGAAAACTGGCTAAAAGACAGAATTCAGAGAGTAGTGGTTAATGATTCTTACTCTGAATGGTCTAAGGTTATCAGTGGTGTACCCCAAGGTTCAGTGTTTGGATTCTTACTTTTTAATATCTTTATAAATGATATAGGGTCTGGGATCAAAAGTAACATTTCAGTCTTTGCAGATGACACTAAGCTATGCAGTGGAATAACGTCCTTACAGGATGTCTCCAATTTACAAGCCAACCTCAATGCACTGTCTAATTGGGCGACTATGTGGAAGATGAGGTTTAATGTTGATAAATGTAAAGTTATGTACTTGGGGGCAAAGAATATGCATGCATCATACATACTAGTGGGAGTACAACTGGGGGGTTCCGTAGTGGAGAAGGATCTGGGGGTTTTGGTAGATCATAAGCTCAATAATGGCATGCAATGCCAAGCTGCAGTTTCCAAAGCGAGCAAAGTCCTTTCTTGTATTAAGAGAGGTATGGACTCCAGAGAGAGAGAGATATAATTTTGCCCCTGTTCAAATCATTAGTAAGACCTCATCTGGAATATGCAGTTCAATTTTGGGCATCAGTTCTCAAAAAGGATATTGGGGAACTGGAGAAAGTGCAGAGAAGGGCAACCAAACTGATAAGAGGCATGGAGGAACTCGGTTATGAGGAAAGATTAGAGGAACTGAATTTATTCACTCTTGAGAAGAGGAGAATAAGGGGGGATATGATCAACATGTACAAATATATAAGGGGTCCATATAGTGAACTTGGTGTTGAGTTATTCACTTTACAGTCAACACAAAGGACAAGGGGGCAGTCTTTACCTCTAGAGGAAAAGAGATTTAATCTCCAAATACGGAAAGGTTTCTTCACAGTAAGAGCTGTGAAAATGTGGAATAGACTCCCTGCAGAGGTGGTTCTGGCCAGCTCAGTAGATTGCTTTAAAAAAGACCAGGATTCTTTCCTAAATATACAGAATATAACAGGGTACTAACTAGTGGTGCAACGGATCGGTGGTGATCCCAACGGGTCACCCTGTTCGGATCGGATCACCACGCGATCCGCGGAGCGCTCCGGAGCCTCGGCCATAGGAAAGGCCGCGGCTTTGGCCTAGCTCTGGAGCGGAGGCCATCTTGGTACACCCGGCGGCGCCGCTGTAATGACGTTTTGTCGCCGCCATCTTGCTCCACTCACACTGCTGCACAGTAATGATAGTAAGAAGGGGCCAAGCGGACATCTTGTTACACCCAACGGAGTTTTAAATTTCACAGTTATTTTCAACACAAAATTGAGTTTATATGCTTAAATACATTATTTGTAAATCCAACAGACTGTTTACATGTTACATTTTAAAAGCAGCAGCAAACCTGCTGACCTTACATGCTTGCTAATGTGACAGAACACCTCTGATTTTCACATTTAACATTTAGTTAAATGTGAAAATCAGAGGTGTCCTGTCACATTAATAAAGGGGGGGGGGACAAATGTTGGGACTTTAAATGGGACGTGAGGGAAAGTTCACGCCTGTCTGTACAAAGTACAATCCCTGTCTGTAGACATAAGGGGGAGAGGTTTGGGACTTTGAATGAGGTGTATATGGTGGAACCAAAACATGATGATAAGGGTATAAATAACATTTATTGATACATCAATGGTTGACATTTCATAAACAATGTAATTAAAAAGTTCATTATACTAATAACATTGTATAACAGTGCATAGCATGGTACAAAAGATTTTGGCATATATGGTTCCCCATAATGGATAAAAAAGTCAGTCTAAAATAAAACAACATGGTAAAACCATTGAATTGAAATAATGTTAGATGCATCAGAAATAATCTCGACGTGTTTCGTGAGCTTATACCCACTCGTCAGGAGCATGATGCATCCAATTCTAAGAGAAAGGGAATAAAAAGAACCCATGATATGAGATGACTGGCCACCTGGGGAAATTAAAGATGAAAAAAAATAATGACTAATGCCTACTCAATACTCACATATGAATCAATATGAGGGACTGTGCAAAACCATGTGCCAGAGGATGGGGAATTGCGTTTCTGAGACTGAGAACCGGGTGCTTGCACTGCTGCAGGAAGTGCGGCAGGAGAGGCGCAGCTTTGATTCCTTCCTCGACCCTAGCAACAAGCGCGCCTGCTTCTGCCGCCATATGTATAACATTATGGAGGACTTGGGTGGAGACCTGGAGATACAGTGTATGGATCGATTGAACACCATCTGTGTTCAATTTAGACAGGCAAAATACAGTGGTGTGCCACCTCCACCTTCAGTCGATCCATACACTGTATCTTAGGATCCCCCAATGGCCCCCCGAGACCTCAGCAGTGCAAGCACACCCCTCTCAGTATCAGCCCCCTCCTCTCCGCCAGCCGCCACCCACCATGCCCCAGACCCTATTATACCCCCCACCCTCCTACGAAGATTATACACCGCCATCATGTCATTTCAGGCGCCATCCTCAGTCCTTCCCCCGCCCCCAATCCCCACATCCCCAAGGTGACCAGGCATCCCAGCCAACCTATCACCAGTTGTAATTATTGTAACCATCAATTACCCACGTAAAAGCATGCAAGTAATGGAATTTACCAAACAATACTTTTCCTTTCAGTTAACCGGTTTAGTTTAGATAAAAAAATAAATAAAAAAAAACAACCTTGGATGAGAACAATGGTCAAGGTACAGGGTCCAAAATTACCTTCTCTATTTCCATTCCATTATCAGTCCAAAATTATCTTCTCTATTTCTATTCCATTCGACACGGTCGGAATTTCCGATGAAAAAAGTCCGACGGAATTTTTTCATTGGATATTCCGACCGTGTGTGTGCCCCTTTGGACTTTTTCCGTTGGAAATTCCGATGGAAAAAAAATGATGTTTTTGATGCTTTGGGCATCATCACAGCACACAAGATGCGCAGCATGTCGGAGGAACAACGGCAAATTGCTGAAATGTTAATGATGGAGATGCTAAACAAAAGGTGTTAGAGGTGAATTAACAAAAAAAAACTATTATTACGGAGTCAGAACCATCTCCATCAATAAACACAACAATCACAACCCATTGCTCATGGATCACATCTTCCTGCTGCCCAGTGGCAATACATGCAGCATGATCAGAGGCGGTTCTAGGCTTTGTGAGGCCTTAGGCAAAACTTAGACATGAGGCCCCACTCACTCCCATAATGGGAAAAATAATTCAAGACATAAAAATGAATACATTGCACTGTACAGTGTACAATGAACCGATGGCAATTCACCCATGGCCAGTCCTCAAGGATTCCAGCATGTCATTGGATCATATCACACCAGGATATCTACTGCAACACAAGCTCCCTCTGTATAGTGAACGTCACTTACTAGAAAGCTCTACATTATGCCTAAATTTCACTTTAACTAACAAATGGCATAGATCCATCATCTATTTTTCTAAACCTATGCCCCATACCTGCTGTGGACACAGCCAATACCTTTACTATGGTCAGTGAACCTGAAAACAGAAAAAACACCTGCTGAATTTCTTTGTACTGCAGTGTCAGGAAAAGGCAAACTAGAATAGAGAAAAATTAAAGCAGGGGCCTGACTGGCAATTTTTGGCTCAGGGGGCAAATACAACCCAGAGGCCCATGGTGCAGCAACTTGGCCTACCTCCCACTCTGACTCTTCACTGCCAAGAGAGGGAGAAGGAGGAGAGAGGTGGAGAAAGAGAGGGGGGGTGCAAAAGGGGTGAACGAGGAGGGTGAAAGGGAAGAAGAAAGAGGAGAGAAAGAGGGAAGTAGAAGGATGAGTGAGGAGTGAAGAGAGAGGGGAGAGAGAGGAAAGAGAAAGGGTAGAAAAGAGAGAGGGAGGGGAGAAGATAGAGAGGGGTAGAGGAGTGAGAGAGAGGGGAGAGGGAGGGGGAGAGAGAGGGGGAAGAGAAGGGGGGAGAGAGGAGGGAGAGAGCGGGGATGAGAGGAGGAGAGAGAAGTAGAGAAGGAGAGAGAGATGGGGACAGGGAGAGAGAGGAGGAAGAGAGGAGAGGGGGAGAGAGAAGGGAGTAGAAAAAGAGAGGGGAGGAAGGGGAGAGAGAGGGGCGAGGAGGACAGAGAGGGGGAGAGGAGGACAGAGAGGGGGAGAGGGGGAGAGGGGGAGAGGAGGAGAGAGAGAGGGGGAGAGGAGGAGAGAGAGAGGGGGAGAGGAGGAGAGAGAGGGGAGAGGAGAGAGGGGGAGAGAGGAGAGAGTGAGGGGGGAAGAGAGGGGAGAGAGATTGGGACAGGGAAAGGGGGAGAGAGGAGAGGGGGCACGAGAGGAGAGAGGGGGGAGAGGGGAGAGAGGAGGAGGAGAGGGGAAAGAGAGGGGGGAGAGAGGAGAGAGAGGGGAGAGGAGAGGGTGGAGAGGAGAGAGAGATGGGGACAGGGAAAGGGAGGTGAGGGGGGAGGAGAGAGATGGGGACACAGAGGGGGGAAAGGAGGATGGGGATGAAGAGGGGGAGAGAGAGTGGGGGAGTAGTTTGCTGGGTGATGGACAGAGCGATCATGTGTGTGCAGAACAACGAATCCTCCCTGTCAACGGACTCACCCCAATCCCCGAACTCAGACTACTGGCACTTTGCGCAGCCTCTGCATTGCTTGGGTGAATCCACAACACACGTGGGGGACGGGGCTTCACCAAGCAGTCAACCCCGCAGTCTGCAGCTCATTAGTCCCCGGACCGAGCACGGCGAGCAGCGAGATGGTTTTACCCTCTGCTGGACACGCCCACCTGTCAGCGCTGTACCACAACTTTCTGCAGGATGTGCAGAAGAAGACAGAGGCAGAGAATTTTCCGTGTGCGGTGTGTGAGCCTACTCCAGCATCCTCATTATTATAGAGGACATGGACAGGCTGACACTGCTCACCTCCCCTGTGATCACGGGTGCAGCTTTTTTTACATGAATGATGAATCATAGCGGCCAGTAATTCACCCCGTACAGCCCTTGAAAGAGATGAGAGGAGGGGGTGTTAGCAGACAGAGCAGAGTCCCGGCATGAGGAGATCAGTCCCGCCCATCTGTAGGCAGCGCAATCCTTCCCGATGCTGGGCTCCTCTCTCATTGTCAGGCAAGTTAGACAGTTGCAAGACTCCTGCAAGCGTGAGGCCTTAGGCAAGTGCCTAATTTGCCTAATTAGAGAGCCGCCTCTGAGCATGATCGTCAAATTACACCCTGGTCACAAGACTTTAACTATACACAACTTTAGTTTTATATTAAAGAGTGTTATGTTTAACCACTTCCCGCCCAGTCAATAGTGAATTGACGTCCGGGAAGTGGTTGCATTATCCATACTGGACGTCATATGACGTCCTGCAGGATAATGCCTTGCGCGCGCCCGCGGGGGCGCGCAGCGCGGTGATCGGGGACGGCATGTGTCCCTCGGACAAGTCTGTTGTGACACGTGATCGGCTGTGACTTTGACACAGCCGATCACATGGTAAACAGCCAATGAAATTGGCTGTTTACCGTGATCGGGGAAGCACAGGCTTGCAGAGCAGGGATCGGGGAAGGCGAGTGTCCCTTGGACACAGCGCGTCCCCGATCAGAGTAAACAGCCAATGAATTGGCTGTTTACCACGTGACCGGCTGTGTCCAATCACAGCCGGTCACAAATGTAAACAAACTCCACAGGAGTTACTACCTGATCCCTGCTCTCTCCTCACACACCGATCTGTGAGGAGAGAGAAGAGATCAGTAAGTTAGCTCAGTGTAGTTTGTCTACATCAGTTTACAGTGCACAACACGCCCCCCCCCATAAAGAGGACCTGTCACACAGCCCAGCACATCAATCAGCCCAGCCAATCAGCCCACCTGTCAATCAATCAGCCCATCTATCAATCAATCAGCCCACCTGTCAATCAATCAGCCCATCTGTCAATCAATCAGCCCACCTGTCAATCAATCACCCCATCTGTCAATCAATCAATCAATCAGCCCATCTGTCAATCAATCAATCAGCCCATCTGTCAATCATCTGTCACAGGCCCACCTCCATCGGTACCGCCATTGGTACCGCCACACAGGCTACCAGTACCGCCATCGGTACCACTACCAGTACCGCCACCAGGCCCAGCATCTATACTGCCACACAGGCCCGCTACCAGTATCACCACTAGTGCCGCCATCGGTACCACCACCAGTACCACCACCCGTACCACCACCACCTGTACCATCACCACCCATACCACTATCGGTACCACCATCACCTGTACCGCCATCGGTACCACCACCACCCATACCGCCACCTGTACCATCACCACCCATACCGCCATCGGTACCACCACCACCCATACCGCCATCGCTACCACCACCACCCGTACCGCCACCTGTACCGCCATCGGTACCGCCGCCACCACCACCACCCGTACCGCCATCAGTACCACCACCACCACCTGTACCGCCATTGGTACCACCACCACCCATACCCCCATCGGTACCACCACACAGGCCCACCACTAATACCTCCATCGGTACTACCACACAGACCGCCACCACTACCACCAGCAGTACCATTACACAGGCCCACCAATAAGCACTGCCATAATGTCCCAAAGGGTTTACACACCTGAGGAGGCATATGCCATTCTTGCCATGTCGGATGATGAGAGCAGCGGGGAGCTCCCATTATCCGATTCTGGTTCGGAATACGAGCCAGTGGAGGATAGTGGCTCAGAGTCCGAGTCCCCGGAGGAAACCGTCCCTCCCAAAAGAATGCGATCAGCACCAAGATCAGCACCAAGATCAGGAGAACTGCCCACCACCAGCAGCGCCATACCCCAGGAAGAGGAGCCCAGTACAAGTAATGGAAATGCACACCCAACCCGAAGAATCCAGCCCCAGTCCTACCTTCCCGATGCCCTGGCAAACCCCTTATGGTTGCCTGCCAACTCAGTATCCGCTATCATCCCCCCTTTCACCGCACAGCCAGGTGTGCAGCCCGACACTACAAATTTTTCTAAATTTGATTATTTTTGTTTATTTTTCCCACAAGATTTGCTGGAGAATATAGTGGATCAAACGAATCTGTATGCATCCCAATTTATTGCTGCCAACCCCGATTCTTCCTACGCCCGCATGTTCCAGTGGCGGCGTCTAACATTGGAGGAATTTAAATTATTTTTGGGCCTTATGTTCAATATGGGGCTTACAAAAAAGAACAAAGTCCATTCATATTGGTCCAAACGCCCCATCCAACACATGCCCATATATTCCGCTGTCATGTCCAGGAAAAGATACGACATGATTATGCGCTTTCTCCACTTCAATGACAATTCACAGTGCCCTCCCCGAGATCATCCCAACTACGACAAATTGCACAAGATACGCCCCCTAATCAATGCCTTTTCCCAGCGATTTGAAGAAGTTTTCATCCCAGACCAAAAAATTTGTGTGGACGAGTCCCTCGTACATTTCACCAGCCGACTGCAGTTCAAGCAGTACATACCAAGCAAGAGAGCCAGGTATGGGTTAAAATTAAATAAATTATGCGATCGAGCCACTGGATACGTCTTCAAATTCAGGATCTACGAAGGCAAAGACTCCCAGCTCCAGCCCCGTGATTGCCCCACATATATTGGAACCAGTGGGAAAATTGTCTGGGAGTTGGCATACCCCCTGTTCGGAAAAGGTTACCATTTATATGTTGATAATTATTATACCAGCCTGCCCCTTTTTCGCCACCTTTACAGTAAACAAACCCCGGCATGCGGTACCTTCAAAAAAAAAAACGGAAGGGATTCCCACAAAATTTATTGACAAAAAAATTGCGACCTGGAGAATCGGCATTCATGAGGAACGAGGAGGTGTTGGCCATGAAGTGGAGGGACAAGAAAGATGTCCACATCCTCTCTACCATCCACAATGACACCATGGTGGAGATCCCAAGAAGACACGGCCCCATTGTAAAGCCCGAATGTGTCCACGACTACAATTTGTACCTGGGGGGTTGGATTTAAACGACCAGATGCTACAGCCCTACTGAACCAGAAAGTCCCGTTATTGCCACAAAAAAGTTGCGTTTCACCTGTTTCACATGGCCCTTTTTAATTTGTTTGTCTGCTACCAAAAAGCAACTCAAAATCACCAACTCCACTACCTCCAATATATCGAAGATATCATCGATGCCCTCATTTACCAACAAGATCCCGCCCCAGGAAGCATTCGCTCTGATAGTTTGAGTCGGCTTCACGAGCGACACTATCCGTTTAGCATCCCCCCCACAGAATCTGGAAGAAGACGCCAAAAGAAATGCCGTGTATGCAGCAGAGGAGTAAGAAGAGACACCAGCTATTATTGTCCCGATTGTCCCTCCCAACCTGGCCTGTGCATCGGAAATTGCTTCAAAAATTATCATACATCCATTAGTTCCCCTTATTATTAACAGACTGCCATTTCCCCATTTGCCTGCTACCATGTTACTAACTACCTTCCATGTTAATTAACTGACCCTGGCCTGTTTACCGACGATGTCTTTGCTTGCCGATTTAAACCATGTTTCTGACCTCCACGTGCACCAACCTCAGCCTGTTTCCCGACAATGCCTCTGCCTGCCGATTTAAACCACGTTTCTGACTTCCACGTGTACCGACCTTGGCCTGTTAATCGACCATGTTTTTGCCTGCCACTTGGACTGATCTTTTGGCCATCTACTTTTAGTACACAGGGGTCTCACATATGTGAGGGGCTTCAGAATAGCGTTCTGAGTAGAGAAAACCAGTTTTTCGTTTTCTGTGCTCCAAGAACAGGGTCTGGTTGCCCGGAGGCTTCAAAGCGATTTGGGTGGGAGAAGCCTCTACCCTTGTCCCCCTGGCCCTAAGCTTGATGGTCCTTCCTGCTGCCTGGACCAATACTTTGGCTGTGCTGACCATATTACTGCCTGTAATGACCCATGACATTATGGACCATGTTTCTTCCTGCTGCTTGGACCAATACTTTGGCTGTGTTGACCATATATCTGCCTGCTGCCTCTACTGACTTTGGACAGCATTTCTGCCGGGACACCTCTGCCTGCTACCTGGACCTGTGCTTTGGCTGTGCTCTGGCTGTGCTGACAGTATCTCTGCCTGTGCAAACTATGGACAGTATTCCTGCCTGCTGCCTGGATGATTGCTTTTGCTGTCGCTGACCTCATCCCTGCCTGCTGCCTGGACCGATGCACTTCTAAAACCACAGGTAATCTTTTGTTATTTGGTATGTACCTGCTATGTGTTAGATATATGAAGGGCCTTCAAAAATGTGTTTGGTAGTCAGAAAATGATATGTGCAATTAATGCTGCTAGAATGCCTGGAGGTGCTACTTGGATGTTGGGCCTCTGTATGTGGCCAGGCTGTGTAAAAGTCTCAAACATGTGGTATCGCCATACATTTTTGCTATGTACATATTATGTGTTAGAAATATCTTATAAATTGACAACTTTGTGTAAAAAAAATGCATTTTAATTTTTTCTCCACATTTTCCAAAACCTTCTGGAAAAAAATGAACCGTTCAAAAGACTCATAATGCTTCATAGATTATACGTTGGGGTGTGTGCTTTCCAAAATGGGGTCATTTTGTGGAAAATTCTATTGTCCTGGTGCTCCAGGGCCTTCAAAATTGTAATAGGTGGTTGAGAAAGGATATGTGCGATTTATGCTTGTAGAACGCCTGAAAGTGCTACTTCAATGTTGGGCCTCTGTATATGGCCAGGCTGTGTAAAAGTCTCACACATGTGGTATCGCTATACTCAGGAGGAGTAGCAGAATGTATTTTGGGGTGTAGTTGCAATTATGCATATGCTGTGTGAGAGAAAAAAAACTGTTAATATGACCAGTTTGTGTAAAAAAAAAAAAAAAAAGGTAAATTTTCCCAAGAATTGTGGGAAAAAAATTAAACTTCAAAAAACTCACCATGCCTCTTAGTAAATACCTTGGATTGTCTACTTTCCAAAAAGAGGTAATTTTGGGGTATTTGTACTTTCCTCGCTTGTTAGTGTCTCAAGAAATGAGATATCCCTTCAGTACATCAGGCGTGATCAGATGTGATACATTTTCAGTGATTGCCACCATAGTTTGTAGACTCTATAACTTTCACAAAGACCAAATAATATACACTAATTTGGGTTATTTTTACCAAAGATATGTAGCAGTATACATTTTGGCACAAATTTATGAAGAAAAATTACTTATTTGCAAAATTTTACAATAGAAACTAAAAAAAAAAGTGTTTTTTTTTTAAAAAAAATGCTGTTTTTTTGCTTATATCGCAAAAAATAAAAAACCCAGTGGCGAATAAATACCACCAAAAGAAAGCTCTATTTGTGAGAAGAAAATGATAAAAATTTTGTTTGGATACAGTGTAGCATGACTGAGTAATTGTCATTCAAAGTGTGAGAGTACTAAAAGCTGAAAATTGGTCTGGGCAGGAAGGTGCATAAGTGCATGGTATTGAAGTGGTTAAAGAAGAGTTCTTATGTTTTGTAGTATAATATGTTGCATACAAAACAAAAGATCAAGCCTTCTGGACAGCAGCACTCCAATAAAAAGCCTTTATTATGTAAAATCTTCAAAAATCCAAATACAGCACAGCAAGTCACAAAATTCTGGTTAGAGCTGACTAGTTTCACACTTTCTTAGTGTTTAATCATAGCTGGCTATGATTAAACACTAAGAAAGTGTGAAACTAGTCAGCTCTAACCAGAATTTTGTGACTTGCTGTGCTGTATTTGGATTTTTGAAGATTTTACATAATAAAGGCTTTTTATTGGAGTGCTGCTGTCCAGAAGACTTGATCTTTTGTTTTGCCTGAAATTGCATTGCCTGCACCCTTGGCTGTTGGGAGGAGATAGTCACCTGGAGGACGTCCACACCTGTGCGGTTTTTGTTTTTGTTTGTATAATATGTTGCATAGTCGGTGTGAAAATAATAAATCTTTTTATTTTTTATGTTGAACACCAGGTATAATAAAAAAAATGTCATATTGTTTGTTACTTATAAGATGATTTCACCTCTGCTTTTCTGATAATAGAGGGGGTAAATTTCCTAAAAGGGGGTTCAGAAACCATTAGGCCCCTTTCACACGGGACGGATCAGTCACACATTTTGTATCTAAAATCACTAGATACTGTACATATTCTCCATGTATTACACCAGGTCTGTCGAGCCTTCTTTCTACCTTGTCTGGATAGCAATCTATGTTCAAGTTCTTCGGTGTGTACTATGCTTTGCTGTGAAACCGCTATCAGTTTGTGGCCCTGCCCAGACCCCTTGTCTGTACCTCATATATTAACCAATGTGTTTGCCCCAGTAGTAGCATTGCTGCTTTTGACTATCTAGGCATTTAAACTTGTTCAATTATTTTAGGTATTATTAGATTACATTTATTACATATGTAGCACTACCCCTGTAGGAGCTGCTGGTTTTGTTTTGGGTCTACGTTCTGCCTATCAACCCCTTGGAATTGGCTTGAACGCTCCCTTTGCACAATTGGTATATACACATATTGTGGAACCCACTGGTTGCTGGGGAACACAATAAAACCCCACCACAGTAAAATTGCAATATAGATACCTGGAAAGTTGGGGTGATTTCTCACCTGTGTTCTTCCTTGCCTGATACGGGGTAATGAACAGCTGAGACGGGCTATCTTCCCCAGGATTCGGATGTGAAGATCCCTTCCTCCATCTAGGAACAAGTGATCGTTGTTGGAGCCGGCAGGCTGATGCACACGCTTTTGTGATTTCTATAACTTGAGATCCCAACTATCTGGTAAGCGGCAGTAATATCATTTATCTTGGCTGCACAGTAATCAAGGCTTCTGAATATTTCCATCGATTGTCCTATATTTGAGTTGAACTCTAGAGATCATCTACTTTTGAACAAAATTTCCATTTGGGACACGTTCATTTTGGTTGCACTGCACTGTTTTTCCACTATTCAGTTATCTGGACTATATTAGTGCTTGCACGTCACAAACATTTACTAATTTTAGTTATTTGGATTATTAGTGGTTGCACTTCACAATAATTTGGATTGAGTTATATATACATGTGTAGCGGACCCCCACTCTCTCTCCTTCTGTCTTTAATGGCTTCTCCGGCTCTGGTCTAGGGGTATCTCAGAGGAGAGAGGGGGCGGGGCACTACGCCAAGCTTTCACCACAGATGTAGTAGGTGTATGCAAAGTTCTGTTACCTTTCGGGTCGGTGTCCTGCAGTAAGAGCTCCTTCTCTGGAACAGTGTCTGTATTAAAAGAGCCCCACACCACTAAAGTCCAACACTCCTTTATTTCCTCAGCATAGAATGTCACACAATCAGTTGAACTTCCTTTAAACGAACAGGGGGGTGTGGATACAAGTAAGCCCAGGCACAGTGAACTCTCCTATTCCTGTAATGAGTCGAATAGGCATGGTGCACGGTCTCTGCCACCGACCGTGAAGTGGTAGCTGCCACCTACCGGGTGAACCGTTGCAGCCCCTGCCACAGGCCTGTAGATAATGGTCCTTGCTTGCGACCTTTAAGAGGAATGTCTCTGCCAGACTTTTCCTCAATAGAACCACCTTCCGTGTGTATCAGCCCCTGTTTGAGAGGGCATCCCTCCAGACGGTCTCCGGAGGCCCTCACCCGTCACAGACAGTCTGCTGCACCAGGTCTTCGGAGAGGCCACCCTCCAGTCCATTGCGTCTTAGATTCGGGTATCCATCCCCCGGATACCCTAGGACGATCCCCCCCGGGTGGAACCCAGTGGAAGAAGCTGGGCCCCAGGCTAGGACAAGTACCTCACCCCAGACCAAAGGTGTCTGGGATGGCTCCCGAACTCCCGGTGTCCAGGCCTAGGCCACCTGGACACCGCCCACGGACAGCAGCCCTCAGGCTAAAGGTGCCTGTGACTCGAAGACCTCGTGGCCAGGATGTCCGCCCCTTTTATGTCCTCTCCTGGCCTGCGCAGCAGGTTCCCCGCCCCGCTGTACAGGTGCCACGAGAGGCCACAGAAGGACCCGGCCCTCCAGTAATGATTCAACCCCGGCCCAGGGCGACAGCACCACCCTCTGGGCCGCAGGGAACTGAGCATCACTGATGTCCTGACCCGAACAAACAAATTCAAACCCACATGCCCGCTACATCCTCCCCCTGTTACTTTGACACTGGTCCCCAGTGTCTGGGGTGAACCATGCCCTTCCCGGCGACATGGCCCCGTCCAGAGACCGGCTAAAAAAATTCAAAAACCCCAAAAAAGTTTTGAAAAAAAACTAAACTCCATCTAATACCGCTGTGCCTGAGCTTCACTCACAAAGGGAAGGGAAGGGAAGCAACAACACATAACTGTAACATTTTCCAACAAATCACATCAGCTTTTAACACAAGATTTTTTTCTTTTCACCCCATCCTAACTAAGACCCGCCCAATCTCTGCGGTCTTGATGACATGCTCTCCTACAGAAAAAAACGTTAGCACACATAAACCCTGACACAGATGTTCGTGTA
Organism: Rana muscosa; assembly: GCA_029206835.1. Classification (NCBI taxonomy): domain Eukaryota; kingdom Metazoa; phylum Chordata; class Amphibia; order Anura; family Ranidae; genus Rana; species Rana muscosa. The sequence goes on from JARGYO010005562.1 coordinate 4,994,225, forward strand.
CGAGAAAAAAAACCCTCCGTGAGGAAATCCTTTTCTCCTATGAGTGCATGTTTTGGAAAGTGTATTTCGCTGCACAGCACTGCCACCTGGTGACAGCGCCGCGGTAACTGCACTTGTAGGAACTTCATCTGTGGCCCTATGTACCCCAGAGTCCATGATCACTTGCTGGAGAAAGAAGAACAAACAACCGGAACAGTTCCACGACTCCTCCAGAGAGCACAGACGCCCCTTGCTGGGCACAGTCACTGATGATATTTAAAAAAAAAAATCAAACAGCAAGTCTGGGAAGTGCAATGTCAGTGGAAAACTATAACAGAGTCTCTTTTCTCCTCACAGATAAAAACGGGGATGCGGCAGGACAAGGGGCCTCAAATGCTGGTCCATAGTCTCCAGATGGTATTCAACATCTTCTCCCTCCTTACGCCGGATCAGCACCTTGTCCGCATGGATATGCCGCCCCAGCATCCATTCTGCCTTGCAGTCCTTGAAACGCTGTGATGCTTTTGGAGAGCATGCCAAGTACCTGCGAGCGTGTGGAACCTGAAGGTGGGTCCACACAAAGTCATTATACCAGTGCTCTCGGCACACCTCCACTTCATAAAGTAGTTCTTTTGAGAGGTACGGATATTCCCATCCATAATCAGTAGCAACTGTGAGGGGGTTAGCTCGGCAGCGGGTGTGTGTGACCCCCGAGATGGGCTCCCCACACAAAAACAGGCCCAGCAAACGGAGGTTGTGGTTTTCAAAATCAAAAAAGGTGCGGTTTATTTTCTATTTACAGTGACAAAACACAGCAAAGCAAAAGAAACATAAACAAAATAAATCCTGGTCAACTTGACCTCTGACTAAACATACAGGTTTCCTAACTAACAACTGGGATCAGCCTAGTGCTGTCCTAGTCCCTAAGTCCCTGGTTTTAAATGTCCAAGCAAATAGCCACACAGGCTTTGTCTCACCGCACAGGGGTTCACTCTCCCTAGACAGTCCACACAGGTCTGGGTCCAGGCATGAGCTAACATCTAATGAAGCTGGGAGTTCTTATAGAGGCCTAAATGAGCTGACAAGCTTCAGCTGGTCTCATCAACTCCCTGTCTGTACGACGCCCCACACTCTCCCTAGAGGTATGAGTCATCCATGAGCCTACTAGCCTCAGCTGGGCTTATACAACTCTCCACCTAGTTGTATAAGTCGACGTAAAGCCTGAATCTGGGCGAAATATATCTACCCCCCTGGATGCAACCAGGTGACTTTACCTTCCTGCTGTCACATACCCCCACCCCTCTTGTTTTAACCTCGGGGTTGGAACACCAGCAATCAGGCATTCATGTACTCGAGACAAAGCATCCACATTCCCCATTTGAACGCCAGGGCGATGCTTTACTGTGAAGTTGAATTCCTGGAGGGCCAGGAACCACCTATTCACTCTTCTATTTGTTTCCTTGTTTTGAGCCATCCACTTTAACGGAGCGTGATCCGTAACCATGTCAAAGTGCCTACCTAGCAGGTAGTACCGAAGGGAATCTAGAGCCCACTTCACCGCTAAACACTCCTTTTCAACGGTGGCGTAATTTACCTCATGGGACTTCAACTTCCTGCTGAGGTAAATGACTGGGTGCTCTTCCCCGTTCCAGACCTGGGACAATACTGCTCCTAACCCCACATCTGACGCATCACTTTGTACGACAAAGTCTTTAGAGAAGTCGGGTGAGTACAACACTGGCTGGCTACATAAGGCTTGTTTCAAGAATTGGAATGCTGCCTCAGCCTCGGGGGTCCATTTAATCATGACCGACCCTTTCCCCTTCGTCAGGTTGGTTAGGGGCACAGCCTTAGAAGCAAAGTGGGGAATGAATCGCCGATAATACCCAGCGATTCCCAGAAAGGCTCGTACCTGCTTCTTGCTGTTGGGACGTGGCCAACTCTGGATGGCCTCGACTTTGTTGAGTTGGGGTTTTATTACTCCCCTCCCAATGGTGTACCCAAGATATTTGGCCTCCTCCTGCCCAATGGTACACTTCTTGGGGTTAGCCGTAAACCCCGCTTCCCGAACAGAGTCCAGGACTGCTTGCACTTTTGGCAGATGTGAGGCCCAATCTGTGCTATGGACAATTATGTCATCCAGGTAAGCCGCAGCATACTTCCGATGGGGCCTCAGCATCTGGTCCATTTTCCGCTGGAATGTGGCCGGCGCATTCTGTAACCCGAACGGCATTCTTTTATATTGGAACGCCCCGTCTGGGGTTACAAATGCGGTTTTCTCTTTGGCCGACTTGGCCAGGGGGATTTGCCAATACCCTTTTGTGAGGTCAAGAGTCGTCATGTATCGGGCTGTTCCCAGCCGGTCGATCAACTCATCTATACGTGGCATGGGGTAGGTGTCAAATTTTGTAACTTTGTTCAACTGACGAAAATCGTTACAAAATCGCCAGCTCCCATCCGGTTTAGGCACCAACACAATGGGACTAGACCAATCACTTTGGGACTCCTCTATCACCCCTAAGTTCAGCATTTTCTGTACTTCCTCCCGTATTGCCTCCCGTCGGGCCTCTGGGATCCGATAGGGTTTTAACTTCACCCTTTCACCGGGCGGGGTAATGATGTCATGCTCTACCCCAGATGTTTGTCCCGGCAGTTTAGAGAATACCTCCTTGTTGCGAAGCACAAACTCCTTAACCTCCTGTTGTTGGGGTTGTGACAAGGTGGCTGCTATTCCAACCTCAGGAATCACGCAACCAGTTTGAGCTGGTGACCAAGTGTCTGCGACTAGGGACTCTCTATCCCTCCAGGCTTTCAACAGATTAACGTGATAGACCTGTTCGGGCTTTCGCCTTCCTGGTTGTCTGACCTTGTAATTCACTTCGCTCACTTTTTCCATTATCTCGTAGGGGCCTTGCCATTTGGCAAGGAATTTACTCTCAACCGTAGGGACAAGTACCAGTATCCTATCCCCCGGGGAAAAGGTACGGGTCTTGGCTCCACGGTTGTACACTCTCTGCTGTGCTAACTGCGCTTGGGCCAAATGTTCCTTCACGATGGGCATTACCTGTGCAATTCGGTCTTGCATCAGGGCGACATGCTCAATCACACTCCTGTGGGGAGAACTCTCACTTTCCCAAGTTTCCTTGGCAATATCCAACAGCCCTCTTGGGTGTCTCCCATACAGTAACTCAAAGGGGGAGAATCCCGTAGAGGATTGGGGCACCTCCCTAATAGCAAACATCAGATAAGGAAGTAGACAGTCCCAATCCTTTCCATCTCTATCCACCACTTTCTTCAACATTTGTTTTAGGGTTTTGTTGAACCTTTCAACCAGCCCATCGGTTTGGGGGTGATACACAGATGTACGTAATTGCGTCACTTTGAACAATTTACACAGCTCCTTCATAACCCGGGACATAAAGGGTGTACCTTGGTCCGTAAGCAGTTCTTTACAAATACCCACCCGGCTAAACACAAGAGATAGCTCTTTGGCTATGGTTTTGGCCGAGGTATTTCGGAGAGGGATCGCTTCTGGATAACGGGTGGCATAGTCCATTATAACTAATATGTACTGGTGCCCCCTAGCGGACTTGATTATAGGACCTACCAAATCCATGGCGATCCTCTCAAACGGGACCTCAATGATGGGTAGAGGGACCAGCGGGCTACGGAAATGTGGCATCGGGGCCGACCTCTGACACACAGGGCAGGAGGAACAATAATTTTCTATGTCCTTCATCACCCCCGGCCAATAGAATCTCTGTAATACCCTCTCTCGGGTTTTCTCTGTCCCCAGATGACCTCCAAGAATGTGCCCATGGGCCAACTCCAACACCAACTTCCTGTAAGGTTTGGGCACCACAAGCTGCTCAACGGTTTCTTCTGCCCTTTTTGCCACCCGATACAGTAGGTCCTTCTCTACGCTGAAGTATGGGTAAGTGCAGGTATTATCTGGGTTCACTAACTCGCCATCTATTTTCACTTCGTTTTCCCGTGCCTTTATTAGGGCGGGGTCTTTCAACTGTTCTGTGGCAAAGTTTTCCCTGTGAACCTCAAGATCAGAAAACTCCACAGACGGTAGGTTTTCGTCTGAGGAGGTGGGCTCCTCTCCAGTTTCTTGAGTCTCCCCTGCCAATACTGATAAGGGAAATTCCGGAGAGTCCTCACCACTCTCAGGGGAGTTCTGGCTATCACATTCCTGGTACATAGGGGCACCAGTGGGGGGCTCAGGATCATCCCACAGTTCCCAGAACTTCGGAAAATCCCTTCCCACAATGGCGTCATGCGGTAACTGAGATACTAAGCCCACTGGATGAGAGAGGGTACCTTTGGGGGTCTCGAAACACACTGTAGTCACTGGATACTCTCGGGTGTCCCCATGCACACAAATAACAGCTACCTTGCTATTCCCAGAGACCTCTGTTTTAACTAACTCAGCCTTTATCAGGGTCACAAGGCTACCTGAATCCAGCAATACCACAACATTTCTACCATTAACACACATTTTGCATAAATGTTTCTCAGTTCCTCGAATGGCAGTGCATGCGACTGTCGCACACAGCGACTGACGTCTGCCCGTCAGAAAGTCACACTGCATGGGTTCCTCCACAACCGGGCAATTGGCTGCAATATGTCCCGCTTGCCGGCAGCGGTAGCAAACGATCCTTCTTGCGGCCTCTTGAGCCGCTGATTTCCCAGGCTGTTCTCGCCAAACTTGGGGTAGAGCTCCCACCCTCTCACTCTCTCCACCCTCACCCCTTGGAATCCTCTTATCCGCCCCTGGGGATGGTCTGGTCTTAGGGTGGAAAGTCTGAGTGTCTCTGGAAGAGGCCGTCAGGTTCTCTGTAGCCAAGTATTTCTCCACACGATCCACAAGACCATCGGCCGTCTCTGGGTCTCCATGGCTTACCCACTTTTGGATGGCAGTAGGAAGAGCTCTCAAAAACCGATCCATTACAACACGTTCCACAATCTTTGGTGCGGACAAAGTCTCTGGCTGTAGCCACTTTCTGCTCAGGTGAATGAGATCATACATTTGAGACCTGGGGGGTTTTCCAAGCTGGAAAGTCCAGTTATGCACACGCTGAGCCCGGACAGCCTGGGTGACACCCAGCCTTGCCAATATTTCAGCTTTTAGCATCACATAGTCTTTTGCTTGGTTAGGCTCTAGGTCATAGTAAGCTTTCTGCGATTCACCAGTTAACAGAGGAGCCACCAGTCCAGCCCACTGCTCCTCAGGCCACTTTTCTCTTTCAGCGGTCCTTTCAAATGTGGTCAAAAATACCTCTGGATCATCCTCTCCAGTCATTTTTGTCAATAAACGACTCACCCCAAAGGACGCGGTATTAGTGGGACGGCTTTCCTCACTGGTCAGCGGACGTTGCTGCATTGCTGCTTCCATCTGTTGTTGTAGTCTCTGCTCTTGCTTCTGCAACAGGTCTATGAAGCGGGCCTCAGATTGCTGCTGGGCTTGTTGCTGAGCCTCCAGACTCTGTTGCAAAGTTGCGTTTGTCTGCTGCTGGGCTGCAAGGCTCTGTTGATGAGCTTGCTGCTGGGCTGCGAAGTTCTGTTGTTGAGCTGCAAGGCTCTTTTGCAAACCTGCATTTGTCTGCTGTTGATTGGCATTTGCTAGAGCCAGCTGCTTCAGTATCTCCTCCATGCTGGCTTAAAAAAAAACTGCCACTGGTTCTCCACCAACTGTGAGGGGGTTAGCTCGGCAGCGGGTGTGTGTGACCCCCGAGATGGGCTCCCCACACAAAAACAGGCCCAGCAAACGGAGGTTGTGGTTTTCAAAATCAAAAAAGGTGCGGTTTATTTTCTATTTACAGTGACAAAACACAGCAAAGCAAAAGAAACATAAACAAAATAAATCCTGGTCAACTTGACCTCTGACTAAACATACAGGTTTCCTAACTAACAACTGGGATCAGCCTAGTGCTGTCCTAGTCCCTAAGTCCCTGGTTTTAAATGTCCAAGCAAATAGCCACACAGGCTTTGTCTCACCGCACAGGGGTTCACTCTCCCTAGACAGTCCACACAGGTCTGGGTCCAGGCATGAGCTAACATCTAATGAAGCTGGGAGTTCTTATAGAGGCCTAAATGAGCTGACAAGCTTCAGCTGGTCTCATCAACTCCCTGTCTGTACGACGCCCCACACTCTCCCTAGAGGTATGAGTCATCCATGAGCCTACTAGCCTCAGCTGGGCTTATACAACTCTCCACCTAGTTGTATAAGTCGGCGTAAAGCCTGAATCTGGGCGAAATATATCTACCCCCCTGGATGCAACCAGGTGACTTTACCTTCCTGCTGTCACACAACCTTCTGGCAAAACAAACGCTGGAGCCTCGCCAGCGGAGGCATGGTGGCTTTGTCCCCTTCACCAGGTAAAACTATTGAGTCCGGATGGCGAGGGACCTTGGTCACATCAGATCTGGGCATAGGTGCCCGAAGCACAAGTCTCTTTTCCCCGGTATTGACTTTAGATGGCACCGGGGAAGTGAGGGCAGGCTGGGGACTGGATCCCTCCTCAGGCACTGGTGCCTCCACCCGGGGTGTACTATCCCCTGTAGACATGGGTGGGTCCCCACTTCTGCGGGACGAGGCACGAGGAATTTTGTCCCAGCCCTTTGTAGTGAACAGTTCATCAATGATGGCGTCGTCTCCAGCATCGGAGAGCGACTCCAGGTCGGAGGTGTCACACTCCTCCGCGGGTATGTAGCCTGTTGTGGAAACGGAGCTACCACCTCCCGCGGACTTACTGGGCCATGACTTCCCGACACCTCCGCCCACACACACAGTCCCTCCGCCCGGCTTACCTCGGCCTTTGCTGTGAACAGGATGTCCGGGACTCTTCCCACCGGATCCATCCGGGCCGGGCGTAGGCGAGCAGGATAGTCCACCGCAACCGCTGGACGGGGCTACCCAACCGGTCTTTCTCTTCGGCGGTGGACGCTGTGAGACTGTGGTGACCGAGTCAGCATCCTCGGATTTCTCCCGTTGAGTCTGTGCAACCTCCTTCGCGGTCGCTGCAGTGCGCATAGGGATGGCTCTCTCAGCAATGATTCCTCCTCCTAGAGTGGTGCTGCCTGTATTTCGACTGGGGTAAATGGTTCGTGGCTTTTCCATGACTGGATCCACTTCAAAAAGAAACTCCCCACAGGCCTCGCATCGCCCAAATGGCTTCAGATGACACACCAGTCCCGAACATCCGGGACAAATCAAACCCAGGGCCTCAACGTCCATACACGAGTACAGGGCGAATCGTCCCCGGGGCTTCAGCCGGATCCCCGTATCTGCCGGAGCAGCAGTAGTCAAAGTCGTGGATGAAGGGTGAACAGGAATCCACGATGTTTGTCCGAACATGGTGACTTGCTGTCGGTCCATTGCGCACTGCCAGTTTCGCGCCAAAGTCCCCACGTGTAGTCCTTCACACGGCTGGACTCCTCCCCTTTTGCGCTCCAGTTCGTGGGCTTTCTCCCGGCCTAGGTCATGCCCACGAACTGAGCAGGGAGGGTGTGCCTCATGGCGCAGTGCAATTAAAGTCCCCACGTGTAGTACCTCACACGGCTGGACTCCTCCCTCTTCCCGCTCTTTCTGCATGGGCCTTTCCCGTCTTGGGGTCATGTCCACGACTTTGAGCACAGGGATGCACTGTGGGCCTACTTGTAACTCTTCCGGGCAAACACTCTCCGGTTCCATACTTCTTGCTCCAAGTTGCACGAACACCATCCCGGACCCGAGCCCCCACGTGTAGCGGACCCCCACTCTCTCTCCTTCTGTCTTTAATGGCTTCTCCGGCTCTGGTCTAGGGGTATCTCAGAGGAGAGAGCGGGGCGGGGCACTACGCCAAGCCTTCACCACAGATGTAGTAGGTGTATGCAAAGTTCTGTTACCTTTCGGGTCGGTGTCCTGCAGTAAGAGCTCCTTCTTTGGAACAGTGTCTGTATTAAAAGAGCCCCACACCACTAAAGTCCAACACTCCTTTATTTCCTCAGCATAGAATGTCACACAATCAGTTGAACTTCCTTTAAACGAACAGGGGGGTGTGGATACAAGTAAGCCCAGGCACAGTGAACTCTCCTATTCCCGTAATGAGTCGAATAGGCATGGAGCACGGTCTCTGCCACCGACCGTGAAGTGGTAGCTGCCACCTACCCCTGCCACAGGCCTGTAGATAATGGTCCTTGCTTGCGACCTTTAAGAGGAATGCCTCTGCCAGACTTTTCCTCAATAGAACCACCTTCCATGTGTATCAGCCCCTGTTTGAGAGGGCATCCCTCCAGACGGTCTCCGGAGGCCCTCACCCGTCACCGACAGTCTGCTGCACCAGGTCTTTGGAGAGGCCACCCTCAAGTCCATTGCGTCTTAGATTCGGGTATCCATCCCCCGGATACCCTAGGACGATCCCCCCCGGGCGGAACCCAGTGGAAGAAGCTGGGCCCCAGGCCAGGACAAGTACCTCACCCCAGACCAAAGGTGTCTGGGATGGCTCCCGAACTCCCGGTGTCCAGGCCTAGGCCACCTGGACACCACCCACGGACAGCAGCCCTCAGGCTAAAGGTGCCTGTGACTCGAAGACCTCGTGGCCAGGATGTCCGCCCCTTTTATGTCCTCTCCCGGCCTGCGCAGCCGGTTCCCCGCCCCGCTGTACAGGTGCCGCGAGAGGCCACAGAAGGACCCGGTCCTCCAGTAATGATTCAACCCTGGCCCAGGGCGACAGCGCCACCCTCTGGGCCGCAGGGAACTGAGCATCACTGATGTCCTGACCCGAACAAACAAATTCAAACCCACATGCCCGCTACACATGTTTTGTGTGGTAAATTACTCAGTGATTATTGATTTATTCTCTTGTTTTTTGCACCTGTGGTATTTGCAAAAGGATCATCCTTTTGCAAACATATATATATTTTTTGGTGATTGCGCACTTTTTTCTTTTTATTGCACATAAGTTGGTTGGTCTTAAGTATTTAGGCCTTTTTTTGAAGTTGCTGCATGTTGTTAAAACAATACACCAAAGTGTTATAAGGTTAAGCGCAAAATTAGTTTCATTATTTTTGCATTAATATAGATTGTTACCTTGAATTCGCCACTTCTCCTTCCACAAGATAACAGAGAAACTGCACACAGGTTTGCACTTAACCAAGGGCGAACTTTACTTGGTAAGATATAAAGGGAAACAAGGTTATACATACAGTTGACTCTGCAGGGCCCTGCGAGAGTCAATAATAAAAGAAATAATTGCTATCAGACAAAATATCTTAACTTGCAGTGTTAATGTCTATTATTTGACTGAACTGTATTGCTCACAAGCTCCCCCTAGTGGGCAATACCACCCTGTGTCCCGTCACTATACGTTCCAGTCAGGCCTGACCAATATTAGTGTACAAGTTCCTCAATGGATGGAGTCTTCGCTAGCAAACGTTGGTGCACATGTAAATTTTAATCCAAAGGATGTAGAAGAATAAACAAAACTCCTGCAATGCTTTTGAGAGTGTGAAAATGTCAGGTGGTGCAAACGCCAACTTTAAACTGCGCACTACCACACGAGGCACTATGTTCTGGTGTGTGTGTGTCGCACTATTCTAGTGATGGTGGGCCTTAACAGTCACAGTATGTAACAAAAGACGGGGATAGAATGTGGGACTTTAAAGGTGCTTATAACAATTAAGAAATAGATTGCAAGACACAAAACTTTTATAAAAATAGAAAATGAATATTTATTACAAAATACATAAAAAAACTAATACATATACATGCCTATGACCATCACAGGTATATACCTAATACCAAAGTCCAAACGGTCATGCAGATATGTACAGTTGAGATGAAGCGTCCATAGATTTTCTACAGTTTCACCTATTAGGCTTCATCAGGAAATAGACGCCCATACAATTTTAACAGATTTGAAAAAAGCTATTGGGTATAAAAAAGAAAAGAAAAGCATATTAATGATACATCACAATTATAAGAGTCCCTTGAATGCATTCAAAACAGTACACGGGCACATCCCCAAATAGCACATGGAGCAGACAGTCAGGGACCCCATACAACGCCCCCTCATACCTCCAATTCAACTTCGTCAAAAAACGGTCAAGACCACTGTCCTAGATTGCCAGAAAAAGGTCGGCCGATCCCGTCTCTAGCGATCACAATCCCGTAAGGGAGGATAGATTTAAAGTTGCAAATAATAATAATAATAATAATAATAATATTTGATACAAATATCTGTAGATAATATGAAAAAAACACTTTTTAATATAGAGTAACCAGTAATAAAGAGGTGTTACAGTCCCACTACCAAAAGATAATAAGAGACCCACTCACCTCCCCACTGTCTATTGACCAGTTTAGCCAAGCTAAGGAAGTTTATATGTGGCGGCGATAAAAGTATATTACTTCTATGGAAGTAAATTTCAGATAGGGACCCGTCTACGAAGGAAAAGAAATAACCAATATTTTCTAATAAGTTATATATAATATTTATGAGGTATACTACATAATGAAAAAGGAACTATAAGGTAAATGCTTACCAACACAGAAAGAATCCAAAATAAGCTTTAAAGCGTATAAACCTCCAGGTTGAATAAGGAGGTAAAGTCCACTCATACAACAATGTAGAGGGATCTAGTATAGAGATTCCATGTTTGTAGAGTGTCCCCCAAATAGGCAGAATCCGCACAAAGCTGTATAAATAGAGCAATAAACTTAAGTTTAGTGTTCCATCTCTCATAGATTGCCGTGAATGACAAAGAATTAAAAAATTGAAAAAATGTACCTTCCATATAGTTTGCCGCCAACTTAAACTTCCAATATTCCAGACAGTTCAACAAGAATGTGTGGAGTTTTTATATCCTCTCCCGACCCGCCAAAATCCGGCGTGTGACGTCACACCGCGTGGTGTGCGACGTCTCGCCGCAAATGGCTGGCTCACGGACGTCAATGCGGAAGGCGCAGATGCATCGGCTATCTCCGTACTAACAGGAAGTGACATCACTTCCCGTAAGGGACCAAGCACGGAAACACCCTGTGCTGACACTTCCTACCTCAATGGAAACCGAGGGGTGTGTCAGGTCTACAGGTCCCTGGATGGTAAAGGACGGTGTAAGCCATGTACCAAAGAGTCTTCAATGTGGGCGGACACCGGGCTGGAACCAATCCAGTCTGATGTACACCCTTAGGCGTCCGTACGGGATGAAAGCCGGCCAGAACACGGTCGACCAGATCAAAGACAAATCTAAGGACAGACAATGGAGACAAAGGAAAGAAGGCAAAGCAGGGCATACTCCCCGACTACCCGCTCCACCCGCACCAACGGGGCATCAAAGAAAAGGGAATGAAGGATTTTATTGATTACATCCATGCACCATCTGAACACATCCAAAGAAAAAGAAAACATATATGTAAAATAATCGCATATACAAATCATGTAGGCAATTACATACATATTGCCTAACACAATTGAAAAGACCAAAAATAATAACAATACATAATTATACATATATAACAAAAACACAAATTAGCAAAAATACACATTGTATCTTTAATCCCTCAAAATTATTGAAGGAGATAGTGTTGGTAGAGAGTTTGTGAAATCTACTCCCAGGTAACGCAATTCCCTCCCTCCCACCCATGGGTCATACCCCCACCCTCACAATGATGGAGTGGAGCACAAATAGGGGATATCCAAGGACTCAAGATGGTACATTTGAGTACCTGATGTCTATGAATGTAAGCATGAGCAAATAAGGCAAAAAGTGGGGCAGTCCTGCACCTAAACAAAGGTCATCATAAGAATGGTTTAAAGCTGATTCCTTCATTCAGGCCAGGAAGTCGAGTGGCTTGTAAGAGATAGATCCACCTGCTTTCCAGCTGGAGAAGCTTTGTATCAATCTCTCCCCCTCTTTCATGTTGGGGTATATGTTCTAAAGCAAAAAATGTTATGAACTTTAGATCAAAGTTGTGATAGAGGCCTACATGGCGGCTGATTGGTGTCTCCATTTTATGTTTGGCAATTAGAGAAACATGGTCTCTTATGCGACAAAAAAATGGTTGCTTTGTTTTGCCCACATAAAAGGCACCACACAAGCATTTCATGATATAAACAGCCGCAACAGATTGGCAGTTACATCTATGTTTGGGTGTCCAAATGTTGTCATTGGGAAGGGTTACAGTCTTACCCGTCAGAATGTAAGTGCAAAAATTGCACTTCCCACAGGGATAGGTACCTGGGGATGATTTTTTAACTGTAATATTTTGGGCATGATGGCTAGAGACCAAAATGTCCCTCAATGATTGTGATCTCCTATAAGTGATTTCCAGGAAAGGCTTAATGAATTTCGATATTCTCTGGTCCGCCGCAAGCAGATACCAGAATTTGTTATAAACATTCCGGATCTTCGAGTGCTGTTGATTAAACTTTGTGATATTTCTAGTTGACGTACATGACCTAATTTGTCTGGATTTGTAAATGAGTGATTGTCTATTGAGGCACTTGACCCTATTAAATGCCTTCCTTAGGCAGGTTTTACTATAGCCTCTGGCTCGAAGACGTATATTAAGGGAGTCAGACTCTCGTTGAAAATCTGCATCTAAAGTGCAATTCCGTTTAATTCTCAAGAATTGACTGTATGGTATACTCCTCTATAGCGGTTCAGGGTGGGAGCTGTCAGCGTGCAATAAACTATTGCCTGCCGATGGCTTCCTATAGAGAGTAGAGCACAATTCTCCTTTTTCATTCACAAAAATTTCTACGTCTAAGAATGTAATTTTAGACTGATTGAACGTGTAAGTAAATTTCAAGTTATATGTATTCACTTGTAAGCCTTCCAGAAAAACAATTAATTCACTATCAGACCCCGCCCAGACCATGAAAACATTGTCAATATAACAATGCCATGACATGATCCTGCCGATGTCAGTTTGTTTGGAGTCATCAGCAAAGAGGTCACGTTCCCACCCCCCCAGAAACAGGTTCGCATATGACGGTGCGCACTTGGCGCCCATAGCGACTCCCTGTACCTGGAGGTAGTGGGAACCTCCAAAAGACAAAAATGTTGTGTGGCAACACAAAATTCAAAAGTTCCATAACAAAATCATTGTATTTGCGGGAATCCAAATCCCGTTCTCAGAGGAATCCCCGCACAACCTCTACACCCCTGTCATGGGGTATAGAGTTGTATAGGGCCTCTATATCAATGGCTACAAGCCATGCCCCGGGGGGTATTTGCAGACCATCAATGACTTTCAATAGTTCAATTGTATCCCTAACATGAGAAAACAAGCCCTTAACATGGGGATATAGATATTCGTCAATTAATTCACTAGCACATTCCGTTAGTGAACCACATCCCGAAATAATCGGTCTGCCTGGAGGTTTTATTAGGCTTTTGTGCACTTTCGGAAGTGCATAGAAGGTGGGTACTGTGAAATTTTCCATATCCAGATATTTATAGGTGTTCTGATCTATAGTGCCAATACGTTGTGCCTTAAGAATTATATCCTTGTATTTCCTGGAATAGTAGTGGACGTGGGACCTGGGGACCGGGCGATACCATTCGCGATTGCAGATGATATCGTAACACATGTCCTCATAATGCCCGACATCCATCACCACCAGGTTCCCACCTTTATCAGATGGTTTGATCACTATAGATTTGTTACACTTGAGAGTTTTAAGGGCTTTCTTTAAACATGGAGACAAATTATTTTGCGGTCCAGTCTGCCAGTTGATGGCCTCTATCTCTTTTGTAACCTGGATAACAAAGGCCCAGATGTTAGAGTTGCCCTGTAGAACCGGAAAGGATCTAGAGCGGGATTTGTAGTATTTCGGTGCACCGAAGGTGACATTAGAAGCAGATGAGCCTGTGGTAAGGGAAACGAGGGATTGAGACGGGGTGGTCATCACCCGTTCCTGATGGATTATATATCCACCCCTCCTCCTCTGGATTACTTTCATCCCATAGGTCCATCAGATCCTGTAAGGCCCTCAGGTCCTCAAACGTAACTGATTCAATTATGGGGTGAAGTAACTCTTTGTTTTGAGTAATGTTGGTATCTTTATCAAAGAGTACCTTGTACATGAGTCGTCTCGCGAATAAATGAAGATCTTTCACTAATACAAATTTATCCGCATTTTCGTCCGGACAAAACGTTAGCCCTAATTTTAAGACCTCTGTTTCGTCCTTAGAAAGAGGGTAAGAAGATAAATTGATAATATCCAAAGAATCCCGACTACTGGATAAACTGGAGTCGGGACCTACTGATTTAAAGGCTGACTGAATTTACGTGCCGGGATAGGGGTTGCCTGTGGATTTTTCTATTTTCATTGGAATTTGTAGTGAATATTGGGGCCGTACGTACATCACCAGATGAACCCACCCCAGCGTGGTGGTTATCAATGGATTGATGCATCATAGGGCCTGCAGGCATAGAAACCGTATTCAGTTTCAATACAGGTGTAGTCAGCGTCATCATGGAATGGTTTAGTGCATTAGTGCATCTCCCAGAGAGGGAGTATTTGATGTAATTGAATTGGGTACCTTTTGAGACCGTAATTTTTTCTCTTTATTGAAAGTTTTACTTGATCTTGATTGACCCTGTGAGCTTGTTTCACTGTTGGGTTTTCGCTTTCTTGTAGCCCCACTAGGGTCATTGAATCTTGGTACTATGGGAACATAAGATGTTGAAGACATTGAAGATGAATCAGAGTCAATAACATCTAGATTTGTAATTAAGGGTTCTTGATTAGAGGGACCCCTACGCCGTGAAGACATTTTTAAGGGTGTCCATTTATATGCCTGATCATAATCATATGCTTTCTTGTCTCTAAAGTATTTACTTTCCTTAGTCTTAATTAGTTCCATCGGATATTTGGTTAATGACTCCTTCAAGGCTTTATCCTTGTCTGAGAAAGATTTGTGTGTTACTAAATTGGCATGATCTTCTTGCCATTTGAGAATCTCAGTGTCCAATTGGGTTATATCAACCTCATATTGGCCACTGAGAATCTGCATCATTCGTAGCGAACAACTTTGTAAATTTCCTTCCCAGGCTTTCTTAATACTAGGTTCCACTTTACAGATATTTGGAAAAATTTGAATTCTTAAACCCCACGGTACTATTTGATTCGTGATATATCTATCAAAAAATTCCTTATGCCAAAACAAACGGGTTTTCCTTTCAACCAAACGTTGAAGGCTCAAAAAATAAAGATCTAAATCAGCTTCTGTAATGTCACCCTGTAGTCGTACCTGTCTCACCTCTGTTATAAAGCCCTCCCATGCTTCCCCAGAATATGCCGTCATGTTGGTACACACTCACCCAACCTTCTGTGCTGCAAAAAGAGGGAAGGAGGCAAACCCAGGTGATAGCAGTCGGAACCACACCCAAAAGTTGCCACAAACTAAATACCACAC
This sequence comes from Rana muscosa, assembly GCA_029206835.1. Classification (NCBI taxonomy): domain Eukaryota; kingdom Metazoa; phylum Chordata; class Amphibia; order Anura; family Ranidae; genus Rana; species Rana muscosa. The sequence continues at coordinate 5,009,618 of JARGYO010005562.1, forward strand.
AACATATAACAAAAAGAATATTAGTAATTAAACAAATTAATACATATACATTAAAGAGTTCCTAAAGACAAAAAATCTACAAAGAATCATGAAATTATAAAGCAATCTTAGATGCTGACATCTGACGATACAAAAGAATGCTCATGGGTGTATTTTTCACCCGGGGTATAGTAGTAAATAGAAAATGAGCAGACATCAGCATAAAAACTATAAATCTAAAGGCACCACCATCCCTATAACAATATGTAACAACAGAGGGGGATAGAATGTGGGACTTTAAAGGTGCTTATAACAATTAAGAAATAGATTGCAAGACACAAAACTTTTATAAAAATAGAAAATGAATAATTATTACAAAATACATAAAAAAACTAATACATATACATGCTGTTGTGGAATTCCTAGGCTGTTTGCAGAGCACACAGCCTATAATTCCTGTGCTCTATAAGCACACACTTTAGATTCATCTTTTTGAAGTAATGCTATCGTTAAGTTTGCTAAAGATCCACTCACCGTTCATTCCCATTCATTCAAGAAAGGCAGCACCACAAAAGCTTATCTTCTTATCAGGCCATTCCAGCAAAGACTGTTTAGCCAAAGCCTACTAATAGGCTTTTATTAAACTCAAAAGATCTCAAGACAGGAGGTGATTGGTTGTAGCAACTAGTCACCTCCCCCATGGGCGGGGACATCACAGCATGTCCCCTCGACACAGAAGAATGACCATACAAGGACATCCTTTCAAACAGATAAATGTACATTTAAATTGACTAGCAGTGACATTCACCAATGACGGGAACTACACAATAATTATGCCTCAAATGGACCACAACTATTTTATAGTTATGCTACTGTTCCTGTGGACACAGATCTGTGCGCTCAGAGTCATTTAACAGCCCCCGCCAGGGGCCGGCCAGTTCCCCCAACGGGGCGCAAAACAACATCTCTAAATGGAGCAAACATCGCTGTTTCCATAGGAAGATTTTCCCGTCATTGGTCTTCCACCAACGTCTGTATGTGCAAATACGCTCAGATGAGCGCATTAGAGCAAAACTGACACTGGGGGGACATCTGACAACATACATTAATACATTTCCATAAAAATCTCCACAACAATGCCTATGACCATCACAGGTATATACCTAATACCAAAGTCCAAACGGTCATGCAGATATGTACAGTTGAGATGAAGCGTCCATAGATTTTCTACAGTTTCACCTATTAGGCTTCATCAGGAAATAGACGCCCATACAATTTTAACAGATTTGAAAAAAGCTATTAGGTATAAAAAAGAAAAGAAAAGCATATTAATGATACATCACAATTATAAGAGTCCCTTGAATGCATTCAAAACAGTACACGGGCACATCCCCAAATAGCACATGGAGCAGACAGTCAGGGACCCCATACAACGCCCTCTCATACCTCCAATTCAACTTGGTCAAAAAACGGTCAAGACCACTGTCCTAGATTGCCAGAAAAAGGTCGGCTGATCCTGTCTCTAGCGATCACAATCCCGTAAGGGAGGATAGATTTAAAGTTGCAAATAATAATAATAATATTTGATACAAATATCTGTAGGTAATATGAAAAAAACACTTTTTAATATAGAGTAACCAGTAATAAAGAGGTGTTACAGTCCCACTACCAAAAGATAATAAGAGACCCACTCACCTCCCCACTGTCTATTGACCAGTTTAGCCAAGCTAAGGAAGTTTATATGTGGCGGCGATAAAAGTATATTACTTCTATGGAAGTAAATTTCAGATAGGGACCCGTCTACGAAGAAAAAGAAATAACCAATATTTTCTAATAAGTTATATATAATATTTATGAGGTATACTACATAATGAAAAAGGAACTATAAGGTAAATGCTTACCAACACAGAAAGAATCCAAAATAAGCTTTAAAGCGTATAAACCTCCAGGTTGAATAAGGAGGTAAAGTCCACTCATACAACAATGTAGAGCAGTGGTTCTCAACTCCAGTCCTCAGGGCCCACCAACAGGCCAGGTTTGCAAGATAACTGAAATGCATCACAGGTGATATAATTTGCTGCTCAAAGATTGCAGTATTCTAGTCTGCATCTCACCAAGGTAATACTTAAAATCTGGCCTGTTAGTGGGTCCTGAGGACAGGAGTTGAGAACCACTGATGTAGAGGGATCTTGTATAGAGATTCCATGTTTGTAGAGTGTCCCCCAAATAGGAAGAATCCGCACAAAGCTGTATAAATAGAGCAATAAACTTAAGTTTAGTGTTCCATCTCTCATAGATTGCCGTGAATGACAAAGAATTAAAAAATTGAAAAATGTACCTTCCATATAGTTTGCCGCCAACTTAAACTTCCAATATTCCAGACAGTTCAACAAGAATGTCTGGAGTTTTTATATCCTCCCCCGACCCCGCCAAAATCCGGCGTGTGACGCAAATGGCTGGCTCACGGACATCAATGCGGAAGGCGTAGATGCATCGGCTGACCTCCGTACTAACAGGAAGTGACATCACTGGAATTTGGAATTGGAATTGGAATTTGAATTGGAATTTGTCTCCATGTTTAAAGAAAGCCCTTAAAACTCTCAAATGTAACAAATCTATAGTGATCAAACCATCTGATAAAGGTGGGAACCTGGTGGTGATGGATGTGGGGCATTATGAGGACATGTGTTACGATATCATCCGCAATGGCGAATGGTATCGCTCGGTCCCCAGGTCCCACGTCCACTACTATTCCAGGAAATACAAGGATATAATTCTTAAGGCACAACGTATTGGCACTATAGATCAGAACACCTATAAATATCTGGATATGGAAAATTTCACAGTACCCACCTTCTATGCACTTCCGAAAGTGCACAAAAGCCTAATAAAACCTCCAGGCAGACCGATTATTTCGGGATGTGGTTCACTAACGGAACGTGCTAGTGAATTAATTGACGAATATCTATATCCCCATGTTAAGGGCTTGTTTTCTCATGTCAGGGATACAATTGAACTATTGAAAGTCATTGATGGTCTGCAAATACCCCCCGAGGCATGGCTTGTAGCCATTGATATAGAGGCCCTATACAACTCTATACCCCATGACAGGGGTGTAGAGGTTGTGCGGGGATTCCTCGGAGAACGGGATTTGGATTCCCGCAAATACAATGATTTTGTTATGGAACTTTTGAATTTTGTGTTGACACACAACATTTTTGTCTTTGGAGGTTCCCACTACCTCCAGATACAGGGAGTCGCTATGGGCGCCAAGTGCGCACCGTCATATGCGAACCTGTATCTGGGGGGGTGGGAACGTGACCTCTTTGCTGATGACTCCAAACAAACTGACATCGGCAGGATCATGTCATGGCATCGTTATATTGACAATGTTTTCATGGTCTGGGCGGGGTCTGATAGTGAATTAATTGTTTTTCTGGAAGGCTTACAAATGAATACATATAACTTGAAATTTACTTACACGTTCAGTCTAAAATTACATTCTTAGACGTAGAAATTTTTGTGAATGAAAAAGGAGAATTGTGCTCTACTCTCTATAGGAAGCCATCGGCAGGTAATAGTTTATTGCACGCTGACAGCTCCCACCCTGAACCGCTAAAGAGGAGTATACCATACAGTCAATTCTTGAGAATTAAGCGGAATTGCACTTTAGATGCAGATTTTCAACGAGAGTCTGACTCCCTTAATATACGTCTTCGAGCCAGAGGCTATAGTAAAACCTGCCTAAGGAAGGCATTTAATAGGGTCAAGTGCCTCAATAGACAATCACTCATTTACAAATCCAGACAAATTAGGTCATGTACGTCAACTAGAATTATCACAAAGTTTAATCGACAGCACTCGAAGATCCGGAATGTTTATAACAAATTCTGGCATCTGCTTGTGGCGGACCAGAGAATATCGAAATTCATTAAGCCTTTCCCGGAAATCACATATAGGAGATCACAATCATTGAGGGACATTTTGGTCTCTAGCCATCATGCCCAAAATATTACAGATAAAAAATCATCCCCGGGTACATATCCCTGTGGGAAGTGCAATTTTTGCACTTACATTCTGACGGGTAAGACTGTAACCCTTCCCAATGACAACATTTGGACACCCAAACATAGATGTAACAATCTGTTGGGGCTGTTTATATCATGAAATGCTTGTGTGGTGCCTTTTATGTGGGCAAAACGAAGCGACCATTTTTTTGTCGCATAAGAGACCATGTTTCTCTAATTGCCAAACATAAAATGGAGACACCAATCAGCCGCCATGTAGGCCTCTATCACAACTTTGATCTAAAGTTCATACATTTTTTTGCTTTAGAACATATACCCCAACATGAAAGAGGGGGAGAGATTGATACAAAGCTTCTCCAGCTGGAAATCAGGTGGATCTATCTCTTACAAGCCACTCGACTTCCTGGCCTGAATGAAGGAATCAGCTTTAAACCATTCTTATGATGACCTTTGTTTAGGTGCAGGACTGCCCCACTTTTTGCCTTATTTGCTCATGCTTACATTCATAGACATCAGGTACTCAAATGTACCATCTTGAGTCCTTGGATATCCCCTATTTGTGCTCCACTCCATCATTGTGAGGGTGGGGGTATGACCCATGGGTGGGAGGGAGGGAATCACATTACCTGGGAGTAGATTTCACAGACTCTCTACCAACACTATCTCCTTCAATAATTTTGAGGGATTAAAGATACAATGTGTATTTTTGCTAATTTGTGTTTTTGTTATATATGTATAATTATGTATTGTTATTATTTTTGGTCTTTTCAATTGTGTTAGGCAATATGTATGTAATTGCCTACATGATTTGTATATGCGATTATTTTACATATATGTTTTCTTTTTCTTTGGATGTGTTCAGATGGTGCATGGATGTAATCAATAAAATCCTTCATTCCCTTTTCTTTGATGCCCCGTTGGTGCGGGTGGAGCGGGTAGTCGGGGAGTATGCCCTGCTTTGCCTTCTTTCCTTTGTCTCCTCTTGTCTGTCCTTAGATTTGTCTTTGATCTGGTCGACCGTGTTCTGGACGGCTTTCATCCCGTACGGATGCCTAAGGGTGTACATCAGACTGGATTGGTTCCAGCCCGGTGTCCGCCCACATTGAAGACTCTTTGGTACATGGCTTACACCGTCCTTTACCATCCAGGGACCTGTAGACCTGACACACCCCTTGGTTTCCTTTGAGGTAGGAAGTGTCAGCACAGGGTGTTTCCGTGCTTGGTCCCTTACAGGAAGTGATGTCACTTCCTGTTAGTACGGAGGTCAGCTGATGCATCTGCGCCTTCCGCATTGACGTCCGTGAGCCAGCCATTTGCGGCGAGACGTCGCACACCACGCGGTGTGACGTCACACGCCAGATTTTGGCGGGTCGGGGGAGGATATAAAAACTACAGACATTCTTGTTGAACTGTCTGGAATATTGGAAGTTTAAGTTGGCGGCAAACTATATGGAAGGTACATTTTTCAATTTTTTAATTCTTTGTCATTCACGGCAATCTATGAGAGATGGAACACTAAACTTAAGTTTATTGCTCTATTTATACAGCTTTGTGCGGATTCTGCCTATTTGGGGGACACTCTACAAACATGGAATCTCTATACTAGATCCCTCTACATTGTTGTATGAGTGGACTTTACATCCTTATTCAACCTGGAGGTTTATACGCTTTAAAGCTTATTTTGGATTCTTTCTGTGTTGGTAAGCATTTACCTTATAGTTCCTTTTTCATTATGTAGTATACCTCATAAATATTATATATAACTTATTAGAAAATATTGGTTATTTATTTTTCTTCGTAGACGGGTCCCTATCTGAAATTTACTTCCATAGAAGTAATATACTTTTATCGCCGCCACATATAAACTTCCTTAGCTTGGCTAAACTGGTCAATAGACAGTGGGGAGGTGAGTGGGTCTCTTATTATCTTTTGGTAGTGGGACTGTAACACCTCTTTATTACTGGTTACTCTATATTAAAAAGTGTTTTTTTCATATTACCTACAGATATTTGTATCAAATATTATTATTATTATTATTTGCAACTTTAAATCTATCCTCCCTTACGGGATTGTGATCGCTAGAGACGGGATCGGCCGACCTTTTTCTGGCAATCTAGGACAGTGGTCTTGACCGTTTTTTTACCAAGTTGAATTGGAGGTATGAGGGGGCGTTGTATGGGGTCCCTGACTGTCTGCTCCATGTGCTATTTGGGGATGTGCCCGTGTACTGTTTTGAATGCATTCAAGGGACTCTTATAATTGTGATGTATCATTAATATGCTTTTCTTTTCTTTTTTATACCCAATAGCTTTTTTCAAATCTGTTAAAATTGTATGGGCGTCTATTTCCTGATGAAGCCTAATAGGCGAAACTGTGGAAAATCTATGGATGCTTCATCTCAACTGTACATATCTGCATGACCGTTTGGACTTTGGTATTAGGTATATACCTGTGATGGTCATAGGCATGTATATGTATTAGTTTTTTTTATGTATTTTGTAATAAATATTCATTTTCAATTTTTAGAAAAGTTTTGTGTCTTGCAATCTATTTCTTAATTGTTATAAGCACCTTTAAAGTCCCACATTCTATCCCCCTCTTTTGTTACATATTGTTATAGGGATGGTGGTGCCTTTAGATTTATAGTTTTTATGCTGATGTCTGCTCATTTTCTATTTACTACTTAACAGTCACAGGCCTATAAAGTAACTGATAAATCCTGGGCAGGTGCTCGCTCACCCAAATAGGCCTAGTCCGCAGGTTCCGTTGCTGATGCTTCGGTACACGATCTCTCCAATGTCCCGGTCTTCCGTCCCTCACTCCACTACACGAGACGTCGGTAGGGGGAAGATGTCTGGACACTTGGGGAGAATCAGCTGGGCTTCTCAAAGGAGGATTCTTCCCCCTTCAGCAGGCAGGCCTCTCTGCAGACAGTAGGCCCAGATTATGCGGCCTACACACACACACACACAGCAGGCCTCTCAGACGCTCCTCTTGCTAGCAGGGCGATGATCAGAGAGAGTTTCCATAGCTCCTCCCCTCCTTTAAGTAAGCAGTCCCAGAAAGCCAAGCGACGAGGCAATGCACGTTGGGAGTACAGTTGCACTGTGGGTACTATAGTCTATTTACTATCCATGGCAAATGGAGTCTCTGTCTCCCTGTACTACGAGTTCCAGCATGCCTTGCTTTGATATCATTAGAACAATAAGTAGATGCAATATAAAGATTGAACACCGGAGGGAGCTAAGTTCCTTCTAGTTTTTCAACTGTAGTCTATAAGAAACTGGAAGCCGCGCTTCACATATTAGGCACATCTAAATTTGTTTGGTTCTAATACACTTTAATAAAGATGATCTGATTTAAAATTATGCTTAAAGATTTTTTTTTATTTGGGTAACAATTATTACTGTGCAATTAATAAATTACATAACAAATATAATTATATACTCTTTTGAAGTAATATCACGATAAATAATTAACTACAATATAATCATCTGTTGATTGATTAGAGGGGAATATTATAATCGGCTACGGGCGAGTTTGTGTTCGTATATAGGAGGATTTTCGCGGTACAAACATTGTTTACGTTACCCAATCTCCTTCCGGGTTATTTTCGAGTTTCCGATCATGCGTAGCGTTTGTCGATCGACTTTTAGCAGACACATACTGTACTGATTACACGATTATCGTACGATGGGCTGTCGTCCGAGCAAATTTTTCGTGTTTGCTCCTTCGGATTTGGTTGGACGGACTGTCGTGATCGGCTGTCGAAAGCTGTGTACCAACAATCAGATTATCGAACGATCTATCCGAAAGCGATTTTTATCATCCGATAATCTGATTGTGTGTACGGGGCATAAGTGTGTAAAAGTCATGCAGACAGTAAATACAACTGTCCTTGTTAAAGAAGAAGTAAACCCTCCTCAACATTTTGAGATAAGCATACGCCCTGCAAGAGAAAGGCATAATGAGCTAGTATGCATAGCATACTAGCTCATTATGTGGCACTTACCTCAGATCGAAGCCTCCGAAAGTGCTCCTCGTCCCCCTCCGCCATGTCAGCTCCGACCATCTTCCTGTTATCGCCGCTCCGGCGCTGTGATTGGCCGGAGCGGCAATGACGTCACACGCATCCGCTCGGGGCCGGCTTCCTCTATTGAGACAACCGGCAGTCTCCATTGAGAAAACTGGCATCATGTGGCAGGTGATGTGGCAAGTGACAATCATCAGGTGCGCTTGGATGGTTTTTCCGACGGAATTCCGCTCAAGCTTGGCTTGCATACACACGGTCACAGAAAAGTTCTCTGAACTTTCGACCGTCAAGAACGCGGTGACGTACAACGCTACGACGAGCCGAGAAAATGAAGTTTAATGCTTTCGAGCATGCGTCAAATTGTTTCTGAGCATGCGTCGGAATTTTGCGCGTCGGGATTGCTACAGACGATCGGAATTTCCGATCGGATTTTTTCCCGTCGGAAAATTTGAGAACCAGCTCTCAATTTTTTGTTGGCGGAAATTCCGACAGGAAAAGTCCGATGGAGCATACACACGGTCGGAATTTACGACCAAAAGCTCACATCGGACTTTTCTTGTCAGAAAATCCAACCGGGGCATTACAGACTATTGGTTTGTAAAATGTTCCCATTGCATATGATTTCCTATACACAGCCTACCTTAACCACTTGAAAACTGGGAACTAAACCCCCTTCGTGCCCGGACCAATTTTCAGCGCTCTCACACTTTGAATGACAATTACTCAGTCATGTAATACTGTACCCAAATGATTTTTTTGTCCTTTTTTTCATACAAATAGAGCTTTCTTTTGGTGGTATTTGATCACCTCTGGGTTTTTTATTTTTTGCGCTATAAATGAAAAAATACGTAAAATTTTGAAAAAAAACAATTTTTTTTTAGTTTATGTGATAAAATTTTGCAAATTATTAATTTTTCTTCATAAATTTTGGCCACAATTTATACTGCTACATATCTTTGGTAAAAATAACCCAAATTAGTGGATATTATTTGGTCTTTGTGAAAGTTATAGAGTCTACAAGCTGTGGTGCGGATCATAAACAATTGATCACACCTAATGTACTGGGGGCCTATCTCATTTCTTACGACCCGAACAAGCCAGGAAAGTACAGATACCCCCCAAATGACTCCTTTTTTGAAAGTAGACATTCCAAGGTATTTAGTAAGATGCATGGTGAGGTTTTTGATGTTGTAATTTTTTCCCACAATTCTTTGCAAAATTACGTTTTTTTTTTTCCACAAAATTCTCATTGTAATAGGTTATTTCTCTCACATGGCATGTGTATGCCACAAATGACGCCCAAAAATACATTCTGCTACTCCTCCTGAGTATGGCGATACCACATGTGTGGGACTTTTTCACAGCCTGGCTACATACAGAGGCCCAACATGCAGGGAGCACCATCAAGTATTCTAGGAGCATAAATTACACATCTAACTAGTTGACTACCTATTACAATTTTTAAGGCCCTGGAGCACCAGGACAATGGAAACGCCCACAAAGTGACCCCATTTTGGAAAGCTAACACCCCAACGTATAATATATGAGGCATAATGAGTCTTTTGAACGGTTCATTTTTTTTTTCCTGAAGGTTTTGGAAAATGCGGGGAAAAAATGAAAATGCAATTTTTTTACGCAAAGTTGTCCATTTATAAGATATTGCCAACACATAGCATGTACATAGCAAAAATGACACCCCAAAATACATTCTGCTACTCCTCCTGAGTATGGCGATACCAAATGTGTGAGACTTTTATACAACCTGGCCACATACAGAGGCCCAACATGCAAGGTACACCATCAGGTGTTCTAGGGACACATAGCATGAACATACCAAGAATTACACCCCAAAATACATTCTGCTGAGCAAAGGGTAAACAAAAGATTACCTGTGGTTTTAGTAGCACAGTTGTCCACAGGAGGATAGCACTGGTCCAGGCAGCAGGCAGGGACTTGGTCAGCAAAAGCGAATGCAATTGTCCAGGCAACAGGCAGGAATATTGTCCATAGTCAGTACAGGCAGCAGGCAGTGATACTATCCATATACAGTCCAGGGTCAGTGCAGGCAGAGATTGTCAGCAGTGCCAAAATATTGGTCCTGGTAGTAGGCAGGTCCATGTGGTGTGGTCAGTTCATGCGACAGGCAGAGGCATGATGGCATAGGTCCTTCAGGCAGTTGGCAGAAGTAGGGCCTCGTTCAGGACTGAATGGGGACAGGGGTAGAGGCTTCTCCCACCCAAATCTCTTTGAAGCCTCCTAGTCTCCAGACCCTAATCTGGGAATGAGAAAAACAAAAACAATGGTTTTCTTCATCCAGAAAAACAATTCTTGAGCCCCTCACATATGTGAGACCCATGTGTTATGAATCCCACTAGTCCACTGGCAGGGTACAAGATCAGTCCAAGAGGCAGGCAAAAAGCATGGTCAAACAGTCCAGGGTCAGTTCCAGATCAGGCAGAGGTATGTACAGAATCGGTAGGCAGAAGCGTGGTCAAATAACAGTCCAGGATCAGTTCCAGATCAGGCAGAAGTATAAACAGAATCGGTAGGCAGAAGTGTGGTCAAATAACAGTTCAGGGTCAGTTCCGATCAGGCAGAGGTATAAACAGAATCGTTAGGCAGCAGCGTGGTCGAATAACAAGCCAGGGTCAGTTACAAAGAAAGCAGAGGCATAAGGGGTGTGAAGGTAAATGGCAGGAAGTGAACTAATAATTTATTTTGGTATGGTAACGGCAGAAGCAGTCTCCTACGCAGGGGCCTGGTTCTGAAGGACATTGGGCACAATAATAAATGGTGTCTCTTCTCTCTCCTCTTTTGGTTCACACCCGGCATTTTTTCTGGCGTTTATGGCCTGTTGGTCTGGGATTTTATCTGGGAAGTGGGGCTCCGAGAGTCGGCTAATGACATTGGATCTAATGTTTACTGGTGGGCTGTTCGGGTATAAAAGGGCAGTGGTGATTTCCTCCTGGAAGAAAAGGAAGGATTTGGGTCTTATAGTGGATTTCTGATAGATGACATAGGAGTTGTACATGGCCAAATTAAACAAATAAATGGAAACTTTCTTATACCACTGGTATGTTCTTCTTGTGGAAAGGTAGGGTTCAAGCATCTGGTCGTTGAGGTCGACACCCCCCATGAACTTATTGTATTCGTGGATGCATTTAAGTTTTTGGATCCGGCCATTCCTCCTGGTGAGCTCAACAAATTCATTGTTGTGGATGGAAGTACGTAGACGTCCCTTCTGTCCCCTCCACTTCACAGCCAAAGTTTCCTCATTGCGTAAACTCGGCGTCTCCCCTCTTCTCAATTTTTTGGTGACCAGGCTTTGAGGAAAGCCCTTCCGGTTCATCCGTACGGTGCCGCATGCTGGAGTCTTCATTCTGTGTAGGTTTCGGAACAGGGACAAACTTGTATAAAAATTGTCCACATACAAGTGGTATCCTTTCTCCAGGAGTGGGTTTATGAGTTCCCAAACTACTTTCCCACTGGTTCCAATGTAGTCTGGGGAATTAGGGGGGTGCAGTTGGGTGTCCTTCCCTTCATATACAATAAAGGCATACAAATACCCAGTGGCTTGGTCGCACAATTTATAGAGCTTCACCCCATAGCAGGCCCTTTTGCTGGGTATAAATTGTTTTATGCCCAGCCTGCCAGAAAATTTTATAAGGGACTCATCCACGCATATATGTTGGTCTGGGGTAAACAACTGGGGGAAGGTTTCAGAAAAATTATTTAGTAGCGGCCGAATTTTATAAAGCTTATCAAAATTTGGGTAATTTCGGGGAGGGCACTGGGTATTGTCATTGTCGTGTAGGAATCTCATAATCATTAGATATCTGGACCTGGGCATTACTGAGGAAAAGATGGGCATGTGGTAGATGGGGCGGGTTGACCAATAGGAACGCATCTGATTTTTTCCATTTAGTCCCATGCAGAATGTGAGGCCCAAAAAAATTCTAAACTCCTCCACTGTAAGGGCTCTCCACACGTAGGGACGGGCATAATAGGATGTTGGGTTGCTGGTTATGAACTGTTGGGCATATAAGTTGCACTGGGGCACAATTGTTGCCAGCATGTCCTCAGTAAAAATTTAATAAAAAAAAATCAATTTGGGAAAAGTTTTCTGTATCCACCTGGACTCCTGGCTGGGCAGTGAAAGGGGGAATGTTGGCTTCTCCTGAATTAGGAGGAAGCCACAAGGTGTACTGAAGGGAATAGGGGAGGCTGGCATGGGACCTAACCCTTTGGGACTGAGGTGACACCCCACTGGTACGTGGCCTTTCTTCCCGAGGTACTGCGGTGCTGGTGGATGGCACTGCAGTGGTGGTGGATGGCACTGCGGTGCTGGTGGATGGCACTGCCTCCTCAGCAGAACGCCTTCGTCTGGCGGATGGGCCCTCCTCCTCTTCTTCTTCTCCTTCTTCCTCCTCCTCCTCCGTCATTGATCCACTTCTTAGGACAGGCTCGTAGTCCATGTCAGACTCATCTGAATTTGCGGAGGAATCCGAATCGGAGAGCTCCCCATTGCTGCCGTCGGCCGCAAGAATTTCGTACGCCTCCTCGGCTGAAAATACTCTTTTAGCCATTATTGGCGATGACAGAAGGAACTTGCACTGATGGCAGATGGCACTGACAGGTGGCACTGATGGCAGATGGCACTGATGGCAGATGGCACTGACAGGTGGCACTGGAAGATGGGACTGGTGGCAGATGGCACTGGCAGGTGGCACTGATGGCAGATGGCACTGACAGGTGACACTGATGGCAGATGGCACTGACAGGTGGCGCAAATGGCACTGGCAGGTGGCACTGGCAGATGGGACTGGTGGCAGATGGGACTGGTGACAGATGGGACTGGCGACAGATGGGACTGGCAGGTGGCACTGGCGGCAGATGGCACTGGCAGGGACTGTGGGCACTGTTTTTTACGGTGTGTAATGTGTTTTCAACTCACTTTTACAGATCAAAGCACAGATCTCTCTCCCTCATCACACGCAGTCTCTGTGTGAGGAGAGAAAGCTGGCAATGAGAGATGATCTCATATGTTTACATTTGAGATCATCTCTCATTGGACAGTGAGATTGAGTGCTGAATGGCCTCTGTGATTGGCCATTCAGCACGATCTGTGATTGGCTGTGTCCAAGGGACACGGCCAACACAGATTTTCCCCGATGCGGGGGCGCGCGGGGGGAGGAAACAGGAGGACGTCCATGGACGTCCTGTCTGTAATTCAGCACCGCAATGCAGACGTCTTTTTAGCATTGCCCGGCCACAAAGTGGTTAAAGAAGAACTTCATTAACAGTGACTACTGAGCAACCAGCATCTGTACATTATAGCATAAATATTACAGAGGTCAGGAGTATGTCATATAAAGCCTAGAGCAGGGCTTGACAAATTTGCTTGGAATCTAGGAGCCAGCTAAAAAAGTTAGGAGCCAGGTTTTTTTTTTTTTTTAACGACCAATGCGTGCAGAAGCGAACGCATACGTGAGTAGCGCCCGCATATGAAAGCAGTGTTTAAACCACACATGAGGTATCGCCGCGATCGGTAGCACGAAAGCAATAATTCTAGCCCTAGACATCCTCTGTAACTCAAAACATGCAACCTGTAGAATTTTTTAAATGTCGCCTATGGAGATTTTAAAGGGTAAAAGTTTGTCGCCATTCCACGAGCGGACACAATTTTGAAGCGTGACATGTTGGGTTTCAAATTTACTCAGCGTAACATTATCTTTCACAATATAAAAAAAAATTTGGCTAACTTTACTGTTGTCTTATTTTTTTATTTAAAAAAGTGTATTTTTTTCCTCAAAAAAGTGCGCTTGTAAGACCGCTGCGCAAATACGGTGTGACAGAAAGTATTGCAACGACTGCCATTTTATTCTCTAGGGTGTTAGAATAAAAAATATATATAATGTTTGGGGGTTAACTTCTAAGTAAAGGGAAGGAGATGGGCTGGCAGTGAAACAGGCAAGCATTGCTGGTTGTCTTACCAACGGCCACCACAAGATGGCGCCAGATTACAGAATGAAGCCTAGACCTGCAGAAGGCCTCAAAGCCACGGCCTAAATTACCGGCCGGCGCGGCCCGACGAGATGACGCGATCGCGCACGGGGGGGGGGGGGGGGGGGGCGCACGGAGATACAGGTATCCTCAGCTGTGCTGCCCCAGGTGCCAGGTTGCTAATTCTAGTCGCATTTGCGACCTGGCGCCAGGGGATTGTCGAGCCCTGGCCTAGAGTATGCAATCCCCTTTAGGCAAAACTCTACTGGTGGCAGCAAATCCCTGTAACAGCAAACATTGTATGAAAAAAAAAAAGGGTGGGCAAAGGCCTTGCACCACACACAGATGCTACAGATGTATGACCTCCTGATGGTGATCAATCTCCCCTACTTTGTCCTAACCAAGCCAGAAGTAGTCAGCAATGCTCTGGCCCCCTCTCTTGTCCACATGGTCCCCTGGCTTTGCATTCCATAGCATGATGGCCAAGCCATAGTCTGGATGGAGGTGGAAGAGCAGGTCCCACTATTTCTATAGCACAGTGGAGGGGTTAAAATCTAACTTCATGTTTACATGTGACTTTAAATAGTTCATTTGGGCCAAGCTGATCCAAATTAACTATTTCCTTTATGAACAGATACACTCGCTTTCAGTGTTGTACCAAGTGTGTGTAGCATCAGCTATGTTATAAAGTGTACAGCGCTGTGTTCTGGCAGTGGGACAGGGACTTCCCATCTGCTGCAGGAACAAAATCAGGTCTGACTGATCTCTGCTCAGCCATTCACAGGAAGTCTTGTATTTTATCAATTGTAGCACTACCCCCGTAGGACCTGCTGTTTGTTTGATTTGGGTCTACGTCCTGCCTATCAACCCCTGGAAGTGGCTCAAATCCTCCCTTAGCACAGCTGATATGAATAAGGATTGTCAGACCTATTGAGTCGGGATGAGCTCGGTGTTCGAGTCGAACATACGTTCGACTCGAACATCGGCTGTTCGATCGTTCGGCGAACATCGAACTATTTGGGCCGTTCGCGCCAAATTCGAGTGACGCGAACGGCCCACAATACACTGCGCCATCACAGTGCAATCCCGGCGCTGTGATTGGCCAAGCATGCACTGTGACCCCGCATGCTTGGCCAATCACAGCGCCGGCAGCTAGGAGAGCCATAATTGGCCACAGGCAGGTTGCCTGTGGCCAATTATAGCTCAGGGGGTTTAGCACACGCCCCACACTATAAAAGGCCGCCAGCGCGGCGGCCTTGTGTAGTGTGTTCCGGCGCAGGGAAAGAGAAGGATAGGCAGGGACAGTGTTGATATTCTTTGTGCTATTCTTGTGTGCAGGGAGAGAGAAGGATAGGCAGGGAGAGTGTTAGTGTCATATTCTTTGCTAAACCTTGTGTGCAGGGAGAGAGAAGGATAGGCAGGGGACAGTGTCAGTGTCATATTCTTTGCTAAACCTTGTGTGCAGGGAGAGAGAAGGATAGGCAGGGAGAGTGTCAGTGTCATATTCTTTGATAAACCTTGTGTGCAGGGAGAGAGAAGGATAGGCAGGGGACAGTGTCAGTGTCATATTCTTTACTAAACCTTGTGTGCAGGGAGAGAGAAGGATAGGCAGGGAGAGTGTCAGTGTCATATTCTTTGATAAACCTTGTGTGCAGGGAGAGAGAAGGATAGGCAGGGGACAGTGTCAGTGTCATTGTTGCTAAGCCTCCTGCACAGTATACACCTGAAGCTAGGGAGAACACCCCAAGATGATCAAAAGGGGTGTAAAAGTTGCTACTTAATACAATCGTAGGTATAGACTTAGACTGGGGGAAATGATTAAATAATTTATTATTATCAAAAGAGAATGCTCAGGAAATTCCAAATGGCATTAAAAATTACACAAATAACTGCTACCACAGACTACTGACGATCACCGATTGGTGATCTCAGTAGGGGGGGGGGGGTGATCAAACAGGACAGGACAGAACTAACAGACATGACAAATAACAAAATGAGGGAACACACAACACAGGAGGTCCGGACATCGGCATGAAATTCGGAGTGCAGCTGAATGACGCTAATAATTACTTGAGATGTCAAATCTAATAATTGGGAAACCCCAAATTAAACTAATAAAGCGTATCCAGCTCCACTGCGAATTACCCCAGGGTGATGCCATCAAGCAAATGCCAATCCTAACATCTAGACAATGGTCCCAAGGTAATATTCAATATTCAAAAAAATATATATTGGCCAAAATTGCCAAAACCAAGGGGCCTCAATAAGCAAAAATGTCAGGGTTCATCCACAAAGGACTGCGGAACAATTTTCAAGATAATCTGTAGATAGTAGTGGTTATCCTATTCTTCCTTTTCCCACTATTTGGAGACCAGCGGGTGGCTGACGATTTTTTGTATCTAATTTGTAGCTGATTGAGCCGCCAGCTGCTGCATCTCAAAGTGGTACAATGAATGTTCATTCAGGGGAATAGAGCCACATTCATAGGTATCTGAACATCAGCAAATTGTTCCTTAAGCATAAGTCTGTAGTAAACAAATTAGTTGAGCCCTGCAACTATATAGTGATGGCCAGTGGAGCCTGTTTCATACGTTACCATCCCGGGAGCGTTCATATATTGTGGTGGGCACCTGTGATGTTGCAGCTCTTTCCGGTACTAGTGAATGAGTAGTTTGGATTTACTCGGTCCGTTATAATCTGCTGCTATTTCAGGAGCCTTCTCCGCTCACCTGGGTGGATCACGTACTTGTGCTGACAGCGTCTGCGGAGATATCCATCTCTATGCAAAAAGACGCCGCTCTCGGCTGTGCTGGGCGGGGATTGCGTTGCCGACGTCACGTGACCACTGTGACGTCAACGCGTTTCGCTATCTGGATAGCGTAGCTTCTAGCCTCTTTTGCTATAACAATGGTGTCACTACAGACCAATGGTATTTAGACTTACATTATTTAAATTAGAACTGCAGGAAATGCACTTTAGGGATTTGTTTTTCTTTCCTTTTTGTTTTCTACACCTAAAGCTAGCCCGTATTGCTGTGTTTTCCTGGTGTGTTACACTAACAGGCATTTGCAGCACTTACAGCGGGCGGAGTGTGCCTCCTGCACATTATACACCTGAAGCTAGACCGTATTGCTGTGTTTTCCTGGTGTGTTACACTAACAGGCATTTGCAGCACTTACAGCGGGCGGAGTGTGCCTCCTGCACATTATACACCTGAAGCTATCCCGTATTGCTGTGTTTTCCTGGTGTGTTACACTAACAGGCATTTGCAGCACTTACAGCGGGCGGAGTGTGCCTCCTGCACATTATACACCTGAAGCTAGCCCGTATTGCTGTGTTTTCCTGGTGTGTTACACCAACAGGCATTTGCAGCACTTACAGCAGGCGTAGTGTGATTCCTGCAAAATATACTTCTGAAGCTAGCCCGTATTGCTGTGTTTTCCTGGTGTGTTACACTAACAGAAATTTGCAGCACTTACAGCGGGCGGAGTGTGCCTCCTGCACATTATACACCTGAAGCTAGCCCGTATTGCTGTGTTTTCCTGGTGTGTTACACTAACAGGCATTTGCAGCACTTACAGCGGGCGGAGTGTGCCTCCTGCACATTATACACCTGACGCTAGCCCGTATTGCTGTGTTTTCCTGGTGTGTTACACCAACAGGCATTTGCAGCATTTACAGCGGGCGTAGTGTGCTTCCTGCAAAATATACTCCTGAAGCTAGGCCTTATTGCTGGTTTTCCCATCTCCCTGCAGGCCATTAGAATGTCTGGAAGGCAAATAAGGAGAGGCAGACAGTCAGGAGCCAATAAAAGAGGGCAGGCAGGCTCTGTGTCTAGAGACAACAGTGCTGGTCGTGGACGCGGTGCATCGCCATCAGCACGTGGCCATGGGACACGCTTGTCCTTCTTTTCGGCAGCTGGACGTGTTGAGCCGCATCATGCCGAAGACTTGGTAGAGTGGATGACCAAGCCCTCCTCATCCTCCTCATCCTCTCTCACCCAGGCTCAGGGTACTGGCAAAGCAGCTGCCAAAGCGTCCTCTTCCCTGGTATCAATGTCATCATCAGTCACTCCTTCCCTAGACCCACCATGTCCTCCTGAGGAGTCCCCCGAACTGTTTGAGCACAGTGTTGGGTACATGCTCCAGGAGGATGCCCAGCGTTTCGAAGGGTCTGATGATGATACCCAGCTAGAGGAAGGCAGTAGCGTGAAAGCAGAGAGAGAGGATGCTCAAGAAGGACACCAATCTGGCAGTCATGTTCCAGCAGCTGCAGCATACTGCCAGATTGGCTCCAGTGATGAGGAGGGAGGGGATGATGAGGTCACTGACTCCACGTGGGTGCCTAATAGGAGAGAGGAGGAGGAGGAGGATGAGGAGGAGGCACATCTCCAACGAGGCAGGATGCCCTCGGGGGGCCAGCGTAAGGGCAGCACACCGATGGAATCACACTGCAGAGCTCCGCCTGTGCAGGGCGCTGCCTCTGCCCGTTATTCAAAAAGTTCTTTGGTGTGGGCCTTCGAGTCGAGTGCATCAGATCGCACAGCTGCTGTTTGCAACATATGTCTCAAGCGTATATCGCGTGGCCAAAACATCAGCCGCTTGGGCACCACATGCTTGACCAGACATATGTTGACCTGCCATGCAGCTCGTTGGCAAGCCTACCTTAAAGACCCACACCAAAGAACAAAGCGGACCTCTCCTTGCACCGCATCAGCTGGGATCTCCAACCCCACTATACCTTCAGTCCTCTCTGAAACCTGCACTGAGAGGAATGAAGGTGTAGAATTAGGCGTGTCACAGCCAAGTACTTGCGGGCACTCTGCTAGCAGTACACCGACGTCCGATTCTATCAGGCAAATTTCCCTGCCCCAGCTGCTGGACCATCGAAAGAAGTTCACTCCCAGCCATCCACATGCCCAGCGGTTGAATGCTAGCTTGGCTAAATTGCTAGCGCTTCAACTGCTGCCTTTTCAGTTGGTAGACTCGGCCCCCTTCCGTGAGTTTGTGCACTGTGCGGTTCCTCAGTGGCAGGTTCCCAAACGCCACTTTTTCTCACGGAAGGCGATTCCGGCTCTCTACCGGCATGTGGAAGGCAATGTCTTGGCCTCGCTGGACAGGGCGGTGAGCGGTAAGGTGCATATTACCGCTGACTCATGGTCCAGCAGGCATGGACAGGGACGTTACCTTTCTTTCACGGCCCATTGGGTCACTCTTTTGGCAGCTGGGAAGGATGCAGGACAAGGTGCAGTAGTGTTGGAGGTTGTTCCGCTGCCACGCCTCCAAAATGCTACTACTGGTTGTGACACACCTCTCTCCTCCACCCCCTCCTCTTCTTCTTCCTCCATGGCCTCTTCCTGTGCTTTGTCCTTGGAACCAGCGGTGCTCCGTAGGCGTTCAAGGGGCTACGCAAGTACGCAGGCAAAAAGATGCCATGCCGTGCTTGCGCTGGTGTGTTTGGGGGACAGGAGCCACACTGGGGCAGAGGTTCTGTCTGCTCAGTAGGGGCAGGCCCAGAGGTGGTTGACGCCACGCCAGCTTAAGCCAGGAATGGTGGTTTGCGACAATGGCACCAACCTCCTCTCCGCCCTCCGACAGGGACAGCTGACCCATGTGCCCTGTGTGGCTCACGTCCTTAACCTGGTGGTGCAGCGGTTCTTGGGCAGGTACCCGGGCTTACAGGATGTCCTGAGGCAGGCCAGGAAAGTCTGTGTGCATTTCCGCAGATCTTATAATGCCAGTGCTCGCCTGGCTGAGCTGCAAAAGGAGTTGAACCTGCCCAAGAACCGCCTTATATGTGACATGCCCACCAGGTGGAACTAAATGTTGGCCATGCTGCAGTGGCTGCACACGCAGCAGAGGGCCATCAATGAGTACCTGTGCGACTACGGCACCAGGACAGGGTCAGGGGAGCTCAGGTTTTTTTCACCACGCCAGTGGGGCATGATCAGGGATGCATGCACTGTCCTGGCACCATTTGAGGAGGCCACGAGGATGGTGAGCAGTGACAGTGCATGCATCAGTGACACTGTACCTCTTGTCCACCTGTTGGAACATACGCTGCGTGGAATAATGGACAGGGCACTTGAGGCAGAACAGAGGCAGGAAGAGGAGGACTTCCTTGCCTCTCAAGGCCCCCTTTACCCAGACAGTGTTCCTTCTGTCCCACCCATCGCAGAGGAGGAGGAGGAGGAGGAGGATTGTGTCAGCATGGAGGTGGAGCCTGGCACTCAGCATCATCAGCAGCAGTATTTTAGTGATGATTTACAGTCCCAAGAAACCCGTGGACTTGTACGTGGCTGGGAGGAGGTGGCTGCGGATCATGTCGTCCTTAGTGACCCAGAGGACTCCGGACCAAATGCCTCAGCTAACCTACGCTGCATGGCCTCCCTGATCCTGCAAAGTCTGCGGAAGGATCCTCGTATTCTTCGGATCAAGGAGAGGGACCATTACTGGCTGGCCACTCTCCTTGATCCACGGTACAAGGGTAAGGTTGCGGACCTTATCTTACCGTCGCAGAGGGAGCAGAGGATGAGACAACTCCGGGAGGCCTTGCAGAAAGGTCTGTGCAACGCGTTCCCAGAGACTGGGAGGTTACAAACTCCTGGTCCTGGACAACGAGTTGCTGAGGCTTCAGTCAGTTAAAGAAGGAGAGGTGGGGAAGGTGGCCGTCTGACCGATGCGTTCAGACAATTCTTTAGTCCGCAGCCCCAAGGTTTGATCGGTTCCAGCAACCATCGCCAGCGTCGGATATACATGGTGCAGGAATACCTAGGGGCAAGGTCAGACTTGGACACCTTCCCCACCGAAAATCCTCTGGCTTACTGGGTCTTGAGGATGGATCACTGGCCAGAGCTTGCACAGTATGCAATTGAGCTACTGGCCTGTCCTGCATCCAGCGTTCTTTCAGAACGCACATTCAGTGCTGCTGGAGGATTTGTCACGGATAACAGGGTGCGCCTGTCCACCGACTCGGTTGATCGACTGACTTTCATAAAGATGAACCAGTCTTGGATCACCACCAGCTACCAAACACCTGAAGCTGATATAACAGACTAATTTATTTTCAAATGTCACATCCCTTCAAGACTGATGCTGATGCTGAGTGACTGTCCTGTTATGTTGACTGACTATCCTCCTCCTCCTCGATGATCCAATTGAGGATGATAGCTTGGAAGAACATTTTTGTTTCTGGGTGCCGCCACCAGTGCCTAAGGCCCAATTTTTCAGCCCCTGTTTAACAGGGGCATGTAAATACAAATTTTTATGCAATGCTTTGCAGCAGGGCTCATTCCTGCACTCCAACTAGAGTATCTGGGAGAGGTTGCAGTGTCGTGGGACCAGCACTAGTGCCTAAGGCACAATTTTTCAGCCCCTGTTTAACAGGGGCATGTAATTACAATTTTTGATGCAATACTTTGCAACAGGGCTCATTGCTGTGCTCCAAGTACAGTATCTGTGAGGGGTTGCAGTGTTGTGGCACCAGTGCCTAAGGCCCAATTTTTCTGCCCCTGTTTAACAGGGGCATGTAATTACAATTCTTGATCTAATAATTCACAGCAGGGCCTATTAATGCGCCCACCAAGAGTAACTGTGAGAGCTTACAGTGTTGTGGCAACACCAACATGTAAGGGGCAAATTTCAGCAGAGTATATACGGCAGGCCCCCACTTTCAAACATCCAACTTACAAACGACTCCTACTTGCAAACGAAATGAGACAACAGGAAGTGAGAGGAAATCTACCCCTAGGAAGGGAAATTCTCTCCTGTAAGAGTTAATATGGGAAAAAGACAAAAAAAAAAAAACATTTGTCATTGGGACGGAAAGTGAGGTGAAATGTTCTGAACAGGGGCACAGACAGCAAAACAAATGTTACAGGGGTGATAACTCTTCCCTATGTTTTCCAAAAAGCTTAAAAATAGATTTTTTGGCTGGAGCTACACTTAAACAATGTACCTGTTCAAAATTACAAACAGATTCTACATAAGAACAAACCTACAGTCCCTGTCTTGTATGCACCGCCTGTATACGGCTGTTCAGAGTATATAGGGCCTTTTTTTATTTTGTGTGCGGGGTTCCCCTTAATATCCATACAAGACCCAAAGGGGCTGGTAATGGGCTGGGGTAGGGGGGTGATGGGGTAGCTATGCCATTTTTCTCAAAGATTTTCATCCATATTACCGGGACCAGACATTACATTAAAGCCGCAAGCAGTTTTAAATGGCTTTTTTTTCCTTTAGAAATGTCATTTTGTGCAGGGACAGTTCTAAACACGGGAAACACATGGCACTTCACAGGCATACTTTAGACACCCCCCAGGTACGATATTTAAAGGAATATTTGATTATTTTTTTTTCACTTTATGCATCATTAAAATGACTGCTCCCGAAAAACGGCCGTTTTTAAAACTTCTTTTTGCATTGATACATGTCCCCTGGTGCAGAACCCGGGTTCCCAAACCCTTTTTAGGACAATAACATGCATAATAGTCGTTATAATTAGCAATTTCGATTTCGAACGTTCGCATCCATTGTATTTAATAGGGTTCTAACGTTCGTGCAAACTTTCGGTCCATTCGCGGGTTCTGGTGGGAACCGAACCCGGGGGTGTTCGGCTCATCCCTACTATTGAGTATTAGGAGACACAATCCTGCATGCATCACACAATAACCTGTAAATGTTATTACCTTTGCTGGTCACTAGTCCTTCTAAGTGACAGAGATACTCCACACAAGTTATATGCTTAATCAAAAGGTACCTTTACTCAGTATAAAAGGGAAGGGTAAAGAATCACATTAATATACACAGTTGATCCTGCATGCGCATTGCAGAGTCAATAAATCAACGAGGATGGGTATCACTGAGATAAGGTAATAACAGGAAACAACATCAGCTATATATATGTACATGTATCTATATGTGTCTCTGCACGGCTAACTGATTGCTTGCGAGCTCCCCCTTTGTTGCAATACCTTGCACGTGTTCAGTCCCTATAATAGGTAAGCAAGGCCTATCTGAGTCCCGCTCAAAGTTCCTTTCTCAAATGGAGTCTTCGCTAGCCACCGTTGGTGCACAAGTTAAATTGTAATCCACAGGGTTTCAACAAGATGCTGTAGTTATCCACAATATTCCTGAGTACTCATGCGCCTGCCACCCACTAATGACGGATGCGCCAATCTCTAATCACAGTCTCCAGTAAGATACACTAGGCCGCAAGCTGTGGCGTGATAGGTGAAGAGTGGCTGGCACTAAGTAAGTCACTTTCCTCTAAGGTAGTAGTCAATTCTGGGCAGGTGCCCTTCTCACCAAACAGCCCCGACTCTCGGATAATCTCCTCTGGCTTGTCCCAGTCACTCGATCTTCACGCTTCTGCTTCAGCTGCAGTCTCCGGCCTCCGTCACTAACAGCGTACGGTGATGGTGATGGACGACTCCGGTCTCTGCTGGAAACCACTCAAGACACTTGCGCACTTTAGGCCCAGGCTTCTGGCCTAACACTCAGGAAGCAGGCCTCCGTGCCAGCTTCCTGCTTGGTTGATAGCCGGATTCAGAGAGAGAGAGAAGATGGCCCCTCCCTTGGTTTAAGTAGTCTGCCCAGAAGGCTTTGCGGCATTGCAGTGCACCCTGGTAACACAGCTGTACTATGGGTAATGTAGTCTGTCTTCTACTAAAAGTAACAGAGTCTTTTCTCCTTGCTGCTATTTGTTCCAGGGTGCATTAAACTATAACCTGTGCATTAGTTGCATTGTAACACTTATACCACCGGAGGGAGCTGGATTCCCTCCTTTAAATGTCAAAACCTACATAGCATTTGGGAATCCCGCTACACACTCCCCCCACTTAAAGTCTTTGGTCCCCAAAGAGGGCAACAGTATGTAACCTAACACATACTTTGGCAATACCTGCAGAGAAATTTATTAGTTTATGCATGACAATAAACAACTTGCCTTTTCATTAGCAGGATTTAAACTTAAACAGCTCATATCATAACACAGAGCTGACAGAGGAACCTCCCACAAATTATCACAAGGAGGGAGGTTGTCCTGTCTACAGACTACCGACACTTGGGTGTCTGTTTCAGATGTGCCAGGGAGTAAGCTGGGGTTGTCTTCCACTGAATCTGGAGTGGAAGAGCTAGACTGATCAATTGTTCTCTTAGAAGTGATGATGGCCTCCTCAGAGCATTCACCCAATTGGTCGTACATCAGTCTTTTTGGGGGGTGAATTACTCTTCTTTCCCTCTGCTCCTTAGGTATCATATTCTCAAGGACATTGGGGCTTGCTGTTTCTAGAAGCTCTTCAGGGGCTTCCTCATCTAGCTTAGGCATGTTGGGCTCCACAACTTCAGCAGCGTCCGGTTCTCCTTCAGACAGAGACAACGGCCCTTCTTCTGGATCTTCCATTGACAAAGAGTCTGAGCCATCAGCTACCTCCTCAATGAGAATGTTTGAAGGCACAAATTCAGGAGCTTCTGCCCGAAGAGTTCCATTGTCAACTGTTTTGGATGAGGCTTGGGAGGTGGTCATGGGTTCTGGCAATTGGGATGACCACAACCAGTCAGATTCTGCTTCTTCATCTACTTGACCTTCATTGTCAGAGTCTCCATCTCCCACATCTGGAAGCACTGTTTGAGATCTGGTGATGGGTTTGAAACCTTGAGAAGTTGAAGGGGTTTCCTGTGAGTCAGATGCAGGAGGCATGTGAACTGCCTCGGAGAGGGGCAACAAGTGATTCCTGTGCCAGGTCTTTAACGGTCCCACCCTTCCTTCTTTCCTAATCTGGTACACAGGAAGGTTTGGCAGCCTCTTGCAGATAACATAAGGTTGGGATTTCCAACGGTCAGCCAACTTATGTTTTCCCGGAATTCCCAAGTTCCTCAATAGGGATGAGCCGAACACCCCCGGGTTCGGTTCGCACCAGAACCTTCGAACGGACCGAAAGTTCGCGCGAATTTTCGAACCCTATTCGTTATAATGGACGCGAACGTTCGAAATCAAAATTGCTAATTACAACGGCCAATATGCATGTTAATGTTATAAAACAGGTTTGGGGACCCGGGTCCTGCCCCAGGGGACATATATCAATGCAAAAAGAAATTTTAAAAACTAAAGTTTTTTCGGGAGCAGTCATTTTAATGATGCATAAAGTGAAAAAAAAAAAGTGAAATTTTCCTTTAAATATGGTACCTGGGGGGTGTCTAAAGTATGCCTGTGAAGTGGCATGTGTTTCCCGTGTTTAGAACTGTCCTTGCACAAAATGACATTTGTAAAGGAAAAAAAGAAGCCATTTAAAACCACTTGCGGCTTTAATGTCATGTCTTGTCCTGGCCGCCATATGGCTGAAAATCCTTGAGAAAAATGGCATGGCTACCCCATCACCCCCCCCCCCCCCACCCCAGCCCCTTTGGGTCTTGTATGGATACTAAGGGGGACCCCGCACCCAAAATAAAACCCTAAACCTACAACCCTATATACTCTGAACAGCAGTATATAGGTGGTGCAAACAAGACATGGACTGTAGGTTTGTTCTTAAGTAGAATCTGAACAGGTACATTATGAAGTGTAGCTACATCCCAAAAAAATCTATTTTTAAGCTTTTTGGAGAACATAGGGAGGGGTTATCACCCCTGTAACATTTGCTGTCTTTGCACATCTGTTCAGAACATGTCACCTCACTTTCCGTCCCAATGACAAATGTTTTTGGAAAAGTGGGGTTTTAATTGAAACAAGGATTGGTGATAAAGCATCAGTAGAGAGGAGATACCTTTTTCCCAAATTAAATCTAACAGGATAGAATTTTCCTTCCTAGGGGTAGATTTCCTCTCACTTCCTGTTTTCTCTTGCCGTTTGCAAGTAGGAGTCGTTTGTAAGTTGGATGTTTGAAAGTAGGGGCCTGCCGTATATACTCTGCAGAAATTTGCCCTATTAGATGTTGGTGTAGCCACAAGACTGGTGGGCACAGGAATGGGCCCTGCTGTGAGTTAATAGATCAAGATTTGTACTTGCATGCACCTGTTGAACCGGGCAGAAAAATTGGGCCTTTGGTGGTGGTGGTGGTGGACGGTGTTGCCACAAGACTGTAAGCCCTCACAGTTACTCTTGGTGGGTGCAGGAATGGGCCCTGCTGTGAGTTATTAGATCAAGATTTGTAATTGCATGCACCTGTTGAACAGGGCAGAAAAATTGGGCCTTTGGTGGTGGTGGTGGTGGTGGACGGTGTTGCCACAAGACTGTAGGCCCTCATAGTTACTCTTGGTGGGCGCAGGAATGGGCCCTGCTGTGAACTATTAGATCAAGATTTGTAATTACACGCCCCTGTTAAACAGGGGCTGAAAAATTGTGCCTTAGGCATTGGTGCTGGTGCCACAACACTGCAACCCCTCACAGATACTGTACTTGGAGCACAGCAGTCACACCTGTTGCGAAGCATCTTTTTAAAAAATTGTAATTACACGCCCCTGTTATACAGGGGCTGAAAAATTGTGCCTTAGGCACTGGTGCTGGTGCCACAACACTGCAACCCCTCACAGATACTGTACTCTGAGCACAGCAATGAGACCTGTTGCAAAGCATTGCCTAAAAATTGTAATTACACGCCCCAACAGGGGCTGAAAAATTGTGCCTTAGGCACTGGTGCTGGTGCCACAACACTGCAACCCCTCACAGATACTGTACTCTGAGCACAGCAGTCACACCTGTTGCGAAGCATCTTTTTAAAAAAAATTAATTACACGCCCCTGTTATACAGGGGCTGAAAAATTGTGCCTTAGGCACTGGTGCTGGTGCCACAACACTGCAACCCCTCACAGATACTGTACTCTGAGCACAGCAATGAGACCTGTTGCAAAGCATTGCCTAAAAATTGTAATTACACGCCCCAACAGGGGCTGAAAAATTGTGCCTTAGGCACTGGTGCTGGTGCCACAACACTGCAACCCCTCACAGATACTGTACTCTGAGCACAGCAGTCACACCTGTTGCGAAGCATCTTTTTAAAAAATTGTAATTACACGCCCCTGTTATACAGGGGCTGAAAAATTGTGCCTTAGGCACTGGTGTGGTGGCATGGATCATTGAGGAGGAGGAAGAGGATAGTCAGTGAACATAACAGGACAGTCACTCAGCATCAGCATAGGCAGTCTTGAAGGGATGTGACATTATAAATTATTCCGTTATATCCGCTTCAGGTGTCTGGTAGCTGGTGGTGATCCAAGACTGATTCATTTTTATGAAGGTCAGTTGATCAACCGAGTCGGTGGACAGGCGCACCCTATGATCGGTGACAAATCCTCCAGCAGCACTGAATGTGCGTTCGGAAAGAACGCTGGATGCAGGACAGGCCAGTAGCTCAATTGCATACTGTGCAAGCTCTGGCCAGTGATCCATCCTCAGGACCCAGTAAGCCAGAGGATTTTCGGTGGGAAAGGTGTCCAAGTCTGACCTTGCCCCTAGGTATTCCTGCACCATGTATATCAGACGCTGGCGATGGTTGCTGGAACCGATCATACCTTGGGGCTGCGGACTAAAAAATTGTCTGAACGCATCGGTCAGACGTCCACCTTCCCCACCGCTCCTTCTGCTACTGACCGAAGCCTCAGCAACTTGTCGTCCAGGACCAGGAGTTTGTAACCTCCCAGTTTCTGGGAACGCGTTGCACAGACCTTTCTGCAAGGCCTCCCTGAGATGTCTCATCCTCTGCTCCCTCTGCGACGGCAAGATAAGGTCCGCAACCTTACCCTTGTACCGTGGATCAAGGAGAGTGGCCAGCCAGTAATGGTCACTCTCCTTGATCCGAAGAACACGAGGATCCTTCCGCAGGCTTTGCAGGATCAGGGAGGCCATGCAGCGTAGGTTAGCTGAGGCATTCGGTCCGGAGTCTTCTGGGTCACTGAGGATGACATGATCGCCAGCCACCTCCTCCCAGCCACGTACAAGTCCACTGGTTTGTTGGGACTGTACATCATCCCTAAAAGACTGCTGCTGCTGATGCTGAGTGCCAGGCTCCACCTCCATGCTCACACAATCCTCCTCCTCCTCCTCCTCCTCCTCCTCTTCCTGTGTGATGGGTGGGACAGAAGGAACATTGTCTGGATAAAGGGGGCCTTGAGAGACAAGGAAGTCCTCCTCTTCCTGCCTCTGTTCTGCCTCAAGTGCCCTGTCCATTATCCCACGCAGCGTATGCTCCAACAGGTGGACAAGAGGTACAGTGTCACTGATGCATGCACTGTCACTGCTCACCATCCTCGTGGCCTCCTCAAATGGTGAGAGGACAGTGCATGCATCCCTGATCATGCTCCACTGGCGTGGGGAAAAAAAGCCAAGCTCCCCTGACCCTGTCCTGGTGCCGTAGTCGCAAAGGTACTCATTGATGGCCCTCTGCTGCGTGTGCAGTCGCTGCAGCATGGCCAACGTTGAGTTCCACCTGGTGGGCATGTCACATATTAGGCGGTTCTTGGGCAGGGTCAGCTCCTTTTGCAGCTCAGTCAGCCGAGCACTGGCATTATAAGATCGGCGGAAATGCACACAGACTTTCCTGGCCTGCCTCAGGACATCCTGTAAGCCTGGGAACCTGCCCAAGAACCGCTGCACCACCAGGTTGAGGACGTGAGCCATACAGGGCACATGGGTGAGCTGCCCCTGTCGCAGGGCGGAGAGGAGGTTGGTGCCATTATCAGAAACGACCATTCCTGGCTTAAGCTGGCGTGGCGTCAACCACCTCTCGGCCTGCCCCTGCAGAGCTGCCAGAACCTCTGGCCCAGTGTGGCTCCTGTCCCCCAAACACACCAGCGCAAGCACGGCATGGCATCTTTTTGCCTGCGTACTCGCGTAGCCCCTTGTACGCCTACGGAGCACCGCTGGTTCCGAGGACAGAGCACTCGAAGAGGACATGGAGGAAGAAGAAGAGGAGGGGGTGGAGGAGAGAGGTGTGTCACAACCAGTAGTAGCATTTTGGAGGCGTGGTGGCGGAACAACCTCCAACACTACTGCACCTTGTCCTGCATCCCTCCCAGCTACCAATAGAGTGACCCAATGGGCCGTGAAAGAAAGATAACGTCCCTGTCCATGCCTGCTGGACCATGAGTCAGCGGTAATATGCACCTTACCGCTGACCGCCCTGTCCAGCGAGGCATGGACATTGCCTTCCACATGCCAGTAGAGAGACGGAATCGCCTTCCGTGAGAAAAAGTGGCGTTTGGGAACCTGCCACTGAGGAACCGCACATTGAACAAACTCACGGAAGGGGGCCGAGTCTATCAACTGAAAAGGCAGCAGTTGAAGTGCTAGCAATTTAGCCAAGCTAGCATTCAACCGCTGGGCATGTGGATGGCTGGGAGTATACTTCTTTCGACGGTCCAGCAGCTGGGGCAGGGAAATTTGCCTGCTACAATCGGACGTCGGTGTACTGCAAGTACTTGGTTGTGACACACCTAATTCTACACCTTCAGTCCTCTCAGAGCAGCTTTCAGAGAGGACTGAAGATATAGTGGGGATGGAGATCCCAGCTGATGAGGAGCAAGGAGAGGTCCGCTTTGTTCTTTGGTGTGGGTCTTTTATGTGTGCTTGCCAACGAGCTGCATGGCAGGTCGACATATGTCTGCTCATGCTTGTGGTGCCCAAGCGGCTGATGTTTTGGCCACGCGAGATACGCTTGAGACAAATATTGCAAATAGCAGTGGTGCGATCTGATGCACTCGTCTCAAAAAAGGCCCACACCAAAGAACTTTTGTGATAACGTGCAGAGGCAGCGCCCTGCACAGGCGGAGCTCTGCGGTGTGGTACAGTTGCTGTGCTGGCCTCTAGCTGGCCTCCAGGGGGCATCCTGCCTCGTTGGACATGTGACGCTGCATCCTCCTCCTCCTCTCTCCCTTCAGGCACCCACGTGGAGTCAGTGACCTCATCATCCCCTCCCTCTTCACCACTAGAGCAAACCTGGCAGTAAGCTGCAGCTGGTGGAACACTACTGCCAGATTGCTGTCCTTCAGCATCCCCTCTCTCTGCGCGCACACTACTGACTTCCTCAAGCTGGGTATCATCATCCGAGCCTTCGAATCGTTGGGCATCCTCCTGGAGCATGTACCCAACACTGTGCTCAAACAGTTCGGGGGACTCCTCAGGAGGACATGGTGGGTCTAGGGAAGGGGTGGCTGATGATGCCATTGAGTACGCGTTGGCAGCTGCTCTGCCAGTACCCTGAGCCTGGGTGAGAGAGGATGAGGAGGATGAGGAGGGCTTGGTCATCCATTCTACCAAGCCTTCGGCATGATGCGGCTCCACATGTCCAGCTGCCGAAAACAAAGACAAGCGTGTCCCATGGCCACGTGCTGATGACGATGCACGACCACGTCCACGGCCAGCACTGTTGTCTCTAGAAACAGAGCCTGCCTGCCCTGTGTTCTTGCCTCGGCACGCTCTGCCTCTCCTTGGCGGTCTTCCAGCCATTGTAGTCGGTAGTGTATATAGTATAAAAAATAGAACTCCTATGTGTGCTCACAACACACTGTAGGTCCTATGGGTGCTGACACTAACACACTATAGGTACTATGTGTGCTGCTGACAAGAAAATATAGGAGCTCTGTTTGCTGCCACTAACACACTAGAAGTCCTATGGGTGCTGCTGAGAAGAAAATATAGGAGCTCTGTTTGCTGCCACTAACACACTAGAAGTCCTATGGGTGCTGCTGAGAAGAAAATATAGGAGCTCTGTTTGCTGCCACTAACACACTAGAAGTCCTATGGGTGCTGCTGAGAAGAAAATATAGGAGCTCTGTGTGATGCCACTAACACACTAGAAGTCCTATGGGTGCTGCTGAGAAGAAAATATAGGAGCTCTGTTTGCTGCCACTAACACACTAGAAGTCCTATGGGTGCTGCTGAGAAGAAAATATAGGAGCTCTGTTTGCTGCCACTAACACACTAGAAGTCCTATGGGTGCTGCTGAGAAGAAAATATAGGAGCTCTGTTTGCTGCCACTAACACACTAGAAGTCCTATGGGTGCTGCTGAGAAGAAAATATAGGAGCTCTGTGTGATGCCACTAACACACTAGAAGTCCTATGGGTGCTGCTGAGAAGAAAATATAGGAGCTCTGTTTGCTGCCACTAACACACTAGAAGTCCTATGGGTGCTGCTGAGAAGAAAATATAGGAGCTCTGTGTGATGCCACTAACACACTAGAAGTCCTATGGTTGCTGCTGAGAAGGAAATATAGGAGCTCTGTTTGCTGCCACTAACACACTAGAAGTCCTATGGGTGCTGCTGAGAAGAAAATATAGGAGCTCTGTTTGCTGCCACTAACACACTAGAAGTCCTATGGGTGCTGCTGAGAAGAAAATATAGGAGCTCTGTTTGCTGCCACTAACACACTAGAAGTCCTATGGGTGCTGCTGAGAAGAAAATATAGGAGCTCTGTGTGATGCCACTAACACACTAGAAGTCCTATGGGTGCTGCTGAGAAGAAAATATAGGAGCTCTGTTTGCTGCCACTAACACACTAGAAGTCCTATGGGTGCTGCTGAGAAGAAAATATAGGAGCTCTGTTTGCTGCCACTAACACACTAGAAGTCCTATGGGTGCTGCTGAGAAGAAAATATAGGAGCTCTGTTTGCTGCCACTAACACACTAGAAGTCCTATGGGTGCTGCTGAGAAGAAAATATAGGAGCTCTGTTTGCTGCCACTAACACACTAGAAGTCCTATGGGTGCTGCTGAGAAGAAAATATAGGAGCTCTGTGTGATGCCACTAACACACTAGAAGTCCTATGGGTGCTGCTGAGAAGAAAATATAGGAGCTCTGTTTGCTGCCACTAACACACTAGAAGTCCTATGGGTGCTGCTGAGAAGAAAATATAGGAGCTCTGTTTGCTGCCACTAACACACTAGAAGTCCTATGGGTGCTGCTGAGAAGAAAATATAGGAGCTCTGTTTGCTGCCACTAACACACTAGAAGTCCTATGGGTGCTGCTGAGAAGAAAATATAGGAGCTCTGTGTGATGCCACTAACACACTAGAAGTCCTATGGGTGCTGCTGAGAAGAAAATATAGGAGCTCTGTTTGCTGCCACTAACACACTAGAAGTCCTATGGGTGCTGCTGAGAAGAAAATATAGGAGCTCTGTTTGCTGCCACTAACACACTAGAAGTCCTATGGGTGCTGCTGAGAAGAAAATATAGGAGCTCTGTTTGCTGCCACTAACACACTAGAAGTCCTATGGGTGCTGCTGAGAAGAAAATATAGGAGCTCTGTTTGCTGCCACTAACACACTAGAAGTCCTATGGGTGCTGCTGAGAAGAAAATATAGGAGCTCTGTTTGCTGCCACTAACACACTAGAAGTCCTATGGGTGCTGCTGAGAAGAAAATATAGGAGCTCTGTGTGATGCCACTAACACACTAGAAGTCCTATGGGTGCTGCTGAGAAGAAAATATAGGAGCTCTGTTTGCTGCCACTAACACACTAGAAGTCCTATGGGTGCTGCTGAGAAGAAAATATAGGAGCTCTGTTTGCTGCCACTAACACACTAGAAGTCCTATGGGTGCTGCTGAGAAGAAAATATAGGAGCTCTGTGTGATGCCACTAACACACTAGAAGTCCTATGGGTGCTGCTGAGATGAAAATATAGGAACTCTGTGTGATGCCACTAACACATTAGAAGTCCTATGGGTGCTGCTGAGAAGAAAATATAGGAGCTCTGTTTGCTGCCACTAACACACTAGAAGTCCTATGGGTGCTGCTGAGAAGAAAATATAGGAGCTCTGTGTGATGCCACTAACACACTAGAAGTCCTATGGGTGCTGCTGAGAAGAAAATATAGGAGCTCTGTTTGCTGCCACTAACACACTAGAAGTCCTATGGGTGCTGCTGAGAAGAAAATATAGGAGCTCTGTTTGCTGCCACTAACACACTAGAAGTCCTATGGGTGCTGCTGAGAAGAAAATATAGGAGCTCTGTTTGCTGCCACTAACACACTAGAAGTCCTATGGGTGCTGCTGAGAAGAAAATATAGGAGCTCTGTTTGCTGCCACTAACACACTAGAAGTCCTATGGGTGCTGCTGAGAAGAAAATATAGGAGCTCTGTTTGCTGCCACTAACACACTAGAAGTCCTATGGGTGCTGCTGAGAAGAAAATATAGGAGCTCTGTGTGATGCCACTAACACACTAGAAGTCCTATGGGTGCTGCTGAGAAGAAAATATAGGAGCTCTGTTTGCTGCCACTAACACACTAGAAGTCCTATGGGTGCTGTTGGGGTGCAATGCTGTGCTAACAGCACTGCGGTTGGTACTACTGCAATACTGTACTAACAGTAAGCACGCACCAGACTAATCCCCAGCAGCAGCTAATAACACACTAACTGTGCAATCAGCAGCAATGAACGATCAATGACTTAGGTAGCAATGGTTTAGCAAAGAAATAGCCAATGGTTTAGCAAAGAAGAGCAAATCTTTCAGTATCAAGCAAAGACAGAATCAGCAGACTAATCTCTCCTAAAGCCGGAACTCATGTGACCGGGGCCGATGGCGTGGCGGCCTTTTAAATGGTGGGGCGTGTACTAAAGCCCCTGAGCTGTAATTGGCTACAGCCGTCCTGCCTGTAGCCAATTATTGCTCTCCGAGTTTCGGGCGCTGTGATTGGCCAAGCATGCGGGGTCACAGTGCATGCTTGGCCAATCATCAGCCAGCAATGCACTGCGCCGGCCGCGCCGGCCGCAATGCATTGCGGGGCCGCTCGCATCACACGAATGTGATGCGAACGGCCCAAATAGTTCTGGGCTCGACGAGCGAGCGAACGCCCGATGCTCGATTCGAACATGGGTTCGAATCGAGCACCGGGCCCATCCCTATTCCTCAACAGCACTCTATCTCCTGGCTGCAAGTCTTGAATTCTGACTCTCAGGCCTCGTACACACGGCCGAGATTCTCGTTGAAAAAAACATGTCGTTTTTTTCGACGAGATTCTTGGACAAGAAACTTGTCCCGGCGGAGTGTACACACGCTCGTTTCAAAGAACCCGCGGTTCTTTGAAAGGAGTGTACGCGGTGACGTCATCGACTACGTCGAGCATGCACTCATCACATTCGATGCCGTCGCCGCCATCTTGGTATACCCTACGTATGCCTAGGAAGCTACCGCGCATGCGTCGAATTCATTTCAAACATGCGCGGGCTTCCGGGAGGACAGGTAAGTGTACACACACTCACTTTTCTCGTCGAGAAACATGCCGAGGAGAATCTCGACGAGAAAATAGAGAGCAGGTTCTCTATTTTCTCGTCGAGGTTTCTTGTCAGTTTTCTCGACTGAGAAACACGCTAGCAGCGTACACACGACCG
Organism: Rana muscosa; assembly: GCA_029206835.1. Taxonomy (NCBI): domain Eukaryota; kingdom Metazoa; phylum Chordata; class Amphibia; order Anura; family Ranidae; genus Rana; species Rana muscosa. The sequence continues at coordinate 5,043,981 of JARGYO010005562.1, forward strand.
ATTTACTCGGCAAGACCTCTCTGCCAGCAAGTTTCTTGCTGGTTCTTGCCGAGAAAATCGGTCGTGTGTACGAGGCCTCAGATCAAAGTTTCTTTTATTTCTCAGCCCTCGTTGGTCAGATGCTGCTTGGGGCTTTTCAAAAGCTGTCTTCAGACTCTTTCTCAATCGGTCTACATACCCCTTGTGGGATGCTGCGGAGGTATGATCCAGCGATATGCCAAAGGCCAAGTCCACTGGCAACCGAGCCTCCCGCCCGAACATCAAACGGTATGGGGAATGCCAGGTGACATCACTGGCAGTGCTATTGTAGGCATGTACTATGGCAGCTACATGCTTGCTCTAATGCTGCTTTTTCTCTGAACTCAGAGTCCCCAACATATCCAAGAGAGTCCGGTTAAACCGTTCAGGCTGAGCATCTCCTTGTGGGTGATAAGGGGTTGTCCTGGTCTTCTGGATGCCTAACAGGTCTAATCACTTCTTTATTAACCTGCTTTCAAAGTCTCTGCCTTGATCTGAATGAAGGCGTTGGGGTAGACCATAGTGCACAAAGAATTTTTCTACCAGTACTTTGGCTACTGTTGAGGCCTTCTGGTCTTTTGTTGGGAATGCTTGAGCGTATCTGGTAAAGTGATCTGTTATCACCAAGACATTCCCTTGACCACTCAGATCAGGCTCCAGGCAAAGGAAGTCAATGCACACCAGTTCCATGGGTCCCTGACTTTGCAGATGGCCCATTGGGGCTGCTTGACGTGGCAAGGTCTTCCTTTGAATGCATCGGACACAGGAATGGCAATATCCCTCCACTTCAGCCCGCATGCAAGGCCAATAGAACCTATCCCTTACAAGGTGAAATGTTTGCTCGGGTCCTAGGTGACCATGGTTGTCATGGAGAGCAGCCAGGACCGCTTCCTGATATTTGGCTGGTAGAAACAGCTGCCACTTCTCTTCTGAGTCGTCAGAGGGGCCCCTTCGGTAGACCACCCCTTGAAGTATGTGTAGCCGATCCCATTCCCTGCGCAACAGTCGGGCTTCTCTTGGGGAGTCTGTTTCAAGCATCTCAGGATGCTGGATTTCCAGGGCCTTCATCATCAGGAGTTTCCCTAAAGGGTCTTCTTCTCGCTCCTGTCTCAAATCCTTTTTTGACAGCTTGGGCAAGCCCTCCCCTTCGACCCGGGTCACACTGCAATAGCACTTTGGTACTCCAACAGCTGAGACCGCAATTTCTTTGGCTCTTGACCCACCTCTGGCTTGAAGTTCGGTCCCCTGGTATAGGGCTCGCACTCCCTCTGTGTCTAGTTGAGCCCATTCTTCGGTAGGGTCGGTGGGGGTATGAGACCTCCTGGACAGGGCATCCGCATCCCTATTTCCCACTCTGGGTCGGTACTTCAAGATGAAGGTGAAGCTTGAAAGGGCAGCCAACCACCAGTGTCCCATTGCATCCAACTTGGCAGTGTTCAGAAGGTAGGTGAGTGGGTTATTATCTGTCTTCACCACAAACTCCGCCCCATATAGGTAGTCTCTCAGTTTGTCTACCACTGCCCACTTCAAGGCCAGGAATTCAAGCTTGTGGGTGTGGTAATTCTTCTCAGCAGGTATCAGACTCCTACTCACATATGCGACGGGTCTTAAGTAACCATCATGTTCCTGGTACAGTACCCCACCCAGCCCATCTCGGCTGGCATCGACATGTAACTCGTAAGGTTTCATGGGGTCTGCATAGGCCAACACAGAGGCAGTGGTCAGGCTCTTCTTCAGTTGGATGAATGCCTCTTCACACTTCATGGTCCACTGGTCCTGAATCAACTCTTTGGGCTTTCGAGGTCCCATGGTGAGTTTCACTGGTTTGACCAGCTCTGGAACATCATCTTCCCCTTAGTTTCCGAGTAACTCGTTCAGGGGTCTGGCAATCTTGGCGAATCCTTCTACAAATCTTCTGTAGTAAGAACAGAACCCCAGGAATGACCGAAGCTCGGTCACGTTGGTAGGCCTCGGCCAAGAGGTGACGGCATCCAGCTTCTCTGGGTCCGTGGCCACCCCTTCTGCAGAAACGATGTGGCCCAGGTAATAGACTGAGGACTGGTAAAATTGACACTTCTCTGGGGAGAGTGTCAGGCCCGCTTTACTGGGCCTCTTTAGGACCTTCTCCAGCCTCTCTTCATGCTCTTCTAGGGTTCTCCCGAACACGACGACATCTTCCAAATACACCAGTACCTCTATTAAATTCATGTCCCCGACTGTTCTCTCCATCAGCCTTTGGAAAGTGGCGGGGGCTCCTGATAACCCTTGAGGCATACGGTTGAACTCAAAGAACCCCACAAGGGCGATGAATGCTGTCTTCTCCCGATCCTCAGGGTGCATGGGGATTTGGTAATATCCACTTTTTAGATCCATTACACTGAACCACTTGGCCCCTGACAGACTCTGCAGGGCGTCTTCAATTCGGGGAGTGGTGTAGTGACTTGGGATGGTCCTTCTGTTTAGTGTTCTGTAGTCGATACACAGTCTCAGCGACCCTTTCTTCTTTCGGAATACCACTATTGGAGAAGCCTAAGGGCTCCTGGATTCTCGAATAATCCCCGTCCTCTTCAGCTTTGCCAACTGTTCCCGCAAGCCTTCTAAGTCACCCAGTGGGACCTGTCGAACTCTCTCTCTAAAGGGCTTATCTTCTTGTAAGCGTATCTTGTGAGTGGCACTCCTTGCACACCCCACATCAAACTCATCTTAGATCTTCTCCCATCTTGCAAGTTGAGCATTGGCCCTTTTTCTCCATTCTGGTGGGAGGGCCATGTCTTCAGAACAGAGCTTCTCTATGGTGACTTCACCCCTTTCTTCTTTCTTCATTTCAGATGGGCAATGGGGGTGGCTGGATTCACCTGGCCCAACAGCATTCTGGCCGCCACCTTCACTGGTGTATTAGCAGCGTTCCTGATACTCACTGAAACCCTCCCATGACTGTTCTGTAGGGCCTTCAATGGGATCAATTTGGGGATTACTTCAATCCCTGTCTGTCTTTCCTGTGGGCCTGGTTCGAAGACAATGAAGGGGCCTGGCTGTTTCCATGTGAGCTTGACAGAAGCCCTCAGGCAAGTCACCTCTCCTGGTTGTAATACCTTCTCCGTCTTGTCCAGCTTCCAGATCTTGCCAACCCCTTCAGCTGGGGCCTTCTGCTCCAGTACCAGGCGCCGGTAGGCTTGCCTTAACATGGGGTGGACTCTTATGGTCGGGGCTTCCTCCTGTTGGGCCAACGGTGTCAGCAGTCGCCTGGCTAGATCAGTGTTGGTCCCTATGATGAGTGAGCTCTTGCTGGCCCCTGCTGGGCGAGGGCACACTACTGCCAGAGTATTGAAGGTCTCTGTCTCCCCGGCCACTGAGGGATCAAAAGTCAACTTGATTGGCAGGTAACCGTCATAGGGAAAGCTCTGAGTTCCAATACCCCATATTTCCAGTTCCTCTCATTTCTGTAGGGGCAGATGTTTAAGATGTTTATCATAGAAATCCCTATACAGAAGAGTCACTTGAGCCCCAGTGTCAAGAAGAGCCTTGGTGTAGATCCCTTCTACTTGTATAGAGACTACTGGAGAAGGCCCCACTAACTTGGCAGGGAACTCCTTCAACACAGACTTCTTGCTTGGTTCAGTTACCTGTACCCTCACTCCTTTTTTTCTTGAGTTTCCTGTGGGTCTCAGTCCCTTCTGGGGCTGGTGTGCACTGGCCTTCCGTTCATCAGCAGCCCGAGTTGTGGGACAGGGGCCAATTGGCAGAGGTTTAGGTCCCTGACGCTGATGTTTCGGATCATTGGACTTCTTGAAGGAGTTCGTGGAAACTGGTGGGCGCCCGGCTGACTCCTTCACCGGGGCCCTCTGAAGTTTTCCGTCGCCTTGCGGTATCTGGATGCAACTTCATCTGGGCTGGGACACACTGCTCTAACATGCCCGATTCCCCCACAATTGAAGCATGTTATCAATCTCTTAGGCTTCTGTACTAGTTCCGTATTGGAGCTAGGAAGTTTTGGTTCCTCTGACATGTCCTTATTGTGTAGCACAGAGGCCTGACTTGTCAGCATGGACACCATTTCTACTAGTTGTGACACCTGGGTCTTTAGGAATTCAACTTCTGAATAACCTTCTTCTGCACTTAACATTCTGACTCGGGCAGTTGGTTCGGTGTGTTGACTCCTCCTTTTGCCTTCCAACATGGCCTCCTCCTCCCTGACTATCCGGATCAAGTCGGGGTATTCCAGGCTGCTCCCGTCATGCCGGGTGTGTAGCATTAATGCGATGGGGTCCAAGGGTTGAGCTCCCCTCAACACCTGCTGGGCACGGGCCTCATCCACTTTTCTTGGATCTATCCCTTTCTTCAGTAGGATCTGATGCAGGATCTTATCCAGACGTCTTATGAATTCTGACAGGTTCTCTCCCTCTTTTTGGTAGCAATGCTCCAGCTGGTAAGTGAGTTCAGTGACCTTTTCCGTCCCGCCGAACACATTCTGCAGAATATCCAGATAATCCTGTGCATTGCAGTCTTTCTTGCTTAACTTGAGGTTACGTATGGCCTCCAGAGCAGGCCCCTTTAAGCTTTCCAAAACCCTTTGTTTTTTTTGTTGTTCTGGCACCTCCCATTCTTCTAGGGCCTGAGTGGCGCCATCTAGCCACTCTTAAAATCCATCTTCCACTGAAGGTACAGGTTTCTTCCCAGAAAAAGTCCAGAGTTTCCTGTATCCTGTAAAAAAGAACAAATGGCGCAAATAGAGAAATAGAGTTCTGGCAGAGCATAAAATCCAAATGTCAGTGAGTTTCAATGAATGATGTAAGCACCAGCGGCAGCTACCATAAGCAGAAGCAGCTCTGTAAAACATGGTGAAGAAAGGAAGACGCGCCAAACTAAGTGCAGTATAATCAGGCTTTAATGGCAAATAAGATAAACGACAGCCAAATGGCTACTCACAGGATGCAAGACAATATAGGGCATGTAAAGGGTTAATGGTGGTCCGGTGTCATCTAAGGCGGTCCTCGGGGGAGATGTAGGTCCCAGATGAGAGAATGGCTCAAGACAGGATGAGCGGAAGGCTGGAGGCAGATTTGCGGTGTCAGCAGAGGAAGTCAGAGCATCCGAGCCGTGGGTGATGTGAATATCCCTGTACCGCAGAGACAGCCAGGAGACAACCAGGAAGCTGCGCATCAGCGTGCGCTTCACCGTAGAGCGCAGCGTGCCGTCGGACCGGAAGTGACGTGGAGTATTGAACGGACCAATGGGATGAGCGAAAAATTCTTGAAAAAAAAAAATGATGGAAAATAAAAATAAAGATGAAAATAAATAAAAAATAAAAGGTAAGAGTGAAATTAATGGAAAAATAAAATAAAACTAAAAATGAGAATGAAAATGAAGATAATAAAAAAATAAAAAATAAAAAAATTAAATAAGAAAAATAATAAATAAAAATAAATAAATAAAAATGAAAATAAAAATAAATAAATAAGATTAATAAAAATAAAAATTAATATAAAAATAAAAATAAAGATTGAAATAAATATGAAAATAATAGTGAGAAAATAATAAGAATAAAATAAAATAAAATAAAAGGAATAGTGTAGGAGAAGGAAGGGGAGGGGGGAAAGAAGGATGGGAAGGGGAAGGAAAAGGGAGGGGAAAAAATATATATATTAATGGATGAGGATGACATCAAAGTGAATGGAACAAGGGAGTGATGGAGAGGGATTGTGATGGGAAAAGACATGAGGGAGATTGGTGAAATAAGTAAATGTAATGAACGATAACATGGCTGTCATATAAATATAAAAAAAGAAAGAATATAGATCATAAAAGGATTACATATATAAACATATCAACAATACATACATAGTATGAAATATATATGTAAAAAGTTCTTTCTAGGATAAGGTACATATTCAAATGTATAAGAAATACACCAAAAGTAATGCAGCATGAGTAGTGACAGATCTACAAAAGCAGATCAGTGTGCATATATACATACATATAAGCATAAATGCATGGGTCTAATAGGGTAAAAGTAATGGGATGTAGAATAGACGGACATCAAAAAGGAAAAATATATTATTGTGTATCAGGGAAGGAACTCTAATAAATTGATAGACAGTCTGGGATATGAGTGAGAAAACGCACAAGGAATCGCATGGATGGAAGAAATGCGAGAAAGGTATAAAGTGATGGTAATGCAGGAATTATTTTAAAATGCAGGAATTTTTAGATGATGTTGTTGGTTTCAATTTCTTCGTTGAGGCCATGAGGCGACATGGTATTCAAAGAGTAGATCCAATAAGTTTCCTGTCTGCAGAGGCGTTGAAATCTTTCTATAGCAGTGGGTGTTTCCGGTATTGCCTCAATGATCCAAACCTGAAGGGCACTAATATCTTTGTGGTGGTGTGCTGCAAAATGATGTGCCACGCTATATTTAGGATTGTTTTTTTGGACAGCACGGCGGTGTTCTCCAAATCTGGCCCGTAGGGCTCTGATGGTTCTGCCTACGTATAAAACGCCGCATGGACAGGAGATACAGTACACTACATAGGTGGTAGAACAATTATAGAAAGAACTGAGGTTGAAAGTCTTGCTGTTGGCCTTGAAAGTTTTTTGGCCATGGGTGATATGAGAGCAGGTAAGGCATAGGGCCTTTTTGCATTGAAACATCCCTAAAATGGGGATTAGGGTAAGATGTTTAAGCATATAGTTTTTGTGATGATTGGGTGTTTTGGTTTTGCTAGGAGCGATCTTACTTTTGATATTGGGGGCCCTTCGGTAGGCAAACTTGGGAGTAACTGATACAGATTTCGATAGGTGGGGATCTTGGGTGAGGATGCTCCAGTGTTTCTTGAAAATATTTTCCATTTTTTTATGTTTTGCGTGGTACTGAGTAATGAAACGGGTGGTGGGTTCGGAATTGGGTTTTTTGGGGATGGGCAAGGACTCTTGCTGATAGATTGTGCGAGCCTCTTCTATCAAGTGGGGGGGGATATCCTTTTTCAATGAATTTGTTTTGGAGTGAAATACTTTGAGATGTATCATCTTCTAATCTAGTGCAGTTACGTCGGAGTCGATGGAATTGACTCTTTGGGACATTGTTAACCCACATGGGGTGGTGGCAACTAGAGTAATGTAAATACGAGTTTCTGGCTGTGGGTTTGGTAAAGTTTTTTGCAAAAATGGAGTTGTCTGTATGGAAGAGCTCGAGGTCTAAAAAGCATAGTGATGCAGGGTCCATGGTCAAGGTAAAGGTTAGTGCAAAATTTTTATAATTGCAGTAGGTTAGGAATTCATTGTTCGAAGTGGTTGGCCCATCCCAGATGATGATGATGTCTTCTATATAGCGACCATGGAAAATAAGGTTAGCTGCAAAAGGATTGTTGGCTTCAATAAATCTGGACTCCCATAGTCCCATGGTGAGGTTGGCGTAGCTCGGGGCAAAATTAGCGCCCATAGCAGTACCTTGCTTTTGGAGATAGAATTCTCCTGTTGATACAAAGTAGTTGTGCTCAAGACAGAAACGGGTGGCCAGGAGGATGAAGTCTATTTGTGTGGTGTTGAGAGTGGAGTCATCTTTCAGAAAATGGGCAACTGCTTCAAGTCCTATGGAATGTGGTATAGATGTATAGAGTGAGCATACATCTAGGGATACCCATATATACGATGGTTCCCAAGTGTAGGGTTTCAATAGATCAATTAGATGGGTACCGTCGCGAATGTAAGACGGGAGAGCTTGGGCTAAAAGGTTGTAGGAAGTGGTCAATGTATAAAGAAAAACTGGTAGTGATGCTGTCCATGGAGGCAACGATAGGGCGGCCCGGCGGGTTGGAGATATCTTTATGGATTTTAGGTAAATGATATAGGTAAGGAACTTGAAAAAAAGGTTTTAGAAAAAAGGCGGCCTCTAGCTTGTTCAGTATTCCGTCCGTGCAGGCTTGTTTAATGATTGTGGTGGCTTCTTCTGTAAATTTGGGCAATGGGTCAGCTTTCAATTTTTCATATGTGTTTTTGTCAGAGAGGAGTCGAGTGGTTTCTTTCATATAGTCGTTTTTATCTTGTATCACTATCCCTCCTCCCTTATCTGCAGATTTAATAATAATATCTGGTTTTGCACTTCAAGATTTAAAGCTTGATATTCTGATGGACTGAGGTTATTTTTATAACGTTGAGGTTTAGAAGATTCAAATGTACATAAGTCGCTGAGTTCTTTAAAAACTACTTGATAGAAGGTTGACAAGTAGGGACCTTTGGACTGAGTGGGGTAGAAGATAGACTTCGGTCTAAAAGAAGTATGAACTATGGATGGGTTGGATTGGGTAAATTGTGACCATACTATCAGATCATCATCTTCATCTACATTCCATAAGTCGCATAAATCTTGAATAGCTTGTGCGTCCGCGGAGGACTCTGCTGGGTAAGATGTAATATCAGGGGAGATAATCGGTGAAACAACAGTATTAGCGGCTTTCATGTTGAAATAGCGTTGGAGGGTGAGGTTGCAAATAAATTTATTGAGATCCTTGAACATGGTAAAGGAGTTGGGAAGAGTGGTAGGGGCGAAATTTAAGCCTCTGGCTAGTAATGAAGCTTCTTGAGCATTAAGGTTGAGAGAAGATAAGTTGTAGATCTTTATAGTTTTCTCAGTTTGTCCGGACGTGATGGGTGGAGATTTGTGTTTACCCCCTCCTCCTCTTTTTCCTCTTCTACGTGCTTTCTTTTGCTTTTGGGAAGTAGTGGACTGAGCAGGGGGGTCTGCACTAAAAAAGAAGTAGGAATAGGTGCTGGTGGTCCTTGGAGCGTAGCAGTAGTGGTATCTATGGGTGTAGATCTGGCCAAGTCATGGGAATCGATAATAGGTGTTATATTTGGTGTATCCTGGGGGGCCAGGTCAACAGACAGCTGTGTGGCAAGGGGAAGATTCAGGGAGTGAGTATTTTTTGGTGCGATAGTTTGAGAACTGTCTGTGAATGTGATGGTGGGGGCGGGGGAAGAAGTGGGGATGGATGTCGCTACGGAAGGTGGCTTATGTCCATGAGCGGTAATATTGGCAGGGCAGGGTAGAGGGAGGTCAGGTGTACCTCTCAAGAGGGAAGGGATAAGTTTGGGTTTGGGTAAGGGTAAGGATAAAAAGGGGCGGGATCGAGGAAGGGGATGGATGAGAGGGATTCCGTTTCCAATTAAAGACCATTTTATTGTTGTAATCATCCAGATCTCTACGGAATTTTCCCAATTTATTTTGTATGAGGGAGTCTTCACTTTTTTTGGTGTTTATTTTAAAAGTTTTATACCATTCAAGGGGCAAGGAGGGGTAGGAAGAGTGAAGATTAGAAATATTGTCCTTAATTTTAACTCTAAGGGTATGATAGCGTTGCTCTCTGTGATTGATTAGAATTTTGATCCACTTCTGAGTGCAAAATTCAGCTATATTCTCCCATTCTGTACGTGATTCCATATCAAGGAAGGAGCACCCCTTTAAGACACGAAGTCCACGAGGGGAGATTTTGGATGAAAAATATTGTATGAGAAAGAAACAATCCCACCATTGTTGATTGGCCGATATGGTGAGATCTTCTAAGTGTCTCATTCTCGTGCATGTGTCCCTGTACTTCGCATCCGGCCATGTACGGGAATGGGCATGGGGGCTGAAAAGTGAGGGAGGAAAAAAAGTATAGAAATCATCCAATAGATCATATTTATGTTTCTCTATTTGTTCAATAATATCCATATTAGAAACGGTGTGTAAGGAGGTAGGTAGTAAAGGAAATGGTGAAAATTAGAAAAGAAATACTACCGTAATTATGATAAGAACAATAAAACAATATGCGATAAATGGTGATAATATAAAAAATATATATATATATATATATATATATATATATATATATATATAATAATAATAAAAAATGATGACGATAAAAAAATTATGATAAAACCAATCAATAAAATCAACCAATAAAATAATAACTAGTGGGGAAAAGGATGTAAACATGAGAAAGATAAACACAATGCCAGGAACAAAAAATGCAGCACATTGAAGGAGCTTCAAATATCAACAGTAAAAAAGAACAAATGGCGCAAATAGAGTTCTGGCAGAGCATAAAATCCAAATGTCAGTGAGTTTCAATGAATGATGTAAGCACCAGCGGCAGCTACCATAAGCAGAAGCCGGCTCTGTAAAACATGGTGAAGAAAGGAAGGCGCGCCGAACTAAGTGCAGTATAATCAGGCTTTAATGGAAAATAAGATAAAAGACAGCCAAATGGCTACTCACAGGATGCAAGACAATATAGGGCATGTAAAGGGTTAATGGTGGTCTGGTGTCATCTAAGGCGGTCCATCCATAAAGATATCTCCAACCCGCCAAAAAACCCAATTCCGAACCCACCACCCGTTTCATTACTCAGTACCACGCGAAACATAAAAAAATTGAAAATATTTTCAAGAAACACTGGAGCATCCTCACCCAAGATCCCCACCTATCGAAATCTGTATCAGTTACTCCCAAGTTTGCCTACCGAAGGGCCCCCAATATCAAAAGTAAGATCGCTCCTAGCAAAACCAAAACACCCAATCATCACAAAAACTATATGCTTAACCACTTCGCGCCCGGGCAATGCTCAAAAGACGTCTGCATTGCGGCGCCGAAGTGCTGACTGGACGTCCATGGACGTCCTCCTCTTCCCCCCCCTGCGCGCCCCCGCGAGTGCGCATCGGGGAAAATCTGTGTTGGCCGTGTCCCTTGGACACAGCCAATCACAGATCGTGCTGAATGGCCAATCACAGAGGCCATTCAGCACTCGATCTCACTATCCAATGAGAGATGATCTCAAATGTAAACATATGAGATCATCTCTCATTGCCGGCTTTCTCTCCTCACACAGAGACCGCGTGTGAGGAGAGAGAGAGATCTGTGCTGCAGCTTGTAATAGTGAGTGATAAAATACACACACACACAAGTAAAAAACAGTGCCCACAGTCCCTGCCAGTGCCATCTGCTACCAGTGCCACCTGCCAGGGCCATCTTCCACCTGCCAGGGCCATCTGCCAGTGCCATCAGCCAGGGCCATCTGCCAGTGCCATCTGCCAGTGCCATCTGCTGCCAGTGCCACCTGCCAGTGCCATCTGCTGCCAGTGCCACCTGCCAGTGCCATCTGCCACCGCCATCTGCCACCGCCATCTGCCACCGCCATCTGCCACCAGTCCCATCTGCCACCAGTGACACCAGTCAGTGCCATCTGTGCCACCTGCCAGTGCCACCTGCCAGTGCCACCTGCCAGTGCCATCTGTGCCACCTGCCATCTGTGCCACCAGTCCCATCTGCCACCAGTCAGTGCCATCTGTGCCACCTGCCAGTGCCACCTGCCAGTGCCATCTGTGCCACCTGCCAGTGCCATCTGTGCCACCTGCCAGTGCCATCTGTGCCACCAGTCCCATCTGCCACCAGTCCCAACTGCCAGTGCCACCTGCCAGTGCCATCTGCCATCAGTGCCACCTGTCAGTGCCATCTCATCAAATGGCTAAAAGAGTATTCTCAGCCGAGGAGGCGTATGAAATTCTTGCGGCCGACGGGAGCAACGGGGAGCGCTCCGATTCGGAGTCCTCCGCATATTCAGATGAGTCTGACGTGGACTACGAGCCTGTCATAAGCAGTGGATCAGTGACGGAGGAGACGGCAGAGGAGGAGGAGGAAGAAGAAGAAGAAGAGGAGGAGGGCCCGCCCGCCAGACGAAGGCGTTCTGCTGAGGAGGCAGTGCCATCCACCAGCACCGCAGTGCCATCCACCAGCACCGCAGTACCTCGAGAAGCAAGGCCACGTACCAGTGGGGTGTCACCTCAGCCCCAAAGGGTTAGGTCCCATGCCAGCCTTCCCTATTCCCTTCAGTACCCTTTGTGGCTTCCTCCAAATTCAGGAGAAGCCAACATTCCCCCTTTCACTGCCCAGCCAGGAGTCCAGGTGGATACAGAAAACTTTTCCCCAATAGATTTTTTTAATTTAATTTTTACTAACGACATGCTGGCAACAATTGTGGCCCAGTGCAACTTATATGCCCAACAGTTTATAACCAGCAACCCAACGTCCTCTTATGCCCGTCCCTACGTGTGGAGAGCCCTTACAGTGGAGGAGTTTAGGATTTTTTTGGGCCTCACATTCTGCATAGGACTAAATGGAAAAAATCAATTACGTTCATATTGGTCATCCCGCCCCATATATCATATGCCCATCTTTTCCTCAGTAATGCCCAGGTCCAGATATCTAATGATTATGAGATTCCTACACTTAAATGATAATACCCAGTGCCCTCCCCGAAATGACCCAAATTTTGATAAACTTTATAAAATTCGGCCGCTACTAAATTATTTTTCTGAAACCTTCCCCCAGTTGTTTACCCCAGACAAACACATATGCATAGATGAGTCCCTTATCAAATTTTCTGGCAGGCTGGGCATAAAACAATTTATACCCAGCAAAAGGGTCCCCTATGGGGTGAAGCTGTATAAATTGTGCGACAGAGAAACTGGGTATGTGTATGGCTTCATCATATATGAAGGGAAGGACTCCGAACTGAACCCCCCTAATTGCCCAATCTACATTGGAACCAGTGGGAAAGTAGTTTGGGAACTCATAAACCCACTCCTAGAGAAAGGATACCACTTGTATGTGGACAATTTTTATACCAGTTTGCCCCTGTTCCGAAATTTGCACAGAATGAAGACTCCAGCATGCAGCACCGTACGGACGAACCGGAAGGGCTTTCCTCAAAGCCTGGTCACCAAAAAATTGAGAAGAGGGGAGACGGCGAGTTTGCGTAATGAGGAGATTTTGGCTGTGAAGTGGAGGGACAGAAGAGACGTGTACTTGCTTTCTTCCATCCACAACAATGAATTTGTTGAAGTCACCAGGAGGAATGGCCGGATCCAAAAACCCAAATGCATCTACGATTACAATAAGTTCATGGGGGGTGTCGACTTCAACGACCAGATGCTCGAACCCTACCTTTCCACAAGAAGATCATACCAGTGGTATAAGAAAGTTTCAATTTATTTGTTCAATATGGCCATGTACAACTCATATGTAATATATCGAAAATCCACTAGAAGACCCAAATCCTTCCTTTTCTTCCAGGAGGAAATCACCACTGCCCTTTTATACCCGAACAGCCCACCAGTAAACATAAGATCCGATGTCGTTAGCCGTCTCTCCGAGCGCCACTTCCCAGATAAAATCCCTCCCAGACCAACAGGCCAAAAACGCCAGAAAAAATGCCGGGTGTGCTCCAAAAGAGGAGAGAGAAGAGACACCATTTATCATTGTGCCCAATGTCCTTCAGAACCAGGCCTCTGCATAGGCAACTGCTTCCGCCATTACCATACCAAAATAAATTATTAGTTCACTTCCTGCCATTTATGTTCACACCCCTTATGCCTCTGCTTTCTCTGGAACTGACCCTGGACTGTTATTTGACCACGCTTCTGCCTAACGATTCTGTTTATACCTCTGCCTGATCTGGAACTGACCCTGGACTGTTATTTGACCACGCTTCTGCCTAACGATTCTGTACATACCTCTGCCTGATCTGGAACTGACCCTGGACTGTTATTTGACCACGCTTCTGCCTAACGATTCTGTACATACCTCTGCCTGATCTGGAACTGACCCTGGACTGTTTGACCATGCTTTTTGCCTGCCTCTTGGACTGATCTTGTACCCTGCCAGTGGACTAGTGGGATTCATAACACAGGGGTCTCACATATGTGAGGGGCTCCAGAATTGTTTTTCTGGATGAAGAAAACAATTGTTTTTGTTTTTCTCATTCCCAGATTAGGGTCTGGAGACTCGGAGGCTGCAAAGAGATTTGGGTGGGAGAAGCCTCTACCCCTGTCCCCATTCAGTCCTGAACGAGGCCCTACTTCTGCCAACTGCCTGTAGGACCTATGCCATCATGCCTCTGCCTGTCGGATGAACTGACCACACCGCTTTTGCTGACCAAGTCCCTGCCTCTTGCCTGGACCAGTGCTGTCCTCCTGTGGAAAACTGCGCTACTAAAACCACAGGTAATCTTTTGTTTACCATTTGCTCAGCAGAATGTATTTTGGGGTGTAATTCTTGGTATGTTCATGCTATGTGTCCCTAGAACACCTGATGGTGTACCTTGCATGTTGGGCCTCTGTATGTGGCCAGGTTGTATAAAAGTCTCACACATTTGGTATCGCCATACTCAGGAGGAGTAGCAGAATGTATTTTGGGGTGTCATTTTTGCTATGTACATGCTATGTGTTGGCAATATCTTATAAATGGACAACTTTGCGTAAAAAAATTGCGTTTTCATTTTTTTTCCGCAATTTCCAAAAACTTCAGGAAAAAAATGAACCGTTCAAAAGACTCATTATGCCTCATAGATTATACGTTGGGGTGTTAGCTTTCCAAAATGGGGTCACTTTGTGGGCGTTTCCATTGTCCTGGTGCTCCAGGGCCTTCAAAAGTGTAATAGGTGGTTGAGAAATGAGATGTGTAATTTATGCTCCTAGAATGCCTGAAGGTGCCATTTCAATATTGGGCCTCTGTATGTGGTATAAAAGTCTCACACATTTGGTATCGCCATACTCAGGAGGAGTAGCAGAATGTATTTTGAGGTGTCATTTTTGCTATGTACATGCTATGTGTTGGCAATATCTTATAAATGGACAACTTTGCGTAAAAAAATTGCGTTTTCATTTTTTTCCCGCAATTTCCAAAAACTTCAGGAAAAAAATGAACCGTTCAACAGACTCATTATGCCTTATAGATTATACGTTGGGGTGTTAGCTTTCCAAAATGGGGTCACTTTGTGGGCGTTTCCATTGTCCTGGTGCTCCAGGGCCTTCAAAAGTGTAATAGGTGGTTGAGAAATGAGATGTGTAATTTATGCTCCTAGAATGCCTGAAGGTGCCATTTCAATATTGGGCCTCTCTATGTGGGCAGGCTGTATAAAAGTCTCACACATTTGGTATCGCCATACTCAGGAGGAGTAGCAGAATGTATTTTGGGGTATCATTTTTGCTATGTACATGCTATGTGTTGGCAATATCTTATAAATGGACAACTTTGCGTAAAAAAATTGCGTTTTCATTTTTTTCCCGCATTTTCCAAAAACTTCAGGAAAAAAATGAACCGTTCAAAAGACTCATTATGCCTCATAGATTATACGTTGGGGTGTTAGCTTTCCAAAAAGGGGTTCACTTTGTGGGCGTTTCCATTGTCCTGGTGCTCCAGGGCCTTCAAAAGTGTAATAGGTGGTTGAGAAATGAGAAGTGTAATTTATGCTCCTAGAATGCCTGAAGGTGCCATTTCAATATTGGGCCTCTGTATGTGGGCAGGCTGTATAAAAGTCTCACACATTTGGTATCGCCATACTCAGGAGGAGTAGCAGAATGTATTTTGAGGTGTCATTTTTGCTATGTACATGCTATGTGTTGGCAATATCTTATAAATGGACAACTTTGCGTAAAAAAATTGCGTTTTCATTTTTTTCCCGCATTTTCCAAAAACTTCAGGAAAAAAAAGAACCGTTCAAAAGACCCATTATGCCTCATACATTATACGTTGGGGTGTTAGCTTTCCAAAATGGGGTCACTTTGTGGGCGTTTCCATTGTCCTGGTGCTCCAGGGCCTTCAAAAGTGTAATAGGTGGTTGAGAAATGAGATGTGTAATTTATGCTCCTAGAATGCCTGAAGGTGCTATTTCAATATTGGGCCTCTGTATGTGGGCAGGCTGTATAAAAGTCTCACACATTTGGTTTTGCCATACTCAGGAGGAGTAGCAGAATGTATTTTGGGGCGTCATTTGTGGTATACACATGCCATGTGAGAGAAATAACCTATTATAATGACAATTTTGTGGAAAAAATAAAAAAATAAAAAAAAATCTTCATTTTGCAAAGAATTGTGGGAAAAAATTACAACATCAAAAACCTCACGATGCATCTTACTAAATACCTTGGAATGTCTAATTTAAAAAAAGGGGTCATTTGGGGGGTATTTGTGCTTTGCTGGCTTGTTCGGGTCGTAAGAAATTAGATAGGCCACCAGTACATTAGGTGTGATCAATTGTTTATGATCCGCACCACAGCTTGTAGACTCTATAACTTTCACAAATACCAAATAATATCCACTAATTTGGGTTATTTTTACCAAAGATATGTAGCAGTATAAATTGTGGCTAAATTTTATAAAGAAAAATTAATAATTTGCAAAATTTTATCACATAAACTAAAAAAAAGCGTTTTTTTTTTCAAAATTTTCCGTGTTTTTTCATTTATAGCGCAAAAAATAAAAAACCCAGAGGTGATCAAATACCACCAAAAGAAAGCTCTATTTGTATGAAAAAAAGGACAAAAAAAATCATTAGGTTACAGTATTACATGACTGAGTAATTGTCATTCAAAGTGTGAGAGCACTGAAAGCTGAAAATTGGTCCGGGCACGAAGGGGATTTAGTGCCCAGTTGTCAAGTGGTTAAAAAGCTTACCCTAATCCCCATTGTAGGGATGTTTCAATGCAAAAAGGCCCTATGCCTTACCTGCTCTCATATCACCCATGGCCAAAAAACTTTCAAGGCCAACAGCAAGACTTTCAACCTAAGTTCTTTCTATAATTGTTCTACCACCTATGTAGTGTACTGTATCTCCTGTCCATGCGACTTTTTATACATAGGCAGAACCATCAGAGCCCTACGGGACAGATTTGGAGAACACCGCCGTGCAGTCCAAAAAAACAATCCTAAATATAGCGTGGCACATCATTTTGCAGCACACCACCACAAAGATATTAGTGCCCTTCAGGTTTGGATCATTGAGGCAATACCGGAAACACCCACTGCTATAGAAAGATTTCAACGCCTCTGCAGACAGGAAACTTATTGGATCTACTCTTTGAATACCATGGCCTCAACGAAGAAATTGAAACCAACAACATCATCTAAAAATTCCTGCATTTTAAAATAATTCCTGCATTACCATCACTTTATACCTTTCTCGCATTTCTTCCATCCATGCGATTCCTTGTGCGTTTTCTCACTCATATCCCAGACTGTCTATCAATTTATTAGAGTTCCTTCCCTGATACACAATAATATATTTTTCCTTTTTGATGTCCGTCGATTCTACATCCCATTACTTTTACCCTATTAGACCCATGCATTTATGCTTATATGTATGTATATATGCACACTGAGCTTGTTCTGTCTCAACTACAAAGCGATAAAGTTCATCTCCAGGTTTAAGTAGGCCTTACTCAAGCTGGTTTGATATTCATCCCTTGCATCGATACAGGCAGTTTAACTCAATGAATAAACTCACAGTTAGGACGACAGACGATGAATCCTTTCGAATGTTCCGTTTAATGATGGATATTCATAGGTAGAAAAACGTTGCAGTTGTAAGCCACATGTAAGATGTTAGCATGGAAGAAATACAGGAGTAATGACCAGAATCAGGAAGTGGAGGAGATATATAAAGAACTACGGTGAGAGAGAGAGTTCAGCTAGAAAGAAGGGGACAGATCTTAAAGACACAGAGCAAGAATAATCACATAGTGTAACACAACACTCCCCGTCTGAAATCTTTAGATTTAATAACCTCAAACTAAAATATATATTTTCAAAAAGTCCAATACTGACGAATGTCCTGGAACCTGTAATGAAAAACATGCAACGAGCAAATAATAAACATAAGTTCAACAGGATGAAGAACATAAAGTCACAGTATGATGTCTTCAAAGAATTCCAAAGTTCTGAGTAGAACCTGTAGATGGCAGCAATGTACTCCCCGCCGTGCCAACAGCATGGCTAGTCCTTGCACAAGTCACTCACCTGGCAAAAGGAGTACTAACTCTGTAATTGGTCGACTAAAGGTTCGTGTTGATCCTCCCTTGGTTACCTTGACTTCTACCTTCCGGACTTTGTTATCGTCGCTGGGCATAACTTTAGTAATAAGACCCATAGGCCACTCATTCCGACAAACTTCCTTGTCTTTTAGAAGGATGAGGTCTCCAACCTTAAGATTCGGCTTAGATGCTTGCCATTTGTTACGGCCTTGAAGGTGATGAAGATACTTTTTCTTCCAGCGATGCCAGAACACATTGGCTAGATGCTGCACCTGCTTCCATTGATGCCTGTAATGGTGTGACCGCAGCTTCTGTTTTGTACTTACAGAAGTGTGGAGTGAGGTGTTCACAGTTCTTATTTTCTTATCATCTTCAGGGTTTACTAGCCCATAGGTGGTGTCAATAGGGAGTAAGTAAGAGTCCTCACGCAGAGACCTTGGAGGTGACAGCCATAAGCTGTCCTGAAGAGCGGCAGGTGACACGGCTCTGGTCCCACAGTCAGCTGGGTTGAGTTCAGTGGGAACGTGATGCCATTGACTTGGTAGAGAGAATCTCTTGATACGTTCAACCCTGTTGCTGACGTACACATAAAATTGTTTTGTTTGGTTGTTTATGTAACCAAGTACTACCTTACTGTCTGTATAGAAGGTGAAAGAATCAATTGTAGTGTCCATTTCACTTCGTATGACCTCGGCAATTTCTACTGCTAGCACGGCTGCACAAAGTTCAAGTCTTGGTATGGTATGTGCAGGCTTGGGTGTGAGTTTTGCCTTGCCTAGGACAAAACTACAGTGTGATTCTCCATTCAGTTCAGAGGTCTTCAAATAGGCTACTGCAGCAATAGCTTCAACTGATGCATCAGAGAAAATATGAATCTCTCTCCGGTTAGCAGTTGAAGTGGATCCTGGAACATGGCAACGGGGAATCTGAAGTTTTTCTAGTGACTTCAAAGAATATCTCCACCTTTCCCACTTGTGTTAATTCTCACTAGGCAAGGGAGTATCCCAGTCTATGTTCTCAGTAGACAACTGTCTTAGTAAAATCTTACCTTGAATGGTAACTGGAGCAAGGAAACCCAGTGGGTCATAGATGCTATTCACCACGGACAGGACTCCTCTCTTAGTGAAGGGTTTGTCACAAGTTGACACTTGGAAGGTGAATTTGTCTTGCTTGATGTTCCACAACAAACCCAGACTTCGCTGTACAAGAGGCACATCTGTACCTAAGTCAAGGTTTTTTAGACTAGTGGCATAGTCCTCAGAGTGAAAGGCATTCATAAGTTCCTGGCTGTTGGATATAATCTTGTGCAGTCTAAGGTTTGCTACAGACAGCATCTCCTTTGTTCTGGTGAGAAGATCAATTGCTTCTTTAGCAGTTGGAAAGGACTTAAGTGTGTCGTCAACGTAGAAGTTTCTTTCAACAAATTGACGGGCATCAGATCCATATTCAACTTCTCCAGTCTGAGCTGTTTTCCTTAGCCCATAAGTTGCCACTGCTGGGGAAGGACTGTTACCGAAGACATGTACCTTCATGCGATAATCTATAACTTCCTTGTTGAGGTCATTGTCCTTGTGCCATAGAAACCTGAGGTAGTTTCTGTTGTCTTCTCTGACGATGAAGCAGTGAAACATCTGTTGAATGTCGGCCATTACTGCTACAGGCTCTTGTCTGAAACGAATCAAGACTCCTATTAGACTGTTGTTCAAGTTGGATCCAGTAAGGAGCATGTTGTTAAGAGAAACACCTTCGTGCTGAGCACTGGAATCAAAGACAACTCTGATTTGGTCTGGTTTGCGTGGGTGATACACGCCAAAGGATGGAAGGTACCAGCATTCTTCTCCCTCCTTTAGTGGGGGAGCAGGCTCTGCATGATCTCTGTCAAATACATTTTGCATAAAGTCCACAAAGTGCTTTTGCATCTCTGGTTTCCTGCTTAAGTTTCGCTTTAAGGAGGAGAATCTACTGATGGCCTGCTGTAAGTTGTTGGGCAATCTCTCTCTTGGGAGACGAAAGGGTAGGGGTGCTACCCAGTTATTGGAGTCATCTTGAAAGAACTCATTGTCCATTACCTTGATGAATTCTTTGTCTTCCATTGAAGGAGCCAGTATGTCATCTTCACTGGTAGCATTAAACACTGTAGAGCCGAAGTCGCCATCATGGCAGGAGAAAGGGCTTGTGTCACCTGAGATACCATGTTGCCATTCGTGGCTGGCTATCTTCTCTTTCACCCAGTAGTGATGTGGGCATGGCTCAAAGTAAGTGTTTCGGCCATTTGGCAGAACATTTGTCTTGAATGACGAAATGTTGGTAGGTCTTTTTATTTTGTCTATGCAGACATTGCCTATGATGACCCATCCTAGATCCGTGCGCTGGGCAAATGGGGCATCTGGGGGTCCACTGACTTGTCTGTGTACCTTGTGAACTCTTAGAATGTCTCTTCCTAACAGAAGAAGGATCTGAGCATCTTTGTCAAGCGGCGGTATCTCATTTGCTATTACCTTGAGGTGAGGGTGATGGAAAGCAGCAGCTGGAGTAGGGATTTCTTCCCTGTTAGCAGGTATCTGATTGCACTCAACAAGTGTAGGTAAGGGTAATTGCAAGTTACCTTTGAGAGAAGATACCATGAGTCCATGAGCCCTTCTTCCAGAAACCTCTATAGTTCCACTACAGGTACCCAAGGTGTAAGGATGAGCTTCGCCTTTTATTTCAAATAGATTGAACAATTCCGATTTTGCAAGTGATCGATTGCTCTGATCGTCTAAGATAGCATATGCCTTTAGAGACTTTTCTGGTTGATCCTTGTGGTATATGTTCACCAAGCATATCTTAGCACAGGACTTACCACAGTGGTCTTCTCCACAAACTTCAGTGCAGGATGAAGAAATGATGGTAGAATTAGGCACTTGGTCTGTATTCTCCCCGCCATGCGTTAACCTGGGAGGAGTGTTGGCAGGTTGTGCAGAGCTGGGCTCAAGAGGATGGAGGGCTTGCACATGTTCTTCAGAGCCACACTCTATGCACTTGATGGACACATTACAGTCCCTTGCAAAATGTTCTGTAGAAGCACAGCACCTGAAACATACCCTAAATGTCTTTAAAAGCTCCTTGCGCTCTTCCAGAGGCTTTTTCTTAAAGCCGATACATTTATTGAGGGGGTGTGGCTTCTTGTGTATGGGACACTCTCTGTTAGGGTTTTCAATCTTCCTACTCTGTTTGTTCGTGACCAGAACTGTGGTAGGAGTGGGAAGGATGTCAGTCTTTTTCATGGACACTGGGCCTCTATGGTTTCTGTAGTTGCCCTGAAGACTGGTACTCGTAGGAAAGGGTGAGAAGAGACTGTACTCACCGTAGGAAAAACTTGGATCGTTCTTGGTCTCTGCAATTTCCCTGATGAATTCACAGAAGAAAGAGAATGGAGGGAAGGAAACCTTGTTCTCTCTTTTGTATGATGACCCTAGTGCAGTCCATTTCTCTTGCAAACCATACGGGAGCTTGGAGACAATTGGGTTTACCCCTCTTGGAGTGTCAAGGTAACTGAGTCCAGGTAGTTTTGGGTCTGTCTTGGCTAGCTGAAGCTGAAGGAGAAGGTCACTCAGTCTCTGGAACTCCTTGTTGTCCTTACCGGATATCTTTGGGAAAGTTTCCAGACGCATGAACAAAGCATTTTCTATAGCTTCTGGACTGCCATAACTTTGCTCTAGTCGCTCCCATGCAGCTGTGAGGCCTGCAGTAGGATTGTCCATGAAAACCGATCTTAATGGCTTAACACGTGCAGCAGATAGAGGACCAAGCCATTTGATCAGCAGATTCAATTCTTGATCAGCTGTAATGCCAATATTGCTGATTGTAGTTCTGAAGGCACATTTCCAACTTCTGTAGTTCTCAGGTTGGTCATCAAAACTTGTAAGACCAGTCTTTGTGAGCTCTCTGCGAAGCATGTACCTCACAAACTCTTCTGTTTCAGTTGTCTCTGCCTTTATGTGAGATGCTGTTGGCTGTATGGTGCTGATTGCGTTATCTTTGACATTGTCGTTAAAGGACACAGGGAAATATGGTGCAGCAGATGCATCCAGGTGAGTTGCTTGCTTGAAGTCAGTTGTTCCAATGGTACGTTGATTCAAGGCTGTACCGATGACTGGAGATTGATGTCTTGCTTGAAGCTTGCGCTGATGGTCTCTGACGTATGAAGGCAGGCAAGGTAGGCAGGTAGGAAATGCAGTGGAGTGATTTTGAGTGCAGGAAGTTGCTGGAACCTCTTTAACGTGAAGCTGTGAAGGAGTCTCTATGTAGTCGGGAGCATTGGAGACAATGGAGTGTGCACTGCAGTGGCTTAGGACATAGTCTTTAGTGCGTTTGAGGGGGTCTTCCATATCTGCTATGTTTAGGTTAATGCTGTCTTTCTCACTTGCACCTTCATCTGCACTGATAGCTTGCTGTAGGACCCTTAGCTTTGCCATGGCTGCGTCATGTTTACACTGTTCATATAAGGTTTCCATTG
This sequence comes from Rana muscosa, assembly GCA_029206835.1. NCBI lineage: Eukaryota > Metazoa > Chordata > Amphibia > Anura > Ranidae > Rana > Rana muscosa. The sequence goes on from JARGYO010005562.1 coordinate 5,066,338, forward strand.
TTGCTCTTTGTCGTGCTGACTGCGCTTCCAACTCTGCCCTTTGAGCTTCCAACTCTGCTCTTTTTTCTGCATATGCCACCTGCACTTTGCTGGCTTCCACTTCAGCGCGGGCATTAATAAGTCGCTCACTGAGTGTTGAGTAACATCTGTGAGATGCAGTGTCCTGTAACAGCTTTATTTTTGCTTCTGCCTTTAATCTGGTTTGCTGGATAAAACTGTCTCTTTCAATATTGAGAGCATTGACGCGCTTTAATTGTGTCATCACACTTTCTGTATTCAAGTTTTGCAAGACATTCGTGAATTTGCTGCTGGTAAGCTGATAAAGCTCATATGAGGCAGAAAGTTGTTTAATGGCGCCCTCTAGTGTCAGTAGTTCACGTTCAACAGACACTGTATTGGCTTCAGCAAGGATTTTCTCCCAGACTAATTCCAAGCTATTTGACAATTCAGTCCTTGAAGCTTCATAATTCTCCATTACTTTCCAAGTGGGTTTAACTGAGTGTTTGGGTAACTCAGTTTCTTCAGGAACTTGTGGGGAGGTAGATGTGAGTTCACATGCAGAAGCTTGGTCACTCATGATAGCAGACTGACTGTGAAAGCAGGCAGGATCTGTGTGCTGAAATATGACACTGTGCAGATTGTCTCAGGCTATAAGGCTGCCATGTGCTGCTCTGTCCCTTCTGTCTTGCTATGAGGGCAGTAAATCTTGTCTGTTTCAGTACTGACATGCAGAAATCTTGTAATTAGGCTGTGAAACTCTGTTTTTCTACTGTTCTGTCTCAACTACAAAGCGATAAAGTTCATCTCCAGGTTTAAGTAGGCCTTACTCAAGCTGGTTTGATATTCATCCCTTGCATCGATACAGGCAGTTTAACTCAATGAATAAACTCACAGTTAGGACGACAGACGATGAATCCTTTTGAATGTTCCGTTTAATGATGGATATTCATAGGTAGAAAAACGTTTTCCTTTTATTTTATTTTATTTTTATTATTTTCTCACTATTATTTTCATATTTATTTCAATCTTTATTTTTATTTTTATATTAATTTTAATTTTTATTTTTATTTATTTATTTTTATTTATTATTTTTATTATTTTTATTTTTTTTATTGTTATTTTTCTTATCTTCATTTTCATTCTCATTTTTAGTTTTAGTTTCTTTTTCCATTAATTTCACTCTTACCTTTATTTTTAATTTTTAATTTATTTTCATCTTTATTTTTATTTTAATTTTTCATAATTTTTTTCAATAATTTTTCGCTCTCCGACCCCCCCCACCCCCCCTCCCCTCGTTCCCCTCGTTCCCCTCTTTAAATTATTCTGACCTTTGTTTCCAACTAACATTGCTTTGCTCTCATCCCCATCCCAGCACCTTTCTCCATCATATAATAATTTAAACCGCCCCTCTTTCTGTATATAATATTCCAATATTCCATATATATATATTGTGAGGGGGTTAGCTCGGCAGCGGGTGTGTGTGACCCCCGGGATGGGCTCCCCACACAAAAACAGGCCCAGCAGACGGAGGTTGTGGTTTTCAAAATCAAAAAGGTGCCGTTTATTTTCTATTTACAGTGACAAAAACACAGCAAAGCAAAAGAAACAAACAAAATAAATCCTGGTCAACTTGACCTCTGACTAAACATACAGGTTTCCTAACTAACAACTGGGATCAGCCTAGTGCTGTCCTAGTCCCTGGTTTTAAATGTCCAAGCAAAATATAGCCACACAGGCTTTCTCTCACCGCACAGGGGTTCACTCTCCCTAGACAGTCCACACAGGTCTGCTTCCAGGCATGAGCTAACATCTAATGAATCTGGGAGTTTTTATAGAGGCCTTAAACGAACTGACAGGCTTCAGCTGGCCTCATCAACTCCCTGCCTGCACGACGCCCAGCCCTCTCCCTAGAGGTATGAGTCATCAATGAGCCCACTAGTCTCAGCTGGGCTTATACAACTCTCCACCTAGCTGTATAAATCGGCGTAAAGCCTGAATCTGGGCGAAATATATCTACCCCCCTGGATGCAACCAGGTGACTTTACCTTCCTGCTGTCACATACCCCCCCCTCTTGTTTTAACCTCGGGGTTGGAACACCAGCAATCAGGCATTCATGTACTCGAGACAAAGCATCCACATTCCCCATTTGAACGCCAGGGCGATGCTTTACTGTGAAGTTGAATTCCTGGAGGGCCAGGAACCACCTATTCACTCTTCTATTTGTTTCCTTGTTTTGAGCCATCCACTTTAACGGAGCGTGATCCGTAACCATGTCAAAGTGCCTACCTAGCAGGTAGTACCGAAGGGAATCTAGAGCCCACTTCACCGCTAAACACTCCTTTTCAACGGTGGCGTAATTTACCTCATGGGACTTCAACTTCCTGCTGAGGTAAATGACTGGGTGCTCTTCCCCGTTCCAGACCTGGGACAATACTGCTCCTAACCCCACATCTGACGCATCACTTTGTACGACAAAGTCTTTAGAGAAGTCGGGTGAGTACAACACTGGCTGGCTACATAAGGCTTGTTTCAAGAATTGGAATGCTGCCTCAGCCTCGGGGGTCCATTTAATCATGACCGACCCTTTCCCCTTCGTCAGGTTGGTTAGGGGCACAGCCTTAGAAGCAAAGTGGGGAATGAATCGCCGATAATACCCAGCGATTCCCAGAAAGGCTCGTACCTGCTTCTTGCTGTTGGGACGTGGCCAACTCTGGATGGCCTCGACTTTGTTGAGTTGGGGTTTTATTACTCCCCTCCCAATGGTGTACCCAAGATATTTGGCCTCCTCCTGCCCAATGGTACACTTCTTGGGGTTAGCCGTAAACCCTGCTTCCCGAACAGAGTCCAGGACTGCTTGCACTTTTGGCAGATGTGAGGCCCAATCTGTGCTATGGACAATTACGTCATCCAGGTAAGCCGCAGCATACTTCCGATGGGGCCTCAGCATCTGGTCCATTTTCCGCTGGAATGTGGCCGGCGCATTCTGTAACCCGAACGGCATTCTTTTATATTGGAACGCCCCGTCTGGGGTTACAAATGCGGTTTTCTCTTTGGCTGACTTGGCCAGGGGGATTTGCCAATACCCTTTTGTGAGGTCAAGAGTCGTCATGTATCGGGCTGTTCCCAGCCGGTCGATCAACTCATCTATACGTGGCATGGGGTAGGTGTCAAATTTTGTAACTTTGTTCAACTGACGAAAATCGTTACAAAATCGCCAGCTCCCATCCGGTTTAGGCACCAACACAATGGGACTAGACCAATCACTTTGGGACTCCTCTATCACCCCTAAGTTCAGCATTTTCTGTACTTCCTCCCGTATTGCCTCCCGTCGGGCCTCTGGGATCCGATAGGGTTTTAACTTCACCCTTTCACCGGGCGGGGTAATAATGTCATGCTCTACCCCAGATGTTTGTCCCGGCAGCTCAGAGAATACCTCCTTGTTGCGAAGCACAAACTCCTTAACCTCCTGTTGTTGGGGTTGTGACAAGGTGGCTGCGATTCCAACCTCAGGAATCACGCAACCAGTTTGAGCTGGTGACCAAGTGTCTGCGACTAGGGACTCTCTATCCCTCCAGGCTTTCAACAGATTAACGTGATAGATCTGTTCGGGCTTTCGCCTTCCTGGTTGTCTGACCTTGTAATTCACTTCGCTCACTTTTTCCATTATCTCGTAGGGGCCTTGCCATTTGGCAAGGAATTTACTTTCAACCGTAGGGACAAGTACCAATATCCTATCCCCCGGGGAAAAGGTACGGGTCTTGGCTCCACGGTTGTACACTCTCTGCTGTGCCAACTGCGCTTGGGCCAAATGTTCCTTCACGATGGGCATTACCTGTGCAATTCGATCTTGCATCAGGGCGACATGCTCAATCACACTCCTGTGGGGAGAACTCTCACTTTCCCAAGTTTCCTTGGCAATATCCAACAGCCCTCTTGGGTGTCTCCCATACAGTAACTCAAAGGGGGAGAATCCCGTAGAGGATTGGGGCACCTCCCTAATAGCAAACATCAAATAAGGAAGTAGACAGTCCCAATCCTTTCCATCCCTATCCACCACTTTCTTCAACATTTGTTTTAGGGTTTTGTTGAATCTTTCAACCAGCCCATCGGTTTGGGGGTGATACACAGATGTACGTAATTGCGTCACTTTGAACAATTTACACAGCTCCTTCATAACCCGGGACATAAAGGGTGTACCTTGGTCCGTAAGCAGTTCTTTACAAATACCCACCCGGCTAAAAACAAGAGATAGCTCTTTGGCTATGGTTTTGGCCGAGGTATTTCTGAGAGGGATCGCTTCTGGATAACGGGTGGCATAGTCCAATATAACCAATATGTACTGGTGCCCCCTAGCGGACTTGATTATAGGACCTACCAAATCCATTGCGATTCTCTCAAACGGGACCTCAATGATGGGTAGAGGGACCAGCGGGCTACGGAAGTGTGGCATCGGGGCCGACCTCTGACACACAGGGCAGGAGGAACAATAATTTTCTATGTCCTTCATCACCCCAGGCCAATAGAATCTCTGTAATACCCTCTCTCGGGTTTTCTCTGTCCCCAGATGACCTCCAAGAATGTGCCCATGGGCCAACTCCAACACCAACTTCCTGTAAGGTTTGGGCACCACAAGCTGCTCAACGGTTTCTTCTGCCCTTTTTGCCACCCGATACAGTAGGTCCTTCTCTACGCTGAAGTATGGGTAAGTGCAGGTATTATCTGGGTTCACTAACTCGCCATCTATTTTCACTACGTTTTCCCGTGCCTTTATTAGGGCGGGGTCTTTCAACTGTTCTGTGGCAAAGTTTTCCCTGTGAACCTCAAGATCAGAAAACTCCACAGACGGTAGGTTTTCGTCTGAGGAGGTGGGCTCCTCTCCAGTTTCTTGAGTCTCCCCTGCCAATACTGACAAGGGAAATTCGGGAGAGTCCTCACCACTCTCAGAGGAGTTCTGGCTATCATATTCCTGGTACATAGGGGCACCAGTGGGGGGCTCAGGATCATCCCACAGTTCCCAGAACTTCGGAAAATCCCTTCCCACAATGGCGTCATGCGGTAACTGAGACACTAAGCCCACTGGATGAGAAAGGGTACCTTTGGGGGTCTCGAAACACACTGTAGTCACTGGATACTCTCGGGTGTCCCCATGCACACAAATAACAGCTACCTTGCTATTCCCAGAGACCTCTGTTTTAACTAATTCAGCCTTTATCAGGGTCACAAGGCTACCTGAATCCAGCAATACCACAACATTTCTACCATTAATACACATTTTGCATAAATGTTTCTCAGTTCCCCGAATGGCAGTGCATGCGACTGTCGCACACAGCGACTGACGTCTGCCCGTCAGAAAGTCACACTGCATGGGTTCCTCCAAAACCGGGCAATTTGCTGCAATATGTCCCGCTTGCCGGCAGCGGTAGCAAATGATCCTTCTTGCCGCCTCTTGAGCCGCTGATTTCCCAGGCTGTTCTCGCCAAACTTGGGGTAGAGCTCCCACCCTCTCACTCTCTCCACCCTTACCCCTTGGAATCATCTTATCCGCCCCTGGGGATGGTCTGGTCTTAGGGTGGAAAGTCCGAGTGTCTCTGGAAGAGGCCGTCAGGTTCTCTGTAGCCAAGTATTTCTCCACACGATCCACAAGACCATCGGCCGTCTCTGGGTCTCCATGGCTTACCCACTTTTGGATGGCAGTAGGAAGAGCTCTCAAAAACCGATCCATTACAACACGTTCCACAATCTTTGGTGCGGACAAAGTCTCTGGCTGTAGCCACTTTCTGCTCAGGTGAATGAGATCATACATTTGAGACCTGGGGGGTTTTCCAAGCTGGAAAGTCCAGTTATGCACACGCTGAGCCCGGACAGCCAGGGTGACACCCAGCCTTGCCAATATTTCAGCTTTTAGCATCACATAGTCTTTTGCTTGGTCAGGCTCTAGGTCATAGTAAGCTTTCTGCGATTCACCCGTTAACAGAGGAGCCACCAGTCCAGCCCACTGCTCCTCAGGCCACTTTTCTCTTTCAGCGGTCCTTTCAAATGTGGTCAAAAATACCTCTGGATCATCCTCTCCAGTCATTTTTGTCAATAAACGACTCACCCCAAAGGACGCGGTATTAGTGGGACGGCTTTCCTCACTGGTCTGCGGACGTTGCTGCATTACTGCTTCCATCTGTTGTTGTAGTCTCTGCTCTTGCTTCTGCAACAGGTCTATGAAGCGGGCCTCAGATTGCTGCTGGGCTCGTTGTTGAGCCTCCAGACTCTGTTGCAAAGTTGCGTTTGTCTGCTGCTGGGCTGCAAGGCTCCTTTGCAAACCTGCATTTGTCTGCTGTTGATTGGCATTTGCTAGAGCCAGCTGTTTCAGTATCTCCTCCATGCTGGCTTAAAAAAAAACTGCCACTGGTTCTCCACCAACTGTGAGGGGGTTAGCTCGGCAGCGGGTGTGTGTGACCCCCGGGATGGGCTCCCCACACAAAAACAGGCCCAGCAGACGGAGGTTGTGGTTTTCAAAATCAAAAAGGTGCCGTTTATTTTCTATTTACAGTGACAAAAACACAGCAAAGCAAAAGAAACAAACAAAATAAATCCTGGTCAACTTGACCTCTGACTAAACATACAGGTTTCCTAACTAACAACTGGGATCAGCCTACTGCTGTCCTAGTCCCTGGTTTTAAATGTCCAAGCAAAATATAGCCACACAGGCTTTCTCTCACCGCACAGGGGTTCACTCTCCCTAGACAGTCCACACAGGTCTGCTTCCAGGCATGAGCTAACATCTAATGAATCTGGGAGTTTTTATAGAGGCCTTAAACGAACTGACAGGCTTCAGCTGGCCTCATCAACTCCCTGCCTGCACGACGCCCAGCCCTCTCCCTAGAGGTATGAGTCATCAATGAGCCCACTAGTCTCAGCTGGGCTTATACAACTCTCCACCTAGCTGTATAAATCGGCGTAAAGCCTGAATCTGGGCGAAATATATCTACCCCCCTGGATGCAACCAGGTGACTTTACCTTCCTGCTGTCACAATATATATATATATATATATATATATATATATATATATATACCGTATTTATCGGCGTATAACACGCACCGGCGTATAACACGCACCCCAAGTTTAGGAGGGAATTTTAAGGAAAAAATCTTTTAGGAGGGAAATTCAAGGAAAAAAAACTTACATTTAAATGCAGCATGCAGCCTTGCCCAGTGTCCATCTGCAGCCTTGCCCAGTGTCCATCTGTCCATCTGCAGCCTTGCCCAGTGTCCATCTGTCCATCTGCAGCCTTGCCCAGTGTCCATCTGTCCATCTGCAGCCGTGCCCAGTGTCCATCTGTCCATCTGCAGCCGTGCCCAGTGTCCATCTGTCCATCTGCAGCCGTGCCCAGTGTCCATCTGTCCATCTGCAGCCGTGCCCAGTGTCCATCTGTCCATCTGCAGCCTTGCCCAGTGCCTTTGCGATCGTGTCAGTCCCGGCGTTTTTTAAAATTTGGCGCCAATTTCTGTGGAGAGGAGCGAGCGGGGCCGAGTGTACTTCGGCTAGACTCGGCTCCTCTCGCAGTCCCGCCCATCTCCACTGACTGCGCCGCTGACGGAGAAAGCCGAGTGTACTTCGGCTAGACTCGGCTCTGCTCACAGTCACAGGCAGGACTGCGAGAGGAGCCGAGACTAGCCGAAGTACACTCGGCTTTCTCTATGTCAGCGGCGCAGTCAGAGATGGGCGGGACTGCGAGAGGAGCCGAGTAAAGCCGATTGTACTTCGGCTTCGGCTCCGCTCGCTCCTCTCGCTCGTTTTCAGCAGGGGAATTCGACAGAGTATCGGCGTATAACACGCACCCACGATTTTCCCCTGATTTTAAGGGGAAAAAAGTGCGTGTTATACGCCGATAAATACGGTATATATATATATATATATATATATATATATATATCTTTATAATAGAATTTTTCCCTTTTCCCTAATTTGTTCCCCCACATAATCTCCGTTTAGATAACCACACCAGCATTTCTATACACGGTTCTCTCATTCCCATCATAGCGCCGCTCTCCCCCATATTATCATTCATCCTCTATATTATATAATTTTTTTCTCCCTTTTTTTTCTAATTTGTTCCCCCATAAAAATTCCCGTATAGAAATATTCCATGCCAATATTCCCCCTTTTTTCCCCCCATATATCTCCCACACTACTCCGTGTCATTATATTCCTTATATTCCTCCCTCAACCAATCACAATGCTTATTTACTATCGCCAGTATGCTTTCAACCAATCACGACACGTCTCTCTACTATATTACATCCACCTATGACAATGCTCTCCATGGATCTGATGAAACAGCGGATGCTGTGAAACGCGTCATTCCATTGGTCCGTTCAATACTCCACGTCACTTCCTGTCCGACGGCACGCTGCGCTCCACGGTGAAGCGCACGCTGATGCGCAGCTTCCTGGTTGTCTCCTGGCTGTCTCTGCGGTACAGGGATATTCACATCACCCACGGCTCGGATGCTCTGACTTCCTCTGCTGACACCGCAAATCTGCCTCCAGCCTTCTGCTCATCCTGCCTTCAGCCATTCTCTCATCTGGGACCTACATCTCCCCCGAGGACCGCCTTAGATGACACCGGACCACCATTAACCCTTTACATGCCCTATATTGTCTTGCATCCTGTGAGTAGCCATTTGGCTGTCTTTTATCTTATTTGCCATTAAAGCCTGATTATACTGCACTTAGTTTGGCGCGCCTTCCTTTCTTCTTTCCTGTATCCTGACATCAGGTAGTCTGGAGGGTCCTTTTTACACTTGGCCACAATCTCCCCCAGGACAGCGCATAATTCTGAGCTAAGAGTGGTCAATGGTGGTGAACCGGGACCCTGTTGTTGGGCGCTTCCTCCTGTGCTGGGGCCCTCTGAAGTAGTGGATGTAGGGCCATCTTTATTCTCTTCTGGGTGTATCAGGAGGAGTTCTACTTGGTTTGTAGTTTTTATGCTGGCACCCTTGAAGTAGTCAGAGATTCCGTTCCTCACACAATGCATAGGTGTGGGGATTTACAGTATTTGTCTTCATGTCAATCACCCATGGCTTCCTGTCCGTGGACAATGCTCTCAAGACTGGAGTTAGCTGCTCCTCTACCCAGGCCACTCTCTGGATTTCAACCACCAGGCCATTTCCGGGTAGGATGCCTTCATCCCTGCACCACCGGACTACGGCAGCAGGGTCCATTTCTGTGCTGTAAGGGTTCTGTCTAGGGGGAAAGTTGATTGCAGAACAGTAGAAATACCAGACGAGCCCCCACATGTAGCACTACCCCCGTAGGAGCTGCTGTTTGTTTGATTAGGACTACGTCCTGCCTATCAACCCCTGGAAGTGGCTCAAACCCTCCCTTAGCACAACTGATATGAATAAGGATTGTGAGACCTATTGAGTATTAGGAGACACAATCCTGCATGCATCACACAATAACCTGTAAATGTTATTACCTTTGCTGGTCACTAGTCCTTCTAAGTGACAGAGATACTCCACACAAGTTATATGCTTAATCAAAGGTACCTTTACTCAGTATAAAAGGGAAGGGTAAAGAATCACATTAATACACACAGTTGACTCTGCATGCGCATTGCAGAGTCAATAAATCAATGAGGATGGGTATCACTGAGATTAGGTAATAACAGGAAACAACATCAGCTATATATATGTACATGTATCTATATGTGTCTCTGCATGGCTAACTGATTGCTCGCGAGCTCCCCCTTTGTTGCAATACCTTGCACGTGTTCAGTCCCTATAATAGGTAAGCAAGGCCTATCTGAGTCCCGCTCAAAGTTCCTTTCTCAAATGGAGTCTTCGCTAACCACCGTTGGTGCACAAGTTAAATTGTAATCCACAGAGTTTCAACAAGATGCTGTAGTTATCCGCAATATTCCTGAGTACTCATACGCCTGCCACCCACTAATGACGAATGCGCCAATCTCTAATCACATAGTCTCCAGTAAGATACACTAGGCCACAAGCTGTGGCGTGATAGGTGAAGTGTGGCTGGCACTAAGTACTGTATTTATTGGCGTATAACACGCTCAGGCGTATAACACGCACCCTAACTTTAAGAGGGAGGTTTCAGGAAAAAAAACTTTCACAGCCCCCTGCGTATAACACGCAGGCACAGTTTACCCTCTATTTTCAGGGTAAAAAAGTGAGTGTTATACGCCAATAAATACAGTAAGTCACTTTCCTCTAAGTGCTCAATTCTGGGCAGGTGCCCTTCTCACCAAACAGGCCGACTCTCGGATAATCTCCCCTGGCTTGTCCCAGTCACTCGATCTCCACGCTTCTGCTTCAGCTGCAGTCTCTGGCCTCCTTCACTAACAGCATACGGTGATGGACGACTCCAGTCTCTGCTGGGCAATCACAGGACGCCGTGGACGATCCTCTGCTGGAAACCACTCAAGACACTCGCGCACTTTAGGCCCAGGCTTCTGGCCTAACACTCAGGAAGCAGGCCTCCGTGCCAGCTTCCTTTTTGGGTGATAGTCGGATCCAGAGAGAGAGAGAAGATGGCCCCTCCCTTGGTTTAAGTAGTCTGCCCAAACGGCTTTGCGGCGTTGCAGTGCACTCTGGTAACACAGCTGTACTATGGGTAATGTAGTCTGTCTTCTACTAAAAGTAATGGAGTCTTTTCTCCTTGCTGCGATTTGTTCCAGGGTGCATTAAACTATAACCTGTGCATTAGTTGCATTGTAACACTTATACCCCCGGAGGGAGCTGGATTCCCTCCTTTAAATGTCAAAACCTAAATAGCATATGGGAATCCCGCTACACAATGAATAAAGGCTTTCTCTGATTGGCTGAGATAGAGTTCTTAATGTTATCCCCTTGCCTCAGTCAATCATAGGAAGCTTTGTATTTGTTGCTAAAATACAAGGCTTCCTGTGAATGGCTGAGCAGCGCTCTTTCCATCCTGATTTTGTTTCAGGAGTGGGACAGGAAGTCTCCATCCTACTGCAGAACATAGCGATGTATACTGTAGGTAGCTGATGCTACATACAGTTTATACAGCACCCCCAGCAGGCATATCTGTTCGTGAAGCAAATAGAAAACATGGAGTAAGCCTCCAAAGTCTGCTAGGCTCTTCACAGATGGGCTCTTGTTTGCACTTTGGGCTGAGCTAAAAGCTGCTGACTAATAGGGGTGTCCATAGGGTTGCCATCTTTTCTTCAAGCCAAACCCGAACACTTTAGCGGCGTACAGCAATTTTTTTTGTAGTATACACTATAGGATTAGTATAAGATTTGGGACACCTTTGGGTGTGCCAAGGAGAGTAATAATGTGCAATGTGGCAGGATGGGGAGGGGGTGGACATGGGGGGGTTGTGGGTGGTATAAATACGAGGGGCTGGTAGGTGGGGGATAGGTGAGTAAGAGGGATGACTGGGGATGCAGTAAAAATAGGTGGTAGGTTGGTGGAGTTGGGTGGAATTCAGACAAGGATGGGGAGGGGGGAAAGGAATGGAATGAGACTTGCAGAGAGAAGGAAGCTTGTTCTATAACGTGAGAGATGCAGAAAGAGGTGAGCAAGGAGGCAATCAGGGAGGACCAGAGTTGGTGGTGAGGAGAAGGAAGAGGCTGAATGAATGGGAGAGCGGCAGTTCTGAAGTGAGATGTGGCATTGCTAGTGGGAGTAAAATTGAGCAGCATGTAATGTGAATGAAAGGCAGTTAGGTTGTGTTACAGTGGAGGTGGACCAAAGCATGAATGGATGAGGAGCAGGAGAGGTGAAGTGAGAAGGGAAACAGTGCAGGGGGGGGGGGGGGAGAGTGTAAACTGAAAGTGCCGATGGAGGGTGACAGCTGGGGACGGTGAGTGGCCGAAGGTGCAGAGGGAGTGGCTGTTATAGGGAGAATCTTGAGGAGATTAGCTCTGAATAATGTGTCCCCCACCAGCACTCTCTCTCATTTATTGACCTTTACTTTCTCACACTTCCCCCCAGACCTTTCTATTTTTGCCAATGGACGAAGCCAAATCAGACTGCCAATGCCGCGAATCAGAGTCCTTCTCTCCCCCTGCAGTGTCCTATCAGCAGGCATGTCATTAGAAATGATGAGGCCCTGCATAGACTACCTGGCAGGGACCCCATTGGTTACCCAAAAAATTGTGAGGCATTGTGTGGATGAGGCAAAATTGTGTTAGCAGTGGAGGGAGGGGCTTAAACTTAAGCCCATGCAGTGGGCAGCCCCATAAAGGGCGCAGGAGTGCCGCCCCCTCTCTCCTGTCACCCCTCTATCACCATAGATAGATTCATGCATTGCATGAATCTATCTATGGGGGCCGCTGCCGCCCCCTATTCAGGTGTCCGGCCCCTTGTCGGGCACCGGGCATCTGAATTACAGTGGCAGGGGTGTCTTTGGAAGTGCCTGATTAGAGCCGTGGGCTCTAATAGGCATCCTGATTAGAGCCATAGGCTCTAATAGGCTTCCAAAATGTTAAACAGCGGGTGCAATGCTGTGCGTTTGCTGTTTATTTAGAGTTGTGTTAGGGAAGCGAATAAATCACTCTCCTAACACTGACCCGCCTCTCAGCCAATCAGGTGCTCGGGACTGGTGACCTGTCACCTGATTGGCTGAAGCGACAGACGCTGTGATTGGACGCCTATCAGGCGTCCAATCATAGCAGAGACGGGAAGAGGACGGGAGAAGACATCGAGGACTCGGAGGAAGCATGGAGGACAGCGCCGTGACCCGAGACAGGTAAGTGCCGGGCAGGGGATGCACACTGAGGCGGCAATTGATGGGCCACAGTAGCGGCAATTTATGGGGCACACTGGCGGCAATTGATGGGGCACACTGGCGGCAATTGATGGGGCACACTGGCGGCAATTGATGGGGCACACTGGCGGCAATTGATGGGGCACAGTGGCTGGGCTTGGTGATTTTTTTTCAGTTTGTTTGCGCCCCCCCCAAAAAAATTTGAGCACCAGCTGCCACTGAGCCCATGTACAGAGTGCAGGGATCAGAAGTATATAATGTACAGAGTTAGCTGAGCATACGTCGGCTGTTGTGGGGTAGTAAAAGCAGATGGCTGAGCTCCAGTTTTACTACTCCCTGGCCACCCATCTAATGTCTAAAATACAGCTGGAGGAGTGCTGTTCACATACCATGGCTGTAACACTTTCCGTCACAGCTGCAAAAAATGTAACATGGCATGTTGAGTTGATTAAACCACCCAAGTCAATGGGGCTGTGCCACAACTGTTAACCAAACACTTGGCTTGTGATTGTGGTGCATTAACAAACTGCTATTCAGAAAAAAAAAAAAAAAAAAAAACAGGCATTCAGGGGGCGACAGGGTCACCTCCTGAATACCTGACAGCATCCACTTAACCGTACTCTGAGAAGCGATCCACTGTGGACTGCTTTTCAGCATTTTGACTATTGTGAACCCAGCCTAATAACAGCCATAATGCTACCAATATTCCTGTCCTTTTAACCACTTAAGGACCGGAATATTTTCCCCCTTAACGACCAGGCCATTTTTTGCGATACGGTACTGCGTCGCTTTAACTTACAACTGTGCGGTTGTACGACATTGTACCCAAACCAAATTTTTTATTTTTTTGGAGGTTTAATCACTTAAGCCCCGGACCAATACGGACCATAATGACCAGAGGTGATTTCACAATTTGGCACTGCGCTGCTTTAACTGGAAATTGTGCGGACATGCAATGTTGTACCCAAACGAAATTTGCGTCCTTTTCTTCCCACAAATAGAGCTTTCTTTTAATGTTATTTGATTGCCTCTGTGATTTATTTTTTTGCGATATAAACGGAAAAAGACTGAAAATTTTGAAAAAATAATTATTTCTACTTTTTGTTATTAGAAAAATCGAATAAACTCAATTTTAGTCATACATTTAGGCCTAAATGTATTCAGCCACATGTCTTTAGTAAAAAAAAGTGTCAATAAGCATATATTTATTGGTTTGCGCAAAAGTTATAGCGTCTACAAACTAGGGTACATTTTCTGGAATTTACACAGCTTTTAATTTATGACTGCCTATCTCATTTCTTGAGGTGCTAAAATGGCAGGGCAGTACAAAACCCCCCCAAATGACCCCATTTTGGAAAGTAGACACCCCAAGGAAAATGCTGAGAGGCATGTTGAGCCCATTGAATATTTTTTTATTTTTTTCCCCAAGTGATTTAATTATGACTAAAAATAAATAAAAAACATTACAAAAAGTTGTCACTAAATGATATATTGCTCACACATGCCATGGTTATATGTGGAATTGCACCCCAAAATACATTTTGCTGCTTCTCCTGAGTACGGAGATACCACATTTGCGGGACTTTTTAGGAGCCTAGCCGCGTACGGGCCCCCGAAAACCAAGCACCGCCTTCAGGATTTCTAAGGGCGCAAATTTTTGATTTCACTCCTCACTACCTATCACAGTTTCGAAGGCCATAAAATGCAAAAATAGCACAAAACCCCCCCAAATGACCCCATTTTGGAAAGTAGACACCCCAAGCTATTTGATGAGAGGCACGTTGAGTCCATGGAATATTTTATATTTTGAAACAAATTGGAATATGACAAACTTTTTTTTTTTGCACAAAGTTGTCACTAAATGATATATTGCTCACACATGCCATGGGCATATGTGAAATTACACCCCAAAATACATTCTGCTGCTTCTCCTGAGTACGGGGATACCACATGTGTGGGACTTTTTGGGAGCCTAGCCGCGTACGGGATCCCAAAAACCAAGCACCGCCTTCAAGATTTCTAAGGGCGTAAATTTTTGATTTCACTCCTCACTACCTATCACAGTTTTGAAGGCCATAAAATGCCAAGATAGCACAAAACCCCCACAAATGACCTCATTTTGGAAAGTAGACACCCCAAGCTATTTGCTGAGAGGCATGGTGAGTATTTTACAGCTCTCATTTGTTTTTGAAAATGAAGAAAGTACATTTTTTTTTTTCAATTTTAAAAACTTTGTGACAAAAAGCGAGATCTGCAAAATACTCAACATACCTCTCAGCAAATAGCTTGGGGTGTCTACTTTCCAAAATGAGGTTTTGTGCCATCTGGGCATTCCATGGCCTCCGAAACTGTGATAGGCAAGGAGGAGTGAAATCAAAAATTTACGCCCTTAGAAATCCTGAAGGCGGTGCTTGGTTTTCGGGGTCCTGTACGCGGCTAGGCTCCCAAAATGTCTCACACATGTAGTATCCCCGTACTCAGGAGAAGCAACAGAATGTATTTTGGGGTGCAATTCCACATATAACCATGGCATGTTTGAGCAATATATCATTTAGTGACAACTTTATGTACATTTTATTTTTTTTGTCATTATTCAATCACTTGGGACAAAAAAAAAAAAATATTCAATGGGCTCAACATGCCTTTCAGCAAATAGCTTGGGGTGTCTACTTTCCAAAATGGGGTCATTTGGGGGGGGGGGGGTTTGAACTGTCCTGGCATTTTATGCACAACATTAGGAAGCTTATGTCACACATCATCCACTCTTCCAACCACTTGAAGACAAAGCCCTTTCTGACACTTTTTGTTTACATGAAAACATTTTTTTTTTGCAAGAAAATTACGTTGAACCCCCAAACATTATAATTTTTTTTAAAGCAAAGGCCCTACAGATTAAAATGGTGGGTGTTGCATTTTTTTTTCCACACATAAATACTGTGTGGAAAAAAAAATGCATTAAATTTTAAAGCATGTCGTGTTTGGTATCCATGTACTCGGCCTAAGATCATCTTTTTCATTTCATCAAACATTTGGGCAATATAGTGTGTTTTAGTGCATTAAAAATAAAAAAAAGTGTGTTTTTCCCCAAAAAATGCGTTTGAAAAATCGCTGCGCTATTTAGCGCAGCGATTTTTCAAACGCATTTTTTGGGGAAAAACACACTTTTTTTATTTTTAATGCACTAAAACACACTATATTGCCCAAATGTTTGATGAAATTAAAAAGATGATCTTAGGCCGAGTACATGGATACCAAACACGACATGCTTTAAAATTTAACGCATTTTTTTTTCCACACAGTATTTCTGTGTGGAAAAAAAAATGCAACACCCACCATTTTAATCTGTAGAGCCTTTGCTTTAAAAAAATAGCAAATAGCGCAGCGATTTTTCAAACGCATTTTTTGGGCAAAAAACACACTTTTTTTATTTTTAATGCACTAAAACACACTATATTGCCCAAATGTTTGATGAAATAAAAAAGATGATCTTAGGCCGAGTACATGGATACCAAACACAACATGCTTTAAAATTGCGCACAAACGCGCAGCGGCGACAAACTACATACATTTTTAAAAGTCTTTAAAAGCCTTTACAGCAGGGGTCTCAAACTGGCGGCCCTCCAGCTGTTGCAAAACTACAAGTCCCATCATGCCTCTGCCTGTGGGAGTCATGCTTGTAAATGTCAGGCTTGCAATGCCTCATAGGACGTGTAGTTTCGCAACAGCTGGAGGGCCGCAAGTTTGAGACCCCTGCTTTACAGGTTACCACATTAGATTTACAGAGGAGGTCTACTGCTAAAATTACTGCCCTCGATCTGACCTTCACGGTGATACCTCACATGCATGGTGCAATTGCTGTTTACATATGACGCTAGACCGACGCTTGCGTTCGCCTTTGCGCAAGAGCAGGGGGGGACAGGGGTGCTTTTTTTTATTATTATTATTTATTTTGCTTTTTTATTTTATTTTTAAACTGTTCCTTCCATATTTATTTATTTTTACCATTTTTATTGTTATCTCAGGGAATGTAAATACCCCCTATGATAGCAATAGGTAGTGACAGGTGCTCTTTTTTGAAAAAAATTGGGGGGTTAGACCCTAGATCTTTCCTCTGCCCTCAAAGCATCTGACCACACCAAGATCGGTGTGATAAAATGCTTTCCCAATTTCCCAATGGCGCTGTTTATATCCGGGGGGGGACATTCCCTCCCACTTCTTGTAAAAGCAGTCTAGAGGTTAATTATCTGCTAGGATTGCTTTTACATGAAAGCCGGCCGCTGGCTGAAAAGAATGATACCAAGATGATACCTAAACCCGCAGGCATCATTCTGGTATAAACATTCAAAATCCAGCAACATACCAGTACGTTGCTGGTCCTTGTTGGACATGTATTGTAATCTTTTTTTTCATGCAGCCTGTTGGCTGAACGAAAAAAAAAGATTGATCGGTGGGTATGCCCACCATTAGAATACCTCCCTTCATTCACCCACTTCTAATGATGGGCATACATGCACCATTTATATATGCCGAAGCATGGGGGCATCCTCCCGCAAAAAAGTTATGCTGCGTACACACGGTCAGACTTTTCCACGGGCAAGCCTCCATCGGAATTTCGACCGTATGTACGCGGCATTAGGAGCAAAATCGCTCCTCCGCTCCTGCTGCCCCATGCTTCGGCATATATGCTCTTTTTTTAACTGTGGTGGTGAAATCACCTCCTACAGCGTTGGAGTCACGGCTTTATGTATCGTGGGAGCAAACGCTGTTGCTGTCAAGATAAAGAGATCCGCACTGCAACTGAATGGCGTACCTGCTAAGAAAATTATGGTTAACATTAAAACAAAGTAACATTTGTTGTGGAGATTTTTATGGAGATGTATTTAATATGTATTGTCATAGTGTCACCCAGTGTTAGTACTTCCGCAACCCGCTCTAAAAGAGCTGATTGGGGTAGTCTGAGGCTGGTTGAATCCCGTCTGATAGGGGAAAACGTTTTGAGGTTGGAGTGTGATGTTTGCAGGGTGCGGATATGTCTGCCAACGGGGGCCCTCTGTGCATTAGCATGGACGATCGTTGAGGAGGGGGTATCCTCGCTCTGCAATGACATCATTGGTTATGGGCAAATGCGCGCTCTTGTCTCGGCTGTGTCTGATCAACATTGGTTGGAATTCGTAGCGCGCGTCTGCAGATAGCCTCCCTCCCCCATTCAATAATAGTATAATCTGAATATGCGTTATTCTATGGAATAGCGCAGAATAAGAATTCCTATCAACGGTAACTTAAGCCATCCTACGTTATTATATTCATGTATGACATATCCTGTTGGAAGGAATGTCCAAGTGTTGTCATTTTCATGTGAGGGAACATCCTATGAGGTTCCCGCCCATGGGGAGGGGATTGGTTGCTGCAGCCAATCACCTCCTGTCTTGAGATCTTTTGAGTTTATTAAAAGCCTATGAGTAGGCGTCGGCTTAAGTCAGTCTTTGCTGGAATGGCCTGATAAGAAGACCTGTGTTGGTGGTTTCCTTGATTGAATGATGGGATGAACGGTGAGTGGACTTTAGCAAACTAAACTTAACATAATGATAGCATTACTTCAAAAAGATGAATCTCAAGTGTGTGCTTATAGAGCACAGGAATTATAGGCTGTGTGCTCTGTAAACAGCAGCCTAAAATTCCACAACACATTACAGTACAACAGTAAGACCTTACCATACCATACCTGCAAAGCAAATACCAAAAAAAAACTAGTAAAAAATAAAACATTTTTTTAACGCAACCTGTGCCTAAAATATATATATATGCCGAAGCATGGGGGCATCCTCCCGCAAAAAAGTTATGCCGCGTACACACGGTCGCACTTTTCCACGGGCAAGCCTCCGTCGGAATTTTGACCGTATGTACGCGGCATTAGGAACAAAATCGCTCCTCCGCCCCTGCTGCCCCCATGCTTCGGCATATATGCTCTTTTTTTTAACTGTGGTGGTGAAATCACCTCCTACAGCACTGGAGTCATGGCTTTATGTATCGTGGGAGCAAACGCTGTTGTTGTCAAGATAAATAATTCCGCGCTGCAGTTGAATGGCGCACCTGAAAATAAAAAAATACATACCTGAAAAGCAAGCATGATAAAACATTGCAGAATAGAATACAGTAAAAAAGAGCAGAACAATAGAGAGAAGAGAGAGAGAGAACAATAAAACGACAACTATTTTTTATTTTTTTTTTGTGTTTTTTGTTTTTACGTTTTTTTTCTTTTTTACACTTTCTTTTGTAACTTTAACAACTGTAATGGTTCGGGTCTCTCAAAATGCGATGGCATCTTGGAAGACCCTGTGTAAGTGTGTCCTGTTCTGTGCAATGCTGTACCCTACGCTAAAACTTCACTTTTGAGTGGAAGCGTTCAAAACATTTACCAATGCAAAGACCAGGATTGTCAGGACAGCGTGGACAAAAATAACGGGTGTCACGCCTAAATCTGCGCTTGCTACAGACACGACATCTTTTTTGGGGGGCTCGTTGGGTAGGGGTACTCTCGAGGACATACGGATAATGCCTCTCATGCAGCCGGCTTACTGCATTTGGTAGGGGATGGTGAGGTGCAGAACCGCCTGGATACAGGAGTTCTGTGACTATCTCATCCTGGAATTTTAGGAGAGATAACGTCCCGCCTGAAGCTCTGTATAGCACATGAGCGTTCAGCAAAGCCAATTTAAATAAGGATAGAGACACTTTTTTGTACCAGCGTCTCGCCTTACGGTCAATTAGATACAGCGCCAACAACTGGTCGTTGAGGTCCACCCCTCCCATATTTTGGTTATATTCGTGGACACAGAGGGGTTTCTCCACAACACCAGTCGCCGTACGAATTTGGACTGTCGTGTCTGCATGAAGGGAGGTAAGAAGGAAAACAAACATTCTTATTATCCCTCCACTTCACAGCGAGCAAGTTATTACACTTCACGCAGGCTCTCTCCCCCAGCCTAAGACTGGAATCTACAAGCCTCTGGGGAAAGCCCCAGTGATTAGGTCGCACGGTGCCACATGCTCCAATCTGATGATCAAACAAGTGACTAAACAGTGGCACGCTCGTGTAATAATTGTCCACATACAAGTGGTACCCCTTTCCGAATAAGGGTGACACCAAGTTCCACACTATCTTGCCAGCGCTCCCTATGTAATCTGGGCAGTTGACCGGCTCAACCTGACTATCTTTTCCCTCATAAACCGTAAAGCTCCATACATAGCCTGTTCCCCTGTTACAGAACTTATAGAGCTTGACCCCGTATCTGGCACGCTTGCTGGGAAGGTACTGCTTGAAAGACAAGCGGCCAGAAAATTTAATCAGGGACTCATCAACGCAGACAACTTGATCGGGAATAAACAAGGCTGCAAAACGTTCGTTGAAGTGGTTTATGAGGGGCTGAATTTTGTAGAGCCGGTCGTATTCAGGGTCTCCACGTGGACGACAAAGTTTATTGTCGTTGAAATGCATGAACCCGCAAGATCTGCTCGTATCGTTTCCTGGGCATGGAGGCAGAGAACACGGGCATGTGGTCAATTGGATGCGTGGACCAATAAGCACGCAATGACGGGAATTTATGTGTGCCCATGTTGAGGGAAAGGCCCAGAAAGGTCTTAAATTCGGAAACCGTAACTGGTTTCCAATCTTTGGCAATGGAAGGCAACTGGGGATTAGCGGCGATGAATTGACCAGCATATAAATTACTCTGGTCCACAATAGATCTATAGAGAACTTCCGTGAAAAACAGCGAATAAAAATCAATTGGCATAAAATCAGCTGTTTCCACCTGAATACCGGGTTGGGCAGTGAATGGGCGAAGTACGGGTTCTGCAGAAGTGGTGGGGACCCAATCAGGATAGGCGAATTCTGCAGGAAGGGCACTATGGGCACTGCCTTTGTCTTCTTCTTGGTGGCAGCGGGACACTACTTGTGCTTGCCACCTCGCCAGCTTGAACTGCACTTATGGGACTCGCCACGTCACCACGTGATACTGCAGTGGTGGATGTACGCCCAGGCTGTACTAGGCCGCTGGTGCTTGCCAATTCACCAGAAGGAATAGCGGCGCTAGTACTACTCTGCTCCATGATACGAGAGCCCTGCGGTTCTTGCTCCTCAACAACCTCAGAAGATCGGGATCGGGTACGCCTGACCTTAGCAGGGACCTCATTTTCATCGTCAGAGCTTTCTGACATGGAGCCGCTGACTTCACTGTCTTCTACGGGAAGATATTCTGAGCCTGAATCTGACAGATGCGTGACCTCCTCTTCACTATCTGTCATGCTCAGAATCTCGTAGGCCTCTTTACTAGTGTACCTTCGATTTGCCATTTTGGGCTCTAAATTTAGGGGTACACTAGTAAGATTCACAGGTAAAAAAGCACCTGACTGTCAGCAAATGTATCAAACGCTTCAAAAAAAAACTATTAGCGATCGCAGGGATCAGGACTGTCTCTGGGAACGCTGCAGTTATGTGTGTTGTGTTTGGTAAGTTACAGTGATCGATCGATACTGCACTTGGGTGGGCTGGGCTGGGCGGAGGGGCTAAACGCAGGTGCTAGCAGGTATCTGGGCTGATCCTGCTAACACTGCGTTTTTGGGATCCCTAAACCGCTGGGGACGCTAGTATAGATCTGATCAGATCAGATATTGATCTGTTCAGATACTATACCACTAAGGGAGGTGTATGCTTTGCGTGTGGGTGTTAGCCTTACTGGCACTAACCTAACGCTGCCTGGGGCGACGCAGACCCTCTCTGGCGCTAAAACCTAATTGATATCAGCCGCCGGGCGATCAGGGGGTTAAACCTTTATTGGGTTATATATGGCGGGTGCCATGATGCTCTAAAAAGCAAACTAACCAACCAGCGTCACCCGTAACACTTATATGGTGATCACTGGTGAAAGGGTTAACTAGAGGCAATCAGGGGGTTAAAACCTTTATTAGGTTATATATGGGGGTACCTGACACTATATAAAAACCTGACGGGTAACCTAAATAACTAACTGCCTAACCAGTGTCACAAGTGACACTTATACGGTGATCACTGGTGAAAGGGTTAACTCTAGGGGCAATCAGGGGGTTAAAATAATATGTGGGGGTACCTTACGCTATAAAAACCTTCCGGCGAACCTAAAAATAAATAACTGGCTATCTAGGGCACCACCGGCACTAATACAGCGATCGGAAAAACGATCGCTTAGTGACGCTGGCTTTAGGGGGTGAAAGTTTTATCTGGGGGGCAATCAAGGGGTTAAACCTTTATTAGGGGGGTTAGGGGGCTACCCTGGACCTAAAGGGGCCTAAACCTAACTGCCCTGCAACTTTTTACTGTCACAAATGACACTGATTGCAGTGATCAGTAAAAAAATGACCACTGCAAACGGCGCACTGTGACTGGGGGTACTGGGGGTGACTGGGGGGGGGTGTAAGTGTGCCTACATGTACTGGTGTCAGTGTAGTGTTGGTGCACTTACTGTGAGATGTCTTCTCTCCTCGCGCCGGATGGAGAGATGACATCACTTCCTCTGCCTGTGTTTACATTACACAGGCAGAGGAAGATTCTCATTCGCCGGGAGCGATCGCGAGGGGGTGGCCGGAAACGAATGGCCGTCCCCTCATCACGGATCGCTCCCGGAACGATGCCGACCGATCACTGTATAGAAGGGGGGTCCGATGGGACCCCCCAACTATACAAAGGCAGGCACGTACAGGTACGTGATTGTGCATGTCCGTGCCATTCTGCCGACGTATATATACAGTGAGCGGTCGTTAAGTGGTTGAGCAAAAACAGAGCGACAATTTTGAAAAAAAAATATTTGTTACTTTTTGCTATAATAAAGATCAGCTAAAAAATGTAAAAACAAAAAATTTCTTAATCAGTTTAGGCCAATATGTATTGTTCTGCTTTGCGTTATTGAACTGCTATATAACACTAGTCAGACAGCTTAACAATAATTCAGAAGTCAAGAAACGTGAGACATCAGATCTGTATGTATTCTTTTTTTCCGAATAACTTTGTATAACTACAACATAAGCATAAACAAAACATATGTGTCAGTACATTATACAGCAGCCTCACTCTATCAGTGAGAGTACTGTGAGGGGGTTAGCTCGGCAGCGGGTGTGTGTGACCCCCGGGATGGGCTCCCCACACAAAAACAGGCCCAGCAGACGGAGGTTGTGGTTTTCAAAATCAAAAAGGTGCCGTTTATTTTCTATTTACAGTGACAAAAACACAGCAAAGCAAAAGAAACAAACAAAATAAATCCTGGTCAACTTGACCTCTGACTAAACATACAGGTTTCCTAACTAACAACTGGGATCAGCCTAGTGCTGTCCTAGTCCCTGGTTTTAAATGTCCAAGCAAAATATAGCCACACAGGCTTTCTCTCACCGCACAGGGGTTCACTCTCCCTAGACAGTCCACACAGGTCTGCTTCCAGGCATGAGCTAACATCTAATGAATCTGGGAGTTTTTTATAGAGGCCTAAATGAGCTGACAGGCTTCAGCTGGCCTCATCAACTCCCTGCCTGCACGACGCCCAGCCCTCTCCCTAGAGGTATGAGTCATCAATGAGCCCACTAGTCTCAGCTGGGCTTATACAACTCTCCACCTAGCTGTATAAATCGGCGTAAAGCCTGAATCTGGGCGAAATATATCTACCCCCCTGGATGCAACCAGGTGACTTTACCTTCCTGCTGTCACATACCCCCCCCTCTTGTTTTAACCTCGGGGTTGGAACACCAGCAATCAGGCATTCATGTACTCGAGACAAAGCATCCACATTCCCCATTTGAACGCCAGGGCGATGCTTTACTGTGAAGTTGAATTCCTGGAGGGCCAGGAACCACCTATTCACTCTTCTATTTGTTTCCTTGTTTTGAGCCATCCACTTTAACGGAGCGTGATCCGTAACCATGTCAAAGTGCCTACCTAGCAGGTAGTACCGAAGGGAATCTAGAGCCCACTTCACCGCTAAACACTCCTTTTCAACGGTGGCGTAATTTACCTCATGGGACTTCAACTTCCTGCTGAGGTAAATGACTGGGTGCTCTTCCCCGTTCCAGACCTGGGACAATACTGCTCCTAACCCCACATCTGACGCATCACTTTGTACGACAAAGTCTTTAGAGAAGTCGGGTGAGTACAACACTGGCTGGCTACATAAGGCTTGTTTCAAGAATTGGAATGCTGCCTCAGCCTCGGGGGTCCATTTAATCATGACCGACCCTTTCCCCTTCGTCAGGTTGGTTAGGGGCACAGCCTTAGAAGCAAAGTGGGGAATGAATCGCCGATAATACCCAGCGATTCCCAGAAAGGCTCGTACCTGCTTCTTGCTGTTGGGACGTGGCCAACTCTGGATGGCCTCGACTTTGTTGAGTTGGGGTTTTATTACTCCCCTCCCAATGGTGTACCCAAGATATTTGGCCTCCTCCTGCCCAATGGTACACTTCTTGGGGTTAGCCGTAAACCCTGCTTCCCGAACAGAGTCCAGGACTGCTTGCACTTTTGGCAGATGTGAGGCCCAATCTGTGCTATGGACAATTACGTCATCCAGGTAAGCCGCAGCATACTTCCGATGGGGCCTCAGCATCTGGTCCATTTTCCGCTGGAATGTGGCCGGCGCATTCTGTAACCCGAACGGCATTCTTTTATATTGGAACGCCCCGTCTGGGGTTACAAATGCGGTTTTCTCTTTGGCTGACTTGGCCAGGGGGATTTGCCAATACCCTTTTGTGAGGTCAAGAGTCGTCATGTATCGGGCTGTTCCCAGCCGGTCGATCAACTCATCTATACGTGGCATGGGGTAGGTGTCAAATTTTGTAACTTTGTTCAACTGACGAAAATCGTTACAAAATCGCCAGCTCCCATCCGGTTTAGGCACCAACACAATGGGACTAGACCAATCACTTTGGGACTCCTCTATCACCCCTAAGTTCAGCATTTTCTGTACTTCCTCCCGTATTGCCTCCCGTCGGGCCTCTGGGATCCGATAGGGTTTTAACTTCACCCTTTCACCGGGCGGGGTAATAATGTCATGCTCTACCCCAGATGTTTGTCCCGGCAGCTCAGAGAATACCTCCTTGTTGCGAAGCACAAACTCCTTAACCTCCTGTTGTTGGGGTTGTGACAAGGTGGCTGCGATTCCAACCTCAGGAATCACGCAACCAGTTTGAGCTGGTGACCAAGTGTCTGCGACTAGGGACTCTCTATCCCTCCAGGCTTTCAACAGATTAACGTGATAGATCTGTTCGGGCTTTCGCCTTCCTGGTTGTCTGACCTTGTAATTCACTTCGCTCACTTTTTCCATTATCTCGTAGGGGCCTTGCCATTTGGCAAGGAATTTACTTTCAACCGTAGGGACAAGTACCAATATCCTATCCCCCGGGGAAAAGGTACGGGTCTTGGCTCCACGGTTGTACACTCTCTGCTGTGCCAACTGCGCTTGGGCCAAATGTTCCTTCACGATGGGCATTACCTGTGCAATTCGATCTTGCATCAGGGCGACATGCTCAATCACACTCCTGTGGGGAGAACTCTCACTTTCCCAAGTTTCCTTGGCAATATCCAACAGCCCTCTTGGGTGTCTCCCATACAGTAACTCAAAGGGGGAGAATCCCGTAGAGGATTGGGGCACCTCCCTAATAGCAAACATCAAATAAGGAAGTAGACAGTCCCAATCCTTTCCATCCCTATCCACCACTTTCTTCAACATTTGTTTTAGGGTTTTGTTGAATCTTTCAACCAGCCCATCGGTTTGGGGGTGATACACAGATGTACGTAATTGCGTCACTTTGAACAATTTACACAGCTCCTTCATAACCCGGGACATAAAGGGTGTACCTTGGTCCGTAAGCAGTTCTTTACAAATACCCACCCGGCTAAAAACAAGAGATAGCTCTTTGGCTATGGTTTTGGCCGAGGTATTTCTGAGAGGGATCGCTTCTGGATAACGGGTGGCATAGTCCATTATAACCAATATGTACTGGTGCCCCCTAGCGGACTTGATTATAGGACCTACCAAATCCATTGCGATTCTCTCAAACGGGACCTCAATGATGGGTAGAGGGACCAGCGGGCTACGGAAGTGTGGCATCGGGGCCGACCTCTGACACACAGGGCAGGAGGAACAATAATTTTCTATGTCCTTCATCACCCCAGGCCAATAGAATCTCTGTAATACCCTCTCTCGGGTTTTCTCTGTCCCCAGATGACCTCCAAGAATGTGCCCATGGGCCAACTCCAACACCAACTTCCTGTAAGGTTTGGGCACCACAAGCTGCTCAACGGTTTCTTCTGCCCTTTTTGCCACCCGATACAGTAGGTCCTTCTCTACGCTGAAGTATGGGTAAGTGCAGGTATTATCTGGGTTCACTAACTCGCCATCTATTTTCACTACGTTTTCCCGTGCCTTTATTAGGGCGGGGTCTTTCAACTGTTCTGTGGCAAAGTTTTCCCTGTGAACCTCAAGATCAGAAAACTCCACAGACGGTAGGTTTTCGTCTGAGGAGGTGGGCTCCTCTCCAGTTTCTTGAGTCTCCCCTGCCAATACTGACAAGGGAAATTCGGGAGAGTCCTCACCACTCTCAGAGGAGTTCTGGCTATCATATTCCTGGTACATAGGGGCACCAGTGGGGGGCTCAGGATCATCCCACAGTTCCCAGAACTTCGGAAAATCCCTTCCCACAATGGCGTCATGCGGTAACTGAGACACTAAGCCCACTGGATGAGAAAGGGTACCTTTGGGGGTCTCGAAACACACTGTAGTCACTGGATACTCTCGGGTGTCCCCATGCACACAAATAACAGCTACCTTGCTATTCCCAGAGACCTCTGTTTTAACTAATTCAGCCTTTATCAGGGTCACAAGGCTACCTGAATCCAGCAATACCACAACATTTCTACCATTAATACACATTTTGCATAAATGTTTCTCAGTTCCCCGAATGGCAGTGCATGCGACTGTCGCACACAGCGACTGACGTCTGCCCGTCAGAAAGTCACACTGCATGGGTTCCTCCAAAACCGGGCAATTTGCTGCAATATGTCCCGCTTGCCGGCAGCGGTAGCAAATGATCCTTCTTGCCGCCTCTTGAGCCGCTGATTTCCCAGGCTGTTCTCGCCAAACTTGGGGTAGAGCTCCCACCCTCTCACTCTCTCCACCCTTACCCCTTGGAATCATCTTATCCGCCCCTGGGGATGGTCTGGTCTTAGGGTGGAAAGTCCGAGTGTCTCTGGAAGAGGCCGTCAGGTTCTCTGTAGCCAAGTATTTCTCCACACGATCCACAAGACCATCGGCCGTCTCTGGGTCTCCATGGCTTACCCACTTTTGGATGGCAGTAGGAAGAGCTCTCAAAAACCGATCCATTACAACACGTTCCACAATCTTTGGTGCGGACAAAGTCTCTGGCTGTAGCCACTTTCTGCTCAGGTGAATGAGATCATACATTTGAGACCTGGGGGGTTTTCCAAGCTGGAAAGTCCAGTTATGCACACGCTGAGCCCGGACAGCCAGGGTGACACCCAGCCTTGCCAATATTTCAGCTTTTAGCATCACATAGTCTTTTGCTTGGTCAGGCTCTAGGTCATAGTAAGCTTTCTGCGATTCACCCGTTAACAGAGGAGCCACCAGTCCAGCCCACTGCTCCTCAGGCCACTTTTCTCTTTCAGCAGTCCTTTCAAACGTGGTCAAAAATACCTCTGGATCATCCTCTCCAGTCATTTTTGTCAATAAACGACTCACCCCAAAGGACGCGGTATTAGTGGGACGGCTTTCCTCACTGGTCTGCGGACGTTGCTGCATTACTGCTTCCATTTGTTGTAGTCTCTGCTCTTGCTTCTGTAATAGGTCTATGAAGCGGGCCTCAGATCGTTGCTGGGCTTGTTGCTGAGCTTCCAGACTCTGTTGGTGAGCTTGCTGCTGGGCTGCAAGGCTCTGTTGATGAGCTTGCTGCTGGGCTGCGAAGTTCTGTTGTTGAGCTGCAAGGCTCTTTTGCAAACCTGCATTTGTCTGCTGTTGATTGGCATTTGCTAGAGCCAGCTGTTTCAGTATCTCCTCCATGCTGGCTTAAAAAAAAACTGCCACTGGTTCTCCACCAACTGTGAGGGGGTTAGCTCGGCAGCGGGTGTGTGTGACCCCCGGGATGGGCTCCCCACACAAAAACAGGCCCAGCAGACGGAGGTTGTGGTTTTCAAAATCAAAAAGGTGCCGTTTATTTTCTATTTACAGTGACAAAAACACAGCAAAGCAAAAGAAACAAACAAAATAAATCCTGGTCAACTTGACCTCTGACTAAACATACAGGTTTCCTAACTAACAACTGGGATCAGCCTAGTGCTGTCCTAGTCCCTGGTTTTAAATGTCCAAGCAAAATATAGCCACACAGGCTTTCTCTCACCGCACAGGGGTTCACTCTCCCTAGACAGTCCACACAGGTCTGCTTCCAGGCATGAGCTAACATCTAATGAATCTGGGAGTTTTTTATAGAGGCCTAAATGAGCTGACAGGCTTCAGCTGGCCTCATCAACTCCCTGCCTGCACGACGCCCAGCCCTCTCCCTAGAGGTATGAGTCATCAATGAGCCCACTAGTCTCAGCTGGGCTTATACAACTCTCCACCTAGCTGTATAAATCGGCGTAAAGCCTGAATCTGGGCGAAATATATCTACCCCCCTGGATGCAACCAGGTGACTTTACCTTCCTGCTGTCACAGTACTCACAGACAATTCCATCATTAGTCCAGGAATAGATCAAGAGTAGGGATGAGCTTCGAGTTCGAGTCGAACTCATGTTCGACTCGAACATTGCCTGTTCGCCCGTTCGCCGAACAGCGAACAAATTGGGGTGTGCGCGGCAAATTCGAAAAATCTATGGGAGAAATCTAAAGTGCTAATTATAAAGGCTTATATGCAAGTTATTGTCCTAAAAAGTGTTTGGGGACCCGGGTCCTGCCCCAGGGGACATGTATCAATGCAAAAAGAAGTTTTAAAAACGGCCGTTTTTTCGGGAGCAGTGATTTTAATAATGCTTAAAATGAAAAAATAAAAGTGAAATATTCCTTTAAATTTCGTACCTGGGGGGTGTGTATGATATGCATGTGAAGTGGCGCATGTTTCCCGTGCTTAGAACTGTCCCTGCAAAAAATGTAATTTTTGAAAGAAAAAAAAGTCTTTTAAAACTGACTCGCGGCTATTAATGAATTGTCGGCTCCCGGCAATACATACAAAACTCATTGATAAAAAAAAAAAAAAAGCGTGGGGGTTCCCCAGAATTCAATTACCAGGCCCTTCAGGTCTGGAATGG
Source organism: Rana muscosa (assembly GCA_029206835.1). NCBI lineage: Eukaryota > Metazoa > Chordata > Amphibia > Anura > Ranidae > Rana > Rana muscosa. The sequence continues at coordinate 5,095,417 of JARGYO010005562.1, forward strand.
GTATTAAGGGGAACCCCGCCGCAAATTCAAAAAAAAATTGACGTGGGGTTCCCCCAAATATCCATTCCAGGCCCTTCAGATCTGGCATGGATTTTAAGGGGAACTCCACCCCAAATTAAAAAAAAAATGGCGTGGAGTCCCCCTAAAAATCCATACCAGACCCCTTATCCGAGCACGCAACCTGGCCGGCCGCAGGGGAAAAGGGGGGGACGAGAGAGCGGCCCCCCTCCCTCCTGAACCGTACCAGGCCACATGCCCTCAACATGGGGAGGATGTCCCCATGTTGATGGGGACAAGGGCCTCATCCCCACAACCCTTGCCCAGTGGTTGTGGGGGTCTGCGGGCAGGGGGCTTGTCGGAATCTGGAAGACCCCTTTAACAAAGGGGACCCCCAGATCCCGGCCCCCCCTATGTGAATTGGTAAGGGGTACATTGTACCCCTACCATTTCACGAAGAAAGCGTAAAAAAATGTTTAAAAACACACACAAACACCTTGAAAAAGTCCTTTATTTGAAAAAAAAAACAAAACATTCCAGCGGTGAAATCCAGTGTCCCGCGGCGATCCCGATGTCCAGCGCTGTCCTTCATTGGTTGTGCCTGAGCGGACCTGATGAGGAACTCCCTCTCAGTATTTTAAATGTATAGACCCGCCCCTTCTAAAGTTCCCCATCAGGTCCGCTCAGCGGACCAGATGCGGAACATGAGAAGGGGCGGGTCTATACATGTATTACCACAGTGAGAGAAGTTCCCCATCAGGTCCGCCTCCTCGGTATGTCGGACCCGCCTACGTCATTGGCTTGAGCGGGGAACTTCCTTCACGGTGTAATTTAAATTTACATAGTGAAGGAAGTTCCCCGCTCAAGCCAATGACGTAGGCGGGTCCGACATACCGAGGGGGCGGACCTGATGGGGAACTGCTCTCACTCTGGTAATACATGTATAGACCCGCCCCTTCTCATGTTCCGCATCTGGGGAACTTTAGAAGGGGCGGGTCTATACATTTAAAATACTGAGAGGGAGTTCCCCATCAGGTCCGCTCAGGCACAACCAATGAAGGACAGCGCTGGACATCGCTATCGCCGCGGGACACTGGATTTCACTGCTGGAATGTTGTTGTTTTTTTGTTTTTTTTTTAATAAAGGACTTTTTCAAGGTGTTTGTGTGTATTTTTTAAACATTTTTTTACGCTTTCTTCGTGAAATGGTAGGGGTACAATGTACCCCTTACCAATTCACATAGGGGGGGGCGGGATCTGGGGGTCCCCTTTGTTAAAGGGGTCTTCCAGATTCCGATAAGCCCCCCGCCCGCAGACCCCCACAACCACCGGGCAAGGGTTGTGGGGACATCCTCCCCATGTTGAGGGCATGTGGCCTGGTACGGTTCAGGAGGGAGGGGGGGCCACTCTCTCGTCCCCCCCTTTTCCCCTGCGGCCGGCCAGGTTGCGTGCTCGGATAAGGGGTCTGGTATGGATTTTAAGGGGGACTCCACGCCGTTTTTTTTAAATTTGGGGTGGAGTTCCCCTTAAAATCCATGCCAGATCTGAAGGGCCTGGAATGGATATTTGGGGGAACCCCACGTCAATTTTTTTTTGAATTTGCGGCGGGGTTCCCCTTAATATCCATTCCAGACCTGAAGGGCCTGGTAATTGAATTCTGGGGAACCCCCACGCTTTTTTTTTTTTTTTTATCAATGACTTTTGTATGTATTGCCGGGAGCCGACAATTCATTATAGCCGCGAGTGAGTTTTAAATGCATTTTTTTCTTTCAAAAATGACATTTTTTGCAGGGACAGTTCTAAGCACGGGAAACATGCGCCACTTTACATGCATATCATACACACCCCCCAGGTACGAAATTTAAAGGAATATTTCACTTTTATTTTTTCATTTTAAGCATTATTAAAATCACTGCTCCCGAAAAAACGGCCGTTTTTAAAACTTCTTTTTGCATTGATACATGTCCCCTGGGACAGGACCCGGGTCCCCAAACACTTTTTAGGACAATAACTTGCATATTAGCCTTTATAATTAACACTTTAGATTTCGAACGTTCGAGTCCATTGTATTTAATAGGGTTCTAAAGTTTACACAAACATTTTGTCTGTTCGCAGGTTCTGGTGCGAACCGAACAGGGGGGTGTTCGGCTCATCCCTGATCAAGAGCTCTTTTGCATGCAATCTGCTAGATCCAGGAGCAGTCAAGAAATTAAGGAAATACAGTTCCAGGTTAAAGGTTACTGCCTTTCACTCTGAGGAAAATACCACTTCCTGTCAAGCTCTGGTAAAATAATAACTAACTCTGACCACTAGATGGCAGCAACGTCAAACAAACATTGCAGTATAATCTGTAACAGCACATTGCACACATTTACTATAAACAATATGGGAAGAACATGTATTCATCTACATATTTTTGATAAAACACACAAATCCCTGTTCTCTGAGGAGAGGAGAGGCAGATTGTGAGTTCCTACTAGCTAGGAACCACGATCTGTCATCTCCTATAGTGAAGCCCATCCCCCTACAGTTAGAACACACACACACACACACACACACAAGGGAACACAGTTAACCCCTTGATCGCCCCCTAGTGTTAAACCCTTCCCTGCCAGTGACATTTACACAGTAATCACTGCATTTTTATAGCACTTGTTGCTGTATAATTGTCACTGGTCCCCAAAAATGTGTCAAAAGTGTCCGATCTGTCTGCCATAATGTCGCAGTCCCAATAAAATCAAAAAAGGCAGATCGCTGCCATTACTAGTAAAAAATAAAAATAAAAATGCCATAAATATATCCCCTATTTTGTAGACGCTATAACTTTTGCGCAAACCAATCAATAAATTCTTATTGTGATTTTTATTACCAAAAATCTGTATAAGAATACATATCGGCCTAAACTGAGGAAAAAAAATTGGGGATATTTATTATAGCAAAAAGTACAATATATTGTGGTTTTTTTTCAAAATTTACAATCTTTTTTTGTTTATAGCACAAAAAATAAAAACCGCAGAGATGATCAAATACCACCTAAAGAAAGCTATATTTGTGGGGGGAAAAAAGACGTAAATTTTGTTTGGGTATAGTGTCGCACGACTGCGCAATTTTCATTTAAAGTGACGCAGTGCCGTATCGCAAAAAATGCCCTGGTCATTGAGCAGCCTAGTCTTCTGGAACTGCAGTGGTCAACTGAATTATAAACTTCCTACTTCATGCACCGTGCACTCTTAAGCAAGTCCTCTATGAGAATAATGGACTGTTGCTCTTCAGGACAATAGCCAGTATCCCCTTTCTGCTGAACCCAGTAGATGACTTTCCTAGCACAGAGGGGTAGCCTAACGAACCAGGCCCCAAGATCTCTACAGTCTATAGTCACAAGGCCTTTGGACCTAATTGTTGCCTCCTTCCAATCTTCCAGCAGCACCCTCCAGTGATCCCAGAAAGATCTTTGCAGGGTCAGCTTCCCCTCAGCCAGTGCACAAAACAAGGTCCATAAAGACATGGATGAGCGAGTTTGGGGTGGAGGATCTTGACAGTCCTGCACAGGGTCCTGACCTCAACCTGATAGAACACATTTCGGAGGAATTAGAACAGAGACTGAGAGACAGGCCTTCTTGTCCACATCAGTGCCTGACCTCACAAATGCTATTCTGGAAGAATTGTCAAACTTTACCATAGACACACTCCTAAACCTTGTGGATCGTGTTTCCAGAAGAGTTGAAGCTGTTATAGCTGCAACGGGTGGACCAACTCAATATTGAACAGAATCCGCACTAAGACTGGGATGCCATTAAAGTTAATGTGTGCGTAAAGGCAAGTGTCCCAATACTTTTGGTAATATAGTATATTATTTATCATTGTAAAATAACATATTCCACACTTCTTTTTCCCCCAATTTTGCTCAAATAAAGAAAAAACAACTTTGGGGGAAAAAAAACAAAAAAAACAGTATTTTTCCAAATTTGTCTGGATTTTTTCCAGGCCTTCCCAACTCTAGGTGCAGCATTACAAAACATAATGACGACGGTTACAAATAGGAAGTGGCTGGTGTCCTTCAAGTTTCATGCCCCAAAGAGTTTCTCAAAGATTCCCTAATAACACCAGAAGGGGTTAAAGTCCTGCAGCATTAATGACTGGTAATATACTGCACACTCCAGTCACACAAGAGTTAAATTCCACCAATTCACAGTGCCTGGATAGGACATATTAGACATATCAGAATTCCAGACAGTCTTGAAGGAGCTTGCAGTCAAATGCTGTGAGAAGCACATGGAGAACAGGGTTTAGGCTCGATTCACATCTACGCATGTTTCTTTTGAGCGTTTCTGCAGTGCTTTTTGCGGTGTTTGCCACGTTTTTCGACACATTTTTTTACCGTGATTTTACCGCGATTTGCATTTTTTTTACACTGTATATAGCTGGTTGCAAAGGAGGGGGCCGGGAAGCTGTTCGCCGCGTCCTTAACAACCGATGAGTCATCAGTTGTCAGCAGGCTTCCCAATGAATGTAATAAAAAATGAATTGCCGGCTAAAAAAAAAAAATTGAGAAAAAAAACAGCGTGGGGTCCCCCCGAGTCCATACCAGGCCCTTGGGTCTAGTATGGATTCGGAGGGGACCCCCCACACCAAAATAAAAAAATGGTGTGGGGGTCCCCCCAAAATCCATACCAGACCCTTATCCGAGCATGCAGCCCGGCAGGTCAGGAAAGGGAGGGGGCGAGCGAGCACTCCCCCTCCTGAACCATACCAGGTCGCATGCCCTCAGCATGGGGGATGGGTGATTTGGGGGGCGGGGGGCTCTGCGCCCCCCACCCCAAAGCACGTTTCCCCCATGTTGATGGGGACAAGGGTCTCTTCCCGACAACCCTTGCCCAGTGGTTGTCGGGGTCTGCAGGCGGGGGGCTTATCGGAATCTGGAAGCCCCCTTTAACAAGGGGGACCCCAGATTCTGCCCCCCATGTAAATGAGTATAGGGTACATTGTACCCCTACCCATTCACTTATAAAAAAGTAGTGTAGTGTTAATAAATACAGTAAACGGTTTATGACAAGTCTTTTATTAAAAATCTTCTTCTCTGCTTCTTCCTCTATCTTCTCCCGCATCTTCATCCTCCAGTCTTCTCCTCCCCTTGTTTCTTCTTCCGCTCTTCTTCTGTCTTCTTTGTCCGGTGTTCTTCTTCCTCTGCCGCCGCTCCTGCCACCGCTCCCGCCGCCGCTCCTCCTCCGATGCTGTGTCCCGCTGATCTGTCGGCACTGATGTCCTGCATTACTTAAATAACGGCGGGGGCGTGGCAATCGTATTTCGTCACCCGGTGGCCACGCCCCTTGTGACGTCACGGACCCATCATGCCCCCGGCGATGACGTCACAAGGGGGCATGGCCTTCGGATGACGCAATCCGATTGCCACGCCCCCGCTGTTATTTAAGTAATGCAGGACATCGACGCCGACAGATCAGCGGGACACAGCATCGGAGGAGACATAAGGGGGGATAGGTTTGTGACTTTATATGAGGTGTATGTGGTGGAACCAAAACATGATGATAAGGGTATAAATAACATTTATTGCTACATCAATGGTTGACATTTCATGACACAATGTAATTAAAAGGTTCATTATACTAATAACATTGTATAACAGTACATTGCATGGTACAAAAGATTTTTGCATATATGGTTCCCTATAATGGATAAAGAAGTCAGTCTGGAATAAAACAACATGGTAAAACCATTGAATTGAAATAATGTTAGATGCACCAGAAATAAGCTTGATGCGTTTTGTGAGCTTATACCCACTCGTCAGGAGCACGGTGCATCAAATTCTAAAAGAAAGGGAATGAAAAGAACCCATGATATGAGATGACTGGCCATCTGGGGAAAATAAAGATGAATAAAAATGATGACTAATGCCTACTCAATACTCACATATGAATCAATATGAGGGACTGTGCAAAACCATGTGCCAAGGGTCGGCCAGGGGAAGTCCCGTCCGGGAGCTGTATAGGGGAACCAGCGGGAAACCGGGAAACAAACACCCGATACCCCCAAAGTGTCCTGAGTGTGAAGTCTTTGTACCGTGATTGGGATTCTATGGGATAATTTTTTTTTTACTTGTATGAATCAAGTGTAACCATAAAATTAATGGTGATAGAAAATGAGGTATTACCCATAACCATAGTGAAGAAGTGATATGAGCCCTCTAGCCAAAAGGACAAGGGGACAGGAGAAATACAAAAGCAATCAAACCAAAGAAAAAAAGAGAAAAGGAAGAGTGTGACATGGAGAAGAACAAGATTGGGAAAGGATGTGAAAAGGTAGTTGAATATATGAAGGAAAACATGCATAGGACTGTTCACTGTGCTTATACCTTGCAACAACACTGGATGTGAGAAGCCAGGCCGAAAAGTGCTTGTCTGGATATGCATGGCGATGCCACGCTGAAAGTGGTTTGTCAAAGAGTGAGGATCAGTGGATGAACCCAGGACGACCATCTGTTACCCCCTAGCGTCACGCCAGCATGGCAACAGTTGGAGACAGTCCGGCGGACCGCCGGAGAGAGTCTCCACGTGTCAGCTGAGATGGAATATATGCGCGTGTGGCTAGGCGCTCAAGAAGGACGTCACACGCACCGCGCACAGATTGCGTGGCGCCGACGCATGGTGGAATGCCCGCCAAATCCCCACATCCAATGGAATTGGAGAGGAGGGGAAAGGGCGGGCATCCAGCAAGCGTCGCAGCTCCTGGGAAGAGACAAAGGCCGGCCCAGAGGCCACAGAGCGCACAGACACAAATTGATTCAATGGGAAAGAGGGACTGAATGGAAGTATATCTAACAATGCAATACTGTGTTGTGTACATAACATAATTGTTTGTAGTCTGACCATTAAGTGGTCAGCCACGAATAATGGTAAAGACCAAACCACATAACATACCTCCATCCCTATTGGTATGAATAAAGGGGGGGACAAATGTTGGGACTTTAAATGGGACGTGAGGGAAGGTTCACGCCCCCATCCCTGTCTGTAGACATAAGGGGGGAGAGGTTTGGGACTTTATATGAGGTGTATGTGGTGGAACCAAAACATGATGATAAGGGTATAAATAACATTTATTGCTACATGAATGGTTGACATTTCATGACACAATGTAATTAAAAAGTTAATTATACTAATAACATTGTATAACAGTACATTGCATGGTACAAAAGATTTTTGCATATATGGTTCCCCATAATGGATAAAGAAGTCAGTCTGGAATAAAACAACATGGTAAAACAATTGAATTGAAATAATGTTAGATGCATCAGAAATAATCTTGACGCGTTTCGTGAGCTTATATCCACTCGTCAGGAGCACGATGCATCAAATTCTAAAAGAAAGGGAATGAAAAGAACCCATGATATGAGATGACTGGCCATCTGGGGAAAATAAAGATGAATAAAAATTATGACTAATGCCTACTCAATACTCACATATGAATCAATATGAGGGACTGTGCAAAACCATGTGCCAAGGGTCGGCCAAGGGAAGTCTAGTCCGGGAGCTGTAGAGGGGAACCAGCGGGAAACAAACACCCGATACCCCCAAAGTGTCCTGAGTGTGGGGGTATCGGGTGTTTGTTTTCCATTGAATCAATTTGTGTCTGTGCGCTCTGTGACCTCTGGGCCGGCCTTTGTCCTGGGTGCTGCGACGCTTGCTGGATGCCCGCCCTTTCCCCTCCTCTCCAATTCCATTGGATGTGGGGATTTGGCGGGCATTCCACCACGCGTCGGCGCCACGCAATCTGCGTGTGACGTCCTTCTTGGGCGCCTAGCCACGCGCGCATATATTCCATCTCAGCTGACACGTGGAGACTCTCTCCGGCGTGACGCTAGGGGGTAACAGATGGTCGTTCTGGGTTCATCCACTGATCCTCACTCTTTGACAAACCTCTTTCAGCGTGGCATCGCCATGCATATCCAGACAAGCACTTTTTGGCCTGGCTTCTCACATCCAGTGTTGTTGCAAGGTATAAGCACAGTGAATAGTCCTGCACATGTTTTCCTTCATATATTCAACTACCTTTTCACATCCTTTCCCAATCTTTTTCTTCTCCATGTCACACCCCAGATGGCCAGTCATCTCATATCATGGGTTCTTTTTATTCCCTTTCTTTTAGAATTTGATGCATCGTGCTCCTGACGAGTGGGTATAAGCTCACGAAACGCATCAAGATTATTTCTGATGCATCTAACAGTATTTCAATTCAATGGTTGTATCGTGTTTTTTTTTTTTCATTCAAAGTGTTTATTAAGAGATGAATGGAAAAGAATACAAGAGTGCACATATCGAAAATCGCAGATGCAACTGCAAAAATTGTGATCAAAACAGTACATTGTGGCAAAAGTCAACACCAGGACACAGCCTGTTTTTGTCGCCAGGCGACTCTCATGAGTATGGTCAGTAACAGCTCATGCGAGTATCGAGTATCCAGTAAAGATATAAAACTATAACACGTTATATGATATCTACTCATCTAAGTGTTGTCATGGATATGCATTAATGTCTGTCTGCCATCTTACCTTCCTCCTCATGTGTTCATCTAGAGACCAGACCTCCTTCACCTGGCTTCCTTTATAATCTCCTCCCAGCCTGACTCCACCCCAGGCCCTATCACTGAACACTATATTAACCTGTGCACTGCAAGCCTGCTTTGCTGATCAACGTGTTTGTTAGGCATTGTGTGTTTGGGTTCCTGCCTGCCGTGTGCTACGTCTGTCTCTCTGTTACGTTATTGGCTTGTCCCCGACTATCCCTGTCTGCTCGTGACCCTTGACCTTCGGCTCGTTCTTCGTTATCCTTGTCTGCTTGTGGCCCCTGACCTTCAGCTTGTTATTCGGTTCTCTCTTCGTGTGCTGCTGCTTCCCCTCTTTTCCCCTTATCCTACGGGACGTGAGCTAGGAAACTCCAGGGGCCGCGACCTGGTCCCAGCCTGCAGCTAACATCCTCACCACTAGAGGCCCTGGAGAAGACCAGCTGGGTCTTAGACTCCGCGCCCTGGGGAATCTTGGCTCTAGCTTCCGTTTGGATCCCGGTTGTGCTCCTCTGGTCCCGCTTTCCACAACCACCCAGTTCCCAATCCGCAGAAGCCAGCCATAGGGTTCACTACCTCGCGGTGCACTCCTGTCCCCCTACGGTGTGCATCTGTCACCTGGCCACAGGTGACCCTGACAGTTTGATCAGCCATGAACCCGGCTGACATCCCGCTTCCCGCGGATGATCCATTGCAGGGCATAGTTCGCAGACTTGAGACCCAGGAATCAAATCAGACTCAGGTGATGCGATTCCTCCAGGATCTGGCTTCTCGATTCGAGCAGCTTCAGGTCTCCTTGGGAACCCCGAATCCGCAACCCCAAATACAACCTGCGGCTGTACCTATCGCACCAGTCGCAGCCTCACACTCACTAAGATTGCCAGCTCCGTTCCGTTTCTCTGGGGACTCCAAGGCCTGCAGGGGGTTTCTCAGCCAATGCACAATTCATTTTGAGCTTCAGCCTCAAAGCTTCCTGTCTGACCGGGCTAAGGTAGCCTATATCATTTCCCTCCTCTCCGGTGAAGCTTTGGCCTGGGCTGCCCCCCTGTGGGAGAGGAACGATCCGGTGGTTTCCAGTCTGTCCGATTTCTTGAAGCTCTTTCGTAACATCTTCGAAGAGCCGGCTCGGGCTTCTTCAGTGGCTAGTGCTGTCTTACGTCTTCGCCAAGAATCTAGTTCAGTGGGGCAATATGCTCTTCAGTTTCGTATCCACACAGCTGAATTGAGCTGGAATAATGAGGCCCTGGTCGCTACCTTTTTACATGGCCTCTCTGACCGAGTGAAAGACGAATTAGCGGGAAGAGCCATTCCCGTCGGTCTGGACGATGTAATTTCATTATGCAACCAGATCGACATTCGTTTTCAAGAGAGGTCCTTAGAAAAAAAACGCCAGCACTCTCTGGGTCCTAGCCAGTCTGAGCTCCCCTCCCTTCATTCCGTGGAGCATCCTCTACCTGCTGAAGAACCTATGCAGCTGGCCCGGTCCAGACTAACCCCCGAAGAACGTGCTAGGCGCAGAACTCTGGGCTTGTGCCTCTATTGTGGGGGCAAGGGTCATTTTCGTGACTCCTGCTCGCTTCGTCCGGGAAACGCTCGGGTCTAATACATTTGGAAGGTGGAGTATTGGACCCAGAAACATCACCTTCTCGCCTGCTCTTGCCGGTGTTCCTTCATGTAGGCACTTCTCCTCAGTCAACCCTTGCATACCTGGATTCCGGGGCTGCCGGCAATTTTATGGATTGGAGAACTGCTTCTTCTATGAAGCTTACCCTTTCACCTCTCACTACCCCATTGGTAGTCTCGGCAATTGATGGCACTGTTCTCCCAGGGGGCCCTATTCGCTTCCAGACGCTACCCATTAGGATGTCGGTAGGGATTCTCCACCAGGAGTGGATATCCTTTCTTATTCTACCCAAGGCCTCTACCCCAGTTGTATTGGGCCTCCCTTGGCTACAGCTCCACTCTCCACATGTGGACTGGGTCTCTGGGCAGATCCTGGCCTGGGGTTCCTCATGTTTCTCGTCGTGTCTTCTCAAGGTGACCCCCAAGGAGAGTCTTCCGGTTGCTGCCACTTCTGTTTCTTCTGATCTTCCTGCTGCATACAGCGATTACCGGGATGTGTTCTGTAAGAAATCAGCTGAGGTGCTTCCTCCCCACAGGTCTTTTGACTGTGCTATTGATCTTGTCCCCGGAGCAACTCTACCCAGGGGTCGTACCTACCCTCTGTCCATCCCAGAGACCCAGGCCATGTCGGAGTATGTCGCAGAGAATCTGGAGAGAGGTTTCATCCGGAAATCCTCATCGCCTGCAGGGGCAGGGTTCTTTTTTGTTGCCAAAAAGGATGGTACCTTAAGACCCTGCATCGATTATCGGGGTTTAAATGCGGTTACTATTAAAAATCGTTACCCCTTACCCTTAATATCTGAGCTATTCGATAGGTTGAAGGGGGCCTCCATTTTCACCAAGTTGGATCTCAGAGGCGCGTACAATCTCATTCGAATACGGGAGGGTGATGAATGGAAGACTGCATTCAACACTAGAGACGGGCATTACGAATATCTGGTGATGCCTTTTGGTCTGTGTAATGCTCCAGCCGTGTTTCAAAACTTTGTCAATGAAATCTTCAGAGATCTGCTGTACCAGTTTGTTGTCATCTATCTGGATGACATTCTGATCTTTTCTGAAAATCTGCTCGTCCACAGAAACCATGTCCGCACTGTACTTCAACGTCTTAGAGAGAACAATCTCTATGCCAAGCTAGAGAAATGTTCCTTTGAATGTTCTGAGGTCCTGTTTTTGGGGTGCTTCGTCTCATGTTCGGGTCTTCGTATGGACCCTGGGAAGGTCTTGGCTATCACCAACTGGCCTCTTCCTGCTAGCCTCAAGGCCACACAGCGCTTTCTTGGCTTCACTAATTATTATAGGCAGTTCATAAGGAATTACTCTTCCATTGCCGCGCCTATTATCGCTTTGACCAAGAAGGGTGTGAATGCCAGAGACTGGCCTCCCGAAGCTGTCTCTGCATTTCACAACCTGAAACAGGCCTTTGTTTCTGGCCCCCTCTTGAGGAGACCAAATCCTGGGAATGCATTTTTTATTGAAGTGGACGCTTCCTCAATGGGGGTGGGAACTGTGCTTCTTCAAATCTTTGAGAAGAGACGCCAACCATGTGCGTTCTTCTCCAAAAAAAATTCTCAGGCAGAGAGGAATTATGCCATCGGTGATCGGGAACTTCTCGCAATTAAATTGGCGTTAGAGGAGTGGCGTCATCTCTTGGAGGGTTCCCCTCACTCCATAACGATCTTTACCGATCACAAGAATTTACAGTACCTACAGAATGCTAAACGTCTGAATCCTAGACAGGCCAGGTGGAGTCTCTTCTTTGCCCGTTTTAATTTCACGATTACCTACAAACCTGGTTCCTGCAACGGTCGGGCTGATGCGCTCTCTAGGTCATTTGACACTTTGGACGAGGAGTCCGCCCCTGAAAATGAGCCGATCATTCCCACCTCATGCATTGTTGCCCACTCTACCACCCTGAAGTCAAAAATTCCGCCTGGTAAGACCTTTGTCCCCACTGAGCTAAGAGCTAAGATCCTTCGTTGGGGACATGATTCCAAGGTGGCAGGGCATTCTGGATTCCTCCGATCCTTCCTACTCATCAGTCGTCACTACTGGTGGCCTAATCTCCGCTCAGACGTCAAAGACTACGTTAAAGCTTGTCATGTCTGTGCTCAGTCCAAATCCTCCACACAAGCTCCTGCTGGTCTCCTCATGCCCTTGCCCATTCCTAAGGAACCCTGGGCCCATATTGCCATGGATTTTATCACCGATCTCCCACTGTCTGAGAATAATACAGTCATTTGGGTGGTAATCGATCGATTCTCCAAGATGGCTCATTTTGTTTCTCTTCCTGGTCTTCCTTCTGCCCCTGCCTTGGTTCCCATTTTCATTCGGGAAATTCTCCGCCTACATGGGGTCCCTTCTCATATTGTTTCCGACAGGGGAGTCCAATTCACGTCTCATTTTTGGAGAGCCTTTTGCAAATCCCTCAATATTGTCTTGGATTTTTCTTCTTCTTACCATCCCCAATCCAATGGACAGACTGAGAGGGTTAATCAGGAGTTAGAGGTCTTTCTTCGCACCTTTGTGTCTTCTCACCATGACGATTGGTCCTCTCTACTCCCGTGGGCAGAATTCTCCCATAACAATCATGTGAATACCAGTTCGCAGAAGACACCCTTTTTCACAGTTTATGGAAAACACCCTCAACTTCCTCTTCCCATGATCTGTTCTCCAGACATTCCAGCTTTGGCTTCGGTTCAGGAGTCTCTCAATTCCGTTTGGGGTCACGTTCATGATTCCCTCCGGGCAGCTGCTGAAAAATTCAAAGGCTTTGCCGACCGCCGCAGGCGTAAACCGCCTTCTCTTCAGCCAGGGGACAAAGTCTGGCTCTCTACCAGGAACATCAAGCTCCGAGTTCCTTCTCTGAAGTTTGCTCCACGATTCATCGGTCCATACACGGTAACTGCTAAACTGAATCCGGTTTGTTTCAAACTCCAGATTCCTAAGAGCCTTAAAATCACTAACTCCTTTCATGTTGCTCTTCTAAAGCCTTTAGTCCTCAATAAATTCTCTCGTCCTCTCCCTACCGTGGCGCCTGTCTCTGAGGATAATAAGGAGTACGAGATCAGTCAAATTCTGGACTCCCGACTCTGTAAAGGCGTTCTTCAGTACCTCGTTCATTGGAAAGGGTTTGGTCCTGAGGAGAGGTCTTGGATCACTGCATCTGAGGTCTTTGCACCTCGTCTGTTAAAGGAGTTTCATCTGAAGTTTCCCTCTAAACCTGGGCCCAGGCGGGGAAGGGGGAGGCCTCGTAAGAGGGAGGGTACTGTCATGGATATGCATTAATGTCTGTCTGCCATCTTACCTTCCTCCTCATGTGTTCATCTAGAGACCAGACCTCCTTCACCTGGCTTCCTTTATAATCTCCTCCCAGCCTGACTCCACCCTAGGCCCTATCACTGAACACTATATTAACCTGTGCACTGCAAGCCTGCTTTGCTGATCAACGTGTTTGTTAGGCATTGTGTGTTTGAGTTCCTGCCTGCCGTGTGCTACGTCTGTCTCTCTATTACGTTATTGGCTTGTCCCCGACTATCCCTGTCTGCTCGTGACCCTTGACCTTCGGCTCGTTCTTCGTTATCCTTGTCTGCTTGTGGCCCCTGACCTTCAGCTTGTTATTCGGTTCTCTCTTCGTGTGCTGCTGCTTCCCCTCTTTTCCCCTTATCCTACGGGGCGTGAGCTAGGAAACTCCAGGGGCCGCGACCTGGTCCCAGCCTGCAGCTAACATCCTCACCACTAGAGGCCCTGGAGAAGACCAGCTGGGTCTTAGACTCCGCGCCCTGGGGAATCTTGGCTCTAGCTTCCGTTTGGATCCCGGTTGTGCTCCTCTGGTCCCGCTTTCCACAACCACCCAGTTCCCTATCCGCAGAAGCCAGCCATAGGGTTCACTACCTCGCGGTGCACTCCTGTCCCCCTACGGTGTGCATCTGTCACCTGGCCACAGGTGACCCTGACAAGTGTGCAGTGTAGAAAGTAACACAAACCCAAAGAGAATCAAAAATTAAGACATAAACAATGACATCCAAGTAGAAGGAAAAGTACTACTGATAAGTACATTCTGATCAACACTATCATCATCATCCGCTATCCCAATTATAGCCATAATTAAAAATAGAAAAAAGAGGAAAGAAGAGGAAAAACGAAGAGGGGAAGGTACATAGCATACTCCAGTACACAGTTGGATTGGTCTTAAAAGGCGGCCAGCCTCCGAGGGCTAGCCGTGAGAAAAAGCAACAATCAAAACGTTCTTAGGGAGGAGGGTTCGCACCTGCAGATATATAGTCCTGAGAATATTTAAAAGCAAACCATGGTTGCCAGGTGTCGTGAAACTTCTTCACGTCACCACCATCCTGGGCCAGGGTGTCTTCCATGGTACCTATTTCTCCCACCTTATTCAGCCATTCAGGAATGGACGGGACTCGAGACGAGTTCCAGTATAAGGGAATTAACGATTTGGCCGCATTTAGAAGGTGATTTGTCAGGGAGTGCTTATATCTTTTAAATGAAAAACTTGATATATGTAGCAGGCAACATGCAGCATTGAGGTTTAGCTTGGTTTCCGTGATCTTTATAATCAGTTTCCGGACCTCAGACCAGAAGTTTGTGATCAGAGCACAGTGCCATCAAATGTGAGCTAACGTGCCCCGTTTAGATTGGCATCTCCAGCAAATCTCAGATTTTTGGTTGTTCCATTTGTGGAGTCTTACAGGGGTATGATACCAGAGTGTCAACAGTTTATAGTTCGTTTCCTGCAGTTTAGTACTAATGGAACATTTGTGTGCCAGAATGCAAGCATACCGCCATTGTTTATCTGTTATTTCTATGTTTAAGTCCTGCGACCACCTCCTCCTATGCTCACTCATCCCTGCGTCCCCGGAGAATTGCAACCACGAGTATGCTAATGACGTGGCCCTGTCCACTGGAGTTTTGCTGTGACAAGCCGACTCCAGGGCAGTCAAAGGCCTACAAAGATCTTGAGGGTTTCTGAATTTGCCTAGGTAGCTCCGTATCTGGAAGTATGTCCACTGTCTTAGGTGAGGTAAATCGTTTTCTGTCTTGAGGGATGTCCAGTCCCTGACCCTAGATCCCAGAAAGCAGTCACCTGCCCGCAGGGAAGTGCCCCTCATCACTGAGTAAAGCGTGGGGTTAAGGACACCTGGAATAAAGTCAGGGTTGTCTTTTAGCGGGTCAGAGGGCTGGGGATCGTGGTGATATCTGTCTTTTTAATCAGTGTTCTCAGGATTTCTAATGTAGTACTCGTAATTGGGCAGCCGTGCAAGCTCGAGGAAAGGCCTGACCGTGGGATCCACGGTGAGAACATAAGTGGGATCGGGCAAAGGGTCGCTTCCAGCGTAACCCAATCCTTCATGCTATCATGGCAATGCCAGTCTATGACCCTAGCTACATGCGACGCGTGATAGTAATTTTTAAAGTTCGGCAAATTAATCCCACCCAAATCTTTAGGCCTCATCAGAGTAGCTAGTTTTAACCTAGGTTTTTTGTGTTGCCACAGGAATCTCAGGGTAATGGAGTTTAAAGCTTGTACAGGACGCCAAGGTTGGGTCCTGGACGGGTGCTATATAGCACCAATATTTGGGTTGTGGTCCCTTTAAGGAGTGGTGATGGTGTTCAGGAGGTCACCCAGAATGGGTGAGGAATTCCCGGCAAAAGAAGTAGTCCAGAGAGGACTGGCTCGCAGTCCTCTTTGTCTTGATAGAGTGTTATTTGGGGCCCGGAATTTCGGAGGCTCTAAAGTGATATTCGGGTGGGATAGAGCCTCCACTCCTGACCACTGGGAGTCAGCACACAGGGGGTTAAAGGCTTCCAGGAAACAGCTCAAAAAACAGGAAGTGGTGCAAGAGGTGTTGTGGAAGGAGTATGGGGATTGCACCTGTGAAGATGAGCTGTGTGTCTGCTGGGAGCTTTTAAGGATTCAGCAAGGGCTCTGGAAGTTCCCTCTAAAAAAACTTTATGTGCCTTTTCTTTAATTTGCTTTGTGCTGAAGACAAGCAGGACTTTAATTTATGCTGGAGATAAGTGGACTTTGTTTTTGTATTTTTCCTGTGTGCTGAATGAAGCTTTATTTTTGGTTTATTTACAAATAAAAGCCTTTTTGTTCAACTTCAACGGTTTATGCACTTGGTCCCGTGGAGCTATAATCCCCAAAAGTTTACAAGCTTTAAAGAATTTCGGAGGGATCCTGACAGGTATGGTGTGCATCACGTACAGGAATTTAGGTAGGATCACCATCTTGATGATGGCTGCCCGACCAAACCACGAAAAGGTGCCTAAATGCCAATTGTTATGGTCTTTTTCACAGGTTTTAAGTAAGGGGGGGGTATTTTCTCTCATACATAGACTGCAATTGCGGAGTCAGCCATGTTCTAGAGTACTTAAGTGCGGTAGGGTCCCACCGAAACGTGGAGTTGGCCTTAGTCAAGGTGAGAGCTGCGTCTGGGAGTGAGATATTAAGGGCTTCAGACTTCGAGTAATTTATGTTTAAATTTGCTAAATAGCAAAAATGGGCAAATTCCTTTAAGAGGTTAGGGATGGTCAAGGTTGGGTTGGTCAGAAAAAATAAAAGATCATCAGCGTAGGCTGCCGTTTTAAACACTCTGTCTTGTATCTGAAAACCGTGTATCGCAGAATTGTTCTGAATCGTTCTAAAAAAGGGTTCTAATGAGAGAATAAACAACAAGGGCGATAATGGGCAACCCTGTCTGGTTCCGTTGGAGATGGATACCTTTTTTGACAACGTGCCATTTATTTTCAGTTGTGCAGAAGGGTTCCTGTAGAGTGCGGATATCCATGACAACATGTGTGGCCCTAAACCCACCCGACCGAACACCGCCAACATGAAATCCCAGGCTACCCGATCGAAGGCCTTCTCCGCATCAGTAGAGAGGAGAAAGCCCTTGATTTTTCAGATTTTCACTGCGTGGATCAGGAGTAGCGCTTTGGTGACGTTTTCCTTTGCCTCCCTAACAGGTATAAAGCCCACCTGTTTCAAACCAACCAGTTTTGTCCGAAGTGGGCCCAACCGCAGAGCCAGGACCTTCGCAAATAACTTTACATCAAGGTTCAATAGGGAAATGGGCCTATAGCTAGCGCATTCCCCCGGGTCTTTTCCTGGTTTCAGTATCACTGCAATGTGTGCAGTCAGAAAGTCGGGGGTGATCTCTTTAGGAGTAGACACGGAGTTCAGAGCGTCCTTTAGAGGTTCTGTCAGGATGTCCATAAAGGTCTTATAGTAGACTGCCGAGTATCCGTCCGCCCCAGGGCTCGTGCCTGATTTAAGTTGTTTAATTGCCTGTCTGAGCTCAAGAGAGGAGATTGGAGTTTCTAACAATGCAGAGTCAGGTTCTGTCACAGTCGGAAGACCACTCTTGGCTAAATAATCTTGAATAATCTGTGTTCTGTCGCCCTCCATATGTGGTTGTTTATGTTGCGGAGGTAGGTTATAAAGCTTAGAATAAAAACTATGAAAATGTCCTGCTATTGCTTCCGACGCAACATCAAGTTTCCCTGCATGGTTCCTAATACTAGCAATATTGTTGGAGGAGGTATGTTCCTTCAAAGCTCTGGCTAGCACTTTACCTGTCTTATTCCCGGATTCGTAGTAAACTTTCTTTTTGATAAAACAGCATTCGCTTCGCCCTAGAGTCAAGTAGCTGTTGTAAGTCCTTCCTAGTCTCTAACAATTGTGTAGCGGAGTCTATCGATAGAGATTGCTTGTGTAGCGCCTCTAAAGTATTAATCTTCGTGATCAGATTCCGTATGGTGGCCTCCCTCTCTTTTTTGCGTCTGGAACCCAGTGCAATCAACAGCCCTCTGACGGTACATTTATGGGCCTCCCAAACGACTAGAGGATCAACCCCTGGGGTGATGTTAGTTCTAAAAAACTCTGTCAGGTCGGCAGTAATTGTGGGTAGTAGGTCTGGTTCAGTCAATAACGAGGCGTTCAGCCTCCATGTGGGGTGTTGTTTGTTCACGTTTGACATGTCCAGTGAAAGGGATATGGGGGAGTGATCTGAGATCGTCTGAAGTCCTATATGTGCCCCAGATATCTTAGGAAGATCCCTCTGCGACACAAACAGATAGTCCAGTCTTGCATATCTCGAATGAGGTACAGAAAAATGGGTGTAATCTCGACCATCTGGGTCAAGAAAGCGTCACGTGTCTACTAATTGCAAGGATTGCAGTAATGATTTGATCTTTTTGAGGATCTTATAGGTAATACATGTCTTACCATTGGACGTATCCAGAAGGGGATTCAGAGGCACATTAAAATCCCCCCCCTAGTATCAGACAGCCTGCAGCGAACCCCTGGAGTTCCCTGACAATGCCCTGACAGAACATGACATGAGCTTTATTTGGAAAGTACACATTCACCAGGGTTACAGGTGTACCCCCATACGTCCCCTTCAGAAACACAAATTTGCCTTGTGTATCACAAAGCTGTTCAGATAGTTCAAAAGGAGCATCCTTGCTGATCAGTATAGATACCCCCTTAGTCTTAGAGTCGTCAGTCGTGGCGTGAAACGCTCTGGTAAAATAGAAATCCGTAAGTCTCGGTATGTGGTGTGTCTTGAAGTGGGTCTCCTGGAGGAATACAAAATGAGGCTTACCTTTCTTGAGTTCCCTCAGGAGAGTGGAGCGATGCTCAGGGATATTTAAGCCCCTGATGTTGTGCGAGATCACAGTGGGGTGTCGCCCCAGGGAAGAGTAAGCCATGGTGGAAGTCCATGAGGGGGTGCTCTCAGGACCACTCTGCAAAAATGAAACTATACTATGTAGTTTAGTATCTGTATCTAAAAGCTAAGACAACAATCCAGTTACATTTCTAATAAGTACCTTGTGGGGAAGAAAAGAAGTGGGGGTAAAGGGGAAGAGAAAGAGAGGGGAAACAAAAGTAAGTAAAGAAATGAAGAGTAAAATAGATAAAGATAGCAAGGGAGTGGCGTATAAACCGTCCCTCTTCCTGAGCGACCAAACGTCTCCCCAGGAAAGGGCACTCACCAACGCTTAGTAGAGTTCCCTACGTCCCGATAAGGGAGCAAGGAGCCTTCTGTGGGGTCGCCGGGAGGCGATAACGAGCAGGCGACAGCCCACCTATTAGAGCAATGCCAAGTTAGACCCAACCAAATGAAAGGATCCTCCCAGTCATCGCACACATGACCAAATGAGTTAAAACATAATAAACACATTATTGTACACCCGACCACTGTGTAAACTATACTTCTAGGCAAAAATAAACAAAAGCTCAAAAAAAAGCCCCCAAAAAAATGGAGTAGTAAGTGCAAGTATAACCTCCCCTTTGCCCATAATACATGGAAATGTAAGTATACACATATATAAACCTCCTCCAGCAGGAAATTAAATCCAAGTACATATAATGCTACCCATAGTCAATCTACAAAGAGAATGAAGTGCTTGGTAAAATCTGCAGGAACGGAACCCAGCAGTGCCACTCATGAAGAGAACTCATCTCCGAGAGTGTGGAAGTGAGCTCTGAAACAAACAGTGCATTTCAACCCAATGAAAAAATAAATAAAAAATTATACTCCGAGTGCAACTTAAGCAACAGGCCTCAGTAAGGGCAACTTGGGGAGAAACTCTAAGTGAGCCACGTCCAGGGCTAATCGGGGGATAAAGGGGTAGACACCGCAACCAATTTCAGTGAAGAAGTCCACAACATGAATCTGAGTCTAATAAGTACAGAATGGTGCAGCCAAGCCTGACTAGTCGATACTGGCCTGGGCTTCTTGAAAAAGGTTCAAACTGAGTTTCAAGTGAGTGGGGTAGTAATCTTAATCCTTAGAGGTTCCGTGAAAGACATTAACATCCACCAGGGTTTAGTGGAAAGGGAGAGGCAAGGGCAGGGCATCAAAACTTAAGCAAAGGTCTCCTTGTGGTAGGAGAAGTGAGGGGAAAATAGTACCGCAAAGCGTCAATCAGCAACCCGGTCCCTGGAAGACCCAGCTTGTCTCCCCGGCGTGTCCGGTCTGAAGCTCCTACTGCGCCCATGTTTAGCTCTTTTAGACAGTCTATTGTCAGGCGACATGAAAGGAGAAGCGGAGGGCTCCTTTCCAGTGGGGTGTGGAGGAATTCAGCATACCATTCTGGGAGATCTACATGCTCTATGTCCAGTGATTCGCAGAACTCAGGGAGATCTGCTGGGGAGCGTAACACATGTTGGTGGCCATTGTAAGATACTGTCAGGGCAAAAGGAAAACGCCATGTGTATTTTAGATCCTTTTCCCGCAGCCGTTCTAGCAAGGGACGCAGAGCACATCTATTTCTCAGAGTGATCTGCGACAGGTCTTGGAACAGCATTATCGTTGCGCCATTGAAAATGATCTCGTAATTTCTCCGGGCTTTACGCATGATGTCTTCCTTAAGGCCAAAGCTTTGCAAACAACATATAATGTCTCTTGGAGGTGCTGAATCAGAGCCCCTGGGCCTGAGAGCTCTATGCGCCCACACAAAGTCAATCTCCATGTCCTCTTGGCGTTCTAACAGACTGTTGAAAACTCTCCTGAGTGCTGGGACAATTTGCTCATGATCAACAGATTCAGGGATCCCCCGCACTCTAATGTTGCACCTCCTGCCCCTATTATCCAAATCTTCTATGTGCCGATTCATGTCTATGAAATGTTGCGTCTGAGCTTGAGTGGTAAACTCTAGCCTGTGTATGGCCTTGTCCCTATGTTTGCCAGCGTGCTCCACCGCCGCCATCTTTTCATTAATCACTAGCATGCTCGTCTTCAAGTCCGTGATAGCCGCCGAGAAAGTTGCTTTGATATCCGCAGCTATCACAGACATGTCAGCAAACGTTAAGGGGTGATCTGATAGAGGCTTACCCCTGTTGGAGTCTTCAGGCGCTGACTGGGAGTCGTCACTGCCATCTTCCTCGTGTTGCGGCGGCGCCATCTTGGGCCTTGTAGTACCGCTGCGACCAGTCGGCTGGGCTTTGAAGATGTCCGCTATGTTTTTCGTTGCGGTAGATCCAGTGTTACGGCGCAGGTGGGAGCGAGGGGTCGAGTACAGCCTCCTGCCCGGCATCTGGGAGCCTGTGGTAGGGTGTAGAGCTTCAAATGGCTGTGTGTGCTGAGGAGCTCCTCTAGTGTGCTGCCATCTCTGTCGCCCGCCAAGCCACGCCCCTCCTGGTTTTACCATGTTGTTTTATTCCAGACTGACTTCTTTATCCATTATGGGGAACCATATATGCAAAAATCTTTTGTACCATGCAATGTACTGTTATACAATGTTATTAGTGTAATGAACTTTTTAATTACATTGTGTCATGAAATGTCAACCATTGATGTATCAATAAATGTTATTTATACCCTTATCATCATGTTTTGGTTCCACCACATACACCTCATATAAAGTCCCAAACCTCTCCCCCTTATGTCTACAGACAGGGATGGGGGCGTGAACCTTCCCTCACGTCCCATTTAAAGTCCCAACATTTGTCCCCCCCTTTATTCATACCAATAGGGATGGAGGTCTGTTATGTGGTTTGGTCTTTACCATTATTCATGGCTGACCTATTAATGGTCAGACTACAAACAATTATGTTATGTACACAACACAGTATTGCATTGTTAGATATACTTCCATTCAGTCCCTCTTTCCCATTGAATCAACTTGTGTCTGTGCGCTCTGTGGTCTCTGGGCCGGCCTTTGTCTCTTCCCAAGGAGCTGAGACGCTTGCTTGATGCCCGCCCTTTCCCGTCCTCTCCAATTCCATTGGATGTGGGGATTTGGCGGGCATTCCACCACGCGTCGGTGCCACGCAATCTGTGCGCGGTGTGTGTTACATCCTTCTTGGGCGCCTAGCCACACGGGCATATATTCCATCTCACCTGACACGGTCCGCCGGACTGTCTCCAACCGTTGCCATGCTGGCGTGACGCTAGGGGGTAACAGATGGTCGTCCTGGGTTCATTCACTGATCCTCACTCTTTAACAAACCACTTTCCGCGTGGCATCGCCATGCATATCCAGACGAGCACTTTTCGGCCTGGCTTCTCTTCCTTCATATATTCAACTACTTTTTCACATCCTTTCCCAATCTTTTTCTTCTCCATGTCACACTCTTCCTTTTCTCTTTTTTTCTTTGGTTTGATTGCTTTTGTATTTCTCCTGTCCCCTTGTCCTTTTGGCTAGTGGGCTCATATGACTTCTTCACTATGGTTATGGGTAATACCTCATTTTCTATCACCATATACTTTTATGGTTACACTTGATTCATACAAGTAAAACAAATTTTATCCCATAGAATCCCAATCACGGTACAAAGACTTCACACTCAGGACACTTTGGGGGTATCGGGTGTTTGTTTCCCGGTTTCCCGCTGGTTCCCCTCTACAGCTCCCGGTTGGGACTTCCCCTGGCCGACCCTTGGCACATGGTTTTGCACAGTCCCTCATATTGATTCATATGTGAGTATTGAGTAGACATTAGTCATCATTTTTATTCATCTTTATTTTCCCCAGATGGCCAGTCATCTCATATCATGGGTTCTTTTCATTCCCTTTCTTTTAGAATTTGATGCATCGTGCTCCTGACGAGTGGGTATAAGCTCGCGAATCACGTCAATTATTTCTGAAGCATCTAACATTATTTCAATTCAATGGTTTTACCATGTTGTTTTATTCCAGACTGACTTCTTTATCCATTATGGGGAACCATATATGCAAAAATCTTTTGTACCATGCAATGTACTGTTATACAATGTTATTAGTATAATGAACTTTTTAATTACATTGTGTCATGAAATGTCAACCATTGATGTATCAATAAATGTTATTTATACCCTTATCATCATGTTTTGGTTCCACCACATACACCTCATATAAAGTCCTAAACCTCTCCCCCTTATGTCTACAGACAGGGATGGGGGCGTGAACCTTCCCTCACGTCCCATTTAAATGTACGGAAAAAGGGGGTTCCTCTTAGGGGACTTTAAAAGGAAAAGTTACTCTTGTAGTAAGTACGTAGAACAAAAAGTTGAAAATAAAGGGTTGTTTATTTCAAACAGGGTAGGGGTAGTAGATAAATGTAATCTACAGGGACAATGGGTATGACATGAAAGGGGGATGCTAACACAAAGACATACAATGCATGAAATAATACAATCAGGGACACCATATAGTTACAGAAAAAACATATGATGGTGAAAACCGACGCGTTTCGAAAAACAGAATTTTTTTCTTCTTCAGGGAGATGATTGTGTCAACAAGAATATTTAGCATGTCATATGCATAGACTTGAGGATCATAGGGTTGCATCCATAGGGGGTAAACATAAAATCAATAGACACCAGGAGAAACCTCTGATTCCAAAGAGCCACGTCCCACCGGTGCCCGATTACCAGGGTGCACCCCAAAAAATGCAAACACACTCCCCCGGAGGAGGGGCTCCCCAACAAGGGGCACGCTGCGCTTATGGTTGGAGGTGTGGATGAAGGTCAGAAAACAGTATATGAGTATTCACTGTGGACGAGTCCAGATTGGGAAGGGCTTGTTCCAGTTGATAGACGCTGCTGTGCAGACGCTGCCTCCCTGATCCTGCCTAAAGGCAAAGAACTAGAGGGTGACCAACAGGAACCCCCACTCATTTTCCGTCTCCTTTGACATCACAGAGGACCACCGTCGACAGGGGGCTCCACATATCTCTCCAACCCCCCCCCCATGGCTCATCCTCATCTTCTGAAACGGAGGGGGCTAATCAAGCTAGCCCCCCTGAATCTTCACACTCCAACAGGTACTAGGACTTACAGCGTACGCCAGCAAGCCCTTCCCAATCTGGACTCATCCACAGTGAATACTCATATACTGTTTTCTGACCTTCATCCACACCTCCAACCATAAGCACAGCGTGCCCCTTGTTGGGGAGCCCCTCCTCCGGGGGAGTGTGTTTGCATTTTTTGGGGTGCACCCTGGGCATCGGGCACCGGTGGGACGTGGCTCTTTGGAATCAGAGGTTTCTCCTGGTGTCTATTGATTTTATGTTTACCCCCTATGGATGCAACCCTATGACCCTCAAGTCTATGCATATGACATGCTAAATATCCTTGTTGACACAATCATCTCCCTGAAGAAGAAAAAAATTCTGTTTTTCGAAACGCGTCGGTTTTCACCATCATATGTTTTTTCTGTAACTATATGGTGTCCCTGATTGTATTATTTCATGCATTGTATGTCTTTGTGTTAGCATCCCCCTTTCATGTCATACCCATTGTCCCTGTAGATTACATTTATCTACTACCCCTACCCTGTTTGAAATAAACAACCCTTTATTTTCAACTTTTTGTTCTACGTACTTACTACAAGAGTAACTTTTCCTTTTAAAGTCCCCTAAGAGGAACCCCCTTTTTCCGTACATTTAGCCAATGGGATGTGGGAAACTTTACTCTGCAGACCGTCCTCAGCACCTATTTCCCATTTCACGTCCCATTTAAAGTCCCAACATTTGTCCCCCCCTTTATTCAGCATCGGAGGAGGAGCGGCGGCAGGAGCGGAGGCAGAGGAAGAAGAACACCGGACAAAGAAGACAAAAGAACAGCGGAAGAAGAATCAAGGGGAGGAGAAGACCGGAGGATGACGAAGCGGAGAAGAAGATTTTTAATAAAAGACTTGTCAAAAACTGTTTACTGTATTTATTAACACTACACTACTTTTTTTTGTGAATGGATAGGGGTACAATGTACCCCATACTCATTCACATAGGGAGGGCCGGGATCTGGGGGTCCCCTTGTTAATGTGGGCTTCCAGATTCCGATAAGCCCCCCGCCCGCAGACCCCGACAACCACCGGACAAGGGTTGTTGGAAAGAGGCCCTTGTCCCCATCAACATGGGGGCAATGTGCTTTGGGGCTGCCCCAAAGCACCCATCCCCCATGTTGAGGGCATGGTATGGTTCAGGAGGGGGGGGCGCTGCTGCCTGTGTGTTCATTCAGGGCTCCCTCTGTGGGGAGAAATTTCATGGGAGGCAGAAATCTCAGTGTGAGTTCAGCTAAACAGTGCTGTGACATTAGAAAATCACAGCCAGGAAAGAGAATGCTGGGTATTTCAAATAATGGCAATCCAGGCATACAATTTCCAACTACCAAAAAACATAAACACAACAGACCCTAAAAAGTAATAAAGAGGAGTGTAAGGAGGACTTGCAAGGCTAGTAGTAAAAGTTAACATTAACCACTTCTGCCCCAGAGGATTTGGCTGCCCAATGACCGGGGCATTTTTTGTGATTCGGCACTGCGTCGCTTTAACTGCCAATTGCAGCAACGTTGCACCCAAACAAAATCATTTTATGGCATTTTTATTGTTTTAATTTTTTTACTAGTAATGGCGGCGATCTGCGATTTTTATCGTGACTGCAATATTGCGGCGGACACATCGGACACTTTTGACACTATTTTGGGACCATTGTCATTTATACAGCGATCAGTGCTATAAAAATGCACTGATTACTGTGTAAATGACACTGGCAGTGAAGGGGTTAACCACTAGGGGGCGAGGAAGGGGTTAAGTGTGTCCTAGGGAGTGATTCTAACTATGAGGGGGCTGGACTACCAGTGACATGAATGTGATCACTGTCCTGTCACTAGGCAGAACAGGGAAATGCCTTGTTTATAAAGGCATCTCCCTGTTCTGCCTCTCCGTGACACGATCGCGGGACATCGGCGGACATTGAGTCTGCAGGTCCTGCATGCACGGTCAGGCTAGGAGGCAGATTCACTGCAACGTACCTGTACGTTGCTTTGCCTGCCTGTGCCATTCTGCCAACGTATATGTACGTGAGGCAGACGGCAAGTGGTTAAGCACAGAAAGAACAGAATTTAGAAAAAAACACTTTAGAAAAAAAAAAAAGATACCCAAACACAACCTTAGACCTTGTAAGCCACTCATACAAATTAGTTTTCAGAGACAGGGTGAGGAGAAAAGGGTCACAGCTCTGGTTTAGATAACTCCACGAGGAATTTCCAGATATACTGGCCTGACCTGAATAGCGGAGTCCTTTGGAACTGGAACATAGGCGGATTGTCACTGTTGACTAAAGCATCTTCACAGAGAAACACTGGTAAAGCCAATGAACTGTGAAAACTTATTCTCATTGCCTAATTGAAGAAACGTCCAGAATTTCCAATATCCAGCCTAACTCTACCAGTAGCTGTTGACAGTAGACACCTGTAGTAGAAAACATTGCTAGTACAACTCTTTATCTTGGCCTAGGCCAACAAGGCCCAGGTCTAGGGCAGCACTTTGCAGGGGGGCAGCATGAAAAGAGTCCCCGCCGGCTTGCGCTACACTTTTAGTCTTATGAGGTGGACTGGGCTGCAAGACAAATCGGTCTGGCACCCCCATAAAGCGGCCGCACTGCTGCCGGTATGATAGGGATGGTGCAGACACAAGGGACACTGACATGGTTACCAATACCTGGCGGCAGGTAGGTAGTAAGACTCTCCTGCAATCCTTTGCTTGTGTCAGTTGTACATATTAAGGAATCTTAATTTTATTTCTGTTGATTGCTGATGAGAAAAATAAACATATGGACTTATTTGCTCCTGCTCCCAATCCTTCCTTTGCTCACTGCCTGGACAACATACCTCCATCACTTTGCTACATGTTTTCTGCTGCACCAATGGCATGGTTATATCCTCTTAGTCCCTAAAGTAGAACTATAGGCAACACTTTTTTTTTTGTTTTGCCATCCGCTCATTTCCCTTAATTTCCTGCCCCATAGCCAAACAGGAAGTGGGAGGAAATCTCTTCAGATTAAGGGAATCCCTCCCCCTGCACAAGGCCCTCAGAACTAGTGTCCCCACTGGAAAATTTCAGGGAAGGGCTTAAACGGGAAGGGGTGTGACCTTGACAGGAAGGGGTGGGTCATATTTAAATTAGGGGTTGCACGAGTTTAGTCAGGCCTAGGGCAGCACAAAACCTAAATACACCACTGTGCTAGTAGAAAACATCTTTCAAAAATAGAGCAGAAGGGAAGGAACATCCAAGCAGGCATGAGATGGAAGGGGTTGGATCCTCAAGGAAGGCTGCCCTTCAGTTTTCCATGTGCCTAGTTTCTATTTCTCCTGTAGGCTGCAGTATAACCTTGATATTCTTCTAACAAGTTCGAAGAGACAATAGAAAAAGAGAGTGGTATGAACTATCATATTGTATGTTACCATTTACAATTTTCTCTGCAAGTAGTTTGTTTTGTTATATAACTACAACCTCATTTATATGAGCTCAAGATAGGAATTAGGTTGATTTTAAAATTCATTGAGATGGAAAAGAACAGTTAACACTGATATGTTAGAAAAACAGCAGGGTTTAACTTTAATGTGAGACCAGACACAGTGGAATCAATCACATATATTATGTGAGAGGAGCATGATGGATGATCTCTCACAGTCATACCCTCTAGTATTATTTTCCATTGATCACCTCAGGATGCAGAGAATCCAAAGAAAGATTTCATATATTTGTCACTCCACAGGGAGAAGGAAAAGAAGAGAAAGTGGCAGAATGAGAAGACTTTTCCACTGGGGTCCCTCATATGTTCTGTATTACAGATACTGTCAAAAAAGGCATCATTTGGATTTAGCAGAAAAATGATGAATATCTCTGTGGTTGTCATCCGGCATGGACGTCCTGTGGCTCCCTGAGGAAGTTTGTGCCAGCGCACTTTACTAAACTATGGCAGAGCAGACAGGTTCGGTTTGTGGTTTTACAACATTTTTGGATTAATTTGGTTGAAATTTATAGTCTCACAGAAATACATTTTTCCACCATTCGAATACTTAATACTTTAATAATATACTTTTGAAAGCATTTAAGGCTATGAAATAAAAATTGTAAAATGTGCGAGAAATGGGTAAAACCATTGATTTGGCCTGCAGGCAGACATTTAAAGTCCCACTTAGCCAAATTTCCAGTTAATACAAGAAACTAATATACTTTTTATTGGGCACTAGGAAAAAGTAGTAGAATTTCCAGTGGACACCAAGAACTGGCACATCAAATAAGTACTGTAGATTGCCAGTTTCTATAATATATGTGGTATAATATATCTGCCTGGACTCTCTAACATCTTTACTTTTATAAAGTTAAATGGCTCTCCTCTGCAGGTGGTGCACCCGCCATAGAATGAGAGGAGAGCCTTGCCACAGGTGGTACCCATCTGTGCACTGAGGGTGTGGCAGGCAGGAACAGATTTCCAGCAAAGCCATATAGGCCTCTCCCAACTCCCTCTAGCATTTCCTTACTTAAATCTTGCCACTGCTGCCTGGCCCAACACACTCTGTGAGAATAGGCCATGGTCACTGTTCAGCACAATGTGGTCAAACACACCAATTGCCAAAACACACTACATATGCCAAATACTTTTTTTCTTCTCTGTAAAGCTGAAGTTTGATCTGCTTAAATTTTGCATTTCAGGTTGCTCTTTTACCCCCTACCATCAGGCTAATTACATTTATAAATAAAACCTTTCTGCTTTTATTACATACCATATTTTAGACCCAGTGATGTCATCAATGCTTCTGTATGTGATTCAGATAGATTGTGGCTGGTGGAAGGGGCCAGTGCTGTACATACAGTGCATCCAAAAGTATTCACAGCGCTTCACTTTTTCCACATTTTGTTATGTTACAGCCTTATTTCAAAATGGATTAAATTAATTATTTTCTTCAAAATTCTACAAACAATACTTCATAATGATGGGAAAAAAACGTGCTAATGTATCAGTTAAAAACAATAATAATCCAGGAAGCAGCAGCTTAATGTGAGATATACACAAAATACAAATGAATAGGAGAAGCCGCACTAGTATAGTCCAAATAGTTCAATGAATGTATTTGGTTGTAAAATTATATATCATGCTTCAATGATGGAAATGGTGAGATAAGATGGATTCTTCTATTATTAACACCGCAGTGAATCACTCAACGAAGTATGCCACCACCTATAGAAAAACGTGCTTACCAAATGGCAAGCAAAACCAGGCATGTGGCTATAGCCCAGCCAATGCCTTTGCTTGCACAGAAGATCATGGAAATAAGCCCTGGGTAGATGTCTTCATTGGTATATCCACACACCGATACCACCGTTAAATCCAAGATCGTTATGTTCACTAACAAACTCGGCAATAAACCCAGAAAGAGAAACCAACCATAGCATAATATTGTCTAACCAGATATTTATTTTAGTAAAACAGTATTGCACTTACATTTGCAGAGTTTAAAAATCGTGCATAAAAACACAGAGCTCGCAGGCTACAAACAAACTCCCGTCCTCCTAGTGAGACTTCGTGGTGACGTCAGCACGTATCCTCCTCCATGGATCTCTCCAGACATGTTCAATCAGGTTCAAGTCTGGGCTCTGGCTGGGCCACTCAAGGACATTCACAAAATTGTCCAGTAGCCACTCCTTTGTTATCTTGACTGTGTGCTTAGGGTAGTTGGCCTGTTGGAAGTTTAACCTTTACCCCAGTCTGAGGTCCAGAGCAGGTTTTTATCAAGGATGTCTCTGTACATTTCTGCATTCATCTTTTCCTCAATCCTGACTAGTCTCCCAGTTCTTGCTGCTAAAAAACATCCCCACAGCATGATGCTGTCACCACCATGCTTCACTGTAGGGATGGTATTGGCCAGATGATGAGCGGTGCCTGGTTTCCTCCAGACATGACGCTTGCCATTCAGGCGAAAGAATTCAATCTTAGTTTTATCAGACCAGAGAAATTTTTTTCTCATGGTCTGAGAGTCCTTCAGGTGCCCTTTGGCAAACTCCAGGCGGGCTGTCATGTGCCCTTTACTGAGAAGTGGCTTCCATCTTGTCACTCTACCATACAGGCCTGATTAGTGGAGTGCTGCAGAGATGGTTGTTCTTCTGGAAGGTTCTCCTCTCTCCACAGAGAATTGCTGGAGCTCTGTCAGAGTGACCAATGGGTTCTTGGTCACCTCCCTGACTAAGGTCCTTCTTTCCCAATTGCTTAGTTTGGCCAGGCAACCCGCTCTAGGAGGAATCCTGGTGGTTTCAAACGTCTTCCATGTACAGATGATGGAGACCACTGTGGTTATTGGGACTTATAATGCTGCAGACATTTTTCTGTACCCTTCCCCAGATCTGTGCCTCCATACAATTCTGTCTCAGAGGTCTACAGACAATTTCTTGGACTTCATGGCTTGATTTGTGCTCTGACATGCAAAGTTAACTGTGGGACCTTATATAGGCAGGTGTATGGCTTTCTAAATCATGTCCAATCAACTGAATTTACCACAGCTGGACTTCAATCAAGTTGTAGGAACATCTCTAGGATGATCAGTGGAAACAGGATGCACCTGAGCACAATTTTGAGTGTCATGGCAAAGGCTGTGAATACTTATGTATGTAGCGGGGTATTGCTCCTAAAACCCCAAGAGACTACAGTTCCCAGCACGCCTTAAGGCACCCAGGGTGCATTGCCCGTGCAAGGACTGCTGGGGTGGACTTTATAAGGGAGAGGCTGAGCCTGCTTCTTTCTCTTTGGACACCGCCCTCCCTGCAAGAGTATCCCTATGTTGAACTGCTGCGCGCACAAGGCCTGAAGCCTGGGCCTTGTGTTTTTCCAAAGAGTCTTCCAGTCCACTGAGGAACCCGCTGAACATCCGTTCCAGTTGCCAAGCACTGTCAACAGGAGGACCGAAGACCCGGGGTCGTGGATACTGTGAATTGAGTCACAGTGACGGAAGAAACGGACAAGGACTGGTCCGGTTGGGTGAGAGAGCACCTGCTCAGAACTGCACCATAGTATTTCTAAGCCCACTAACTGTATTCAGGGCCATCCAGTATTGCAGTTAGACTCTGGGGAGATTATCCACAGAACTGAGCTATTAGTCTCCCTGGTACTTTGAAGTTATCTATCATCGGTTTTCCCTATTGAATTACAAATTGTTCTTAAAGTGCACCACCGTTCTTGCTAGCGAAGATTGTCTACCCCCGAACTATACCCCAAAATATAGTCGGGCCTGACTGGGTAGTATAGGACATTGCTGGGCGCCATATTGTCCACGAGGGAGGATAGCTGCAGCGGGGTCTGAAAACTTGTATGTTACATTATTGAATGTTTGCTGTTTTCACAAGTGTACTTACATTGCAGGGCTCTGCATTTGTTATTGCATGATTGTTTCTTATACAAACCTTTACTACCAGTAAAATATTAGAGCTAAGTATACTGGTTGTCAGTGTCATTTACTGCACTATACTATTATTGTGTGCCTCACTGTGGGATTGTGTCATAGAGAATCATAGAGTGATTGCAGAATCTATCATCCCCTTTACTAATTGTGCCAAGAGAGGTTAGAGCAGATTTCCAGGGGTTGACAGCTTTGCACTACAGGGCCCAAATCAATCAAGGCAGCCCTCTTAACTGGGGGTATCGCTACACATGGGGGCTTGGTTCCGGGATCCCTGTATATTGCACGCTGCAATCAAGCTGGTCAGAAGTACCAGCATGGACCCGTTGGCAGTAACAGAGTGGTGCGCAGAGTGGACTGTCGATTCAACCCGGGCGGTAGTCATTGAACTCCCGAGGGGGGATCCGGCAAAAAGAAGAGATCAAGCAGCTAGTAATGTCAATATCGCCGTGCCAGAAAGCATGGGTGGTGAATATAAAGCCAGATACCTCGTGTACATACGCACTAGTGGAATGGGGAAGAGGAATCCCAGAAGAGTTTAGAGGTCAGAGTATAAAGGCCATAGATGACCAAACGTATTGCTTAGTGTATACAAGGGCCGTGAAGAAGGAGAAGGAATCTCCACGAACCTCCCTGCCATCGTCTCCGCTACTCTTCCCCAAAATGGAAAGCAGTCGCGAGACGAAAACTCCGGGGTCACCCCTGGCCGCCATAGGGCCGGAACTATTGACTGCTCTGGGAGACTTTGTTACTAAGTGCCAAAAAAGCAATACGGTACATGTAGAGGCCGGGTACCGAAAGCTCCGGGTTTTTTCAGGAAAACAACCTGTGCCACCCGGTGAAGAAGACTTTGACACCTGTATTGAGCAGGCAATGCAGGCAGTAGAAGGATTGGAAGTTCCAGAAGCGCAGAATAATCAGCGCATCAGTGAAAGTTTGAAGGGTGCTGCTGCTGAGGCTGTGAAGAATCTTAGGTGCAGAAATACTGTTTGTACTGTGATGGATTATCTGTCTATGTTGCAGGAGGAATTTGGCCAGCTGGAGAAGGTGTCTGAGCTGGTGTATCAATTTGAACATACCCTCCAACAGCCGGGGGAGAAGTTGTCTGAATATGTCCGAAGACTGAATAGAATGCTGTGCCAAATTGTGCTGAAAAAGGGAATGCTGCCACAAGTGATAGATGCAACCAGGATGAAGCAGATCCTGAGGGGAGCCTTACGTTCGGATCCAGTTTGGCTTCACTTGAAGACCTCTGACTTAGTCATGGCTTTGAGTTACCCAGACCTTGTGCGGATCATAAGGGATGAAGAAGCCCTGTTGAAGGATCAACAGGCGGTTGAGAAGACCACTCCACCCACCTCGGTGGGAGTCAGAACAGCAGTAGCTATTGAGTGTGATTCAGAAGTAAAAACCTTGAAGTTCCAGATGGCCAAGTACTGGCCAAGAACTCAGGAGCCAAAGAGAAAGGGGAGATCAGGAGTGAACCGTGCCAGAATGTTTCCACTCCAACATCCCTGCAGACAAGGAAGGAAACTGTCTGTTTCAACTGTGGAGGAGCCGGCCACATTGGGAAAGTGTGCCCCAGTCCAAGGAAGAACTGAGGCACTCACTACCAGCAAGCGGAAAACTTCAGAGTGCCCCGGTGAAGGAGTCAGCCGGGCGCCCACTACTTACAGAAAGCTCCAAAAAGATTCAAAAGCAAGAAGAGGCAAAAGAGAAGGGAAACAATGCCTCTCCTAAAATCCTCAATACCACCTGTCGGGAGTTGAAATTTAACAATGTGAGGGAAATCAATGCATACCAGGTCCAAAAAGGGTTGAGGTCCAGAGAAAAATGGAAGAAAAAGGAAACCACAATAGGAAAATCGAGGAGTCCAAGGAAGTAGACATCCCAGAAGAGGTTTCTAGATAAGCTAATAGGACCCTCCCCTCTGGTCTCTGTTCAAGTGGAGGGGGTTTACACCAAGGCCCTCCTAGATACAGGAGCCCAAGTGATTCTTTTGCGGAAGCATTTGAGTCACCTGCCCTTACAGAAGCTGGAAGACCTACAGATAAGGTAGCTTTCCCTACGACGGTTATGTCTCAATTAGGCTGGCCTTTGATCCCTCTGTGACAGGAAAGGCGGAAGTCTTTGACACCCTGGTGGTAGTTTGCCCTCGCCCGCCAGGGGCCAACACAAGTTCCATGCTAATAGGGACCAAACTGACCTGGTCAGGAGGCTGCTGACCCCTTTAGTGCAGGAGCAGAGTCCTACCACAGACAAGATTCACCCCATGCTGCAAAAGGTCTACCAGAAGTTGGTCCTGGAACAGAAGGCCCCGGAAGAGGGGGTGGAAAGAGTCTGGAGACTGTCAAGAAAGGAGAAGATATTGCAGCCTGGTGAGATGACCTGCCTTCAGGCTACGGTGAAACTCTTCTGGGAGCAGCCCGGCCCCTTTGTGGTCCTGGATAGGGATGAGCCAAACACCCCCTGTTCGGTTCGCACCAGAACCTGCGAACAGCCAGAATGTTTGCGTGAACTTTAGAACCCTATTAAATACAATGGACTCGAGCGTTCAAAATCAAAAGTGCTAATTATGAAGGCTTATATGCAAGTTATTGTCCTAAAAAGTGTTTGGGGACCCGGGTCCTGCCCCAGGGGACATGTATCAATGCAAAAAAAAGTTTTAAAAACTGCTGTTTTTTCGGGAGCAGTGATTTTATTAATACTGAAAATTAAAAAATAAAAGTGGAATTTTCCTTTAAATTTCGTTCCTAGGGTGTGTGTATAGTATGCCTGTAAAGTCGCGCTTGTTTCTCGTGCTTAGAACTGTCCCTGCACAAAGTGTCATTTCTGAAGGGAAAAAAGTCATTTAAAACTCACTCGCGGCTATAATGAATTGTCGGCTCCCGGCAATACATAGAAAAGTCATTGATAAAAAAAAAAAGCGTGGGTGTTCCTCCAAATTCAATTACCAGGCCCTTCAGGTCTGGTATGGATATTAAGGGGAACCCTGCCGCAAATTTAAAAAAAAATGCGTGCGGTTCCCCCAAATATCCATACCAGGCCATTCAGGTCTGGTATGGATTTTAAGGGGAACTCCACCCCACATTTTAAAAAAATGGCGTGGAGTACCCCCAAAAATCCAGACCAGACCCTTTATCCGAGCACGCAATCTGGCAGGCCGCAGGAAAAGAGGGGGGGACGAGAGAGCGCCCCCCCTCCTGAACCGTACCAGGCCACATGCCCTCAACATGGGGAGGATGTGAAATGGTAGGGGTACAATGTACCCCCTTACCAATTCACATAGTGGGGGGCTGGGATCTGGGGGTCCCCTTTGTTAAAGGGGTCTTCCAGATTCCGATAAGCCCCCTGCCCGCATACCCCCACAACCACCGGGCAAGGGTTGTGGGGATGAGGCCCTTGTCCCCATCAACATGGGGACATCCTCCCCATGTTGAGGGCATGTGGCCTGGTACGGTTCAGGAGGGGGGGCACTCTCTCATCTCCCCCCTCTTTTCCTGCGGCTTGCCAGATTGCGTGCTCGGATAAAGGGTCTGGTATGGATTTTTGGGGGGACTCCACGCCATTTTTTTTTTATTTGGGGTGGAGTTCCCCTTAAAATCCATACCAGACCTGAAGGGCCTGGTATGAATATTTGGGGGAACTCCACGCATTTTTTTTAAAATTTGCGGTGGGGTTCCCCTTAATATCCATACCAGACCTGAAGGGCCTGGTAATTGAATTTGGGGGGACCCCCACGTTTTTTTTATTTTTTTTTATCAATGACTTTTCTATGTATTGCCGGGAGCCGACAATTCATTATAGCCGCAAGTGAGTTTTAAATGACTTTTTTTCCTTCAGAAATTACACTATGTGCAGGGACAGTTCTAAGCACGGGAAACAAGCGCGACTTTACATGCATACTATATACACACCCTAGATACGAATTTTAAAGGAATATTTCACTTTTATTGTTTCGCCTTAAGTATTATTAAAATCACTGCTCCCGAAAAAACGGCAGTTTTAAAACTTTTTTTTGCATTGATACATGTCCCCTGGGGCAGGACCCGGGTCCCCAAACACTTTTTATGACAATAACTTGCATATAAGCCTTTATAATTAGCACTTTAGATTTCTCCCATAGACTTTTCAAATTTGCCGCAAACACCCCAAATTGTTCGCTGTTCGGCGAACGGGCGAACAGGCAATGTTCGAGTCGAACATGAGTTTGACTCGAACTCGAAGCTCATCCCTGGTCCTGGAGCCAGACCCCTTGAACACCCATCCAGGGTTGGAAGTGATCCCTGAAGTGGTCCCGTTGAGGGCATTGAAGAAGGCGAGGGGCCAGATTCCAGTGAGCATCAGAAATGTCACTAGTTCTCCCATGAAGATTCCAGCCCGGGTACTACTGGGCAGAGTAAATCCTGCTACCCCAGTGGTCCTGTCTGACCTGAAGAAAGCTGAAGGAGGGGAGCTCACCCTGGAGGGACACCACCTTACCACCGAAGTGGAAGGAGAGAGCCAAGGCCCAGCTGACCAGATATAGAAAAATATTATCGGAAGACGAGTTTGACATGGGGTGTGTGAGGAGTGCTACCCATAAGATTCATCTGCGGGAAGACAAACCCTTCCGGGAGAGGGTCCGGCGTGTCCCCCTGGCTGACTTAGAAGATTTGTGTGAACAGTTGGCAGAGCTTAGGAGAACTGGGTTTATTTGAGAGTCCAGGAGTCCATATGCCTCCCCCATCATGGTGGTCAGGAAAAAAAACGGGTCGTTGAGACTCTGTATAGACTACAGGACTCTCAATAGGAGGACCATACCCGACCAGTACACTACTCCCAGGATAGAAGATGCCTTACAGAGTCTGTCTGGGGCTAAGTGGTTCAGTGTAATGGACCTGAAGAGTGGGTATTACCAAATCCCAATGCACCCTGAAGACAGAGAGAAGACGGCCTTCATCACCCCATCTCTCAGCATGAAGAGAGATTGGAGAAAGTCCTGAAGAGACTCTGTGAAGAGGGACTAAAACTCTCCAGGGAGAAGTGTCAGTTTTACCAGTCCTCGGTCCAATATCTGGGACACATAGTGTCTGCAGAAGGAGTGTCTACAGATCCTGACAAACTGGACGCAGTCACCTCCTGGCCCAGACCAACTACAGTGATGGAGCTCAGATCCTTCCTGGGGTTCTGCTCTTACTACCGTAGATTTGTGGAGGGGTTTGCGAAAATTGCCAAACCCCTGAATGAGCTACTGAAGACAGAAGGAGAGGAGGATGATACTGGCCCCAGGAAACCTGGAGAGTCTGTGGAAGGCTAGTGGACAGAGAGGTGTAAAGAAGCCTTCAAAATGTTGAAGAAAAGTCTGACCACTGCCCCGGTATTGGCCTATGCTGACCCTAAGAAACCATATGAACTGCATGTAGATGCCTGCCATGATGGTCTGGGAGGTGTGCTGTACCAAGAGTATGAAGGACAGTTAAGGCCAGTCGTCTTTGTTAGTAGAAGTCTAACACCAGCAGAAAAGAACTACTACACCCACAAGTTGGAATTCCTGGCCCTAAAGTGGGCAGTCGTGGATAAGCTCAGAGATTACCTGTATGGAGCTGACTTTACAGTAAAGACCGACAATAACCCACTCACCTACCTCTTCACCACGGCCAAGCTGGATGCCACTGGCCACCGTTGGTTGGCAGCCCTGGCCGGATTCAACTTCAGTCTGAAGTATAGGCCTGGGGCTGGGAATCGTGATGCAGATGCATTGTCCAGGGGGGCTCATGCACCCACTCACCACACAGAAGACTGGACCCAGGTAATCCTGGATGGGGTACGGGCCTTGTGTCAAGGAGCACAACTTCAAGCTAGTGGTGGGTCAAGAGCGGAAGAGATTGGAGTTTCGGTAGTGGGGGTGCCTAAGTGTTATTGTGACGTGACCCAGATTGGCGAGGACGACTTGCCAAAACTGTCTAAGAAGGACATAAGAAGAGACCAGTTGGAAGACCCCAGGGGAAGATTGGCTTTGAAGGCACTGGAAGACCAGGATCCAGGCAGGCTCCTGCAGGACCCCTCAAAGGTGGCTCGACTGGTCACCAAAGAATGGGACAAGTTGCAGGTACATCAAGGGGTGGTCTACCGAAGGGGCCCCTCTGATGACCTAGAAGAGAAGTGGCAACTGTTCTTGCCAGAAAAACATAGAAAGACTGTTTTAGCTGCCCTACATGACAATCATGGACATTTGGGGGCCGAACGGACTTTCCAGCTTGTGAGGAGTAGATTCTACTGGCCTTGTATGCGGGCTGAAGTGGAGGAGTACTGTCACTTATGTGCTCACTGCGTTCAAAGGAAGACATTACCATGTCAAGCTGCCCCAATGGGCCATCTGCAGAGTCAAGGACCCTTGGACTTGGTATGCATCGACTTTCTCTGTCTAGAACCTGACTTGAGTGGACATGGAAATGTTCTAGTGATAACCGACCATTTCACCCGTTATGCCCAGGCCTTTCCATCTAAAGACCAGAAGGCCTCCACCGTAGCCAAAATCTTGGTGAAAAATACTTTGTGCATTACGGACTACCACAGCGCTTGCACTCAGACCAAGGGAGAGACTTTGAGAGTCGACTGATTAGGAAATTGCTGGACTCTTTAGGTATAAAGAAAACTCGTACTACCCCTTATCACCCCCAAGGTGATGCCCAACCGGAAAGATTCAACAGGACTCTGTTAAATATGTTGGGGACTCTGAGCAGCGAGAAGAAGCAGCATTGGAGCAAGCACATAGCAGCAATAGTGCATGCCTATAACAGCACAACCAGTGATGCCACAGGGTATTCTCCCTACAGAATAATGTTTGGCAGGGAAGCAAGACTGCCTGTGGATCTGGCCTTCAGCATATCGATGGATCACACATCAGCCACCTCGCACAAGGGATATGTAGATAGGCTGAGGAAGAGCCTGAAACTGGCGTTTGAACAGGCCCAAGCGGCATCAGAGCAAAGAGGAGCCCGGAACAAGAGGAACTTTGATCTTAAAGTTCGGATCCAAGACTTGCAACCCGGAGACAGAGTGCTGTTGCGGAACTTGGGAGTCTCTGGGAAGCACAAACTAGCAGACAGATGGAGACCCGAACCGTATGTGATCTGCAAAAAGTTACCAGGCTTGCCGGTATATCAGCTGAAGCCAGAAGAGAAGATAGGGCCGCTGAAGACCTGGCACAGAAACCACTTACTTCCACTTTCAGAAGCAGTTCGGATACCTCCTATAGAGGATTCCCCTGGACCATCCTCAAGTCTGAATACACCTAGGCCCAACACTCGGTCTCAGGCACCTCAGTCTGGAGGAATGGATATCACTGATCAAAGTGATGATGAAGAAGAAGAGCTTGAATGGTTGTGGCTGTCCCAGGTCCCTGAGCCTCTGTCCATAGACCTTCCGCCCTCTGAAGATACTTTAGATAGTACATTGAATGTAGAAGCCACCGAGTTTGTCCCGTCCAGTTTTCACTCTGATGAGTGGGAAGATGCCATAGAGTCGCTCCATGCTGAAGATCAAAGAAACCCTCTGTATCTTCCTGCATCTGATCTGGATGCTCCAGAAATATTGGAAAACAATACACCCACCCCCAGAGGAAGAGCCTCGGAGACAGTTACCCCAAGAGAACAGAGAGCGAAGAGAACCATTCGTCCTCCACGGAAGTTAACCTATGCCCAAATGGGAGAAAGCTCTGAGGACACAGTAACTACTGCAAGGAGGACAATACAAATACCTGGTCCCTCCACTGTGCATTTGGTGGAGGGCAACCCCAGCTCACTTTCTGGCACAGTTAGGCAAGTTACCCCCATTGATGTGACCTGTGGGCAGGACAAACTCCCTTCCCAGTTTTGGTGAGAGCTTCCCCTGCCAACTTCCCTTGCAGCCCTCAATGAAATTGTTTGTACTTGTTGTAATACTGTCTTTGGGGACCAAAGATTCTAAGTGGGGGGAGTGTGTAGCTGGGTATTGCTCTTAAAACCCCAAGAGACTACAGTTCCCAGCGCGCCTTAAGGCACCCAGGGTGCATTGCCCGCGCAAGGACTGCTGGGGTGGACTTTATAAGGGAGAGCCGGAGCCTGCTTCTTTCTCTTTGGACACCGCCCTCCCTGCAAGAGGGTCCCTGTGTTGAACTGCTGCGCGCACAAAGCCTGAAACCTGGGCCTTGTGTTTTTCCAAAGAGCCTTCCGGTCCACTGAGGAACCCACTGAACGTCCGTTCCAGTTGCCGAGCACTGTCAACAGGAGGACCGAAGACCTGGGGTCATGGATACTGTGAATCGAGTCACAGTGACGGAAGAAACGGACAAGGACTGGTCCAGTTGGGTGAGAGAGCACCTGCTCAGAACTGCACCATAGTATTTCTAAGCCCACTAACTGTATTCAGGGCCATCCAGTATTGCAGTTAGACTCTGGGGAGACTATCCACAGAACTGAGTTATTAGTCTCCCTGGTACTTTGAAGTTATCTATCATCCGTTTTCCCTATTGGATTACAAATTGTTCTTAAAGTGCACCACCGTTCTTGCTAGTAAAGATTGTCTACCCCCGAACTATACCCCAAATTATAGTCAGGCCTGACTGGGTAGTATAGGACATTGCTGGGCGCCATATTGTCCACGAGGGAGAATGGCTGCAGCGGGGTCTGATAACTTGTATGTTACATTATTGAATGTTTGCTGTTTTCACAAGTGTACTTACATTGCAGGGCTCTGCATTTGTTATTGCATGATTGTTTCTTATCCAAACCTTTACTAAAAGTAAAATATTAGAGTTAAATATACTGGTTGTCAGTGTCATTTACTGCACTATACTATTATTGTGTGCCTCACTGTGGGATTGTGTCATAGAGAATCATAGAGTGATTGCAGAATCTATCATCCCCTTTACTAACTGTGCCACGAGAGGTTAGAGCAGATTTCCAGGGGTTGACAGCGGTGCACTACAGGGCCCAAATCAATCAAGGCAGCCCTCTTAAAGGGGTTGTAAAGGTACATTTTTTTTCCCTAAATAGCTTCCTTTACCTTAGTTCAGTCCTCCTTCACTTACCTCAACCTTCGATTTTGCTTTTAAATGTCCTTATTTCTTCTGAGAAATCCTCACTTCCTGTTCTTCTGTCTGTAACTGCACACAGTAATGCAAGGCTTTCTTCCTGGTGTGGAGTGTCGTGCTCGCCCCCTCCCTTGGACTACAGGAGAGTCAGAAGTGGCGACAGGGGGCACCCCTGTCTAGTGCCCCTGTACAACTGAAAGTCTGGTGACACTCTGCCTGCCTCCCTGATGGCAGCCCTTGGGGAGTGGTATAGCAACTGTACCCAGGAAATAAATTCCTCCCCAAACCCAAACTTCCTCAAAGTGGCCCACAAGAACGTCCATTCAATACTGTCGAATGCCTTGTGGGCGTCCAAAGACAGTAGCGTCCTATCCCCCCCATTATCTGCCACCGACTGCATATTAAGATAAAGTCTACGTAAATTTATTGCCGTGGATTTCTGGGGCATGAACCCTGCCTGATCAGAGTGTATAGCAGTGGATATTACCCCATTCAATCGCACCACCAGAACTTTTGCTAGAATCTTGACATCATTCTGTAGGAGGGAAATCGGTCTATAGGAGCCCGGATCCAAGGGATCCTTGCCCGGTTTCAGAAGCAGTACGATAATAGCTTTGGTCATAGACAATGGAAGGCAGCCTGTTGCCTTGGCAACCTTGAACACACTAAGTAGTTTGGGTAGCATACCCCCCGCATATTGTTTGTACACTTCAATCGGTATACCATCCTCCCCCGGAGCTTTAGAGTTAGGGAACATCCCGACCGCTGACTGGAGCTCCTCCAATGTAAGAGGAGCATCCAATTGCTGCCTAGCAGCTTCAGATAATTTGGGCAGGTCTACTGATTCTAGGTATGTGAGTAAGGAACTCTCAGAGTAGGTCTGTTTAGACTGATATAGTGTAGAGTAGTACGAGACTAGTTCAGACATGATGACATCTGGGGCATTGGTTACTGTACCAGCCCGGGTTCTAAGTGCGCCAATGGAGGGTGACCTCTGTTGCGCGTGGGCAATTTGGGCCAGCAGGCGACCGGTTTGCTCCCCCTCCTCATAATATGCCAGTTTATTAAAAAAAGTTTCCTTTCTGCTGCTGAGGTAGCACACCGACTGACCAACCATGAGTCCTTGCTCTCCTCAGTAGGGTCCGATATAAACCTCGCCTCCAGATCAATCACCAGCCGCTCCAATCCCTCCCTCTGTGCGCTAGTGGTTTCTTTAATTCCGTGGATTTCCCTAATAAATGTACCGCGAAGGAAGGCCTTAAAGGCCTCCCAAGCAGTCTCCGGCCCAGTATGGTTCCCCTGATCCTGCCAGAATTCCCCAATCCGGGCCGCTATCTGAGCATGTGATGAGAACAAATTAAGCCAGAAGGCATTCAATTTCCAGGGGGCCTTGGTCATAGCCGACTGGGGTCTCTTCACTGTAACTTTCTGAAAGAAATAAAAAAAAATCCCAGTGTTAGCGAAATTTGGCTATACGCAGAGCATACAGCCAGATATCGTGTCTCTAATAGTAACACATTTAGTCTCAGTGATATAATGCATGTTAATCTAAGTTTCACTCACCATTCATCCGTCCCATGCATCCCAAGAAAGCAGCATCACACAGCTATGTTCTCATCATCAAGTGGTCCCAGAGCAGAGTGCCAAGCCGACGCCCCACCAAAGCCTTTTATTAACCACTTCAATACCATGCACTTATACACCTTCCTGCCCAAGCCAATTTTGAGCTTTCAGCGCTGTCGCAATTTGAATGACAATTGCGCGGTCATGCAACACTGTACCCAAACAATTTTTTTATCATTTTGTTCCCACAAATAGAGCTCTCTTTCGGTGGTATTTGATCGCCTCTGCGATTTTTATTTTTTGCATAACAAATAAAAAAGAGTGAAAATTTTGAAAAAAAATAAGTTTTTCTTTGTTTCTGTTAATTTTTTTTGGAAAAAAGTACCTTTACCACTTCAATGACGGGCACTGATAAGGCGACACTGATGGGCACCGATGAGGTGGCACCAATGAGGTGGCACCAATGAGGTGGCACTGATGATGGGCACTGATAGGCGGCACTGATGGGCACTGATAGGCGGCACTGATATGTGGCACTGGTATGCGGCACTGATGGGCACTCATAGGTGGCACTGATGGGCACTCATAGGTGGCACTGATGGGCACTCATAGGCGGCACTGATGGATACTTATGGGTGGCACTGATAGGTGGCACGGACGGGCACTGATAGGTGGGCACTTATGGGCACAGATGGGCATGGATGGGCACTGATAGGTGGCACTGATGGACACTGGTAGGTGGCACTGATGACTGGTGGCTGGCATTGCTGGGCATCATGCATTTTTGGTTGTGTCATGATGGTGCCAATCAGTGCCCATTTGTGGGCACTGATTGGCATATATTTTTTATCTATTTGTGCATGTGGATGGCCATGGGGGACTTACCTGGCCATCCACATGCTTGGGGCTTCCCTGGTGGTCCTGGGGGGCTTCCCTGGTGGTCCAGTGTGGGTATCCGAGGGGGGGCTGCGCTGATAAACAATCAGCGCGAACCCCCCTGTCTGGAGAGCCGCCGATCGGCTCTCCTCTACTCGCGTCTGTCAGACGCGAGTGAGGAAGAGCCGATCAACGGCTCTTCCTGTTTACATCGTGATCAGCCGTGATTGGACACGGCTGATCACGTGGTAAAAAGCCTCCATCGGAGGCTCTTTACCGAGATCAGTGCAGCGGTGTGTCAGACTGACACACCGCTCCACCGATCGCCACGATGCGCGCCCCCCCGGGCGCGCGGCGGCTGTTATCCTGCAGGACGTCATATGACGTCCAGTGTGGATAACAGAACCACTTCCCGGACGTCAATATGTATTAAACTCCAAAAGATCTCACAAACAGGAAGTGATGGCTGCAGCCGCCAATCACCTCCTCCATGGGAGGGGACATCACAGGATGTTCCCTCCACACAGGAAGTGAGGACACAGCAAATGCCCATACAAGGACATCCCTTCCAACAGGGTTATTTAAATACATGGATACAATAATAATACAATACATGCATAAAACAAACAAACCAATCACAGACATGTATACATTCAAATAGACCAGGGATATGCAATTAGCGGACCTCCAGCTGTTGCCAAACTACATCCCCCATCATGCCTCTGCCTCTGGGTGTCATGCTGGATGCTGTCAGAGTCTCGCTATGCCTCATGGGACTTATAGTTTGGCAACAGCTGGAGGTCCGCTAATTGCATATCCCTGAAACAGACTATCAGTGGCATGCACTGTTTCCAATGACGGGAACTATACGACAATTATGCCTCAATGGACGACAATTGTCGTATAGCTATGCTACTGTTCTTGTGGACACAGATCTGTCCGCTCGGAGTCATTTAATACCAATGTCAGGAAGTGGCCAGTCCCCTGACGAGGCATAAAACAACATCTCTAAATGGGGCAAACATCGCTGTTTCCATAGGAAGATTTTCCCGCCACCAATCTTTGACCAACATCTGTATGTGCAAATACGCTCAGATGAGCGCATTACAGCAAAACTGACATTGGGGGACATCTGACAACATACATTAATACATTTTTCCACAACACCAGCACCCTGCCTCAGTACTTCACTTAGAAGCTCTCAGTCCCAATGCAAGCAGTTGGCTAGCTCTTTGGAGGAGTTATTTATATATAAGGAGT
Organism: Rana muscosa; assembly: GCA_029206835.1. Lineage (NCBI taxonomy): Eukaryota > Metazoa > Chordata > Amphibia > Anura > Ranidae > Rana > Rana muscosa. The sequence continues at coordinate 5,139,545 of JARGYO010005562.1, forward strand.
TATGCAAATATCAAAATGTCTTGATGGGTGGATGACATGCTGGAAGAGTAATGCCGCGTACTCACGACCGTTTTTAATGTCACTGAAAAAAACGACGTTTTTCTTGACGTGATTCTTCTCAAGCCTGCCTTGCCTACACAGGATCATGAAAATAAATGCTAGAGCAAAGCGCGGAACGAAATGTACGACGGCACTATAAAGGGGAAGTTCCATTCGGATGGCGCCACCCTTCGGGCTGCTTTTGCTGATCCTCGTGTTAGTAAAGTTTGGTGAGAGACGATTCGCGCTTTTCAGCTTTGTGCTCTTCAGTCCGTTACAGCGTGACGAATGTGCTATCTCCATTATGAACACTAGTTTTACCAGAACGAGAGCTTCCGTCTCATCACTTGCTTCTGAGCATGCGCGTTTTTTTTTTCACGTCATTAAAGCCTACACACGGCCGTTTTTCATGACGATAAAAACGACGTGAAAAATGACGAGAAAAATTAGAGCATGTTCCAAATTTTTAATGGTCATTTTTCACGTTGTGAAAAATGCTCTGGAGCCCACACACGATCGTTTTTAATGACCAAATTAAAAAATTGCATTTTTCTCGTCATGAAAAACGGTCGTGTGTACGCGGCATAAAGGTTTCTTGGCAAGATGAAATTTGACGATAGAAAGCTAAAAAAAACATATTTAGGAGTGTGACGGAACTGTCCAGTACCCAGCTTGGGTGCCTCCATCAAGATAGCTTCCTCCAGTCTTTACCCAGGAACCGGGTATTATAGCAATGAGCACCCAAGTCTAGGTGACACTAGCTTAAGCCCTGTACACAGAGCTAACAAACATGTTACGCTTTAAAATTACGCATGCTTGTGAAATGGTGCTAAACTTCGGTATTTAAAAAACCTCCATAGACAACGCTTTGTAAGCCTTTATTGGTTACCAGTTTAGAGTTACAGGAGGTTGATGGTGCTAGAAATTTTGCTCACACTCTGACATTGCAGTGATACCTCACATGTGTGGTGTGATCGCCGTTTACGTATGAGTACGGGACCAACATGTGCTTTTGCACGCGAGCACGGAGGAATGGGAGCGATTTCAAATTTTTATTTATTTATTGGTGGGACACTGGTACACTGACAGAGGTTTTTGTGCACTTGTACACTATGACAGATGTTGATGGTCCTCTGGCGGACACTGGCAGATGTTAATGTTGTAATGGAACACTATAGCATATGTTTTTGTGCACTAGTACATTGGTACCTGGTGACAGATGTTGTGAGCACTGGTTCATGGGACACTGGTACAGATGTGCATGGAACAGGAACAGTGGTGTTTGGTGTACCGTGTGGGGATGGCTGCAGTCTGTGTGATCTGAGCTGTAACAGAGGCTGCAGTATCCATCGTCTAGGCAATCCAAGCAGAAGTTCCCCCCCCACCATTCACAAAGCATAGTGTGGCTTGAGCATGCGCAATGGGAAGCTGGATGTAAAGGAGTCACAGCCGGCTTCCCACACTACTGTAGACGTGGCAGGGCCAGGGACCCAAAGACCAGTGAAGAACCAGCTCGGGTGAGGACAGTGCTGGATCCCTGAACAGGTAACTAATTTTATTAAAAGTCAGCACCTACAGTATTTTTAGTAGGGATGAGCTTTATGTTGAATTCGAACATGAGTTCGACTCGAACATTGGCTCTTCGCCCGTTCGGCGAACAGCGAACAATTTGAGGTGTTCGCGGCAAATTCGAAAAGCCGCGGAACACCCTTTAAAAGTCTATGGGAGAAATCTAAAGTGCTAATTTTAAAGGTTAATATGCAAGTTATTGTCATAAAAAGTGTTTGGGGACCTGGGTCCTGCCCCAGGGGACATGTATCAATGCAAAAAAAAAAGTTTTAAAAACTAAAGTTTTTTCCGGGAGCAGTGATTTTAATAATGCTTAAAGTGAAACAATAAAAGTGAAATATTCCTTTAAATTTCGTACCTGGGGTGTGTGTATAGTATGCCTGTAAAGTAGCGCATGTTTCCCGTGTTTAGAACTGTCCCTGCACAAAATGTCACTTCTAAAGGAAAAAAGTCATTTAAAACTACTCACGGCTATTCATGAATTGTCGTGTCCCGGCAATACAGATCAAAGTCATTAAAAAAGTCATTACCAGGCCCCTTGGGTCTGGTATGAATAATAAGGGGAACCCCGAACTAAAAAAAAGCATGTCTGGCATGGATTTTAAGGGGAACCCTGCACCAAAATAAAAAAAAAATGGCGTGGGGTCCCCCCAAAAGTCCATACCAGACCCTTATCCGAGCACGCAACCTGGCAGGCCATAGGAAAAGAGGGGGGACGAGAGAGAGCCCCCCCTCCTGAACCGTACTGGGCCACATGCCCTCAACATGGGGAGGATGTCCCCATGTTTATGGGGACAAGTGCCTCATCCACACAACCCTTGCCCTTGGCGGAGGGGCTTATCGAAATCTGGAAGCCCCCTTTAACATAGGGGACCCCCAGATTCCAGCCTCCCCTACGTGAATTGGTAACGGGGTACATTGTACCCCTACCATTTCACAAAAGAAAGTGTCAAAAATGTTAAAAAACACACAGACACAGTTGGCATAAATCCTTTATTAAAAAAAAAAAAACATTCCAGCAATGTAATCCAGTCTGTCCAGCATTATGATCCATTCTCTATGTCCCGCGGTGATCAATTCTCCAGTGATGATCCAGTCTCCACTCGACACAAAACCCCCATGACGCGTAAGCGGGGTTACCCAATGACATGGGCGGGTGACCCCGCCCCGTGACGTCATGGGGCAGGGTCACCCGCCCACGTCATTGGGTAACCCCTGCTCAGGGGCGGGCTGGGCTGGATGGCAGAGTGGGGATTTCCCCCTGGGCTGCTCTGATTCCCAGTAAAAGGGCCGCTGTGCAGCCAGCTCAGAACTGCGTATGTGCAGTTTCCAGACCCGGCCAAGTGCTACTGCTCGGGCAGGGGGTTAACAGGGCTGGATCTTGAATTAGCAGCCAAATTGCAGACTTTGCAGTGATCCCTCCATGATCTCCATCCTGTTCTGCAGCTGCGCTGTGTCCTGTGACAGGGATATTAGCTGCACCTGTCACAGGGCTGAGAGTGTGTTTCGTCTTACAGAGCACAGCCCTCCCCCCTCCTCTCCAGTAATGGACGAACGATCAGCTCTGCCTCCTCCCAACCCTCTCTCTCCCTGTGCCCGCCCATACTTGATGCAGCCCGTGTCCTGTGTGAAGGGGATATGCGGGCGGAAACTTTAAAGTCGGCAGTCACATCCTAAACATGAAGACGCTGAGTGACTGAGCCAGTGAGCCCCCTGCTGGGACTGTGCATTGTGCAAGGGAGTGAGCTGTGACCAGACTCTCCCCTCCTCCCTCTCTTCCTCCATCTTTCCCTCAGCCTTATCATTTAACCTCTTGCCTGCCAGGCACTTTCTTTCACCCCCTTCCTGCCCAGGGCAATTTTCAGCTTTCAGTGCTCACATTAAACCCTGGTTCACATTGGAGCAATTTGGCATGCGATTTGACATGTCAAATCGCATGCCAAATCGGTGGCAATTTCTGGCGATGGCGCCATCCGAATCGGTGCAACGCCGCATCGATTCCATTTGCGGTGTCGCATTGATTCCCAAAAGTAGTTTCTGTACTACTTTTGCCAACTTCAGAGTGCGATTTCAATAGACATATGTGTATGAACCCACACAGATGTCTCTGAAATCGCACCCCAAAGTTGGGACTGACATGCGAGTATGATACTGTTCAATATTTCAGCTGAACTTGCTCGATTTCATTCCCAATGTCAGTGTGAACCCCGCGTCTGAATGACAATTGCTGTACTTTTTTTCACACAAATGGAGTTTTTTCGTTTTGGTGGTATTTAATCGCAACGGGGGGTTTTTCTTTTTTGCTAAAATATGAAAAAAGACCAAATAAAAAAAAGGTGTTTTTACTAAAAAAAAAAAAAAAAAATCATTTTTTTTTGCCTTGAAATTTTCCACATTTTGTCATGTTACAACCAAAAACGTAAATGTATCTTATTGGGATTTTATGTGATGGACCAACACAAAGTGGCACATAATTGTGAAGTGGAAGGAAAATAATAAATGTTTTTCAAAATTTAAAAAAAATAAAAATCTGAAAAGTGTGAGGTACATTTCTATTCAGCCCCCTTTACTCTGATACCCCTAACTAAAATCTAGGGGAACAAATTGTCTTTAGAAGTCACCTAATTAGTAAATAGAGTCCACCTGTGTTTTAATTTCAGTATAAATACAGCTGTTCTGTGAAGCCCTCAGAGGTTTGTTAGAGAACCTTAGTGAACAAAAACAGCATCATGAAGGCCAAGGAACACACCAGATAGGTCAGGAATAAAGTTGTGGAGAAGTTTTAAGCAGGGTTAAGTTATAAAAAAATATCCCAAGCTTTGAACATCTCACGGAGCTCTGTTCAATCCATCATCCGAAAATGGAAAGCGTATGGCACAGCTGCAAACCTACCAAGAGTCCAAGACATGGCCGTCCACCTAAACTGACCGGGCCCGGCAAGGAGAGCATTCATCAGAGAAGCAGCCAAGAGGTCCATGGTAACTCTGGAGGAGCTTCAGAGATCCACAGCTCAGGTGGGAGAATCTGTCCACAGCAGTTGTTATTAACGCTGTCCTCAGGGCCAACTAACAGGCCAGGTTTGCAAGATAACTGAAATACATTACAGGTGATATAATTTGCTGCTCAGTGATTGCAGTATTCTAGTCTGCATCTTCCCAAGGTAATACATAAAACCTGGCCTGTTAGTGGGCATTGAGGACAGGGTTGATGACCACTGGTCCACAGGACAACAATTAGTCGTGCACTCCACAAATCTGCCCTTTATGGAAGAGTGACAAGAAGAAAGACATTGCTGAAAGAAAGCCATAAGAAGTCCCATTTGCAGTTTGTGAGAAGCCATGTGGGGAACAGAGCAAACATGTGGAAGAACGTGTTCTGGTCAGATGAGGCCAAAATGAACTTTTTGGCCTAAAAGTAAAACGCTATGTGTGGCAGAAAACTAACACTGCACATCACCCTGAACACAACATCCTGAAACATGGTGGTGGCAGCATCATGTGGTGGGGATCCTTTTTTTCAGCAGGGACAGGGAAGCTGGTCAGATTTGATGGGAAGATGGATGGAGACAAATACAGGACAATCTTAAAAGAAAACCTGTTGGAGTCTGCAAAAGACTTGAGACTGGGGCGGAGGTTCACCTTCCAGCAGGACAACGACCCTAAACATACAGCCAGAGCTACAATGGAATGGTTTAGATCAAAGCATATTCATGTGTTAGAATGGCGCAGTCACAGTCCAGACATAAATCACGTTGTGAATCTGTGGCAAGACTTGAAAATTGCTGTTCACAGACGTTCTCGATCCAATCTGACAGAGCTTGAGATATTTTACAACGAAGAATGGGCAGAAATGTCACTGTGCAAAGCTGGTAGAGACATCCCCAAAAAGACTTGCAGCTGTAATTGTAGAGAAAGGGGGTTCTACAAAATATTGACTCAGGGGGGTGCCATACAAATGTACACCCTACTTTTCACATATTTATTTGTATAAAAAATTGAAAACCATTTATTTTTTTCCTTCCACTTCACAATTATGGGCCACTTTGTGTTGGTCTATCACATAAAATCCCAATAAAATACATTTACGGTTTTGGTTGTAACATGACAAAATGTGGAAAATTTCAAGGGGTATGAATACTTTTTCAAGTGTAGCGGGTACCCCAAATTTGGGGGTTGCTATGTTCTAAATTTAGGGATAGTATGAGCCATAGTTGGCTCAGGTTCTCTAATTTGCTAGGTATGGACTCTGTTCTGCTATGGTGTTGCCTGGTGTATGGTTTCCCTTGTCCTGTGGTGGCGCTGTTGCCCAGGTCTTGAGTTGAACCACGGGTGGCATTGTGGTGTATTGGGTGTCCTCTTTCGGCTACCGTGTGGTGGGCGGGGTTTTGCCAGCTGTGCATGCCGGGAGAGGGTACATAAAGGGTAGACGCCATGTTCTAGGAGGAGTGGGGAGGAGGAGAGGAGTGTGCCCCAGAGGAGTGTGCCCCATGGGGGTGTGTGAACTGGCCGAGGAGTCTCTGGCACCTTTAGCCCGAGGCTAAAATGTTCCAGTACCTTCAACTGGGTCTACAGCAAACACGTTGGAGTCCCAGGGAACCCGTGTGAGGGTGGCCCGCTCTGAAAGAGAGGAAACCGGGGGAGGACCTGTCCGGCGGATCGGTGATGGATTTCACGATGAAGGAGAGGCCTGGTTACCTATCAGAGGAAGGATTTGTAAGTTACAGTATAGCTCCTGTAGAGTGTCCCACTGACACCTATGGTCTCTACTAGGGATGAGCCGAACACCCCCGGGTTCGGTTCGCACCAGAACCTTCGAACGGACCGAAAGTTCGCGCGAATTTTCGAACCCTATTCGTTATAATGGACGCGAACGTTCGAAATCAAAATTGCTAATTACAACGGCCAATATGCATGTTAATGTTATAAAACAGGTTTGGGGACCCGGGTCCTGCCCCAGGGGACATATATCAATGCAAAAAGAAATTTTAAAAACTAAAGTTTTTTCGGGAGCAGTCATTTTAATGATGCATAAAGTGAAAAAAAAAAAGTGAAATTTTCCTTTAAATATGGTACCTGGGGGGTGTCTAAAGTATGCCTGTGAAGTGGCATGTGTTTCCCGTGTTTAGAACTGTCCTTGCACAAAATGACATTTGTAAAGGAAAAAAAGAAGCCATTTAAAACCACTTGCGGCTTTAATGTCATGTCTTGTCCTGGCCGCCATATGGCTGAAAATCCTTGAGAAAAATGGCATGGCTACCCCATCACCCCCCCCCCCCACCCCAGCCCCTTTGGGTCTTGTATGGATACTAAGGGGGACCCCGCACCCAAAATAAAACCCTATACCTACAACCCTATATACTCTGAACAGCAGTATATAGGTGGTGCAAACAAGACATGGACTGTAGGTTTGTTCTTAAGTAGAATCTGAACAGGTACATTATGAAGTGTAGCTACATCCCAAAAAAATCAATTTTTAAGCTTTTTGGAGAACATAGGGAGGGGTTATCACCCCTGTAACATTTGCTGTCTTTGCACATCTGTTCAGAACATGTCACCTCACTTTCCGTCCCAATGACAAATGTTTTTGGAAAAGTGGGGTTTTAATTGAAACAAGGATTGGTGATAAAGCATCAGTAGAGAGGAGATACCTTTTTCCCAAATTAAATCTAACAGGATAGAATTTTCCTTCCTAGGGGTAGATTTCCTCTCACTTCCTGTTTTCTCTTGCCGTTTGCAAGTAGGAGTCGTTTGTAAGTTGGATGTTTGAAAGTAGGGGCCTGCCGTATATACTCTGCAGAAATTTGCCCTATTAGATGTTGGTGTAGCCACAAGACTGGTGGGCACAGGAATGGGCCCTGCTGTGAGTTAATAGATCAAGATTTGTACTTGCATGCACCTGTTGAACCGGGCAGAAAAATTGGGCCTTTGGTGGTGGTGGTGGACGGTGTTGCCACAAGACTGTAAGCCCTCACAGTTACTCTTGGTGGGTGCAGGAATGGGCCCTGCTGTGAGTTATTAGATCAAGATTTGTAATTGCATGCACCTGTTGAACAGGGCAGAAAAATTGGGCCTTTGGTGGTGGTGGTGGTGGTGGACGGTGTTGCCACAAGACTGTAGGCCCTCATAGTTACTCTTGGTGGGCGCAGGAATGGGCCCTGCTGTGAACTATTAGATCAAGATTTGTAATTACACGCCCCTGTTAAACAGGGGCTGAAAAATTGTGCCTTAGGCATTGGTGCTGGTGCCACAACACTGCAACCCCTCACAGATACTGTACTTGGAGCACAGCAGTCACACCTGTTGCGAAGCATCTTTTTAAAAAATTGTAATTACACGCCCCTGTTATACAGGGGCTGAAAAATTGTGCCTTAGGCACTGGTGCTGGTGCCACAACACTGCAACCCCTCACAGATACTGTACTCTGAGCACAGCAATGAGACCTGTTGCAAAGCATTGCCTAAAAATTGTAATTACACGCCCCAACAGGGGCTGAAAAATTGTGCCTTAGGCACTGGTGCTGGTGCCACAACACTGCAACCCCTCACAGATACTGTACTCTGAGCACAGCAGTCACACCTGTTGCGAAGCATCTTTTTAAAAAAAATTAATTACACGCCCCTGTTATACAGGGGCTGAAAAATTGTGCCTTAGGCACTGGTGCTGGTGCCACAACACTGCAACCCCTCACAGATACTGTACTCTGAGCACAGCAATGAGACCTGTTGCAAAGCATTGCCTAAAAATTGTAATTACACGCCCCAACAGGGGCTGAAAAATTGTGCCTTAGGCACTGGTGCTGGTGCCACAACACTGCAACCCCTCACAGATACTGTACTCTGAGCACAGCAGTCACACCTGTTGCGAAGCATCTTTTTAAAAAATTGTAATTACACGCCCCTGTTATACAGGGGCTGAAAAATTGTGCCTTAGGCACTGGTGTGGTGGCATGGATCATTGAGGAGGAGGAAGAGGATAGTCAGTGAACATAACAGGACAGTCACTCAGCATCAGCATAGGCAGTCTTGAAGGGATGTGACATTATAAATTATTCCGTTATATCCGCTTCAGGTGTCTGGTAGCTGGTGGTGATCCAAGACTGATTCATTTTTATGAAGGTCAGTCGATCAACCGAGTCGGTGGACAGGCGCACCCTATGATCGGTGACAAATCCTCCAGCAGCACTGAATGTGTGTTCGGAAAGAACGCTGGATGCAGGACAGGCCAGTAGCTCAATTGCATACTGTGCAAGCTCTGGCCAGTGATCCATCCTCAGGACCCAGTAAGCCAGAGGATTTTCGGTGGGAAAGGTGTCCAAGTCTGACCTTGCCCCTAGGTATTCCTGCACCATGTATATCAGACGCTGGCGATGGTTGCTGGAACCGATCATACCTTGGGGCTGCGGACTAAAAAATTGTCTGAACGCATCGGTCAGACGTCCACCTTCCCCACCGCTCCTTCTGCTACTGACCGAAGCCTCAGCAACTTGTCGTCCAGGACCAGGAGTTTGTAACCTCCCAGTTTCTGGGAACGCGTTGCACAGACCTTTCTGCAAGGCCTCCCTGAGATGTCTCATCCTCTGCTCCCTCTGCGACGGCAAGATAAGGTCCGCAACCTTACCCTTGTACCGTGGATCAAGGAGAGTGGCCAGCCAGTAATGGTCACTCTCCTTGATCCGAAGAACACGAGGATCCTTCCGCAGGCTTTGCAGGATCAGGGAGGCCATGCAGCGTAGGTTAGCTGAGGCATTCGGTCCGGAGTCTTCTGGGTCACTGAGGATGACATGATCGCCAGCCACCTCCTCCCAGCCACGTACAAGTCCACTGGTTTGTTGGGACTGTACATCATCCCTAAAAGACTGCTGCTGCTGATGCTGAGTGCCAGGCTCCACCTCCATGCTCACACAATCCTCCTCCTCCTCCTCCTCCTCCTCCTCTTCCTGTGTGATGGGTGGGACAGAAGGAACATTGTCTGGATAAAGGGGGCCTTGAGAGACAAGGAAGTCCTCCTCTTCCTGCCTCTGTTCTGCCTCAAGTGCCCTGTCCATTATCCCACGCAGCGTATGCTCCAACAGGTGGACAAGAGGTACAGTGCCACTGATGCATGCACTGTCACTGCTCACCATCCTCGTGGCCTCCTCAAATGGTGAGAGGACAGTGCATGCATCCCTGATCATGCTCCACTGGCGTGGGGAAAAAAAGCCAAGCTCCCCTGACCCTGTCCTGGTGCCGTAGTCGCAAAGGTACTCATTGATGGCCCTCTGCTGCGTGTGCAGTCGCTGCAGCATGGCCAACGTTGAGTTCCACCTGGTGGGCATGTCACATATTAGGCGGTTCTTGGGCAGGTTCAGCTCCTTTTGCAGCTCAGTCAGCCGAGCACTGGCATTATAAGATCGGCGGAAATGCACACAGACTTTCCTGGCCTGCCTCAGGACATCCTGTAAGCCTGGGAACCTGCCCAAGAACCGCTGCACCACCAGGTTGAGGACGTGAGCCATACAGGGCACATGGGTGAGCTGCCCCTGTCGCAGGGCGGAGAGGAGGTTGGTGCCATTATCAGAAACGACCATTCCTGGCTTAAGCTGGCGTGGCGTCAACCACCTCTCGGCCTGCCCCTGCAGAGCTGCCAGAACCTCTGGCCCAGTGTGGCTCCTGTCCCCCAAACACACCAGCGCAAGCACGGCATGGCATCTTTTTGCCTGCGTACTCGCGTAGCCCCTTGTACGCCTACGGAGCACCGCTGGTTCCGAGGACAGAGCACTCGAAGAGGACATGGAGGAAGAAGAAGAGGAGGGGGTGGAGGAGAGAGGTGTGTCACAACCAGTAGTAGCATTTTGGAGGCGTGGTGGCGGAACAACCTCCAACACTACTGCACCTTGTCCTGCATCCCTCCCAGCTACCAATAGAGTGACCCAATGGGCCGTGAAAGAAAGATAACGTCCCTGTCCATGCCTGCTGGACCATGAGTCAGCGGTAATATGCACCTTACCGCTGACCGCCCTGTCCAGCGAGGCATGGACATTGCCTTCCACATGCCAGTAGAGAGACGGAATCGCCTTCCGTGAGAAAAAGTGGCGTTTGGGAACCTGCCACTGAGGAACCGCACATTGAACAAACTCACGGAAGGGGGCCGAGTCTATCAACTGAAAAGGCAGCAGTTGAAGTGCTAGCAATTTAGCCAAGCTAGCATTCAACCGCTGGGCATGTGGATGGCTGGGAGTATACTTCTTTCGACGGTCCAGCAGCTGGGGCAGGGAAATTTGCCTGCTACAATCGGACGTCGGTGTACTGCAAGTACTTGGTTGTGACACACCTAATTCTACACCTTCAGTCCTCTCAGAGCAGCTTTCAGAGAGGACTGAAGATATAGTGGGGATGGAGATCCCAGCTGATGAGGAGCAAGGAGAGGTCCGCTTTGTTCTTTGGTGTGGGTCTTTTATGTGTGCTTGCCAACGAGCTGCATGGCAGGTCGACATATGTCTGCTCATGCTTGTGGTGCCCAAGCGGCTGATGTTTTGGCCACGCGAGATACGCTTGAGACAAATATTGCAAATAGCAGTGGTGCGATCTGATGCACTCGTCTCAAAAAAGGCCCACACCAAAGAACTTTTGTGATAACGTGCAGAGGCAGCGCCCTGCACAGGCGGAGCTCTGCGGTGTGGTACAGTTGCTGTGCTGGCCTCTAGCTGGCCTCCAGGGGGCATCCTGCCTCGTTGGACATGTGACGCTGCATCCTCCTCCTCCTCCTCCTCTCTCCCTTCAGGCACCCACGTGGAGTCAGTGACCTCATCATCCCCTCCCTCTTCACCACTAGAGCAAACCTGGCAGTAAGCTGCAGCTGGTGGAACACTACTGCCAGATTGCTGTCCTTCAGCATCCCCTCTCTCTGCGCGCACACTACTGACTTCCTCAAGCTGGGTATCATCATCCGAGCCTTCGAATCGTTGGGCATCCTCCTGGAGCATGTACCCAACACTGTGCTCAAACAGTTCGGGGGACTCCTCAGGAGGACATGGTGGGTCTAGGGAAGGGGTGGCTGATGATGCCATTGAGTACGCGTTGGCAGCTGCTCTGCCAGTACCCTGAGCCTGGGTGAGAGAGGATGAGGAGGATGAGGAGGGCTTGGTCATCCATTCTACCAAGCCTTCGGCATGATGCGGCTCCACATGTCCAGCTGCCGAAAACAAAGACAAGCGTGTCCCATGGCCACGTGCTGATGACGATGCACGACCACGTCCACGGCCAGCACTGTTGTCTCTAGAAACAGAGCCTGCCTGCCCTGTGTTCTTGCCTCGGCACGCTCTGCCTCTCCTTGGCGGTCTTCCAGCCATTGTAGTCGGTAGTGTATATAGTATAAAAAATAGAACTCCTATGTGTGCTCACAACACACTGTAGGTCCTATGGGTGCTGACACTAACACACTATAGGTACTATGTGTGCTGCTGACAAGAAAATATAGGAGCTCTGTTTGCTGCCACTAACACACTAGAAGTCCTATGGGTGCTGCTGAGAAGAAAATATAGGAGCTCTGTTTGCTGCCACTAACACACTAGAAGTCCTATGGGTGCTGCTGAGAAGAAAATATAGGAGCTCTGTTTGCTGCCACTAACACACTAGAAGTCCTATGGGTGCTGCTGAGAAGAAAATATAGGAGCTCTGTTTGCTGCCACTAACACACTAGAAGTCCTATGGGTGCTGCTGAGAAGAAAATATAGGAGCTCTGTTTGCTGCCACTAACACACTAGAAGTCCTATGGGTGCTGCTGAGAAGAAAATATAGGAGCTCTGTGTGATGCCACTAACACACTAGAAGTCCTATGGGTGCTGCTGAGAAGAAAATATAGGAGCTCTGTTTGCTGCCACTAACACACTAGAAGTCCTATGGGTGCTGCTGAGAAGAAAATATAGGAGCTCTGTTTGCTGCCACTAACACACTAGAAGTCCTATGGGTGCTGCTGAGAAGAAAATATAGGAGCTCTGTTTGCTGCCACTAACACACTAGAAGTCCTATGGGTGCTGCTGAGAAGAAAATATAGGAGCTCTGTGTGATGCCACTAACACACTAGAAGTCCTATGGGTGCTGCTGAGAAGAAAATATAGGAGCTCTGTGTGATGCCACTAACACACTAGAAGTCCTATGGGTGCTGCTGAGAAGAAAATATAGGAGCTCTGTTTGCTGCCACTAACACACTAGAAGTCCTATGGGTGCTGCTGAGAAGAAAATATAGGAGCTCTGTTTGCTGCCACTAACACACTAGAAGTCCTATGGGTGCTGCTGAGAAGAAAATATAGGAGCTCTGTGTGATGCCACTAACACACTAGAAGTCCTATGGGTGCTGCTGAGATGAAAATATAGGAACTCTGTGTGATGCCACTAACACATTAGAAGTCCTATGGGTGCTGCTGAGAAGAAAATATAGGAGCTCTGTTTGCTGCCACTAACACACTAGAAGTCCTATGGGTGCTGCTGAGAAGAAAATATAGGAGCTCTGTGTGATGCCACTAACACACTAGAAGTCCTATGGGTGCTGCTGAGAAGAAAATATAGGAGCTCTGTTTGCTGCCACTAACACACTAGAAGTCCTATGGGTGCTGCTGAGAAGAAAATATAGGAGCTCTGTTTGCTGCCACTAACACACTAGAAGTCCTATGGGTGCTGCTGAGAAGAAAATATAGGAGCTCTGTTTGCTGCCACTAACACACTAGAAGTCCTATGGGTGCTGCTGAGAAGAAAATATAGGAGCTCTGTTTGCTGCCACTAACACACTAGAAGTCCTATGGGTGCTGCTGAGAAGAAAATATAGGAGCTCTGTTTGCTGCCACTAACACACTAGAAGTCCTATGGGTGCTGCTGAGAAGAAAATATAGGAGCTCTGTGTGATGCCACTAACACACTAGAAGTCCTATGGGTGCTGCTGAGAAGAAAATATAGGAGCTCTGTTTGCTGCCACTAACACACTAGAAGTCCTATGGGTGCTGTTGGGGTGCAATGCTGTGCTAACAGCACTGCGGTTGGTACTACTGCAATACTGTACTAACAGTAAGCACGCACCAGACTAATCCCCAGCAGCAGCTAATAACACACTAACTGTGCAATCAGCAGCAATGAACGATCAATGACTTAGGTAGCAATGGTTTAGCAAAGAAATAGCCAATGGTTTAGCAAAGAAGAGCAAATCTTTCAGTATCAAGCAAAGACAGAATCAGCAGACTAATCTCTCCTAAAGCCGGAACTCATGTGACCGGGGCCGATGGCGTGGCGGCCTTTTAAATGGTGGGGCGTGTACTAAAGCCCCTGAGCTGTAATTGGCTACAGCCGTCCTGCCTGTAGCCAATTATTGCTCTCCGAGTTTCGGGCGCTGTGATTGGCCAAGCATGCGGGGTCACAGTGCATGCTTGGCCAATCATCAGCCAGCAATGCACTGCGCTGGCCGCGCCGGCCGCAATGCATTGCGGGGCCGCTCGCATCACACGAATGTGATGCGAACGGCCCAAATAGTTCTGGGCTCGACGAGCGAGCGAACGCCCGATGCTCGATTCGAACATGGGTTCGAATCGAGCACCGGGCCCATCCCTAGTCTCTACTAATCTACGGGATTGTGTTCAGAAGTCATAATTCAATCATTAACCACTTAAGCCCCGGACCATTTGGTAGCTAGAGGACCAGAGGTGATTTCTGAATTTTGCACTGCGCTGCTTTAACTGTAAATTGTGCAGACATGCAATGTTGCACCCAAACGAAATTTGCGTCCTTTTCTTCCCACAAATAGAGCTTTCTTTTAATGGTATTTGATTGCCTCTGCGATTTTTATTTTTTGCGATATAAACGGAAATAGACCGAAAATTTTGAAAAAAAATGATATTTTCTACTTTTTGTTATAAGAAAAATCGAATAAACTCAATTTTAGTCATACATTTAGGCCAAAATGTATTCAGCCACATGTCTTTAGTAAAAAAAATGTCAATAAGCGTATATTTATTGGTTTGCGCAAAAGTTATAGCGTCTACAAACTAGGGTACATTTTCTGGAATTTACACAGCTTTTAGTTTATGACTGCCTATCTCATTTCTTGAGGTGCTAAAATGGCAGGGCAGTACAAAACCCCCCCAAATGACCCCATTTTGGAAAGTAGACATCCCAAGGAAATTGCTGAGAGGCCTGTTGAGCCCATTGAATATTTTTTTTTGTCTCAAGTGATTGAATAATGACTAAAAAAAAAAAAATTACAAAAAGTTGTCACTAAATGATATATTGCTCACACATGCCATGGTTATATGTGGAATTGCACCCCAAAATACATTTTGCTGCTTCTCCTGAGTACGGGGATACCACATGTGTGGGACTTTTTGGGAGCCTAGCCGCGTACGGGCCCCCGGAAACCAAGCACCGCCTTCAGGATTTCTAAGGGCGCAAATTTTTGATTTCACTCCTCACTACCTATCACAGTTTTGAAGGCCATAAAATGCCAAAATAGCACAAAACCCCCCCAAATGACCTCATTTTGGAAAGTAGACACCCCAAGCTATTTGCTGAGAGGCATGGTGAGTATTTTACAGCTCTCATTTGTTTTTGAAAATGAAGAAAGCAAATATATATTTTTTTTTTTTTTTCAATTTTCAAAACTTTGTGACAAAAAGCGAGATCTGAAAAATACTCACAATACCTCTCAGCAAATAGCTTGGGGTGTCTACTTTCCAAAATTGGGTCATTTGGGGGGGTTTTGTGCCATCTGGGCATTCCATGGCCTCCGAAACTGTGATAGGCAGTGAGAAGTGAAATCAAAAATTTACACCCTTAGAAAGCCTGAAGGCAGTGCTTGGTTTTTGGGGTCCCTTACGCGGCTAGGCTCCCAAAAAGTCTCACACATGTGGTATCCCCGTACTCAGGAGAAGCAGCAGAATGTATTTTGGGGTGTAATTCCACATATACCCATGGCATGTTTGAGCAATATATCATTTAGTGACAACTTTGTGCAAAAATAAATAAATAAATAAATAAATTGTCTTTTTTCCGCAACTTTTGTCAACATATAAAATATTCCATGGACTCGACATGCCTCTCAGTATATAGCTTGGGGTGTCTACTTTCCAAAATGGGGTCATTTGGGGGGGTTTTGAACTGTTCTGGCATTTTATACACAACATTAGGAAGCTTACATCCACTCTTCTAACCACTTGAAGACAAAGCCCTTTTTGACACTTTTTGTTTACATGAAAACATTTTTTTTTTTTGCAAGAAAATTATGTTGAACCCCCAAACATTATATATATTTTTAAAGCAAAGGCCCTACAGATTAAAATGGTGGGTGTTGCATTTTTTTTTTCTACACAGTATTTGCGCAGCGATTCTTCAAACGCATTTTTTGGGGAAAAAATACACTTTTTTAAATTTTAATGCACTAAAACACACTATATTGCCCAAATGTTTGATGAAATAAAAAAGATGATCTTAGGCCAAGTACATAGATACCAAACACGACATGCTTTAAAATTTTGCACAAACGCGCATTGGCGACAAACTACATACATTTTTAAAAGCCTTTAAAAGCCTTTACAGGTTACCCCGTTAGATTTACAGAGGAGGTCTACTGCTAAAATTACTGCCCTCAATCTGACCTTCGCGGTGATACCTCACATGCATGGTGCAATTGCTGATTACATATGACGCCAGACCGACGCTTGCGTTCGCCATTGGGCAAGAGCAGGGCAGGACAGGGGTACTTTTTTTTTTTTTTTTTGTTTTTTATTATTAATTTTGTTTTTTTCTTTTATTTTTAAATTGTTCCTTCCATATTTTTTTTTTTTAATCATTTTTATTGTTATCTCAGGGAATGTAAATATCCCCTATGATAGCAATAGGTAGTGACAGGTACTCTTTTTTGAAAAAAACTGGGGTCTTCTAGACCATAGATCTTTCCTCTGCCCTCAAAGCATCTGACCACACCAAGATCGGTGTGATAAAAGGCTTTCCCAATTTCCCAATGGCGCTTTTTATATCCGGGGGGGGACATTCCCTCCCACTGCTTGTAAAAGCAGTCCAGAGGCTAATTAGCCACTAAGATTGCTTTTACATGAAAGCCGGCCGCTGGCTGAAAAGAATGATACCAAGATGATACCTAAACCCGCAGGCATCATTCTGGTATAAACATTCAAAGTCCAGCAACATACCAGTACGTTGCTTGGCCTTGTTGGACATGTATTGTAATCTTTTTTTTTTTCATGCAGCCAGTTGGCTGAACGAAAAAAGAGATTGATCGGTGGGTATGCCCACCATTAGAATACCGCCCTTCATCCACCCACTTCTAATGATGGGCATGCATGCACCATTTATATATGCCGAAGCATGGGGGCATCCTCCCGCAAAAAAGTTATGCCGCACACACATGGTCGGACTTTTCCACGGGCAAGCCTCCGTCGGAATTTCGACCGTATGTACGCGGCATTAGGAGCAAAATCGCTCCTCCGCCCCTGCTGCCCCAATGCTTCGGCATATATGCTTTTTTTTTTTAACTGTGGTGGTGAAATCACCTCCTACAGCACTGGAGTCGCAGGGATCAGGCCTGTCTCTGCGAACGCTGCAGTTATGTGTGTTGTGTTTTGTAAGTGACAGTGATCGATCGATACTGGCCTGGGCTGGACGAAGGGGCAAAACGCAGGTGCTAGCAGGTATCTGGGCTGATCCCGCTAACACTGCATTTTTGGGAACCCTAAACTGCTGGGGATGCTAGTATAGATCTGATCAGATCAGATATTGATCTGATCAGATACTATACCACTAAGGGGGGTGTATGCTTCACGCGTGGGTGTTAGCGTTACTGGCACTAACCTGACGCTGCCTGGGGTGTGACGCAGACCCTCTCTGACGCTAAAACCTAATTGATGGGGGCGTGGCCTGACGCGGCATGTGAACAGACCTGTTCGACGGAGCTCCCGCTGTAGATCCTGTTTGTGATCCTTTCCTCGCCACCTACAACGCCCGATTCAGCCACAACCTGCGCCTAAAGACCTCCAGAGACCCCCGGTTCCAGCGGTGCTCGATAATCCCGGCATGATGACCCGGGGAAACAAAGGAGACGCTGCGGCTGCGGCCTCCCAGGCCTTCCAAGATGGCGCCTGGATGTCTCAGTCTCTGCCTCCCAGGACTCCACGGGGGCAGGAGAAGAAGATGGAGCTGGGGGGTAAGTCCACCAAAGCCCCTAAAGGGACAGACCAAACGAGAGACATGCTATATTATGCCAGGAAACTGACAGGCCCGGAAGATTCCCTGCAGACTGTTGCACAGGGTCATGCAATGCCCGCAGAGCAGGCTGAGCAGGGACACACTGACGTGCTGGAAGCTGAGGATGATGAAATGGAGTCAGCCCCTGGTTCTGTTCCAGCCTTGCTTGACCAGCAGACAGAGGACAGTCCCCAGCCCACACTCAGTGAAATCCTGCATGCTGTTCACAGGTGCACTGCCTCAGTGGATGCCCTGAAGGAGAGATTTGGGGGGCTGGAGGAGAAAGTTAATCTCCTGAGACATGATATACAGAAGGTCAGGGAGAGGACCACGGCCGTGGAGGGCAGAGTCAGTGATATAGAGGATCAGATGCCACACATGACCCGGGAAGTGAGAGTCGCTGCTCAGCAGGCACGCCAGGCCTTTGATCGCCATGATGA
The DNA here is from genome assembly GCA_029206835.1 of Rana muscosa. Classification (NCBI taxonomy): domain Eukaryota; kingdom Metazoa; phylum Chordata; class Amphibia; order Anura; family Ranidae; genus Rana; species Rana muscosa. The sequence continues at coordinate 5,157,806 of JARGYO010005562.1, forward strand.
GATCGAAAATCGCCTGAGACGCAACAATGTACGCATTGTGGGGCTCCCAGAAAAGGTGGAGGGCAGGGACCCCACGACGTTCATAGAAGGCTGGCTACAGGAGACCTTTGGTAAAGAGGCTTTTTCTCCGATTTACACGGTGGAACGGGCGCACAGGGTGCCACCTCGCCCCCTCCCCCCCGGTAATCCCCCGAGATCCATGCTTGCTAGACTCCTTAACTACAGGGACCGGGAAGTAATACTTCGAATGGCCAGAGAAAGGGGGGCTGTACATTATAACGGAGCCCGGATTTCCTTTTATCCTGACTTCTCTGCAGAAGTGCAACGCAGAAGATCAAATTTTATGGATGTTAAGAAAAGGCTGCAGAGGCTTCAGCTGTCCTATGCCATGCTATACCCAGCCAAGCTTCGCGTAACAGCCAGAGATGAGGCCCACTTTTTTGAGAATGCACAGGATGCTGCGGACTGGCTAGACCGCAACGAACAAGACTTCCGCAGGAGGGGACCGGAGAATGGTGCAGGTTGATGTGGACAATCCTATCTATATCAAGAGCAATCCGGGTAAAGAAGTGCTGTTGCTGAAATGATGTCACTATGAGAGGATCAATACCTACTTGAAGTTACCAGCGAATAGTTTTCCACTAACTTTTCTGAATTTTTTTTTTTTTCGCTGACCTGAGTTTATGGGTGGAGTGTGTCTCTGCACCCCCCCCCTATGTACCGTTTGCTGTTATGGTGGACATGGCTTATGTTTTTGTGCCCTGTTGGCACTGGAAATGCCAGTGTTACTATTACTCAACACCGGTGGGGAGTTCCCAGTGACGCCCAGTTGGCAGTCCAGGAGCCACCGGCAGATGCAGATAAGTTTTACTGTTCTTGTTTTTCTTATGCTTCCTACTTCTATTTTTACTGTACTGACACCACAGCGCCGATGCGCAGGAATCTCTGCCACAGTTTCTGCAGGATTTTTTTTTCTTTCCCAAGGGACTGTACTGTTCTAACTGATGCACCACAGTCAAAGCTGTTTGAACCACAGGGCTGTTTTTTGATAGCTGGATGGGGGGATGCAGGACTGTTGCTCTCTTCTGGGTACTCCTCCCATTCAGACAGAACTCTTAGTATACAATCGCCATGTCTTCTACACCCATAGTGTCGTGGAATGTCAGAGGGGTAAATGATCCTCTGAAAAGGACCATGATATCCACTGTATTGCGTAAATTTCACCCGGCCATAATTGGCTTACAGGAGACCCATCTATTGAAAGATACGACTAGTTTCTTGGGATATGTGTGGGTGGGGCAGGCCTATCACTCCACTCACTCCGCCTATTCACGCGGAGTGAGTGTATTGATCCACAAGGCTCTGGTATACCAGGAGTTAGATTCGCTTATTGATATATCTGGGAGATTTGTATTTCTTTATTGCAAACTGTTTACCGTTACTATGATTCTGGCGTTTGTATATGTGCCTCCACCTTTTTCTAGAGAGGTGCTGCAGTTGCTGCTGTCTTACCTGGCAAACAAGCCTGACGTCCCACTACTGTTGCTAGGGGACTTTAATTGCTACCTAGACCCTAAATTGGACAGACACCCCCCGGTGATGCCCCCTAAGGGCAACCGGGGTACGGCTCTTGGACGCCTGATGGAGGAGGTGGGGTGGGTTGACATCTGGCGGGTTAGGAACCCCAAGTGTAAACAATTCTCCTGTTTCTCCAAGTCGCATGGTTCCCTCTCCCGTATAGACCTGTGTCTGGGCACTCCCAACATGGTTAGTTGCACCTCTAAGGTGGAGTATTTCCCACGGGGGGTATCAGACCACTCCCCGCTAGTACTTTGGTTGGTAACTCAACCGTCTAGCTCCCTACCTAGAGCCCCATGGAAACTGAATGCTTATTGGCTCAAACTGTTTACATCCCCAGAACGTATTGAAACCAAGATTGATGTCTTTCTCCGGGCCCATGAGCACTACCTAGACCCACTGCTAAAATGGGAAACTTTGAAAGCCTATCTTAGAGGGGTATTTATCGAGGAAATACAAATTGTCAGGAACAACTCCTCTGCATTGGTGGAGCGGGTGGGAGACCAGGTGAGGCAGCTGGAACTCGCTTATGTGACTAGCCCCACTGACTCGGCCAGGGAGGCTTGGATGTCGGCCCAGGACTCTCTGGACCGTCTGCAATCCTCACAGGCAGAGCGGAAGAGGTTCTTTACCAAACTTGCATTTTATGAGGAAGGGGAACAAACTGGGCGATTGCTGGCCAAGATAGCGAGGTCTCAAACACAATCCCCGGCCATCGGTGCTATACGCGCCTCTACGGGTAAGGTGGTTAATACCCCTGAAACCATTATATCCGAGCTGGCGTCCTTCTATGAAGGCCTTTATGGATCGAGGGATGCCTACTCGGATGCGGACCTTGGAACATACATGGCTAGTATTGATCTGCCTGCTCTCTCCACATCTGCCAGAGAACAGTTAGATGCACCAATTACTCTGGGCGAGCTGCAATTAGCGGCAAGCTCTTTTCCTACATGTAAAGCCCCCGGAGAGGATGGCCTGCCCATAGAAGTGTACACTCAATTTGGGGAGCACTTGTTACCTGAACTATTGAAGGTCTTTAACGCCGCACTAGAGGGTGGTCAGCTGCCTGGTTCCATGGCTAGGGCTAATATTATTTTACTGTTGAAGCCGGGAAAGGATCCGGTTGACCCTGGCTCCTATAGGCCTATATCGTTGCTGCAGAGTGATGTAAAAATCCTGGCAAAGGTCCTGGCGCGCAGGGTCAACGGGATAATCACGTCTATTATCCACCCAGACCAGGCTGGCTTCATGCCGCAGAAGTCCACCGCCACCAACTTGAGGCGCATGTTCTTGAACATGCAGGTGCAGGCAGACAATGGGGGCCGTAGGGCGCTCTTGTCCCTTGATGCCAACAAGGCATTTGATAGTGTCAGTTGGAGGTTCCTCTGGGCGACGTTGGCCAAGTTTGGCTTTGGGGACAAGTTTATAGAGTGGGTCAGGCTGCTGTACGCGTCCCCCCAGGCGACCATTAGGGTCGCGGATAGGATGTCACCGGCCTTTGCTCTGGGTAGGGGGACGAGGCAGGGATGTCCCCTGTCCCCCCTGCTCTTCGCGATCGCTATAGAGCCATTGGCTGCCCTGATACGGGCTAGTGCCCGCGTCCGGGGATTCCAATACGGCACGCTGCAAGAAAAAATCATGCTGTACGCGGACGACATGCTGCTGTTCCTGGAGGACCCCACGCACTCCATCCCCGGGGCTATGTCAATAATAGAGCAATTCGGCCACTACTCAGGATTGACCATTAATTGGTCAAAATCCGCCCTGATGCTGTTGGATGAGGATGGTGGGGTAGCCCTGCCGGACTCTTGTCCCATCCCAGTTGTATCTAGCTTTAAATATTTGGGGGTACAGGTGTCGCCCAGGCTGGGGGACTACTGTTCCCTTAATGTGCACCCATTGCTGTCCCGGTTTAGGGACAAAATTAATACTTGGAACACCCTAAAAATGTCACTTGCAGGTAAAGCCAATCTGATCAAAATGATTTTAATGCCACAACTACTTTACTTTCTTCATAACTCGCCTGTAGTGATACACCTGAAAATCTTCCGAATAGTGAACACTCTCTTCCCGACGGTTGCTATGGCATACTAGGCCCCCTCGGATTAGACTGGAACACTTGCAGCGGGCCAAGGACAGTGGGGGGCTGGCGGTTCCCAATCCTTGGCTGTACTACATAGCGGCCCAGTTACAGCATTTGATCGGCTCTATGTCCCAGGACCCGGGGAGCTCGGCGGCACGACTGATGCTGTCGGCCACTGGCGCTGAGACTATCCCGATGGGGCTGGAGGCGCAAATGTTCCTAAAATCCAACAAGCGGACCCCGACGCTCGCACTTATCCAGAAAGTCTGGAATAAAGGCCGACAACTCCAGGGAGTGCAGGGGTTCACAGAGGACAGCCCAATATGGGGCAATAGGTCTTATGTGAAGTTGGTGAAGCTGCAGCAGGGGCCCAGATGGCGTGCCCATGGTGTGGCTCTGCTGTCCCACATTTTTGTTAACGGCAGGCTTCTCACTTTCCCCGAACTGCAGGCCAGATTTGACCTCCCAGCTCATATGCATTATTACTACATGCAGCTTCAACATGCGGTTGCGGCACACGGGAATGCGGTGGAATGGGTTCAGTCGCCCGCCCCGGTGTTCCGTGTGCTGCACACTAGCACTGAAACAAAAGGATTTATCTCACAATGCTACCAGATGTTACTGGCAAGTCACCTACAGGCATTCCCGAGCAGGGCGGAATCCATGTGGGAGAAGGACATAGGTACACTGTCAGGGGACCAATGGGAGGAGGCGTGGCGGTCAGTCACTATTTGTTCTTTAAACGTTGCGCAGAAAGTGTCACAGCTATATATATTATTGAGGGTACATTACACCCCGCTGAAATTATATAAGATGGGTAAGCTCGGGGACCCTGTGTGTGGTAGATGTCAGAGGCACAATGGAGATCTCATTCATCTCCTGTGGAGATGCCCTAAGCTTCACAGGTATTGGACTGAGGTGGTGGGTACAATAAACAGAGTGTTTCAAACTACGATCCCTTTGGATCCTAAGTGCTGCCTGCTGGGGATCTTGGAGGAAGCGATCCCTGGGGAGTTGACCAGGGTCGCGGTCTCTAGGGCCCTGTTTCAGGCTAGGAAGCTTATTTTGATGGGTTGGAAGTCAGTCTCACCGCCTACCACCACCTCTTGGGTAGCACACATGGGGAATACTCTTATAATGGAAAAGTACATATACCAGCACAGGGGAAGCCCGAGCAGGTTTGAGAGAATTTGGTCCCAATGGCTTGATACCCCTGGCCTGAGCCCCAGGGAGCTGGTGATGTCCCGACTTTTGCAGTAAATTTGAAACCAAGCGGCCGAGGATCAATATGCTTATATATGCAAGATTGTGGTGCTGTTTTGTATGTGATCTTATATGTTGTTTTACAGTTCGCCAGCAGAGGGAAACCTTTGCTATTTTTTGTACAATGGAAACTGTTGTGATCTATCTGGTGTTCAATAAAAACCTTTTTGATTCAAAAAAAAAAACCTAATTGATATCACCCACCGGGCGATCAGGGGGTTAAACCTTTATTGGGTTATATATACGGCGGGTGCCCTGACACTATAAAAAGCAAACTAACTAACCAGCGTCACCCGTAACACTTATATGGTGATCACTGGTGAAAGGGTTAACTAGGGGCAATTAGGGGGTTAAAACCTTTATTAGATAATATATGGGGGTACCTGACGCTATAAAAACCTGCGGCGAACCTAAAAAAAATGACTGGCTACCGATCTGCATCACCGACGCTAAGACAGCGATCAGAAAAATGATCACTTAGCGACAGTGGTGATAGGGGGTGAAAGGGTTACCTGGGGGGCGATCAAGGGGGTTAAACCTTTATTAGATAATTTATGGGGGTACCTGACGCTATAAAAACCTGCGGCGAACCTAAAAAAAATTACTGGCTACCGATCTGATTCACCGACACTAAGACAGCGATCAGAAAAACGATCGCTTAGCGACAGTGGTGATAGGGGGTGAGAGGGTTACCTGGGGGGCGATCAAGGGGGTTAAACCTTTATTAGGTAATATATGGAGGTACCTGACACTATAAAAACCTGCGGCGAACCTAAAAAAAATAACTGGCTACCTATCGGCATCACCGACAATAAGACAGCGATCAGAAAAATGATTGCTTAGCGACAGTGGTGATAGGGGGTGAAAGGGTTACCTGGGGGGCGATCAAGGGGTTAAACCTTTATTAGGTAATATATTGGGGTACCTGACGCTATAAAAACCTGCGGCAAACCTAAAAAAAATAACTGGCTACCGATCGGCATCACCGACAATAAGACAGCGATCAGAAAAACGATCGCTTAGCGACAGTGGTGATAGGGGGTGAAAGGGTTACCTGGGGGGCGATCAAGGGGGTTAAACCTTTATTAGGTAATATATGGGGGTACCTGACGCTATAAAAACCTGCGGCGAACCTAAAAAAAACTGGCTACCGATCGGCATCACCGACAATAAAACAGCGATCAGAAAAACGGTTGCTTAGTGACAGCGGTGCTAGGGGGTGAAAGGGTTACCTGGGGGGGGCGATCAAGGGGGTTAAACCTTTATTAGATAATATATGGGGGTACCCGACGCTATAAAAACCTGCGGCGAACCTAAAAAAAATTACTGGCTACCGATCGGCATCACCGATGCTAAGACGGCGATCAGAAAAATTATCGCTTAGCGACAGTGGTGATAGGGGGTGAAAGGGTTATCTGGGAGGTGATCAGGGGGTTAAACCTTTATTAGGGGGGGTTAGGGGGCTACACTGGACCTTAAACTAAACTTTGGTGACACTTTTACAGTCACAAATGTCACTGATTGCAGTGATCAGTAAATAAATGGTCATTGCAATCAGTGACACTGTGGCTGGGGGCTGGGGGGTGATCTGGGGGGTGATTTGGGGGTGTCTGGGGGGGCCTGGGGGGGGCGATTTATGTACCTATGTGTCCTGGTGTCAGTGTAGTGTTTTGTGCACTAACCTGGCATCTTCTCCTGTACGGTGCTCGGTATATGTGAGCGCCGCAGGAGAGATGACATCACTTCCTCTGCCTGTGTAAACATTACACAGGCAGGGGAAGCTCTCTCATTCGCCGGGAGCGATCGAGAGGGGGTGGCCGGAATCGAATGGCCGTCCCCTCATGCCTGATCGCTCCCGATCAGTTAACCACCGCTCACTGTAAAGAAGGGGGGTCCCCCCAACTATACAAAGGCAGTCACGTAGATATACGTGATTCTGCCTGTCGGTGCCATTCTGCCGACGTATATTTACAGTGGGCGGCCGTTAAGTGGTTAAGGATTCTGTGGCAGAGGATCTCTAGGACTTGTCCGTGAAGGGGACTAAATTCAAGTACAACTGTTCGTGCTTCACTCCCGCTGCTAGAACTGTGAGAGGGATCTATCCGGGTGAGCAAAATTCATACTCAGGCTTGAGTAAAAGAATAGGGTAACTGGGTGCTGCGTGCCTGAACCTATCTCCCTACCTATTTTGTCGCTATCTTCAACCTGTTCCCAAATCTGTTTGAGCAAGATAAAAATAAACTCGGCTGTTTGGAATTTTAAATACAGTTTGGACATTGAGTTTCTTTGGGGAAAGAACACAGACTTTTCCCTACATTCTAGGGACGAGAACCAGTGAACGGGAGGTAACTCGCTGCAGGACCCAAAAATAAAGAACACCGCTCAAATTTCTAAACAAGGAGGATCCGGGCATGTGGCACTGTGTGCCTTTATCCCTGCAAGGAGAAGGTAAGCAGGAGAAAAGGGTCCGTGTGCTACACAAGGCACTGTAAGTAATTTTTCTCCTTCACTGAAGTTCACTGATAGGTGGTGGCACTGAGAGGTAGCACCGATAGGCGGAACTTATGGGCGGTACTGTTGGGTACTGATGGGTGGCAATAATGGGCATTAATTGGTGGCACTGATGGGCACCGAAAGGCAGCACTAATTGGTGTCACTGATGGGCACAGACTGACATCACTTGCTGGGCACTGCTAGGGCTGCACTGTAATCAGTGCCCTAATTGTCTGTACAGTCTCCACTGCAAGGAGATGCCGCTGATCGGCTCTCCTCACATGCTGTCATTTACATGTAATTGGCTGTTATTGGACATAGCCAATAACGTGGGTAAAGAGCAGCGTCATCGGCTCTTTACCAAGATCAGGGTCATGCCATCATTGCTGTGTCATATTTGTCTTGCTTCATAACATCAATACATGTTATAAAACTCGGTGGGCATGGATGGTGAGCTGATTCGGTGGTACAATGGGCCACTTGACTGGACTTGCCCCCCAGGCTTAAGGCAGCCAGCTCTCCCCTGCCCCTGCTTGCCAGAGACAGCTGGGCCTTACCCAATGATGTGGACGGGTGACCACGCCCCCTCTTACACGTCTTGGGGGTTTTGTGTGGAGTGGAGACTGGAGCATCCCTAGAGAATGGATCACCGCGGGACATAGAAAATGGATTACAACGCTGGACAGACTGGATTACATCGCTGGAATGGTTTTTTATTTTTTATTTTTTTATTTTTAATAATGGACTTATCCCAACTGTGTCTGTGTGTTTTTTAAATTTTTTTACACTTTCTTTTGTGAAATGGTAGGGGTACAATGTACCCCATTACCAATTCACATAGGGGGCTTCCAGATTTCGATAAGCCCACCACCCGCAGACCCCCACAACCACCGGGCAAGGGTTGTGGGGATCAGGCCCTTGTCCCCATCAACATAGGGACATCCTCCCCATTTTGAGGGCATGTGGCCTGGTATGGTTCAGGAGGGGGGGCGCTCTCTCATCCCCCCCTCTTTTCCTGCGGCCTGCCAGGTTGCGTGCTCGGATAAGGGTCTGGTATGGATTTTTGGGGGGACCCCACGCCATTTTTTTTTATTCTGGTGTGGGGTTCCCCTTTAAATCCATACCAGACCTGAAGGGCCTGGTAATGGACTGGGGGGAACCCCTGACATTTTTGGGGGGGACCCACATGCTTTTTTTTTGGTTCGGGTTCCCCTTAATATTCATACCAGACCCAAAGGGCCTGGTAATGGACTGGGGGGAACCCCTGACATTTTTTTCAATGACTTTGATCTGTATTGCAGGGACCTGACAATTTTTTAAATTACTTTTTTCCTTTAGAAATTAAATTTTGTACAGGGACAGTTCTAAACACGGGAAACATGCGCTACTTTACAGGCATACTATACACACCCCCCAGGTATGAAATTTAAAGGAATATTTCACTTTTATTGTTTCACTTTAAGCATTATTAAAATCACTGCTCCTAAAAAAACGTCTGTTTTTAAAACTTTTTTTTTGCATTGATACATGTCCCCTGGGGCAGGACCGGGGTCCCCAAACACTTTTTATGACAATAACTTGCATATTAACCTTTAAAATGAGCACTTTTGATTTTTCATGGTCGTGTTCCATAGACTTTAACGGTGTTCATGTGTTTGAACAAATTTTTTGTCTATTCGCATGTTTTGGTGCGAACCGAACCGGGGGGTGTTCGGCTCATCCCTAATTTTTAGCTGCTGACTTAATTTTTGCTGAAACGACTGAAGAATCACTTTAACCACTTAACAACCACCTGCCGACAAATAACGGCGGCAGGGTGGTTGCTTAACTCTGGGAGGACGTTATATAACGTCCTCCCAAAATCGCGCTCCCGCGCGCCCCCTGGGGCGCGCACACGGGAAACTCTGTGACCGCCGGGTCCAGAGGACCCGGCGGATCACGAATCGCGGTAAATCGCCGCTGATAGCGGCCGTTTACCACGTGATCGCTCCGTCAAATGACGGAGCAATCACTTGTAAACAGACCGGCGTCATTTGATGACGCCGGTTCCTCCCTCCCCTCTCTGTACCGATCGGTACAGTGTGAGAGGGGAGTGGGAGGGAGCGGATGGCAGCAGCAGCACTGTGGGCTGGATCTGTGACAATTGCAGTCACAGATCCATCCATCCATCCATCCATCCCTGCTCAGCCATCCCTGTGCTATACCCTGCCAATACTCTGCAATACACCCTGCCAATACTCTGCAAAATACCCTGGTGCAATACTCTGCAATACCCTGGTGCAATACTCTGCAATACCCTGGTGCAATACTCTGCAATACCCTGGTGCAATACTCTGCAATACCCTGGTGCAATACTCTGCAATACCCTGCACAATACTCTGCAATACCCTGCACAATACTCTGCAATACCCTGCAAAATACTCTGCAATACCCTGCAAAATACTCTGCAATACCCTGCAAAATACTCTGCAATACCCTGCGCAATACTCTGCAAAATACTCTGCAATACCCTGCACAATACTCTGCAATACCCTGCACAATACTCTGCAATACCCTGCACAATACTCTGCAATACCCGCCACAATACTCTGCAATACCCGCCACAATACTCTGCAATACCCGCCACAATACTCTGCAATACCCGCCACAATACTCTGCAATACCCTCCACAATACTCTGCAATACCCTCCACAATACTCTGCAATACCCTCCACAATACCCTGTGCAATACCCTCCACAATACCCTGTGCAATACCCGTGCAATACCCTGCCATACACCGCAATACCCTGCCATACACCGCAATACCCTGCCATAGTCCGCAATACTCCGCAATGCCCTGCAATACTCCGCAATGCCCGGCAATACTCCGCAATGCCCAGCAATACTCCGCAATGCCCAGCAATACTCTGCAATAACCACTTCCCGCCCTCCGGCCGTCATATGACGTCCTTGACTTTGTGCGGGGATATCTGAATGATGGGAGCAGCTACAGGCATCATTCAGATATTAGCTTTTTCAGCCGGCGATTCCCTACACCATAAGAACAATCATAGCGGCTGTTCCGCCGCTTGATCATTCTTACGGGAGGCGAGAGGGGATGTGTCCCGTCCCCCCCGCCGCCCTCCGGTGCTTCTACCGACTCACCGCTACGATCAAAGCCAGGATTGTTGTTTTTTTTTTTGTTTTTTTTTCAGGCTTCCCAGCCTAGAGGTGAGATGTGGGGTCTTATTGACACCCCCCCCCCCCATATCTCACTGTAAAGAGGACCTGTCATGCCATATTCCTATTACAAGGGATGTTTACGTTCCTTGTAATAGGTATAAAAGTGATCAAAAAAATGTTTAGGGCGGAAAAACATGTCAAACTAAAATAAATAAAGTAAAATGAAGAATAAAATATTTTTTTTTTTTTTAAAGCGCCCCTGTCCCCGTGAGCTCGCATACAGAAGCGAACGCATACGTAAGTCCCGCCCACATATGAAAACGGTTTTCAAACCACACATGTGAGGTATCTCTGCGAACGTTAGAGCGAGAGCAATCATTTTGGCCCTAGACCTCCTCTGTAACTCAAAACATGTAACCAGTAAAAATATTTAAAGCGTCGCCTATGGGGATTTTTTAAGTAGCGAAGTTTGGCGCCATTCCACGAGTGTGTGCAATTTTTAAGGGCAACATGTTAGGTATCTATTTACTCAGCGTAACTTCATCTTTCACATTATGCAAAAACATTGGGCTAACTTTACTGTTTTTTTTTTTTTTTAAGCACAAAACATTTTTTTTCCGTAAAAAACGCGTTAAAAAAATTGCTGCGCAAATATCGTGCGAGATAAAAAGTTGCAACAACCACCATTATATTCTCTAAGGTCTTTGCTAAAAAAACATATATAATGTTTTGGGGTTCTATGTAATTTTCTAGCAAATAAATGATGATTTTTACATGTAGGAGAGAAATGTCAGAATTGGCCTTGGTGCTCCAGAACGCCTGAAGGTGCTCCCTGCATGTTGGGCCTCTGTATGTGGCCACGCTGTGTAAAAGTCTCACACATGTGGTATCGCCATACTCGGGAGTAATAGCAGAATGTGTTTTGGGGTGTAATTTGTGGAATGCATATGCTGTGTGTGAGAAATAACCTGCTAATATGACAATTTTGTGAAAAAAAAAAAGAGAAAAAAAAAATCTTGATTTTGCAAAGAATTGTGGGAAAAAATGACAACTTCAAAAAACTCACAATGCCTCTTTCTGAATACCTTGGAATGTCTTCTTTCCAAAAAGGGGTCATTTGGGGGGTATTTGTACTTTTCTGGCATGTTAGGGTCTCAAGAATTGAGATAGGCCGTCAGTACTTCAGGTGTGATCAATTTTCAGATATTGGCACCATAGCTTGTGGACTCTATAACTTTCACAAAGACCAAATAATATCCACCAATTTGTACTTATTTTTACCAAAGATATGTAGCAGTATAAATTTTGGCCAAAATTTATGAAGAAAAAATAGTAATTTGCAAAATTTTATAACAGAAACGAAAAAAAAATCATTTTTTTACAAAATTTTCAGTCTTTTTTCTCTTATAGCGCAAAAAATAAAAAACCCAACAGTGATTAAATACCACCAAAAGAAAGCTCTATTTGTGTGAAAAAAAGGACAAAAATTTCATATGGGTACAGTGTTGTATGACTGAGTAATTGTCATTCAAAATGTGAGAGCACCGAAAGCTGAAAATTGGTCTGGTTATTAAGGGGGTTTAAGTGCCCAGTGGTCAAGTGGTTAAGGTACAAATTTGATTGGCACAATATGTAAGGTCCATATGCCCTTAGCTTATTGATATGGGTTTAGGGTGGCAAACACCCATTTTTTGGTATAGGGACATATAATACCTTGATCATTTGGAGATTGTCCATCAAAACATAGGTTATTTTAATGAGACATTTTGCCCTGATGTGGAACTTTATACTTTTATACTGTGATTAAATTTATGAAGTTATTAGTTTAAAAAAAAAGCAGAGGGGCATCAACCTTTTTTGGTTTAACCACTTCCTTACTGGGCACTTAAACCCCCCTCCTGCCCAGATCAATTTTCAACTTTCAGCGCTGACGCACTTTGAATGACAATTGCGTGGTCATACAACACTGTACCCAAATTCAGTTTGGTTTTTATTTTTTGAGCTATAAACAAAAAAATTTGAAAAAAACACAATATTTTTTACTTTTTGCTATAATAAATATCCCATTTTTTTTTAAAAAATAACTTTTTTTTTCTCAGTTTAGGCCGATACGTATTCTTCTACATATTTTTGGTAAAAAAAAATCTCAATAAGCGTATAGTGATTGGTTTGCGCAAAAGTTATAGTGCCTACAAAATAGGTGATAGATTTATGACTTTTTTTTTTTACTAGTAATGGTGGTTATCTGCGATTTTTGTCAGGACTGCGATATTGCGGCGGACAGATCGGACACTTTTGACACTATTTTGGGACCATTCACATTTATACAGCGAACAGTGCTATAAATATGCACTGATTACTGTGTAAATGTAACTGGCAGGTAAGGGGTTAACACTAGGGGGCAATCAAGGGGTTAAATGTCTTCCTTGGTAGTGATTCTTACTGTGGGGGGAGGGGACTGACTGGGGGAGGTGACCGATGGTGTGTTCCTATGTACAAGGGACACACCATCAGTCTCCTCTCCCTGACAGGACGTGGATCTCTGTGTTCACACACAGAGATCCACGTCCCTGCTCTGTGACTGCCGATCGCGGGTACCTGGCGGACATCGCGGCAACCAGGCACGCGCATCGGCAGCCGTGTGACACGGCGGGCACAGCTTTTCCTCGATGCGCGCCCGCGGCAGGGTGCATTGTAAAAGTAAGCAGGAGGACGTCCAGGGACGCCCTCCCGGCAGATAAGCGCCACGATGTAGAAGTCTTTTGTCTATAGGGCGGGCGCCAACAGGTTAATACTGTTACAAAAGAATATTAGGCCACTTGCGAGCGTGCACTACAACAAAAAGAAACCATTGCATATTACACTGGGTTGTGCAGACTCTGTTCATAGAATTTGGGTGCTAGTGGGTTTAAGGGAGGCACTGAGGGACACCAGTCCCAAGCCTCCCTCCAACCGGCCCACGCACCCCAAATGGGATCCTGCTGTGCGCGGAGTGATCGGATAATGGACACCCAGGGAAGGAAAGATTTAAGGAGCTGGACGTGCCGTACTCCTGATCTGATTGCCGACCCCCCGGGGGGGGGGGAGAAATCAGTAGAGAGTCTGTGCTCAACAACCTCCTATAAGTCAGAGAGGCATGAGGTACCCGAACAGGGGTATGGCTTCCTAATCTTGCAAGGGTTAGACTACTTAACTGGACTAACAGTCAACAGAGCTGTTCAGACTGTACCCCTTAGCGGTTGGGGACAGTCTATGTCAGAGCTTGAGAGAAGAAAGAAGTGGAAAAGAGGAAGAGGGAGAGATAAGGAAGAGGAGAGCGATATAGAGTAAGAGAGGAGGGGGTGGGGGAATTAAGGACCCTCGTGGATCGGAGGGAGGAATGATGAGTTACAAGAATTAGCAGGAATTGCTGAAGTGCTTGCCTATTGGGGGAGTAGTGAGATGCCTACGTGCGTAGCTCGGGGTTCCCAAATAAGACAGAATTTTTCGGGGGTGTCCAGAATAGTGTTTGAAATTTTTTCCTGGAACATTATCCAGGATATATTTTGCTTAGTTTGGCGAAAGGACACCGAAGGTGACTTTCAAGCGTGGGCTAGGGTGATCTTGGCCCCCAAGAGGATGAAGTGGATGAGAGAGCGGGTCAATTTAGGGACGTTCGGAATATTGTTGTTAAGAAGGGCTATAGTAGGGTTTTGTTTCACCTCGAAACCAGTGATTTTACGAATTAGGTAGAAAATTCTGTTCCAGTACCCTCTTATTTTAGGACATTCCAGAAGGGTGTGGAGGAGAGAGCCTATAAGGCCACATCCCCTGAAGCAGAGGAGAGAGGACTGCGGGTAGAATTTGGTGAGACGGGTGGGGACTAGGTACCATCGGGAGATTACCTTGAGGTCTGCTTTCACGAGGGAGGTGTTCAAGATACCTTTGTATGATCGGGCAAAGTTTGTATGCCAAGTATCCAGGTCCCGTTCAAACTGTAGGTCATGCTCCCATTTTAACATATAGCTCGCTTTTCCCTGTGGATCAGCTAACGCTGAGTAGATAAGGGAGATTCCTCCCCTCACGCCCATGGCCGAGGAGCACCAAAGCTTGTATTGAGTAACAGAGAGTGGGTTGACTGAGCTGTTCCAGACCTTACGTAGGAAATGTAATAGTTGATAGTAGCGGAAAGTTTCTGAAGAAGGTATGTCCAATTTGGAGATGCAATATTTGAGTGGGATGGGGCCGTTATTGTTGAAGTATTGCCCTATTCTGTAGAGACCTTTATCGAGCCACCATCCAAAAGCCTTGATGTTTAGACCCGGAGGGAATTGGGGATTGTGGAAGATGTGTGCAAGGGAATGTCAGGGTGGTGCTAGGGAGAGTTCTTTATGTAGGGTGTCACAAAGGGCCATTGAGTGAGACAGGGTGGGTGATAGGATCGGGGGTCTATCCTTGCGTGGTCTCCAGACTAGGTAGTCCAAAGTGTGGTTGGGGGTTGCCTGTCTTTCTATGTCCACCCAGTCCAGTTTTGGGCCTTTAGAGTACAGTATATTGCTGAGAATTGGCAGAGTTGAGCAGCTTGATAATACCACCATATGTTAGGGAGACCCAGACCTCCTTTTTTCCTTGCTCTAAATAATACCTTCTTAGAGAGACGATGTCCCTTGCCCCCCCCCCCCCCAAATGAACCGTATGATAGATGATTGGAGTCTGTCCAGAGCACGCTTTTTTATGGGTATAGGTAGGGACCGAAAGAGATACAGAAGTTTGGGTAATAGGGTCATCTTGACCGAGTTAACTCTACCCAGCCGGGACATTTTATATAGAGACCATTGGGTGAGTTCATCTGAGAGTTTCTTGAATGTGGGGGGGTAGTTGTGATGGTACAGAAGTTCCATTTTAGGGGTGAGGGACACTCCTAAATAGGGAAGAGAGGAGGTGCACCAGGAGAAGGGGAAGTGAGTTTTGAGCCTATTAACTAGGTCTTGGGGAGTTATGACGTTCAGAGCCATTGATTTTGCCATATTGACTTGGAGCCCTGAGATTGATCCAAATGTGTTGAGGAGTTGGAGTATGTTGGGGGTCGATATGAGAGGGGAAGTGATGAAAAGGAGAACATCGTCCGCGAAAAGGGCACATTTGTGCGTACGTTGGCTGCATTTTACTCCATGAATGTCAGGGTTTTGTCTAATAGCCAGAGCTAGGATTTCTATCGCTATGGTGAAGAGAATAGGGGATAGTGGGCATCCCTGTCTGGTACCTTTTTAAGATTGGGATTTGGTCAGGGATGTGTCCTTGCAGTTTAATCTGGGCTTTTGGGGAGGAGTATAGAGAAGTTAGAGTTCTGAGAAATGCTGGGCCAAAGCCCCATTGTCGTAGGATGGTAAAGAGATATGGCCAGGCAACTGTGTCAAAGGCCTTTTGGAGGTCTATGGAAAGTATGTATCCTGGCTGGGAAGGGCCTCCATCCCAGGAGGATTGCATGAGGGATATTAAATCTACCGCTCTCCTGATCTGGTCCAGCCCCTGCCTCCCGGGGATGAAGCCTACCTGATCCTTATGAACATAGGAAGCTATAAAGGAGACCATTCTGTTTGCTAGAATTTTGGTCATGATTTTTAAGTCATTTTTGATTAATGAGATTGGCCTATAGTTACCTACTTCACTGGGGTCCTTGCCTTGTTTAGGGATTAATGAGATATATGCTAGGTTAACGGCTGGTTCAAGGGTGGAGTCTCCGCGTAAGGAATTAAAGAGACGGACCAGACGAGGAGAGAGGACCTCAGAGAACGTTTTGTAGTAGTGGGCGGAGAGTCTGATTTGAGATTTTTAATAACTTCTTGGACTTCCTCCAATTGGAAAGGCAATTCCATAATGGACCGATGGGAGTCTTCAGAGGATGGGGTAGAGTAAAGTTTGGAGTAAAAGGCCTGGAAAGTTAACAGGATTTTTTGGGGGTTCTGGGTGAGAGATCCCGAAAGTGATTTGATCTTGGGTAGGGTAAAGTTTTTAATTTTTGGGGAAAGTTTCGCCGCCAATCGTGGACCGATTTTATCGGCTTGTAAATAGAACCTGCCGCTCAGCCATCTCAGTAGACATGTGCACACTGAAATATTTTGTTTCGGAATTTCGTTTTCGTCCGAAAAATAAATTTATTTAGTTACTCCCGAAATTCGTTTTTATTTTTTTCGTTTTTCGTTAGAAATTGCATTCGTCCGAAAATCTGAATTAATTAAGGTCGAATCTGTCATTGAAGGCTCTAGGTGTCTGTCGAATGTTCAAAGAAGATTCGACGGAGCAGCGAAACTGTACGACGCTGCAATCGTACATTTCCGGTCGAATGTTCCGCCTACAAGCTATAGTAGAATTCTAATGTTGTATGACTAGTAATAATTATATTTATTAATTACTATTACTAGTCAACCAACATTAGAATTCTTCTATAGCCTATGGGCGGATGCATTTGACCGGAAATGTACGATTGCAGCGTCGTACAGTTTAGCTGCACCGTCAAATCTTCTAACTTTCGACAGACACCATAAGCCTTCAATGACAGATTTGACGTTTGTATGTTTTTCGATGCTTTGTCGAATCTTCGTCGTTCATGTTAAATTGTCAAGTTAGTTCTAGCTATTTTACTGCTCCTCCTCTTTGGTTAAATCAGCCAATAACATTCATCATCATCATTATTTTTATTTTACTTCCCCCACCCAATTCCAGCAGCGATCTTTTCTCTCTATGTCGAATCTTTTCTCTCTATAATGTCGAATCTTTTCTCTCTATAATGTCGTATCTTTTCTCTCTATGTCGAATCTTTGCTCTCTATGTAGAATAATCTTGGACTAACAGAGTTAAGGTTAGGCACATTCGACCACAGGTTCGATAGACACAGATTGTTATTGTCAGCGTCACGTCGAATCTCCTATCTATATCGAACTGTTTTTGCAACGAAAACGAAAATAAAGCATTTGTTTATGTCGGATCTTTCGGTTTTCGGATTCTGTGCTTTCGTTTTCGTTTGTTAAAACAATAACGAAAATACCTGAAATTCGGACGAAAATGCATTCGGACGAAAACGAATGCACATGTCTACATCTCAGGTGCTTATCGGCATTTGATTTCAGGGCCAAATTTGGCGCCACACGAGCAGACTCCAAATTAGCTAGAGTAGCGGGTGTGGGGTTAGTCTTATGGGCTTTGCTAATAGATTTGAATTATTTTTCTAGCTTCTCCACTTCCACCTTCCTTTCCTTTTTAAGTTTGGATGCCATTTGAATAATTTTTCCCCTCAGGACAGCTTTATGGGCCGCCCAAAGAGAGCTTGGAGACGTATCTCCAGTGTCGTTGAGGAGGAAAAACTCTTGGATTTCCTTTTCAAGCATGGTACAGTGAACTGGGTTGGATAGGAGGGATTTACTCAGGCGCCACTGGGGGGGGCCTGTGGGCGAGAGGGAGCTAGAGATTCTGAAGGTTACTAACGTGTGCTCCGACCACGGTACCTCTTGTATCGAGGCGTGAATGGCTGTGTGAATATCTGAGTTGGGGATAAAGATGTGGTCAATTCTGGCGTACGTTTTGTGGGGTGCGGAGTAGTGAGTAAAGTCCTTGGCTGTGGGGTTTAGTTCCCTCCAAGAGTCAATCAGGCCCAAGTTGTGTAGGAGTCAGGCAATTCTGAGGCTTTGTTTAGCTGTTTTTTTAAGGTGGGGTCTGTCCTGGGAGGATTTGTCTAACGTATGGTCAAACGTGGTATTAGAGTCGCCCCCTATTATGATTCTGCCTTCCAGGTGTGAGGAGAGGGTCGACAGCATGGAGGCTAAAAAACTTGCCTGGCCTTAGTTAGGGGCATAGTAGGACACAAAAGGGAACATAGCCCCCTCAATGAGCCCTTTGACAAGTAAGAACCTGCCTTCCTTGTCTTTGATTGTGTGGACATGGATAAATGGGATTCGTTTGGCCAAGAGAATGGCTACCCCTCTCTTTTTGGTGTCAGCATTAGAGAGGTAGAAAGTAGGGAAGCTGCGGTGGAGGAAGGAGGGGGTATAGCTAGGGAAGTGGGTCTCCTGGAGTAGGACAACATCAAGGCTTGGCATGGTAACTTTGAAAAGCCTTCCGGCGTTTAGAGGGAGAGTTAAGTCCCTGTGTGTTATGAGAGGCTATTTTTAGAAATAGCTGATGAGAATTTGTGTCAGCCATGGGCGCCAGGGGTGGGTTGCGATAATGTATGAGGGGAGCTTACCTTCGTATTAGGGAGGCTGATGTCTTCTTTAGGATAGTCGTCACCTGAAAATGCCCTGGGGTAAGGCCGAGAGAGTTCTCCACGAGGGTTCCTGGAAGAAGGGGATGGGAAGCAAAGGAGAGAGGGGTGAAGACATGGGTGAGAAAACAAGAAAGGCAGAAGAGGAGAGAACAGGGAGAATGAGATGATAAGCAAATAAAACACAAAGTGAACGTAAAACAATCATGTACAAAAGTTTAAAAGTAAATCAACTGGATCGGCAAGCCGAGTCCTAGTCCAAGTACCCCGGCAAGGGGGACCTTGGAGATGGTGCAACCTCGAAAGGGGTTGTCTACCTGATGTCACCAGAGGGGGTATGAGTCCCTCTGCGTCACAACAGAGAGAGTGGCATGATGTGCCGCTCCGGCCATCAGGTCCCCTGTTGGGGGGGTAAACCAATATAGGGCCGGCCAAATTGTAGGTATAGCCATAAACATTCAATTGCAAAACATCAGTTAGTATAGGTAAATAACCAGAATATAACTTGTAGAGGGAGAGGAACCTGTTGGTGAGGGATGGAGAGGGGAGATGGAAGGGGAGAGGCTGCTTGGCCTAACAATAGGGGAGAAATAGAAAGGGCATAACATGCAAGCAACATTTTAGAAAATCTAGACCAGTATCCACCCCGTCTGGGGTGGGAGGATCAGATAAGGTTAGGTATCCCAGTTAGCCATTGGATGGGCTAATGGGGCCTAACATAGAATGGGCAAAAACCTGGCCTGACTGTCCAAAGAAAGGACTGTGCAGGGTTGTCTTACACCCGTCCGAGAGGGGAGAGCATATGTCTTACAAAATATATATTAGAAGGAAAAAAAACACCTCCCGTCCGGGAGTAGGAAAGAGGTCTCTCATCTCGGAGGGTGGGAGTCTCTGTGTCTCTTCGGCAGTTGTTTGTTCCACAACGGGGTTAGAGGACTGCCCGGGGGTGGGCATTTGGAGGAGCCCAATTTGGCTGTCGCGTGATGTGGAGCAAGATCTTGGGAGATAAGTCCAAGTTGAAGCAGAGGACGTTTGCCATCTGACAGGAGCGGTGCGGAGCTCCCGTTCAGAGCGTCTTCCCGGAAGTCCCGCGCATGCGCACTACCCTCACTAGATTTCTTATCAAAAGAGTTGTCCAAGAGCCAAGAATGGTTTCAAAGAAAACAATGAGGGATGCACTCAACCGCCATGGCCTGCATGCTCGCTCACCACGCAAGACTCCATTGCTGAAGAAAAATCATGCTGATGCTCATTTAAAGTTTTCTGCACAACATTTAGACAAGCCTGTGAAATACTGGGAGAATATAGTGTAGCCAGGAGCTGGATGTATATATATATATATTGTGACAGCAGGAAGGTAAAGTCACCTGGTTGCATCCAGGGGGGTAGATATATTTCGCCCAGATTCAGGCTTTACGCCGACTTATACAACTAGGTGGAGAGTTGTATAAGCCCAGCTGAGGCTAGTGGGCTCATGGATGACTCATACCTCTAGGGAGAGTGTGGGGCGTCGTGCAGACAGGGAGTTGATGAGACCAGCTGAAGCTTGTCAGCTCATTTAGGCCTCTATAAGAACTCCCAGCTTCATTAGGTGTTAGCTCATGCCTGGACCCAGACCTGTGTGGACTGTCTAGGGAGAGTGAACCCCTGTGCGGTGAGACAAAGCCTGTGTGGCTATTTGCTTGGACTTTTAAAACCAGGGACTTAGGGACTAGGACAGCACTAGGCTGATCCCAGTTGTTAGTTAGGAAACATGTATGTTTAGCCAGAGGTCAAGTTGACCAGGATTTATTTTGTTTATGTTTCTTTTGCTTTGCTGTGTTTTGTCACTGTAAATAGAAAATAAACCGCACCTTTTTGATTTTGAAAACCACAACCTCCGTTTGCTGGGCCTGTTTTTGTGTGGGGAGCCCATCCCGGGGGTCACACACACCCGCTGCCGAGCTAACCCCCTCACAGTTGGTGGAGAATGCGGGCAGTTTTTTTTTAAGCCAGCATGGAGGAGATACTGAAGCAGCTGGCTCTAGCAAATGCCAATCAACAGCAGACAAATGCAGGTTTGCAAAAGAGCCTTGCAGCTCATCAACAGAGCCTTGCAGCTCAACAACAGAACTTCGCAGCCCAGCAGCAAGCTCATCAACAGAGCCTTGCAGCCCAGCAGCAGACAAACGCAACTTTGCAACAGAGTCTGGAGGCTCAGCAACAAGCCCAGCAGCAATCTGAGGCCCGCTTCATAGACCTGTTGCAGAAGCAAGAGCAGAGACTACAACAACAGATGGAAGCAGTAATGCAGCAACGTCCGCAGACCAGTGAGGAAAGCCGTCCCACTAATACCGCGTCCTTTGGGGTGAGTCGTTTATTGACAAAAATGACTGGAGAGGATGATCCAGAGGTATTTTTGACCACATTTGAAAGGACCGCTGAAAGAGAAAAGTGGCCTGAGGAGCAGTGGGCTGGACTGGTGGCTCCTCTGTTAACTGGTGAATCGCAGAAAGCTTACTATGACCTAGAGCCTAACCAAGCAAAAGACTATGTGATGCTAAAAGCTGAAATATTGGCAAGGCTGGGTGTCACCCAGGCTGTCCGGGCTCAGCGTGTGCATAACTGGACTTTCCAGCTTGGAAAACCCCCCAGGTCTCAAATGTATGATCTCATTCACCTGAGCAGAAAGTGGCTACAGCCAGAGACTTTGTCCGCACCAAAGATTGTGGAACGTGTTGTAATGGATCGGTTTTTGAGAGCTCTTCCTACTGCCATTCAAAAGTGGGTAAGCCATGGAGACCCAGAGACGGCCGATGGTCTTGTGGATCGTGTGGAGAAATACTTGGCTACAGAGAACCTGACGGCCTCTTCCAGAGACACTCGGACTTTCCACCCTAAGACCAGACCATCCCCAGGGGCGGATAAGAGGATTCCAAGGGGTGAGGGTGGAGAGAGTGAGAGGGTGGGAGCTCTACCCCAAGTTTGGCGAGAACAGCCTGGGAAATCAGCGGCTCAAGAGGCGGCAAGAAGGATCGTTTGCTACCGCTGCCGGCAAGCGGGACATATTGCAGCCAATTGCCCGGTTGTGGAGGAACCCATGCAGTGTGACTTTCTGACGGGCAGACGTCAGTCGCTGTGTGCGACAGTCGCATGCACTGCCATTCGAGGAACTGAGAAACATTTATGCAAAATGTGTGTTAATGGTAGAAATGTTGTGGTATTGCTGGATTCAGGTAGCCTTGTGACCCAGATAAAGGCTGAGTTAGTTAAAACAGAGGTCTCTGGGAATAGCAAGGTAGCTGTTATTTGTGTGCATGGGGACACCCGAGAGTATCCAGTGACTACAGTGTGTTTCGAGACCCCCAAAGGTACCCTCTCTCATCCAGTGGGCTTAGTATCTCAGTTACCGCATGACGCCATTGTGGGAAGGGATTTTCCGAAGTTCTGGGAACTGTGGGATGATCCTGAGCCCCCCACTGGTGCCCCTATGTACCAGGAATGTGATAGCCAGAACTCCCCTGAGAGTGGTGAGGACTCTCCGGAATTTCCCTTATCAGTATTGGCAGGGGAGACTCAAGAAACTGGAGAGGAGCCCACCTCCTCAGACGAAAACCTACCGTCTGTGGAGTTTTCTGATCTTGAGGTTCACAGGGAAAACTTTGCCACAGAACAGTTGAAAGATCCCACCCTAATAAAGGCACGGGAAAACGTAGTGAAAATAGATGGCGAGTTAGTGAACCCAGATAATACCTGCACTTACCCATACTTCAGCGTAGAGAAGGACCTACTGTATCGGGTGGCAAAAAGGGCAGAAGAAACCGTTGAGCAGCTTGTGGTGCCCAAACCTTACAGGAAGTTGGTGTTGGAGTTGGCCCATGGGCACATTCTTGGAGGTCATCTGGGGACAGAGAAAACCCGAGAGAGGGTATTACAGAGATTCTATTGGCCGGGGGTGATGAAGGACATAGAAAATTATTGTTCCTCCTGCCCTGTGTGTCAGAGGTCGGCCCCGATGCCACATTTCCGTAGCCCGCTGGTCCCTCTACCCATCATTGAGGTCCCGTTTGAGAGGATCGCCATGGATTTGGTAGGTCCTATAATCAAGTCCGCTAGGGGGCACCAGTACATATTAGTTATAATGGACTATGCCACCCGTTATCCAGAAGCGATCCCTCTCCGAAATACCTCGGCCAAAACCATAGCCAAAGAGCTATCTCTTGTGTTTAGCCGGGTGGGTATTTGTAAAGAACTGCTTACGGACCAAGGTACACCCTTTATGTCCCGGGTTATGAAGGAGCTGTGTAAATTGTTCAAAGTGACGCAATTACGTACATCTGTGTATCACCCCCAAACCGATGGGCTGGTGGAAAGATTCAACAAAACCCTAAAACAAATGTTGAAGAAAGTGGTGGATAGAGATGGAAAGGATTGGGACTGTCTACTTCCTTATCTGATGTTTGCTATTAGGGAGGTGCCCCAATCCTCTACGGGATTCTCCCCCTTTGAGTTACTGTATGGGAGACACCCAAGAGGGCTGTTAGATATTGCCAAGGAAACTTGGGAAAGTGAGAGTTCTCCCCACAGGAGTGTGATTGAGCATGTCGCCCTGATGCAAGACCGAATTGCACAGGTAATGCCCATCGTGAAGGAACATTTGGCCCAAGCGCAGTTAGCACAGCAGAGAGTGTACAACCGTGGAGCCAAGACCAGTACCTTTTCCCCGGGGGATAGGATACTGGTACTTGTCCCTACGGTTGAAAGTAAATTCCTTGCCAAATGGCAAGGCCCCTACGAGATAATGGAAAAAGTGAGCGAAGTGAATTACAAGGTCAGACAACCAGGAAGGCGAAAGCCCGAACAGATCTATCACGTTAATCTGTTGAAAGCCTGGAGGGATAGAGAGTCCCTAGTCGCAGACACTTGGTCACCAGCTCAAACTGGTTGCGTGATTCCTGAGGTTGGAATAGCAGCCACCTTGTCACAACCCCAACAACAGGAGGTTAAGGAGTTTGTGCTTCGCAACAAGGAGGTATTCTCTGAGCTGCCGGGACAAACATCTGGGGTAGAGCATGACATCATTACCCCGCCCGGTGAAAGGGTGAAGTTAAAACCCTATCGGATCCCAGAGGCCCGACGGGAGGCAATACGGGAGGAAGTACAGAAAATGCTGAACTTAGGGGTGATAGAGGAGTCCCAAAGTGATTGGTCTAGTCCCATTGTGTTGGTGCCTAAACCGGATGGGAGCTGGCGATTTTGTAACGATTTTCGTCAGTTGAACAAAGTTACAAAATTTGACACCTACCCCATGCCACGTATAGATGAGTTGATCGACCGGCTGGGAACAGCCCGATACATGACGACTCTTGACCTCACAAAAGGGTATTGGCAAATCCCCCTGGCCAAGTCGGCCAAAGAGAAAACCGCATTTGTAACCCCAGACGGGGCGTTCCAATATAAAAGAATGCCGTTCGGGTTACAGAATGCGCCGGCCACATTCCAGCGGAAAATGGACCAGATGCTGAGGCCCCATCGGAAGTATGCTGCGGCTTACCTGGATGACGTAATTGTCCATAGCACAGATTGGGCTTACATCTGCCAAAAGTGCAAGCAGTCCTGGACTCTGTTCGGGAAGCGGGGTTTACGGCTAACCCCAAAAAGTGTACCATTGGGCAGGAGGAGGCCAAATATCTTGGGTACACCATTGGGAGGGGAGTAATAAAACCCCAACTCAACAAAGTCGAGGCCATCCAGAGTTGGCCACGTCCCAACAGCAAGAAGCAGGTACGAGCCTTTCTGGGAATCGCTGGGTATTATCGGCGATTAATTCCCCACTTTGCTTCTAAGGCTGTGCCCCTAACCAACCTGACGAAGGGGAAAGGGTCGGTCATGATTAAATGGACCCCCGAGGCTGAGGCAGCATTCCAATTCTTGAAACAAGCCTTATGTAGCCAGCCAGTGTTGTACTCACCCGACTTCTCTAAAGACTTTGTCGTACAAAGTGATGCGTCAGATGTGGGGTTAGGAGCAGTATTGTCCCAGGTCTGGAACGGGGAAGAGCACCCAGTCATTTACCTCAGCAGGAAGTTGAAGTCCCATGAGGTAAATTACGCCACCGTTGAAAAGGAGTGTTTAGCGGTGAAGTGGGCTCTAGATTTCCTTCGGTACTACCTGGTAGGTAGGCACTTTGACATGGTTACGGATCACGCTCCGTTAAAGTGGATGGCTCAAAACAAGGAAACAAATAGAAGAGTGAATAGGTGGTTCCTGGCCCTCCAGGAATTCAACTTCACAGTAAAGCATCGCCCTGGCGTTCAAATGGGGAATGTGGATGCTTTGTCTCGAGTACATGAATGCCTGATTGCTGGTGTTCCAACCCCGAGGTTAAAACAAGAGGGGGGGTATGTGACAGCAGGAAGGTAAAGTCACCTGGTTGCATCCAGGGGGGTAGATATATTTCGCCCAGATTCAGGCTTTACGCCGACTTATACAACTAGGTGGAGAGTTGTATAAGCCCAGCTGAGGCTAGTGGGCTCATGGATGACTCATACCTCTAGGGAGAGTGTGGGGCGTCGTGCAGACAGGGAGTTGATGAGACCAGCTGAAGCTTGTCAGCTCATTTAGGCCTCTATAAGAACTCCCAGCTTCATTAGGTGTTAGCTCATGCCTGGACCCAGACCTGTGTGGACTGTCTAGGGAGAGTGAACCCCTGTGCGGTGAGACAAAGCCTGTGTGGCTATTTGCTTGGACATTTAAAACCAGGGACTTAGGGACTAGGACAGCACTAGGCTGATCCCAGTTGTTAGTTAGGAAACCTGTATGTTTAGCCAGAGGTCAAGTTGACCAGGATTTATTTTGTTTATGTTTATTTTGCTTTGCTGTGTTTTGTCACTGTAAATAGAAAATAAACCGCACCTTTTTGATTTTGAAAACCACAACCTCCGTTTGCTGGGCCTGTTTTTGTGTGGGGAGCCCATCTCGGGGGTCACACACACCCGCTGCCGAGCTAACCCCCTCACAATATATATATATATATATATATATATATATATATATATATATATATATATTTCTGCAGTCAGGAGACACTGTGTGAATTTGCTGCGGGGAAGCCAGTTCCATCTAGTGTTGAGTTTGACACTGACCTGTTACCTCATTGATACAGAAACAAGGCAGAGCAAAGCATCTTGGGACATGTAGTCTCAATGGATGGGATTTGCCCTCTTGCTGAACCATCAGGAACTACAATTACCAGATGGCTAATGGGGAAGAACAGACTGCTGGGAGTGACTATAAAAGGAACTATCTGAGGCCTAGCGTGCTCTCTTGGGACCCCAGCGTGGAGCTGAGTGCAGGGATTCTGTGACGGTGTGTGCTGCAGCTGAGTCATGGCCTACACCAGCAGAACCATCCAGTGGATATTCAGAGGGACACCTGTGGGCAGCACCCCTTGGCTGTTTGGCGGCAACCTGAAGGCCGCTCCTGTTCCATCTATCCTGCTACAGTTATATCAGATCCGGGTGAGCCGTAGCACGGTGCGGCGGAGGCCGGACACCATCCCCGGAGCACATCCCCGAGATACAGACATCATTATCATCTCTTCTTCCAGTGTGGTGAGCAGGCAATAGCCCAACCTTATAGACAATGTATATAGACACCATTGCATCCTGCACCATCTATCATCCTTAGTGCCAAAAATCTAGGCCAAACTTCATAGACATTATATACAGAAATCTCTACTTTCTATCAACCCACTTTTACTTGTAGTTCTACTGAGGACAACAACTTTAAATCAGTGATCCCGGTGATTCAAGCTGCAGTTTGTTCAACACAGGAAGATTTGATTCTTTGTTTTTGCACAATCAATTGATTTAAGTTGCTTTGCCATTCAGAAGTTCTCTGCATACAATTGTTTTCAAGGGCTAGCTGAAGATCAACCTGGAATGCTTCACAGAAATACAGGACTACTTCTTACCTCCCTCGTCACTTCAGGGATTTGTTTCTACTGAGCTCATAGAGCTATAATTCACCAAGAACTCTCGGAAAGAGCAGGGTGAATTTCAATACAGTTTCTTAAGCCCTGTACACACGATAGGTTTTACAGATGAAAACAGTCCGATGGACTTTTTTCATCGGACAAACTGATCGTGTATGGGCCCCATCGGTCTTTTTTCCATCGGTGTTTAAAAATAGAACATGTTTTAAATTTATCCGATGGTTAAAAAACCGATAGCAAATTACTATCGTCTGTGGGGAACTCCATCGGATAAAAAACCCACGCATGCTCAGAATCAAGTCGACGCATGCTCAGAAGCATTGAACTTCATTTTTCTCGGCTCATCGGAGTGTTTTACGTTACCGCGTTTGGAATGGTCGGTTTTTTGACTGATGGTGTGTAGGCAAGACTCATGAAAGTCAGCTTCATCGGTTTTCCGATGGAAAAATCCATCGGTTAAAAAACCATAGGAAATCCGATCGTGTGTACAGGGCTTTACTGCCAAAGGTTCTAGCATTGTATTTACTAATCTGCATCTGTGTGTCGAGGAGCCATTGCTCTGCTTTCCTGTAACCTGTTCACATAGGCATTGTATGCATACCTCCCCACTTTTTGAGATGGGAATAAGGGACACCTATCAGCAAAAGTATGCAGGCATAGGACACACCCTTGCCACGCCCCCTTAAAGGAGAATTGTACAAAAAACAAGATTGGTTAAACCCACAAATGTTTTTTTTACCACTACTATTTCTTTATATTGGCTTTTGGAATTTACAAATGCAGCAATTTAGAAATCAGATGAAAGGTTTAGCACTGGAAAACACTTTTTGATAGATAAAAAGTGCATTTTATATACGGATATAGATAAGACCAAAATGAGGGACAAATGAGGAGGAATGAGGGACAGAGGGACATTGCTCCAAATCAGGGACAGTC
This sequence comes from Rana muscosa, assembly GCA_029206835.1. Classification (NCBI taxonomy): domain Eukaryota; kingdom Metazoa; phylum Chordata; class Amphibia; order Anura; family Ranidae; genus Rana; species Rana muscosa. Next base: position 5,185,533 of record JARGYO010005562.1, read on the forward strand.
CCTCGTAATCAGGGACAGTTGGGTGCTATATGTATGTGCTGTGACAGCAGGCAGGTAAAATCGCCTGGTTGCATCCAGTATAGCAGATATGTGTGTCCTAGATTCAGGCTTTATGTGGATTTATTCCACTAGGGGAAGTGCTGAGTCCTTCAGTGGTTAGGTAATGAGCCCAGCTGAAGCAAGTTGGCTTATTATGGCCTCTACAAAAGTTCCCAACATGCTTAGGGAGTTGCTCCATCCTGGAACCAGTTTTTGTCTGAGTAGACTGGGTAGCATGATACCTGTCCTGTGCGGTGAGATAACGCCTGTGTGGCAAGCCTCTAAAACAGGGAGATAGGTGCCGGGTACAGCACAAAGCTGCACCTAGTTGACAGATAGGTAACCTGCATGTGTAGTAAGTGGCCAAGTTGGCAAGGATTTATTTTATTGTTTCTATTTGTTTTGCTGTTATTTGTCCATTGTATATAGTGTAAATAAACCTTTGGTTTTTTTTTCACCTTCACTGCTGTTTGCTGTGCCTAATTTTTGTGTAGTGAACTCATCTAGGGGGTCACACACACCCGCTGCTGAGCTAGCCCCCTCACAGTGTATTGCTGAGAACAGAAATGATAGTCCTCACCGTTGAATGTTTAATATTGTTTCTATAGAAGATATCATTCTAAACTGTAAATTTGTGTTGATTTACCAATTGTCTCATTTCACTAAGTAAACAAGTTAATTGGTTTTAATCAAATCCGGTGTACCTGTTTTATTACTATCATTCCCAAAGGGAAAATGTCTGAACCCACGGTGTCAGAGTTGGTGGAGGACTTGCAGTGTAAGGGCAACCAGTGGGGTACTGATTTAACCAGTGACCCTCACGAGGGCAGCGCTACAATAGTCTGGTCAGATGAGACCAAAATTAAACTCTTTGGGCGCCATGATACACACCATGTTTGGAGGTCAAATGGCACTGCACATCGTCCCAAAAAACACCCCCATACCAACAGTGAAGTGTGGAGGTGGGAACATAATGGTGTGGGGCTACTTTTCAGCATACAATACAGGCAAACTTAATGGTATTGAAGGAAGGATGAATGGAAAAATTTACCAAGACATTCTTGATAAAAATATGCTGCCATCTACCAGGATGATGAAGATGAAATAAGGGTTGGACATTTCAGCAAGACAATGATCCCAAACACAAAGCTAAGGAAACTCTCAATTGGTTTCAAAGGAAGAAAATAAAGCTGCTAGAATGGCCCAGCCAATCACCTGTCTTGAATCCAATAGAAAATCCAAGGAAAGAACAAAAAATATCAGAGTTCATAGAAGAGGCCCACGGAACCTTCAAGATTTGAAGACTGCTTGTGTGGAAGAATGGGCCAAAATCACACCTGAGCAATGCATGCGACTAGTTTTTCCATACAGGAGACGTCTTGAAGCTGTCATTACAAACAAAGGTTTTTGTAGGAAGTATTAAATACATTTCAGTGTTCAATACTTTTTTTGAAGACACTGGAACAGGTTGGACTGAGGCAGCAAGCATGGAAGCAGGAACTGGCACAGGATCTGGCTGAACAATGGTTGAGGTAGGAGTGGACAGTGACAGAATTATGTGGGTTGGAAAAAATGTTTTTTTTTTAGGTTTGGACACTGGAGTCCTGCGGGGCTTTGAAGCAGTGAGAGGGGAAAGTAGAAAAAGCAGGATAAGATGCCCAAGGTGTTGCCTTTGGTTATAGGACTGATAGAGACTTTGAGTGACTGTACAGCTTGTATGAGGAGGACAAGAGGCTGTATAGTAATGTGGTACTGGTTGGGGGTAAAAAATACGCAGTTGCAGCTGTGACTGCTATGGATAATGGAGAAGACTTTAAAGCAAGCTTCTGTCTACCATTGGATTGGTGCAAGTTTGCAGAGGCTGAGTATGAGATATCTGACCAGGCTTGGAGTGGAGGTTGAACAAAACACAATTTACAATTCCCTTGTCTGACAAGAGAATGTACCACATTGATGAAGCTCTGATTCCCCTATGTCCTTGAGCGCAGAGGAGAGGAAGGAGTTTCGACAATGGCTGAGACATAGGAGCTTATGGGTGACAGTTCAGCAGCTGTTATCAAACACTCCTTTACACAGGGGAGCTGGAGCTGCATAATCACATAACCTGGCCAGAGCAGATTTAGAATAGGTAAGTACAAAGATCTTTTTTTATGCAGGGTAGGCAGGATAGGTACAGTGCCTTAAAAAAGTATTCATACCCCTTGAAATTCCCCACATTTTGTCATGTTACAACCAAAAACATAAATGTATTTTATTGGGATTTTATGTGACAGACCAACACAAAGTGGCACATAATTGTGAAGTGGAAGGAAAATTATAAATGGCTTTCATTTTCTTTTACAAATACATATTTGAAAAGTGTGGGGTACATTTGTATTCAGCCCCCCCAGGTCAATACTTTATAGAACCCCCTTTTGCTGCAATTTCAGCAGCAAGTCTTTTTGGGTATGTCTCTACCAGCTTTGCACATCTAGAGAGTGAAATGTTTGCCCATTCTTCTTTGCAAAATAGCTCAAGCTCTGTCAGATTGTATGGAGAGCGTCTGTGAACAGCAATTTTCAAGTCTTGCCACATATTCTCAATTGGATTTAGGTCTGGACTTTGACTGGGCCATTCTAACACATGAATATGCTTTGATCTAAACCATTCCACTGTAGCTCTAGCTGTATGTTTATGGTTGTTGTCCTGCTGGAAGGCGAACCTCCGCTCCAGTCTCAAGTCTTTTGCAGACTTAAGCCCCGTACACACGATCGGTTGGACTGCTGAAAACCGTCCAATGGATGGTTTTCATCAGACCAACCGATCGTGTATGGTACCCATCGGTCTTTTTTCCATCGGTTGGAAAAAATAGAACTTGTTTTAAAATTTTCCGATGGATAAAAAACCGATGGGAATTTCCGATCGTCTATGGGCAAGTCCATCGGTTAAAAAACCCACGCATGCTCAGACTGAATTAGGAGATGGGAGCGCTCGTTCTGGTAAAACTAGCGCTCCTAATGGAGAGAGCACATTCGTCATTCTGCAAGTTATTGCTTCGTTTAATGCAGCGCATGTTTTTTTGCTTTAGAACGGTCTTTAAAATGTCATTTTGGCAGCAGATCTTTCTCATGAGTTCTGAGAAACGTATGTCTTTCTTCTTTCTTGTGATCTTAGGAATAATTAGTTTAATTCTTCAAGGCCGACCTCACAAATTACACCTTTTTTTTGTTTTTGTCTTTAAATTTGTTGTGCATTTTTTGGTGTGTCAATTTCTCCTAACAACATATTTTTTTTATTTTTTACTCATGGAGGTTGGTGTCCCTTGTTATTAATTACACATTGTATTTATGACATCTTATTGCTACTTAAAAAAAAACACATCAGGCATGTATGTTGGCTGAAATCAAATTTCCCTTTATTTCGGAAAAAAAACAAAAAAAAACCGAAGGGCAACTATTCAGAAATTAGCAGAGAATATCAAGTCATTAGATCCCAAATGCAGACCTGACTATGATCAATAATAAAATCAACAACAGCATGAAATCAGGAGCAGCAGCCAAAGACATACATCATCCCAAGCTGTGGTACTCCATCAACCTTCAATTTCTGGATGAGCAGCTCGAGGCCAGGGAATCACCTCCTGCTCTTCCCTGTAGCCTTCCTTCCACGCCTCTCTGCAGCGTTCTCTCCACGGCCCTGTCCACGCACCCTTGCAGGCTGGGCCACTGTGGGTGGTGATGTGGCAGGAGGAGGAGGAGAAGGAGGAGAGGGATTGGCATGCTGCGAGATATGGGTGGCCTCAGTCAGCAGCCCCCTCGCCCCCATGTGTACGGCCATATATATGAGGTGCTCACAAAGGGCCCGTTGTCCCGTCTCCATTCTGAGCAACTTATCCGCCAGATAGGTGCTAAAGCCCTCCGTAGGGTTGAGGGGGGCCCTCATAATGGCAGCAGCCTCCTGAATCATCTTTAGTGACTCCTCCTCCACTTGTGTCATCCGCCGTTGTTTTGGCGGTCTGACGTGGAGGGGAGCCACTTGGGAGACGGTGCTGCCACTAGGCCTGGGGACCTGCTGAGTCCCACTTGGCCCTGCCTCCTCCTGCCTGCCACACTCCTGACCCTCTTCCTCCTGGCTTGCCTCATTCTGTTTTTAAAATAAAATGAAAAATTGGATTATTTGGGGAATCTATCACACACAATTTTTATCTCATTACTGTTTTTTTTTTTTTTGGGGGGTCGGGGATGATATCATTTATGGCTAATCCAAACAGTTCAACACAATATTACTTAGTGGACAATAATTATGATCAAAAAAACTATACCTGGCTGAAGATGCGAAGATCTGGCTCTTCTAGCTTGGGAGGCTCCTCTTCCGCCTCTGCAGGGGTGGAGGGAAGGGTGGAAGGAACGCTGGAGGGAAGGGTGGAAGGAAGGGTTGAGGGAAGGCTGGAAATAGATTCCCTGGCCTCGATCTGGTCATCCAGAAATTGAAGATGTCTGTAGTACCACAGCTTGGGCTTTACTACATCGTCGGCTGCTGCTTCTGATCTCTTTGACTGGCGCACTTCCTTGTATTTTTTTTTATAGGAATTACGCAGGTTGTTGATTTTATTATTGATCATAGTGTAGTCTGCATCTGGGATCCATGGCTTCATATCCTCTGCTAATTTGGTAATAGTTGCCCGACGTATATCACTCTTGTGGTACGCAGGGTGTTTCAGTTCCCACAGGTTGCGCTGTTCCTTATATTTTTCAATAAAAGTCAGCATCACCTCCGGCTCTCGTCATTTATGCATCTTTTTGGATCAGCAAGTAAAAAAAAAAGTAAAAAAAAGAAAAGGATCAGAATTTATTCTCCTCAACTTATCACAATATTGCCCTTTACAATCATGAACCATTATAGGCCACTGCAGGCCAGAGTTCCCTTCTTACCTTAGTTCACTTTGTTGGTTCACTTCCGGTCGTCCTTACTCCGCGCATCCCTAATAACTTCTTTCCCCTTTTTATACCCTGCGCATGCGTGTAACTCCGCCCTCGTCGCCCGCCCATGACGGACTTTTTCAGCATTTCCCCGCCCCTTAACGATCGGCGCACAGTGTGAGACGCCGACATGTCGCAGACACAGGTGGCTTCTTTAGTTGAAATTACCGACGAGGAAAGCCCGGAGGTGGAAACGTCCCGATCCAGTAAAAAAAGATACAAGGCGACTAATATGTCTTTTTCTGAGATGGCGGAGATGGTGGACATTCTGCGGAGGAAGGATTACGACGGCAAGCATGGCCCATACGACACCCCTAATCTCCGGAAGTCACAAATTATGGACAAAGTGGCGAAGACTCTCTATAAAAAATATGGGGTCAGGAGATCCAAGGAACAACTCCGTAAAAGGTGGTCAGACCTGAAGCTCAGGTAGCCGGAGCAGTATAGGAAGCTTATAAAAAGCATTGAAAAAAGTAAGTATATTTTACTGTGTTCTTTCACATTGTAATATGCATTCTTCCATGTTTTGCAACATGTGCTTGGCTTGACTGGTTTCACATATTAAAATCTCAACTTTTATGTTAAGTGGAGAGTCCACTTATTTGCTAAATGTGTGGAAAAAATAATTGCTGCTCTTCCCCCAAACATGTTTGGCACATATCCACGTAAACTACATGTGGGCATGCCTCATTTTACTTCAACAATGTTTATCTACACATTGTTGGCTAGATGATGTGTTGTAAGGAAATGTAGAATGTGAATGAAAGGATAAACTGTATTCTGGGTAAAGGAGATGACACTCCAGCAGTTGTGTACTCTTTTTTGTTCTTCATCAAGATACTATACTCTGGGCCACATGACCAAATTTCTTAACGGTGTCACACACAGGTGGTCCAGTGGATACCTTGGTGGTTATTCAAGTGTATTTGTGAGTGTCCTCCAAAATAACATGTTGCTTTGTTGAGTTTGCAAGATCTCATATGTTCATCTTGAAACTCAGGGCCAAATATCAATTGGACCCCACTTTAAAACATTGAGAATCCATTTTCAGGCCTAAAAAGTCTGTGTGCTAAAGGATACATTTTTTTTTTCTATTCCCATAGGGGAGAGGAGAGTGGGAGAACACCATGCTCAGGAGACGAGGAACCCAACACCACAGAAACTTCCCGAAGATCCCAAAGCAGACCAAGTTCAGCAGGTTCAGGAAGCGGAGGGGGAGAAAGTGGAGGTGGAGGAAGGGGAGGTGGAGGAAGGAGAGGTGGAGCTTATCAGCACAACAGGTCAGTGTCTGTCACCACAACTTCAAGGTAAATCCTGATGTAGGCCTGCATAGTTTAAAAATATTTGTTTCTTTTTAGGGACTGAACGTGGGGGTGTGTCAGGAAGTCCAAATCCTCCATTCTCGAGTGCCAGCGCCAAAATAATCATTCAGAAAATCATGGAATGCAGTAGCGAAATGGACATTATGAGAAAGAGAATGATTGTGATTGAGCAAAAATATAAAAACATGATAGATATTTTGGGGAGAATAGTGTGAACTTTTTGTGTGTTTTGTTATGCGTCAGAAATTTTCTATGGAATTTCCACCAGCCCAAATGTGAAGATCCACACACTGAAGACTCAACATGTGCTATCTGCCGTCACAGGATATCTATGTCCCTATTTTGGGGGTGCAACCTCTTCCTCCCTCCTCAAGTAGGGGAGAGGAAGGGTTTTCACCCCCAAAGCACGTCCATTGATCCCCCATGATGGCAGATAGCACATGTTTACCTTAGCCATGGGATCATGTTGAAGATACCCATTTGAGCCCCAAAAATAAAGTGTGGTTCTTCACATTTGGGATGGATCAGGGGTAACATCACCCCATCTCCTGTTTGTATTTTTCACTGTGTTATTTTATTACTTTTTCATCAAAAATTTTTTGGCTTTTGACCCATGCATGTTTCTGCAAAAAAAGCCGCACAAAAAAAAAAAAAAATATTTCGAAAAACAACCAAAACTGTGGTGCAATCAATAAAAACATTCGGGAAGTCTAAAAAAGGTGTGCCTTGTTCTTTCTATGCTCAATAGCAGTTCTGAAGATGCAAAAAGAGTGTTTTTACCTCTGAGATTTGAGGCTATTTACTAAGGACAAATACACTTGGCACTACTAGAACCTGGGAGACACATAAACCACAAATACAAGAATGACAACACAAGTTTGTAGTAAATCAAACATATATATTTTTTTTTAAAAAGGGACAATCAAATGTCAGATGTGGTCTGGCATTGCGATGGCCCCCCTACACGTGAAGTACTCTACGTATTTCTGACGTACTTCACGGGCACTTTGGGGGGCCAAGCCAGTACGGGCAGTGCTGAGGCTGGTCAGATTTATCAGTTCAGAGGGACTGGCCTCAGGCCCAACTGATGACACATAATTTGTGGAGAATTTCCGTAAAAAATTGTGCAACAAGCAGCAGCAGTAGACAATGTTGTTGAATTTATAATCCGCCAAATTTATAGCTGTCTGGAACAGGCGGAACCGGCTGGCCATTATCCCGAAGGCATTCTCCACAACTCTCCAGGCTCTGGCCAGCCGGTAATTAAAAACCCTCCTCTCCGGGGTGAGGGTGCGTTGGGGAAACGGCCGCATGAGGTGTGGTCCTAGTCCAAAAGCTTCACCCGCAATGAAAACGAACGGTAGCCCTTCCACGTTCTCTGCATCTGGAGGCAGTGCAAGACCCCCAGCCTGCAGACGGTGAGCGAACTCCGTCTCTGCGAATGCTCCGCCATCGGACATCCGGCCGTTCTTCCCCACGTCCACATATAGGAACTCGTACCGTGCCGACACCACCGCCATTAACACAATACTATTGAAACCTTTATAGTTAAAATAGTATGACCCCGAACGGGGAGGCGGCACTATGTGGACATGCTTCCCATATTTTGCCCCTCCGCAGTTGGGGAAATCCCACCGCTGGGCAAATTGGGAGGCCACAGTCAGCCATTCCTGTGGTGTGCTAGGGAACTGTGGAGTCAAACAAAAAGAAGACATTAGTACGGTTTATGTTTACAGCGCAAGCAGATTACACACAAAAACATTGTTGACCAACATCACTCTAACATTATTATTTAAGGGACATTCTAAAATAATCTAAGGGGGGGGGGGCCTATGGTGATTGTGGGGGATCCAAAAAAAGGCTCAACCACTCTGCTGAGCTTGATTGAGAACTAAATTTTTTTTTACATCTTGGGGGGGGGGGGGGGGAGGGTTGTCAAACTACGCGGGCAATGACCCCAAAAAAATGAAAAGGAAAATAGAAGCATGCTGGAGAGGTTAGTGAAGGGAAATAGGCATGTAGGGCCCAAAAAGGCCTTTACAGGTAAAAACATGCATGGGGAAAATGGGGACATTACCAGGATATTACAAACAGGCAAATTTGGGTTAGGAGGGAAAAAATAAGAAGATTCTAAAACAATCAAAACATATAATGTGAGGTTAAAGGAGCAAAATTACCTTCATATAGTCCTTCTGCAGGACCTGAATGATGGCCGAACACGTCTCAGGGATAATGATCCCGAGAGCCTGGGGGGAGATGCCTGTTGAGAACTTGAGGTCCTGCAAGCTTGTCCCAGTCGCCAGGTATCTCAACGTGGCAATAAGCCTCTGCTCGTCAGTGATGGCCTGGCGCATCACAGTGTCCTGCCTCGTTATATAGGGGGACAGCAAATCAAACAGACTGTGAAATACGGGGTCCGTCATCCTGAGATAATTCCTGAAATCATCAGGATTATTCTCATGGATTTCCCGCAGCAGAGGCATATGAGAGAATTGGTCCCGCTGGAGCAACCAATTCTTAGTCCATGAACTCCTCCTCACCCTGTTCATGGACTGAACTCGGGTTACAGTGTTAACTGCAACACCAAGCCCAAAGCCAGCATGAGCTCGAGAACGAGAACGCACTTCAAACATGGTTTTAAACCGGTCGGCTGGTCAGAACGCACTCAAACAGAACGCACCGTGGAACAGCAAGGCCTGAGAAGAACGACCTGAAAAACAGTAAACGAACGGCCAAGAAGGCACTGCAAGGCAGTAACGACCTGACTGCACGCACTGAATCACAAATACAAACCCACAAGCACAAACTGAACACCAGGAAACGATCTGCAAAGCACGGAGACTGAAAAGCGCGAATCGGCTCTCACCAAACTTTTACTAACACGCGGTAACACAAAATCAGCAAAAGCAGCCCAAGGGGTGGCGCCATTAGATTTGTTCGGCCCTTTTATAGCGCGTCGTACGTTTTGTACGTGCCGTCGTTTTCTTGCCGTCGGTTTTTTAACTGATGGTGTGTGGCCAAGACTGATGAAAAACAGTTTCATCGGATTTCCGATGGTCAAATCCATCGGACGAAAATCCATAGGTTATCCGATCGTGTGTACAGGGCTTATCAGTTTTTCTTCTAAGACTGCTCTTTATTTGGCTCCATCAATCTTCCCATCAACTCTGACCAACTTACCTGTCCCTGCTAAAGAAAAGCATCCCCACAACATGATGCTGCCACCCCCATGTTTCACGGTGGGGATGGTGTGTTTAGGGTGATGTGCCGTGATAGTTTTTCGCCATACATAGCGTTTGCTTTTAGGCCAAAAAGTTACATTTTGGTCTTATCTGACCAGAGCACCTTCTTCCACATGTTTGCTGTGTCCCCTACATGGTGTGACAGCAGGAAGGTAAAGTCACCTGGTTGCATCCAGGGGGGTAGATATATTTCGCCCAGATTCAGGCTTTACGCCGACTTATACAACTAGGTGGAGAGTTGTATAAGCCCAGCTGAGGCTAGTGGGCTCATGGATGACTCATACCTCTAGGGAGAGTGTGGGGCGTCGTGCAGACAGGGAGTTGATGAGACCAGCTGAAGCTTGTCAGCTCATTTTAGGCCTCTATAAGAACTCCCAGCTTCATTAGATGTTAGCTCATGCCTGGACCCAGACCTGTGTGGACTGTCTAGGGAGAGTGAACCCCTGTGCGGTGAGACAAAGCCTGTGTGGCTATTTGCTTGGACATTTAAAACCAGGGACTTAGGGACTAGGACAGCACTAGGCTGATCCCAGTTGTTAGTTAGGAAACCTGTATGTTTAGTCAGAGGTCAAGTTGACCAGGATTTATTTTGTTTATGTTTCTTTTGGCTTTGCTGTGTTTTGTCACTGTAAATAGAAAATAAACCGCACCTTTTTTGATTTTGAAAACCACAACCTCCGTTTGCTGGGCCTGTTTTTGTGTGGGGAGCCCATCCCGGGGGTCACACACACCCGCTGCCGAGCTAACCCCCTCACAGTTGGTGGAGAACCAGTGGCAGTTTTTTTTTAAGCCAGCATGGAGGAGATACTGAAGCAGCTGGCTCTAGCAAATGCCAATCAACAGCAGACAAATGCAGGTTTGCAAAAGAGCCTTGCAGCTCATCAACAGAGCCTTGCAGCTCATCAACAGAGCCTTGCAGCTCAACAACAGAACTTCGCAGCCCAGCAGCAAGCTCATCAACAGAGCCTTGCAGCCCAGCAGCAAGCTCACCAACAGAGTCTGGAAGCTCAGCAACAAGCCCAGCAGCAATCTGAGGCCCGCTTCATAGACCTGTTACAGAAGCAAGAGCAGAGACTACAACAAATGGAAGCAGTAATGCAGCAACGTCCGCAGACCAGTGAGGAAAGCCGTCCCACTAATACCGCGTCCTTTGGGGTGAGTCGTTTATTGACAAAAATGACTGGAGAGGATGATCCAGAGGTATTTTTGACCACATTTGAAAGGACTGCTGAAAGAGAAAAGTGGCCTGAGGAGCAGTGGGCTGGACTGGTGGCTCCTCTGTTAACTGGTGAATCGCAGAAGGCTTACTATGACCTAGAGCCTGACCAAGCAAAAGACTATGTGATGCTAAAAGCTGAAATATTGGCAAGGCTGGGTGTCACCCAGGCTGTCCGGGCTCAGCGTGTGCATAACTGGACTTTCCAGCTTGGAAAACCCCCCAGGTCTCAAATGTATGATCTCATTCACCTGAGCAGAAAGTGGCTACAGCCAGAGACTTTGTCCGCACCAAAGATTGTGGAACGTGTTGTAATGGATCGGTTTTTGAGAGCTCTTCCTACTGCCATCCAAAAGTGGGTAAGCCATGGAGACCCAGAGACGGCCGATGGTCTTGTGGATCGTGTGGAGAAATACTTGGCTACAGAGAACCTGACGGCCTCTTCCAGAGACACTCGGACTTTCCACCCTAAGACCAGACCATCCCCAGGGGCGGATAAGAGGATTCCAAGGGGCGAGGGTGGAGAGAGTGAGAGGGTGGGAGCTCTACCCCAAGTTTGGCGAGAACAGCCTGGGAAATCAGCGGCTCAAGAGGCGGCAAGAAGGATCGTTTGCTACCGCTGCCGGCAAGCGGGACATATTGCAGCCAATTGCCCGGTTGTGGAGGAACCCATGCAGTGTGACTTTCTGACGGGCAGACGTCAGTCGCTGTGTGCGACAGTCGCATGCACTGCCATTCGAGGAACTGAGAAACATTTATGCAAAATGTGTGTTAATGGTAGAAATGTTGTGGTATTGCTGGATTCAGGTAGCCTTGTGACCCTGATAAAGGCTGAGTTAGTTAAAACAGAGGTCTCTGGGAATAGCAAGGTAGCTGTTATTTGTGTGCATGGGGACACCCGAGAGTATCCAGTGACTACAGTGTGTTTCGAGACCCCCAAAGGTACCCTCTCTCATCCAGTGGGCTTAGTATCTCAGTTACCGCATGACGCCATTGTGGGAAGGGATTTTCCGAAGTTCTGGGAACTGTGGGATGATCCTGAGCCCCCCACTGGTGCCCCTATGTACCAGGAATGTGATAGCCAGAACTCCCCTGAGAGTGGTGAGGACTCTCCGGAATTTCCCTTATCAGTATTGGCAGGGGAGACTCAAGAAACTGGAGAGGAGCCCACCTCCTCAGACGAAAACCTACCGTCTGTGGAGTTTTCTGATCTTGAGTTTCACAGGGAAAACTTTGCCACAGAACAGTTGAAAGACCCCGCCCTAATAAAGGCACGGGAAAACGTAGTGAAAATAGATGGCGAGTTAGTGAACCCAGATAATACCTGCACTTACCCATACTTCAGCGTAGAGAAGGACCTACTGTATCGGGTGGCAAAAAGGGCAGAAGAAACCGTTGAGCAGCTTGTGGTGCCCAAACCTTACAGGAAGTTGGTGTTGGAGTTGGCCCATGGGCACATTCTTGGAGGTCATCTGGGGACAGAGAAAACCCGAGAGAGGGTATTACAGAGATTCTATTGGCCAGGGGTGATGAAGGACATAGAAAATTATTGTTCCTCCTGCCCTGTGTGTCAGAGGTCGGCCCCGATGCCACATTTCCGTAGCCCGCTGGTCCCTCTACCCATCATTGAGGTCCCGTTTGAGAGGATCGCCATGGATTTGGTAGGTCCTATAATCAAGTCCGCTAGGGGGCACCAGTACATATTAGTTATAATGGACTATGCCACCCGTTATCCAGAAGCGATCCCTCTCCGAAATACCTCGGCCAAAACCATAGCCAAAGAGCTATCTCTTGTGTTTAGCCGGGTGGGTATTTGTAAAGAACTGCTTACGGACCAAGGTACACCCTTTATGTCCCGGGTTATGAAGGAGCTGTGTAAATTGTTCAAAGTGACGCAATTACGTACATCTGTGTATCACCCCCAAACCGATGGGCTGGTTGAAAGATTCAACAAAACCCTAAAACAAATGTTGAAGAAAGTGGTGGATAGAGATGGAAAGGATTGGGACTGTCTACTTCCTTATCTGATGTTTGCTATTAGGGAGGTGCCCCAATCCTCTACGGGATTCTCCCCCTTTGAGTTACTGTATGGGAGACACCCAAGAGGGCTGTTGGATATTGCCAAGGAAACTTGGGAAAGTGAGAGTTCTCCCCACAGGAGTGTGATTGAGCATGTCGCCCTGATGCAAGACCGAATTGCACAGGTAATGCCCATCGTGAAGGAACATTTGGCCCAAGCGCAGTTAGCACAGCAGAGAGTGTACAACCGTGGAGCCAAGACCCGTACCTTTTCCCCGGGGGATAGGATACTGGTACTTGTCCCTACGGTTGAAAGTAAATTCCTTGCCAAATGGCAAGGCCCCTACGAGATAATGGAAAAAGTGAGCGAAGTGAATTACAAGGTCAGACAACCAGGAAGGCGAAAGCCCGAACAGATCTATCACGTTAATCTGTTGAAAGCCTGGAGGGATAGAGAGTCCCTAGTCGCAGACACTTGGTCACCAGCTCACACTGGTTGCGTGATTCCTGAGGTTGGAATAGCAGCCACCTTGTCACAACCCCAACAACAGGAGGTTAAGGAGTTTGTGCTTCGCAACAAGGAGGTATTCTCTGAGCTGCCGGGACAAACATCTGGGGTAGAGCATGACATCATTACCCCGCCCGGTGAAAGGGTGAAGTTAAAACCCTATCGGATCCCAGAGGCCCGACGGGAGGCAATACGGGAGGAAGTACAGAAAATGCTGAACTTAGGGGTGATAGAGGAGTCCCAAAGTGATTGGTCTAGTCCCATTGTGTTGGTGCCTAAACCGGATGGGAGCTGGCGATTTTGTAACGATTTTCGTCAGTTGAACAAAGTTACAAAATTTGACACCTACCCCATGCCACGTATAGATGAGTTGATCGACCGGCTGGGAACAGCCCGATACATGACGACTCTTGACCTCACAAAAGGGTATTGGCAAATCCCCCTGGCCAAATTGGCCAAAGAGAAAACCGCATTTGTAACCCCAGACGGGGCGTTCCAATATAAAAGAATGCCGTTCGGGTTACAGAATGCGCCGGCCACATTCCAGCGGAAAATGGACCAGATGCTGAGGCCCCATCGGAAGTATGCTGCGGCTTACCTGGATGACGTAATTGTCCATAGCACAGATTGGGCCTCACATCTGCCAAAAGTGCAAGCAGTCCTGGACTCTGTTCGGGAAGCGGGGTTTACGGCTAACCCCAAGAAGTGTACCATTGGGCAGGAGGAGGCCAAATATCTTGGGTACACCATTGGGAGGGGAGTAATAAAACCCCAACTCAACAAAGTCGAGGCCATCCAGAGTTGGCCACGTCCCAACAGCAAGAAGCAGGTACGAGCCTTTCTGGGAATCGCTGGGTATTATCGGCGATTCATTCCCCACTTTGCTTCTAAGGCTGTGCCCCTAACCAACCTAACGAAGGGGAAAGGGTCGGTCATGATTAAATGGACCCCCGAGGCTGAGGCAGCATTCCAATTCTTGAAACAAGCCTTATGTAGCCAGCCAGTGTTGTACTCACCCGACTTCTCTAAAGACTTTGTCGTACAAAGTGATGCGTCAGATGTGGGGTTAGGAGCAGTATTGTCCCAGGTCTGGAACGGGGAAGAGCACCCAGTCATTTACCTCAGCAGGAAGTTGAAGTCCCATGAGGTAAATTACGCCACCGTTGAAAAGGAGTGTTTAGCGGTGAAGTGGGCTCTAGATTCCCTTCGGTACTACCTGCTAGGTAGGCACTTTGACTTGGTTACGGATCACGCTCCGTTAAAGTGGATGGCTCAAAACAAGGAAACAAATAGAAGAGTGAATAGGTGGTTCCTGGCCCTCCAGGAATTCAACTTCACAGTAAAGCATCGCCCTGGCGTTCAAATGGGGAATGTGGATGCTTTGTCTCGAGTACATGAATGCCTGATTGCAGAGGGGCGGGTATGTGACAGCAGGAAGGTAAAGTCACCTGGTTGCATCCAGGGGGTAGATATATTTCGCCCAGATTCAGGCTTTACGCCGACTTATACAACTAGGTGGAGAGTTGTATAAGCCCAGCTGAGGCTAGTGGGCTCATGGATGACTCATACCTCTAGGGAGAGTGTGGGGCGTCGTGCAGACAGGGAGTTGATGAGACCAGCTCATTTTAGGCCTCTATAAGAACTCCCAGCTTCATTAGATGTTAGCTCATGCCTGGACCCAGACCTGTGTGGACTGTCTAGGGAGAGTGAACCCCTGTGCGGTGAGACAAAGCCTGTGTGGCTATTTGCTTGGACATTTAAAACCAGGGACTTAGGGACTAGGACAGCACTAGGCTGATCCCAGTTGTTAGTTAGGAAACCTGTATGTTTAGTCAGAGGTCAAGTTGACCAGGATTTATTTTGTTTATGTTTCTTTTGGCTTTGCTGTGTTTTGTCACTGTAAATAGAAAATAAACCGCACCTTTTTTGATTTTGAAAACCACAACCTCCGTTTGCTGGGCCTGTTTTTGTGTGGGGAGCCCATCCCGGGGGTCACACACACCCGCTGCCGAGCTAACCCCCTCACAATGGCTACTCGTAAACTGCAAACAACTTTCTTTCAACAATGGCTTTCATCTTGCCACTCTTCCTTAGAGGCCAGATTTGTGGAGTGCACGACTAATAGTTGTCCTGTGGACAGGTTCTCCCACCTGAGCTGTGGATCTCTGCAGCTCCTCCAGAGTTATCATGGGCCTCTTGGCTGCTTCTCTGGTTAACACTTTCCTTACCCAGCCTGTCAGTTCAGGTGGAGGGCCATGTCTTGGTAGGTTTGCAGTGCCAGCCATACTCTTTTCATTTTTGGATGATCAGTGCTTTGCGAGATGTTTAAAGCTTGGGAGATTTTTTTTATAACTTCTCCAAAACTTTATCCCTGATCTGTCTGGTGTGTTTCTTGGCCTTCATGATGCTGTTTTTTCACTAACAATCCTTTGAGGGCTTCACAGAACACCTGTATTTATACTGAGATTAAATTACACACAGGTGGACTCTATTTACTAATTAGGTGACTTCTGAAGGCAATTTGTCCCACTAGATTTTAGTTAGGGGTATCCGAGTAAAGGGGGCTGAATACAAATGCACACCACACATTTCACATAATCATTTGTAAAAAATAAATAAAACCATTTATCATTTTCTTTCCACTTCACAATTATGTGCACTTTGCATTGGTCTATCACATAAAATCAAAATGAAATACATTTATGTTTTTGGTTGTAACATGAAAAAACATGGAGAATTTCAAGGGGTTTAAATACTTTTTCAAGGGACTGTAGGAGAAGGAGGGAACATTTTTAAGAATAGTTATAGCCTGCCTTTTTTTCCACTTTAAGATAGACAAATATACATGCAAATGTATAGCACATCTTCATGGAAGAACATTTTCAACAATACGGCTTATTTTTTCCTGTTACCCTCATCTAAGAGAGATATTCCATACAAACAAGACTAGATCAGTAGGGATGAGCCGAACACCCCCCCCCCCCCCGGTTCGGTTCGCACCAGAACCTGCGAACGGACCGAAAGTTTGCGCAAACTTTAGAACCCAGCCGTTAAAGTCTATGGGTCTCGAACGTTTGGAATCAAAAGTGCTAATTTTAAAGGCTAATTTGCAAGTTATTGTCCTAAAAGGGGTTTTGTGGACCCGGGTCCTGCCCCAGGGGACATGTATCAAAGCAAAAAAAAGTTTTAAAAACTGACGTTTTTTTGGGAGCAGTGATTTTAATGATGCTTAAAGTGAAAAAAAAAAGAAATATTCCTTTAAATATCGTACCTGGGGGGTGTCTATAGTATGTCTGTGAAGTGGCACGTGTTTCCCGTGTTTAGAACTGTCCCTGCACAAAATGACATTTCTAAATGAATGATAGTCATTCAAAACTGCTTGCGGCTTTAATGTAATGTCTGATCCCGGCAATATGGATGAAAATCATTGAGAAAAATGGCATGGGTACCCCCCCCCCCCCCAGCCCATTACCAGCCCCTTTGGGTCTTGTATGGATATTAAGGGGAACCCTGCACCCAAATAAAAAAAAGGAAAGGCGTGGGGGCCCCAGGCCCTATATACTCTGAACAGCAGTATACAGGCGGTGCAAACAAGACAGGGACTATAGGTTTGTTGTTACGTAGAATCTGTTTGTAATTTTGAAATGGTAAATTTTTAAAGTGTAGCTCCAGCCAAAAAATCCATTTTTAAGCTTTTTGGAAAACATAGGGAAGGGTTATCACCCCTGTAACATTTGTTTTGCTGTTTGTGCACCTGTTCAGAACATTTCACTTCACTTTCCGTCCCAATGACAAATGTTTTTTGAAAATTTGGGGTTTTTAGTGAAATAAGGATTGGTAATAAATAGGGCTGTGGAAATTAACTATTAATTCCTCGATTAATCGATTAAGTTTTTTGATCGATCAAAATTCTTTTGATCGATCAAAATTCCGGGTCTTCAGGGAGTTCCGTCAGAGATCTGGTGACGTCACGGACACCGGCGGGGCTTTTGCCGTGTCCATCTGAAGGGCTCCTTTGCTGTGCCTTCATATTTGCATGCCAGCGGGACCTTACTATCTGCCACACGCAAGGGCTGTTACACTTCCCTCTATCACTTCCCTCTATCATTTCCCTCTATCAACCTGGGATTCTACAGCCATCCACTGGGAGTTGTGATAGTTCCCTTCATGGGACATCTACATGCCGACGGACTGATGTTAACCCCTCCTCATCTGGATTCAGCAGTGGTATCGTTGTACACATTTTTATACCAGTATCATACTTAGCTACATGTTTTTATGACTGCTTTTGCTACCGTTTGGTATTACTCGCACCATTTTTACAGTTTATGTAGCTACTTCGATTTTATCTCCAGTGCAATATTTATTTTGTTACCTACTTGAAGACTATAAAAGTTTTAATGCTATTCCCATTGAGCGCTGCCTTTGTGTGTTTTTTTGTATCCTGCTATCCATTTTTCCAGTGGTTGGTAGCTGCACTGGGAATCGGCCTGCAAGGAGATCAGCTAAAAGTAGTTGGATCTGTATGTGCGTTATAATTAATCAAAATTAGTCGATTAATCGATTTAAAAAAAAAAACGATTAATCGAACACGAAAATTTTAATCAGTAACAGCCCTAGTAATAAAGCATCAGTGGAGAGGAGACACATTTTTCCCATATTAACTCTTACAGGAGAGAATTTCCCTTCCTAGGGGTAGATTTCCTCTCACTTCCTGTTTTCTCCTTCCGTTTGCAAGTAGGAGGCGTTTTTAAGTTTGATGTTTGAAAGTAGGGGCCTGCCGTATATACTCTGCAGAAATTTGGCCCTTAGGTGTTGGTGCTGCCACAACACTGTAAGCACTCACAGTTACTCTTGGTGGGCGCTGGAACGCCCTGCTGTGAACTATTATATCAAGAATTGTAATTACATGCCATTGTTGAACAGTGGTAGAAAAATTGGGCCTTTGGTGGTGGTGATGGTGCTGGTGCCACAACACTGTAAGTCCTCACAGTTACTCTTGGTGGGCGCAGGAATGGGCCCAGCTGTGAAATATTAGATCAAGAATTGTAATTACATGCCCCTGTTAAACAGGGGCAGAAAATTGGGCCTTAGGCACTGGTGCCACAACACTGCAACCCCTCACATATACTCTAATTGGAGCGCAGGAATGAGCCCTGCTGCAAAATATTGCATCAAAATTTTTAATTACACACCCCTGTTAAACAGGTGCTGAAAAATTGGGCCTTAGCCACTGGTGGCAGTGCCCAGAACCAAAAATGTTCTTACAAGCTATCAGCATGATCATTGAGGAGGAAGAGGATAGTCACTCAGCATAACAGGATAGTCACTCAGCATCAGCATAGGCAGTCTTGAAGGGATCTGACATTTAAAAAAAAAAAATTCTGTTACATCAGCATCAGGTGCTTGGTAGCTGGTGGTGATCCAAGACTGATTCATTTTTATGAAGGTCAGTCGATCGCCCGAGTCGGTGGACAGGTGCACCCTGCGATCGGTTACAAAGCCTCCAGCAGCACTGAATGTGCGTTTCAAAAGAACGCTGGATGCAGGACAGGCCAGTAGCTCAATTGCATACTGTGCAAGCTCTGGCCAGTGATCCATCCTCAAGACCCAGTAACCCAGAGGATTTGTGGTGGGAAAGGTGTCCAAGTCTGATCTTCACCCTAGGTATTTCTGCACCATGTAAACCAGACGCTGGTGATGGTTTACATGGTGCAGGAATACCATGATCGTACCTTAGGGCTGTGGACTAAAAAATTGTCTGAACGCATCGGTCAGACGGCCACCTTCTCCACCGCTCCTTCTTTGACTGACCGAAGCCTCAGCAACACGTTGTCCAGGACCAGGAATTTGTAACCTCCCAGTCTCTGGGAACGCGTTGCACAGACCTTTCTGCAAGGCCTCCCGAAGATGTTTCATCCTCTGCTCCCTTTGCGATGGCAAGATAAGGTCCACAACCTTACCCTCGTAACGTGGATCAAGGAGGGTTGCCAGCCAGTAATGATCCCTCTCCTTGATAGCACGAATACAAGGATCCTTCCGTGGGCTTTTCAGGATCAGGGAAGCCATGCAGTGTAGGTTTGCTGAGGCATTTGGTCCGCAGTCCTCTGGGTCACTCACGATGACATGATCCGCAGCCACCTCCTCCCAGCCATGTACAAGTCCATGGGTGTCTTGGGACTGTAATTGATCCCTTGAAGACTGCTGCTGATGCTGAGTGCTAGGCTCCACCTCCATGCTGACACAATCCTCCTCCTCCTCGTCCTCTTCCTGGGTGATAGGCGGGCCAGCAAGAACACTGTCTGGATAAAGGGGGCCTTGAGAGGTAAGGAAGTCCTCCTCTTCTCCCTCTGTTCTGCCTCAAGTGCCCTGTCCATTATTCCATGCAGCGTGTGCTCCAACAGGTGGACAAGAGGGACAGTGTCCCTGATGCATGCACTGTCACTGCTCACCATCCTCGTGGCCTCCTTAAATTGTGACAAGACAGTGCATGCATCCCTAATCATGACCCACTGGCGTGGCAAAAAAGCAAACAAGCTCCCCTGACCCTGTCCTGGTGCCATATTGGCACAGATACTCATTGATGGCATGTCACAGATTAGGCGGTTCTTGGGCAGGTTAAATTCCTTTTGCAGGTCAGCCAGCCAAGCACTGGCATTATATGACCGGCGGAAATGCACATAGACTTTCCTGGCCTGCCTCAGGACATCCTGTAAGCCCGGGTACCTGCCCAAGAACTGCTGCACCACCAAGTTAATGACGTGAGCCAAACAGGGCACATGGGTCAGGTATCCCTGTCGGAGGGCAGAGAGGAGGTTGGTGCCATTGTTGGAAACCACCATACCTGGCTTAAGCTGGCGTGGCGTCAACCACCTCTGAGCCTGCCCCTGCAGAGCTGACAGAATCTCTGCCCCAGTGTGGCTCCTGTCCCCCAAGCACACCAGCTCAAGCACCACATGGCATCTCTTTGCCTGCGTACTTGCATAGCCCCTTGAACGCCTACGGAGCACCGCTGGTTCCGAGGACAAAGCACAGGAAGATTCCATGGAGGAAGAAGAAGAGGAGGGGGTGGAGGAGAGAGGTGTGTCAGAATCCCCAGTAGTAGCATTTTGGAGGCGTGGTGGTGGAACAACCTCCAACCATGACCATGAGTCAGCGGTAATATGCACCTTACCACTGACCGCCCTGTCCAGCGAGGCCAAGACATTGCCTCCAACATGCTGGTAGAGAGCTGGAATCGCCTTCCATGAAAAAAAGTGGCGTTTGGGAACCTGCCACTGAGGAACCGCACATTCCACAAACTCACGGAAGGGGGCAGAGTCTACCAATTGAAAAGGCAGCAGTTGAAGTGCTAGCAATTTAGCCAAGCTAGCATTCAACCGCTGGGCATGTGGATGGCTGGGAGCAAACTTCTTTTGGCGGTGCAGCAGCTGGGGCAGGGAAATTTGCCTAGTACTATTGGACGTCGGCGTACCGATAGCAGATTGCCCGCAAGTACTTGGCTGTGACACACCTAATTCTACACCTTCATTCCTCTCAGTGCAGGTTTCAGAGAGGACTGAAGGTATAGTGGGGTTGGAGATCCCAGCTGATGAGGAGCAAGGAGAGGTCCGCTTTGTTCTTTGGTGTGGGTCTTTTAGGTGTGCTTGCCAACGAACTTCATGGCAGGTCGACATATGTCTGATCAAGCGCTGCGATCTGATGCACTCGTCTCAAAAAAGGCCAACACCAAAGAACTTTTGGAATAACGCGCAGAGACAGCAGCGGCCTGCACATGCGGAGCTCTGCGGTGTGATGCAGTCGGTGTACTACCCTGAAGCTGTCCCCTGGAGGGCATCTTGTCTCGATGGAGATGTCCCTCCTCCTCCTCCTCCTCCTCTCTCCTATCAGGCACCCACGTAGTGTCCGTGACCTCATCATCCCCTCCCTCCTCATCACTGTAGCAAACCTGGCAGTATGCTGCAGCTGGGGGAACATGACTGCCAGATTGCTGTCCTTCTTGGGCACCCCCTCTCTCTGGGCTCATGTTACTGCCTTCCTCTAGCTGGGTACCATCATCGGAGCCTTCAAAACGCTGCGCATCCTCTTGCAGCATGTACCCAACACTGTGGTCAAACAGTTTGAAGGACTCCTCAGGAGGACATGGTGGGGCTAGGGAAGGAGTGACTGATGCCATTAAGCCGATTGGAAGAGGCTGCTTTGGCAGCTGCTTTGCCAGACAAAGTACCCTGAGCCTGGGTAAGAGAGGATGAGGAGGATGAGGACAGCTTGGTCATCCACTCTACCAAGTCTTCGGCATGTTGCGGTTTTAACACGGCCAGCTGCCGAAAAAAAGGACAAGCATGTCCCACGGCCACGTGCTGTTGAGGATGCACCGTGTCCACGACCAGCACTGTTGCCTCTAGACACAGAGACTGCTTGCCCTCTTGTATTGGCTCGTGACTGTCTGCCTCTCCTTGTTGTCCTTCTAGACAAACTAATAGCCTGCAGGGAGATGTAGCTGCACAAAGCTGGGATGTATATATGTACTGATTACACTGCAGCTAGCAGAATCAACTGCCTTGCCTGCCTGTAATATTATTAGTAAGAGAACACCAGCAATTGTATTCAGGTAAGCTTTAGGTGCACACTGTGCAAAGGACACTAAATGAAAATACTGCAGCTCCCTGCCTGTATTGGTATGAGAACACCAGCAATTGTATTAAGGTAAGCTTTAGATGCACACTGTGCAAAGGACACTAAATTCAAATACTGCAGCTCCCTGCCTGTATTAGTATGAGAACACCAGCAATTGAATTCAGGTAAGCTTTAGGTGCACACTGTGCAAAGGACACTAAATGAAAATACTGCAGATCCCTGCCTGTATTAGTATGAGAACACCAGCAATTGTATTCAGGTAAGCTTTAGGTACACACTGTGCAAAGGACACTAAATGAAAATACTGTAGCTCCCTGCCTGTATTAGTATGAGAACACCAGCAATTGTATTCAGGTAAGCGTTAGATGCACACTGTGCAAAGGACACTAAATGAAAATACTGCAGCTCCCTGCCTGTATTAGTATGAGAACACCAGCAATTGTATTCAGGTAAGCTTTAGGTCCACACTGTGCAAAGAACACTAAATGAAAATACTGCAACTCCCTGCCTGTATTAGTATGAGAACACCAGCAATTGTATTCAGGTAAGATTTAGGTGCACACTGCAAAGGACACTAAATGAAAATACTGCAGCTCCCTGCCTGTATTAGTATGAGAACACCAGCAATGGTATTCGGGTAAGCTTTAGGTGCACACTGTGAAAATGATACTAAATTAAAATATTGCAGCTCCCTGCCTGTATTAGCATGAGAACACCAGCAATTGTATTCAGGTAAGCTTTAGGTCACACTGTGTAAAGGACACTAAATGAAAATACTGTAGCTGCCTGCCTGTATTAGTATGAGAACACCAGCAATTGTATTCAGGTAAGATTTAGGTGCACACTGCAAAGGACACTAAATGAAAATACTGCAGCTCCCTGCCTGTATTAGTATGAGAACACCAGCAATGGTATTCAGGTAAGCTTTAGGTGCACACTGTGCAAAGGATACTAAATGAAAATATTGCAGCTCCCTGCCTGTATTAGCATGAGAACACCAGCAATTGTATTCAGGTAAGCTTTAGGTCCACACAGTGCAAACAACACTAAATGAAAATACTGCAACTCCCTGCCTGTATTAGTATGAGAACACCAGCAATTGTATTCAGGTAAGATTTAGGTGCACACTGCAAAGGACACTAAATCAAAATACTGCAGCTCCCTGCCTGTATTAGTATGAGAACACCAGCAATGGTATTCGGGTAAGCTTTAGGTGCACACTGTCCAACGATACTAAATTAAAATATTGCAGCTCCCTGCCTGTATTAGCATGAGAACACCAGCAATTGTATTCAGGTAAGCTTTAGGTCACACTGTGTAAAGGACACTAAATGAAAATACTGTAGCTACCTGGCTGTATTAGTATGAGAACACCGGCAATTGTATTCAGGTAAGCGTTAGATGCACACTGTGCAAATGACACTAATTGAAAATACTGCAGCTCCCTGGCTGTATTAGTATGAGAACACCAGCAATTGTATTCAGGTAAGCTTTAGGTGCACACTGTGCAAAGGACACTAAATGAAAATACGGCATCTCCCTGCCTGTATTAGTATGAGAACCCCAGCAATTATATTCAGTAAAGCTTTAGGCCCACACTGTGCAAAGAACACTAAATGAAAATACTGCAGCTCCCTGCCTGTATTAGTATGAGAACACCAACAATTGTATTCGGTTAAGCTTTAGGTGCACACTGTGCAAAGAACACTAAATCAAAATACAGCAGCTCCCTGCCTGTATTAGTATGAGAACACCAGCAATTGTATTCAGGTAAGCTTTAGGTGCACACTGTGCAAAGGACACTAAATCAAAATACTGCAACTCTCTGCCTGTATTAGTATGAGAACACCAGCAATTGTATTCAGGTAAGATTTAGGTGCTCACTGCAAAGGACACTAAATCAAAATACTGCAGCTCACTGCCTGTATTAGTATGAGAACACCAGCAAAGGTATTCAGGTAAGCTTAGGTGCACACTGTGCAAAGGACACTAAATGAAAATACTGCAGCTCCCTGCCTGTATTAGCATGAGAACACCAGCAATTGTATTCAGGTAAGCTTGAGGTCACACTGTGTAAAGGACACTAAATGAAAATACTGCAGCTCTCTGCCTGTATTTGTATGAGAACACCAGCAATTGTATTCAGGTAAGCTTTAGGTGCACAATGTGCAAAGGACACTAAATGAAAATACTGCAGCTCCCTGCCTGTATTAGTATGAGAACACCAGCAATTGTATTCAGGTAAGCTTTAGATGCACACTGTGCAAAGGACACTAAATGAAAATACTGTAGCTCCCTGCCTGTATTATTATGAGAACACCAGCAATTGTATTCAGGTAAGCTTTAGGTGCACACTGTGCAAAGGACACTAAATGAAAATACTGCAGCTTCCTGCCTGTATTAGTATGAGAACACCAGCAATTGTATTCAGGTAAGCTTTAGGTGCACACTGTGCAAAGGACACTAAATGAAAATACTGTAGCTCCCTGCCTGTATTAGTATGAGAACACCAGCAATTGTATTCAGGTAAGCATTAGATGCACACTGTGCAAAGGACACTAAATGAAAATACTGCAGCTCCCTGCCTGTATTAGTATGAGAACACCAGCAATTGTATTCAGGTAAGCTTTAGGTGCACACTGTGCAAAGGACACTAAATTAAAATACTGTAGCTCCCTGCCTGTATTAGTATGAGAACACCAGCAATTATATTCAGTTAAGCTTTAGGCCCACACTGTGCAAAGGACATTAAATCAAAATCCTGTAGCTCCCTGCCTGTATTAGTATGAGAACACCAGCAATTGTATTCAGGTAAGCTTTAGGTGCACACTGTGCAAAGGACACTAAATCAAAATACTGCAACTCCCTGCCTGTATTAGTATGAGAACACCAGCAATTGAATTAAGGTAAGCTTTAGGTGCACACTGCAAAGGACACTAAATCAAAATACTGCAGCTCCCTGTCTGTATTAGTATGAGAACACCAGCAATGGTATTCAGGTAAGCTTTAGGTGCACACTGTGCAAAGGACACTAAATGAAAATACTGCAGCTCCCTGCCTGTATTAGCATGAGAACACCAGCAATTGTATTCAGGTAAGCTTTAGGTCACACTGTGTAAAGGACACTAAATTAAAATACTGCAGCTCCCTGCCTGTATTAGTATGAGAACACCAGCAATTGTATTCAGGTAAGCTTTAGGTGCACACTGTGCAAAGGACACTAAATTAAAATACTGCAGCTCCTTGCCTGTATTAGTAGGAGAACACCAGCAATTGTATTCAGGTAAGCTTTAGATGCACACTGTGCAAAGGACACTAAATTCAAATACTGCAGCTCCCTGCCTGTATTACTATGAGAACACCAGCAATTGTATTCAGGTAAGCTTTAGGTGGACTCTGTGCAAAGGACACTAAATGAAAATACTGCAGCTCCCTGCCTATATTAGTATGAGAACACCAGCAATTGTATTCAGGTAAGCTTTAGATGCACACTGTGCAAAGGACTATAAATTCAAATACTGCAGCTCCCTGCCTGTATTAGTATGAGAACACCAGCAATTGTATTCAGGTAAGCGTTAGATGTACACTGTGCAAAGGACACTAAATGAAAATACTGCAGCTCCCTGCCTTTATTAGTATGAGAACACCAGCAATTGTATTCAGGTAAGCTTTAGGTGCACACTGTGCAAAGGACACTAAATGAAAATACGGCATCTCCCTGCCTGTATTAGTATGAGAACACCAGCAATTATATTCAGTTAAGCTTTAGGCCCACACTGTGCAAAGAACACTAAATCAAAATACTGCAGTTCCCTGCCTGTATAAGTATGAGAACACCAACAATTGTATTCGGGTAAGCTTTAGGTGCACACTGTGCAAAGGACACTAAATGAAAATACTGCAGCTCCCAGCCTGTATTAGTATGAGAACACCAGCAATTATATTCAGTTAAGCTTTGGGCCAACACTGTGCAAAGAACACTAAATCAAAATACTGCAGCTCCCTGCCTGTATTAGTATGAGAACACCAGCAATTGTATTCAGGTAAGCTTTAGGTGCACACTGCAAAGGACACTAAATCAAAATACTGCAGCTCCCTGCCTGTATTAGTATGAGAACACCAGCAAAGGTATTCAGGTAAGCTTTAGGTGCACACTGTGCAAAGGACACTAAATGAAAATACTGCAGCTCCCTGCCTGTAATAGCATGATAACACCAGCAATTGTATTCAGGTAGGCTTTAGGTGCACACTGTGCAAAGGACACTAAATGAAAATACTGCAGCTCCCTGCCTGTATTAGTATGAGAACACCAGCAATTGTATTCAGGTAAGCGTTAGATGCACACTGTGCAAAGGACACTAAATGAAAATACTGCAGCTCCCTGCCTTTATTAGTATGAGAACACCAGCAATTGTATTCAGGTAAGCGTTAGATGTACACTGTGCAAAGGACACTAAATGAAAATACTGCAGCTCCCTGCCTTTATTAGTATGAGAACACCAGCAATTGTATTCAGGTAAGCTTTAGGTGCACACTGTGCAAAGGACACTAAATTAAAATATGGCATCTCCCTGCCTGTATTAGTATGAGAACACCAGCAATTATATTCAGTTAAGCTTTAGGCCCACACTGTGCAAAGAACACTAAATCAAAATACTGCAGCTCCCTGCCTGTATTAGTATGAGAACACCAGCAATTGTATTCAGGTAAGCTTTAGGTGCACACTGCAAAGGACACTAAATCAAAATACTGCAGCTCCCTGCCTGTATTAGTATGAGAACACCAGCAAAGGTATTCAGGTAAGCTTTAGGTGCACACTGTGCAAAGAACACTAAATGAAAATACTGCAGCTCCCTGCCTGTAATAGCATGATAACACCAGCAATTGTATTCAGGTAAGCTTTAGGTGCACACTGTGCAAAGGACACTAAATGAAAATACTGCAGCTCCCTGCCTGTATTAGTATGAGAACACCAGCAATTGTATTCAGGTAAGCTTTAGGCCTACTCTGTGCAAAGAACACTAAATCAAAATACTGCAGCTCCCTGCCTGTATTAGTATGAGAACACCAACAATTGTATTCGGGTAAGCTTTAGGTGCACACTGTGCAAAGGACACTAAATGAAAATACTGCAGCTCCCAGCCTGTATTAGTATGAGAACACCAGCAATTATATTCAGTTAAGCTTTAGGCCCACACTGTGCAAAGAACACTAAATCAAAATACTGCAGCTCCCTGCCTGTATTAGTATGAGAACACCAACAATTGTATTCGGGTAAGCTTTAGGTGCACACTGTGCAAAGGACACTAAATGAAAATACTGCAGCTCCCAGCCTGTATTAGTATGCGAACACCAGCAATTGTATTCAGGTAAGCTTTAGGTGCACACTGTGCAAAGGACACTAAATCAAAATATTGCAACTCCCTGCCTGTATTAGTATGAGAACACCAGCAATTGTATTCAGGTAAGCTTTAGGTGCACACTGCAAAGGACACTAAATCAAAATACTGCAGCTCCCTGCCTGTATTAGTATGAGAACACCAGCAAAGGTATTCAGGTAAGCTTTAGGTGCACACTGTGCAAAGGACACTAAATGAAAATACTGCAGCTCCCTGCCTGTAATAGCATGATAACACCAGCAATTGTATTCAGGTAAGCTTTAGGTGCACACTGTGCAAAGGACACTAAATGAAAATACTGCAGCTCCCTGCCTGTATTAATATGAGAACACCAGCAATTGAATTCAGGTAATGTCAGAGAACGTACCTTGCCGGGCGTGTTGGTGGTCGCTTTGGTGTGCGTTCGCGCACGCCGATGCGCGCTGATGTTGGGCATGTTCCTGTCCGCGCTGGTGCACTTCCCAGACTGCTGGTGTGCGCGCCTGTTCGCGATTGTTTGCCTGTGCGCGCGGGTGCATGTGCGCTCATTGCGTGCGCGCGCGCCATTGCGCATGCCGATGCGCCATTGCGCGCCGGTTTGCCCATTTAAACTCCTGGAACACTTCAGACCGGTGCTGTCTGATCTACAGTCCCCTGTGTATCCTGCTCCTGGTAATTGCCTGAAACCTGATCTTCTGTCCACCCGGCTTGTTACTGGACTTTTCCTGCTATCCGCCTGCACCCGACCTCGGCCTGTCTTTGACTCTGTACTTGCCTACCCCGCTGTACTATACTGCCTGAACATTGCCGAACCCTGCTTGTTTTGACCTCTCTCTCTGCACCTGCCCAGCTGCGCTGCTCTACACACCTGCCTGCCTACCTGCCTGCCTGCAGCCAGCTCAGCTCAGCTACTCTCCCGAACCCAGGATCCGGAGCTGCCTTCCAGTAACCACTCTCAGGCTCTCTTACTCTTCTGCACTCCCGTGCCTCCTGTCTGCACTACCAGGGGCCCGCGAGTCGGATCTGTACGGGGGACCTTCCTCTGCTCTTACGGACTCGCTGATCAGGTACGTACAACCCTGACAGTATCAGACAGCCATGTCCGAGTCCGAGCAGGGAGGGGATCCCATGGAGGAATTGTGCAGACACCTGAACGGGCTGACACAAGCCGTGAAAGACCTCCAAGCCGGCTATACCAGATTGGAGGAGAGAGTACAAGTTCTGTCTACACCTGCCAGCTCTCAAGGCGCCACATCCACGGGATACTCAGCTACACCTTCTGTCATCATGCTTCCTCTGGAACCCCGGGTCCCTACACCCGAGAAGTTTGCGGGCGACCGCAGTAAATATCGTGCGTTCCGCAACGCCTGCAAACTTTTCTTCGCCCTGCAACCCCGCACCTTTTCTTTGGAGGTAACCAAGGTGGGCTTCGTCATCTCCCTGCTGACCGACGAGCCGCAGGCCTGGGCTCACCGCCTCCTAGAGCAGAAGGATGCCTCCTTGGAGACCCTTGCCAAGTTCTTTGCCGCTATGTCCCAACTTTACGAGGATCCGCAACAAGCTGCTACCGCAGAATCCGTTCTTCACTCTCTCCTGCAAGGCCACAGAGCGGCCGAGGACTATGCGGCCGAGTTCAAACGATGGAGTTCCGACACAGAATGGAACGACGCTGCTTTGCGCTATCAATTCCAGATGGGCTTGTCGGATCAGCTCAAGGATGAGCTAGCACGAGTCGGGGTTCCCCAAACCCTGGACAAGCTAATAGATATGTCAATTCAGATCGACCGGCGCCTGAGAGAGTGCCGCTCCGAGAGGACTTCCAGTCAATTCCGACCCACCTGGTTGCTTCCCTAGGTTCCAAACCCAGTCCGTCTGGCACCACCGGCTTCCCTGTCGCCGGCCTTAGATGACCCGGAACCCATGCAACTGGGCCTACTTCGCCCTTCTCTCTCTCCCGAAGAACACCAGCACAGGCGTAGCAACAATCTGTGCATGTACTGTGGTGAACAAGGCCACTACGTGAGGTCCTGCCCGGCCAAGATGCGTAAGTGCCTGCCTGTTTCTTCTACTTGTGCCTCTTTGTTGCCTAACCCAACTTCTCACTTGGCTCTCTCCATTTCTTTACAGCCCCCCGGAAGGACTACCGCAATCCCAGAATCCGCCATAATTGATTCGGGGGCATGCAGCTGCTTTATCGATTTGACATTTGCTGCCAATCATCACATTCCCCTGCAGCCGAAATCCCAGGGACTTGAAGTACACCTCGCTGATGGTTCCATTATTAAATCCGGCCCTGTCACTCAGGAAACCGTTCCCTTGTTGGCCTCCTTGGCAACCCACCATCAGGAGTTCCTAAGTCTGGATGCCATCTCCTCTCCGTTATTCCCCGTCATTTTGGGGATGCCCTGGCTGCAAGCCCATAACCCCAATATTGACTGGACTACAGGGAGGGTCAAATTCCTCTCAGATTATTGCCAGCAACACTGCCTGCAACAAGCCTCTACTGACCGTCCTCATCTGCTCTGTCTGGACACAGACCCTGACCTTCAGAAAACCATCCCTGAGCCCTATCACGACTTTCTGGACGTGTTCAGTAATAAGGGAGCAGAAACCCTTCTTCCTCACAGACCATATGATTGCCCTATAGAACTTTTGCCTGGGACTGAAGTACCTTTTGGGAGGATCTTCCCGTTGACCGAGCAGGAATTGGGCACCCTGAAGGTCTACATCGATGACAACCTAAAAAAAGGGTTCATCCGCCCGTCCACCTCGCCTGCCGGTGCGGGCATCTTTTTTGTTGAAAAAAAGGACCATTCCCTACGCCCCTGTATTGATTATCGGGAGTTGAACAAAATTACCATTAAAAACCGTTACCCATTACCTCTCGTGCCAGAACTTTTCCAGAGGCTGGGAACGGCGGTCATATTCACCAAGCTTGACCTCCGAGGGGCGTACAACCTGATCCGCATTCGAGAGGGGGACGAGTGGAAAACGGCCGAATGTTCAGCATTCCTGAAGAGAACTTACCTGTTGACACCATCCTCCCTGCCGGGAATTTCCTGCTGCTTCAAGAGGACCTCATGTCCCGTATTAGGCAAGCGTCTGCGGGCTTGACCTCTCTTCCGGAGAACTGTGTCAGGGCACAAGATGGTCTGATCAGGCACGAGGGCAAAATTCTTGTCCCAGAGGGTCTTCGGATAGTTGTTCTGGAACTTTGCCATGACCACAAGTTGGCTGGACATTTCGGTACCTTGAAAACGGCCGAACTAATCAAGCGCACGTTCTGGTGGCCGCAGCTGGGTAGCGACTGCAAAAGCTATGTGGACTCATGAAACACCTGCTCCCGGAACAAGAATAGCCGGATGAGGGCCTGGGGTCTATTAAAACCTTTACCTGTCCCTGAAAGACCCTGGAAGATGGTGTCGATGGACTTCATAGTGGAGCTCCCTCTGTCCGAAGGATTCTCCACGGTCTTTGTTGTCGTCGACAGGCTGTCCAAAATGGCTCATTTTTTGCCCATGAAAGGCACACCTTCCGCCATAGAGACGGCAAAGGTTTTTATCAGGGAGATAGTGAGGCTCCATGGAGTCCCGGCAAGTATTGTCTCGGACCGAGGTGTCCAGTTCACCTCCAAATTTTGGAAGGCTCTTTGTGGTTCTCTGGAAATCGAGTTGGCATTCTCTTCGGCTTATCACCCTCAGACGAATGGTCAAACGGAGAGAACCAACCAAACCTTAGAACAGTACCTCCGTTGCTTTTCCTCCTTTTCCCAGGATGATTGGGTCTCTCTACTTCCCATCGCTGAATTTGCTTACAATAACTCCCTGCACTCTGCCACTAAGCAAACCCTGTTCTTTGCCAACTATGGTTTCCATCCTTCCTTTTTACCCAGTACCATACCCGAATGCACCATCCCTGCAGTGTCCGAAACAATGGACTTCTTCATCTCCAATAACAAACTTCTACAGGAAACCATGTCTAAGACCCAGGAGTACAACAAGAGGATGTTTGATAGGAAAAGGAGAGGGGAACTCATTCTGGAGCCTGGCAACCAGGTGTGGTTATCCACAATCAACCTAAAGATAGCCTGTCCGTCAAGGAAGTTGGGCCCTAAGTTCATGGGACCTTTCTCGGTAAAGAGGAGAATCAACAATGTGGCATATGAGCTCGACTTACCCAACACCCTGAAGGTCCACCCAGTCTTTCATGTGACACTATTAAAGCCGGTTGTCCCTAACCCCTTCGCTGGCCGTAACACTGGCCCACCGCAACCTGTTTTGATCGACGACAAGGAGAAATTTGAGGTGGAGGCAATCCTGGACTGTAGGAAAAGACAAAACCAGATTCAATATCTAATTAAGTGGAGGGGTTACGGCCCAGAAGATAATTCCTGGGAACCCGGAAGCGGCATACTTGCGGAGGAACTCATGCAAGCTTTCAGAAGGTCTCATGCCGCGAAGATCGCTCAATTGGGCATCCGGAGGCTGCCCTTAAGGGAGGGGCACTGTCAGAGAACGTACCTTGCCGGGCGTGCTGGTGGTCGCTTTGGTGTGCGTTCGCGTGAGCCGATGCGCGCTGATGTTGGGCATGTTCCTGTCCGTGCTGGTGCACTTCCCAGACTGCGGGCGCGCGCGCCTGTGCGCGTGGGTGCATGTGCGCGCGTTGCATGCGAGCGCGCGCGCGCCATTGCGCATGCCGATGCACCATGGCGCGCGCCGATCCGCGCCGGTTTGCCCATTTAAACTCCTGGAACACTTCAGACCGGTGCTGTCTGATCTACAGTCCCCTGTGTACCCTGCTCCTGTTAATTGCCTGAAACCTGATCTTCTGACCACCCGGCTTGTTACTGGACTTTTCCTGCTATCCGCCTGCACCCGACCTCGGCCTGTCTTTGACCCTGAACTTGCCTACCCCGCTGTACCATACTGCCTGAACGTTGCTGAACCCTGCTTGTCTTGACCTCTCTCTCTGTACCTGCCCAGCTGCGCTGCTCTACACACCTGCCTGCCTACCTGCCTGCAGCCAGCCTGGCTCAGCTACTCTCCCGAACCCAGGATCCGGAGCTGCCTTCCAGTAACCACTCTCAGGCTCTCTTACCCTTCCGCACTCCCGTGCCTCCTGTCTGCACTACCAGGGGCCCGCGAGTCGGATCTGTACGGGGGACCTTCCTCTGCTCTTACGGACTCGCTGATCAGGTACGTACAACCCTGACAGGTAAGCTTTAGGTGCACACTGTGCAAAGGACACTAAATTAAAATACTGTAGCTCCCTGCCTGTATTAGTATGAGAACACCAGCAATTGTATTCAGGTAAGCTTCAGATGCACACTGTGCAAAGGACACTAAATTCAAATACAGCAGCTCCCTGCCTGTATTAGTATGAGAACACCAGCAATTGTATTCAGGTAAGCTTTAGGTGCACACTGTGCAAAGGACACTAAATGAAAATACTGCAGCTCCCTGCCTGTATTAGTATGAGAACACCAGCAATTGTATTCAGGTAAGCTTTAGGTGCACACTGTGCAAAGGACACTAAATTAAAATACTGCAGCTCCCTGCCTGTATTAGTATGAGAACACCAGCAATTGTATTCAGGTAATCTTTAGGTGCACACTGTGCAAAGGACACTAAATGAAAATACGGCATCTCCCTGCCTGTATTAGTATGAGAACACCAGCAATGGTATTCAGTTAAGCTTTAGGCCCACACTGTGCAAAGAACACTAAATCAAAATACTGCAGCTCCCTGCCTGTATTAGTATGAGAACACCAACAATTGTATTCGGGTAAGCTTTAGGTGCACACTGTGCAAAGGACACTAAATCAAAATACTGCAGCTCCCTGCCTGTATTAGTATGAGAACACCAGCAATTGTATTCAGGTAAGCTTTAGGTGCACACTGTGCAAAGGACACTAAATCAAAATACTGCAACTCCCTGCCTGTATTAGTATGAGAACACCAGCAATTGTATTCAGGTAAGCTTTAGGTGCACACTGCAAAGGACACTAAATCAAAATACTGCAACTCCCTGCCTGTATTAGTATGAGAACACCAGCAATGGTATTCAGGTAAGCTTTAGGTGCACACTGTACAAAGGACACTAAATGAAAATACTGCAGCTCCCTGCCTGTATTAGCATGAGAACACCAGCAATTGTATTCAGGTAAGCTTTAGGTGCACACTGTGCAAAGGACACTAAATCAAAATATTGCAGCTCCCTGCCTGTATTAGTATGAGAACACCAGCAATTGTATTCAGGTAAGCTTTAGGTGCACACTGTGCAAAGGACACTAAATCAAAATACTGCAACTCCCTGCCTGTATTAGTATGAGAACACCAGCAATTGTATTCAGGTAAGCTTTAGGTGCACACTGTGCAAAGGACACTAAATGAAAATACTGTAGCTCCCTGCCTGTATTAGTATGAGAACACCAGCAATTGTATTCAGGTAAGCTTTAGGTGCACACTGTGCAAAGTACACTAAATTAAAATACTGTAGCTCCCTGACTGTATTAGTAGGAGAACACCAGCAATTGTATTCAGGTAAGCTTTAGGTGCACACTGTGCAAAGGACACTAAATGAAAATACTGCAGCTCCCTGCCAGTATTCGTATGAGAACACACCAGCAATTGTATTCATGTAAGCTTTAGGTGCACACTGTGCAAAGGACACTAAATGGAAATACTGCAGCTCCCTGCCTGTATTAGTATGAGAACACCAGCAATTGTATTCAGGTAAGCTTTAGGTGCACACTGTGCAAAGGACACTAAATGAAAATACGGCATCTCCCTGCCTGTATTAGTATGAGAACACCAGCAATTGTATTCAGTTAAGCTTTAGGGGCGCACACTGTGCAAAGAACACTAAATGAAAATACTGCAGCTCCCTGCCTGTATTAGTATGAGAACCCCAGAAATTGTATTTGGGTAAGCTTTAGGTGCACACTGTGCAAAGGACACTAATAAAAATACTGCAGCTCCCTGCCTGTATTAGTATGAGAACACCAGCAATTGTATTCAGGTAAGCTTTTGGTGCACACTGTGCAAAGGACACTAAATTAAAATACCACCAAGCGGAAGGTGGAATACGTTAAGACCTCCCACGACCGTGGTCGAAACCTGCCCCAGTGCCTGCCTGAACCGGATCTTCAAGCCGGAGGGACCTCCAGGAGATCCGCGTCAGGGGACAGTAAGGAGGCTGGGGGAACTGTGACATTGTGTTTACCGGGAAAGGGAAGGAAGCCCATACCCCACACTATTGTGGATGCATGGACAACCAGCCCGCGGAAAACTTCTATTTTCGGGGACAATGTGTCTGTCTCCACCACCAATTACCTGCCGGCGGAGGAGTATGACACCTCCGAGTTGGATTCATCTTCGGATGTGGGAGATGATCATGACATTGATGAAGTTTTCATCAAAAATGGTAGGGATAAAATTCCGGTATCTTCACCCCGCAGTTTAAGGGGAATCTCGCCAATGGACTCTGGGGATACTACACCCTGAGTGGAAGCCACTACTCTAGTGGAAGAGATTAACCCCACGCCCGCTTTGCCTGCTCCGGCATCCTCCGTGCTTATTGTTACTGATGTCCGTGCACCATTGCAGCCTAGGGTTGCAACCTGTCCGGTTTTGACCCGGACAGTACGGGTTTGGACACATGTGCCCGGTTTTCAAGCCACCTGAAACCCGGGCACATAACCGCATCATCTAGAGCGGCGATTCCCGTGTCCACCGCCATTACACCCTCACTGTCACATCAGCCTGTGTGAGATTGGCTGCATGGGTCATGTGACGTCTGTGCAAGTGCCGCGGTCTGTGATTGGGCCAGTGGAGGCTAGCTGGTGACTCTGGAAACATGTGGAGGCGGGGCGGGGGCTGTACTGTGGAACCTCCATGTTGCTGGGGACTCTCTCTGGTTGGCTGCAGGGACAAGGAGGTGGGGTTGAAGGCGGAGCCTCACCATTCCCTGCTGCTCTGATGGAAAGTTTGCAGAGATCGCGCTGGGATTGGAGCTCAGCTTGCAAGGTAAGTTTTTGCCCCCCCGCCAGTCCCCCCCCTCTCCCACCATACACTATGCACACAGTTCTGCCACCCCCCTCCCATACACCATCCAATCCATCCATATAGTTCTCCCTCTCCTCCTCATACACCATCCATATACACATTTATCATCCCCCACCATACATATACAGTATACAGCCCTCCCCATATATACAGTTCCCCCCCACCATACATATATACAGCCCCCATACATACAGTCCCCCCCCATACACATCCATATATATACAGTTCTCCCCCCACCATACATATATACAGCCCCCCCATATATACAGTTCCCCCATACACCATACATATATACAGTTCTCCCCCCCATACATATATACAGTTCTCCCCCCCATACACCATACATATATACAGTTCTCCCCCCCCATACATATATACAGTTCTCCCCCCATACATATATACAGTTCTCCCCCCATACACCATACATATATACAGCCCCCCATACACCATACATATATACGGCCCCCCATAGTCCCCCCCCACCATCCATATATACAGTTTTCCCCCCATACACCATACATATATACAGTTCTCCCCCCCCACCATATATATATATACAGTTCTCCCCCCATACACCATACATATATACAGTTCTCCCCCCACCATACATATATACAGCCCCCCATATATACAGTTCTCCCCCCCACCATACATATATACAGTACCCCCCCACCATACATATATACAGTTATCCCCCCACCATACATATATACAGCCCCCCATATATACAGTTCTCCCCCCACCATACATATATACATTTCTCTCCCCCCCACCATACATATATACAGTTCTCCCCCCCACCATACATATATACAGTTCTCCCCCCCACCATACATATATACAGTTCTCCGCCCCCCCCCGACCATACATATATACAGTTCTCCCCCCCACCAGTGGTGGAACTACCGCCATAGTGACACACGCGGCCGCTATGGGGCCCGCAACCGAGAGGGGCCCGAGGGGAGGAGGAGGAATGCATACTGCCGGGGGGCGAGCACCGCCTGCACGGTCCCCCCAGCCAGGGGAAGTGAGGAGAGGAAGAGGCGCGCTGTGCGTACAAGCAGAGAGCTGTAATAGCTTTCATTTGCTTTCGGTGCGGTCTGAGCCAGCGGGTGCCCTGTAATTGGCTGAACGGGCCATGTGCGGGGCGGGCCGAGCGGCAGACATGGGGGTCTGTGAATGGCCCTGCGGAGCTGGTGCTGGTCACGTGTGGAGGCGGGGGCGGGGCTGGACTGTGAATTTGATAATCGCGCCTGCTTGCTCCCGGAGACGGAGTCCTGCCTCACAATGTGTTTATCCTGAGGTCTCATCTGCTCTGTCAGCTTACCCCCATCCTCTGTGTCACCCCCCCCCTCCTCCTCTGTCACCCCCCCTCCTCCTCTGTGTCACCCCCCCTCCTCCTCTGTGTCACCCCCCTCCTCCTCTGTGTCACCCCCCTCCTCCTCTGTCACCCCCCTCCTCCTCTGTGTCACCCCCCCCTCATCCTCTGTGTCACCCCCCCTCCTCCTCTGTGTCGCCCCCCTCCTCCTCTGTCAGCCCCCCTCCTCCTCTATCACCCCCCTCCTCCTCTGTCACCCCCCTCCTCCTCTGTCACCCCCCTCCTCCTCTGTGTCACCCCCCCTCCTCCTCTGTGTCAACCCCCTCCTCCTCTGTCACCCCCTCCTCCTCTGTCACCCCCCTCCTCCTCTGTGTCACCCCCCATCCTCTGTGTCACCCCCCTCCTCCTCTGTCACCCCCCCTCCTCCTCTGTCACCCCCCTCCTCCTCTGTCACCCCCCTCCTCTGTGTCACCCCCCTCCTCCTCTGTGTCACCCCCCCATCCTCCTCTGTGTCACCCCCCCATCCTCCTCTGTGTCACCCCCCCCTCCTCCTCTGTCACCCCCTCCTCCTCTGTCACCCCCCTCCTCCTCTGTGTCACCCCCCTGCTCCTCTGTGTCACCCCCCTCCTCCTCTGTCACCCCCCTCCTCCTCTGTGTCACTCCTCCTCTGTGTCACCCCCCCTCCTCCTCTGTGTCACCCCCCCTCCTCCTCTGTGTCACCCCCCCTCCTCCTCTGTGTCACCCCCCCATCCTCTGTGTCACCACCCCTCCTCCTCTGTGTCACCCCCTCTCCTCCTTTGTGTCACCCCCTCTCCTCCTCTGTGTCACCCCCCCATCCTCCTCTGTGTCACCCCCCCCATCCTCTGTGTCACCCACCCTCCTCCTCTGTGTCACCCCCCCTCCTCCTCTGTGTCACCCCCTCCTCCTCTGTGTCACCCCCCTCCTCTGTGTCAGCTCCCCCTCCTCCTCTGTCACCCCCCCTCCTCCTCTGTCACCCCCCCTCCTCTGTGTCACCCCCCCTCCTCTGTGTCACCCCCCTCCTCTGTGTCACCCCCTCCTCCTCTGTCACCCCCCCCTCCTCCTCTGTCACCCCCCCTCCTCCTCTGTCACCCCCCCTCCTCCTCTATGTCACCCCCATCCTCTGTGTCACCCCCCCTCCTCCTCTGTGTCACCCCCCCATCCTCTGTGTCACCCCCCTATCCTCCTCTGTGTCACCCCCCTCCTCCTCTGTGTCACCCCCCCATCCTCTTATGTGTCACCCACCCTCCTCCTCTGTGTCACCCCCCCTCCTCCTCTGTGTCACCCCCCTCCTCCTCTGTGTCACCCCCCCTCCTCCTCTGTGTCACCCCCTCCTCCTCTGTGTCACCCCCCCTCCTCACCCCCTCCTTTGTGTCACCCCCCTCTTCTGTGTCAGTTCCCCCTCCTCTGTGTCACCCCCTCCTCCTCTGTGTCACCCACCCTCCTCCTCTGTGTCACCCCCTCCTCTGTGTCACCCCCCTCCTCTGTGTCACCCCCTCCTCACCCCCTCCTCTGTGTCAGCTCCCCCTCTTCTGTGTCAGTTCCCCCTCTTCTGTGTCAGTTCCTCCTCTTCTGTGTCAGTTCCCCCTCTTTTGTGTCAGTTCCCCCTCCTCTGTGTCACCCCCCTCCTCCTCTGTGTCACCCCCCTCCTCACCCCCTCCTCTGTGTCAGCACCCCCTCCTCTGTGTCAGCTCCCCCTCCTCTGTGTCAGCTCCCCCTCCTCTGTGTCAGCTCCCCCTCCTCCTCTGTGTCAGCTCCCCTCCTCTCCCCCTCCTCTGTGTCAGCCCCCCCTCCCCTGTGTCAGCCC
The DNA here is from genome assembly GCA_029206835.1 of Rana muscosa. Taxonomy (NCBI): domain Eukaryota; kingdom Metazoa; phylum Chordata; class Amphibia; order Anura; family Ranidae; genus Rana; species Rana muscosa. The sequence continues at coordinate 5,224,061 of JARGYO010005562.1, forward strand.
CCCCTCCCCTGTGTCAGCCCCCTCTCCCCTGTGTCAGCCCCCTCTCCCCTGTGTCAGCTCCCCCTCCCCTGTGTCACCCCCCCTCCTCTGTGTCACCCCCCCTCCTCTGTGTCACCCCCCCTCCTCTGTGTCAGTTCCCCCTCCTCTGTGAAGCCCCCCTTTCCCTCTGTCTCTCTCTCTCTCACTCTCTTTCTCTCAGCCTCTCGCTCACCCCCTCTCTCGCACCCACCACTCTTTCTCTAATCCCCCCTCTCTCACCCCCACTCTCTCATCCCCACCCCTCTCACCCCCACCATCTCACCCACCCTCTCTCTCTCTCACCCCCCTCACCGCCGCCTCTCTCTCCTGCCTCCTCCCCCCTTTCTTTCACCCCCTCACCTCCTCCTCTCTCTCACCTCCTCCTCTCACCTTCCCCTTTCTCACCTCCCTCCCCCCACCTCTTTCCCTCCTCAGGGGGTGGGAGCCCAATGAGGATGGCTGTATGGGGCCCCAATAATTGCAAACAGCAGCCCTGTGAGTGAGCGCACCAGTTCAGATGTGTCCCGAATCCTGCGTCTTGCCGACACTTCTCCCCAAGGCTCCCCACCAATGGAAGGAAGGAAAACCGCACTACAGTAGAGGAGCTCCACCCCCAAACTCCAGCTCCTACACTTCCTGGCTTGAAGCGGCTCTCGGTAAGGCAGTCTAATGGGGGTCTTTCGGGGCAGGGGACACTGATGGGGGCGTTCCCTGATCTAATTGAGGGGGGATTGATATAAGGGAAGGGAGTCGGTGGGGAGGGAGGTGGACGGTGTCAGTAGGGCAGTGGATGGTACCAGTAGTTACCATCCATGCTAACCGTGACACATTATTGCTCTCTTCCAGGTCTTTAAAATCCTTTAGTGTATACCACAAAAAATTTGCCATGCGCCGCTTAAGTGTTCGGGTTTGGCTTGAGGAAAAGGGGGCAACCCTACCTGCGTTCCCGGGGCTCACTGTCACATAGCCCCACCTCTTGGCCCGGCGCCTTTGATAGACAGAACGCCGGGCCAATGCGGGACATGTGACGTCATCAAAGGCGCCGGGCCAAGAGGTGGGGCTATGTGACGGTGAGCCCCGGGAACGCAGGACATTCAAATGAAAGCTATTACAGCTCTCTGCTTGTACGCACAGCGCGCCTCTTCCTCTCCTCACTTTCCCTGGCTGGGGGACCGTGCAGGCGGTGCTTGCCCCCCCAACTCTGAGGCAGCCCCATGCTCGCCAATAGCCATTTGAGGGCTGCAGTATGCATTCCTCATCCTCCCCGGTAGTTCCGCCACTGGCTCGCCTCTTCCACTGCACAGGTGAGGCTGTATTGGGCACAGGTGAGGATGCACTGGGCACAGGTGAGGATGCATTGGGCACAGGTGAGGATGCATTGGGCACGGGTGAGGCTGCATTGGGCACGGGTGAGGCTGCATTGGGCACGGGTGAGGCTGCATTGGGCACGGGTGAGGCTGCATTGGGCACGGGTCATGCTGCATTGGGCACGGGTGAGGCTGCATTGGGCACGGGTGAGGCTGCATTGGGCACGGGTGAGGCTGCATTGGGCACGGGTGAGGCTGCATTGGGCATGGGTCACGCTGCATTGGGCACAGGTGAGGCTGCATTGGGCACAGGTGAGGCTGTATTGGGCATGGGCAGGCTACGCTGCATTGGGCACAGGTGAGGCTGCATTGGGCACAGACCACACTGCATTGGGCACAGGTGAGGCTGCATTGGGCACTGGACACGCTGCATTGGGCACAGGCCATGCTGCATTGGGCACGGGCAGACCACGCTGCATTGGACACAGGTGAGGATTATTAAAGCGCTAACACCAGGTGTTTGGAGTATCTTTATCTGTTGATAAAACTTTCTGGAATACATATATTGCTATTGTGGTGTAGGATCTGGGTTCTTTCTTTCTTTCTTTCTTTCATCTCAGACTCGAACCACACGCCCTTTAAACCCCGCCCTCTATTTAATTTAAGTCCGCCATTTTTTTGTGGGGGGGGGCCCATACAACATTTTTCTATGGGGCCCTGTGATTTCTAGTTACGCCCCTGCCCCCCACCATACATATATACAGTTCTCCCCCCCCCCACCATACATATATACAGTTCCCCCCCCCCCACCATACATATATACAGTTTCCCCCCCACCATACATATATACAGTTCTCCCCCCCACCATACATATATATACAGTTCTCCCCCCCCCACCATACATATATACAGTTCTCCCCCCCACCATACATATACTATATACAGTTCTCCCCCCCACCATACATATATACAGCCCCCCATATATACAGTTCTCCTCCCCACCATACATATATACAGTTCTCCCCCCCACCATACATATATACAGTTCCCCCCCCACCATACATATATACAGTCCCCCCCCCCACCATACATATATACAGTTCTCCCCCCACCATACATATATACAGCCCCCCATATATACAGTTCTCCCCCCACCATACATATATACAGTTCTCCCCCCCACCATACATATATACAGTTCTCCCCCCTACTATACATATATACAGCCCCCCATATATACAGTTCTACCCCCCACCATACATATATACAGCCCCCCATATATAAAGTTCTCCCCCCCACCATACATATATACAGTTCTCCCCCCCCACCATACATATATACAGTTCTCCCCCCCCCACCATACATATATACAGTTCCCCCCCACCATACATATATACAGTTCTCCCCCCACCATACATATATACAGCCCCCCATATATACAGTTCTCCCCCCCCACCATACATATATACAGTTCTCCCCCCCACCATACATATATACAGTTCTCCCCCCTACCATACATATATACAGCCCCCCATATATACAGTTCTACCCCCCACCATACATATATACAGCCCCCCATATATAAAGTTCTCCCCCCCACCATACATATATACAGTTCTCCCCCCCCACCATACATATATACAGTTCTCCCCCCCACCATACATATATACAGTTCTCCCCCCCCCCACCATACATATATACAGTTCTCCCCCCCCACCATACATATATACAGTTCTCCCCCCCCACCATATATATATACAGCCCCCCATATATACAGTTCCCCCCCCCCACATATACAGAGTTCTCACCGGGTGACACCGTCCACTGCCCTAATGACACCATCCACTGCTCTACTGGCTGACAATGTCCACTTTTAAGGTAGGCTAGTTTCATATTTTAACTGACATATTTCTTTTATTAATTGAATCATATTTTATGGGTACACTAATGCATTTGTTTTATTTAACCATGCCCCTTTAAGTCCCCTCCCCCCACTGTTAATGCAATTTGGCCACAGCCACTGTTCATTGTAGCACACCTCATTACTACTCTCTTTGGGTAACCCAAAAGGTGTCCCAGGTATTTTACAATCCTATAGCGTGTAGTACCAAAAAATTGCCGTGCGCCGCGAAAATGTTCGGGTTTGACTTGAAGAAAAGGTGGCAACCCTATTGCAGCCACCTTTGCCACTGCTGGAGCTTGCACCATTAAAAAGGTCTCCGGATGCTATTGTCTTCCCTGGAGCAGGAGATCGGGCCACCATGCCACCTCTAGCTTGATTGCAACGGCTCCTAAATAAAAAGGTCGCCACAGACTATGGTTGGGAATACCCATATGTTCCCAAAGAACTTCTCTTTGAGATTGAGGCCTCCCGTGAACGATGGTACGCTGAATTTGTGTGGGATCATATAAAAGTGGCAAGAGGCTACAGGTACTTCAAGTGTTCAGCTGAAATGACAACCCGTTATAAAGGTTGCCGGAAGGACTGGACTTACGGTCGGCACATCCATGCGGACCGGGTTGTAATACGGTAATATGCAGCAAAGAAAAAGAGGATGCCGTGTATTCAATAGAGACCCTGGATAGACAGTGGAAGTCTCTTGTTCTCCCGGATCCTCATTATTTCCTGTGAAAAAGGAACTTGTTTTCTCTTCATTAATGTTCCGTTTTACAGGAAAAACCCTGCCCTGAACTTGCTGGTGATTTTACCCCCTGTTGCAGGGGAACCTACTCTGTTGAGGAACTGTTTTTTTTCCCTCCTCCTCAGTTCCGCAGAAAAGAATGTTTTTTTCCTCTCTTCCAAAAAAAAAACAACTGAACACTGGGTAGGTTTAGTCAGGGCCAAAGCAGGAAGCCGCCGTGATCAAGAAAGAAGGTTCCTGTGTGTTGAGTAACAACAAGGCCTGGAGAATGCCCAGGGAAAAACCAAGCCTACTTACCGACCAGCTCGCTGACAACCAATTAACCTGTCTAACAGTATGCGATAAAAACAGGGGTTTCTCTGCACGCATTTGCAAACGCATGCATGAGCCACAGAGCCATGCCAAGGCCCCCTGAAGTCTGTGGTCCTACACTAACTGTGAGTGTCCCCACACTGGAGGCACATGCATTCTGATGGTTATGTAGCGGGGGTCTAAATTTAGGGGGATACACCTGGGTGGTAGTATGACCCAGGTGTGTGTAAATCATAGAGGATTTACACCACTTTCAGTCGTGGAAAGTGAAAGTGGTGTAAATCCTCTATGATTTACACACACCTGGGTCATACTACCACCCAGGTGTATCCCCCTAAATTTAGACCCCCGCTACATAACCATCAGAATGCATGTGCCTCCATTGTGGGGACACTCACAGTTAGTGTAGGACCACAGACTTCAGGGGGCCTTGGCATGGCTCTGTGGCTCATGCATGCGTTTGCAAATGCGTGCAGAGAAACCCCTGTTTTTATCGCATACTGTTAGACAGGTTAATTGGTTGTCAGCGAGCTGGTTCCTGTGTGTTGAGTAACAACAAGGCCTGGAGAATGCCCAGGGAAAAACCAAGCCTACTTACCGACCAGCTCGCTGACAACCAATTAACCTGTCTAACAGTATGCGATAAAAACAGGGGTTTCTCTGCACGCATTTGCAAACGCATGCATGAGCCACAGAGCCATGCCAAGGCCCCCTGAAGTCTGTGGTCCTACACTAACTGTGAGTGTCCCCACAATGGAGGCACATGCATTCTGATGGTTATGTAGCGGGGGTCTAAATTTAGGGGGATACACCTGGGTGGTAGTATGACCCAGGTGTGTGTAAATCATAGAGGATTTACACCACTTTCAGTCGTGGAGGACTTGGGTGGTGTACTATTCTCCTTGGCCTGGGGTGGCGGTGTTCCCACATGTCGAGGTAGAATCACTGCCGCAGTGCTGTCCTTTTTGTCCCGTCCCGGCGGTGGTGCGGCGGGGGCGGAGTGCATCCCTGCTCAAAGTCGTGGACATGACCCTAAGACGGGAAAGGCCCATGCAGAAGAGTGAGAAGTCCAGCCGTGTGACGTACTACATGTGGGGGCTTTTACTGCACTGCGCCATGAGGCACCCCATAGCTGCGCAGTTCGTGGGCGGAGAAGGATAGAAGCCCGCGAAAACGTGCAAGTTGTGGGAGGAGTCTGGCCATGTGAGGAGATACACGTGGAGACTTTGGCGCGTGGTCAGTGCGTGATGGAGCAGCAGATAGTCGGGATGGCCTCAAGCTCCCCGTGGATTCCGGTTCCCTACCCCACGAAGATGACTGCTTTTGCTGCTCCCCTTACAGACATGGGGATAAGACTTAGACCCCGAGGGCAGTTGGCTCTGTACACTTGCAGAGACATGGGGGCCCTCGGCGTGATCTGTCCCGGGTGCTCGGGACTGGTGGTCAACCTGAAGCCATTCGGGCATTGCGAAGCATGCAAACAGTTTCTATTTGAGGTGGAGCCATCCAGAGTAAGGCCCCGGGCCCTTTCGCCTCAACTGCCTCACAGGTACCGCTACTCCGGAAGGGGAGATCCAGGCCTTTGCGGAGGTCCCCGTACGCACTGACCAGGGCAACGTGACTGCCCAACCAGAGACTGAGAAAGTAAAATCCGAGGATGCTGCTTCGGTCACCGCAGATTCCCTGCTCCCACCTCCGAAGAGGAAAGTCGGCCTGGTACAGGCGTCCTGTGGTCGTGGTCGAGCTTCACCCCGTCGCTTGCTGGGCCTGGATGGATCCGGTTGGAAGAGTCCTGGACATCCCAGTTCTACGAAAGGTCAAGGTGAGCCAGGGGCTGGGACTGTGGTGGTGGTTGGAGGTGTCGGGGGTCCACAGCCGGTGAAGCCCGCTAGGGAGGGTAGTTCCACGTCTACTAGGGACTACCTCCCCGCAGAGATGTATGACACCTCCGACCTGGAATCGCTGTCGGACTGTGGAGAGGACGGTGAAATAGATTAACTTTTTCACCGCAAAGGATGGGACAAAATGCCATTGCCTGTGTTACGTGCACCAAGGGATTTGCCTATGTCCACGGAAGACAGCACGCCCCGGGAGGAAGCCCCGGAGCTCACGAGGAAGCCTAGTCCTTCGCTTGTCATTTCACCACGCGCAGCATCACCCGTTCCGGTGGCAGGGACACAGCGCGCATCACTACGTGCACCAAGATTCAAACCGACGGAGGTAGTGAAAGTACCTCGGCATCCAGAGGCCCTTGTTCCGCCAGGAGAAGGTGAGTGGGCCACAATGCCTCCTTTGGCCCGACTGCAGCGGCTCTTCTGCCAGAGGGTCACCCGTGAGTATGGATGGGAATATCCTTACTTGCCTCGGGACTTACTTTTTGAGGTCGAAGTCCTGAGACAGAGATGGTACGACTCTTTTGTTTGGGAGAAGCTTAAAGTGCCGCATGCCCGGCGGTACTTGTCCTGTTCACCATCAGTCTCCAAACAATTCAGGGACTGTAGAGCAGAATGGATGTGGGGCCGTCATATCCACGCAGACAAGGTGCTTATATGCCGAAAGGATGGAAAGGACATTGATTCTTCAGTGGAAACTTTTGATAAGCATCTGAAGCCCCTGTTTTTGCCGCACCCGAAATTTTATTTGTGAGGAGAGAAAGAGAAAAAAATAACTCTCCTGTATGTTCTTCTGTTGCTGAACTTTCTGGAAGTGTTTTACCAGAATATCAGAACTGGGCCCTAGTTTTTTATTTGGGCTTTTCTACTCTTTGGAGGAATGAGAGCTGTTTTGTTTTGTTCTCTCTTTCTTCATATATCAGAGATACAGACTTTGGGGTAGAATCAGAGTAGGGACGCAGGAAGAGGGAAGGTTGCCTGGAAGATTTCACCAAGTGTCATTACCACGGCACTGTCACCAGGTGGCAGTGTTACGCAACGGCTGTTTTTTTTTTTACATTTGCATCACCTTACTCATTGGAGCGAGTGGGTCCCTCGGCTGATGGACCCATTCATTCCAAATTAACAAAAATGTGTTAGGATGTTGTGTTTTTGTTTCCCTTCTGCAGGAGATTCATCTGTCAAGGCTGCTGAGTATGGGGTGGTTCTTAGGCAGTGATGGGAGTGATTGTATATGTGTACATGGTCAGATGGTTTTATTGAAAAGTTTTATTATTTTATGTTCCCTTTCCCTTGAGCAGGTCTTGGCACAATTGGGATTCAAATTTTGAGGGCTGGCCTCTGGGGTCAGGCTTATGTTACCACTTTTTGGAAGACATGGGTTTGCACCAGACGCTGGGGACCAGCGTCAAATCACTAGGGGGAGAGTGTAGCGGGGGTCTAAATTTAGGGGGATACACCTGGGTGGTAGTATGACCCAGGTGTGTGTAAATCATAGAGGATTTACACCACTTTCAGTCATGGAGGACTTGGGTGGTGTACTATTCTCCTTGGCCTGGGGTGGCGGTGTTCCCACAGGTCGAGGTAGAATCACTGCCGCAGTGCTGTCCTTTTTGTCCCGTCCCGGCGGTGGTGCGGCGGGGGCGGAGAACCTGCTGTGATGTCACGGGAGGAGATAAAGGGGAGTGACGCCCTCGCCACGAGGTCTTCTGCATCCGGCGTCCAGGCACCTTAGGCCTGGGTGCGGTCGGTCCGGAGTTCCAGCCCAGGCGCCCATGGCCTGGTTGGAGCAGTGTTGGCATTAATCTCAGGCACCTTAAGCCTGGGGTGAGGTACTACACCGGAGGCCTGGGGCCCAGTGACTTTGACTGGGCTCCGCAAGGGCGGATGAGTCCGAGGGACCCTGAGGTGGATGGGGCTCATGTCTGAGGTGAGGAGGCCGGAGAGGTTACCCGTCTGGAGAGTCCGGAGCAGCATCAACCCGGTGACGGAGGGGCCTCTGGTAACTCCCTTGGAGGGACATCTTCCCCCTGACAGGGGCCACAACGCAGCGAAGGTACTCCAATTCATGTTCTTCAGAGTCGCTGGTAGAGACTCATAAGTTTCAAGTTCCTCTCTCTAGCCAATGGCTATAGCAACCGCTGGTGAAACCACAGTGGTTTAGTTTATCATTAGGACAGTGCCTCGACCTGCTCACCCCACCGTATTGAACTGTTTATGGATCTCAACTAATTGGCTAACAAAGAACTGTTTATTGTGTGTTACAATAAAACAAGTGTTGGATCCTTATCGGTGTGTGGAACTCTGGTTGATGGGAGTGAAGGGGAGTGTCAGCACAGCAAGACTTGGTTGTGAATAGAAACACACAGGCCCGAGAAGAATACTTGGTACTGGCCTTCACCTCACCTGCTGCAATGGGGAGGACATGGGCCGTAGCGCATCTCACCCTCACGTACAACATACCCCTAGACCAAAAAGAGGGGGGTGAGGCCGCTATATATATATATAAATATTTCCAAATATTGTACATAGTTGGAAAAGACCAGAACACACTCAGGATTGAAGGGGGTTTTCTGATCTCTTCCAGCCACTGGGGACAGTGGCTTTTTCAGGAGGGGGGTGTGTGTACTAAATATGGGGGTCGCTATGTACTAAATTTAGGGGTAGTATGAGCCATAGTTGGCTCAGGTTCTCTAATTTGTTATACTAGACTCTGCTCCGCTGTAAGTGTTGTCTGGTGTAAGGTTCCCCTTTGGCCTGTGGGTGGCACTGTTGCCTAGGCCCAGGGTGGAACCTCAGGTGACACAGTGGCGTGATTGGGTGTCCTCTCTCGGCTACCGTGCGGGGGGCGTGGTTTCACCTGATGTGCATGCCGGGAGGGGATACATAAAGGGCAGACGCCATGAGGAGGGGTGCGTGCCCCTGGAGGAGGGCAAGGGGGTGTGCCCCATGGGGGTGCGTGATCTGGCTGAGGAGTCTCGGGCACCTTTAGCCCGAGGCTACAACGTTCCAGGTAGGCCCAGTACCTTCAACTGGGCCTACAATTAGAACACTGGAGTCCCAGGGTACCCAGGTGAGGGTAACCTGCTCTGACTGAGAGGAAGCCAGGGGAGGATCGGTCCCACAGAAGAAATGAGTGATAGTAGGTTGCTGTCTCGGGAGAGGCCTGGTGACCTGTCAGAGGGAAGGTTTCCTTGCTCCGCAAGATAACCCTGTAAAGTGCCCATTGGCATCATCGGTTCTTTAAGTTTTACAGAGGTTCAAGTAAAGTTCTGGATTCAGGAATAACAGGATTCTGCTCTATTAGAGGATATCCTGAACCCGTCCCAGGCGGGGGACAAAGTTACAGTATTGTTCGAGCTACACTCCGGCTGCTAGAACTGTGAGAGGGATCTATCCGGGTGAGCTAAACCCACTCGGGATCGAGTGGCGACGAGTAAGCCAAGTGGTATGTGCCTGAATCTACCTCCCAACTCCGCTAGCTTCTTTCTCTCTTCAATTTCCCCATTAACTGAGGCAAAGGAAAATAAACTCTTTGTTGGAGTTGAAGTTGTGTGGACATTGACTTTCTTTGGGGAAGGAACATAGACTTTCCCCTATATTCTAGGGACGAGAACCAATGGATGGAGGTAACTCGCTGCAGAACCCAAAATTAAAGAACACCGCTCAACCTTCTAAACCAGGAGGATCCGGGCATGTGGCACGGTGTGCCTTTATCCCTGCAAGGTGGAGGTAAGCAGGAGAAAAGGGTCCATGTGCTACAGAAATTTCTGTAGAAATAGATGGTATGTCTACTAATTATAACATTCCACCTACAAAATAAATGGAGGAAGTGTGCAAGTTGCCCTTAAAATACCCAACCATTCCTTTGTGACTCAGAAATGCCATGTTCAAAGTTTCATCTTAGTCCAGCTGCTTTGGAAAATGTGTAAGTCCATTGTCTGGGTTTTGTTTACACAAAGCTATTGTTACATGGCTGGGACTGATGTGTGTTTTCTTCAGATTTAGAGCTAGTATGTTGCCTAATAGAGACAACCGTTTATTTTTACATCTTGGCATCCAGACAGCAAGGGAGAAATCAAATGTGTGCAACGGGAAGCTAGATAATGTTATGCAGCATTTCGGGGAAGTACTGTCCTGTTTAACAATCAGTAAGATAAAGCTATTACTCCCATGTTTATATGACATTGGAGGGTCCCTAGAGTTTATGAACGCATTATGTGAAAATTTGACATCTCTTTTAAAAACGTAGACATGCAATATTTAACCACTTGCTTACTGGGCACTTAAACCCCCCTTCCTACCCAGACCAATTTTCAGCTTTCAGCGCTGTAATATTTGAATGGCAATTGCGTTGTCATGCTACACTGTACCCAAATGAAATCTTTGTAATTTTTTTCACACAAATAGAGCTTTCTTTTGGTGGTATTTAATCACTGCTGAGTTTTTTATTTTTTGCAAAAAAAATCGGAAAAAAAACGGCATAAAAAAATAAACAATGTTTCATTGTTTGTTACAAAATTTTGAAAACATTTAATTTTTCTCCTCCATTGATGTGCACTGATAGGCTGCACTGATAAGGCGGCACTTGTGGGCACTGATGAGGCAGCACTGGTGGGCACTGATGGGCACTGATAGGTGGCACTGATGGGTGACACTGATGCGTGGCACTGAAGGCCACTGATAGGTGGCACTGAAGGGCAGTGATAGGTGGCACTGATAGGTGATACTCATAGGCAGCACTGATGATGAGGCACTGATGGGCACTAAGTGGCAGCACTGATGGGCACTGATAGGTGGCACTGGTGAGCATTGATAGGTGGCACTGGTGGGTGGTGTTATGTGGCACTGGTGGGAAGCACTGATATGCATTGGTAGGTGGCACTGGTGGGCATTGGCAGGTGGCACCGGTGGGCACTTCATAGCAGTAGTGTCTCTCCCTGTCTGGGACCGATGTCCCTCTGACAGAAGCCGGTAATCGGCTTGTTATTTTTCCCTCACGCCGATTATTGATCTTCTGTTTACACCACATGGTCACCTGTCATTGGCTGACAGCTAATCACATGGTAAGGGGCCGCGAATCGCTAATCACAGACGGTGCCGTGCACGCCCCGCAAGGAACACTCAGGCAGCGCATGCTCAGGAGGATGTACATGGATGCCCTCCCGGCAATTAAGGCCCTCGCTGTAGCTGTCTTTTGGCTATAGCGTGGGCGGGAGGTAGTTAAAATAAATGTGTTTAGAAAATGAAAATATGTTTAGATACTATATATTTTTTTTTTAATGAATGCCATCCATTTATTCATTGTGTGCTATTGTGAAAGCCATGATTGGCCTCAGCTATGACATGGTACAGATAAACTGTGATTGAGCATGTCTGCACTATGTGATCATTGTGATCCATCACAGAGATCAACACAATAGTCAGGTGATCGCTGTGATTAGTCACATCAATCATATGGTACCGGAGCTAGCCATGTAAAATGATCTGTCATCTGCTGTGTCTGGTGGACACAGGGGATGACAGATCACACCGCAGTGCGGCACACGAGACAAGGGACTGGGAGGGCGTCATAAAATGTCCGCCCAGATCTGGCTATCATTTGTCTATAGACCTGTTGTGAAGCATTTAAGCCTTTGCCTTCTGATGCCAGACCTGCTCGCCTAATGACTATCAAAATGCCTGTACTGCAGGTTCTCTTGCTACACTCCAGCAGGCTTGCAGAACAATGAAGACATACCTTGGAATTCTCCAGTTTTTGCTTGGAGTCGCTGGCCACTTGGTTTGAATTCCTGGGTCTCTGGGCCACCAACCCCCCCCCCCCCAGTTTATCTGCTGATTCACTGATGGAAGTAGTGACATCAGAGACACCAATCCAATCAGTCAATAGCTGCAATTGCCTATTTGTTGCCCAGATATTGTAACAATTGCTCATTTGTTGCCCTCAGATTGTAATGAATAATTTTTTGCTTCCCATGAAATGTAGCTTTTGCCCAGGTAATATAATGTTAGGTGACTGACAATGGTCTCCACTGTTAGTTGTAGGTAATTCTAACACACAGCCTGGGGGGGTAGAACAATAGAATAGAGGCTAAATTTATAAGGGGACCTCCCATATCAGTACTCTATAGCCCTTGTCGTGGAAATATAGGTTCTATGCAGAGCACACAGCCTATATTTCCTGTGCTAATGAGCACACATTTCAGTTTTTGCAACAATACTATCTTTAGGCTAAAATTCACTCACTCCATCCATTCCAAGAAGCAAGCATCATCACACAGGTCTTATCATCAAGGCGTCCCAGCCAACTCTGCCAAGTCGACGCCCATAAACAGTTTTAATAAACTCCCAGCAGGAAGTGATGTCACAACATGTGACCCACCCTCCATAGGAAATTACCATACAAGGACATCCTTCCAACAAGATGTCCCATACAATCCAGTACATAAATTCAACAAAAGAACCAATTACAGACATGTATACATTCAAATAGACTAGCAGTGACATGCGCTGCTTCCAATGACGGGAACTAAACGACAATTATGCCTCAATGGCTATGCTACTGTTCTTGTGGACACAGATCTGTCCGCTCGGAGTCATTTAATACCAATGTCAGGAAGTGGCCAGTCCCCTGATGAGGCATAAAACAACATCTCTAAATGGAGCAAACATCGCTGTTTCCATAGGAAGATTTTCCCGCCACCAATCTTCCACCAACGTCTGTATGTGCAAATGCGCTCAGATGAGCGCATTACAGCAAGACTGACATTGGGGGACATCTGACAACATACATTAATACATTTTTCCACAACAGTCCTCCCTTTTTTGTCATATGCACCCCATGTCCATCGATGAAACTTGATCTGCTTCTTACACCTGGAAATTAATCAGTCCTTACAGTCCATAAAAAGGAAAACACGGCTTGACATGTAGACTCTGTTCTTCAGGGGCATGACTTATAAAGGAGGACACGACATGGTGAGCTCTAGTAATCGCCGATCCGTCTGTGATCATCTGTGTCTTGTATGTGGGTCCGGCTTCGGGGCGTCTCATCAAGGAAACTCTGGTCACGCGTCCAATCAGGCAACAGGAGCACCTCGTCACGACATAGGAAGAATAGAAATAAAACTACATGAGTATATATATTCCCACTTCCTTTAACCACGATCCGCTGTAAAATAAAAATTAGATCCCCAAAGATTCCCAGACCCGTAAAAGGACTCCCAACCTTCACTTAGCTACAGCTCTGGCTTCAACAGTTACATGAAGAACCCTATCCTTAACGGATGAGAATTGTTCACTCGTATCCCAAGCTCGAGCCCCCCCAACCTTGTACATGCAGAACACCATGCCCAGACCTGGTCGGGATTGGTGAACAATCCCCTTCTAGCTGTCCCTGCCATTCTTAAATTCCCGCGCCATCAGATCCTCGCGATCGGCCGCGACATAAGATGCTGGGACAGCTTCACCATCACGCATGAACCTCTTGCTTTGGGGGAATTACCTTTATAAGCTGCAGATCCACATAAACACCAAACTTAAGTTCAAACACACTTGTGGGCTGCCTAGATACCCAAACCGACAAGAGGCAGAGCTATTAAAACTAACCAATTTTACCCTCTAAAAATGCATCGTTAGATTCCATTGACAAGTGTCTGTTTGGAGTCTTCACCAGTCTGTCAAAAATTCCTCATACCCATAATAACATCATAAATGGCATGTACTGCTGTCATCGCTGGGTACTAAAACTTGGTGGAGACTCAGAACAGACCCAGCAATCGGTCCTGTTCGCTTTCTGAGCTAGTCAGGAAATGCACTTTAAATAATAACTTGGGATGCTTTTCATCGTTACCCTTGCTAAAATTTACTAAACAACAAAAATATATAAATAAAACAAAGATACTCCTCATTCTTTGGTGTGGTTGAGACGCTTCTTGCAGTGGCTGGCGTGGTCTCATCCCTCAAGCTTCTTTACAACGACCCAGTCACCTGGTTGGAAAGAATGTAAACTGGTTATTGTGTCAGGGTCCAGGAGGGACTCGTGAACCCTGTGGTGGACATTTTGAAGTTCATGTTACAAGGATCGCACCCACCCCATCAGCCGAGAATATAAGTGACAGCTAATGAGGAAAGAACGACTCTGGTTTTGATTGACCTCCAAACAACCCTCATATGACAATAACCCAGGCATCGCGACTGTGGTCACTGAATAACCTGTGCATGGCTTACAATACCTGGAACCATTGACAAAAGGTTCTTAGCAATAGCATTTGGGATGGGAACCTACTTCACCAGACTGCTGCTTGCCGATTCAAATTCTATCAAAGAAAGACAGTCTTGGCACAAACTTGGTTAGAATTACAGAGGTTAACATTATTTGTTTGAAAAAAAAAAACTGTCATTCTTACATTTATCACTTCTTGCCCCATTTTCTTCCTCATTACAGACTGAAGCCTCGTACACACGGCCGAGATTCTCGTCGAAAAAAACATGTCGTTTTTTTCGACGAGATTCTTGGACAAGAAACTTGTCCCGGCCGAGTGTACACACGCTCCTTTCAAAGAACCCGCGGTTCTTTGAATGGAGCGAACGCGGTGACGTCATCGAATACGAAGAGCATGCGCTCGTCACATTCGATGCCATCGCCGCCATCTTGGTTCACCCTATCTATGCCTAGGAAGCTACCGCGCATGCGTCAAAGTCATTTCGAGCATGCGCGGGCTTCCCGGCGAAAAGGTAAGTGTACACACACACACAATTTTCTCGTCGAGAAACAGGCTGACGAGAATCTCGATGAGAAAATAGAGAGCAGGTTCTCTATTTTCTCGTCGAGATTCTTGTCGCTTTTCTTGACGAGAAACCATACACACGAACGAATTTCTCGGCAAAAAATCGCTGCCAGCAAGTTTCTTGCTGGTTTTTGCAGAGAAACTCGTTTGTGTGTAAGAGGCTTGAAGGAAGAAATGTGTGGTGCAGGAAAAAAGAAACAATGAAATAGCCCATGATACTTTTACCTCCTTAGACTCATATTTATCCATATGTACAGCTGTCTACATACACCTGCTCTCTGTGTACAAACTCCTTGGACCTGAAAAATACTTATAAGCAAAATCATTACTCTACCATTCTTTGCAGGTTAAATATGAAGGATAAACAATAATGACATTCCTGTACATTGGTAAATTGTCAATGACATTCTTTCAAAACCAATTCAAACAAAACCCTCTGTAACCCTTATGCCCCATACACACGATTGTTTTTCATGCCGTTAAAAATGCCATTTTTAAAAATGGGCATTAAAACCGATCGTGTGTATGCTCCAGAGCATTTTTAACGACGTGAAAAACGGCCATTAAAAATTTCGAACATGCTCTATTTTTTCACGTCGTTTTTCATGTCGTTTTTTTTAACGACGTGAAAAACGATAGTGTGTATGCTTTTACGAGGTGAAAAAAACGCGCATGCTCAGAATCAAGTATGAGACGGGAGCGCTCGTTCTGGTAAAACTAGCATTCGTAATGGAGATAGCACATTCGTCACGCTGTAACGGACTGAAAAGCACGAGGATGAAAAGCGCGAATCGTCGCTCAACAAACTTTACTAACATGAAGGGTGGCGCCATCCGAACGGAACTTCCCCTTTATAGTGCCGTCGTACGTGTTGTACGTCACTGCGCTTTGCTTGAACGTTTTTTAAAATGATCGTGTGTACGCAAGACAGGCTTGAGAGGAAACATGAAAAAAAACGACGAGAAAAACATCGGGTTAAAAAATGGCATGAAAAACGATCGTGTGTACGCCGCATAACTTTTCCCGTTCCTACAAAAATACAACAGCCGCGATGCATCGGAGGATCGCCGCGGTAAGTTCGAACATATTCACGTTACTACATACAAACATTCAGATACAAATGTGGGGGAGATACTTCATAGTTTCTGTAACGGGAAGGCCCGGGGGACTCAGAATCGCTTAGGAAGTATGAAATACCCTTGCGCCAGCTTCCCCAATGGCTCTTATATGTCAATCACCCTGTGTCTCTATTAGGGGCACAGGGTGAATGAAAACCCCAATATGGTCTATGATAGCCATATTCAAGGCCGTATATACATTGTATATAGATTGGATGTATACTGTATGTGGGGGTTAAGTATCATTGCTGTGAGGAATTAAGTTGTTTTGCATTTCTATTGTTCATTTAAGTCTGCCCTTGTGTGTATTGTAAAAAGTGCCAGACAGACTGGCTGCCAACCCTTTGTGAAAAGATGTGTATTGGGTGGGATCTTTTGAAGCCTAGCAGACGTCAGGATGAGGTGTTGAGTCTTAGGAGGTGTGGGTGGAGCTGGGCCCTTTTTCATGTCAAATCCTGTGTATTGAATTGTGTATAAAGTTACAATGTTTCTCAATAATAAATGCATTCCTACTACAGAAGAGACAGAGTGCCTCTCGTCTTCTTCCAGAGGGGTCGGCTCCTATAGGAAAGGGTCGTTTAGCTGTGGATATCGGTAGCGAGTGGATGTGTGTCTAGGAGAGGGAACATCGTAAACGGCGTTAATACCCCTTGAGATTGGGGTGCCGTTACATTGGTTGGCAGCAGCGGGATTTTCCCTCCAGTTCCTGGGACACTCCAAACCACCACAGTGACTGGCCAGCGATGCAGCCGAAGGAGGGTGATGCAGGACCCCGGTCAGTTGAAGATTTGTTTCAGCAACGAGTGCGACAGCAGTTGGCATTGTATGATGCTAACCCATCAGAGACCGCCATACGGGAAGCCATTAGAGACATCGAGCGACAGGATGAGTGGCAACATGAGCAGAGAATGGCGCAAATACGGCAATCGGGGACAACGCCTAAAGAACCAGCCGCCATGGAAGAGGAATTCGGAAGGAGGTTGCGAGAGATGCAGGGGGGAGAAGCAGGCCATCTCCCCCCCCCAACAGTTAACCAGAGCAGATGGTGTGGAGTCCCCAGCAGAAGTGCTGGCAACAGGGCAGAGTGATACCCACCTCTGCCCAGCACCGGAAACCACTGTGGAGTTTCAGGGAGCCGGGGCAGTTGGCACCTCTCCCCAGCAACAAGCTGAGGCAGTAAAGCTTTTACTCCCAGCTGAATCACTGGCAGCAGGGCAGAATGCTACTGGCCGCTGCACACAACTGCCACTTGAGCGGATATTGGTGGATGGGACTGCGGTCTCCACTCACAGCAACCCAGCAGAAGAGCTGGCAACAGAGCCGAGCGCCACGGGCCTCGGCTCCCAACTAACAGAAGAGGGAGTTCCTGTGGTATTGGATGGGACTTCAGTCCTCACTGACACAACCCCAGAAAATGGTGTGACTCTGAGACAGGAGGATGTCAGCCTTGCTTTGCAAGCACTGGGAGATTTTCACCTACCACAAGTGGATGGGACTTCAGTCTCCACTTGTATACCACAGGGATGCCGGGCAGTCGACCCAGATCCCCAACAGCATGACGGACTGAGCCCAGTCACCCTGTCTTCTCTCCAGCGGCAGAAAGGACTCCAGGGAGAAGGGCCAGTCCAGGCCTCTCCCCAGCGGCGGGTGTGTTCTCTGAGAGAGGCAGAGGTTGGCTGGGTAAGCGATTCTCTGTTTGGAGAAATTTATTTGGGGTATTGTGTGGATACCGGCATTAGAAGAAGGGACCTATGGACTATCTTCGGAGTCAACCCGTCTGGGGTTCCCCCCTCTGTTAGTCTCCTGCCGAAAGGGGAGAGATGTAACGGGAAGGCCCGGGGGACTCAGAATCGCTTAGGAAGTATGAAATACCCTTGCGCCAGCTTCCCCAATGGCTCTTATGTGTCAATCACCCTGTGTCTCTATTAGGGGCACAGGGTGAATGAAAACCCCAATATGGTCTATGATAGCCATATTCAAGGCTGTATATACATTGTATATAGATTGGATGTATACTGTATGTGGGGGTTAAGTATCATTGCTGTGAGGAATTAAGTTGTTTTGCATTTCTATTGTTCATTTAAGTCTGCCCTTGTGTGTATTGTAAAGTGCCAGACAGACTGGCTGCCAACCCTTTGTGAAAAGATGTTTATTGGGTGGGATCTTTTGAAGCCTAGCAGACGTCAGGATGAGGTGTTGAGTCTTAGGAGGTGTGGGTGGAGCTGGGCCCTTGTTCATGTCAAATCCTGTGTATTGAATTGTGTATAAAGTTACAATGTTTCTCAATAATAAATGCATTCCTACTACAGAAGAGACAGAGTGCGTCTCGTCTTCTTCCAGAGGGGTCGGCTCCTATAGGAAAGGGTCGTTTAGCTGTGGATATCGGTAGCGAGTGGATGTGTGTCTAGGAGAGGGAACATCGTAAACGGCGTTAATACCCCTTGAGACTGGGGTGCCGTTACAGTTTCCAAAACAAAAAATCAAAAAAACAAAAACAGCCAGAATTCTCCCTTCACTCTTTCAGCAATAGAAAAAAATACAATGGGACAAACATAAGAGCAGCTCGAGAACCTTGCATGGACCAGCCATACAAAGTCCAAACAAACGGGCATGAGAATTTAACCACCGTTCCTCCTCTGAGAAAATAACAAAAGCGTGTACTACCCCTCCATCAACACTCATCATTACAGATTTCTGAAGCCACAGCTGAACTACATCCATTCCAGAGGGATACCCAAAATAGTATCCTTGGACCACCTATGTTAATCTTTTTGGGTTTCAAAGGCCTTTGCCCCTAAACTAGGCTTCGTGCACCGTGTGACCGTCTGACTGTGGGAAGCCTCCATTCCTTCCCTTTGCACAGACCTCCTTGTGTCCATGGCGATTCGAATCGGCTTATCGTGTTAAACCTGCGTCCAGGTTAATCCGTTGCACCCATTTCGGAGAGCACCGCCCGGTGTCTTCTTATACGGTGGATTGAAGAACTACAACCACTATATCTGGTCCAGTCCCCCAACTAGAAACCCTAACCGAGGCATCAACTCTATAGCTTGTTGTCCCAACACTTTTGGAACTACAGCAACAACCACAGATTAACCCCCGAGTTAGGCCTCTACCCCTCACAGTGTATGCATACACAAGCATTTTCCGCTATACACCCATACACTGTGTCGCCAGACCAAACCACACAGAACACTTACGCCCGTTTACCACCTGCAGAAGAATGTGACTTCTCTCTGTATCCAGATGTTACAATAATGGTGATGCCCCCCAGTTTGCTCTCTACCCACAACTGTATTTCAGTATAAAACTTAAAAAAAAAACTGGAACAAAATATAAAACATCCTTTTTCAAACGCCAAAATGCTTTCCATTTTCCTTCCATGCACACATCTCATGGCTCACCTCAAAAACCCAAAGTTCCTCCCACCAACTTCCTGCTGATATATAAAATGCTGAAAAAAAACCTCATGTTACATGCTCAGCTCTCAAAAAAAACAAACTGGTTTATTTACATATCCATTGTTCAGGAAGAGGGAGGGGGGAGCCTAGCCCCAATCGCCTTGTCTATTAAAACACCAAAACAAATCCATGGCTAAACATCATATATATTTCAACAATTTAAAAAAACTTTGTCAAGGAAATGATGGAATAAACCCCCCTTTGCAAATGGGAGGGAAGGAGGGAATCCCCCCCTGACCCAAACATCCCCTGGAAGCAAAACCACAAGTTGAGACTCAAATACAAACTCCTGCCAAAAGATGGCTATACAGTGATGTAACGGGAGCGCCCGGGGAACCCAGAATCTCTTGGACAGTATGGGATACCCTTGCTTCAGCTTCCCCAATGCCTCTTATGTGTCAACCACCCTGTGTCTCCCTTAGGGGCACAGGGTGAATGAAAACCCCCACTATAATCTGTTATTGTGTGACAGGGGCTCACTTTGGACACAGGGTGAGCCAGGAAATAATGGACATTAAGAATATGGCTTGGATTGCTTGAAATTTAAATGGTAATATTAATCCCCAAAATGTACTGGTGTTCGACTCTGACCTGAACAGGTTAATTGAGAGATGCTGATGTGTCACCTACCTGCTTGTGTAATGCTAATGAACCTCACCTATGCTACGGGTCCTTTCATTGTGATGATGTGGATTGGAGCTTAGTAGACCGTCTGGCTGCCTATTATTATGGGATGTTTAAGTGTCTTCTGTGAGGAGGGGGGGGGGGGGAAAATCACCCCTCCTGCTAAGACTGGTTATCAAAGGAGAAGTTTGAACACACCTGACCTGTACCACCATTGTCATTGGACAGTTTAACCCGCCCTGTTCCCCCCAAGGATGGGAGGGAAGGGTTTTGAAGAGAAATGTGTTACCATGTGTTTTGAAAATAAAGTCATTCCCTGTTTTGGAACTTGAAATACAGAGCGTTGTCTCGTATCTCTGGAAGGATTAATCCTATGGGAAGTGGTGGCCTGGCTGTGGAGGGTCGATAGTGGTTGTGTGTTCAGAGAAGGAATATTCTAAACGGCGTTAACCCCTTTCATATTGGGGGGTGTCGTTACATTGGTGGCAGCAGTGGGATTTTCCCTCCAGTTCCTGGGACAATCCAAGCCACCACAGTGAATGACCAGCTATGCAGCCTGCAGGAAAGCCATGCTGAAAGACTTACTTGAGAGCCGAGATGGACCAGAGGGATGGTGATGCAGGACCCCGGTCAGTTGAAGATTTGTTTCAGCAACGAGTTCGAGAGCGCTTGGCATTATATGGTGCTAACCCATCAGAGACCGCCATACAGGAAGCCATTAGAGACATTGAGCGGCAGGATGAGCGGCAACATGAGCAGAGAATGGCGGAAATACGGCAATCAGAGACAACACCTAAAGCAGCACCAACTGAAAGGAGAGGAGAGATACAGATACCAGCCGACATGGAAAAGGAATTCAGAAGGAGGTTGCGAGAGATGCAGATACAGCATAGAGGACCAGTATCAGAGGAGGTCCTGCTGGGATGGTCTGATTCAATCCGCTGCGAACTCTGGAAGAAAGCGCTAGCTCTCGAGCAGCAACACCAGGGAAAAGTTCTCCCCTCCATCCATGTAAGGTACTGGTCGCAGTATGAAGTATGAATGCTGTTATTGGGGGAACAACCGAAGCAGGAGTGGACAGCTGATTTAAGCAGGCTGATCTGGGCAGAGATGCGGTTGGACGAGAGCTACAGAGCCCTCCGGTGGTATGTAGCCCAAGAGTGCCAGTGGTCAGCGGATGACAGCCCCACGGAAGGCTTTGACTATAATGGCCTGGGATTGTTGTATTGGAGGCTGTCCGAGGACCCTGACTTTGGGAGTGATCGGGAGTGGCGTTTGGAGGAAATAATGGAGCACAGAGAGCAAAGACTGAATGTCTCGGAAGGGCACTGGACACAGGAAGATTTGGAGTTTCTGGCCGTTCAGGAATGGGAGCTGGAGATTGCCTACAAACAGCTGCTAGACTCTGCTCAGCAGCAGGGTGGGGCTCCCTTTGCCTGGGACTATCAGGAAATACCAGTTGACAACTATGAAATCCTGGCTGAAGAATCGGCAGTGGAAAATCTGAAGATTGCCATCCCTAAAGCCGAAGTGGATGATATGGAGTTCCAGGGAGCTAGCCTGGCTGAAGAATCGGCAGTGGAAAATCTGAAGATTGCCATCCCTAAAGCCGAAGTGGATGATATGGAGTTCCAGGGAGCTAGCCTGGCTGAAGAATTGGCAGTGGAAAATCTGAAGATTGCCATCCCTAAAGCCGAAGTGGATGATATGGAGTTCCAGGGAGCTAGCCTGGCTGAAGAATCGGCAGTGGAAAATCTGAAGATTGCCATCCCTAAAGCTGAAGTGGATGATATGGAGTTACAGGGAGCTAGGGCAGTTGGCTCATCTTCCCAGCTACAGATTACAGAAAGTATGGACTTAAGGGACTGTTCAGAGGATGTTATGGATTATGCATCGCCTGCCCAAGTACTGGCAGCAGGACAGAGTACTGCAGACCCCTGCTCTACACCCGTGGCAGTTTTGGAGGCCCGAGATGAGAAGGTGATGGTTCCTCTTTCCCAGGGGATTTCAGAGATGCAGGGGGGAGAAGCAGCCCTTTTCCCTCCCCAACAGTTAGCCAGAGCAGATGGGGTGGAGTCCCCAGCAGAAGTGCTGGCAACAGGGCAGAGTGCTAGCAACCTCTGCCCAGCACCGGAAACAACTGTGGAGTTTCAGGGAGCCGGGGCAGTTGGCCCCTCTCTCCAGCAACAAGCTGAGGTAGTAAAAGCTTTTAACCCCAACTGAATCACTGGCAGTAGGGCAGAATGCTACTGGCCTCTGCACACAATGGCAGCTTGAGCTGATATCGGTGGATGGGACTGTGGTCTCCACTCACAGCAACCCAGCAGAAGAGCTGGCAACAGAGCAGAGTGCCGCGGGCCTCTGCTCTCAACTAACAGAAGAGGGAGTTCCTGTGGTACTGGATGGGACTTCGGTCTTCACTGACCCAACCCCAGAAAATTATGTGACACTGAGACCGGAGGATGTCAGCCTTGCTTTGCAAACACTGGGGGATTTTCACCTACTACAAGTGGATGGGACTTCAGTCTCCACTTGTATACTCCAGGGAGGCTGGGCAGTCGGCCCAGATCCCCAACAGCATGACGGACTGAGCCCAGTCACCCTGTCTTCTCCCCAGCGGCGGGTATGTTCTCTGAGAAAGGTAGAGGTTGGCTGGGTAAGTAACGCTCTGCTTGGAGCAATTGATTTGGGGTACTGTGGGGATACCGGCATTAGAAGAATGGAACTATGGACTAACTTCGGAGTCAACCGGTCTGGGGTCCCCTCCTGTGTTCGTCCCCTGCCGAAAGGGGAGAGATGTAACGGGAGCGCCCGGGGAACCCAGAATCTCTTGGACAGTATGGGATACCCTTGCTTCAGCTTCCCCAATGCCTCTTATGTGTCAACCACCCTGTGTCTCCCTTAGGGGCACAGGGTGAATGAAAACTCCCACTATAATCTGTGATTGTGTGACAGGGGGTCACTTTGGACACAGGGTGAGCCAGGAAATAATGGACATTAAGAATATGGCTTGGATTGCTTGAAATTGAAATGGTAATATTAATCCCCAAAATGTACTGGTGTTCGACTCTGACCTGAACAGGTTAATTGAGAGATGCTAATGTGTCACCTATCTGCTTGTGTAATGCTAATGAACCTCACCTATGCTACGGGTCCTTTCATTGTGATGATGTGGATTGGAGCTTGGTAGACCGTCTGGCTGCCTATTATTATGGGATGTTTAAGTGTCTTCTGTGAGGAGGGGGGGGAAATCACCCCTCCTGCTAAGACTGGTTATCAAAGGAGAAGTTTGAACACACCTGACCTGTATCACCATTGTCATTGGACAGTTTAACCCGCCCTGTTCCCCCAAGGATGGGAGGGAAGGGTTTTGAAGAGAAATGTGTTACCATGTGTTTTGAAAATAAAGTAATTCCCTGTTTTGGAACTAGAAATACAGAGCGTTGTCTCGTATCTCTGGAAGGATTAATCCTATGGGAAGTGGTCGCCTGGCTGTGGAGGGTCGATAGTGGTTGTGTGTTCAGAGAGGGAATATTCTAAACGGCGTTAACCCCTTTCATATTGGGGGGTGTCGTTACAAGTACAAGATTCAAAACAATAAATTGCCTTCTGGGAAACTCCCAAATATTTAAACATAAAAACACACCATTGTACAAAAACTCTGTTAGTATTACAATCTATCAAAATTCAGTGTAAAGTAGAGTTTTCACTTAAAAACGAAATCCAAAACAAAAACCTGCCGCTCATATACTGCGAAGTCAGGTAACCCTGCAATAGCTTACATTCACTTAAATGAAAACAGAAAAATCCCCATCCTAACACCATCTGCATGGAGTCTGCATGTTCTCCCTGTCTCTGCGTTGGCTTCCTCCCACACTCCAAAGACATGCTGGTAGGTCAACCAGATCCCATCCATAAATAGGCCCCAGCATGTGCGTGTGTCCGCAAGCGCGTCGGGACCCCTCGGGGTAAGACCGCGCTATTTTAAGATACCACTCTACTCACCTCAAAAGGCGATGCTTAGAAAAACTATTTAAACTAGCGAATTCAACATTAAACAAAAACAGCCTCTCAGTATGTCACCCTGGTGTTTCACTACTCTCCCCAGTAGTGCACAGGTCAAACTGTAAACGCATAAAACAGGCGAAAAACTGCGCCAATCAACAAATGTTAATATAGCATCCAGGTGCTGTGTTTGCCAACCCGGAACTTCCTATCTCAAACTGTAAACGTCTCTCAAGATGGCCGACAAGCCAGGACAACAAAATGGTGGATGACCACCGCACACCTCATGGACAACAAAATGGTGGATGACCACCGCACACCTCATGGACAACAACAAAAATGGCGCCATTAACGCATGCAATTTTTCCCGCCAAAACCAGCATGGGACATCACAATGAACACCACATGGCCTCCAGATTCCAACGCAGAAAAGACCGCACTAAATTCGCACCAAACATCAAAATCTGCCCCAAAGGCTGAGAAATTCCACCAGCGAAATAGCCGACGAATGCCACATGGTATAGCGCCCAAAAGAAAGGTGGCTGCACCTTCCCTTATATGATGCCCACAGGCCAAGGAGAAACTGCGCCTCAGAATGGCAGACAAACCACAAGGCCAACAACAAAAGCCAGGAATGGCGCCATTAACGCATGTATTTTTTCCCGCCAAAACCAGCATCTCTTTAAAAGAAAATCAAAAATGTTTTTCTTCACAAAGACTGACTACACCATTGAAACTTTTCTAAATTATCATCAAAATCCACTGAAAAATGTGTCAGCTACACTCTACAAGGACCACATGTACACTTACAAACTTTTATTTAAAAACCCTTTGGCCACTAAACAGCACATTCAATAAATGTTAGTTACATAAACAACATTAAAATAACATTCTTTTCTCTAAGTTCATATACTCTGAGATATTCACCATACACATACAGTACAATGTTGCCTGCATGCTTTCTCAGAGTTTCCTTCCCTCAGGGCATAGCCCCTGCAACACAAAACAGTGGGCAAGCCCTTACCCCCATTCAAGCACATGGCTCAATGCAGGCTGCATAATCCCACATCTATACCTACATTTCATCCACAATATACAGTTTCCATCAACATTCACACAGGCTCAAACACTGCACACAACTTTGTTCTGAAAATTGGAAAGTCAGATACACAGAACTATCAAACATGCTGGTCACTGATGGCCATGCTGCCCACCCCTCCCCCGCTAAACCTTATGGGAGCAGCCATTTTCAGCTTCTCTACACACTACAAAAATCATGCAATTTACTTGTTCCATACATTCACACACACCTCTCATACACACTCACACACACATCTCTCAGACATACACACACACACACATCTCTCATACTGCAAACTTACAGCATTATTTCACGAAAAATTTGTTTTTTTACAGAGCAGAGCCCCCCCACGCATCGGAACTTAGATCCACTCTCCCCCCATTTTGATCCGATGCCCAAAGGGACTCCATCTATTCCCAAAGGTCCTGGCCCGCCATTTAACTGTCGTGGAAATATAGGTTCTATGCAGAGCACACAGCCTATATTTCATGTGCTAATGAGCACACATTTCAGTTTTCATCTTTTTGCAACAATACTATCTTTAGGCTAAAATTCACTCACCGTTCATCCATTCCAAGAAGCAAGCATCATCACACAGGTCTTATCATCAAGGCGTCCCAGCCAACTCTGCCAAGTCGACGCCCATAAACAGTTTTAATAAACTCCCAGCAGGAAGTGATGTCACAACATGTGACCCACCCTCCATAGGAAATGACCATACAACGACATCCTTCCAACAAGATGTCCCATACAATCCAGTACATGAATTCACCAAAAGAACCAATTACAGACATGTATACATTCAAATAGACTAGCAGTGACATGCGCTGCTTCCAATGATGGGAACTATACGACAATTATGCCTCAATGGACCACAATTGTCGTATAGCTATGCTACTGTTCTTGTGGACACAGATCTGTCCGCTCTGAGTCATTTAATACCAATGTCAGGAAGTGGCCAGTCCCCTGACGAGGCATAAAACAACATCTCTAAATGGAGCAAACATCGCTGTTTCCATAGGAAGATTTTCCCGCCACCGATCTTCCACCAACGTCTGTATGTGCAAATGCGCTCAGATGAGCGCATTACAGCAAGACTGACATTGGGGGACATCTGACAACATACATTAATACATTTTTCCACAACACCCTGTACACATGATCGGATTTCCTATGGATTTTAAACTGATGGATTTTTCCATCGGAAATACGATGAAGCTGACTTCCATCAGTCTTGCCTACACACGATCAGTCAAAAAACCGATCGTCCCAAACGCTGTGACGTAAAACACTCCAACAAGCCAAGAAAAATTAAGTTCTATGCTTCTGAGCATGCGTTGACTTGATTCTGAGCATGCGTGGGTTTTTTATCCGATGGAGTTCCCCACAGACGATAGTAATTTCGAAAAAAGACCGATGGGGCCCATACACGATCGGTTTGTCCGATGAAAAAAGTCCATCGGACTGTTTTCATTGGTAAAACCGATCATGTGTACAGGGCTTAAGTCTCTCTCTGCATTATGCTGCACTTTGCATTAGCAACCACTGATCTATACTGCATTCCTGCTAATACCACCATTACACTGGATGTCGGTGGTTGCCATTAATTTGCTCTTTGATTGTACACTCCTTTACATTGCTACTCAGAGGTTCTATCTCAAGTGATAAAAGCTGCTTTTACTTTTTTGGCCATCAGTGCCTAATGGCCTCATGTAGTTTTCAGTGATAAATTAGCAAGGAGTTGTAAAACCAAAAACACTCTTGGTTTAAATATTGAATGCTATCCTTTTCCCACCAGGGAAAGCCATTGATACTGGTGGTGAAAAATCTCTGCAGGCATACATACAAACAGCTATATTGAGTTTTATCTAAATGTATATATTTTATTTACTTTTTGGTTCAAAAAAAAATGCAAGTTTAAAATAAAGCACCTACTATTTTTTGTTAGGGTTACCCGCTCCGGCATAGCGATAATAAGCCAAGTGGAATATTTGAGGATGGGGCTTAGCTGAAAGCTCTGGCACTACCAAGTGATTGCTCTTTGACCATCAGAATGTCCATGCATTTGGGCACAACAAGGTTTGAAAGGCTGCTGTAGATATGCAGAGGCATAGCTAGGTGCTTGCACCCAGGGGAGGGCGGGGCCGGGTGGCAGAGTGGAGATTTCCCCCTGGGCTGCTCTGATTCCCTGTAAAAGGGCCGCTGTGCAGCCAGCTCAGAACTGCGCATGTGTAGTTTCCAGACCCGGCCAAGTGCTACTGCTCGGGCAGGGGGTTAACAGGGCTGGATCCTGAATTAGCAGCCAAATTGCAGACTTTGCAGTGATCCCTCCATGATCTCCATCCCGTGCTGCAGCTGCGCTGTGTCCTGTGACAGGGATATTAGCTGCACCTGTCACAGGGCTGAGAGTGTGTTTCGTCTTACAGAGCACAGCCCCCCCCTCCTCTCCACTAATGGGAGAACGATCAGCTCTGCCTCCTCCCGCCCCTCTCTCTCCCTGTGCCCGCCCACACTCGATGCAGCCCATGTGCTGTGTGAAGTGGATATGCGGGCAGGAAACTTTAAAGTCGGCAGCCACAATATCACTTACATCCTAAACATGAAGACGCTGAGTGACTGAGCCAGTGAGCCCCCTGCTGGGACTGTGCATTGTGCAAGTGAGTGAGCTGTGACCAGCCTCTCCTCTCCTCCCTCTCTTCCTCAGCCTTATCATTTAACCTCTTGCCTGGCAGGCACTTTCTTTCACCCCCTTCCTGCCCAGGACAATTTTCAACTTTCAGTGCTCACATTAAACCCTGGCTCACATTGGAATGATTTGGCATGTGATTTGACATGTCAAATCGCATGCCAAATCGGTGGCAATTTCCGGCAATGGCGCCATCCGAATTGGTGCAACGTCACATCGATTCCATTTGTGGTGTCGCATCGTTTCCCAAAAGTAGTTTCTGTACTACTTTTGCCAACTTCAGAGTGCGATTTCAATAGACATCTGTGCATGAACCCACACAGATGTCTCTGAAATCGCACCCCAAAGTCGTGACTGACATGCGAGTATGATATTGTTCAATATTTCAGCTGAACTTGCTCAATTTCATTCCCAATGTCAGTGTGAACCCCGGCTCTGAATGACAATTGCTGTACTTTTTTTACACAAATGGAGTTTTTTCATTTTGGTGGCATTTAATCGCAACTGTGGGTTTTTTTTTTTTGCTAAAATATGAAAAAAGACAGAATAAAAAAAAAAGGTGCTTTTACTAAAAAAAATAAAAAAAAAAATATTTTTTTATAGTATATACATTGGCTTGAAATTTTCCACATTTTGTCATGTTACAACCAAAAACGTAAATCTATTTTATTGGGATTTTATGTGATGGACCAACACAAAGTGGCACATAATTGTGGAGTGGAAGGAAAATGATAAATGGTTTTAAAAAATAAAAAATAAATCTGAAAAGTGTGGGGTACATTTGTATTCAGCCCCCTTTACTCTGATACCCCTAACTAAAATCTAGGGGAACCAATTGTCTTTCGAAGTCACCAGATTAGTAAATATAGTCCACCTGTGTTTTAATCTCAGTATAAATACAGCAGTTATGTGAAGCCCTCAGAGGTTTGTTAGAGAACCTTAGTGAACAACCAGCATAATGAAGGCCTAGGAACACACCAGATAGGTCAGGAATAAAGTTGTGGAGAAGTTTTAAGCAGGGTTAAGTTAAAAAAAAATATCCCAAGCTTTGAACATCTCACGGAGCTCTGTTCAATCCATCATCCGAAAATGGAAAGAGTATGGCACAACTGCAAACCTACCAAGACATGGCCATCCACCTAAACTGACCGAGCCGGGTAAGGAGAGCATTCATCAGAGAAGCAGCCAAGAGGTCCATGGTAACTCTGGAGGAGCTGCAGAGATCCACAGCTCAGGTGGGAGAATCTGTCCACAGCAGTTGTCATTAACGCTGTCCTCAGGGCCAACTAACAGGCCAGGTTTGCAAGATAACTGAAATACATTACAGGTGATATAATTTGCTGCTCAGTGATTGCAGTATTCTAGTCTGCATCTTCCCGAGGTAATACATAAAACCTGGCCTGTTAGTGGGCCCTGAGGACATGGTTGATGACCACTGGTCCACAGGACAACTATTAGTCGTGCACTCCACAAATCTGCCCTTTATGGAAGAGTGACAAGAAGAAAGACATTGCTGAAATAAAGCCATAAGAAGTCCCATTTGCAGTTTGTGAGAAGCCATGTGGAAACATGTGGAAGAACAGAGCAAACATGTGGAACAATGTGTTCTGGTCAGATGAGGCCAAAATTAACTTTTTGGCCTAAAAGTAAAACGCTATGTGTGGCAGAAAACTAACACTGCACATCACCCTGAACACACCATCCCTACCGTGAATCATGGTGGTGGCAGCATCATGTGGTGGGGATGCTTTTCTTCAGCAGGGACAGGGAAGCTGGTCAGATTTGATGGGAAGATGGATGGAGACAAATACAGGACAATCTTAGAAGAAAACCTGTTGGAGTCTGCAAAAGACTTGAGACTGGGGCGGAGGTTCACCTTCCAGCAGGACAACGACCCTAAACATACAGCCAGAGCTACAATGGAATGGTTTAGATCAAAGCATATTCATGTGTTCGAATGGCCCAGTCACAGTCCAGACCTAAATCACGTTGAGAATCTGTGGCAAGACTTGAAAATTTCATCCAATCCGACAGAGCTTGAGATATTTTACAAAGAAGAATGGGCACAAATGTCACTCTCTAGATGTGCAAAGCTGGTAGAGACATCCCCAAAAAGACTTGCAGCTGTAATTGTATAGAAAGGGGGTTCTACAAAGTATTGACTCAGTGGGACGCCATACAAGTGTACACCCCACTTTTCACATATTTATTTGTAAAAAAAATGAAAACCATTTATCTTTTTCCTTCCACTTCACAATTATGGGCCACTTTGTGTTGGTCTATCACATAAAATCCCAATAAAATACATTTACGTTTTTGGTTGTAACATGACAAAATGTGGAAAATTTAAAGGGGTATGAATACTTTTTCAAGGCACTGTAAGTAATTTTTCTCCTTCACTGAAGTTCACTGATAGGTGGTGGCACTGATAGGTGGAACCGATAGGCAGAACTTATGGGCGGTACTGTTGGGCACTAATGGGTGGCAATGATGGGCATTAATGGGTGGCACTGATGGGCACTGAAAGGCAGTACTGATTGGTGTCACTGATGGACAAAAGGAAATTTGGGACTTTATATGAAGCAACACTGCTATTAAAATGAATCAATCTATGTAAGCATTGTTTATTTAGTGCAAAAGGCATATATACATCATGAGATAGTGAAAAGCATTATAATGAATAGTAACAACATAATCATATAGTTAATAATGTAATTATTAAATAGTAACAATATAATGATTATCTCAAAATATTATGCAGAACACTAAACATGGGGCACACAAACCAGAATGGCAACCATAATAACATATAAACATATAAACAATGATAGATTGATGCATTATGATGGGTTGTAAAAGGGTACTAATAATGGAACTGTGACATCGCATCATAAAAAGCTCTACGCGTTTCATGGTTAATATACCACTCATCAGGAGCTGATGCTAATTGGATCTTTAATAAAAATAAAATAAATAAATGTAAAGATAAAACAATCAGAATTGGTATATTGGTAGTAAGAAAATAGAATACAGAGAGGGAGAGGGGAAAAAATTCCAATCAATCTCACCTCATTGTAGTCCAATGGTAAATTATTACTAGTATATGGTAAAGGGGGTTGTTTTATTTAGATAACGTCCTCCCCGGGAGCTGAGGTGTTATAAACCAGAGGCACATTGGTGGCAACAAATAACCAAAAGTGAGAGTGTAGATCTCCAGTGAGCAGCTGTAGTCCGTAGGATTGGTATTGGGTAGCATTGGTGTTGTAGGTAATTGCCAAGAATAGCTGGAACAATGAATAAATTAACGGTAAGCGGATCATACAGCCAAAAACTGGGTATGAAAAAAAGTAAACATAATAAGTGTGAATCATAGTGGGAGAACCAATAGTGACAAAAAATGGTGAATGATTCAAAGGCACACTAGTCAGTAATGTTAGTCTTAAAACACTGTCACAGTTTTTTCTCAATCATAAAATTGTAATAGTATGAGCATTTTGTAGTCAAGTAAGAAAACAGTAGACACAGCCTACTGTCAAAATAGTTTGCCAAAATCACAGGCATACTTGTAGAGTGAATTTCATGCATATCACAGATCTGTAACTGTAAAGGAGACTTTACTAATAAGTTACTAGCAAGTAACAAAAACAGAAGACACAGAAGACAAAAAGAGTTATCCATAATCCAGGTATAAGATCCTATACATCTATCTGTCCTCCTTTGGCATTGAAATACAACTTAGATTGAATTCACTATTTTATAATGCAGCTAGGGGCTCAGACATGTACCCTACGGAAGAGAGGAACGGGAAAGGGGGTAACAAGCCCCGGGACTTTAAACAGTGTTCAATAGGTTTAGTAGAGACACAGTAACGGCGTCATGGAATTTCAAAATTTTATTATAAAAGTAAAAAACAAGCACAAGTAAAAACCATCCGTGTTAAATGCATGAAATTTTGCCACATGCATAGACTACTGCAATAATACATGTTTCGCTCTGAGAGCTTCTTCAGGAGCTTCTGAAATAGTGCAAGTTATGCTAGAAATAACAAAAGGACACAGGACGGATGGAACAGCAATTTAATTAGTTTGAAAATACAACATATTCACACAATAAATCAATAAAGGTATATTGGCGTGATGACCATTATGAAACAGTAATACATATTATAACTAATAATCAAAAATGGAATACACACTAAGGTAACCAAAATGCGAGCAAAGTGAGTCTCACCTATATAGCCAACCACAGTAAATATATGGATGGTCAAGATAGATCTGCGAGGTCCCATGGAGGTTCAGAACCAGACACCCACCTTAGCCGTTTAGGGACAAAATCATTCTTTCCCTCCTGTGGCTAAAAGATTAAGTGGCTACGGTGGGTGTCTGGTTCTGAACCTCCATGGGACCTCACAGATCTATCTTGACCATCCATATATTTACTGCTGAAAAGATTTTAGGGAAAAAAACACCCCTTGGTGTGGCATTTCTGTTTTTCCATTCTGTCCTCAACACATGAAGGTCTTGCCATGCTGTGGTTTTTGTGTGGCCAGTGCCCATGTATTTCATCCCTGTTGATTGATAGGGATGGGGTTCATGTTCTGGTTGAACGTGAGTTTGACACAAACCCAGCATGTTCACAGTTTAGTGAACAAATTGGCTAGTTGGACCAGGATTTTACTTTTTTTTGAGGAATGCGTACTAAAGGGGTGTTAATGTACCCATGTACTTATTTCCCTAATGGAAAGTATATGAGGGCCTTGTTATTATAAAGTGGGTTCAAAATTCCTTTAAGCCCCCTCCCCCCCACACATAAAAACCCACATCCTCTTGGGACATTGGATGTAGGGAAGAGGCCCTTGTCCTTCAACACTGCTGCAATGTGCCATTGCCACCCCCTTGCAAGGTACCCCTATCAATGCTGAAAGACAAGTAGAAAGACATTTTTACTGTCACTTTTAAAGGATCACATCATACTTTTAAGAGGCATGGAGGAGCTTAGTTATGAGGAAAAATTAGAGGAACTGAATTTATTCTCTAGTAAGAGAAGGAGATTAAGGCTGGGTTCACACCTATGCGAATTTGATGTGTTTTTCACTGCATCCAATTCGCATAGCTGGAGAATGTGACCGTCTCTCTATGGAGCTGGTTTACATATCTCCGGGGTGGCTGTGGAGCGCATTCGTCCCTGAATCGTCCCTGCACCAGAGAATGGGGATGCACAGCGTTCCTGTGCAATCAGCAGACGGTTCCAGTGTGAACCGAGCCTAAGGGGGAATATAATCAACATGTATAAATACATAAGTGGACCATATAGTGATATTGGTGGTGAGTTATTTACTTTAAGGTCATCAAAGAGGATAAGGGGGCATTCTTTGCGTTTGGAGGAAAAGAGATTTCATCTCCAAATACAGAAAGGCTTCCTCACATTTAGCTGTGTAAATGTGGAATAGACTCCCTCAAGAGCTGGTCCTGTCCATCTCAATAGATTGCTTTAACCACTTAAGGACCAGGCCTATTTTTGACACCTGTTTACAAGTTAAAATAATATTTTATTTGCTAGAAAATTACTTAGAACCCCCAAATATTATATATATGTAGCGGGTATTTAAATTTGGGGGGGGAGCATCTGGGTTATTTGACCCAGATGTACTAATTGTTAGGAAATCTGAGAATCCCTTTTGTGGTTCTTGGAGGACTCTGGTGGTGCAAGGTTCCCTGTGGTCTGCAGGTGGCGTTGTCGCCCTGGGTCGGAGTTGAACCTGCACCGCAAGACTGTACCTTTTTGTCCTTTCCTGACGCTGGTACAGCGGGGCGGGGAACCCGCTGTGACGCAAAGGGAGAGGAGATAAAAGGGGCAGACGCCCTGACCTCGGGGTTCAGAGTTGGAGGACGCGGCCGCGCCCAGGCACCTTCAGCCTGGGTGCTGGCATTCCGGAGTTCCGGGCCCAGGTGCCCTTGACCTGGCCGGAGCGAGGGATGGAGTCCATCCCAGGCACCTTAAGCCTGTGGTGAGGTACTACGGCCAAGGCCTGGGACCCAGTAACTTCGACTGGGTTCCGCGAGGGTGGAGGAGTCCGAGGGGCCCTAAGGTGTTGGGACCCGTATCTGAGGTGAGGAGGCCGGGGAGTGTAACCCTTCCGAATAGCCCGGTACAGCATTAATCCGGTGACGGCGGGGCCTCTGGTAACTCCCTTGGAGGGATGTCTTCCCCCTGACAGGGCCTGCAACGTAGCGAAGGTAACTCCAGTTCCTGTTCACTAGAGTCGCTGGAAGAGACTCTGTGCCAAAAAACAATTTAACAGCCACTGTGCTTAGCAACCGTTGGTGAAACCTCAACGAATTAGTTTCTTTGAGGATTGTGCCTTGACCTACTCCCCACCAATACTGAACTGTTCTATGGGTCTCAAACTGTCTGCTCGCAAAGGACTATTTGTTTGCCGTTATGGAATAAATACGTGTTGGACCTTTTTCAGTGTGTGGTACTCCAATTACTGGGAGCAAAGGGGGGTTATCAGCAGAACAGACCTGGCTCTGAGCGTATACACAGCCCGAATATAATCTGATACTGGCCTTCACCTCTACATGCTGTAATCTAGAGGACATGGGCTGTGGTGCACCTCGCTCTCCCCTTCAAGGTACCCCTAGACCGAAGCCAAAG
This sequence comes from Rana muscosa, assembly GCA_029206835.1. Taxonomy (NCBI): domain Eukaryota; kingdom Metazoa; phylum Chordata; class Amphibia; order Anura; family Ranidae; genus Rana; species Rana muscosa. The sequence continues at coordinate 5,258,653 of JARGYO010005562.1, forward strand.
TAACCGTTAAAGAAGAGAGAGAGGGTGAGGCCGCTACATATATATATATATATATATATATATATATATATATATATATATATATATATATACACTTGCAATAAAAAGTATGTGAACCCTTTTGGAATGATATGGATTTCTGCACAAATTGGTCATAAAATGTGATCTGATCTTCATCTAAGTCACAACAATAGACAATCACAGTCTGCTTAAACTAATAACACACAAATAATTAAATGTTACCATGTTTTTATTGAACACACCATGTAAACATTCACAGTGCAGGTGGAAAAAGTATGTGAACCCTTGGATTTAATAACTGGTTGAACCTCCTTTGGCAGCAATAACTTCAACCAAATGTTTCCTGTAGTTGCAGATCAGACGTGTACAATGGTCAGGAGTAATTCTTGACCATTCCTCTTAACAGAACTGTTTCAGTTCAGCAATATTCTTGGAATGTCTGGTGTGAATCGCTTTCTTGAGGTCATGACACAACATCTCAATCGGGTTGAGGTCAGGACTCTGACTGGGCCACTCCAGAAGGCGTATTTTCTTCTGTTTAAGCCATTCTGTTCTTGATCTACTTCTAGGCTTTGGGTCGTTGTCCTGTTGCCACACCCATCTTCTGTTGAGCTTCAGCTGGTGGACAGATGGCCTTACGTTCTCCTGCAAAATGTCTTGATAAACTTGGGAATTAATTTTTCCTTCGATGATAGCAATCCGTCCAGGCCCTCACGCAGCAAAGCAGCCCCAAACCATGATACCCCCACCACCATACTTCACAGTTGGGATGATGTTTTGATGTTGGTGTGCTGTGCCTCTTTTTCTCCACACATAGTGTTGTGTGTTTCCTCCAAACAACTCAACTTTGGTTTCATCTGTCCACAGAATATTTTGCCAGTACTGCTGTGGAACATCCAGGTGCTCTTGTGCAAACTGTAAACGTGCAGCAGTGTTTTTTTTGGACAGCAGTGGCTTCCTGTGTGGTATCCTCCCATTAAATCCATTCTTGTGTAGTGTTTTACGTATCGTAGATTCGCTAACAGGGACGTTAGCATATGCCAGAGACTTTTGTAAGTCTTTAGCTGACACTCTAGGATTCTTCTTCACCTCATTGAGCAGTCTGCGCTGTGCTCTTGCAGTCATCTTTACAGGACGCCCACTCCTAGGGAGAGTAGCAGCAGTGCTGAACTTTCTCCATTTATAGACAATTTGTCTTACCGTGGACTGATGAACAGCAAGGCTTTTGGAGATACTTTTATAACCCTTTCCAGCTTTTTGCAAGTCAACAATTTTTAATCGTAGGTCTTCTGAGAGCTCTTTTGTGCGAGGCATCATTCACATCAGGCAATGCTTCTTGTGAAAAGCAAACCCAGAACTGGTGTGTGTTTTTTATAGGGCAGGGCAGCTGTAACCAACACCTCCAATCTAGTCTCATTGATTGGACTCCAGTTGGCTGACACCTCACTCCAATTAGCTATTGGAGGTCTCATTAGTCTAGGGGTTCACATACTTTTTCCACCTGCACTGTGAATGTTTACATGGTGTGTTCAATAAAAACAAAGTAACATTTAATTATTTGTGTGTTATTAGTTTAAGCAGACTGTGATTGTCTATTGTAGTGACTTAGATGAAGATCAGATCACATTTTATGACCAATTTGTGCAGAAATTCATATCATTCCAAAAGGGTTCACATACTTTTTATTGCAACTGTATATATATATATATTTTTTTTTTTTTTCAGACACCCTAAAGCAGTGATGGTGAACTTTGGCACCCCAGATGTTTTGAACTACATTTCCCATGATGCTTAACTACACTGCAGAGTACATGAGCATCATGGGAAATGTAGTTCCAAAACATCTGGGGTGCCAAGGTTTGCCATCACTGCCCTAGAGAATAAAATGGCAGTTGTTGCAATACTTTATGTCACATGGTATTTGCGCAGTGGTCTTACAAGCGCATTTTTTTGGGGGAAAAAAAAATACACTTTTCTGAATAAAAAAATAAGAACACAGTAAATTTAGCCCAATTTTTTTCTATATTGTGAAAGATGATGAACTTCAAAATTGCGCCCGCTTGTGGAATGGCGACACACTTTGGCAGTGGACAGCTCAGGTAGTAGGCAGTGGACAGCTTAGGTAGCAGGCAGTGGACAGTTAAGGTGGTAGGCAGTGGACAGCTCAGGTAGTAGGCAGTGGTCAGCAACAGCAAGCAGAGTTTCATATAATGGAGACACAAGACAAAAAACAGTCAAAGAACAATCCAGGGTTCAACAAATCAACCAGCAATCAAAGTAACAAGGAATGAAAAGGAGCTGGGGTCCAATAATAAACAAAGTCACAATAGATATTAGAATACTAAAGCACAAGAATTTGGGAATGCGGATTAGTTGATGGTCTGCCAGTAAGAATCCATCAAGGACACCTAGAGATACACATAGTGTATAACTAATGCCCTGTACACACGATCGGAATTCCGATGGCTTAAAATCCATTCCGATGGGCTAAAATCACTATAAAGGGGAAGTTCAAATCCAACAGCGCCACCCTTTGGGCTGCTTTTTCTGATTTCGTGTTACCGCGTGTTAGTAAAAGTTTGGTGTTAGCCAATTCACACTTAAAATAAATATTAAGATATTTTGGAGACTGTTGTTGAGATTTTTATGGAAATGTATTAATGTATGTTGTCAGATGTCCCCCCAGTGTCAGTTTTGCTGTAGTGCGCTCATCTGAGCGTATTTGCACATACAGACGTTGGTGGAAGATCAGTGGCGGGAAAATCTTCCTATGGAAACAGCGATGTTTGCTGCATTTAGAGATGTTGTTTTGCGCCCCGTTGGGGAAACTGGCCAGCCCCTGGCGGGGGGCGTTGAATGACTCCGAGCGCACATATCTGTGTCCACAGGAACAGTAGCATAACTATAAAATAATTGTGGTCCATTTGAGGCATAATTGTTATGTAGTTTCCATCATTTGGTAACAGTGTATGTCACTGTTAGTCAATTTGAATGAACATTGTATCTGTTTGGAAGGATGTCCTTGTATGGTCATTCTCCTGTGGAAGGAACATCCTGTGATGTCCCCGCCCATGGGGGAGGTGACTGGTTGCTGCAACCAATCACCTCCTGTCTTGAGATCTTTTGAGTTTAATAAAAGCCTATGATTAGGCGTCGGCTGGACAGTCTATGCTGGGATGGCCTGACGATAAGATCTATGTGTGAGCCTTGCTTCTTGGATGGATGATGGGATGAAAGGTGAGTGGATTTTAGCAAACTTAGAGATAGCATTATTGCAAAAAGATGAATCTAAAGTGTGTGCTTATAGAGCACAGGAAATATGGGCTGTGTGCTCTGCAAACAACCCATATTTCCACGACAGTTAAATGGCGACTCACGGTTGGGACCAATTGCGGCCTCTTTGAGCATCAGATCATCAGAGGAGGAGAGTGGACCTGCGATGTGATTGATGCGTGAGGAGGCTGTACTTTGAAACGAAAAAAAAAAAATTTGTCTTTTTGAAATAATGCTTTAAGTTTGCAGTGTGTGTGCGTGTGTATGTCTGCGAATCCGATCGTGCATGTGTGTGTGTGATTTTGTTGGGAGAGAGATCGTATGCCTGTGAATCCGATCGTAGGCCTGTGAATTTTTTTGTGTGTGCCTGTGTGATTAGATTGTTTGTGTGATGTAGGACATGTGTACCCATGAGTGCGATTGAAATTGTGTAAGAGATGGCTGTTTGTGCGATGTATTGAGCAGTCTGCTGCCAGCCATGGCTGCTGCATTGTTCTGGTCCTTGTGAGCCATGAGGTTTAGTGGGGGTGGGGCAGGCAGCATCTCAGTTACAATGGTGAAAGTTGGTGACTTTCTGTAAATAGCATGCAGGAGTTTTGTAGTGGGAGGGCCCTGAGGGATGATCTGATGGAAACTGTATATTGTGTATGAAATGAAGGTATAGATGTGGGATTATTCAGCCTGCAATGTGTGTGTTTGGTTGAGCTTTTTGTATTTCTCAGAGGTTTGTTTGTGAACCATGTGCTTGAATGGGGGAAGGGCTTGCCCACTGTTTTGTGTTGCAGGGGCTCTGCCCTGAGGGAAAGACACTCTAAGCAGACATACAAGCAACATTGTACTGTATGTATTGTGTATGTATGTACTGTGTGTTTGTGATTTCTATGAAAAATAGAAATGGTTAGATTGTGATTTTTGCCTTTATAGGGGACAAAGACACATGTCCCCATAAGTGTAAAAATATTTTAAGTAAAGAGTTTGGTTTTTGAGTTGAAAGTTCCCGCCGCATATCCAAGTGGCCAGGCATTGCTAGAAGGCAGACATAGTATGTCTCTGCAATGGCTTGTTATGGAAGCTGAGGCCACTGTGTGTGAACTTTAGGTGGAGAAAAGTGGTGAATATCTCAGAGTATATGAACTTAGAGAAATGAATATGTTTTTAATATTGTCATGTAACTAACATTTATTGAATGTGCTGTTTAGTTGGCAAAAGGGAGGCTAAGTTTGTAAGTGTACATGTGGTCCTTGTAGAGTGTAGCTGACACCTTTTTCAGTGGATTTTGATGATAATTTAGAAAAGTTTCAATGGTGTAGTCAGTCTTTGTGGAGAAAAACATTTTTGATTTTCTTTTAAGGAGATGCTGGTTTTGGCGGGAAAAATTGCATGGCGCCATTTTTGTTGTTGTCCATGAGGTGGGGGTGGTGGTCATCCACCATTTTGTTATCCTGGCTTGTCGGCCATTTTGAGACGTTTACAGTTTGAGATAGGGAGTTCCAGTTTAGCAAACACGGCTCCTGAATATGCTGTATTGGCATTTTTTGATTGGCGCAGTTTTCTTCTGTTTTATGCGTTTACAGTTTGACCTGTGCACTGATGGGGAGAGTGGTGGGACGCCGGAGTGACGTACTGAGAGGATGGTTTTGTCTCTGGTTTAAATTGCTTTTCTAAGCATCACCTTTTGAGTTGAGTAGAGTGGTATCTTGAAATAGCGCGGTCTTACCCCGAGGGGCCACAACGTGCTTGCGGACACACGCACATGCTGGGGCCTATTTATGGATGGGATCTGGCTGATCTACCAGCATTTGGAGTGTGGGAGGAGGCCAACGCAGAGACAGGGACAACATGCAAACTCCATGCAGATGGTGTTAGGAGGAAGGTTTCTCTGTTTTCATTTAAGTGAATGTAAGCTATTGCAGGGTCAGCTGACTTTTCAGTATATGCGCGGCGGTTTTTTTTTGCATTGGATTTTGGTTTTAAGAAAAACTTCACTTTACACTGAATTTTGATAGATTGTAAGACTAACAGAGTTTTTGTACAATGATGTGTTTTTATGTTTGGATATTTGGGAGTTTCCCAGAGAGCAATTCATTTTTTGGAACTTGTACTGTATAGCCATCTTTTGGCAGGAGTTTGTATTTTGGGTCCCAACTTATGGTTTGACTTCCAGGGAATGTGGGTCAGGGGGGATTCCCTCCCATTTGCAAAGGGGGGTTTACTCCATCATTTCCTTGACAAGGTTTTAAATGGTTGAAATATATAATGTGTAGCCATGGATTTTTTGGAGTCTTGATAGACAAGGCGATTAAGGCCTCCCCTCCCCCTCCCTCTTCCTGAACAATTGATATGTAAATAAACCAGTTTGGTTTTTTTGAGAGCTGAGCATAACCGGAAGTTTCTTTTCAGCATTTATATATCAGCAGAAAGTTGGTGGGAGGAGCTTGGGGTTGTCTGTATGAGATTTGTGCTTGAAAGGAAAATGGAAAGCATTTTGGCGTTTGAAAGTGTTTTATATTTTGTTCCAGTTTTGTGAAGTTTTGTACTGTAATACAGTTTTGGGTAGAGAGCAAACAGGGGGTATCACCATTATTTTATCATCTAGATACAGAGAGAAGCCACATTGTTCTGCAGGTGGTAAACTGGCGTAAGTGTTCTGTGTGGTTTAGTCTGACAACGCAGTGTATGGGTGTATAGCGGAAAATGCTTGTGTATGCATACACTGTGAGGGGTAGAGGCCTAATTCGGGGGTTGATCTGTGGTTGTTGCTGTAGTTCCAAAAGTGTTGGGACAACAAGCCATAGAGTTGACGCCTCGGTTAGGGTTTCTAGTTGGAGGACTTGACCATATAGTGGTTGTAGTTCTGCAATTCACCGTATAAGAAGACACCGGGCGATGATCTCCGAAAATGGGTGTAACGGTTTAACCTGGACGCAGGTTTAAGACGATAAGCCGATTCGAATCGCCATGGACACAAGGAGGTCTGTGAAAAGGGAAGGAATGGAGGCTTCCCATAGTCAGACGGTCACACAGTGCACGAAGCCTAGTTTTGGGGCAAAGGCCTTTGAACCCCAAAAAGATTAACATAGGTGGTCCAAGGATACTATTTTGGGTATCCCTCTGGAGTGGATGTCTGCGGCTTCAGAAATCTGTAATGATGAGTGTTGATGGAGGTGTAGTCTCATGCCCGTTTGTTTGAACTTTGTATGGCTGGTCCATGCAAGCTTCTCGAGTTGCTCTCATGTTCCCATTGTATTTTTTTCTATTGCTGAAAGAGTGAAGGGAGAATTCTGGCTGTTTGTTTTTTTTAATTTTTGGTTTTGGAAACTGGGAAGTATTTCCCCCACGTTTGTATCTGAGTGTTTATATGTAGTAACGTGAATATGTTCAAACTTACCGCGGCGATCCTTCGATGCATCGCGGCTGTTGTATTTTTTTAGGAACGGGAAAAGTAAGGGTTACAGAGGGTTTTGTTTGAATCAGTTTTGAAAGAATGTCATTGACAATTTACCAATGTACAGGAATGTCATTATTATTTTCCATTCTTTGCAGGTTAAATATGAAGGATAGAGTAATGATTTTGCTTATAAGTATTTTTCAGGTCCAAGGAGTTTGTACACAGAGAACAGGTGTATGTAGACAGCGGTACATATGGATAAATACATGAGTCTAAGGGAGGTAAAAGTATCATAGGCTATTTCATTGTTTCTTTTTTCCTGCACCATGCATTTCTTCCTTCAGTCTGTAATGAGGAAGAAAAGGGGGGAGAAGTGATAAATGTAAGAGTGACAGTTTTTTTTTTTTCAAACTAATATTAACTTCTGTAATTCTAACCAAGTTTGTGCCAAGACTGTCTTTCTTTGATAGAATTTGAATTGGCAAGCAGCAGTCTAGTGAAGTAGGTTCCCATCCCAGAGGCTAAGAACCTTGTCAATGGCTCCAGGTATTGTAAGCCACGCACAGGTTATGCAGTGACCACAGTCCCGATGTCTGGGTTATTGTCATATGAGGGTTGTTTGGAGGTCAATCAAAACCAGGGTCGTACTTTCCTCATTAGCTGTCACTTATATTCTCGGCTGATGGGGTGGGTGCGATCGTTGTGACATGAACTTCAAAATGTCCACCACAGGGTTCACGATTCCCTCCCGGACCCTGACTTAATAATCAGTTTACATTCTTTCCAACCAGGTGACTGGGTCGTTGTAAAGAAGCTTGAGGGATGAGACCACGCCAACCACTGCAAGAAGCGGCTCAACCACACCAAAGAATGAGGAGTATCTTTGTTTATTTATATTTTTGTTGTTTAGTAAATTTTAGCGAGGGTAACGGTGAAAAGCATCCCAAGTTATTATGTAAAGTGTATGTCCTGACTAGCTCAGAAAGCGAACAGGACCGATGGTCTGTTCTGAGTCTTCACCGAGTTTTAGTCCCCAGCGATGACAGCGGTACATGCCATTTATGATGTTATTATGGGTATGAGGAGTTTTAGTCCCCAGCGATGACAGCGGTACATGTCATTTATGATGTTATTATGGGTATGAGGAGTTTTGACAAACTAGTGAAGACTCCAAACAGACACTTGTCAATGGAATCTAACGATGCATTTTTAGAGGGTAAAATTGGTTTTAGTTTTAATGGCTCTGCCTCTTGTCGGTTTGGGTATCTAGGCAGCCCACAAGTGTGTTTGAACTTTAGTTTGGTGTTTATGTGGATCTGCAGCTTATAAAGGTAATTCCCCCAAAGCAAGAGGTTCATGCGCGATGGTGAAGCTGTCCCAACATTTTAGGTCGCGGCCGATCGCGAGGATCTGATGGCGCAGGAAATTAAGAATGGCAGGGACAGCTAGAAGGGATTTGTTCACCAATCCCGACCAGGTCTGGGCATGGTGTCCTGCATGTACAAGGTGGGGGGGGCTCAGGCTTGGGATACGATTGAACAATTCTCATCCGTTAAGGATAGGGTTCTTCATGTAATTGTTGAAGCCAGAGCTGTAGCTAAGTGAAGGTTGGGAGTCTATTTTAAGGGTCTGGGAATCTTTGGGGATCTAACTTTTATTTTACAGCGGATCGTGGTTAAAGGAAGTGGGAATATATATACTCATGTCGGTTTTATTTCTATTCTTTCTATGTCGTGACGAGAGGCTCCTGTTGCCTGATTTGACGCGTGACCAGAGTTTCCTTGATGAGACGCCCCGAAACCGGACCCACATACAAGACACAGAGGATCACAGACGGATCAGCGATTACTACAGCTCACCATGTCGTGTCCTCCTTTATAAGTCATGCCCCTGAAGAGTAGAGTCTACATGTCATGCCGTGTTTTCCTTTTTATGGACTAAGGACTGATTCATTTCTAGGTGTAAGAAGCAGATCAACTCTCATCGATGGACACATGGGGTGCATATGACAAAAAAGGGAGGACTGTTGTGGAGATTTTTATGGAAATGTATTAATGTATGTTGTCAGATGTCCCCCCAGTGTCAGTTTTGCTGTAGTGCGCTCATCTGAGCGTATTTGCACATTCAGACGTTGGTGGAAGATCGGTGGCGGGAAAATCTTCCTATGGAAACAGCGATGTTTGCTGCATTTAGAGATGTTGTTTTGCGCCCCATTGGGGGAACTGGCCAGCCCCTGGTGGGGGGCGTTGAATGACTCCGAGCGCACATATCTGTGTCCACAGGAACAGTAGCATAACTATAAAATAATTGTGGTCCATTTGAGGCATAATTGTTATGTAGTTTCCGTCATTTGGTAACAGTGTATGTCACTGTTAGTCAATTTGAATGAACATTGTATCTGTTCGGAAGGATGTCCTTGTATGGTCATTCTCCTGTGGAAGGAACATCCTGTGATGTCCCCGCCCATGGGGGGAGGTGACTGGTTGCTGCAACCAATCACCTCCTGTCTTGAGATCTTTTGAGTTTAATAAAAGCCTATGATTAGGCGTCGGCTGGACAGTCTATGCTGGGATGGCCTGACGATAAGATCTATGTGTGAGCCTTGCTTCTTGGATGGATGATGGGATGAACGGTGAGTGGATTTTAGCAAACTTAGAGATAGCATTATTGCAAAAAGATTAATCTAAAGTGTGTGCTTATAGAGCACAGGAAATATGGGCTGTGTGCTCTGCAAACAACCCATATTTCCACGACAGAGACCTGGCTTTAAAATAAAATACGAAGATTCATGAGATCACAAGAAACAAAGAAATACGTTTGTCAGAACTCGGTGTGAATATCCGCAGCAGAAAATAAAATTTGTTCTAGCATTAGAAAGAAGAAAAGAATGCGCTACATTTAACGATGCAATAATTTGCAGCATGACGAATGTGCTATCTCCATTACGAACGCTAGTTTTACCAGAACGAGCGCTCCCGTCTCCTAATTTAGTCTGAGCATGCGTGGATTTTTCTCAGATGGAGTTGCACACAGACGATCGGAATTTCCTATAGTTTTTTTTTCCATCGGAAAAATTTCAAATGTTCTATTTGTTTTCACCGATGGAGAAAAGTCAGATGGGGCCCACACACGATCGGACTTGTTTCATCTGAAATTCTGATCGTGTGTACAGGGCATTAGTGTTTTTTGCACCTCTTATCTGCACTGTTACATTTCAGTGTGGGTATACACATGCTCATAAACATAAGCCCACCTACCTGCCTGTAATGTGAAGCGCACACAGATGCACAGAACAGGCTCCAGATTTTGTATAAATGCACATGAAGGAGCGACCACATGGTTCCAGCTGCTAATGTTACTGGATTCATAGCAGGGGGGCCCCCAAACACTAAAATGTTCACATGTTGTGCTAAAGAGGACTTTTTTTTAGCAAGGATTACTTATTACATCTGAGTAAGAGCCCATTTACACAGGGGAGACTTTCTAACCGACTTGAAGTCGCCCCAAGTCGCCTCAAGTCGCGCGGCATGAGAAAATCAATGTAAGTGAATGAGAGCCGTCTTAATGCACACTACTGAAGTCGCTCCAAGGTTCCTGTACTACTTCAATCTGACTTCTAGGCGACTTGTAGGCAACTTGTACCCATAGATTTTAATGGAAGTTGCCTCCAAGTCGGATCCCCTGTCTTAACTGAAGCAAGTTTCCAGGAAGTAAAAATAGTTTTCCAGGCAAACCCCTCCCACAGAGCTGATTATTGTTTGACTGGCCACTGGAAAGTAGCCTGTCCTGGAGGCAACTTGAAGTTGCCACATAAGTTGCCTGGAGTCGCGCTGTGATTCGTGCTCAAGTCGTGTCCAAGTTGCCTCCCAAAGTCGTGCTGGAAGTCGTGTTGCCCCTGTGTGAATGGACTCTAAATTCACTGCACATGGATTTTGTTTATCAATACTTGTGCCCCTTGCAAAAAAAAAAACCACATATGCAGCACACAGACCTTTTCCTGCCTTTGGCTCACTTGCAGGTCAAGGCACACCGTGCTATATGCCCATAACCTTCTGTTTGAGGAGGTTGAGCAGTGTTAACAACTTTGGGTCCTGCAGCAAGGTATCCCAGCAGACTGGTTCTCATCTCCTAGAGTATAGGGACAAGTCTCTATTTTTCCCCAGGAAGGCCAATGTCCACACCACTTTAACTCCAACGCAGAGTTTATTTTTATAAGCAAAGTTCAAGTTCAGCAGACAGGAAAGGTGGATGAGAGAAAAGGACAGCGAGGTTTGGGAGATAGGTCCCGAAACAAACTGGTACAATAGTCGCTACTTGATCCCGAGTAGGTTTAGGTCACCCGGATAGTTCCCTGTGAGAGCGGACCCTAGCAGCCGGAGTGATGCTCGAACTTTCCTTAGTTTTCCTTGAGTTACGATCGGGAGATCCTCTGCCACAGGATCTTTAAGTCCCAAAATTCTCAACACTTGCAATGCAAAGACAGGTGCCAGCGACAGCACGTTGCAAGGCCTTTGGCGGATCTTTGAATCCCTCTAGAAGGTAACCAGGCCCCTCTTTCACCGTGAGACTCTGAGCGGTCCAACAGATAAGGTCCTCCCCCGGTCTCGTCTTCTTAGAACGGGACCACCCTCTTTCCAGGGCACCCTAGGATTCCTCTTTTGGAGATAGGCCCCAGCCAAAGGTGGGCCTATAGTAGAGTTGCAGCCCCAGGCAAAAGGTGCCTGAGACTGATAACACGCACACCCCTGGCCTGGAGGGCCGGGAGGTGCGAAATAAGAGCCCCAAAAGATGGCGTCTGCCCCTTATATATCCTCTCCCGGCCTGCACAGCAGGCCAACCACACCCACTGCACCACTGCCGAGAGAGGACAACCTAAGGCATAGCAATGTCGCCCACGGTTGAACCCTGGTCTGATATGGCAGTGCCACCTACAGGCCACAGGGAACTGTTCATCAGGTTTATTACATAGGCAGAAGCGAGTACTAACAATAAAAGTGGTCTGAGCCTAGCTACTAGCTCAGACCAACCCTCTAAATTTAAGCACATAGCACCCCTGAAAAGTAAAGGGGCGCTACATACACCCCCCTCTAAAATAGACACTGTCCCCAGTGTCTGAAATAAATTCACGCCCCTCAAGCCTGAGCAAGCGCAGATTTATTCCCGAACTATATACAAAATTTTGAATTGTTGTGCCGGAACCAATAAAATGGGGAAGGGCAGGAATAAACAGAAAGGAAGAAATAGATAACGAAGAGTACAAACATTGACATCCCATTCTCAATGTCACATTTTACATGGCATAATATACAGGTTCCACCCCCCTCTAAACTACCACTCCACAAATTCTCTGGCAGAATTGCTTGTAGTTCACCTGCAGAGGGGAAAAAAAACAGCACACAAAACAAACATCCTATCTAACCGCTATACAAAAGAAGTGAGCTGTCTCCCCGAGGAAAGACAACTCCCTGTCAGGGTCACCTGTGGCCAGGTGACAGATGCACACCGTAGGGGGACAGGAGTGCACCGCAAGGTAGTGAACCCTATGGCTGGCTTCTGCGGATAGGAAACTGGGTGGTTGTGGAAAGCGGGACCAGAGGAGCACAACCGGGATCCAAACGGAAGCTAGAGCCAAGATTCCCCAGGGCGCGGAGTCTAAGACCCAGCTGGTCTTCTCCAGGGCCTCTAGTGGTGAGGATGTTAGCTGCAGGCTGGGACCAGGTCGCGGCCCCTGGAGTTTCCTAGCTCCCGCCCCGTAGGATAAGGGGAAAAGAGGGGAAGCAGCAGCACACGATAAGAGAGAACCGAATAACAAGCTGAAGGTCAGGGGCCACAAGCAGACAAGGATAACAAAGAACGAGCCGAAGGTCAAGGGTCACGAGCAGACAGGGATAGTCGGGGACAAGCCAATAACAAAACAGAGAGACAGACGTAGCACACGGCAGGCAGGAACCCAAACACACAATGCCTAACAAACACGTTGATCAGCAAAGCAGGCTTGCAGTGCACAGGTTAATATAGTGTTCTGTGATAGGGCCTGGGGTGGAGTCAGGCTGGGAGGAGATTATAAAGGAAGCCAGGTGAAGGAGGTCTGGTCTCTAGATGAACACATGAGGAGGAAGGTAAGATGGCAGACAAACACTACTGCATATCCATGACACTCCCTTCACTAAGTGTTCACATTTTTGCTAATCCTAGCATGTGTTAATCATTCAAGTTCTGCAAATCACCGCCACCTGGTGGTAGTGCAACCGTCATCACATCTGGCACTAACTCACATGGAAATGTACCAATGTTATAGAACATTCCCCATCTTGAACGCGGCGACTTTCAGCCTTAACCCTAGCTAGATCTACCCCAAAGTTCAGTTCTTTTTTTTTTTTTTAAACTTCTTTCGGTTGGCTGAGGAGGAGAGGGAAAAAAAAAACAGAGAACAACTCTCCTATCCTCAACAGAGTAGATTCCCTGGCAAGGACAAAGTCACATGTTCAGGCAGTTGGTTTCTAGAGTGAGTAATAAAAAAAAACAAGTTCTCACTCTAGAGGTAATAGTGTGGGTCAGGAAGGACAAGAGCTTTCCCATCCTTTCCGTTGGTAGTAATTGAATACTCAATGTCCACCCCCCAGCACAAACAATCACCCTGTCAGCATTGATATGCCGTCCGTAACCCCAAATCCTCCGGACGGCAAAGAATTCTTCCCGAATGTTGAAGTGAGCCTTCCATTTCCGGGACTAAGGAGAAGCCAGGTACTTCCAAACGGCCTCATCGTACCAAGATTCCCTATTCTCCTCTATCTCTTTCATCACTTCACCCGGTACATAGGGAAATTCAAAGCCATAATCTCTGCTCACGCGGTCCATCAAGTCTTTCTGTGACCGGGCAAGTTTTGGCAAAGTTTCTCGGTCCCCTTTTCCAGGTAACACACACGAGTCGGGTGATCTGATAGGTTTATGAACAGTCTTTTTCCTATCTGTCTGAGTCCACTTAAGATCACCCGGGGCCCTTACTCGTGCTGTTACCCATGTTGGGTCTTTGGTGGACAACCCTCTGTAAGTGCAAGTAAGGGTAGCCACCACACACTGGTCCCGTAACAGTCCCTGGGCTTCGGCTTCAGCCCCACTCCCTCCAACATGCGGTGCGGGCTTCTTCCTCCTCCCAACATGTACAGCAATATCCCCAGCCTCCTTACCGTCCCCAATCGTAGATCTCCTGGAGGTCTCTCCGGTTTGAAGCTCCAGTTCGGGTAGGCTCTGGGGTGGGCCTCGACCGCGGCCGCGGGAGGCTTTAACATAGCCCACCTTCCGCTTTGGAGGTGGAAGAGAGGTCTCGGTTGTTACGGAGACAGCATCCGCTGGGTTCTCCGTCTCAGGCTCCGTGGTGACTGGAACCTCCTCTTTGACTTCCTTGGTAGTCACGGTGGTGCACGTGGGCATGGCTGTGGGAGCACAGGTTTCCTCTTCCAGAGTGACAGCGACTGTTAGGCAGTTTACCCGGGGCTTTTCCGTGGGTTGATCCACCTCGAAAAGGAACTCTCCACACTGGGTACATCTTCCAAAGGGCCGAAGCTGTACCACCAGTCCCTAGCACTTAGGACAGATCACGCCCAAGGCTTCTGCATTTCTGCATGCATAAAGTGTTCTGTCCATCAGATGTCTATATTCTGATTATCTGCATTTGTGTTGATTAAAATTACATTTAAGGTTGTAATTTCTATAGAAATCATTTGCAGAGCGTAGGCGCCATCTAGCGTCCCTTTTTGGTATTGTTTCAGTAGAATCATTATTAACTGCTTGAGGCCCGCACTATAGCCAAATGACGGCTTCAGCGCAGACCGGAAAATCCGGGAGGCCGTCAATAGATGGCCTCCCCTTTGCGCACTCCCCGCGCGCCCCTGCAGGGCATGCGCGGCGCGCACTGTGATCACCCGAGTCACTGAGACTCGGGCGATCACTGATCCGAGTAAGGGGCCGATCCCAACCCCTTACCATGTGATCAGCTGTCAGCCAATGACAGCTGATCATGTGATGTAAACAAAGAATCGGTAATCGGCTTTTTTTCTCCTCACGCTGACAGCGTGAGGAGGAAAAAAAGCCGATAACCGGCTCTTTCACAAGGGACATCGGTCCCGAAGAGGAAGGAGGCAGAAGGAGCCTCATCAGTGCCAGATGCCAGTGCCAGCCATTGTGACCATAATTGCTCCCTGCCAGTGCCCACAGTGCCACCTATCAATGCCCACAGTGCCACCTATCAATGCCCACAAGTGCCGCCAATCAGTGCCCCATCAGTGCCACCTAGCAATGCTGCCTATCAGTGTAACCTACCAGTGCCTACCAGTGCCCATCACTGGCACCCATAAGTGCCCATCACTGCCACCTATCAGTGCCACCTATCAATGCCACCTATTAGTGCCACTTCTCAGTGCCCACCAGTGCCACCTATCAATGCTCTTCAGTGCCACCCATCAGTGCCACCTCTCAGTGCCGCCTATTAGTGCCCACCAGTGCCGCCTATCAGTGCCCACCAGTGCCGCCTATCAGTGCCCACCAGTGCCGCCTTATCGGTGCCCATCAGTGCAGCCCATCGGTGTCCATCAGTGCAGCCCATCGGTGTCCATCAGTGCAGCCCATCGGTGCCCATCAGTGCAGCCTCATCAGCGTACATCAATTACCTGTTTACAAAATTTTATAACAAAATATAAAAAAAATATATATATATATTTTTTAAATCAGTCTTTTTATTTATTTTTTAACAAAAAATAAAAGCCGCAGAGGTGATCAAATACCACCAAAAGAAAGCTCTATTAGTGGGGGAAAAAATGATAAAAATTTCATTTGGGTAGAGCATTGTATGACCGCGTAATTGTCATTCAAAGTGCATCAGCGCTGAAAGCTGAAAATTGGTCTGGGCAGGAGGGGGGTTTAAGTGCCCAGTAAGCAAGTGGTTAAATGCATTAATGTGTAACCTAGGAAGTGATTAGAAAGCAAAGTATTCTGGGTAAATCTCTACAGAAAGAGACACATTCACCATGCTTTTATCAAGACACTACAGGAAGCAGGATGTGTCTTATTTCAATCTTTTACCATCAACCCTTAGAGAACTTAAAAAGTAAGTTTTTACCGTCTCATATTGTACTGTATATATTTGTCTCTGCAATGTATGCTAAATGTATGGGATAGTGTACTTATCAAGGTTTTTTCTTGTTATTTGTAGTTTCACCTAGCTTGTTCCAATAAACTGTGATCGAAGAAATATGGTATCATGTTTATGAGATAAGAATGGTTTAGCTGAATGTCCTTGAGACAGAACATAAAGCGCAAAGCGGCCTCAAGACTTCAGCCGGATCCCTGTATCCATCAGGGGGGCAGTTAGTGGAGCAACATCCATGGATAAAACAGGTGGGAACACACAAGGTTCCGATGAAGCAGGAATCCATGGGGCGGCAGACATGTTGCTTACTCACTAGTCCAATCTGTACTGTCCTTTGGCGCCAAAGACACCACGTGCAACACACTCTTGGCGGGGACTCCTCCCCCTTCTTCCTCGCACTGCACGTAGCTCGCGAGCTTTTCTATGTTCGAGACACGCCCACAAACTACTCAGTTAGAAATACAGTTAGGCCACCACACGGGAAAATAAAGTCCAACTTCTGGGGAGGTATAGCTGCAGAATCCCGGACCCGAGCCCCCACGTGTAGCACACGGACCTTTTCCTGCCTTTGGCTCACTTGCAGGTCAAGGCACACCGCGCTATATGCCCGTACCTTCCTGTTTGAGGAGGTTGAGCGGTGTTAACAACTTTGGGTCCTGCAGCAAGGTATCCCAGCAGACTGGTTCTCATCTCCTAGAGTATAGGGACAAGTCTCTATTTTTCCCCAGGAAGGCCAATGTCCACACCACTTTAACTCCAACGCTGAGTTTATTTTTATAAGCAAAGTTCAAGTTCAGCAGACAGGAAAGGTGGATGAGAGAAAAGGACAGCAAGGTTTGGGAGATAGGTCCAGGCACAAACTGGTACAATAGTCGCTACTCAATCCCGAGTAGGTTTAGCTCACCCGGATAGTTCCCTGTGAGAGCGGATCCTAGCAGCCGAAGTGATGCTCAAACTTTCCCTAGTTTTCCTTGAGTTACGATCGGGGGATCCTCTGCAACAGAATCTTTAAGTCCCAAACTTCTCAACACTTGCAACGCAAAGACAGGTGCCAGCGACAGCACGTTGCAAGGCCTTTGGCGGATCTTTGAATCCCTCTAGAAGGTAACCAGGCCCCTCTTTCACCGTGAGACTCTCACCATCAGATAAGGTCCTCCCCCGGTCTCGTCTTCTTAGAACGGGACCACCCTCTTTCCAGGGCACCCTAGGATTTCTCTTTTGGAGATAGACCCCAGCCAAAGGTGCTGGGCCTATAGTAGAGTTGCAGCCCCAGGCTAAAGGTGCCTGAGACTGATACACACGCACACCCCTGGCCTGGAGGGCTGGGTGGTGCAAAATAAGAGCCCCAAAAGATGGCGTCTGCCCCTTATATATCCTCTCCCGGCATGCACAGCAGACCAACCACACCCACCGCACCACTGCCGAGAGAGGACAACCTAAGGCATAGCAATGTCGCCCACGGTTCAACCCTGGTCTGATATGGCAGTGCCACCTACAGGCCACAGGGAACTGTACATCAGGTTACATTACATAGGCAGAAGCAAGTACTAACAATCAAAGTGGTCTGAGCCTAGCTACTAGCTCAGACCAACCCTCTAAATTTAAGCACATAGCACCCCTGAAAAGTAAAGGGGCGCTACACATATGTCAGGAGCATTTACCAACTTACAATAATACCTTTGGTGCACTATGGAAAATCTAGCCTACAATAGCATAAATGTATTTGCATTCTGCTTTGCCTGCTATAAAAGAGGACCTGCCTCTTGTGGCCCACAAACACACAAATGCAGCCTGTTCGCCGACGATATGCTCTTATTTATAACATCCCCGATCACATCCCTCCCCAACCTCTGCAAACTACTCTCAGACTTCTCAGCGATCTCGGGCCTTAAGGTAAACTATACCAAATCCCACGCCCTAAACATCTCCCTGAAACCAGACTAAAGCCCCGTACACACGGTCGGACTTTTGGCCAACAAACTTCATTTTGAGCAAGTTGGACCAACAATCCGACCGTGTGTACGCTCCATCGGACAAATTTTTTTGCTTTTTTCTTGTTTTCATCGGACAAAGGTTGGGTCTGCAAACGGACAAACTTTTGCCCAACAAAAGTCCGATGGAGCAAAGTCCGACCGTGTGTACAGAAAACCATCGGACTTTTGTCCGATGGACAAAACAAATAATGTTAAAATCAACCAACAATAGCAGAAGTTGACCAAAGGGTGGCGGTAAAGAGCAGAAAAGAGCAGAAAAACCACGTGATGTTGCAAAAAGTTTTGAGAAAGTTTGCAGAAAAGTCAGAGCGTGTGTATGCTATGGGTGTTCCCGACCAACTCCATTCGGACAAAAAAACACGGAAAAGTCAGATGGAAGTCTGACCGTGTGTACGAGGCTTTAGTAACATCACTACAAAGCTCCTTTGACTTCAAATGGAGCAACCCCTCCATAGATTACCTATGGATCACCGTTACAGCAAAAACTGATCAATTATACTCTACTAACTTCATTCCCACATTCAGGAAGCTCGAATCCGATATGAAAAATTGGGCCAAAGGGGAACTTTCTTGGTAAGGTAGAATTCATGCCATAAAGATGACACTCCTTTCCAGACTGCCGTACCTCTTCAGGGCCCTACCGATCAATATAAGAAAAGATCATCTGAAATCTTTTCAGCAAAAAGTAAACAAATTTATTTGGGGGGGGGGGTCAGGCCACAGATTGCCACAAAATACTCTATACAGACTCAGGACTAAGGGGGGACTGGGACTACCTCGACTGCTTTGGTATTACCAAGCAGCCAGACTCTCTCAACTCTCTAACGTGCACTCCAAAACCGAAAAACCGGACTGGATTCAAATAGAAAGACAAGCGGCCCCCACATACACTCTTGACTTCCTCTTAGGGGTCCCACCCAGGGAAAGACCCCTGATTCTTTCACCCATCCTCTCCCAATCTCTATCTCTATGGGACAAGCTGAGAACGAACCCCTCCTTGATTTCTGAATGCCAACCCCTTTCTCACATCTTTAATCACCCCCAATTCCTCCCAGGCCAAAACATAAAAGCTTTTAAATGGTGGTTGGACAAGGGGTTGTACCGGATCGGACACTTTTTTACCGCATCAAGCCCAATCACTATGAAATTCTGTAGGCAACAGCTGGAAATCCCAATCTCCGAACACTTCAGATTTCAGCAAATACAACACTTCCTTCATAGAATCTGGAAATCGAAACCAGCCCCCCCTAGGTTCACTCCATATGAAATTTGGTGCGGTCAGCCCACGGAACAGAGGGGTGGAATCTCCACTGTCTACCAGTCGCTGGCCCAAATGCCCGACAAAACCTCATACATGTCGTCTTGGGAGGATGACCTTCAGAAAGGCTGGAGCTTGGAAAAATGTCAGACCTCATTTTCTAGAGCCTTTAAAGGGATACAAAATATATCCCTTATCGAATTCAATTTAAAAGTGATGACTAGATGGTACCTCACTCCGGCCAAGTTGGCCTCCATGTATCCTACAGCTAACCCTCAATGCTTCAGAGGGTGCCTACTTACAGGCACTATGGCCCACACATGGTGGGAATGCCCCAGGATAAGATCATATTGGAACAGGCTGTTTGCCTTGATCCAAAGGGTTACAAACCATCAGATCCCAAAAACCCCGGCAATTGCTCTTCTGAACGCTAATCTTCCCAAGATGGCTAAATCCACTCGCAAACTGATACATTTCATGTTACTGGGAGCGAAGCTGACAATAGCTAAGGCATAGAAACAACCAAAGGTTTCCCTGCCGGCCACCAAAAGAAAAATCTCATGGATTATGTCCCAGGAAAAACTCACAAGCATCCTATTAGACAAAACCGAGGAATTTGAAACGACCTGAGAACCCTGGGCCAAATATATGGGCATATCTATCATAGCTGGGATTCAAGTCTAACAAACTTATTCCAACACGCTCACCCTGCTGCTTGGCTTCTTTCTCTACTTCTCTACCTCTCCCTCTCCCCTTTTTCTGGCTTTCCTCTAACCCTACCCCCTTACACCATACACTTATCGTCCTCTCCTTTCACCAAGGGCACCTATGGTACATCCGCCTCTGAGAAGACTTTTTAACAGACCCTCTCCTAGAAGGGACAAGAGGCCTCAACTCCAACGTTTCTTTCTCGACAGCCTTGGTTGTCGGAAACCTCCAGTCAGCCTCTCCTACGGGGGGGGGGGGGCTTGGGGGGTACTCCCTGGGCACAGCATGATCCCCAAAAGGGGTGCCCGGAGTATTCTCCTGATCCCCTCAGTTGGTTCCCAATTCAGAACCTCATGAGGCTCTCAACAGTTGGATTATCCAGTCGGACTAACCCATGTCCTTTTACACCTTATAATTGTAATCCGAACATGTTATATATTGTATCATAGGTATAAGAGTATGTTCTTTTCTTTGTGTTGATCTTTTACTGAAAGAAAAAAGAGGACCTGCCATGTTGAAGCTGGGCCAAAAAAGCAAGAGGACAAAGGACTAGTCACCGCTATTTCCTGTAGTCTCCCTGCAACTGATGTTTTCCCATTTCTGTGCAGCGCCCTCCTAGGTAGGTGCTAGAGTGAGTGTATATAGTTTTTGGTTTCTCTGCTTAACAGGGAGACAGCTAGGCAAATGTATATACTATCTGTTTAACAGAGGCTATGATTGATTAGCAGGGTCTGCTCAATGTTCTCTGGTGCTGCTCATGCTGTCTTGAGAAGTTTCAGACTGGTCTAGTAGATACAGTAGGTGCCGCCGACATTGTATATCCATCGCGATCCCATTGCGCAGATTCTCGGCGACAGGGTGCCGACATCTCGCGCTCGCTTCAATAGCGAGAAGGCGGCGCGACACTGTATTGAACGTGGATCCGATGTAGATTCCCGCCAATACCAGGCACTGTGTTTGGTATGAATCCTGAGCAGGAACTCCACGCCAAATTTTAAATAAAAAAACGGCATGGGTTCCCCTCCAGGAGCATACCAGGCCCTTCGGTCTGGTATGGGTTTTAAGGGGAACCCCCTCAGCCAAAAAAATGGCGTGTGGGTCCCCCTCAAAATCCAAACCAGCCCCTTATCCGAGCATGCAACCTGGCAGGCTGCAGGAAAAGAGGGGGGACTAGAGAGAGCTGCCCCCCCTCCCTCCTGAACCGTACCAGGCCGTATGCCCTCAACATGGGGGGTTTGGTGCTTTGGGGCAGGGGGGCAACCTGCGCCCCCCCACCCCAAAGCTCCCTGCCCCCATGTTGATGGAGACAAGGGCCTCTTCCCGACAACCCTGGCCGTTAGTTGTCGGGGGCTTATCAGAATCCAGGAGCCCCCTTTAATAAGGGGGCCCCAGATCCTGCTCCCCCACCCTATGTGAATGAGTTTTTAAAGTAATTTATTACACAGCTCCGGGGGTCTTCTTCTGACTCCGGGGTCTTCTCCCGACTCCGGGGGTCTCTTCTGACTTTGGGGGTCTTCTTCCGACTCCGGGGGTCTCTTCCGACTTCGGGGTCTTCTTCCGACTTTGGGGGTCTCTTCTTCTGCTCTCCGGTTCTTTCTGCCTTCTGCTGGGCGCCTTCGCTATCTTCTTCCAGCTCTTTTGCTAGCGGGGACCCGGTCTTCTTCGTCGCCTTCTTCCCTCTTCTCCTCCTCGATGTTCACTCGTCGCTTCCTCCTGCTGTAATGTTGGGTTTGCGGTCCGCAACGATTTATATAGGCCTCTCATGATGTCACAGTCACATGCTCTGGGTGGCCACATGCTCCCATGACGTCACAGTCACATGCTCCGGGGCCATCCGGAGCATGTGCATGTGACGTCATGAGAGTCCTATATAAATCGTTGTGGACCGCACACCCAGCATTACAGCGGGAGGAAGCGACGAGTGAACATCGAGGAGGAGAAGAGGGAAGAAGGCGACGAAGAAGACCGGGCCCCCGCTAGCAAAAGAGCTGGAAGATGATAGCGAAGGCGCCCGGCAGAAGGCACAAAGAACCGGAGAGCAGAAGAAAGAGACCCCCAAAGTCAGAAGAAGACCCCCGAAGTCGGAAGAGACCCTCGGAGTCGGGAGAAGACCCCCGGAGTCGGAAGAAGACACCCGGAGCTGTGTAATAAATTACTTTAAAAACCTGTGTAGTGTTTTTTTATTGACATTTTTTTCCACCAGGTGAATGGGTAGGGGTATGATGTACCCCATACTCATTCACATAGTGTGGGGGGCCGGGATCTGGGGGCCCCCTTATTAAAGGGGGCTCCTGGATTCCGATAAGCCCCCCGCCCGCAGACCCCGACAACTAACGGCCAGGGTTGTCGGGAAGAGGCCCTTGTCCCCATCAACATGGGGGCAGGGTGCTTTGGGGTGGGGGGGCCGCAGGTCGCCTTCCCACCCCAAAGCACCAAACCCCCCATGTTGAGGGCATGCGGCCTGGTACGGTTCAGGAGGGAGGGGGGCACTCTCTCGTCCCCCCTATTTTCCTGCGGCCTGCCAGGTTGCGTGCTCGGATAAGGGTCTGGTTTGGATTTTGAGGGGGACCCACACGTCGTTTTTTTGGCTTAGGGGGTTCCCCTTAAAATCCATACTAGACCGAAGGGCCTGGTATGCTCCTGGAGGGGAACCCATGCCGTTTTTTTATTTAAAATTTGGCGTGGAGTTCCCGCTCAGGATTCATACCGAACACAGTGCCTGGTATTGGCGGGAATCCACGTCGGATCTCTGTCCACCGGCCTCAATGTCAGCAATGCGTGTCGCTCATTGCGAAAGGAAAAACACATTTTTTCCTTTCCTGATGACGAGACAGCTAGGCGCTGGCTCTCGGGACGGGACTCGTAGGGTGTCAATCTCGCCGCTAGAAGAGGCGAGATTGACACAAAATCGGCGGCACCTACTGTATAGAATGTACTGGACAGTGGGTGGAAACCATGCAGATGAGAGCATGAATGTCTATACAGCCCTAGACAATTAAAAGGGGAGGTGCCCCTAAGCATGCTGGGTGACTGTATTTATATTTGATGAGCACATGGGCTCTGGGTTTTCCTCCAAGGTGGAGAAGTCCAGGTGGGGAGAAGGCTGCTGCCTCTTCCCAAGTGCAGGCTGCCATGCAGCCTCAGGTGGGCGACCTGGAGGGCATGAAACATTGAAGATGTACCCAATGTTTTTTCTGAGTGCTGACTGAGGGAGAATGTCCACGGATCCTGTCTGGTACTGCTGAGAAAGGCTGCCACTGGTGCTTCAGGAGCCTTGTAAGTACAGACCCCCCAAATGGGATGCCTGGGACTTGTGCTGCTAACTCCCCCCTCGTGGTGCTAGAAATCAGTTGCTGGGTGTAAGCTAAAGTGGACACTGTCTAGTGTCTTGAAGAGGCAAAGTTCACTGAGTTCCTTTTACTACAAAGGGACTCGTAGCAGTCCCTGATTGTTGCTTACTACACAAAGTACTACTTTCTAAGGGATTGAGATTTCCTAGTCCTTAAGGGGCATTTTTCATCATAAGAGACTGTCAGTGTCCGGAAAAGAGGACAGTTCAAGACAGTGTACATTTGTTGTTTGATTCAAGTTGGGCATCCCATATATCCCTTCACGCCATCCAAGTTGTTACCCCCAATAAAACATACAAACAATACCAAGGGACTGACTTCTTGTGTCTGGATGCAAGCAGAGAATGCTAGTTGCCTGGCTGTGCAGGAGTAGGGGAGCCAGTTACCAGCAGCTCCTGCAGGGGTAGTGCTACATATAAATCCCAAGGAACAGGATGCGCACTGCTATTTTCTTGGAAAGAGTTTAAATCAAAAATTGTATTTTTTTAGGGAACTGCTTGGGCAATATTACATTTCCTCTGAAATGGTAAATGTTCACTTTTTGAGTTCAGGTCCACTCTACGGTTGACGTTTAAGTTCGTTTTTCTATAGAATTCTTCACATCAATCAGTACAATGTTTGAGCTTCTAGTTCAAACATAAAAATACACCTACAGACTAACATACAGTGAGCCAAAGTCGGGATTTTGTGGAGGAAAGGGGGCTTTGAAATGAACATATCAGGTTTCCCCCAAACCAATAAACATTTTAAGTGCAGGAAGAATAAAACATAAGCACAGTGTATATCAATATTTCTGCACGGCAAGTCATTCCTAATACAACATAACCATTTTTTTTTCTTTGCCTTGCACAACATTTTTTTTTCAGAAAATATACAGAATAGCGTAACATTGTATGGGTTCTGGCTTTCACTGCAAAATCATTTTCTAATCATTTTAGTTGTTCCAAAATATCCCAACAGATAAAGTGTCATTGTCTACCTTGTAAAATCCTGGCATCGATTATCCTGCTCAAACCTTCAGAGGGTGAGAAAACGCAGGAAAGGCAAGTAATTTAATGTTGTATTCTGTGATTGTAGCTTGTCCTGGATGACTGGACCTGTGGTGGAATTGGTAGTGTAATCTGTCCCTGTAGGATAAGAAAATTTGATGTTTAAAAGAAAGGAAAGAAAGTAAAGAAAAAACTGTAAAAAGTGCACCGTTTTGGCTGCGTGCAAAGACAAGCAGCTCTGGAGGTTTGTTGTTTTTTACTCTGTAAAATGCTTTCTTTTTCTCTCTAAGAAATAGGCCTCTGGAGAGGATGTGTGCAAGACAGCTCTGCATTTTTTTCTTCACAAGTACCAGAAGGGAACAGAACAGTTATGCCATTGTAAGCTGTCTTGGATACTGTCGGGGAGAAACTGGGGAAAATGAGCAGGTGTTTAAAAAAAATTAACAAGGATATGTCATGGGTTTGAAGTGTTTGAAGGGAAATTGAGCTGTTACTTTCAATTCTTCATCAAGCTGTCTCTGTGATGGAATACAGTCATACCCACTTAAATAAGGGAAGGAAGTATAGTGTTTTTGGTAGATACCCTTATTAAAAGGATATAAAATGCAAAGTTTTGTACGCATGCATGGCTCCCAACTGTCCCACATTTGGAGGAGCGGTCCCTCTTTTGAGATCTAATCCCTCTGCCCCTTGTACAGTCTTAGTTATCCCTCTTTTTGGTCTAATGTGTACATCTCAGCACAAAATGTACTATTTCATGACCAAAAGTGTAATGTTAAATAGATAGGAAAAAGCTGTGCTAATTATAGTCCGCAATTAAATAGATCAATTAATTGTAGGGCATAAGCTTGTTCCAATGATTCCAAGGGCAAATGGATTCATCCAATAGTGATTCACAAAAAAGTGCACCGCCACCTCATAGAAAACTCGCTTACCAGATAGCAAGCAAACCAGACATGTGGCTATAGCCCAGCCAAGGCCTTTGCTTGTGCAGAAGATCTCAGGAGCCCTGGATGGATGGTTGCAATGACTCACAAGCCGATAAAAACCATAAGCTCCGTATCGTATTGTTCAGTAGTCAGCCCAAATAAAAATAAAAAAGTCCATAGCGTAATACTGTCTAAGTCATAATTTATTTCTCAATAAAAATAGTTGCACTTACATTTCAAAGTTAATATTGCGCAGAATAGTTAAGCTGGCCGGCTAAAAGCAAACTCTCATCCTCCTAAAGAGATAGCGTGGTGACGTCAGTACGTAACCTCCTCCAGTCGCGTTTCGTCATAAGTGACATTGTCAATGGGGAACGGGCAGCATACTAACTCACCACCTTAAATACAACCACACCTCAGTCTGCGTCCCGGATGTGAAGATATAAACGCCATATTGGATATGGGCAGCCCTTCTTGTTATGGAAAAAGACTTGTACTGTATATACATTTATATACAAAAAATATTTTTTATCATTGGAACCATTAATAGGTCCAATCAATTAATTTACCCATTAATGGTAATCATTATACTCACCTACTATTATCACAACGTATGTCCGTTTTTCTTTGAGTGGAAATTGTTATATTTATTTATTATTATTAAAATATGTATTTTTTTCTTTGATCCAATTTTATATATATTTGTTTTTTCGGGAGGTATTTGCATTGTGTTGTATTGGTTCGTTCTTGAAATAAAGACGTTTGGCAAGTCTTTTTCCATATCAAGCAGGGCTGCCCATATCCAATATGGCGTTTTTATCTTCACATCCGGGACTCAGACCCGAGGTGTGGTTGTACTTAAGGTGGTGAGTCAGTACGCTGCCCGTTCCCCATTGACAACGCCACTCATGTTGAAACACGCCTGGAGGGGGTTACGTACTGACGTCACCATGCTGTCTCATTAGGAGGACGGGAGTATGCTTTTAGCCGGCCAGCTTAACTATTCTGCGCAATTTTAACTTTGAAATGTAAGTGCAACTATTTTTATTGAGCAATAAATTATGACTAAGACAGTATTACGCTATAGTTAGTTTCTTCTTTTTGGGCTGACTACTGAACAATACGATACGGAGCTTAAGGTTTTTATCCGCTTGTGAGTCATTGCAACCATCCATCCAGGGCTCCTGAGATCTTCTGCACAAGCAAAGGCCTTGGCTGGGCTATAGCCACATGTCTGGTTTGCTTGCTATCTGGTAAGCGAGTTTTCTATGAGGTGGCGGTGCACTTTTTTGTGAATCACTATTGGATGAATCCATTTGCCCTTGGAATCATTGGAACAATCTTATGCCCTACAATCAATTAATCTATTTAATTGCAGACCATAATTAGCGTGGCTTTTTCCTATCTATTTATGCTTTGTGTCATATTCCACAGTTAGCTGCTGCTTTTGGATTGGTCCATCCGTTTTTATTTCATATTTTTGTAAATTTTTATTTATTTGTTTCTTTTAATAGCGCAGTTTTTTTCCCCTTTATAAAAGTGTAATATTGCACTAAAATATCCATCCAACCTCTATAATACTGCATTTATTATTTTAAAAAGCCAATATAAAGGAAGAATAGAGGTCAAAAAAGCATTTGTTGGGTTTAACTATTTTCTGCATATTAGATCTTTGTGGTCCTTGCCTACATACTGTGTGCTAAAAGGTGTCCCCTCTTTATCATTTCAGAAAGTTGGAGGGTATACACATGCATGTAGACAGGTGCGTAAAGTGTTATTTGTGCTTTGCATTTAAAAGGTAATATTTAGCGCTGTAAAAGGTTAAAATTATGTGGTGTGGCTGCTGTTTGGCCTGTGGAGCTTCCGGTAGTGGGAGTATTTAAGCAGGAGGTGGTTGGATGATTGGTCTTGGGCTGGGGAAGGACCATACATGGAGAGATGTAGAGTGCTTCCGTGGGGTACCCCCTGGCAGTCCCTAAAGCAGGGCTGAACAGGGAGTAAATCACCATCAGTTGGGAATCAGCACAACCTAAAAGTATGAGGCACAACAGCATAGCCCAAAGATCCTGCCAACGGTTAATGAGGAACATTATCAGCTTGAGGCTAATTGCACTGCCATGTATGTAGCCAAGGTTTGCTACTATGGTTATCATTAAGGGGACAGTTCATTGTTTTTATGTATGAGTTTGGCTCCCTCTAGTGCAGTGGTTCTCAACCTTTCTAGTGTCGTGGCCCCATGATAATATTTCCCAAGTTGTGGGGACCCCAACAGTAAAATTATTTTGGTAGCGTGGGTTGTCAGCACCCAAGGCAAGACAAGTAATTTGCGCCCCTAACCCACGGACATTTAGCGCTCCCAGAGTCCCTTCCAAACCCCTTATGGTACATTTTAGGATGTACCACTCTTTCTCTTTGTTTTCCTTTCTTTCCCTTTTATCTCTATCCTAATTTCTTGTTTTTGTCCTCCCCTTCCCCCTATCTAGCTGCATTTCTTATTCTTTCTCTGCCTTTTTCTTTGTTATTCCCCCTCTTTTCTCTTCCCTTCCATGTATTCTCTATTTTTATTCCTTCTCTTACTCCTTGGTGGGCTGGTGGGGGTTTGGGATGAGTAGCAGTGCTGGAGGGAGTTCTGATCAGCCAACTTAGGTGCTCTTGATCAAGGTCATCTGCTGATCTGAGAACTGTAGTGGGGACTTTTAATGGCAACTATAATCAAAGGTTGCGTTACTCACTGTGTCTCCGGCTTTGTGGTGTCTCCTAGCAGTCACGCCTATGCCAAAATCAGGAGATAGGGTCTCCTCAAGCCCCTCTCACTTCACATTCCTCACCAGTCAACTGACCTCTAGTCTCTGCCCCCCAGCCATGCTGTGAACTGAATGGGCGGCCGCGGGCTCCACTAACAGTCCTGCTGGGCGGCTGCAAAAAGGCTGGGAGTGCAGTGCGGGCTTCAGGAACAGCCCAGGATTCGGTGACCCCTGGCAAATCATCATTTGACCCCCAAGGGGGTCCCGACCCCCAGGTTAAGAACCACTGCTCTAGTGCATGCTTGACTCTATGTATGTGTAGCGCACCAACCCCAGACTTTACCTGCTTTCCCCAGTAAGCAACTGTCCACACCAACTGAAAGGTCCAACACTTGTTTATTCCTTCTTGCACAATAAACAGTCTCTTTTAAAGCAGACGGGTTGAGACAAACACGGGTCAGATAAGGTGGGAGAGGAGGTCCAGGCACAAACTTAAATTTGGGTTTCTCCTGTTCTGAATAGCACTAACAGGCTTGGCGCACGGTCGCTGCCACCGACCATGAGGGGTCTCTGCCACAGACCAGGTGAATAGGGCCTCTGCCACAGGCCCGGTTGTTGGGTCTCTGCCACCGACCAGATTCACGATGGGTCTCTGCCACAGACCATGAGAACGTGGATTACCTTCTAAAAGTATTGACTCCTGTCAGGGAAAGGACATCCATCCGGAGAGTTACCAGAGACCCCACCAGCGATACTGCGCCGGGTCTTCAGGATGGGTCACCTCCCTGGCCTCCTCGTCCTAGATTCGGGCACCCACTTCCAGGGGGCACCCTAGGAGCCCTCGATCCCTTGCGGGACCCAGTCGAAGGTACTGGGCCCCGGGCATCTCTCGAAGTACCTCACCCCAGACTGAAGGTGTCTGAGATGGAACAGCAGCTCCGTCTCTGGGCCTAGAGTACACAGAGACCACCCGACAGGCCTCCGGGCCTAGGGCACCACACCCGCACCCAGGCTTAAGGTGCCTGAGCACGGAACCGACGACCCCTCTGAAAGATGGCCGCCACCTTTTATATCCTTTCCCGACAGGCACAGCAGGTTCCTCGCCCCACCGTACTGCTGCCGAGAGGGGACAAAAAGGACACAACCTCGCACTGCAGTTCAACCCGGGACCTACGGCAACAGCGCCACCTATAGGCCCCAGTGAACTTAACCAGCAGTACTATCTCCCAAGGATAGAAATGGTCAATGGGACCTAACAATTGGTACATCTGAGCCTGGCTATCATACTTCCCCCTAAATGTAACCACCCGCTACGCATGTTCTTTTCCTCCTGTGAGAATGACCAGAGCAATGCATCATGGAACATGTAGTGTAGAATGAGGAAGTGACACTGTTGGCTGGACCAATCTGGACCACAGGTAACAGAATGCTGTGCGCACAGAGCAGCCTGCTGGGAGAGGAAATAAAAGGGTGGGTGTGGCCTATTTTTGCTTTCTTTGGACGCCATTCTGACCCTGCCAGCAGGAGGTCTGTGTGATGGGGAGTGTGAACCTGCGGCCTACACAGTGAAAAGCTAGATCGCCAGCCTCAGAGGGACCTCAGAGGACAGCATCGCTATTCCAGCACAGCGGACCCACCTGTGTTCCAGACCAGTGTTTCTCAACTCCAGTCCTCAAGGCGCCCCAACAGGTCATGTTTTCAGGTTTTCCATTATTTTGCACAGGTGATTTGATCAGTTTCACTGCCTTAGTAATTACCACAGCCATTTCATCTGAGGAAAATCCTAAAAACATGACCTGTTGGGGCGTCTTGAGGACCGGAGTTGAGAAACACTGTTCCAGACCACCTGGGTACACCTGCATTCCAGTCCACCGGGAGCTGCAGCATGGCGTGGCGGTGTCATTTTTCACAGGACAGAGATACAGAGAAATTCAGGTGGAACCCTTTATCCATCTGATGTCTCTAGTGGTGAGCGGGCACAGCCCATTGTGATAGTTGATAACAGTATTGCTGAGTAATTATTTTACAGACTGGCTGGTGATACTTGTAGTTCCACGGATGTGAATCTACTTCTTCACAGACCTCACACAGCAGGCGCTAGAGGCCTATTCTTCCCCATTGTGCTTTAAAGTCAGTACTGTGAACATCTTCCTGACACAGTTAAAGAGGAGCATACAGATGGTAATATTCCTTCAGGTAAAGCACAGACTAGTTCATCTTTGTTCTCCCTTTTTCTACTTTGGATTACAAATTCTACTGTAGTATAAACAACAGGCTAGCTGAAGATATCCGGAACTGAAGGAACATTTATAATTTCTTCTTTGCTGTGCACAACTACTTTGCATTCCTTTGCCAAAGCATTGAACTACAAACACAGGGGGAGCCAATCTGTAGGATATTTTTGAATTTACATTATGTTCACTATATGCATATGTTCATCACTGTTTGCTGGTCTGTGTGCTGAGGTCACAGAGGGAAGGTATCCAATATATGTGTTGCAGTGGTGGATATTTATTTCTCTGTCTACCTGTTCACATAGGTCTTGCAGTAGATTTATGATAAGCACCTTTGTATATCAGTTATAAGATCTATCTACTGTTAAACTAAAGCTGTGTTTTATTCATGCCATTCTTTGTGTCCATTTCATCTCAGTAAACATATCTGAGTGGTTCAGTGATATTGTGTGAGTTTCTCATTACTATCGCAGCATTGCAGGATGGAACCCAAGGAATCGAGGTAACCAATGGGGTATAGAGTCTATTAGCAGCCCCCACGGGGGTACTGCTACATGTAATTCATGGAAATCTATTGAAGAGGAGTTGCATGCCTAAGCAAATTTCATTCAATAAACAAAGTTGCAGGTTAAGTGAACTGTCTGGCCTGATTTACTGGGAATGCAAAATGAGAGAGCAATCCTACCACTTATGGTAATAGGGAATGAAGTGTAAACCTTCATGTTAACCTCACTGGTAATGAAAAGTGACAAGTAAAGGAAAGGGGAAGCAGCCAGTTCAGGTGTGAAGCCAGCCAGTGGTGGATGTTGATGGAGGTTTTACTGGAGGGGTGGTTTGGTGGCAGTATGAACTACCTTTCTAACAGCACAGACCCCAATTTGGGGTTCAGTGCATAGCGGAGTTCTCCTATGGACTTGGTCTGGACCATGGGTTTGTGAGACTTTTTTGAAACATACAAAGCAGCTTTCCTCAATACCTTTAGGTTGAAGCAATTAAAGTGTGAAGTGTACCATGTGTAAAAGAACTGGTGAAGGAAAATTGGCATTTCACATTATTTCCCTCAAAATAGCTTCATATTCAGTGCCAACCAGGTGTCAAAGACATTGGGGTTGATTTGCTAAAACTGGAGAGTGCAAAATCTGGTGCAGCTGTGCATAGAAATCAAACAGCTTCTAACTTCAGCATGTATAAGCCCAGGTTCACACTGGGGCTGCGGGAGTGAAGCCGTGCGAGTTCAGCTGAACTCGCACGATTTCACTCCTGCCTGTCAGTCCCGATTTCGGCCGCGATTACAGGGACATCTGTGAAGGTTTCTGCACAGATGTCAATGTAAATCGTGGCACGAAATCGCAAAAAGTAGTACAGAAACTACTTTTTGAAATCGGTGCAGCGCCGCAGATGCGGCGTCGCACCGATTAGGACGGTTCCATTGCCCGCAATTTGCCGCAAAACGCACCAGTGTGAACCAGGGCTAATTAGGCTTTGACAAAAAAAAAAAAAAACCTGGAAGATGATTGGTTTCTATGCTCAGCTGCATCAGATTTTGCAATCTCTAGTTTTAGTAAATCAACCCCATTATCTTTCCAATATGGGGCCCAGTATAGTACTTTGGCCTCTGGCCACAAGGGGTGCTATCTTACCCATAAGAGCTATTCCATCATGCTAATACTTAGTGAAAGTAATTGTATAAAGTTAATAGCATGCGGTTCCCACATTCTATTAGCTACATTCCTTCTAAAGCCCTTCAACCAGCCTGTAAACATGACTGAGACAATCTGGTATTAAAAGGACTAAACATTTAATGCAAGGGAACCATAGTGTACAAAAAGTAAACTGCTAAATGCCTTATTATTTATTATGTGTATTGCCAGCATGGGTGGGAGGCCATTTTCTTCCACTGAAAAAAATGTAGCAAAGCTATTGTTTTCAGCTAAACTGTATAATTTATTCAACATTACGTTCCAAGTTCCTCTCTAAAAATGCTAACATGGAATAAAGCTGGAGGAAATACATCATTAGATTCAGATTCACAGGTCATCAGTCATGCTAACTACCAAATATGACAGCAGAGACAGTATAGTAATTACACTGAAGTCTGCAATGCAAATGCTACCTTAAAAGAAGGATTTTCTTTAAATCCTATATAATCCTCTGTATTCAAGTCGTTAATATAAGGAACCAATTGTAAATATATTTTAGGTAGTTTCAGGATATTTAGTCCCATGAAGCATTAAGAATTGTTACAGTGCCTCGGTTCATTTTTTCAGTTGGCCTGGTGTCTTTGTATTTACTTAAATCCGAGTTAGCCTGGCTAGGAAAACAAAATGGAATATAATGGACTATAGCTTTTTACAATATTTTTTTTAATGTCTCTAATTATTAAAGTGGTATTAACCCCTAAAAATACTAAATATTTCAGCTTACCAATCCTTAAATGTGATGGTTGCATTAGTTTTCTTTTTTTTTTTTCTTAATTTCACATGGTGGTCCGGCCAGTACACACTGGACAGCAGCACCTTTGGACAGCAGCATTTTCAGTCTGGGGCAAGGGCAGTATAATGCCACATACACACGATCGGAAATTCCGACAACAAAACTGTGGATTTTTTTCCGATGGATGTTGGATCAAACTTGTCTTGCGTACACACAGTCTCACAAATGTTGTCGGAAATTGCGAACGTCAAGAACGCGTTGACGTACAACACTACGACGAGCCGAGAAAAATGAAGTTCAATGATTCTGAGCATGCGTCAAATTGATTCCGAGCATGCGTAGAATTTTTGTGCGTCGGAATTGGCTACACACGATCTGAATTTCCGACAGGAACTTTTGTTGTCGGAAAAATTGAGAACCAGCTCTCAAACATTTATTGTCGGAAATTCCGACAGCAAATGTCCGATGGAGCATACACACGGTCAGATTTTCCGACAACAAGCTCACATAGAACATTTGTTGTCGGAAATTCTGACCGTGTGTACGTGGCATTAGACTAGCAGATTTAGATGGACTTGACAAACAAGTTGAAGCTGAACCCAAGTTAACACTTATTAAGCATTTACAGCAAAAAAAAAAATTTTTTTATCATTTTGAGATAAAGGCTTTACATTCATGAATAAAAACTAACCATTGTAAGCACCTTAAATGGTTTGACTCAACCCTTTATCTGTTACTTTTGTTGGACAGCTTGGTTTGTTAAAGGAAGTTGAAAAATACTAAGGCTTACTGGGTAGATCAGAGGTGAACAAAAAACTACTGAAAAATGAAAACTATTGCAGTAATCACATCTAGGTAAGCTGCAATAGAATAATTTTTTTTTTGTGAATTTAATACCGCTTTAAAGATTGTTAAACAGATGCCATGATGTTGGATGGAGCAAGACACCATGCTGACTTCCTTAAAGGAGTTGTAAAGACAGAAGTTTTTTTATCTTAATGCATTCTATGCATTAAGATAAAAAACCTTCTGTGTGTAGCAGCCTCCCCAACGCCCCCCAATTACTTACCTGAGCCCCTTCTCTCTTCAGTGATGTCCCTAAGTGTCTTAGATGTAGGGGACACTCCTCCTGATTGGCTGAGACACAGCAGTGGTGCCATTGGCTCCCGCGGCTGTCAGTTAACCACTTAAACCCCGGACCATTTTGTTGCTAAAAGACATGGCCCCTTTTTTGCGATTCAGCACTGCGTCGCTTTAACTGACAATTGTGTGGTCGTGCGACATGGCTCCCAAAAAGATTGACGTCCTTTTTTTCCCACAAATAGAGATTTCTTTTGGTGGTATTTGATCACCTCTGCGGTTTTTATTTTTTGCGCTATAAACAAAAATAGAGCCACAATTTTGAAAAAAAAATCAATATTTTTTACTTTTTGCTATAATAAATATCCCCAAAAAATATATAAAAAACATTTTTTTTTCCTCAGTTTAGGCTGATACGTATTCTTCTATATATTTTTGGTAAAAAAAATCACAATAAGCATTTATTGATTGGTTTGCGCAAAAGTTATAGCGTCTACAAAATAGGGGATAGTTTTATGGCATTTTTAATAATATTTTTTTTTTTACTAGTAACGGCGGCGATCAGCAATTTTTATCGTGACTGCGACATTATGGCGGACACATCGGACACTTTTGACACTATTTTGGGACCATTGTCATTTTTACAGCGAGCAGTGCTATAAAAATGCACTGATTACTGTGAAAATGACACTGGCAGTTTAGGGGTTAACCCGTAGGGGTCGATAAAGGGGTTAAGTGTGACCTAATGGGTGATTCTTACTGTAGGGGGTCGTGGCTTGGCGTGTGACGTCACTGATCATCGTTCCCTAAGCCAGGGATACAGACGATCAGTGACAGGCTCACTAGGTAGCACGGGGAGAGGTTTGTTTACACTTACCTCTCCCCGTTCTTCAGCTCTGTGACCCGATCGCGGGACAACAGCGGCGATCAGGTCTGCGGGTCTCGCGGGCGCGGTCACGGAGTATCTGTATGCCAATATGCCCAGCCGTGCCATTCTGCCGACGTACATCGGCGTGCGGCGGTCGGCAAGCGGTTTAAGTCAGTTAGCCAATCAGAAGTGAGGGGGCGGGGCCGGAGCTCTGTGTTTGAATGGATACAGGGAGCTGTGACTCGGCTCGGGCACCCCCATAGCAAGTTTCTGGCGGTGGGGCACTCGACAGGAGGGAGGGGCCAGGAGCAGCAAAGAGGGACCCAAGAAAAGGAGGATCCAGGCTGCTCTGTGCAAAACCAACTGCACAGAGGAGGTAAGTATAACATGTTTATTATTCTTTTATTTAATTTTTTTAAAACAAATATACTCAGAAGTCATAGTACCTCATTTGGCAAAACATTCTAGGTTTAAGCATGGTATTCTAAAGTTCTATATCACCATGTTGAATAACTATAATTATAAGCTGAAAAGAATGAACAGTGCAATGCAGTGCAATCAGAATGACAGCTAGCCAACTAGCCAGACAGGTGAGTGCATTGAAGGAACTGAGTTAAGCAGGCCATACACGGTCAAATTTCGAACAAATTTTCTTTTCAAAGTCAGAAAGTTCATTTTTTTATGTGATCCGATGATGCCACCATTGATTTTCGAAATTAGGCCGGGAATATTCTTTTCTCTCCGGGAATATTCTTTTCTCTCCGGGAATATTCCTTTCTCTCCGGGAATTTTCTTTTCTTGCACATGCGGATTTTTTTTTCTATTACATTTCTCGCACAATTCTTCCATCATTGATTAGAAAATCGTTCGTTTTAAAAAAAAATTCCAACATGTCCGTTTCCTCAAATTTGATTGCCGCACAAAATTCTTTTGATACGATTTTCGAAAGAAAATTCTTTCGAAATTCGAACCGTGTATGGCCGGCTTTAGTGTGAAAAGGACAACAGATTTTATGATCTTTTGTTTAATTTGACAAATATACATATGACTAATGAATTTAAAATTTCTAGTCATAAGAAAATGTACCTGGGTTTGATTCAGGGGGAAAGGGGGGGGAGTGTCATTATTTGAACTCATCGTAAATTCTAGAAATTGCAAACCAGTTAAAGTGTATGGAAAGTCTTGTTTAAAAAAAAAATAACAAACGCGTAATACCTTCTCTGTGCAGTTGGTTTTGTACAGAGAAGCCTCGATCCTTCTCTTCTCAGGTCCCTCTTTGCTGCTCCTGGCCCCTCCCTCCTATTGAGTGCCAACAGAGTCAGCATCTTCCTATGGGGGCACCCGAGCCGAGTCACAGCTCCGTGTGTCCATTCAGACACAGAGCCTCGACCCGGCCCACCCCTCTCTCTCCTGATTGGCTGACTGACTTTGATTGACAGCTGCAGGAGCCAATGGCGCCACTGCTGTGTCTTAGACAATCAGGTGGAGTGTCCTGTATGGCTTAGACATTCGGGGACATCGCTGGAGAGAGATCAGTAATTAGGGTGGTTCTGGGGTGGCTGCTACACACAAAAGTTTTTTTTCTCTTAATGCCTTCTGCCTTTACAACTCCTTTAACCACTTCAGCCCCGGAAGGTTTTACCCCCTTCCTGACCAGAGCACTTTTTACAATTTGGCACTGCGTTGCTTTAACTGATAATTGCACGGTCGTGCGGTGTTAAACCCAAACAAAATTGACATCCTTTTTTTCCCACAAGTAGAGCTTTCTTTTGGTGGTATTTGATCACCTCTGCAGTTTTTACTTTTACGCTATAAGCAAAAAAAGAGAAAAAAAGAATTTTTACTTTCTGCTATAATAAATATCCCCCAATATATATAAAAAAATGAATTTCTTCCTCAGTTTAGGTCGATATGTATTCTTCTACATGTTTTTGATAAAAAAATCACAATAGGCGTATATTGATTGGTTTGCACAAAAGTTATAGCGTCTACAAAATAGGGAATAGATTTATGGCATTTTTATTATATATTTTTTTATTATTAATGGCGGTGATCTGCGATTTTTATCGGGACTGTGCCATTGCGGTGGACACATCGGACACTTTTGACACCATTTTGGGACCATTGACATTTATACAGCAATCGGAGCTAAAAATAGCCACTGATTACTGTATCAATGTCACTGTCAGGGAAGGGGTTAAATACTAAGGAGCGATCAAGGGGTTAAATGTGTTCCTTCAGCGTGTTCAAACTGTAGGGGGTATCGGCTACCACTGACATGACAGAGATCGATGTTCCCGATGACAGGGAACAGAAGATCTCTGTCATGTTACTAGAGAAATGCTTTGCTTACATAGGCAGTTCCTCGTTTTGCCTCTCCTCGCCATGATCGCGGGCCGCTGTAGAACATTGAGTCTGCGGGACCCGCGGGCACACTCCCGCAGGTGCACGGAGAGAGCACGTGCGCACGCTATCCTGCTTTTGAGTTGGTCGGCAAGCTGTTAAGGACCAGACCTTTTTCTGACACTTGTTGTTTACAAGTTAAAATCAGTATTTTATGCTAGAAAATTACTTAGAACACTCAAACATTATATATATTTTTTAGCAGAGACCCTACAGAATAAAATGGCGGCCATTGCAATATTTTATTTCACACTGTATTTGTGCAGCGGTGTTTTAAACCCATTTTGTTTTGTAAAAAATACACCTATATGAATAAAAATAAAAAAAAAGGGGAAAGTTAGCCCAATTTTATTGTAAAATGTGAAAGATGATGTTATGCTGAATAAATAGATACCTAACCTGTCATGCTTCAAAATTGCTAATGCTGGTGGAATGGTGACAAACTACGGTACTTGAAAATCTATAAAGGCGCTGCTTTAAAAATGTTTACAGGTTACCAGTTTAGAATTACAGAGGGGGTCTTACACTGGAATTATTGCTCTTGTTCTAACTATCGCGGCGATACCTCACATGTTTGGTTTGAACACCGTTTACATATGTGGGCAGGACTTATGTATGCGTTCGCTTCTGCGCACGAGCTCGGAGGGGCTTTACATTTTTTATTTTCTTATTTTGTTTACTTTTTTTTTACACTGTCCCTTTTAAAAAAATGTAATCACTTTTATAAACATCCCTTGTAATAGAAATAAGCATGACAGGTCCTCTTTATTGAGAGATCTGGGGTGAAAAAGACTCTCACATTTACACTTAAAAGCAAAAAAAAAAGTAATTTTACATTTATCGGTACTAATAAAAAAAATTGTCCCTTTAAAGTGAAGTAAAGTCAGATAGTTACATAGTTAGTCAGGTTGAAAAAAGACAAAGTCCATCCAGTTCAACCATAAAAAAAATAAAAAAATAAAAATAAAATATCGTACAATCCCATATACCCAATTCTATACCCACAGTTGATCCAGAGGAAGGCAAAAAACCCCAGCAGGGCATGATCCAATTTGCTACAGCAGGGGAAAAAATTCCTTTCTGATCCCCCGAGAGGCAATCGGATTTACCCTGGATCAACTTTACCTATAAATGTTAGTACTCAGTTATATTATGTACTTTTAGGAAAGTATCCAGGCCTTTCTTAAAGCAATCTACTGAGCTGGCCAGAACCACCTCTGCAGGGAGTCTGTTCCACATTTTCACAGCTCTTACTGTGAAGAAACCTTTCCGTATTTGGAGATGAAATCTTTTTTCCTCTAGACGTAAAGAGTGCCCCCTTGTCCTCTGTGTTGACCGTAAAGTGAATAACTCAACACCAAGTTCACTATATGGACCCCTTATATATTTGTACATGTTAATCATATCCCCCCTTATTCTCCTCTTCTCAATAGTGAATAAATTCAGTTCCTCTAATCTTTCCTCATAGCTGAGCTCCTCCATGCCTCTTATCAGTTTGGTTGCCCTTCTCTGCACTTTCTCCAGTTCCCCGATATCCTTTTTGAGAACTGGTGCCCAAAACTGAACTGCATATTCCAGATGAGGTCTTACTAATGATTTGTACAGGGGCACAATTATATCTCTCTCTCTGGAGTCCATACCTCTCTTAATACAAGAAAGGACTTTGCTCGCTTTGGAAACCGCAGCTTGGCATTGCATGCCATTATTGAGCTCATGATCTACCAAAACCCCCAGATCCTTCTCCACTACAAACCACTGCAGTTGTACTCCCCCTAGTATGTATAATGCATTCATATTCTTAGCCCCCAAGTGCATAACTTCACATTTATCAACATTAAACCTCATCTGCCACATAGTCGCCTAATTAGACAGTGCATCGAGGTCGGCTTGTAATTTGGAGACATCCAGTAAGGACGTTATTCCACTGCATAGCTTGGTGTCATCTGCAAAGACAGAAATTTTACTTTTGATCCCAGACCCAATATCGTTTATAAAGATATTAAAAAGTAAGGGTCCCAGCACTGAACCTTGGGGTACACCACTGATAACCTTAGACCATTTAGAGTAAGAATCATTAACCACTACTCTCTGAATTCTGTCTTTTAGCCAGTTTTCTATCCATTTACAAACTGATATTTCCAATCCTGTAGACTTTACCTTGCACATGAGCCGTGTGTGGGGAACTGTATCGAACGCTTTTGCAAAATCCAAGTATACCATGTCCACCGCCACCCCTCTGTCCAAGGTTTTACTTACCTCTTCATAAAAAGAAATCAGGTTTGTCTGACAACTTCTGTCTTTCATGAATCCATGCTGTCTGTTGCTTAAATCGTTTTTTTCCCAGCAAGAACTCATCTATGTGGTCTTTTATTAATCTCTCCAGTATCTTCCCAACTATAGAAGTTAAACTAACAGGTCTATAGTTACTTGGTAAAGACTTTGTTCCCTTTTTAAATATAGGCACCACATTGGCCCTGCGCCAATCCAGTGGTACTATTCCTGTCATTAAAGAGTCCCTAAAAATTAGATACAATGGCTTTGAAATTACAGAGCTCAATTCTTTTAGGATCCGTGGGTGTATGCCATCTGGCCCAGGTGCTTTATCCACCTTTATTCTGTCTAAATATTTCTGGACCATATCACTTTTGAGCTATTGTGGATTTGGGGCTGTGTCACTACCACCCCCATTATGGACATGAGCTCCCCCATGTTCCATTGTATACACAGAGCTGAAGAAAGTATTTAATAAATTAGCCTTCTCTTTGTCCCCAGTTACCCACTCTAGATTATTTTGTAAAGGGCCTACATGCTCAGACTTGACCTTTTTACTATTAATATATTTGAAGAATTTTTTGGGGTTTGTCCTACTATCTTTTGCAATCTGTCGTTCGTTTTGAATTTTTGCATCCTTGATTTCTTTTTTACATATCCTGTTATATTCTTTGTAACATTTAAACGACACTAGTGTTCCTTCATTTTTATATTTTTTAAAAGCTCTTTTCTTATTGTTTATAGCTTTTTTAACTTTAACCGTGAGCCACATAGGTTTTATTTTTAGCCTTTTAAACTTATTGCCCATGGGAATATACTTTGCAGTGAGTTCACAAACAGTCTTTTTGAAGAATTCCCATTTCTGTTCTGTGTTAATCGATGCCAATATTCCCTCCCAGTCAAAGTCCTGGAGAGTAGCCCTCATCCTTGGAAAATTTGCTTTATTGAAATTATGTGTTTTTATCTTTCCTGCATGTATTTCTTGCTTACAGCTAACATCAAATGAAATCATGTTATGGTCACTGCTACCCAGGTGTTCCTTTATCTGAACATTAGTAATACGCTCTGCATGGTTTGAGATTACCAGGTCCAACAGAGCATCATTCCTAGTTGGGGACTCAATAAACTGGACCATAAAATTGTCCTGCAATAGGTTTATAAATTTTTGCCCTTTAACTGTATTTGTAGACCGTTACAACATCATTGCAACCTCCCCATGGACTAAGTTGATGTCTCTCAACTCTGTTCCAAAAAGAGAACCATATTACTATCTGTCCTTGGATTGGCTGAGTGTACCCCTGTTGCTTTGTGCTTACCAGCATTGATCGACTTACCAATATTATTACATTTTACACGGTGAGCCTCCTTATATTTTTATTTATATTTAGTTAAACTGTTTAGTGCCCGTTTATGACCTTTAAGCCCACGTTCACACTGGGGCTGCGGGAGTGAAGCCTGCGAGTTCAGCTGAACTCGCACGATTTCACTCCCGCTGACAGTCCCGATTTCAGCCACAATTTCAAAGACATCTGAAACAGATGTCAATGTAAATCGCGGCTAAAATTGCAAAAAGTAGTACAGAAACTACTTTTTGAAGTCGGTGCAGCACCGCAGATGCGGCGTCGCACCGATTAGGACGGTGCCATTGCCGGCAATTTGCGGCAAATATCGCCGATTTGACATGCGATTTGACATGTCAAATCGCATGTCAAATCGCACCAGTGTGAACCAGGGCTAACTTGTGGCTATTAATGATACTGCATGTGACGATTGACGCAGTTACCATTATTATATATCTTTGATGTATATTACACATATATATTGTGACAGCAGGAAGGTAAAGTCACCTGGTTGCATCCAGGGGGGTAGATATATTTCGCCCAGATTCAGGCTTTACGCCGACTTATACAGCTAGGTGGAGAGTTGTATAAGCCCAGCTGAGACTAGTGGGCTCATGGATGACTCATACCTCTAGGGAGAGGGCTGGGCGTCGTGCAGACAGGGAGTTGATGAGACCAGCTGAACCTTGTCAGCTCATTTAGGCCTCTATAAGAAACTCCCAGATTCATTAGATGTTAGCTCATGCCTGGAAGCAGACCTGTGTGGACTGTCTAGGGAGAGTGAACCCCTGTGCGGTGAGAGAAAGCCTGTGTGGCTATATATTTGCTTGGACATTTAAAACCAGGGACTTAGGGACTAGGACAGCACTAGGCTGATCCCAGTTGTTAGTTAGGAAACCTGTATGTTTAGTCAGAGGTCAAGTTGACCAGGATTTATTTTGTTTATGTTTTTTTTTGCCTTGCTGTGTTTTTGTCACTGTAAATAGAAAATAAACCGCACCTTTTTGATTTTGAAAACCACAACCTCCGTCTGCTGGGCCTGTTTTTGGGTGGGGAGCCCATCCCGGGGGTCACACACACCCGCTGCCGAGCTAACCCCCTCACAATATATATACCAAGATATATATAATCTGACCATTACTATAAAGATTCTCTCACACTTTCTATAGATCTTACCTCCTCAATTGGCGGCACCCCCTATTAGATCGCCATTGTCTAGGTAGATGGGCTGAGTAATTGTTGTTTGCTTTTTCAACACAGCCTACTATGTGAGTATACATCTACTTATTATTATTATATGTCTAATTTTATATACCTGTCCATCAGTTAATTAGTGCCCAATTCTCTGTTATCTTCCCTCACTATCGGTATTAATGGCACCCATTTCTATTGAACATGCTTATAGTTGTCTCAACACGGGGGTTGCCTACCCACCCCGTTGGCCCTGCATGGGGTTCCTCGACATGGCCCTGCCACATGACCAGCAAGGAATGTATGTGTATATATATATGTATGTATAGACAAAAATCTTATATGTATTAAATATTGATTATTGATTATTGTTCTTTTTCTTGTATGTTTTTAATAGATTCATAAACATATGCTCCTGAGGAAGCGTTTTTTGAACGCGTAACATGTTGAGCAAGCTCTCCACCTCCTCTGGACCCACTGTCTGGTTTTCAATCTTATAGTTTTATGAAAATTGCCTTGTCTCTACTCGTTTGAGTTTAATCAAGGAAAATGTACTGTATGATGATTATTATGATAACCTCTGTGGACCAGTTATAACATTTGATCAAATATGTTGATGTTTTATGACTGTCTTATATGAATTAATTATTCTATATTAAAATACCTTTAGTTTTTTACTTTTGTCTATCATATGCCTTCAAAGTCCAAACCACTAGCTTTTAGCTTAAAATTACCACAGAGGACAGCTTTTCGTTGCCTCTGGGCAGCCTGGCACACATGAGCGATTACATGCTGCAGTGTCTCCGCAACGACCGCCGAGTTGCCCACATTCTAACTGGTGCTGATTACTAGATGGCCACCCTTCTGGATCCCCGTTACAAGGACAACGTACCGTCCTTAATTCCCTCACTGGAGCGGGATCGTAAGATGCGCGAGTACAAGCACACGCTGGTAGACGCGCTGCTGGTGGCATTCCCACCTGACAGCGGGGGTACGGTGGAAGCACAAGGCGAAGGCAGAGGAGGAGGAAGAGGTCGCCAACGCAGCCGGGGCACCGCCAGCACCTCAGAAGGCAGGGTTAGCATGGCTGAAATGTGGAAAAGCTTTGTCAGCACGCCACAACAACCAGCACCACCAGCTGAGATGGAACGTCTTAGCAGGAGGCAGCATTTCACCAAAATGGTGGAGCATTATGTGTGCACACGCCTACACATACTGAATGACGTGTCTGCCCCCTTCAACTTCTGGGTCTCCAAATTGGGCACATGGCCTGAACTTGCCCTTTACGCCTTGGAGGTGCTGGCCTGCCCTGTAGCCAGTGTATTATCTGAATGTGTATTTAGCACGGCAGGGGGCGTTATCACAGACAAGCGCAGCCACCTGTCCAGAGCCAATGTGGACAAGCTCACATTCATTAAAATGAACCAGGCATGGATCCCACAAGACTTGTCCGTACCTTGTGCAGAATAGACATGTATACTGGTGTCCTGACAAAAACTGCATGGCCATCGGATAGTGTCCGGCCCGTACTGCACAGGCGCAGCGCTTGCGCAGTACAGAGGACAAGGAGATTCACAAAATCTCAGAAGATGAACGGCGCCTGCACAGTGAGTGCAGGTTCAAGCCCCACCATCCAAGTGGACATACGGTAGAACATAGTAACAGGGCCCCTCACGGGCTCGCTTCGCTCACCACGCTTCGGGCATGGCCACGTTTGGCTCGGCTTGAACCTCGGATGGTGGGGCTTGAACCTGGACTCACCGCGCAGGTGCCGTTCGTCTTCGGAGATTTCCGAAATCCCCTTGTCCTACGTACCAAGCAAGCGCAGTACAGGGCGGACACTATCCGACGGGGGA
Organism: Rana muscosa; assembly: GCA_029206835.1. Classification (NCBI taxonomy): domain Eukaryota; kingdom Metazoa; phylum Chordata; class Amphibia; order Anura; family Ranidae; genus Rana; species Rana muscosa. The sequence goes on from JARGYO010005562.1 coordinate 5,302,128, forward strand.
CAGAATTCGACACATCACCGGCCTTACCCAGCCATTGTTGTATTTTTGAACCAGTGTTGGCTACCTTGTCCTCCTCCACCGCCGCTTCCACATCCACCGCTACCTCAACCTCCTACTCCATATGGACCTCGTCCTCCTAGGTCAAGATTATAATTTTTTTTTTTTTAATTTCAAAGTATTTTATTTTCCCACTAGCTTATCCATTAAATTGAAAAATATTTTTTCCAGAAAGGGTGTATTCTGGGGCATTCCCACCATATGTGTGGCATCGTGCCGTTGTGTTTCTGAGGTTCTTAATGACTTCCTGTACTTCTTCTGCTGAGAAGGGGGCCTCCAGCATATTATTATTTTTATTTTTTTTATGTTATTTTAAGTTATTTCCCTATCCACATTTGTTTGCAGAGCACTTGCCATGCTCTTAACAATATTTGGCTGCCATTTGCAGCCCTCTAGCCCTTTCCATTACTTTTTTAGAGCCATTTTAGTCCTCAGAAGTTCGGGTCCCCATTGACTTCAATGGGGTTCGGGTTCGGGGTCAAGTTCGGGTCAAGTTCGGTCCCGAACTTGAACTTTTTCCGAAGTTCGGCCGAACCCCTCGAACCCGAACATCCAGGTGTCCGCTCAACTCTATCTGGTAGTATTAGGCCAGAATTGAGCAGAGGAAATCGCAGCCACAGCAGATCTAAAATCTACTGGAAGGTTTACGCTTCTTAAAAAAATAAAGTGCAAGCCTTCAACTTCGTACCTATTGTCAAGTACAGTACAGTATCACACTGTATTGTCTAAAAGGTTTATTAAAATGTCAAAAGAGTGCACAAAAAGGTTCAAAACCACAAACCCACATTCCAAAGATGAGGCATATGTTATAGTGAAATAAAGATTACAGTGCCATACTGTATTTAAATAAGCAGACATATTGCATAGTGGCTGGAGAATATATAAGCTTGAATGGGCTACAAGGCAGTTTTTAACGTGAAATAAAAATTATTATATGCATTATTTCAGGGACACCAGCCATTAATATTGTACTGACTCACTGCACATTACGTAAGCAGTTTTATTAGGCCATAATTAAAAAGAGGGAGAGATGAAGCAGTTTTTATTGTGAATTACAATTTGGAGTGCAATATATCTAAGACAAAGGCTTGAAATAGAGCATAGACTCCATGCACACTATGTTAGACGTTTTACTAGACTGCAATTTCAGAGGCAGAGACTGGACAGGTTGTAGCATGAAGAGTGTATTATTTCAAAGACAAAAGATGGAAATAATGTCCTCTAAAGCAATTCTAGTAGGCCACATTTGGAAAGGACACACAGTATTCAACTTTTCATTTCATAAATCCACATCTAAGTTTAAATACAGTATGTCACAGTAAAAAGGAAGAAAATTCGTACAGTCTACTTCACCTGGGTCAAACACAAGGCCCAGGGGCCAAATCCGGCCCTCCAGGCCATTTCATGTGGCCATCGCACCTCTCCTGCAGTTCATCTCTGCCCCCACCTTCTCCAAGCAGTCGGCAGCAGAGATCAGGACAGAATTCCTGCAACAGATCCTGCGTTTCTTCATGTAGTCACAGAACCCCCTTGTTTCTGCCTCCCCTGGTCTCAGCATTCAGTAGACTCTGGCAGCTGACTCCAGTCCTCCTCCAGACCCTGCACTTTCTGCTTTCCAGCTCCTCCCCCAGCACAAGGTACGGGAGGGTGGGAGATTCTTGATTTCTGATTGTGGGGGGGGGGGTGGACTGCTCTGGACATCTAGTCTTACAGATACAACAGGCCCTTTGGCAACCATAATGCTGATTCAGCCCACAAATAAACTGAGTTTGACACCCCTGTTTACATAGATAGCATCACAGCAGTTAAAGTGGGCTGCATTTCAAAGCTGACACACTTAAATGGTGTGAGATTGAAAAACTCAGTACATTGCAACACTTTACTCTAAGAACTTAGACCTCCTTGAAAGGATGAAATTCACATAAGAAATCTGAAAAATATGCAAAATCAAATGTAATTTGGCTTCCCTTGCCTCCTCTATGATCTCCTTTCTCTATACGTCAGCCATAGTCTCACCCACCACATGGTACTGTTTTGGAAACTCAACTTCTCTACACTTCATGAACGATACAAATTACAACCCAAATACCTCTTCAGCTATCTCCAAATAAAACAATTTGTGCCATCTATCACTCCTAATCGAACTTTTCCTGCTTTATGTCCTTTGAAATACTTGACATTACAGGGGCAACATGCAAGAGATTAATTTCACGTATTTGCAAAATCTTAATGATCTGACGCACTCTGAAACACAGCTTCATGCTCAAATGGGAACACATTTTAAACAGAGTTTATACTGGAGCAATTGGGTAAAATCTGTACCCACAGAACTTTAATTTGCACAATTTATAAATAAAACCAGTTTAAAATCCTCTTTCATTCATATCCTTACCTTTTTACAAACCCTTAACCCTAACATTCTGGACCTATGCAGTTGTTGAAGCCAAATATACACAATAAAATTTACTTTTTTTTTAATTCAAAAGAAAGAAATACAGCACCCTGCAAAGATAGTATCTCAACAATCTTATCTAGGCCTCGTTTTCCTAAATCTGCTTAGGCATGATTTAAAAAAAAAAATACACTATATTACCAAAAGTATTGGAATGCCTGCCTTTACACGCACATGAACATTAATGGCATCCCAGTCTTAATCAGTAGGGTTCAGTATTGAGTTGGCCCACCCTTTGGAGCTATAACAGCTTCAACTCTCTTGGGAAGGCTGTCCACAAGGATTAGACGTGTGTCAATGGGAATGTTTGACCATTCTTCCAAAAGGACATTTGTGAGGTCAGGCACTGATGTTGGACAAGAAGGCCTGGCTTTGTTGCCTCCACTTTAATTCATCCCAAAGGTATTCTATTGGGTTGAGGTCAGGACTATGTGCAGGTTAGCCAAGTTTCTCCACCCCAAACTCGCTCATCCATGTCTTTATGGACCTTGCTTTGTGCACCGGTCCAGATAATTTGGTGGAGGGGGAATTATGATGTGGGGTTGTTTTTCAGGGATTGGGCTTGGCCCCTTAATTCCAGTGAAGGGAACTCTTAAGGCGTCAGCATACCAAGACATTTTGGACAATTTCATGCTCTCAACTTTGTGGGAACAGTTTGGGGATGGCCCCTTCCTGTTCCAACTTGACTTCGCACCTGTGAAAAAAGCAAGGTTAATAAAGACCTTGGTAGGTCATTTCTGACAAGTCCTTTACTTAAAAAACAAAAATAAAAAACAATGTCCCCCAATGTAAATCTATCAATCATGACGCCCACTGCCACCTCCCACTGAAAAAAGGAAAAAGAAAGAAAGAAAACGGTCCACTCCTGCCAAAGGCTTCCACTGTCTGCCAGCTCTGCCATCTGACAGTTCTTAACTAAGGGGCGGGGTCACCCACTGTTGTCACCGGGTGGACCCGTTGTGACGTCATCGACCAGTTGGCGGCGGGTGTCGTGATTGACGATGAATCTAAATCAGGGGACATTGTTTTTACCTAAGTATAGAGGTTACAATTAATTTAATAGCACAAGGATTAAGAATAACTTACAAATTGATATAATATAAAAAAAGACTCATCAAAGGGCTTATCAACGGCATGGATGGGAGGGGACCATGAAGGGAGGGGACCATGCCACAGCATTCTCCAGATTCAGCACCATCCACGGGGTCTATAGGAGTGTAGGCCTGTAGAAGGAGCTGGAGTTCCTAGTGCGTAGCCTGACCTCCCAGCCTGATCCCCCACTAGCCAAGCCTGGCCGTCTCTTGTGCGGTGACATAATTTCCTCCTACGCTGGTTTGCTTTCTGTTTTTCTTCCTGGTGGCCACAGGACGCTCTATGGATTACTCTTACAGACCCCATGGATGGTGCTGAATCTGGAGGATGCTGTGGCGTGGTCCCCTCCCTTCCCTGCCTTTGATGAGCCCTTTGATGAGCCTTTTAATTTTACATAATTTTGTAAGTGATTCTTAATCCTTGTGCTATTAAATGAATTGTAACCTCTACACTTAGATGGTGCTTCCCTTCTCTACTCCTTTCTTGTTCATACATCACGGGACACAGAGCAGCATAGTCATTACTATGTGGGTTATATAGAATTACCTTCAGGTGCTGGCACTGGCAACTTCCAAAACAGGAAGTACCCTCCCCTATATAAGCCCCTCCCATCCGGGAGTACCTCAGTTTTTTGCCAGTGTCTAAGGTGTTGGCCAAGGTTAACATGTATTCATCTGGGCTTGTGTACAGGTTCTCTGGGCCTTAGCAAGCTATTCCGGATCCGACCAAAAAAGCTTCATAGCTAAACGGTCGGTACCCGGGCCTTGCAGAGAAGAGCAGGGTTTTGCCTGTAATGCCTCTCTTAGGAGGACTGGACCCTGGGATCCAGAGCTCTGGTCATACCCAAAACCAAGAGGCTATCTGTGCAGGGTGCTATACAGGTCCAGGGGAGTGGAATCCTTGGGAACCCGGTCCCTGAAGGTCTAGTACAATGCCTGCCGTGAGAGGTGAAGTTTGGGCTTCTGTGGACCAAACAAAGTCCTGCGGCGGGGAAAAGGTAAGTGGGGGCCCCTCAGGAACTTGGTTCTATTGAGGGGACCCCCAAGCCTAATATGTCTTTCTGCCTGTTACCTAAAAGGTATTCCCGCTAATAGCTGTATATGCCTAAGAAATCCTAGAAATGTTTTTTCATAAGGGAAGTTTTAAAAACTGTAAACCTGGAAATGTTTTTCATAAAGGAGGTTTTAAAAAAAAAAAAAAAAAAAGACAAAAGTGCGGTACCTGTGTTTGTCCACTAGAGGCCGCTGTGGAACGTCTTTTTTCTTGGGACTATTCCTTCCATGGTGAAAGTCCAGGCAGATGAGTGAGCTCTCTATCAGGGAAGCTGCATTCCTCTGTCATGCTGCCAAGTAGTTTCCTTCCATCCCCGAGTCCTGGTGAAACAGGGACCCTGGCTCCTCTCCCTACATGGCGCCAAGAGCGCACACGTGCACGTAGCAGCAAATTGCATTAGACTATTTCAGTAAGGGGTGTATTGCGGCTGGAATACCTCAGCTTTGAACTAAGGAATATGCCGCCTAAAAAACTCCGAGATATACCTCTCAGGAAGTGTAGGGGGTCTCCATCGGGCTCTGAGGATCTGGAGCAGTCATCTGCACCCTCCTCCCCTGAGAAATCAGAGGTTAATACCCATAAGGAACCCCCGGGAGTGCCAGGTACTGCGGCTGTCCTCAGTCCACCTGCTCCTGCATATATAACAGAGGAGGTTTTTTCCTCAACTCTGGAGGGATTGGAGCAGAGATTGGCTGCATTGATCGCTTCTTCTCTACAGGAAAGAAAGCGCGCCAGATCTCCATCACCTCCATTAGAGTGCCTGTTGGCAGAGCAACAGTCCCAGGAAGGGACCGACCTACCTGAAGGGGATCAGGAGGAGGTTAGCTCTGTTTTTGAGGAATCGACAGTAGATGAACCATTTTCAGCATCACAGACTGAAAGATTGTGGGTCCAGACCCTAACTGACATGGTTCGATCTGCATTTAAAATGCCTCTTGTTGAACCATCAACTACTGCTGTCTCCTCATTGGGGTCGCTAAAAGCTCCCCAGGTTAATTGCTCCTTTCCAATACATCCATTATTGGAAGGACTTATATACCAGGACTGGGAACATCCTGATAAACTATTTGTTCCGCCTAAAAGATTTCCGGTGATCTATCCCATGGAGGAAAAGTTCACCCAGAGATGGAATGTTCCTACGGTGGATGCAGCCATCTCTTCTGTGAACAAATCACTGACATGTCCAGTAGATAATGTTCAAATGTTCAAAGATCCAGTGGATAAAAAATTGGAATCTTTATTAAAATCTGCTTTTTCCACAGCAGGGGCTGTTACACAGCCAGCAGTGGCAGCTATTGGGGTCTGCCAAGCTTTAAAGGATCAAATGAAAATGGTCCTGAGGGATTTGCCAGACCAGCAGGCCCAGGCTCTGGCTGATCTGCCTAGAGCATTATGCTTTGCGGTTGACGCCATCAAGGATTCTATCCATCAGGCCTCCCGCCTCACGCTGTCTTTGGTACATATGCGTAGGCTTCTGTGGCTCAAAAACTGGTCTGCTGAAGCTCCCTGTAAGAAGCTCTTGGTTAGCTTCCCATTTCATGGGGAACGCCTTTTTGGCGAGGACCTGGATAAGTATATCCAGAAGATTTCCAGTGGTAAAAGTACTCTCTTACCGAGTAAGAAGAGGTCTAGGGGTCCATCTTTTAAGAGGACTACCTCTCCTATCCCTGCGACGTCTGCTACTAAGCAGTTCCGACGGCCTCCTCGGTCAAACTCAGGAGGTAAAAATCAGGGACAGTCACAGGGTAATAAAAAGCCCTGGATCCGAAGAGGTACTAAACCAGCCTCCAAGTCAAGCCTATGAAGGGCTGCCCCCACTCAAACGGGTGGGGGGAAGACTTCAGTTGTTCGCAGAGACCTGGCGGGAGACGATCAAAGACAGATGGGTGCTCTCCGCAGTAACTCTGGGATACAGGTTGGAGTTAAAAGAGTCTCCTCCTTCCCATTTTGTGTGGTCAGGCATGCCAAGAGACCCTCTGAAAAGAGGGTCTCTCCTATTGGTGTTAGAACAACTGTTGCTCCAAGGAGTAATTATGGAGGTTCCTATGGAAGAGTGGGGGTTGGGTTTCTACTCAAACCTTTTCACAGTCCCAAAGCCAAACGGGGACATAAGACCCATACTGGACCTAAAGAGTCTAAACAAATTTCTAAACGTCCGGTCTTTCCGGATGGAGTCGATCCGATCGGTCACCGCTGCCCTACAAGGGGAGGAATGGTTAGCCTCGATCGACATCAAAGATGCTTACTTGCATGTTCCCATCTTTCCAGGTCATCAAAAATTTCTACGTTTTGCAGTAGAAGGGCGCCATTTTCAGTTCAGAGCCTTACCATTCGGTCTGGCCACAGCACCACGAGTGTTCACAAAAATTCTGGCCCCACTGTTGGCCGATCTAAGAACACGAGGTGTAACGATAATGGCATACCTAGACGACCTGTTGTTGATGGACCACTCAGTTGCCAAGCTAGAAGTGGTAATTGTCGATACAATCAAGTATCTAGAATCTCACGGTTGGGTCATCAACCTGGACAAGTCAGCCCTACAGCCAGTGAAAAACCTGGTATATCTAGGGCTACGGCTGGATTCAGACCAGAGGAAGATTTTCTTACCTCTAGACAAGGTATCCTCTTTGAGGGGCTTGGTCCGTCTGCTTTGTGCAAAAAGACAGCCGTCCATACGCCTGTGCATGAGGCTGCTAGGAAAGATGGTAGCATCATTCGAAGCTGTGCCATACGCCCAATTCCACTCAAGGAATTTACAAAGGGCCATATTGTCAGCCTGGAACGGGAAAGTTCAGGCTCTAGACTTCCCGATGGCTTTGTCCCCTTCCGTTCGGAAGAGTCTCTGCTGGTGGTTGATCCCCCAGAATCTCCAGAAGGGAAAACCCTTCAGCCCGATATCTTGGAAGGTGGTCACTACAGATGCCAGCCTTATAGGCTGGGGGGCAGTACTGGAGAAATGGTCTCTCCAGGGCAGATGGTCAAATGTAGTAAAAACCCTGCCCATCAATCTCTTAGAGATACGAGCAGCCCGGTACGCCCTAGTAGCCTGGACATCCAGACTCCAGGGGTCCCCTGTCAGAATTCAATCAGACAATGCCACAGCAGTGGCATATATCAATCATCAGGGAGGCACCAGGAGTCGTGCAGCCCAGAGGGAAGTAAGTCACATCCTGGAATGGGCAGAAAAGCATGTCCCATGTATATCAGCTGTCTTCATTCCAGGGGTGGAGAATTGGAAGGCGGACTTTCTGAGTCACCAACAGTTATGCCCAGGGGAATGGTCCCTTCATCCCGAGGTCTTCCGAGCAATATGTCAGCGGTGGGGAACACCGGATGTAGATCTGCTAGCGTCCAGATTCAACGCAAAGGTGGACAGATTTGTCTCCCGGACAAGGGATCCCCTCGCTTGCGGCTCGGATGCTCTGGTGTTCCCTTGGGATCAGTTCAGACTGATATATGCATTCCCTCCGCTACAATTGTTGCCTCGACTCCTTCGCAGAGTCAGGTTGGAGAAGAAGCCGGTGATCCTGGTGGCTCCAGCGTGGCCCCGAAGGGCCTGGTACGCGGAGATCATCAAAATGTCTGTGGGGAGTCCTTGGACCCTTCCACGTCGTCCGGACCTGCTTTCGCAAGGACCGATATACCACCCTTCCTTACTAACTCTAAGTTTAACGGCCTGGCTATTGAATCCCACATCCTAAAGAAGAGAGGTCTCTCTAACTCTGTGGTATCAACTATAATCAATGCCAGGAAGCCTGTATCCAGGCAGATCTACTATAGAGTTTGGAAGGCGTACATCACTTGGTGCGAGGCCAGAAAATGGCATCCACGTAAGTACGTTATAGGCAGAATTCTGGACTTCCTGCAGTGGGCTGTAGACAGGAAGTTTGCCTTAAGTACTATCAAGGGCCAGGTGTCGGCCTTATCAATACTATTTCAAAGGCCCCTGGCTATGCATTCACTTGTCAAATCCTTTATGCAAGGTGTGACTCGTATTATTCCACCGATTAAAGCTCCCATATGCCCATGGGATCTAAATTTGGTTCTGTCGGTTCTGCAGAAGCAGCCATTTGAACCTTTGCGGCACATTTCCTTGGTTCTACTCACCAGGAAATTGATATTTTTAGTAGCCATATGCTCGGCTAGAAGAGTGTCGGAATTAGCCGCCATGTCCTGTAAAGAGCCATATCTGGTTATCCATAAGGACAGAGTAGTATTACGCCCTCACCCAGCCTTTCTTCCTAAGGTGGTATCGAGGTTTCACTTGAACCAGGATGTGGTTCTTCCTTCTTTTTTCCCCAAACCAAGCTCGGTAGAGGAAAAGTTATTGCATTCTTTGGATGTAGTAAGAGCAGTTAAAGCTTATCTAAAAGCCACTGCTCAGATTCGTAGAACGGATTCTTTGTTTGTTCTGCCGGAAGGCCCCAGAAAGGGTCAGGCAGCATCAAAATCTACTTTAGCCAAGTGGATTCGACAGGTCATAATACAAGCCTATGGCTTGAGAAGTAGACCGCCTCCGTTCAAAGTTAGGGCGCACTCCACGAGAGCAGTTGGAACTTCATGGGCAGTGCATCACCAGGCCTCCCTGGCGCAAATTTGTAAGGCCGCAACATGGTCTTCAGTACACACGTTTACTAGGTTCTACCAGGTGGACGTTAGAAGTCAGGAGGATGTCGCCTTTGGGCGCAGTGTGTTGCAGGCCGCAAAAGATCCTCATGCCTGATGGCGCCCAGCTTATGTATGGTGTATCCCCCCCCTCATTTGGCATTGCTTTGGGACGTCCCACATAGTAATGACTATGCTGCTCTGTGTCCCGTGATGTATGAACAAGAAAGTAGGATTTTTAAAACAGCTTACCTGTAAAATCCTTTTCTTGGAGTACATCACGGGACACAGAGCTCCCACCCCTCTTTTGGGGACACGTATTGCTTTGCTACAAAACTGAGGTACTCCCGGATGGGAGGGGCTTATATAGGGGAGGGTACTTCCTGTTTTGGAAGTTGCCAGTGCCAGCACCTGAAGGTAATTCTATATAACCCACATAGTAATGACTATGCTGCTCTGTGTCCCGTGATGTACTCCAAGAAAAGGATTTTACAGGTAAGCTGTTTTAAAAATCCTACTTTTTTGTCTTTGATGCAGAGATAGCTGTACTCAGAGGATAGCTGCCGCCTCCTATCTCCTATTTTACATGGACACATATACAAAATGTATATACTATGTAATAAGGAGTGTATATACTGCGCTGTCTTAAAAAGAACAATCCTGTATAATACCGATTGACAGGGCCGCCATCAGGAATTTTCGGGCCCCTTACACAGCTTCAGGCATGGGCCCCCTGGAGCAGAGGAGAACTGGGGGGGGTGCTGCCGCCGCAAATTGAGAAGGAAACAGGGGGTGCTGCCGCCGCAAATTGTTATGGTTGGGGGGCTTTGGGTGTTGACAAGCAAAGAAAGAACAAAAAAAGGGGGGGTTGCCATCCGGGGCCCTGGGGACCTCTGGGCCCCTTACAAAACATAAATAAAAGATAAATAAAAATTTTTTCTTTTTTTTATAAAAAATACATAAAAAAGGTGGTTACCATCCGGGGACCTCCGGGCCTCTGGGGGGCCTCTGGCCCCTTACAAAAAAAATTAAAAATAAATAAAATAATATTTTATAAAAATAAAAAAAAAGGGGGTTGCCATCCGGGGCCCTGGGGACATCCGGGCCTCTGGGCCCCTTACAAAAAATAAATAAAAATAAATAAAAAATAAATAAAATTAAAAAAATATATATTTTTATAAAAAATACATAAAAAAGGAGGTTACCATCCGGGGCCCCGGGGACCTCTGGGCCTCTGGGGACCTCTGGGCCCCTTACAAAAAAATTATAAAAATAAATAAAAAAATAAAAAATAAAAAAAAGTTTTTTTGTTTTTTTTAATAAAAAATACATAAAAAAGGGGGGTTACCATCCGGGGCCCTGGGGACCCTTACAGAAAAAAAAAAGAAGGGGGGTTGCCACCCGGGCCCCTGGGGACCACCGGGCCCCTTACAGGTGTACTGCCTGTACCCCCTGATGGCGGCCCTGGTCGTGGGATCTGTGCACCAAGACACAGCAACGGAAGATACGGACACGGACTGTTCCGGTTGGGTGAGAGAGCACTTGCTCGTGAGGATAATATAGGATCTCCAGACCCAGTAACTGTTGTTTGGAACTAACGTTAGTGTTTGCAGTTGCACACTGGAGGGACAGTGCATTTAATAACACTAGTAGATTTGTTCTGGGTCACCAAGTTATCACTTTCCTTTATTCTTGGATTACAAATTGTTCACCACCGTTTGCTAGCGAAGATCTTTCTCTGCAGAACTTTCACATAGTACAGTCAGGCCTGACTTTGTAGTAGTAATGACATTGCTGGGCGCCATCTTGCCCACGAGGGAGAAGAGCTGCAGCGGGGTCCTTAAGCTTCTAGTTATAAAATTGTATATCTGTCTGTGTGCTAAAACACTTTTTCATTGCAGGGCTCTGCACATGTCTATGTATATTGTTTGCCTGCTTAACCATTATTTTCAGTAAAGTACCAGGGTTAAGTACCAGTTGTTGGTGTCATTTACTGTGCAGGAGAACCGGTTAGTGGTAGTTACACCATTACTGTTTGCTTTTATTGTGGGATTGTGCTGCCAAGAATCACAGATTACACAATCCCATCATCCCCTACTGACTGTGCCAGGGAAGGGTAGAGCCAATTGCCGGGGGTTGACAGTGAGTGTTACAGGGCCCGGAACAAATCAAACCAGCGGCCCTCTTAGCTGGGGGTATCACTACATGTGGGGGCTCCGAGTCCGGGATTCCTGTACGCTACAATCAAGCCTGCCAGAAGTACCGGCATGGATTGTTTAGGAGTGACCCGGTAGTGCGCATCAGTCGGCGCAACACCAGAGAGGGCTGTGGTCATTGAGCTTCCAGGGGAGGACTGGTCCGGAAGCAATGTAGAGGCGCTTATGGAGTTGTTGACCCGAGCCAGAAGGCATGGTTAGTTGATCTCAAACCAGATGGACAGATCTCTTTTACCTATGCACTGGTAGAATGGAGAGAGGAGATACCTGAGAGTTTCAGAGGGCAAAGTGTGCAAGCCATAGATGGGAAGACATACCACTTGGCGCACGCGAAGGCTATAAAGAAGGAACCTCCGCAGTCACCCACAATTCCCAGAAGTTCCAAAGACATGACAGCTTCATGGACACCTCTAACCACTATATGTCCTGAACTTCTAAATGCATTCGGAGACTTAGTTACAAAGTGTCAGAAGAGTAATACGTTACATGTAGAAGCTGGGTACCCGAAGCTCAGGATTTTCTCAGGAAAACAACCTGTACCACTCGGAGAAGAGGATTTTGACACTTGGATGGAGCAGGCAATGCAAGCAGTGGAAGGATGGGAAATACCGGAGGCCCAAAAGAAGCAGCGCATAAGAGAAAGTTTAAAGGGGGCTGCTGCTGAAGCTGTGAAGAACCTCAGGTTCAGTAATGCTGCTTGTACTGCCTTTGACTATTTAACTATGTTACAGGAAGAGTTCGGGCAATTGGAGAAAGTGGTCGATTTAGTCTACCAGTTTGAGCACACCCTTCAACTTCCAGGAGAAAGACTGTCTGAATATGTGCGCAGACTAAATAAGATGTTGTGCCAAATTGTCCTTAAGAAGGGGATGTTGCCACAAGCCATAGATGCGGCCAGGATGAAGCAGATTTTAAGGGGAGCACTGCATTCTGATCCAGTCTGGCTCCACCTGAAAACCACTAGTGGAGTCATGTCCTTGAATTACCCGGACCTTGTGCGAATAATAAGGGATGAAGAGGCTCTGCTGAAAGACCAACAGGTGACCGAGAAGCCCATTACTCCCCCCTCAGTTTGGGTCAGATCTGCAATGGCCACTGACCGGGACTCAGAAGTGGAGGTCTTAAAGTCACAAATGACCCAAGTACTGGAAATGCTGACCTCTTTAATTGCCAAAAACTCAGGATTTGGAGAAAAAGAAGAAGTCAGGAAAGAGCTGTACCAGAGTGTTTCAACACCAGTCTCCCCACGGGATAGAGGGGAAGCTGTTTGCTTCAACTGTGGAGGAATTGGCCATTTTGGGCGAGTGTGCCCCAGTCCAAGGAAGACCCAAGGCAACTACCGCCAGTCAGTGGAAAACTCCAGAGGGCCCCGGTGAAGGAGTCAACTGGGTGCCCATCATCTCAAGCAAGCTGCATTAGAATCAGAAAGCAAGAGAAACCAAGAGGTAAGGGGAATAATTCCCCATCAAAAGCACACAATAGCCCTTCTTTGGAGGAAAAACCCCACAAGTCACGAGAAATCAATGCATACCAGGCCCAACAGGGAGTAAGATCCAGGAAACTGTGGTAAAAGAAAAAAACACAAAAGGCCAAACCCATGAGTCTGAGGAAAGAGGCCTCTCCAAAGAAATTCCCAGCCAAGCTAGTGGGGCCCTCCCCAGTAGTCCCCATTCAAGTGGAGGGAGTCTACACGAAAGCCATTCTGGACACAGGGGCTCAAGTAACTCTCCTGTATAGAGACTTTTACCAAAAACACCTGAGACATTTTCCCTTACAAAAGTTGGAAGACTTGGAAATATGGGGAATTGGCACCCAGAGCTTTCCTTATGACAGTTACCTTCCGATCAGATTGGCTTTCGACCCCTCGGTGGCAGGAGAAGCGGAGGTCTTTGACACATTGGCAGTGGTCTGGCCCCACCCAACAGGGGCCAAAAAAAGTTCCCTGATAATAGGAACCAACACTGACCTGGTTAGAAGACTACTGGCCCCTCTAGTGCAGGAGCAGGACACCTCGACAGCCAGAATTCACCCCATGTTGCAGTTGGCCTATCAGCGATTGATGTTGGAGAAGAAGGCCCCGGAAGAGGGGGTGGGGAAAGTTTGGAGACTAGAAAGGAGAGAGAGAGTGCTGCAGCCTGGTGAAGTGGCCTGCTTGAGAGCCACTGTGAAGCTCACCTGGGAACAACTTGGCCCCTTTGTAGTCCTGGAACCAGACCCCCTGAATGCATGCTCAGGACTGGAAGTTATTTCAGAAGTGGTTCCATTGAGAGTCCTGAAGAAAGCAAATGGCAGGGTGCCAGTGAACACCAGGAACACCACTGACTCACCTGTGAAGATTCCAGGCCGAATGTTGTTGGGCCAAGTGAACCCCGCTACCCCGGTTGCTGTGTCCGACTTGAAGGAGGAGGAAGAGGAACCCCCCTTGGAGAACCTGGCCCTACCACCGGCATGGAAGAAGAGGGCTAGGGCCCAGTTGATGAATGTGGAAGATCTTCTCCAAGGATGAGTTAGATGTGGGTGTGTGAGAAGTACCAACCACAAGATTCGCCTACAGGAAGACAAGCCCTTTCGAGAAAGAGTCCGGCGAGTCCCACTGGCTGACCTGGAGGACTTTTTTTTTTTTTCAAAATATTTTATTGAAGTTTTCATAGTAATACAGTGAATTACAATCAGGTGAGCAATCAGCTTAGCAGTGCAGCAATACAAATAGTCGGTACAGAATATATAACAAGCTCATATCTCAACATTCAAGCAAACAATACATCAAACAGAACTGCGGTAAGTCTTGTGATCAGCACGGCAGGGGCCGAGTCTGGTGGGTTGAGGGTTGAACCCGTATCGAAGGTGGCGAGTACCAGCGTGAGCTCAGGGGTCCAGGAAGATGTTACATTTCTTACTTGAGAGTGTCGAACTGTGAACCACTCACCCCAAAAGGGAGCTAGCTGTGAGTGGGTAGGGGTAGGGGGGGTAGGGGAGGGGAGCACCCATCCATGGCGGGGCGGGGTAACACCATAGGGGGAGACTTTAGTTAGTTCGGCGCTAGGATAGATCTTGTCCTACGTAGATAGGGGCGGGGTGTCGTATATCCTGTGTTGAAGTATGTGTGTGTAAATGTCTCTGAAAAAATTACCATGTGTGGGGGTATTAATGAGTCATGTTCCTAAGGCATGAGGAATCAGTGTAGGCCAGCATGAGGAGGGGGAGGCTGGGATGGTAGGGAGGACTTATCATAAAAGAATGTAGGGGGAAAGGTTCAGGCCGGAGCGGCAGAAGAGGCATAGGGTGGGTCCGAATCGTAATGCTCTCTGAAATGGAGCCAACAGGCCCATACTTCAGTAAATTATGTAGGGTTATCGTGTGCTTGATGAATCAGCCTTTCCATTTCTGCCGTTCTATCTACTCTCCGAAGCCAATCAGAGACCGAGGGTGGGGTGGAGCTCCTCCAGTGCACCGGGATACAGAGATTGGCTGCTTTGATAAGGTGCAATGTGAGAGATTTCTTGTATACTAAGAGTGGTGTGGAGGAGTGGTGCAATAAATATTGTGCGGGACTAAGTTCAGGGGTAAAGGTGGTGATGTATGATATTAGGCGGTGGACCTCGGCCCAGAAAGGTTTAATCAAGGGGTAATCCCACCATATGTGGAGCAGAGAGCCAGGGTGGGCGTCGCATCTCCAGCAAGTTGGTGAGACGCTGGGATAGTATTTGTGAATCTTGTCTGGTGTTCTGTACCATCTTGAGAAAATCTTATATCTGTTTTCCTGAGTGGACACATTAATAGAACCTTTATGCATGTGAGAGAAAATGCGTTTCCAGTCGGTCGCGGAGAGCGTCAGCGATAGTTCAGATACACAGTTTTGTATCAGTTTGTCGGTCTTGATGTCGTGTTTGCGAAACAAGAGTGCGTAAAGGGTCGAGATGAGGTGTCGACTAGGGTCACCACTGTTACATAATGATTCTAAGGGTGTGAGGTCTCGAGTCCATACAGAGTGAGAGTCCACCGAGTTGAGAAAGTGTCTAAGTTGTAGGTACTTGAAGAATGGGATATTGTAATCAGGGAGTTTGGAGGTCAGTGCCCGGTGGGTCAATAAGTCGTTTCCCTGGAAAAGGTCTCCTGCCCGGACGGGGGTAACGTTTTCTCCCTTGTTTGGGGTAGTGCGGGGAAGACCTGGTTGAAAGTCTGGGTTGTTGTCTACAGGGGTCATTGGGCCCGGGGCAAACGATGTGGACAAGTGTTTGCCAACTGCACCTAAGCATGATAGGGTAGCTCCTACTAGTAGGTGTGTAGAGTGTTTTTTTGGGATGGAATTGTGTGAGATCCAAGGCAAGTGAGTTAATGGTATGTGTGAGAATGAGTTTTCCAGCGCAATCCTATCCTTGTTGCGGCCATGTAGGTGCCAATCTGCTATTCTGGTTAGGTGGCATGCCCAATGGTAGTGTAGGATGTCTGGGAGTCCAAGGCCTCCCAATAGTTTAGGTAGTATCAGTCTAGACCAGCTCAGTCTGGGGGGGTGAGAGGACCATATAAATGTTCTACAGATACGTCGATATTGTGCAAAGAAAGAAGGTGGAAGTTTAGTGGGGATAGCCTGAAGGAGATATAGGAGCCTGGGGAGGACGTTCATTTTCAGGATGGCTATTCTCCCTAACCATGAGAAGTTTCCAAAGTGCCATTTGTGTAGGTCGCCCTGCAGTTTATGTAGGGTGGGGAGGAAGTTCCTGGCATAAAGTTCGGTCAGTTTGGTGGGAATCCGGATACCCAGGTATGTAAGTTCAGAAGGTTCCCATCCAAATGGGAAATTCTGTTTACCTTGAGTAACCAGGGCGGGGGGGGGAGAGTGACGTTCAGCGCCTTAGACTTCGAAAAATTAATTTGGAGGTTAGACAGGGTTTTGAAAAGAGCGAAATCGGTCAACAAGTTTGGAATGGTCACTACAGGGTCTTTCAGGAACAAAAGAACATCGTCTGCGTATGCGGCAATTTTATATTGTTTATCTCCAATGTCAATGCCTTTGATGTTCACATTATCTCTCAGTTTGCGTAGCATAGGTTCCAAAGTCAGTATATAGATTAGGGGTGACAGGGGGCAGCCCTGCCGTGTTCCATTAGAGATGGAGAAGGCGCTCGACAGATGGCCATTGATCCTGAGTTTCGCCGTGGGGGAGGAGTACAAGAACAGAATCATCTGAAGCAGGTGAGGAGGGAGTCCCGACATCCGTAGTGCAACCTCCATGTAGTCCCATGCCACTCTGTCGAACCCCTTCTCCGCGTCCAACGATAAAAAGAACCCCTGGGTAGATTTTTTGGTTAGCCAGTGGTGTATATTGAGAGCTTTGATGATTTTGTCCCTGGCTTCACGTCCGGGGACAAAGCCAACTTGATCCAAGGAGACTAGTTTAGGTATTAGGGGGAGAATTCAGTTGGCTAGGACTTTGGCAAATATTTTTATGTCTACGTTCAAGAGCGATATGGGACGATAATTGGTGACAAGTAGCGGGTCTTTGCCCGGTTTTGGGATAAGGGTGATATGGGCTTCGAGGAGTTCTTTACTCCCATCCGAGGGGGGGTGGATAAGTTATTGAAAGTGTTGGTTAGGTGGGGGAGTAGTGTATCTGCAAAGGATTTATAGTAGCTTACTGTCAGTCCATCTGAGCCAGGGCTCTTGCCCGGTTTCATTTGTGAGAGTGCCATTTTTGTTTCTTCTCTCGAGAGGGGATGGTCGATATTGGCAGAGTCCTCGGGTGTGAGTGGGGTCGGGCTAAATTGAGTCAGGAATTCTGTGATTGCTGTCAGCCTATCTGGGGGGAGCTCGGAGGGTGCGTGGTCGGTAGGTTATATAAGTTAGAGAAGTAGGATACAAATTGTCCTGAGATGTCTTCCTGTTTCGCTAGGGTTTCTCCCGTGGGTGTTTTAATCTTGTGTATGGTGGTGGCTGCTTTTTTCTTTTGAAGGGCCCTAGCTAGTAATTTGCCCGATTTATTCCCAAATTCATAAAAAAGTTTCTGGGACAAGGTGTATTTACGTTTGACCTGCTGTCCAAGTTCACTCAGGAGTTCTTCCCTGAGTTGAGTCAGCTCAGGTAGGGATTCATGTGCCACAGATGATTTGTGTGTGCGTTCAAATAAATGTAAACGGGCGGTTAATGTATTAATGCGGGCTTTCGCAAGTTGATTGCGTTTGGCTGCTAGTGACAGGAATGTTCCCCTAATTACACATTTGTGGGTGGCCCAAACTATCGGGGGGGGCAACATCTGCTGAGGAGTTTTCTGCAAAATAGTCCACGAGGTTGGACGTAATTTGCTGAATATTGTCTAGGTCGGTTAGGAGCGAGTTGTCAAGTCTCCAGATGTGAGGTCTGGGGTTGGACGCGGGGAGAGTAAGGGTTAGGGATACTGGGTTGTGATCAGAAAGAAACATAGGTTCAATTACAGCCGAGGACATGTGGGTGAGGTCATCTTGTGATAGGAAAAAATAGTCCAGTCTGGTGTATTTGTTATGTGGGGCTGAGAAGTAGGTAAGTCTTTGACAGTGGGATGGAGCTTGCGCCATGTATCATGTAACAGGAGGTCAATAAGTTGGAGTTTCACTGCTCGTAGGGCTCTGTATGGTAGGAATGAGGTACTGTTGGATGTGTCTAAGGCTGGGGTCATAGCTACGTTGAAGTCACCCCCAACAATTAGGGTACCCGGTTTAAATTGAGTCAGTTGGTTAAGAGTGTTACGAAAAAAGTGGACCTGTTGTGTGTTGGGGCGTATATGTTGGCGATGGTAATCGTTCTTTGGTGAAGTGTCCCCTTGATGAAAAGGAATCTTCCCTGGGTGTCCCTTTGCACTTCTGTCACCTGAAGGGGGCAGTGTTTGGAGACAAGGATGGAGACTCCTTTAGATTTCGCTTCATCGTTAGATGCATGATAAACCGTAGGGAAGTGAGTATCACCGAGTTTAGGGATTGTGTCTGTTCTGAAATGGGTTTCCTGTACTAGGACGATGTGGGCTTTGGAATGTCGTAGAGATAGCAGTAGTTGTGACAGTTTTTCTGGGGTATGTAGGCCTCTGATGTTAATAGAATAAAGTTTGAGCGTAGAAGAGGGTGAATATGGACGTAGAGGGGGAGTGGGTGGGGGTGGGTTATCAGCCATGGTGGATGGGTAGATGGAGTGGGGGGGGGGGGAAGTGGTCCGGGTGCAATGTCTATGTGTGGGGGTTTATGGTAGCGAGTATGTGTAGTGTAGAAAAAGTAACCTGATAAGGCTGTATAGAAGTAGTCTATACTTTCTCTAAGAAATCTGCAATCTGTAAGGTACAGTATGTGAACAGGGTGTTTAGCCCCAGGGGGGGCGTACGTACCCCGCTGTACAACTGTGTGGGGGTTGACACTTAGAAGCAAAGAAGTGGTGGTTAAGAAGTAGATGCGGCAATCCTTCGCCGCAGAGACCTAAATAGAAGTGGGGGAGGCTATAAGGGGGCACATCATGAAACAATAAAAGCTTGCCACATTCCCTTTCGTGAGGGGGTGAAGGGGTTGGTAGAATGGGCTAGCTCAGTAACAACCGTGTGCGTTTACGTGGTTCCGAGAGCTTATGGGTCCTTGGGGAGATAGATGATCTTCTGTGATCACCACACAGCTCCCCATCAGTGTGTCAGTATTGCAATCAGGGGGGGCCAAATCTGTGGGGTACACTGGAAAGGTCCAGGAGGCTAGTTTCACTGGGATTTCTGCTGTGTGAGGAGCACAGAGGGGCACAGGCATTTAGTCATATACCATCTAAAATAAATCAGATACTCTCAAAGCCTCTAAGTGTCCAAGTAAGAGCCTATAAGAAAACAAGCAAGGTCTTTAAGGTCATCATGTTGGGTCTTAGACCCATCTATATTCCAATTCTAAAAACACAAAACAGAGGAAGCATAACAATTCGAACGCTCCTGAAACAAAATAACAAGTAAGTTAATTCCCTGCTGCATTGGTGGTATACTGGCAAGGTGGGAGGATTCTGGTGATAAAGACTGCAGTCATTGAAAGTAGTGAGGATCGTTCAAATGACGCCTGCCTGTCGGTGAAGAGGCGTTTGATAGTTCATCAGGAATGTCAGATCCTCCGAGCGGGACTTGGTCTGCGAGCCGTGGAGCCATGGAGCGTACATTCGGAGGAGCGGCGGATGTTGCGGGTGTCGCAGCCGCAAAGGGAGGTACATAGTCGCAAAGTTCTGGGAGCGGCACATATGTGCGATTAGGCGAACGGTGAAATAGTGGTTGCGATTCGTCACATTCATAGGGAATAAGTCCGTTCCGCGGACGTAAGTGTGGGAGGTGTGGCTTGCTAGACGTGGTGACGTAGAGTTGAGTTGGCATGAAGAGAGTTGTGGGAATCGTAGTCTCTGTGTTGCACCGTGGTGGGAACACAGTCACGGTGTTCCGACTCAGTGGGCGGTCGTAGGAATTGTCTGTGCAAATCACCGTTCAGTGGGAGTATTCGGCGAAATTGAAAGAGAGGCATGGCGGCATATGTCCGTTGACCATAGTCGGGGCACGATCAGCCTCGTGTGTTGTAGTAAAATCAGTTCCGGTAGATAACAAGTAGGGGAAAAAAAACGCAAACAAATTACAACTGTAAACTCGGCAGTCGTAGAACACAGTGAACTATGAGAAAAGAGCTTGAGTGGCGAATGAGTTCTATATCCTCGTAACTTGCCTTAATAGTCGTGGCGGGCTCTCCGAGCTCTCGGGGACTCCGAAGGACTTATCTCCTGACGGGAGTAGCGGGTGGAAGGGTGGCGACCAATCGGTAAAGGCGAGCGTCTCCTGCGATATCCACCATCTTGCGCCTCCATGGGCTCTTCGGGAGGTTGTGGTTTCTTCATTGGGGCCTGGCGGAATTCCGCATACCAGTTCGGAACTTCTACGATAGGGATGCCCAGAGCGGAACAGAAGTGTGGTAGATCTTCCGGTACTTTTAGGAATACCGAACGGCCCTGTGTAGTTGCGGATAGGCAGAAGGGGAATTTCCACTTGTAGGGAATGCCTTTAGTGCGGAGGACGTCCAGCAGGGGCTTCAGGTCCCGCCGGTGGTGTAAGGTAATGCCTGAGAGGTCTTGGTATATTTGGATTGTGTGGCCTTCATGGAGAATCTGTGCTCTCCCTCGTGCTTGGCGCATGATGTCCTCCTTTAGCTGGAAGTTCACTACACAACAAATGATATCCCTTGAGGGGTCCGTTTCTCTGCCCTTCGGCCGAAGGGTGCGGTGGATCCTCTCCAGGTCAATGGCGGTTTGAGGGGGCCGACCAAGCAGGTCGTTAAAAATGCCAAGTACAGTCGAAACGAGACGATCACCCTCTACGGACTCCGGGATATTGCGAATCCGGAGGTTGTGGCGTCGGCCTCTGTTGTCGAGGTCCTCAAGGTGTCGCTGCACATCCCACAACTGGTGGGTATGTGAGTCCATGCGAGCAGCGGCCTTGCGGAGGGTAGTGTCATGGCGACTGGTCGTTTTTTCAACCGTGAGGACTCGATCGTTGAGGGCCCGGATGTCTAGTCGTAAGTCCGCAATGGCGGCTGATAGCATATCCTTAATGTCGGTGGCGATGGATCGCAGGTCGTGGATGCTCAACTGCAGCTGGGGCGATAATTCGATTCCAGCCGGGCTGGGAGCAGGATTCAGCAATACGAAAGGCGGCGAGTCCGGGACATCAGGCGCTTGGTTCTGCGAGTGGCTGTGGCGGGAAGACGCCATGTTCCCTCTTGAGGAGCGGAACATATCTGGGATAGTGTGGCCCGTACCTCCGGTTTGTTCCCTCGGTGAGCGGGACCTGGATGTCGAGGAGGTTCGGGAAGCTTCTCCCATAGTTTAAGCCGAATCGTTATACTCAAAAGCCTCTATAGTAGCTGAAGTGTCTCTGCGGCGGCGGGAGCTCAGGATTAAGCGTCCATCTTCTTGCTCCATCAGGCCACGCCCCTACTGACCTGGAGGACTTACGTGAGCAACTTGCAGAGCTCAAGAGAACTGGTGTTATCCGGGAATTCAGGAGCCCATATGCCTCCCCTATTGTAGTGGTCAGAAAGAAAAATGGGTCGCTGAGACTCTGTATAGACTACAGGACTCTCAATAGAAGGACGATACCTGACCAGTACACTACTCCTAGGATAGAGGATGCTCTACAGAGTTTGTCTGGAGCCAAGTGGTTCAGCGTCATGGACCTGAAGAGTGGGTATTACCAAATCCCAATGCATCCAGAAGACAGCGAGAAGACGGCATTCATCACCCCAGTGGGATTCTATGAATTTAACCGGATGCCTCAAGGTCTGTCGGGGGCTCCTGCCACTTTCCAGCGACTGATGGAGAAGACAGTGGGGGACATGAACCTCATCGAAGTCTTATGCCGCGTACACACGATCATTTTTCCCGTAGGGAAAAATTACATTATTTCTTTTGGACGAGAAAAACGACCGTGTGTGGGCTTTTTGTCATTTTTCCAGACGGGAAAAACGGCATTAATCACGACGAGAAAAATTAGAACATGCTCTAATTTTTCTCGTCGTGATTCCCGTCATTTTTTTCCGCGGTAGTTTTCCCATAGGGAAACACTGCCGGGGAGCCTACACACAGTCGTTTTTTTTCCACCAAGAAAAAAAATGTAATTTAAAACGGCCGTGTGTAGGGGAACAAGCTGTTCCTCGTTTTTCACATCGATTTTCTCTACGGTGTTTTCACCGTCGAAAAAATCGATCGTGTGTACACGGCATTAGTGTATCTAGACGACATCATTGTCTTTGGGAAGACTTTGGAGGAACACGAGGAAAGGCTGGAGAAAGTCCTGAAAAGACTCAGTGATGAGGGACTCAAACTCTCCAGGGAAAAGTGTCAGTTCTACCAATCCTCAGTTCATTACCTGGGACACATAGTGTCTGAAGAAGGAGTGTCTACAGATCCTGACAAACTGGAGGCAGTTACCTCCTGGCCCCGGCCAACTACAGTGACTGAACTCAGATCCTTTCTGGGGTTCTTCTCCTACTACCGCAGGTTTGTGGAAGGATTTGCAAGGATAACCAAACCTCTGAATGAGTTGCTGAAGACAGCAGGAGAGGAAGATGACTCTGGCCCTAGGAAGCCGGGAGAGTCAGTGGAAGACCAGTGGACTGAGATGTGTGAAGAGGCCTTCACTAGGTTGAAGAGGAGTCTGACCACTGCCCCTGTCTTGGCCTATGCAGACACCAAGAAGCCCTATGAATTGCATGTGGATGCCAGTCATGATGGTCTGGGAGGTGTGCTGTATCAGGAGTATGAAGAACAGCTAAGACCAGTTGCTTATGTGAGTAGGAATTTTAACCCCAGCTGAAAAAAATTACCCCACCCACAAATTGGAATTCTTGGCCTTAAAATGGGCTGTTGTAGACAAACTGAAGGACTATTTATATGGAGCTGACTTTGTGGTGAAAACAGACAATAACCCACTCACTTACCTCTTTACCACAGCCAAGCTGGATGCCACTGGCCACCGTTGGTTGGCCACCCTCTCTGGGTTCAACTTCAGTTTAAAGTATAGACCTGGAACTGGAAACCGAGATGCTGATGCTTTGTCCAGAAGATCTCATGCTCCCACTTGCAGTACAGAAGACTGGACTCAAGTGACCCCAGATGGAGTGCGGGCCTTGTGTCAGGGAGCAGAGCTCTAAGCTAGTGGCGGATCCAAAGCAGAAGAAGTTGGAGTCTCGGTGGTGGGAGTGCCCAAGTACCATTGTGCTGTGACCCAGATTGGCGAAGACGACTTGCCGAAACTGTCCAAAAAGGATATAAGATTGGACCAGTTAGAAGACCCTTGGGGAAGATTGGCCCCGGAAGCCCTGGAAGATTAGGATCCGGACAGGCTCTTGCATGATCCCTTAAAGGAGGCCCGTTTAATACGCAAGGAATGGGACAGATTACAGGTGCATCAAAGGGTGGTCTACCGAAGGGGCCCCTCTGATGACCTGGAAGACAAGTGGCAACTATTCCTGCCAGAAAACCACCGGAAGACTGTTATGAATGCCCTACATGACAACCATGGCCACCTTGGAGCCGAAAGAACCTTTCAGCTCATAAGGAGCAGATTCTATTGGCCCTGTATGCGGGCTGAAGTGGAGGAATACTGTCACTCATGTGCTCGCTGCATACAAAGGAAAACATTGCCTCATCAAGCTGCCCCAATGGGCCACCTGCAAAGCCAAGGACCTTTGGACTTGGTATGCATTGATTTTCTTTGTCTGGAACCTGACTTGGGGGGACATGGAAATGTTCTGGTGATAACCGACCATTTCACCCGTTACGCTCAGGCCTTTGCCACCAAAGACCAGAAGGCTTCCACTGTGGCCAAGATACTTGTACAGAAGTACTTTGTACACTACGGATTACCTCAACGCCTCCATTCGGATCAAGGGAGGGACTTTGAAAGTCGACTAATCCGGAAATTACTGGATTCCCTAGGGATAAAGAAGACCCGCTCAACCCCCTATCATCCACAAGGAGATGCCCAACCGGAAAGGTTAAACAGGACTTTGATGAATATGCTGGGAACCCTGAGCAGTGAGGAAAAGCAGCATTGGAGCAAGCATATAGCTGCCATCGTGCATGCCTATAACAGCACAACTAGTGATGTCACCGGGTACTCCCCTTACAGATTAATGTTTGGCAGAGAAGCAAGGGATATGTGGACCGGCTACGGAGAAGCTTACGACTGGCTTATGAGAAGGCACAAGCCACCTCTGACCAGAGAGGGGCCCGGAATAAACGGAATTTTGACCTCAGAGTTCGGATCCATGACTTGCAACCAGGAGACAGAGTGTTGTTGCAGAATCTTGGCATTCCAGGGAAGCATAAGCTTGCTGATAGATGGAAATCACAGCAATACGTGATCTGTAGAAAATTGCCTGGCCTGCCAGTGTACCAGCTGAAACCTGAAGGCCAAGTGGGACTTCTGAAAACCTGGCACAGGAACCACTTATTGCCTCTCTCCGAAGCAGTCCGGATACCTTCTACTCCGGATTCTCCTTAATCACCTTCAACCTCCAATACTCCAAGACTCAACACCAGATCTCAGACCACTCAGTCAGGAGAGATGAATACCTCAAACCAGAGTGAAGATGAGGAAATGGAACTAAGCTGGCTGTGGCCCACTCTGACCACTGAACCCATGGTCAGGGATCCTGCCCCCTGTAAAGTTACCATTGAAGGCACCTTGAATGCTGAAGCTGCTGAGTTCATTCCATCATGTACTCTAACTGAAGAGTGGGAAGATGCCCTGGAGTCAATCCCAGCTGAAGATCCAAGAGATTCTTTGTATCTCTCTGCCCCAGAATTGGATGCCCCTGAAGCAGCAGTAACTATTACACCTGACTAAGAGGAAGGAAGAATGGAAGAGCCCAGTGTGCCTAATGCCTCAATTCCCAGAGAACAAAGAGTGAAGAGAGCTATTCGTCCTCCTCGGAAACTAACCTATACTCAGATGGGAGAATGTTCTGAGGATTCAGTTGTAACTGCAAGAAGGACAATAGAGAAACCTGGTCCCTCCACTGTGCATTTAGTGGAGGGCAACCCCAGCTCACTCTCTGGCACAGTTAGGCAGGTCACTTCCTCTAGTATGACCTGTGGGCAGGATGATCTTCCTCACCAAGTTTGGTGGAAGGTTCCCCTGCCCAATTCTTTTGCTACTGTAAATTGTATTGTTTGCAAATAATGTCCATATTATCTTTGGGGACCAAAGATTTTAAGTGGGGGGAGTGTGTAGCGGGTGTTTGCTTTGAGGCCCAGAGACTACCATACCCAGGATGCATTTCCCAGCGCAAGGACTGCTGGGGCGGGGTATTTAACCAGGGGTCCGGAGAACTCTCTCTTTTGGACACCGCCCGGCCAGCAAGTGGACCTCCGTGCTGAGTCTGCTGATAATACAGGGCCTAAAGCCTAGGCCTGTATTATTCCAAAGAGCCTTCCATACCCACCGAGGAGCCTGAGGGACGTCGCATCCTGCTTCTGTTCTGTTGCTGTCAGGAGGACCGAAGACCCGGGTGTCGTGGGATCTGTGTACTAAGACACAGCAACGGAAGAAACAAACACGGACTGTTCCGGTTGGGTGAGAGAGCACTTGCTCATGAGGATAATATAGGATCTCCAGACCCAGTAACTGTTGTTCGGAACTAACGTTAGTGTTTGCAGTTGCACACCAGAGGGACAGTGAATTTAATAACACTAGTAGATTTGTTCTGGGTCACCAAGTTATCACTTTCCTTTATTCTTGGATTACAAATTGTTCCCGAAGTGCACCACCGTTTGCTAGTGAAGATCTTTCTCTGCAGAACTTTCACATAGTACAGTCAAGCCTGACTTAGTAGTAGTAGTGACATTGCTGGGCGCCATCTTGCCCACGAGGGAGAAGAGCTGCAGCGGGGTCCGTTAGCTTCTCGTTATAAAATTGTATATCTGTCTGTGTGCTAAAACACTTTTTCATTGCAGGGCTCTGCACATGTCTATGTATATTGTTTGCCTGCTTAACCATTATTTTCAGTAAAGTACCAGGGTTAAGTATATCAGTGGTTGGTGTCATTTACTGTGCAGGAGAACCAGTTAGTGGTAGTTACACCATTACTGTTGTGTGCTTTTATTGTGGGATTGTGCTGCCAAGAATCACAGGTTACACAATCCCATCATCCCCTACTGACTGTGCCAGGGAAGGGTAGAGCCAATTGCCGGGGGTTGACAGTGAGTGTTACAGGGCCCGAAACAAATCAAACCAGCGGCCCTCTTAGCTGAGGGTATCGCTATATATATATACTGTACATATTACCAATTAACAACTATTATGCCTATTATACTGCATAGCTGCCATGGTATACTGAATTATATACAGTATAATTCCTGCCATGGTATACTGAATTATATACAGTATAATTCCTATCAGCAAACGTGATCCTTTTTTTTTTTGACTTTTTTATTTATACTGTATATGACTATGATTTTGTTTCTCTATTTCTATATACAGTATTATGACAGTGTTTTAAATTTAATTTGAAGGATCACCTCACGTTTGCTACTATGTGAATAGAAATGTATGTCCAGCATCTGGTATTGTGCTGAAAGACAAAATTCTGAGGACAAGCTGAGAACAGTCATCCATGTGTTATCCTTAACTTATTAATCAGCTAGACCAGCACTTGCTCATTTTTGCCTGAAAGATGTGATTTAGAATTCTTCTTAAGCTTCCCCTTCCATGAGTCACTTTCCCCTGTAAATTTGTCGGCCCTATTCCCTATAGTATGAGCTGTATTTCCTGTAAAGCAGAAGGCATCTCTCTCTCTCAGCACCAGAAAGGTAATCCATCTGATTTTCAACATCTTGAAGAGCAAGGTCAACAATGGCGGTCCAGTAGGGACATTGGAGATCTTGGAAGCTCTTATCTCCGTCTTGCAGCATTGAATCTATACCAGATCCTATGCTCACCATTCATTTACACATAATGTTAAATAAACTATTTCCTTCTTATGCCTACATTTTTGGGGGTTTCCGCCTAAAGTTTTCTCCTGCAACCCAAAACAATCTGGTGTATTACTTGGCATCCATCCATATTGGGCATACTGGTTGTCAGAGTTATTGATTTCAGTTGACAAGCTAATTTGGGATCAGGGACTGAGAAAATGGTTCATTGATCACTGTAAGATGCTTATATTTTATGAAGTTTTTAAATGTGTCGGGAAGAGAGAAAATCTAAGAAAGCCCCCCATCAATTTCCTTGTATCTCCTCTTTGTACAAAAGAATATATATTGTGAGAGAAGTGCCATCCTTTAGAGGCAGTTTGCATCAGAATTGTGTTTGTTTCCCACCCCGTGTTTAAAGTGCACTGCACTTGCGATCTGCAGCGGGTGTCAGTGTTAAGTTAATGATACCCCAAATGCAGGTTGCAAACTCGGTGTGTGTGCCTGCTCCAGATTGCATGGTGCAGTAGTACCATGCGATCCACTTGCAGTGTGTTGCTGTGCTGAAATCGCACTGCACCTGGATTGCATATTAATTGCACAGCAGCACACAGTGCGTTTCTGTGCATTTCATGGTGTGAACCAGCCCTTATAGAAGGTTCAAGTATCTTTACCTTGAGAAAAAGATAGAGAGAGAATAGTGAAAGATTGTGTGGTGGGCTATTTTTTTTTCTACATGAGGTTCAACATTTTTCCTAAGCAACGTCTTTATGTCCCCAACCTCCCCAACTGCATCACCCTTTTGCTGCAAATGTAGAGGATGGGAAAATCTTTATCCACACTGTCACACTTGGCCAATAATAATGCCCGCTGAACATGACCCATTCAACTAAGTGGAGCCACACCACAATCACCCTGCAACCGTGTGCAATGCATTGTGTTGCAGTGTGATGGTGCAGGTTTTTAGGGGTTAAGAAAGGTGGTGAGTAGGCAACATAAGGCCGCCAAACTGCCTGTTAAACACCCTATGAAAAGTGATCTACTGTGAATTGCTTTTCAGAGGGAAACACACCTATAAACAAACCCTTAGAGTGGGACCTGCCTTTACAGGAAAGGCCACATAGGCTAGGATTTATTTTTTATTTCATGCAATAATAAAATAAGTGTTTTTTTTGTTTTTTTACTAAGTCACATCTGACTGGTGATCTAGGCCTCCAAATATCACTCTATATATTTATCTAGGTTCCAGACTATTGTTTCTGAACAGAGAAAACAATGTATTTGTCTTTCTCTGGATTCTGTAGTTCTGGATTAGAACTTTTAATCATGTCTCCAGGCTTTACTAGGTGCCTACAACCTGTGTGAGTACACAGGTGTGTGGGGTCTTTATATGCTCAGGTCTCAAGGCTCTCAGTTTGGAGACCGCTCCCAGTGTGGGAGATTGAAGGTCCCACCCAGGGGTCAGGGAGCTCCAGCCAGGAGACAGAGGTGCCAAAGCCAGGAGACAAAGGGTCGTACCCAGGGGTCAGAGATGCCACAGCCAGGAGGCAAAGGGTCGTACCCAGGGGT
This sequence comes from Rana muscosa, assembly GCA_029206835.1. Lineage (NCBI taxonomy): Eukaryota > Metazoa > Chordata > Amphibia > Anura > Ranidae > Rana > Rana muscosa. The sequence continues at coordinate 5,330,604 of JARGYO010005562.1, forward strand.
CAGGGAGCTCCAGCCAGGAGAAAGAGAATCTTACCCAGGGGGTCAGAGGTGCCACAGCCAGGAGACAAAGGGTCGTACCCAGGGGTCAGAGGTGCCACAGCCAGGAGACAAAGGGTTGTACCCAGGGGTCAGAGGTGCAACAGCCAGGAGACAAAGGGTCGCACCCAGGGGTCAGAGGTGCCACAGCCAGGAGACAAAGTGTCGTACCCAGGGGTCAGAGGTGCCACAGCCAGGAGACAAAGGGTCGTACCCAGGGGTCAGAGGTGCCACAGCCAGGAGACAAAGGGTCGCACCCAGGGGTCAGAGATGCCACAGCCAGGAGACAAAGGGTCATACCCAGGGGTCAGAGGTGCCACAGCCAGGAGACAAAGGGTAGTACCCAGGGGTCAGAGGTGCCACAGCCAGGAGACAAATGGTCGTACCCAGGGGTCAGAGGTGCCACAGCCAGGAGACAAAGGGTCGTACCCAGGGGTAAGAGGTGCCACAGCCAGGAGACAAAGGGTCATACCCAGGGGTCAGGGGTGCCACAGCCAGGAGACAAAGGGTTGTACCCAGGAGACAGAGAGTCTTACCCAGGGGGTCAGAGGTGCCACAGCCAGGAGACAAAGGGTCATACCCAGGGGTCAGAGGTGCTACAGCCAGTACGACAAAGGGTCGTACCCAGGGGTCAGAGGTGCCACAGCCAGGAGACAAAGGGTCGTACCCAGGGGTCAGAGGTGCCCCAGCCAGGAGACAAAGGGTCGTACCCAGGGGTCAGGGGTGCCACAGCCAGGAGACAAAGGGTCATACCCAGGGGTCAGAGGTGCCACAGCCAGGATACAAAGGGTCATACCCAGGGGTCAGAGGTGCCACTGCCAGAAGACAAAGGGTCATACCCAGGGGTCAGAGGTGCCACAGCCAGGAGACAAAGGGTCGTACCCAGGGGTCAGAGGTGCCACAGCCAGAAGACGCACCTATCTATCTATCTACCTCATATACTGTTATTCCGCGTACACACGGTCGGAAATTCCGCCAGCAAATGTCCGATGTGAGCTTTTGGTCGGAAATTCCGACCATGTGTATGCTCTATCGGACTTTTGCTGTCGGATTTTTCGCCAGTAAGATTGAGAGCAGGTTCTCAATTTTTCCGACGGGAAAAAATTCCAATCCAAAACAATTTGAAGCATGCTTGGGAGCATTGAACATCATTTTCTCCGCTTGTCGTAGTGTTGTACATCACCGTGTTCTTGACGGTCGAAAGTTCCGAGAACTTTTGTGTGACCGTGTGTATGCAAGCCAAGCTTGAGCGGAATTCCGTCGGAAAAACCATCCAAGGTTTTCCCAACGGAAAATCCGATCGTGTGTACGGGGCATTATTGTTTGGTAAGACAATAGGTGCATTGTCACTGTTAAAGCTGAAGTTTACTGTAACTTTTTTTGTGTGTGTGTGTGTGTGGGGGGGGGGGGGATTCAGAACCATACACATTAGTCATGTGTGATGGTGTGTATCCCATTACCTGCAGATGACTGCTTCTGCTCAAAATCCTACATGCTGTGTCCCTTTCACAGCTGCTAGATACTGCCCCAAGTGTCTGTTTTCCGTCACTGTAAAGGTTAACAGCAGCAGCTTCTAAGCAGGAAAGTTGCAAAGGGGCTTGCTTGAAACTATCTTTGATCTTCAATTTACAAAAACTGCCTATGTAAAGAATCTGCTGCAGAATCACCATTGTGTGGTTGGAATTAGATAGGGTTCATTGAGCCCTAACTAGGCTCAATGAACACCCAAGGGCCCTCTGAGAGACGTTGTGGTGAAGCTTCACTACTTCCCCACCAAGGGACATTTACTACAAGCAGCTGGGGGAAGAAACTCTTACATTTCAGGGAAATTACTATTGAATCTTTGTTGAACTAGCACCCTATACCATTCAAAATCAGAGGGAACTGAAGCCTTTCGTCCAGAACCTACTAAACTATATTCAACATTGCTGGGCCTTAACTTGTTATGATGATATTTGCTTGTGAGAGGAAGACCCATGTGACAAAGGACCATTGGTGAAGCTAGAGAATGCTTTATCAGATTGGGCCTCATGGAGGAGGACCCATCACAGTAGAACAATTCAGATAAGAGTCCCTGGGCAGACACCAGGAAACCCCCTCTCACTGAAGGAACAGTAACCTCCTCACAGTTGTTTCAGGATTTAACAGATTTGCTGTTTTCGTGGAAACTGACCCTGCTGTGGTAAATTTTTAGTGGGTCTAGTTGCCCTTGTTTGCTGCCCTATCCACTGCTGTTTGCAGAACCTGAATGGGGCTGTAGGTTTCTCCTCCTTTTCATATGTTATGCTCTTGACCCTGCACCAGGCAGAAGTTTACAACTTACAGACTCACTATACTCAATGGAACTACAATAATGCTTAGATATTGGGTCTCCCTCCCATGACCAGGCCTATAATGTCTGGAATGCTCTTTAGCCATAATCCTACATTTCTTTTCAATGACATTTGATTAATTTACTTGCTGGAACGTGCGGTCACCTCCTATGGTGGATGTCATTGGACAATGGAAAACCCTAATGCCTCGTACACACGATCACGATTTCTGACAAGAAAACCGTGTTTTTTTTCAGCAGGAAAAACGGCTGAAACTTGTCTTGCATACACACGGTCACACTAATCTTGCACGAAATTCCAAAAGTCAAGAACGCAGTGACGTACAAGACGTACGACAAGCCGAGATCAATGAAGTTCAATAGGCAGTTCAGCTCTTCTGCTTGAGTCTGAGCATGCACGTTTTTTTTCGCGTCGTGATTTCATACAGATGATCGCGATTCCCAAAAGGAATTTTTCCTGTCACGAAAATTGAGATCCTGCTCTCAATCTTTTCTTGGCCGGAATTTTCACAGAAAAAGTGCGATGGAGCATTCACACAGTCAGAATTTGCGACAAAAAGCTGACGTCGCACTTTTCTCTTCGGGAATCGCGATTTTGTGTACGAGGCATTATAGGTTGGCTGCAAACGTGCTGTAATTGATATGCTGAACATTTTAGATTTCAACTGAAAATTCTAATATATAACTGGAAATCTTTTAATGGACAGTTGTGGTCTTTGGTAGGTGTCAAGCAGGACTTGACTTTCCTAGGGGAGACATATTAGATCCTGAGGGCGGATGCTGCTACATTTTGCTGGCTACAAGCCACTGGGGTTATACTTACCCAGCCACTTGTTTGGTTATTTTATACAATATATATTTGTTTTACAGTTGCAAAAAAAGTATGTGAACTCTTTTGGAATGATATGGATTTCTGCAAAAATTGGTCATAAAATGTGATCTGATCGTCATCTAAGTCACAACAATAGACAATCACAGTCTGTTTAAACTAATAACACACAAATAATTAAATGTTACCAGGTTTTTATTGAACACACCATGTAAACATTCACAGTGCAGGTGGAAAAAAGTATGTGAACCCCTAGACTAATGAGATCTCCAAGAGCTAATTGGAGTGAGGTGTCAGCCAACTGGAGTTCAATCAATGAGGCTAGATTGGAGGTGTTGGTTACAGCTGCCCTGCCCTATAAAAAACACACACCAGTTCTGGGTTTGCTTTTCACAAGAAGCATTACCTGATGTGAATGATGCCTCGCACAAAAGAGCTCTCAGAAGACCTACGATTAAGAATTATTGACTTGCATAAAGCTGGAAAGGGTTATAAAAGTATCTCCAAAAGCCTTGCTGTTCATCAGTCCACGGTAAGACAAATTGTCTATAAACGGAAAAAGTTCAGCACTGCTGCTACTCTCCCTAGGAGTGGGCGTCCTGTAAAAATGACTGAAAGAGCACAGCGCAGACTGCACAATGAGGTGAAGAAGAATCCTAGAGTGTCAGCTAAAGACTTACAAAAGTCTCTGGCACATGCTAACATCCCTGTTAGTGAATCTACGATACGTAAAACACTAAACAAGAATGGATGTCATGGGAGGATACCACAGAGGAAGCCACTGCTGTCCAAAAAAACACACCTGGATGTTCCACAGCAGTACTGGCAAAATATTCTGTGGACAGATGAAACCAAAGTTGAGTTGTTTGGAAGAAACACACAACACTATGTGTGGAGAAAAAGAAGCACAGCACACCAACATCAAAACCTCATCCCAACTGTGAAGTATGGTTGTGGGGGCATCATGGTTTGGGGCTGCTTTGCTGCATCAAGGCCTGGACGGATTGCTATCATCGAAGGAAAAATGAATTCCCAAGTTTATCAAGACATTTTTCAGGAGAACTTAAGGCCATCTGTCCACCAGCTGAAGCTCAACAGAAGATGGGTGTTGCAACAGGACAACGACCCAAAGCATAGAAGTAAATCAACAACAGAATGGAATCCAAGGATTCACATACTTGTTCAACCTGCACTGTGAATGTTTACATGGTGTGTTCAATAAAAACATGGTAACATTTAATTCTTTGAAAGTTTGTGGTGTAGCGCTAGAACAAATTTTTTTTTTTTATAGATGAAGCAATTCATATGTAACACTCCAGTAGAATGTTTGTATTAATATGTGATAAATTTATATGCACACAGTAATATAAAAACTAAATGGATGTATGTATGTATTAATGATGTGGAAAAGAAATAAAAAAACATTTGATATAAAAAAAACACTCCAATGCATGGAGATGGGAGATTGAATCCAGTCCCAGAGATCCAGGGGGAAGAGAGGTGATCAAGTAATGAAGAAGCCACCACCAACACCCAAACACACTGACTCTTACCGTCAGTACATATAAAATGCACATGTAGCAGATGGTATCAAATGGAACTCTCACTTCCCAAGGTAATTATGACTCCAAAAAGAATTCCTACAGATCCTCCTTCTATGGACTTAATCAATCAGAACTTGCTTGGAAATCAGCAGAAAGTGAAAAAACTCAGTGGCTCCAAAGGCATGACGTGTTTGGGAGATGAAAACAAAAGAGACAAGGCTCATTGCGCAAACATCCCAAAAAGCATTAATTAATTTTCTTAAAAAGAGTATGAATGCACTCACATGTGAATCAAATAAAATACGCATGAAGTAAGGAAAGCAACCAGCGCTTCCTACCAATAAGATGGCACTCTACCGTCCAGACATCCAGCAGCTATGCAGCATTAGCCTTCCTCCACTTGGCCCGACGTTTCTCCACCAATGTGTGTCATCAGGGGCGTTATTAATTATGTTTAATTCTTTGTGTGTTATTAGTTTAAGCAGACTGTGATTGTCTATTGTTGTGACTTAGATGAAGATCAGATCACATTTTATGACCAATTTGTGCAGAAATCCATATCATTCCAAAAGGGTTCACATACTTTTTTTTGCAACTGTATATAGTTTACTGTTCCAATTTCTGGTTTCTGGAGACAGGCGGAAGTCACCCATGTTGGTAATATTGCATGAAATGGGATGCTAGACCTACTATTAATCCATACACTACATTTCCACTTCCTAATGTGACCTCCTGTGGTCTGGCATAATGTTTTTACAATTGGGGATTTACTAGAGCACTGTCATGATTAACCAGTTAACAACCACCTGCCGACAAATAACGTCGACAAGGTGGTTGCTTAACTCTGGGAGGACGTTATATAACGTCCTCCCAGAATCGCACTCCCGCGCGCCCCCTGGGGCGCGCACACGGGAAACTCCGTGACCGCCGGGTCCTCTGGACCCGGCGGATCACGAATCGCGGTAAATCGCCGCTGATAGCGGCCGTTTACCACGTGATCGCTCCGTCAAATGATGGAGCAATCACTTGTAAACAGACCGGCGTCATGTCATGACGCCGGTTCCTCCCTCCCCTCTCTGTACCGATCGGTACAGTGTGAGAGGAGAGGGGGAGAGAGCGGATGGCAGCAGCAGCTCTGTGGGCTGGATCTGTGACAATTGCAGTCACAGATCCAGCCATCCATCCATCCCTGCTCAGCCATCCCTGTGCAATACCCTGCCAATACTCTGCAATACACCCTGCCAATACTCTGCAAAATACCCTGCGCAATACTCTGCAAAATACCCTGCGCAATACCCTGGTGCAATACTCTGTAATACCCTGGCGCAATACTCTGCAATACCCTGCGCAATACTCTGCAATACCCTGCGCAATACTCTGCAATACCCTGCAAAATACTCTGCAATACCCTGCGCAATACTCTGCAATACCCTGCGCAATACTCTGCAATACCCTGCGCAATACTCTGCAATACCCTGCACAATACCCTGCAAAATACTCTGCAATACCCTGCACAATACCCTGCAAAATACTCTACAATACCCTGCGCAATACCCTGCAAAATACTCTGCAATACCCTGCGCAATACTCTGCAATACCCTGCGCAATACTCTGCAATACCCTGCGCAATACCCTGCAATACCCTGCGCAATACCCTGCGCAATACTCTGCAATACTCTGCAATACCCTGCGCAATACTCTGCAATACCCTGCACAATACCCTGCAAAATACTCTGCAATACCCTGCGCAATACCCTGCAAAATACTCTGCAATACCCTAAGCAATACTCTGCAATACCCTGCAATACCCTGTGCAATACCCCCTGTGCAATACCCCGTGCAATACCCTGCCATACTCCGCAATACCCTGCCATAGTCCGCAATACTCCGCAATGCCCTGCAATACTCCGCAATGCCCGGCAATACTCCGCAATGCCCGGCAATACTCCGCAATGCCCGGCAATACTCCGCAATGCCCGGCAATACTCTGCAATAACCACTTCCCGCCCGCCGGCCGTCATATGACGTCCTTGACTTTGTGCGGAGATATCTGAATGATGGGTGCAGCTACAGGCATCATTCAGATATTAGTTTTTTCAGCTGGCGATTCCCTACATCATAAGAACAATCATAGCGGCTGTTCCACCGCTTGATCACTCTTACGGGAGGTGAGAGGGGATGCCCCCCCTCCCGCTGCCCTCCGGTGCTTCTACCGACTCACCGCTACCATCAAAGCAAGGATTGTTTGTTTTTTTTGGGTTTTTTTCAGGCTTCCCAGCCTAGAGGTGAGATGTGGGGTCTTATTGACCCCATATCTCACTGTAAAGAGGACCTGTCATGCCATATTCCTATTACAAGGGATGTTTACGTTCCTTGTAATAGGTACAAAAGTGATCAAAAAAATTTTTGGGGCGGAAAAACATGTCAAACTAAAAGAAATAAAGTAAAATGAACAATAAAAAAAAAAATATTTTTTTAAAGCGCCCCTGTCCCCGTGAGCTCGCATACAGAAGCGAACGCATACGTAAGTCCCGCCCACATATGAAAACGGTTTTCAAACCACACATGTGAGGTATCTCTGCGAACGTTAGAGCGAGAGCAATCATTTTGGCCCTAGACCTCCTCTGTAACTCAAAACATGTAACCAGTACAAATATTTAAAGCGTCACCTATGGGGATTTTTTAAGTAGCAAAGTTTGGCGCCATTCCACGAGTGTGTGCAATTTTTAAGGGTGACATGTTAGGTATCTATTTACTCTGCGTAACTTCATCTTTCACATTATTCAAAAACATTGGGCTAACTTTACTGTTTTTTTTTTTTAAGCACAAAACATTTTTTTCCGTAAAAAACGCGTTAAAAAAATTGCTACGCAAATATCGTGCGAGATAAAAAGTTGCAACAACCACCATTATATTCTCTAAGGTCTTTGCTAAAAAAACATATATAATGTTTTGGGGTTCTATGTAATTTTCTAGCAAACAAATGATGATTTTTACATGTAGGAGAGAAATGTCAGAATTGGCCTCGGTGCTCCAGAACGCCTGAAGGTGCTCCCTGCATGTTGGGCCTCTGTATGTGGCCACGCTGTGTAAAAGTCTCACACATGTGGTATCGCCATACTCGGGAGGAATAGCAGAATGTGTTTTGGGGTGTAATTTGTGGTATGTATATGCTGTGTGTGAGAAATAACCTGCTAATATGACAATTTTGTTAAAAAAAAAAAAGAGAAAAAAAAAATCTTGATTTTGCAAAGAATTGTGGGAAAAAATGACAACTTCAAAAAACTCACAATGCCTCTTTCTGAATACCTTGGAATGTCTTCTTTCCAAAAAGGGGTCATTTGGGGGGTATTTGTACTTTTCTGGCATGTTAAGGTCTCAAGAAATGAGATCGGCCGTCAGTACTTCAGGTGTGATCAATTTTCAGATATTGGCACCATAGCTTGTGGACTCTATAACTTTCACAAAGACCAAATAATATCCACCAATTTGTACTTATTTTTACCAAAGATATGTAGCAGTATAAATTTTGGCCAAAATTTATGAAGAAAAAATAGTAATTTGCTAAATTTTATAACAGAAACGAAAAAAAAATCATTTTTTTACAAAATTTACAGTCTTTTTTCTCTTATAGCGCAAAAAATAAAAAACCCAACAGTGATTAAATACCACCAAAAGAAAGCTCTATTTGTGTGAAAAAAAGGACAAAAAATTCATATGGGTACAGTGTTGTATGACTGAGTAATTGTCATTCAAAATGTGAGAGCACCGAAAGCTGAAAATTGGTCTGGTTATTAAGGGGGTTTAAGTGCCCAGTGGTCAAGTGGTTAACAAGCCAAGAAAGATTTAAACCTTCCCTGAAGGAAAGTGTTCACTTGCCACAATACTCCCATTTTGAGCTAATGTTTTCTGTGTGCTGGTGCATACTGTTTTGTTACAGAAACACTGGAAAATACGTATTCAAAGCCATAGGTTTCTCAGGCATGTGAAGACGTAGGTGTGTCTTGTCCCTCAGTCCTTCACCAGTGGGATTCTTAGGATAGGACATCAGATCTAAATGCAGATTAGTTGGGATGCTAGTTTGACATTGTTATTTACAACACACTCAGCTTTTATGCATAGCCTTGCTATTTATGAGGTTACCATAGTAGCTATCACACCCCTGTAAAGCCTAGAACACACGGGCCGAATGCCGGGCGACATCTGCTGGTTCACTGAAAACCGTCTGACATGCTCGGCCGGTCCAACAGAAGCCGGCCAAGCATGCTGGGAAAACCAGCAGCCGACCGGCTCCCGTGCAGCGCTCTCAGCCAACAACCGGATTGTCATGGGGGGGGGGGGCATCCCCCTGTCAGAACGCAATAGCTCAGTGGGGGAGATTGCTGTACTAATGTCGGATTGTCGGATTGCTAGTACAGTGGCTCCCACCTGAACTGTCAGTTTTTTTTTTCATTCAATCCGTGGGGTTTGCCAGTCTTTTTAAAAAACACAAATTGCACCAAATTTATAAAGACTGGAAAAAGGAAAACCTATGTGTTGCTCAAAGTAAGCAATCTTGGTAGCTAAAGGACCAGAGGTGATTTCAGAATTTTGCACTGCGCTGCTTTAACTGTAAATTGTGCGGACATGCAATGTTGTACCCAAACAAAATTTGCGTCCTTTTCTTCCCACAAATAGAGCTTTCTTTTAATGGTATTTGATTGCCTCTGCGATTTTTATTTTTTTGCGATATAAACGTAAAAAGACCGAAAATTTTGAAAAAAAATGATATTTTCTACTTTTTGTTATAAGAAAAATCGAATAAACTAAATTTTAGTCATACATTTAGGCCAAAATGTATTCAGCCACATGTCTTTAGTAAAAAAAATGTCAATAAGCGTATATTTATTGGTTTTTCGCAAAAGTTATAGCGTCTACAAACTAGGGTACATTTTCTGGAATTTACACAGCTTTTAATTTATGACTGCCTATCTCATTTCTTGAGGTGCTACTTTCTAAAATGGGGTCATTTGGGGGGGGGGGGGTTTGTGCTATTTTGGCATTTTATGGCCTTCGAAACTGTGATAGGTAGTGAGGAGTGAAATCAAAAATTTGTGCCCTTAGAAATCCTGAAGGCGGTGCTTGGTTTTTTGAAATTTTTGATTTCACTCCTCACTACCTATCACAATTTCGAAGGCCATAAAATGCCAAAATAGCACAAACCCCCCCAAATGACCCCATTTTGGAAAGTAGACACCCCAAGCTATTTGCTGAGAGGCATGTTGAGTATTTTACAGCTCTAATTTGTTTTTGAAAATGAAGAAAGAAAATAATTTTTTTTTTTTTCCAATTTTCAAAACTTTTTGACAAAAAGCGAGATCTGCAACATACTCACAATACCTCTCAGCAAATAGCTTGGGGTGTCTACTTTCCAAAATGGGGTCATTTGGGGGGTTTGTGCCATCTGGGCATTCCATGGCCTCCGAAACTGTGATAGGCAGTGAGAAGTGAAATCAAAAATTTACACCCTTAGAAAGCCTGAAGGCGGTGATTGGTTTTTGGGGTCCCGTACACGGCTAGGCTCCCAAAAAGTCTCACACATGTGGTATCCCCGTACTCAGGAGAAGCAACAGAATGTATTTTGGGGTGTAATTCCACATATGCCCATGGCATGTTTGAGCAATATATCATTTAGTAACAACTTTGTGCAAAAAAAATAAAAAATAAAAATAAAAATTATTTTTTCCGCAACTTGTGTCAACATATAAAATATTCCATGGACTCGACATGCACCTCAGTACATAGCTTTTTTTTCCACACAGTATTTGCGCAGCGATTTTTCAAACGCATTTTTTGGGGAAAAAATACACTTTTTTTCATTTTAATGCTCTAAAACACACTATATTGCCTAAATGTTTGATGAAATAAAAAAGATGATCTTAGGCTGAGTACATAGATACCAAACACGACATGCTTTAAAATTTCGCACAAACGCGCATTGGCGACAAACTACATACATTTTTAAAAGCCTTTAAAAGCCTTTACAGGTTACCACGTTAGATTTACAGAGGTGGTCTACTGCTAAAATGACTGCCCTCGATCTGACCTTCGCGGGGATACCTCACATGCATGGTGCAATTGCTGTTTACATATGACGCCAGACCCACGCTTGCGTTCGCCATTGCGCAAGAGCAGGGCAGGACAGGGGTGCTTTTTTTTATTTTTTATTATTAATTTTGCTTTTTTATTTTATTTTTAAACTGTTCCTTCCATATTTATTTTTTTATAATTTTTATTGTTATCTCAGGGAATGTAAATATCCCCTATGATAGCAATAGGTAGTGACAGGTACTCTTTTTTTTGAAAAAACTGGGGTCTATTAGACCCTAGATCTTTCCTCTGCCTCAAAGCATCTGACCACACCAAGATCGGTGTGATAAAATGCTTTCCCAATTTCCTAATGGCGCTTTTTATATCCGGGGGGTCATTCCCTCCCACTGCTTGTAAAAGCAATCCAGAGGCTAATTAGCCACTAGGATTGCTTTTACATGAAAGCCGGCCGCTGGCTGAAAAGAATGATACCAAGATGATACCTAAACCCGCAGGCATCAATCTGGTATAACCATTCAAAGTCCAGCAACATACCAGTACGTTGCTGGTCCTTGTTGGACATGTATTGTAATCTTTTTTTTCATGCAGCCTGTTGGCTGAACGAAAAAAAAAGATTGATCGGTGGGTATGCCCACCATTAGAATACCGCCCTTCATCCACCCACTTCTAATGATGGGCATACATGCACCATTTATATATGCCGAAGCATGCAGGCATCTTCCCGCAAAAGTTATGCCGCATACACATGGTCAGACTTTTCCACGGGCAAGCCTCCGTCGGAATTTCGACCGTATGTACGTGGCATTAGGAGCAAAATCGCTCCTCCGCCCCTGCTGCCCCAATGCTTCGGCATATATGCTTTTTTTTTTTAACTGTGGTGGTGAAATCACCTCCTACAGCACTGGAGTCGCAGGGATCAGGCCTGTCTCTGCGAACGCTGCAGTTATGTGTGTTGTGTTTTGTAAGTGACAGCGATCGATCGATACTGCACTTGGGTGGCCTGGGCTGGACGGAGGGGCAAAACGCAGGTGCTAGCAGGTATCTGGGCTGATCCCGCTAACACTGCGTTTTTGGGAACCCTAAATTGCTGGGGATGCTAGTATAGATCTGATCAGATCAGATATTGATCTGTTCAGATACTATACCACTAAGGGAGGTGTATGCTTCACGCGTGGGTGTTGGCATTACTGGCACTAACCTGACGCTGCCTGGGGTGTGACGCAGGGTTAACTAGTGGCAATTAGGGGGTTAAAACCTTTATTAGATAATATATGGGGGTACCTGATGCTATAAAAACCTGCGGCGAACCTAAAAAAAATAACTGGCTATCTATCGGCACCAGCATAACTAATACAGCGTTTAGAAAAACGATCGCTTAGTGACACTGGCAAAAGGGGGTGAAAGGGTTACCTGGGGGGCGATCAAGGGGTTAAACCTTTATTAGGTAATATATGGGGTTACCCAACACTATAAAAACCTGGGGCGAACCTAAAAAAAATAACTGGCTACCTATCGGCATCACCGACAATAAGACAGCGATCAGAAAAACGATCGCTTAGCGACAGTGGTGATAGGGGGTGAAAGGGTTACCTGGGGGGCGATCAAGGGGGTTAATCCATTATTAGGTAATGTATGGGGGTACCTGACGCTATAAAAACCTGCGGCAAACCTAAAAAAAATAACTGGCTAACGATCGGCATCACCGACAATAAGACAGCGTTTAGAAAAACGATCGCTTAGCGACAGTGGTGATAGGGGGTGAAAGGGTTACCTGGGGGGCGATCAAGGGGGTTAAACCTTTATTAGGTAATATATGGGGGTACCTGACGCTATAAAAACCTGCGGCGAACCTAAAAAAAATAACTGGCTACCTATCGGCAACACTGACAATAAGACAGCGATCAGAAAAACGATCGCTTAGCGACAGTGGTGATAGGGGGTGAAAGGGTTACCTGGGGGGCGATCAAGGGGGTTAAACCTTTATTAGGTAATATATGGGGGTACCTGACGCTATAAAAACCTGCGGCGAACCTAAAAAAAATAACTGGCTACCGATCGGCATCACCGACAATAAAACAGCGATCAGAAAAACGATCGCTTAGCGACAGTGGTGCTAGGGGGTGAAAGGGTTATCTGGGGGGCGATCAAGGGGGTTCAACCTTTATTAGGTAATATATGGGGGTACCCGACGCTATAAAAACCTGCGGCGAACCTAAAAAAAATAACTGGCTACCGATCGGCATCACCGACAATAAAACAGCGATCAGAAAAACGATCGCTTAGCGACGGCGGTGCTAGGGGGTGAAAGGGATATCTGGGGGGCGATCAGGGGGTTAAACCTTTATTAGGGGGGGTTAGGGGGCTACACTGGACCTAAAACTAAACTGTAGTGACACTTTTACAGTCACAAATGTCACTGATTGCAGTGATCACTAAATAAATGGTCACTGCAATCAGTGACACTGTGACTGGGGGCTGGGGGGTGATCTGGGGGGTGTCTGGGGGGCCTGGGGGGGCGATTTGTGTGCCTATGTGTCCTGGTGTCAGTGTGCTGTTTGTGCACTAACCTGTGTGTCTTCTCTTGTACGGCGCTCGGTATATGTGAGCGCCGCATGAGAGATGACATCACTTCCTCTGCCTGTGTAAACATTACACAGCAGAGGAAGCTCTCTCATTCGCCGGGAGCGATCGCGGGGGGTGGCCGGAATCGAACAGCCGTCCCCTCATCTCGGATCGCTCCCGAACGGAAAACGGCCGCTCACTGTAGAGAAGGGGGGTCCGATCGGACCCCCCAACTATACAAAGGCAATCACGTAGATATACGTGACTTTGCCTGTCGGTGCCATTCTGCCGACGTATATCTACAGTGGGCGGTCGTTAAGTGGTTAATTCTATTTTCTCAGATCCTCTTGAAAATTGAACCTGATTTAAGTTTTACCTTCTTCCAGTTTGTATCAGTGAGGTTGGCTATTGTCCAGTCTAAAGCCTGGTACGGGCTGAACAAAGAAAAAACCTGACAGATCAGTGTACTAACACACGTGGTGTTAGTACAGTGATCTCCCCCACTGTGCTCTTGTGTTCTGACAGAGGGATGCCCTCCCCCCTACCAGAATACAGCGGGCAGTGCTCTCTGCCATTGAACTGCCTATCACAGGGTGGTACACTGTAATAGCCAATCTTACTGGGCAGGTGCAAAGGGCACCATCTTGTGAAGACAAATAAAAACAGTAGATGCTAGCGCTCAGGATACCAACATAATTGACTCACAGATTTAAAATTAGTGTGACCTTGGGTCTTTCACATAAGGTGGTGTTATGTACAGAACGTACCTGATCGTAGAGCCGACTTTGTAGGAGGAGACCTCTCTTACAGCCCTGGCTCAGGAGCCACTGGAGTGGGAACAGTGAACTCGAGAGCGCAGTGAGGTAGGAGTGCCTGTGGTAGATGTAGAGGGAGCCACCGTGGCAAGGTGGTGATCCTCCAAGGGTGGCTGGAGCTTGTAGGCAGCAGAGCAGGTGGTTGCAGGTCAGCGACCCGGAAGCTGGCGGATACCGGGACAGCGGAAGCTGGAGCAAGGTGAGACAAGCCTGGTTAGGTGCACACAACAGCAGGCAGCAGGAGGGTCAGACAAGCTGGGTCAGAGCAGGTAGTCAGATGTATGGATCAGCAGGCTTAGACGTAGTCAGGAACACAGGCAAGGTTTGGCAGCAGGTAGACAGGTGAGAGACAGAGCAGGGTCAAGGTGAGCCGAGGTCAGGGTTGGAGATATATCGGGTGGTCGAGCAAGCCGGGTCGGTACTGGTAACAGGTAGCAGGTATGCAGGTATTCAGGTTACAAAGCTGCAGATCAGACAGCAATGCACTGTTGTAACTGCTGGCCTTTTAAAGGCCTGATGGCGCCATATCATTAGCGCGCACGCGCGCGCACACGGCGCGCATGCGCAATTGGCGCGCGCCGACGCACAGGTAAGAATTGTCTTCTCTTTCTGGCAGGTCCCTGACAGGTGGTGCTCAGATGGGGGTCTTGTTTTAACCCCCGGAGAAACCAGTTGTTCGATTCATCACTGGTTTTCACGGGCAATACAAGAAAATGGAACATATCCTCAATAAACACTGGAACATCTTAAAACAAGACCCCCATCTGAACACCACCTTCTGTGAAAGACCCAAGGTCACCTATAGAAGGGCCCCTACACTAAAATATAAAATAGCGCCAAGCAAATTAAAATGTATCAAAAAAGGTAACCCCTTATGTCTAATCCCCCTCAAAGGGATGCACAGATGTAATAAACCTTTATGCAAGACTTGTCATTTCGTCAAACATGGACAAAAGAGCTTTACCCATAACGAACAAAAACCTATTATCTTGACAATTTTTACAACTGCTCCAGCGACTGATGTCGTGTATTGCCTGACATGCCCCTGCAAGTTACTGTATGTTGGTCGCACTCTCCGCCCCCTGAGACAGCGCTTCAGCAAACACCGTCGCTTTGTGGAAGTGGGCTGCGATGAAAATAGTGTACCACGCCATTTTCTAGAGCACCATATCCAGTCTACAATGGGCTTGTGGGTATAGGTTATAGAAGCCATACCCAGTAGTCTGTCTGAAGCCGAACATTTCTCTAGACTATGCGAACGCGAAACGTTCTGGATATATACCCTGGATACTCTTGTGCCAAATGGACTCAATGAGGAACTGGAAGTAAATACTATCATATAATTCTCTCATAAATCATTTTGTGTCCAATAATTTTTTTATCTTTTTTTAATCAAATTTTAATCAATTTTTAATCAATTTTCAATCATTTTTCGACTAATTGTTGACAATCAATAATAATCCTCTACTGTCCCCCACTGATCAACATTATTGTTATCAAGCCACTATCATGAACTTTTTATTGATTATATAAAACGATAACTGGCCCAATACATTACACTATCATACTACAATTTATATACCCGGTTTAATCTATTTACGGTAATTTAATTTAATTTAAATTTATTTATTTGTATCATCTAATCTTTCAGTCACAATTGATTAATTTACAGGATATTTTCCACTTAATTTATCTCTAACAATCAATATACACACTAACAACTCGTCCCATACTCTGCGGGTTATCGGGCAGCGATTTACCATATCGCTTGTACAGTATATTGATTATTACATTCACCTCTTTTATCCCGGCATGCGAGCTACTATCCATTTTACATGCAAATTAATTTATAACCCAATCCATTATTTTACCATTGCTCCACATCATCCTATTTATCCTTTTAACCCAAAGCTGTCTTCCATCCATCTCTGTATGCCGGTGCACACACACATATTAAACACATATAGTCCATTACCATTTGTGAATGTACACTAATATGCGGATCGTTCAAAAGAATCACTCTTCTTATTGTTACTATTATTATTGTTTTATGATTTTATCCTCTGAACATGCTGTGAGTTGCTGCTAATTATCCCCAGAGCCTTATAATCCCTTATAATCCCGTTGTCTCCTCTCCCCTTTACACTTGAGTGTCAGGAAAGGTTCCATCCGCTGGTGGCATTTATTATTTATCTTGCAGTACTGTGGTCCACCAGCAGGTGTCTCCTGGCAGTTTGTAACTGTCAGGAGAATCTTTCCCTGCTGGTGTTGTATTATCTTTTGGACGCAGTACTGGTTTCCACCAGCGGATGGATCCTGGCAGTGTGGAGCAGACTGCCCTCCCTCCGATCAGGTGTGACCTGAAGCTAATCAGGCATTCCTATAAATACCCGGCAGGTGTATACACACACTGCCCTGGTATCGTCCTCGTGCCCTGACCTGTAGCCTGTCTGCTTGAACCTTGATCCATGTATCCTGATCCCTGTAACCTGAACCTGAACCTGTAACCTGAACCTGTAACCTGATCCTGAACCTGTTGTGTCCGTCCTAATCCCTGATCCCTGCTCTGCAGCCTGGTTGCCCCCTGCTTGATCCTGTCTCCCTGTCCTGATCCATCCTTACCCCATCTGCTGATCCCCCTGTGTATGACCTCGGCCTGGCCCTGTTTATGATTCTGGTTTCCCCATTACTTGTACATATTTGTCTGTTACTGTTATTAATTGTGGGTTCTGTTTGTTATTGGTTGTTGTGCACTGTGTGGTATTGGAGGTGGTTATATATATATATATATATATATATTATTTCACTTATCTTTAATAAATCTTTATATTTCACTTATACGTGTTTGGTGTTCCTCTGTTGCTAGCTGCACAGTTCTGGTCACACTTGGTACGTGACAGTATACCAGGGCCATTAATGATCAGAAGTAGCTGCACAGAGGACCCATTTTGGTTCTGTTACTCTGCTAAAATGAACTCTGATATGATTCCTTATTATACTCTGCTGGCGTCAGAGAGTGGTGAATATCTCCGTCAGACACTGAAAGAGTGGACCAGTGATCAGCTGCTAGAGATTATTCGTTTAGCTCACTCCTGGGTTGATCAGGGCTGTATGATGTTTGGGGATGTTCAACCTTTAATTAAAATCTGCACAGAGCTGGCTTTGCCTTGTATCCCAGAGGGCCATGATGATTTTTCTCCCCCCTTTAATGTTAATCAGGTCGTATCTTTGGTTTGGCTTCTGGAGGATGACTCCCCATACTTTTTTGAACATTACACAGCTTGTTCCCAACAGAAAATAATAGAGTGTGTTGATTGTGTACAATCCCTTGTCAGACAGGCAGAATGTAAACTGCAGTTTGTGCAGCCACTACTCTCAGCATGGTCTGATATTTTGCAATCGGCCCCAGCCAGCCCACAAAAAAACATCTCTGCTGCCAGACACCTGCCTGCCCAAGAGTCTATTTCTCCATCACCCATGGCAACCCCAGTCGCAGTTCAGTACACACTACTTCCCACCAGGTATCAATATCCAGTCTCTGCTCCCTGCACCTATCCTGCATTCAACCCACCTGCCTCTTCTCAGCTGCCTGCAAGCCCACAAGAACCTCCTCCAGCCACTGTCCCCGTATCCCTGCCATATTCTTCCATTTGCTCGATTCCATCTTTTCCATATACTCCCCCCGTTATGTGCAAACCTGCAGTAACCAAATCTAGAAAGAAGCGTAAGTATTTACCTACCCACACAATCCAACCAGTAATCCCACCTTCCTCCACACCCACCAACCTGCTCCAGCCTGTAGTTCCAGAACCAGCCTTCGAGCCAGCTTCCCAGCCTGCAGTTCCAGAGCCAGCCTTCCAGCTTGCAGTTCCAGAACCAGCCTTCCAGCTTGCAGTTCCAGAACCAGCCTTCCTGCTTGCAGTTCCAGAACCAGCCTTCCTGCTTGAAGTTCCAGAACCAGCCTTCCTGCTTGCAGAACCAGCCTTCCAGCTTGCAGTTCTCGAGCCAGCCTTCCAGTCTGCAGTTCTCGAGCCAGCCTTCCAGCCTACAGTCCCAGAGCCAGTCCTTGAGCCAGCCTTCCAGCCTGCGGTCCTTGAGCCAGCCTTCCAGCCTGCGGTTTTCGAGCCAGCCTTCCAGCCTGCGGTTTTCGAGCCAGCCTTCCAGCCTGCGGTTTTCGAGCCAGCCTTCCAGTCTGCGGTTCTCGAGCTAGCCTGCCAGCCTGAAGACCCTGTGCCAGCCTGCCAGCCTGAAGACCCTGTGCCAGCCTGCCAGCCTGAAGACCCTGTGCCAGCCTGCCAGCCTGAAGACCCTGTGCCAGCCTGAAGACCCTGTGCCAGCCTGAAGACCCTGTGCCAGCCTGCCAACATGGAGTTCCCGTGCCAGCCTTCCAAACTGAAGCCCTGATGACAGTGTCCCAGTCGGAAGATCCGGTGCCCGTTTCCCGGCCTGTGGTTGTGGTGCCCGTTTCCCGGCCTGTGGTTGTGGTGCCCGTTTCCCGGCCTGTGGTTGTGGTGCCCGTTCCCTGGCTTGAGGTTGTGGTGCCCGTTCCCTGGCTTGAGGTTGTGGTGCCCGTTTCCCGGCTTAAGGTTGTGGTGCCCGTTTCCCGGCTTGAGGTTGTGGTGCCCGTTTCCCGGCCCGAGGTTGTGGAGCCCTTTTCCCGGCTCGAGGGTATGTCGTCTGCTGCCCAGCCTGAGATGATGTCGTCTGCTGCCCAGCCTGAGATGATGTCGTCTGCTGCCCAGCCTGAGATGATGTCGTCTGCTGCCCAGCCTGAGATGATCCCGTCTGCTGCCCAGCCTGAGATGATCCCGTCTGCTGCCCAGCCTGAGATGATCCCGTCTGCTGCCCAGCCTGAGATGATCCCGTCTGCTGCCCAGCTTGATGATCCGGAGCCTGCTGCCTAGCCCGAAGTGTCCCTGCCTGCTGCCCAGCTCGATGACCCGGAGCCTGCTGCCCAGCCCGAGGTGTTCCTGTCTGCTGCCCAGCTCGATGACCCGGAGCCTGCTGCCCAGCCCGAAGTGTTCCTGTCTGCGGCCCAGCTTGATGACCCGGAGCCTGCTGCCCAGCCCGAAGTGTCCCTGCCTGCTGCCCAGCTCGATGACCCGGAGCCTGCTGCCCAGCCCGAGGTGTTCCTGCCTGCTGCCCAGCTCGATGACCCGGGGCCTGCTGCCCAGCCCGAAGTGTTCCTGTCTGCTGCCCAGCTCGATGACCCGGAGCCTGCTGCCCAGCCCGAGGTGTTCCTGCCTGCTACCCAGCTTGATGTGATTGTCTGCCCGGATGTGACTTTGCCTACTACCCAGCTGATTGCCATGAACTTTCTCCGGCAACAGCTAGTTGGAGCGTCCGGAGGCCGCTCCTTTGAGGGGGGGTACTGTCAGGAAAGGTTCCATCCGCTGGTGGCATTTATTATTTATCTTGCAGTACTGTGGTCCACCAGCAGGTGTCTCCTGGCAGTTTGTAACTGTCAGGAGAATCTTTCCCTGCTGGTGTTGTATTATCTTTTGGACGCAGTACTGGTTTCCACCAGCGGATGGATCCTGGCAGTGTGGAGCAGACTGCCCTCCCTCCGATCAGGTGTGACCTGAAGCTAATCAGGCATTCCTATAAATACCCGGCAGGTGTATACACACACTGCCCTGGTATCGTCCTCGTGCCCTGACCTGTAGCCTGTCTGCTTGAACCTTGATCCATGTATCCTGATCCCTGTAACCTGAACCTGTAACCTGATCCTGAACCTGTTGTGTCCGTCCTAATCCCTGATCCCTGCTCTGCAGCCTGGTTGCCCCCTGCTTGATCCTGTCTCCCTGTCCTGATCCATCCTTACCCCATCTGCTGATCCCCCTGTGTATGACCTCGGCCTGGCCCTGTTTATGATTCTGGTTTCCCCATTACTTGTACATATTTGTCTGTTACTGTTATTAATTGTGGGTTCTGTTTGTTATTGGTTGTTGTGCACTGTGTGGTATTGGAGGTGGTTATATATATATATTATTTCACTTATCTTTAATAAATCTATATATTTCACTTATACGTGTTTGGTGTTCCTCTGTTGCTAGCTGCACAGTTCTGGTCACACTTGGTACGTGACATTGAGAAAGGAGTGCATGCTCCTTACGGAACTTGTGCATGCTCTAAAACACGCTGTGTCCCCTTTGACTCCGCTGACGCCACACGCCGTTCCACGAGCAAAACATCTCTACCGAAGGAAACAGCCGGCTTCTCCCCTGGCACCTTGCGGCTCTCATAGCCCAGATTGCGAGACAGCTGTGGACACGCTTTGAGACACTAGAAACAATCACCACGAGATGATGTTTCCTTAGGAACACATCTGTACTTACTGATATGTAAGTGTTGGAAACTTTTATTGTACAATTATTAAACAATTTACTTAGAGGCGCTTTTCTGTTCTTGTAAAGGCAGCACACTGATTTTTTGTTACCCAGCATACCAGACAAGAGAAGCGGTACTTTGCAAAACAATAAACTATTGATGAAAAAAAAAGAGAAGCGTTACTGTGCATGTCCATGCATATAGAACATACCTCACAACTTTTGAGCTTGAGAATGAGGGGCATGACAGGGAGGCAGTGACCTGCAAAAAGTGGGTGTGGTCAAACATGATAGTGGCACGGTCTTAGGGGACATGGTTAAACAAAATCTGGGCATCCTTGTACCTATAAAATATGCTGAGGCCGAGTCTTCCATAATTGCTGTTGTGTTGGCCTGTTAGGCCCTGACTGTTCACATGTAGCGATTTGGGATCCTGGGCAGAATTGCTGTGATTCTGCCCGCAATTACAAAGCACACTGCAATGTTGGCAAAACGCAGCACATAAGTTTGTGTTCCATTCCTTTTTAGTGCCACCAAAACACAATGTGGTTTTGGATGCTTGTTGTGTGATAAATCGCTCAACAATCACAGCAAAAAGACACCACATTGTGGTGCCAGTAAAAATGAATGGAACACAATCACATGGGATGCATTTTGCCAGCATTGCAGTGTGATTTGGAATCAGGGTGTGGTGGTGGGCAGAATCACAGGAATATTCTGCCCACAATCCCAAATCGCTACATGTGCCTAACAGGCTAACACAACAGCAATTATGGAAGACTCAGTCCAGCGTCTCAATCACCAACTTTGCCAGCAGTTGCCACAATCTCAGATACCTAGTAGAATGACAGGAAGAAATTCTGCAGCACTGCAGTTCTAAGCTAGCCTGAATGAGGAGGACACAAGGGAAAGAGGGACACACCTGGTGACCCGGGATGAACTGGGTGGGTCAATGGTCAGCAGCAGCAGCCAGCAGCACTTCGGAACACCATCCATATCTGCGTGGCAGGCTGGTGGCTAACAGCACC
Source organism: Rana muscosa (assembly GCA_029206835.1). Lineage (NCBI taxonomy): Eukaryota > Metazoa > Chordata > Amphibia > Anura > Ranidae > Rana > Rana muscosa. Next base: position 5,352,169 of record JARGYO010005562.1, read on the forward strand.
CTTGAGGGTCCAGCTCCTCACCCAAGTGGCAAAAGTGGGAAGCAGCACTGCAAGGAGTGGTCCGGGGCGGGGCTACCAGCGGTCCAGGGGCGGGCTCCCATCGTCCGGGGGGCAGGGCTCTCAGCAGTCTGGAGGCGGGGCTCCCAGTGGTTCCGGGGGCTCCCGGCGGGCGGGGCCCCTAGCGGCCTGGCAGGCGGGGCTCTCAGCGGTCGATGCTCCATTCAGTTTCTCTGCTCTGAGCTTCCAAGCACTTATAGGCTGCATGGGGCGGGGCAGGTCAGGCTCAGAGTGTCAGTGGAGCTCCCGGCTCCACCCCTCCCTGCTGACAGAGCCTTCCTCAGCCCAAGCCAAGCGAGCCTGACAGCCCGGGCCAGCGTGCCCAGTGTAACAGCAGGCCAGGCTTAGGCAGCACACAACAGCGTGTGTGTGAGTCAGTGCCCAGTGTGCCCATAAAAGCCCCAACCCCTGTACTGCTTCTCTCAAACCTGGATAGGCCTCAGATAGCCTAGCAGGCAGGTGCTCCCGGGATAGGCCTCAGGCTTCTGGCCTAGCAACCCGGAGCCTTGTAGCACATGTCCACCCAGACAGCCATCCAGGTGGCACAGAACTCCGATCACCTGACTCCTCCCGAATAAATAGGTGCTCCCAGCAGGCCAAGGGACCAAAGAGAACCCTGACAATTGGCTGAGTCAACCTATTCACTCCTAGTCTGGATTCCCTATGCCCTTATCATTCTACTGCCACAGGCAACAATGCCACCTAGTGACAGAAGAGAGAGGGGCATCAAATCCAGAGTTAGGGAAAAAGCCAGTGAATCCCCTATCAATCAGCCAGGCTAGTTACCACCTAGCAAGATAAATTTGATAACAACCCTGCCTACTATCAGGGTGCTACATGTCATATTGTGATTTATTTGTCATTTAAGTATGCCTCTGCTCTTGGGGACATTGTCAGGTTTGGAATCCCCTGAAAACAGCCTAAATATAGTATTGAGCAATTATGCTCTTAATCTCAGTTATTGCTTCCCAGTTGATTACTTAAATATATATACTGATATAAGCTAATTTCCAAATATCATCTTTGGTCACTGGTTCCCACTTTCTGCTTCTTGGAAACTTCTGATGCGTAGTAGCTAATTGTTGCTCTTTGTACCGGTTTGTCTCAGTAACATTTTTTTCAATAACCTCATCGGTCATAAATAATTGTCAGTATGCCAAGTGGTTGTCCTGTTCAACGTCTACTTTCATACCAGATGCTCCATGAAATGGGAATCTTGGGGGGGCACTGCCTGATCCGTACCACAGGCAATAGAGCACCAAGTTCGCACATTACTGAGCTCAGTCGCAGAATCGTCGCTGTCATCACTTTCAGTGTCTGATGATAAATTTCCCCACTTATCACTATCACTCTATTCTGCAAGTGAGTCTAATTCACTATCGCTGTTTTCTAGCTGGTCTAAAACCGCTTTTGAGCTAAAGTTATGCTTTTTGGATGCCATGGAAGTTTCCAGGTAGAAAGAACACTAAAAGTGCAGGCAGGGCACTGGACAAAGCACTACGGACAAAACAGAGGTGAAATGGTCTGATACAGTAAAGTAATCCTAACAGATTACAATGTATTGTGTGTATCTCATGTTTTGAACTTTTTTGATTTTACCGCCCGGTTACGCCCCCTGCATCGTGGTGCTCGCAGAGAAGGAAACCCAAAAGATGGATGCCGGCATCGGCTGGAGGACACAGCAGGAGGACATCAGGGGATCGTAGGGAAAAGGTAAGTAACACTACAGGGATACTACAGTGTAACCCCCGAGTGTGGCTCTTGGTTACTGTTTTTGGTACTGAAAATGAACCCTGAGCCACATCTGGGATTAGCACCAGGGAGGTTAAGGAAGATCATTACATTGAGCAACCATCAGGGTTTGAACAAGGAGACAACCTTGTGTGAAAACTTCAGAAGAGCATCTACGGTCTTAAGCAATCTGCAAGGATGTGGAATGAGAAAGTGAACAAAGTACTTACCAGAGAGGGATTCTCAGGAAGTAAAGCAGACCCCTGTCTCTACTCCAGGAATCAAGGAGACAGATGGATATGCATCCTTATCTATGTTGATGACATTATAACCTGTTCTGAACAAAAAGGGGATTACTGTACAATCAGATAGTTCACAAGCTGAAAGAAAATTTTGAAATCAAAGAGCTAGGGAACATTATCTACTATCTGGGAATCCAAATAGAGAGAGAAGAAGATGGAAGTTATCTTCTCAACAAATCTCAGAAAATCTCTGAAATCTTGGAACATTTCCATATGCAAGATGCAGAAAACTTGCTACCCAACAATTACATGTATCGCCGAGAAATCGGTAAGCTGTTATATGTTGCCACTGTGATAAGACCAGATATAGCCGCAGCAGTGGGTATACTATGCAGGAAAGTTTCAGCTCCCTGTCAGCGTGACTGGAACGCAATAAAAAGAGTGATGCAGTGTAATGGCACCCCAAGAATGAAAGGGGTTAACGCCGTTTAGGATATTCCCTCTCTGGACACACATCCACTGCCGATCCTCCACAGTCAGGCGACCGCTTCCCATAGGATTAATCCTTCCAAACATACGAGACAAATGCTCTGTATCTTTCCAACTAGACTGACAATCTTTAATGACAAACTCCCAGTTTTATACACACAGAGAGGAGGTTCTTACATTCTCCTCAGACAATACACCTTTGACCAGACCTAATTTACATGAGCTAATTAACTACAGTGATGACTCAGACACATGACCTTTAGGCTAGCCTCACTGTCTCCCAATACACATCTGACATCTTAGCAGACACAGGTGGGGGCTGGATGTGGTGACATTAGCATCTAACAGTATGTGTCCCAACATCATGAAGGAGTCACTTTTCAGTTAACCTGTTGAGTTCATAATCAAACAGTAAATAGTTATTTACAGATATCCTGGGGAATATTGTGGAAAAATATCACTGTCCCATTTTAAAGCAATCCAAGACATATTCTTAATGTCCATTATTTTCTTGCTCACCCTGTGCCCAAAATGACCCCTGTCACATGCAGTACCTCAAAGGAACAATTCAGATGAAGTTATGGTTATAACCAACATCAAACCCAAAACTGGTTGGATATGTGGATGCTGATTGTTCCGGGGACTGCACAGACCACAAATCCACAAGTGGATTCATCTTCCAGTATGAAGAAGGAACCATAAGTTGGTCTAGTCAAAAGCAAGCATCTGTCACTCTATCTTCAACTGAAGCAGAGTACATTGCAGGAGCATACGCATGTCAAGAAGCAATATGGAATTGTCAAATTTTTGAGGACATTTGGATAGACATGTCAAAACCAATTCCCATTTTTAAAGACAACCAGGGATGTATAAAGCTTATGCAATCAGAAAGGGTCAATCCTAGGACCAAACACATCAACGTTAAGTATTACCTACTGAGGGACAATCAAGTGCAAGGTGTTATTGACATTCAATACTGCCCATCAGAGGAGATGACTGCTGATGCACTCACCAAGCCTTTGTCGAAGGAACATCATAATTATTTACAGAAGAAATTGAATGTAATTTGACAAAGCACATGCTGTTGAGAAGGGGTGTTGAAAGGACAACAGCATGTTATGTAAAGTACTGTGAACTAAATACTGTATGCATTATAACTATCTATGCAGCCGGTGGCGCTGTGGTATTATAGAGTATAGTTCTTATATTCTATGATATAACAGGATGTTCTGTCTATGTTCACTGTGTACTTGTATGCTCCTTGTTACCTGTTCCATGCTGTAAGACATGTTCTGATATTCCTCCATAAAAGTAAAGTATTCTCTGCATACAACAAGCTTCCAGAGCATGATTCAATAACCTACTAATACCATTAACACTCAGAAAAAGAGCCAATGGGAATATTTCAGGAGAACGACCATTCTGTGCCCAACAGGGCTGCACAGTGAATATTACTGGAATGGGTAGGAAAATGTAACTTGTCCTTTAGGCATTCCCTTCCAAGCTCAGCCATCACTGTGCTTAAACATCACTGCTGTTATGAGATGCACTAAAAAAGATCAATACTACCTAATCCAAAATCAGTGTTGCATTATCGAAAGAAGACCTCCTACCAAGGGATATTATCAGAGAAGTAGTTCTATCTAATGTGTAACACTAATATATTGGCCACACTACACAGTTACCATATTGCCATATGTTATGCTACATTATATTCAGGTAGTGCGTTACAACATGCCATGATACTAAATTGCCATTGTACTGTATTGTAACCCAAATGAAACATTACACCTTCTATGGAATTTTAAAATTGCCATTACATTTTTCCACGCTTTGACAAGAATGCCACTGTAAGGTAATAGCATCAAAATGTATATAATATAATTCATTATTTGCAATTTCCCTCCAATTACATATTTTAGTGGCTCTTTCTTTATAACAAAGTCTATCTCTGAGCATTCCGAAGCAAAGCAAGTATGGATTTCACTTACACTTTCATATAAATCAAGCTTGTTTCATCTAAGCTCCATTTCTTAAATCATCTCTCATGTCTATTAGTACTTAGTGTCTGTGTCATGCATTCTCAAATTACTGATGCTATTTTTGTGGGGAGAATTATTTCTACAGAAATTGTATTGTTGTTTCCCATGCTACATCAAGGTACCAAAAGTATTGGGGAGCCTGCCTTTACACGCACATGAACTTTAATGGCATCCCAGTCTTAGTCTGTAGGGTTCAATATTGAGTTGGCCCACCCTTTGCAGCTATAACAGTTTCAACTCTTTTGGGAAGGCTGTCCACAAGGTTTAGGAGTGTGTCTAATGGAATGTTTGACCATTCTTCCAGAAGCGCATTTGTGAGGTCAGGCACTAATGTTGGACATGAAGGCCTGTCTCGCAGTCTCCACTCTAATTCATCCCAAAGATGTTCTATCAGGTTGAGGTCAGTTAAGTTCCTCCACCCCAAATTTGCTCATCCATGTCTTTGTGGACCTTGCTTTGTGCACTGGTGCGCAGTTAAGTTGGAACAGGAAGGGGCCATCCCCAAACTGTTCCCACAAAGTTGGGAGCATGAAATTGTCCAAAATGTCTTGAAATGCTGAGGCCTTCACTGAAACTAAGGGGCTAAGCCCAACCCCTGAAAAACAACCCCACACCATAATCCCCTCTCCACCAAATGATTTGGACCAGTGCACAAAGCAAGGTCCATAAATACATGGATGAGCGGGTTTGGGGTGGAGGAACTTGACTGGCCTGCACAGAATCCTGACCTAATTTCCATAGAAACACTCCTAAATCTTGTGGACAGCCTTCCCAGAAGAGTTGAAGCTGTTATAGCTGCAAAGGGTGGGCCAACGCAATATTATACCCTATGGACTAAGACTGAAATGACATTAAAGTTCATGTGGGTGTAAAGGCAGGCGTTCCAATACTTTTGGTAATATAGTGTATGTAAGTCCTCATATAAAATTTTCCGTAATACAAACAAACAATTAGAACCCTCATGTGTATTTTTGATACTCTACTGTAGGGTTGATTGATAGAACATAACACTGTTTATAGGAGGATAGTTAGATTCCTTGTACATGTATTCTGCTCTCCATATGTCACTTGCTGCTTTCAGCATAAAGTGCATACCTCAGTTTAATTTTTTTCTACAATAAGCATTTTTTGCCATGTACATCAGTAGATCAAAACACAATTCTTTACAAACTTAAGGGGGCCATAAATGACCCAGTGCTGTCAGAATACACTGATCAGGGAGGGGGCGTAGAGACAGAGCTCAATGATGGCTACTTAATCCAGGAGCTCCGCCAGGCCACCCGGGAAATCCAACAACATCAGAGCCTCCTTGCTACACAATCGCTTCAGGCCAACACCATCCAACCCAGGAACATCAAAGCCATGCCAGGGAGAAAGAAAGAGCGGTCACCACAACCGAAGAAGCTCTCAGGCTTCTTCCCCTCAGTCTCCCGTGGGCTCAAGCAAAATGGCCGTGGTGCCTTTGCCTCGCGGCCGAATGGGCAGGCCGCGGCCTCAGCCTCTCCACACTCTGGGCACCATAAAGCAGGGAAGATGTATCATCTTCACCCCTGCTCAGCGGATCATTATCCACTGCCTCCACTCTGTCCACAAGGAGTCCACCAAAGTCCAAGCTGCGCTTGGTCTCTCCCTGCAGTAAGGACTGGAACCCTGATATGGAGGTTAGTGGGCCTCAGGCCTCCCAGATCATGGGCATTCATGCAGCCCCTGACCCCATTGACAGCTTCCCATCCTCGGGCCAACCCATATCCGATACCATTTTAAAAGTTTTGCTCAGATAACTAAGATCTTTCTTACATAATGATATTGTTGCAACAATGCGGAATTGCCAGACTGAAGTGCAAGGTCTTGGGGAGAGAGTAGACGATACGCTAAACACAGTGGGAGAATACTCAATGTCGTTTAACACCCTAGTAGATGCTCACAATGCTCATAGCAATGACCATATGTGGCTCAAAGATAAAATAGTGGACCTAGAGGCACGGTCCAGACAGAACAATGCAAAAATCAGGGGCGTTCCTGAAACCACGTTAGCATCTCAGCTCCTGCAGTATATTCATGAATTATTCTCCGCTTTAGCACCCTCACTGTCAACGCTAGAGCTCACCGTAGACAGGGTACCAAAATCCTATTTTCTAGCATAGGAAGTTCCTAGAGATATCCTTCTAAGGCCACTTTCACACTGAGGCGCTTGAAAAACTGCCAGTAAAACCCTGAGTGCTTTTGAAGCGCTTTTCAGGCGCTTTTGAAGCGCTTTCAATTCATTTCAATGAAGAGTGGCGTTTTTTCAGCGCACTGCCCCAGTGTGAAAGGATTCATTGATTTTAATGGAAATAAGTTTTCAGGCGCTTTTTTTACCATGAAAGCGCCTGAAAAGTGCCTCAGTGTGAAAGTGGCCTTAGACTTCACTTCTATCACACTAAAGAACTACTTTTATATGCGTTTTGGAAGTCTACACAATGCCCGGAGCAATATGCTTCATTACAATTTCTCCCTGATCTATCCAGACACACACTGCAGCGTAGACAGAATTTAGCCCAAATCACCAAGGTGCTGCGCTGCTGCGCAACCATCAAATTCCACATAAGTGGAAACATCCAGTCACTCCTCCATAGATGAGGGCCTGAACTCCCTCTGCCAATGGGGCATCATCACAGATGTCTCCCCTGAACCCTACCAATCTGACACTCCATTGACCATCCATTCCGACTGGCAAGTCGTGACTAGGGATGAGCTTCGTGTTCGAGTCGAACCCATGTTCGACTCGAACATCGGCTGTTCGCCGAATTGCGAACATTATGGGCCGTTCGCGCCAAATTCGAGTGGCGCGTCACGGCCCATAATTCACTGCGGCATTGCAGTGCATTGCTGGCTGATGATTGGCCAAGCATGCACTATGACCCGCATGCTTTGGCCAATCACAGCGCAGAAAAAATGGAGAGACGTAATTGGCCAAAGCCAGGGTGGCTTTGGCCAATTATGGCTCAGGGGGTTTAGTACACGCCCCACACTATATAAGGCCACCAGCTTGGCGGCCTTGTGTAGTGTGTTGGAGTTGTTTAATGAGAGATTACAGAGAAAGACAGTGTCATTTATATTGAGTTAGATAGAGCAGGCAGGTGAGTCAGTTCGGTGCAGTTACAGTGTGTAGAGCAGTGTTTCTCAACTCCAGTCCTCAAGGCGCCCCAACAGGTCATGTTTTCAGGCTTTCCACTATTTTGCACAGGTGATTTAATCACTTTCAATGCCTTAGTAATTACCAAAGCCGTTTCATCAGAGGGAAATCCTGAAAACATGACCTGTTGGGGCGCCTTGAGGACTGTAGTTGAGAAACACTGGTGTAGAGGATATATATGCATTCTAGGTGTTGTATATATATTTATACACTGTATTCAGTTTAGCTAGATCCGTTCATGTTATTCTCTATACTGTGACAGGCAGGCAGGTGATTGTGCTAGCTGCAGACAGTCAGTGTTTCACTTAGTGTACTGTGTGCTTTGCATAGCGTTCACCTAAAGCTTTCCTGAATACAGTTAGTGACTAATAGTGGTGTTCTCATAATTAAACCACAGGCAGAGAGCTGCAAGTATTTTCAGTTAGTGTACTGTGTCCCTCTCTGCACAGTTTTCACCTAAAACTAACTGAAGACAATTGCTGCTTTCCCCATACTAATACCACAGCAGGCAGTTGATTCTGATAGCTGCATTATCAGTACAGATATATATATATATATATATATATATATATATATATACATCCCACCTTTGTGCAGCTACATCTCACTGCAGGCCATTAGTATGTCTGGAAGACAAACAAGGAGAGGCAGACAGTCACGCGGCAATAAAAGTGGGCAAGCAGGCTCTGTGTCTAGAGGCAACATTGCTGCTGGTCGTGGACACGGTGCAGCCTCATCAGCACGTGGCCGTGGGACACGCTTATCCTTCTTTTCGGCAGCTGGCCATGTTGAGCAACAACATGCCCAAGACTTGGTAGAGTGGATGACCAAGCCGTCCTTATTCTCCTCATCCTCTCTCACCCAGGCTCAGGGTACTTTGTCTGGCAAAGCAGCTGCCAAAGCGGCCTCTTCCCTCGGCTCAATGGCATCAGTCACTCCTTCCCTAGCCCCACCATGTCCTCTTGAGGAGTCCCCCGAACTGTTTGAGCACAGTGTTGGGTACATGCTCCAGGAGGATGCCCAGCGTTTTGAAGGCTCCGATGATGGAACCCAGCTGGAGGAAGGCAGTAACGTGAGCCCAGAGAGAGGGGGTAGTAACGTGAGCCCAGCGAGAGGGGGTGCCCAACAAGGACAGCTATCTGGCAGTCATGTTTCTCCAGCTACAGCATACTACCAGATTTGCTCCAGTGATGAGGAGGGAGGGGATGATGAGGTCACTGACTCCACGTGGGTGCTTGATAGGAGAGAGGAGGAGGAGGCACATCTCCAACGAGGCAGGATGCCCTCCAGGGGCCAGCTTAAGGGCAGCACACTGACTGCATCACACCGCAGAGCTCCGCAGGTGCAGGGCGCTGCTGTCTCTGCACGTTATTCCAAAAGTTCTTTGGTGTGCGCCTTTTTTCAGACGTCTGCAGCAGATCGCACCCTTGCCATTTGCAACATATGTCTAAAGCGTATCTCGCGTGGCCAAAACATCAGCCGCTTGGGCACCACGTGCTTGACCAGACATATGTCGACCTGCCATGCAGTCCGTTGGCAAGCTTACCTAAAAGACCCACACCAAAGAACAAAGCGGACCTCTCCTTGCTGCTTATCATCTGGGATCTCCAACCCCACTATACCTTCAGTCCTCTCTGAAACCTGCACTGAGAGGAATGAAGGTGTAGAATTAGGTGTGTTACAGCCAAGTACTTGCGGACAATCTGCTATTGGTACGCCGACGTCCGATTGTACTAGGCAAATTTCCCTGCCCCAGCTGCTGCACCGCCGAAAGAAGTTTGCTCCCAGCCATCCACATGCCCAGCGGTTGAATGCTAGCTTGGCTAAATTGCTAGCACTTCAACTGCTGCCTTTTCATTTGGTAGACTCTGCCTCCTTCCGTGAGTTTGTTGAATGTGCGGTTCCTCAGTGGCAGGTTCCCAAACGCCACTTTTTCTCACGGAAGGTGATTCCGGCTCTCTACCGGCATGTGTAAGGCAATGTCTTGGCCTCGCTGGACAGGGCGGTCAGCGGTAAGTTGCATATTACCGCTGACTCATGGTCCAGCAGGCATGGACAGGGACGTTACCTATCTTTCGCGACACAATGGGTGACTCTGCTGGCAGCTGGGAAGGATGCAGGACAAGGTGCAGTAGTGTTGGAGGTTGTTCCGCCACCACGCCTCCAAAATGTTACTACTGGTGAATCTGACACACCTCTCTCCTCCAACCCCTCGTCTTCTTCTTCCTCCATGGCCTCTACCTGTGCTTTGTCCTTGGAACCAGTGGTGCTCCGTAGGCGTTCAAGGGGCTACGTAAGTACGCAGGCAAAATGATGCCATGCGGTGCTTGAGCTGGTGTTCTTGGGGGACAGGAGCCACACTGGGGCAGAGATTCTGTCAGCCCTGCAGGGGCATTCTCAGAGGTGGTTGATGCCACACCAGCTTAAGCCAGGAAAGGTGGTTTCCGACAATGGCACCAACCTCCTCACCGCCCTCCGACAGGGACAACTGACCCATGTGCCCTGTTTGGCTCACGTCCTTAACTTGGTGGTACAGCGGTTCTTGGGCAGGTACCTGGGCTTACAGGAGGTCCTGAAGCAGGCCAGGATACTCTGTGGGCATTTCCGCCGGTCATATAATGCCAGTGCTCGGCTGGCTGACCTGCAAAAGGATTACAATCTGCCCAAGAACCGTCTAATCTGTGACATGCCCACCAGGTGGAACTCTATGTTGGCCATGCTGCAGCGGCTGCACTCGCAGCAGAGGGCCATCAATGAGTATCTGTTGCAATATGGCACCAGGACAGGGTCAGGGGAGCTTGGATTTTTTTCCCCACGCCAGTGGGCCATGATCAGGGATGCATGCACTGTCCTGGCACCATTTGAGGAAGCCACGAGGATGGTGAGCAGTGACAGTGCATGCATCAGTGACACTGTCCCTCTTGTACACCTGTTGGAGCACACGCTGCGTGGAAAAATGGACAGAGCACTTGAGGCAGAACAGAGGCAGGAAGAGGAGGACTTCCTTACCTTTCAAGGCCCCCTTTATCCAGACAGTGTTCCTGCTGGCCCGGCTATCACACAGGAAGAGGACGAGGAGGAGGAGGATTATTGTGTCAGCATGGAGGTGGAGCCTAGCACTCAGCATCAGCAGCAGTATTCAAGGGATCAATTACAGTCCCAAGACACCCATGGACTTGTACGTGAGTGGGAGGAGGTGGCTGCGGATCATGTCGTCCTCAGTGACCCAGAGGACTCTGCACCGAATGCCTCAGAAAACCTACGCTGTATGGACTCCCTGATCCTGCAAAGCCTGCGGAAGGATCCTCGTATTCGTGCGATCAAGGAGAGGGATCATTAATTGGTGGCAACCCTCCTTGATCCACGTTACAAGGCTAAGGTTGCGAACCTTATCTTGCTGTCGCAGAGGGAGCAGAGGATGAAGCATCTTCGGGAGGCCTTGCAGAAAGGTCTGTGCAACGCGTTCCCAGAGACTGGGAGGTTACAAATTCCTGGTCCTGGACAACGTGTTGCTGAGGCTCCGGTTAGTCAAAGAAGGATCGGTGGAGAAGGTGGCCGTCTGACCGATGCGTTTAGAATTTTTTTTAGTACGCAGCCCCAAGGTATGATCGCTTCCAGCAACCATCGCCAGCGTCTGGTTTACATGGTGCAGGAATACCTAGGGGCAAGATCAGACTTGGACACCTTTCCCACCGAAAATCCTCTGGGTTACTGGTCTTGAGTAGTGATGAGCCGAACACCCCCGAGTTCGGTTCGCACCAGAACCCGCGAACGGACCGAAAGTTCGCACGAACGTTAGAACCCTATTAAATACAATGGATGCGAACGTTCGAAATCTAAAGTGCTAATTATAATGACTATTATGCATGTTATTGTCCTAAAAAGGGTTTGGGAACCCGGGTTCTGCACCAGGGGACATGTATCAATGCAAAAAGAAGTTTTAAAACCGGCAGTTTTTCAGGAGCAGTCATTTTAATGATGCATAAAGTGAAAAAAAAGTCAAATATTCCTTTAAATATCGTACCTGGGGGGTGTCTAAAGTATGCCTGTGAAGTGCCACGTGTTTCCCATGTTTAAAACTGTCCCTGCACAAAATTACATTTCTAAAGGAAAAAAAGCCATTTAAAACTGCTTGCGGCTTTAATGTAATGTCTGATCCCGGTAATATGGATGAAAATCTTTAAGAAAAATGGCATAGCTACCCCATCACCCCCCCCCCAGCCCATTACCAGCCCCTTTGGGTCTTGTATGGATATTAAGGGGAACCCCGCACACAAAAGAAAAAAGGCCCTATATACTCTAAACAGCCGTATACAGGCGGTGCATACAAGACAGGGACTGTAGGTTGGTTCTTATGTAGAATCTGTTTGTAATTTTGAACAGGTACATTGTTTAAGTGTAGCTCCAGCCAAAAAATCTATTTTTAAGCTTTTTGGAAAACATAGGGAAAGGTTATCACCCCTGTAACATTTGTTTTGCTGTCTGTGCAGTGTGCACCTGTTCAGAACAGTTCACCTCACTTTCCGTCCTAATGACAAATGTTTTTAGAAAATTTGGGTTTTTTATTGAAACAAGAATTGGTGATAAAGCATCAGTGGAGAAGAGACACTTTTTTCCCCAATATTAACTCTTACAGGAGAGAATTTGCCTTCCTAGGGGTAGATTTCCTCTCACTTCCTGTTGTATCCTTCCGTTTGCAAGGAGGAGTCGTTTGTAAGTTGGATGTTTGAAAGTAGGGGCCTGCCGTATATACTCTGCTGAAATTTGCCCCTTACATGTTGGTGTTGCCACAACACTGTGAGCCCTCACAGTTACTCTTGGTTGGCGCATGAATGGGCCCTGCTGTGAATTATTACATCAAGAATTGTAATTGCACGCCCATGTTGAACAGGGGCTGAAAAATTGGGCCTTTGGTGGTGGTGGTGGTGGTGTTGACACAACACTGTAAGGCCTCACAGTTACTCTTGGTGGGCGCAGTAATGGGCCCTGCTGTGAATTATTAGATCAAGAATTGTAATTACATGCCCCTGTTAAACAGGGGTAGAAAAATTGGGACTTAGGCACTGGTGCCACAACACTGCAACCCCTCACAGATACTGTACTTGGAGCACAGCAATGAGCCCTGTTGCAATGTATTGCATCAAAAATTGTAATTACACGCCTCTGTTAAACAGGGGCTGAAAAATTGGGCCTTAGCCACTGGTGCTGGTGCCACGACACTGCAACCTCTCCCAGATACTCTAGTTGGAGTGCAGGAATGAGCCCTGCTGCAAAGCATTGCATAAAAAATTGTAATTACATGTCCCTGTTAAACAGGGGCTGAAAAATTGGGCCTTAGCCACTGGTGGCGGCACACAGAAACAAAAATGTTCTTCCAAGCTATCATCATCATCAATCGGATCATTGAGGAGGAGGAGGATAGTCAGTCAACATAACAGGACAGTCACTCAGAATCAGCATCAGTCTTGAAGGGATGTGACATTTGAAAATAAATTAGTCTGTTATATCAGCTTCAGGTGTTTGGTAGCTGGTGGTGATCCAAGACTGGTTCATCTTTATGAAGGTCAGTCGATCAACCGAGTCGGTGGACAGGCGCACCCTGTGATCCGTGACAAATCCTCCAGCAGCACTGAATGTGCGTTCTGAAAGAACGCTGAATGCAGGACAGGCCAGTAGCTCAATTGCATACTGTGCAAGCTCTGGCCAGTGATCCATCCTCAAGACCCAGTAAGCCAGAGGATTTTCGGTGGGGAAGGTGTCCAAGCCTGACTTTGCCCCTAGGTATTCCTGCACCATGTATATCAGACGCTGGCAATGGTTGCTGGAACCGATCATACCTTGGGGCTGCGGACTAAAGAATTGTCTGAACGCATCGGTCAGACAGCCACCTTCCCCACCGCTCCTTCTTTGACTGACCGAAGCCTCAGCCACTCGTTGTCCAGGGCCAGGAGTTTGTAACCTCCCAGTCTCTGGGAACGCGTTGCACAGACCTTTCTGCAAGGCCTCCCGGAGTTGTTTCATCCTCTGCTCCCTCTGCGATGGTAAGATAAGGTCCGCAACCTTACCCTTGTACCGTGGATCAAGGAGAGTGGCCAGCCAGTAATGGTCCCTCTCCTTGATCCGAAGAATACGAGGATCCTTCCGCAGACTTTGCAGGATCAGGGAGGCCATGCAGCGTAGGTTAGCTGAGGGATTCGGTCCGGAGTCCTCTGGGTCACTAAGGACGACATGATCCGCAGCCACCTCCTCCCAGCCACGTACAAGTCCACTGGTTTCTTGGGACTGTAAATCATCCCTAAAAGACTGCTGATGATGATGCTGAGTGCCAGGCTCCACCTCCATGCTGACACAATCCTCCTCCTCCTCCTCCTCCTCTTCCTGTGCGATGGGTGGGACAGAAGGAACACTGTCTGGGTAAAGGGGGCCTTGAGAGGCAAGGAAGTCCTCCTCTTCCTAACTCTGTTCTGCCTCAAGTGCCCTGTCCATTATTCCACGCAGCGTATGTTCCAACAGGTGGACAAGAGGTACAGTGTCACTGATGCATGCACTGTCACTGCTCACCATCCTCGTGGCCTCCTCAAATGGTGCCAGGACAGTGCATGCATCCCTGATCATGCCCCACTGGCGTGGTGAAAAAAACCCGAGCTCCCCTGACCCTGTCCTGGTGCCGTAGTCGCACAGGTACTCATTGATGGCCCTCTGCTGCTTGTGCAGCCGCTGCAGCATGGCCAACGTTGAGTTCCACCTGGTGGGAATGTCACATATAAGGCGGTTCTTGGGCAGGTTCAACTCCATTTGCAGCTCAGCCAGGCGAGCACTGGCATTATAAGATCTGCGGAAATGCACACAGACTTCCTGGCCTGCCTCAGGACATCCTGTAAGCCCAGGGTACCTGCCCAAGAACCGCTGCACCACCAGGTTAAGGACGTGAGCCACACAGGGCACATGGATCAGTTGTCCCTGTCGGAGGGCGGAGAGGAGGTTGGTGCCATTGTCGCAAACCACCATTCCTGGCTTAAGCTGGCATGGCATCAACCACCTCTCGACCTGCCCCTGCAGAGCAGACAGAACCTCTGCCCCAGTGTGGCTCCTGTCCCCCAAACACACCAGCGCAAGCACGGCATGGCATATTTTTGCCTGCGTACTTGCGTAGCCTCTTGAACGCCTACGGAGCACCGCTGGTTCCGAGGACAAAGCACAGGAAGAGGCCATGGAGGAAGAAGAGGAGGAGGGGGTGGAGGAGAGAGGTGTGTCACAACCAGTAGTAGCATTTTGGAGGCGTGGCGGCGGAACAACCTCCAACACTACTGCACCTTGTCCTGCATCCTTCCCAGCTGCCAAAAGAGTGACCCAATGGGCCGTGAAAGAAAGGTAACGTCCCTGTCCATGCCTGCTGGACCATGAGTTAGCGGTAATATGCACCTTACCGCTGACCGCCCTGTCCAGCGAGGCCAAGACATTGCCTTGCACATGCCGGTAGAGAGCCGGAATCGCCTTCCGTGAGAAAAAGTGGCGTTTGGGAACCTGCCACTGAGGAACCGCACATTGCACAAACTCACGGAAGGGGGCCGAGTCTACCAACTGAAAAGGCAGCAGTTGAAGCGCTAGCTATTTAGCCAAGCTAGCATTCAACCGCTGGGCATGTGGATGGCTGGGAGTGAACTTCTTTCGACGGTCCAGCAGCTGGGGCAGGGAAATTTGCCTGATAGAATCGGACGTCGGTGTACTGCTAGCAGAGTGCCCGCAAGTACTTGGCTGTGACACACCTAATTCTACACCTTCATTCCTCTCAGTGCAGGTTTCAGAGAGGACTGAAGGTATAGTGGGGTTGGAGATCCCAGCTGATGCGGTGCAAGGAGAGGTCCGCTTTGTTCTTTGGTGTGGGTCTTTAAGGTAGGCTTGCCAACGAGCTGCATGGCAGGTCAACATATGTCTGGTCAAGCATGTGGTGCCCAAGCTGGTGATGTTTTGGCCACGCGATATATGCTTGAGACATATGTTGCAAACAGCAGCTGTGCGATCTGATGCACTCGACTCAAAAAAGGCCCACACCAAAGAACTTTTTGAATAACGGGCAGAGGCACCGCCCTGCACAGGCGGAGCTCTGCGGTGTGATTCCGTCGGTGTGCTGCCCTTACGCTGGCCCCCCGAGGGCATCCTGCCTCGTTGGAGATGTGCCTCCTCCTCATCCTCCTCCTCCTCCTCTCTCCTATTAGGCACCCATGTGGAGTCAGTGACCTCATCATCCCCTCCCTCCTCATCACTGGAGCCAATCTGGCAGTATGCTGCAGCTGCTGGAACATGACTGCCAGATTGGTGTCCTTCTTGAGCATCCCCTCTCTCTGCTCTCACGCTACTGCCTTCCTCTAGCTGGGTATCATCATCAGACACTTTGAAACGCTGGGCATCCTCCTGGAGCATGTACACAACACTGTGCTCAAACAGTTCGGGGGACTCCTCAGGAGGACATGGTGGGTCTAGGGAAGGAGTGACTGATGATGACATTGATACCAGGGAAGAGGACGATTTGGCAGCTGCTTTGCCAGTACCCTGAGCCTGGGTGAGAGAGGATGAGGAGGAGGGCTTGGTCATCCACTCTACCAAGTCTTCGGCATGATGCTGCTCAACACGTCCAGCTGCCGAAAAGAAGGACAAGTGTGTCCCATGGCCACGTGCTGATGGCGATGCACTGCGTCCACGACCAGCACTGTTGTCTCTAGACACAGAGCCTGCTTGCCCTCTTTTATTGGCTCCTGACTGTCTGCCTCTCCTTGTTTGCCTTCCAGACATTCTAATGGCCTGCAGGGAGATGGAAAAACCAGCAATAAGGCCTAGCTTCAGGAGTATATTTTGCAGGAAGCACACTACGCCCGCTGTAAGTGCTGCAAATGCCTGTTGGTGTAACACACCAGGAAAACACAGCAATACGGGCTAGCTTCAGGTGTATAATGTGCAGGAGGTACACTCCGCCCCCTGTAAGTGCTGCAAATGCCTGTTAGTGTAACACACCAGGAAAACACAGCAATACGGGCTAGCTTCAGGTGTATAATATGCAGGAGGCACACTCCGCCCGCTGTAGGTGCTGCAAATGCCTGTTAGTGTAACACACCAGGAAAACATAGCAATACGGGCTAGCTTCAGAATTATATTTTGCAGGAATCACACTACGCCTGCTGTAAGTGCTGCAAATGCCTGTTGGTGTAACACACTAGGAAAACACAGCAATAAGGCCTAGCTTCAGGAGTATATTTTGCAGGAATTACACTACGCCTGTTGTAAGTGCTGCAAATGCCTGTTGGTGTAACACACTAGGAAAACACAGCAATACGGGCTTGCTTCAGGAGTATATTTTACAGGAATCACACTACGCCTGCTGTAAGTGCTGCAAATGCCTGTTGGTGTAACACACTAGGAAAACACAGCAATAAGGCCTAGCTTCAGGAGTATATTTTGCAGGAATCACACTACGCCTGCTGTAAGTGCTACAAATGCCTGTTTGTGTAACACACCAGGAAAACACAGCAATACGGGCTAGCTTCAGGTGTATAATGTGCAGGAGGCACACTCCGCCCGCTGTAAGTGCTGCAAATGCCTGTTAGTGTAACACACCAGGAAAACACAGCAATACGGGCTAGCTTCAGGTGTATAATATGCAGGAGGCACACTCCGCCCGCTGTAAGTGCTGCAAATGCCTGTTAGTGTAACACACCAGGAAAACACAGCAATACGGGCTAGCTTCAGAAGTATATTTTGCAGGAATCACACTACGCCTGCTGTAAGTGCTGCAAATGCCTGTTGGTGTAACACACTAGGAAAACACAGCAATAAGGCCTAGCTTCAGGAGTATATTTTGCAGGAATCACACTACGCCTGCTGTAAGTGCTGCAAATGCCTGTTGGTGTAACACACTAGGAAAACACAGCAATAAGGCCTAGCTTCAGGAGTATATTTTGCAGGAATCACACTACGCCTGCTGTAAGTGATGCAAATGCCTGTTGGTGTAACACACCAGGAAAACACAGCAATACGGGCTAGCTTCAGGTGTATAATGTGCAGGAGGCACACTCCGCCCGCTGTAAGTGCTGCAAATGCCTGTTAGTGTAACACACCAGGAAAACACAGCAATACGGGCTAGCTTCAGGCGTATATTTTGCAGGAATCACACTACGCCTGCTGTAAGTGCTGCAAATGCCTGTTGGTGTAACACACCAGGAAAACACAGCAATACGGGCTAGCTTCAGAAGTATATTTTGCAGGAATCACACTACGCCTGCTGTAAGTGCTGAAAATGCCTGTTGGTGTAACACACTAGGAAAACACAGCAATAAGGCCTAGCTTCAGGAGTATATTTTTCAGGAATCACACTATGCCTGCTGTAAGTGCTGCAAATGCCTGTTGGTGTAACACACTAGGAAAACACAGCAATAAGGCCTAGCTTCAGGAGTATATTTTGCAGGAATCACACTACGCCTGCTGTAAGTGCTGCAAATGCCTGTTGGTGTAACACACCAGGAAAACACAGCAATACGGGCTAGCTTCAGAAGTATATTTTGCAGGAATCACACTACGCCTGCTGTAAGTGCTGCAAATGCCTGTTGGTGTAACACACCAGGAAAACACAGCAATACGGGCTAGCTTCAGAAGTATATTTTGCAGGAATCACACTACGCCTGCTGTAAGTGCTGCAAATGCCTGTTAGTGTAACACACCAGGAAAACACAGCAATAAGGGCTAGCTTCAGGTGTATACTGTGCAGGAGGCTTAGCAACAATGACACTGACACTGTACCCTGCCTATCCTTCTCTCTCCCTGCACACAAGGTTTATCAAAGAATATGACACTGACACTCTCCCTGCCTATCCTTCTCTCTCCCTGCACACAAGGTTTAGTAAAGAATATGACACTGACACTGTCCCCTGCCTATCCTTCTCTCTCCCTGCACACAAGGTTTATCAAAGAATATGACACTGACACTCTCCCTGCCTATCCTTCTCTCTCCCTGCACACAAGGTTTAGCAAAGAATATGACACTGACACTGTCCCCTGCCTATCCTTCTCTCTCCCTGCACACAAGGTTTAGCAAAGAATATGACACTGACACTCTCCCTGCCTATCCTTCTCTCTCCCTGCACACAAGAATAGCACAAAGAATATCAACACTGTCCCTGCCTATCCTCTTTCCCTGCGCCGGAACACACTACACAAGGCCGCCACACTGGTGGCCTTTTATAGTGTGGGGCATGTGCTAACCCCCTGAGCTATAATTGGCCACAGGCAACCTGCCTGTGGCCAATTATGGCTCTCCTAGCTGCCGGCGCTGTGATTGGCCAAGCATGCGGGGTCACAGTGCATGCTTGGCCAATCACAGCGCCGGGATTGCACTGTGATGGCGCAGTGTATTGTGGGCCGTTCGCGTCACTCGAATTTGGCGCGAACGGCCCAAATCGTTTGATGTTCGCCGAACGATCGAACAGCCGATGTTCGAGTCGAACGTATGTTCGACTCGAACACCGAGCTCATCCCTAGTCTTGAGGATAGATCACTGGCCAGAGCTTGCACAGTATGCAATTGAGCTACTGGCCTGTCCTGCATCCAGCGTTC
The DNA here is from genome assembly GCA_029206835.1 of Rana muscosa. Lineage (NCBI taxonomy): Eukaryota > Metazoa > Chordata > Amphibia > Anura > Ranidae > Rana > Rana muscosa. The sequence continues at coordinate 5,371,506 of JARGYO010005562.1, forward strand.
TTTCGGAATGTACATTTAGTGCTGCTGGAGGCTTTGTAACCGATCACAGGGTGCGCCTGTCCCCCGACTCGGACGATCGACTGACCTTCATAAAAATGAATCAGTCTTGGATCACTACCAGCTACCAAGCACCTGATGCTGATGGAACCGAATATTTTTTTTTAAATGTCAGATCCCTTCAAGACTGCCTATGCTGATGCTGAGTGACTATCCTGTTATGCTCAGTGACTATCCTCTTCCTCCTCAATAATTATGCTGATAGCTTGAAAGAACATTTTTGGTTCTGGGCACCGCCACCAGTGGCTAAGGCCCAATTTTTCAGCCCCTGTTTAACAGGGGCGTGTATTTACAATTTTTGATGCAATGCTTTGCAGCAGGGCTCATTGCTGTGCTCCAACTACAGTATCTGTGAGGGGTTGCAGTGTTGTGGCACCAGCACCAGTGCCTAAGGTCCAATTTTTCAGCCACTGTTTAACAGGGGCGTGTATTTACATTTTTTGATGCAAGGCTTTGCAGCAGGGCTCATTGCTGTGCTCCAACTACAGTGTGAGGGGTTGCAGTGTTGTGGCACCAGTGCCTAAGGCCCAATTTTTCTGCCCCTGTTCAACAGGGGCATGTAATTACAATTCTTGATATAATAATTCACAGCAGGGCCCATTCCTGCGCCCACCAAGAGTAACTGTGAGGGCTTACAGTGTTGTGGCAACACCACCACCACCACCACCATCACCACCACCACCAAAGGCCCAATTTTTCTGCCCCTGTTCAACAGGGGCATGTGATTACAATTCTTGATCTAATATTTCACAGCTGGGCCCATTCCTGCACCCACCAAGAGTAACTGTGAGGGCTTACAGTGTTGTGGCAACACCACCACCACCAAAGGCCCAATTTTTCTGCCCCTGTTCAACAATGTCATGTAATGACAATTCTTGATCTAATATTTCACAGCTGGGCCCATTCCTGCGCCCACCAAGAGTAACTGGGAGGACTTACAGTGTTATGGCACCAGCACCAAGACCACTACCAAAGGCCCAATTTTTCCTACCACTGTTCAACAATGGCATGTAATTACGATTCTTGATATAATAGTTCACAGCAGGGCATTCCAGCGCCCACCAAGAGTAACTGTGAGGGCTTACAGTGTTGTGGCAACACCAACACCTAAGGGTCAAATTTCTGCAGAGTATATACGGCAGGCCCCTACTTTCAAACATCCAACTTACAAACGACTCCTACTTGCAAACGGAAGGAGACAATAGGAAGTGAGAGGAAATCTACCCCTAGGAAGGGAAATTCTCTCCTGTAAGAGTTATTATGGGAAAAAGGTGTCTCCTCTCCACTGATGCTTTATCACCAATCCTTGTTTCGATAAAAAAAACAAATTTTCAAAAAACATTTGTCATTGGGATGGAAAGTGTGGTGATCAGGTGCACAGACAGCAAAACAAATGTTACAGGGGTGATAACCCTTCCCTGTGTTTTCCAAAAAGCTTAAAAATTGATTTTTTGGCTGGAGCTACACTTAAAAAATGTACCTGTTCCAAATTACAAACAGATTCTACTTAAAGTGGAAGTAAACCCTCCTATCATTTTCAGGCAAGGAAGCTGCCATCTTGGCCTCTGTTTAATCTTCAACTGCCATGATGCTGCACATGTGATCAGTTATGACACCAGCCATTGGATGGTTTGACAGTTTGTTTGAGAGCACAACCAATGGGACAGTTGGCATTCCCGGCATGCCGGGAATGTAACTGCTTTTTGAAACTGTTAAATCGATGAGTTTACTTCCACTTTAAGAACAAACCTACAGTCCCTGTCTTGTTTGCACCGCCTGTATACTGCTGTTCAGAGTATATAGGGCCTTTTTTTAATTTGGGTGCGGGGTTCCCCTTAATATCCATACAAGACCCAAAGGGGCTGGTAGTGGGCTGGGGTGGGGGGGTACCCATGCCATTTTTCTCAATGATTTTCTTCCATATTGCCGGGACCAGACATTACATTAACCTCCCTAGTGGTATGATTCTGTCTGGAATTATGTACCAAAAGCGTTACAATTATTTTGCATGGAAATTTGGTGTTATGTATTGTAGGCCTGCAATTCTTAGTAATTACTTACTTAAACCTGACCAAACAAGAGTCTAGTAGACATCCCGGGTATGATAAAGTTTGAAACACAAAATCATAAATTATAATTGTAGTGCTACCCCCAGTTAAGAGAGCCGCTGAGTTTTGTTTTGGGCCCTGTATACAGCACCACCAACCCCCGGCAATCTACTCAACTCACACTGGCACAGTTAGTCTAGGGAATGTTACCTCGTAACGGTCTATACCTGATTATACACAATCTGGCAGTATTGATAGAGAACTACTATCTGCAAGGATAACACTGATACCAAGGTAATAAAATATAACTGGATTTACTTTGGTATAAAGGTTCAAGGTTAAACACATCACATAGCATACATGCAGAGCCCTGCAGCGATAAACATATTCATCACTGATAGTGTAGAGTGGTCACCCGCCACGTGCAACTATCTTCTTCCCTTATGCGCAATATGGCGCAGCAAACAAAAATTTAACCCCCCTGGTCTGGCCTGACTCAGATTAAACTCAGTCCCTTAGGAGAACATTTCTTCGCATGCAACTTGAACGGTGGTGCACTTTCAGGAAACAATATTTGTAATCCAATAGTAGTAAATGAACAAGGTGGGCCAATGCAGTCACTAAGCCCAACAAAGTAAAGGTTAATGAAGTGAGCAAGTGCTCGCTCACCACTCCGGACGCGATCCCAATCCGGGCTTCCACCACTGTGTATCCGCACACAGTGTCTCCAACGGCCGGGTCCCCGGCCCAGCGGATGTCAGCAAACTCGAGCAGGAACAGGTGCCACCTAGGCTCCGCGGTGGGGTGGAAGGCTCTTTGGTCGGTATGCAAGGCCCAGGCTTCAGGCCTTACACAGCAGCAGATCCGCACAGGGAGTCCTATTGCTTGCAGCGCGGTGTCCAAAGAGGCCGAGCTTAGCCTCGCCCTCTTCTTATATAGCCCCACCCATGAGTCTCTGTGGCGATCCAATGCACCCTGGGTGCCGAACGGGGTTCTGGGTAACGTAGTCCGGGGGCCTTAAAGGAGACCCCGCTACACACTCCCCCCACTTAAACTCTTTGGTCCCCAAAGATAAATGTTAACACATACTATGCACAACATGAGACAAAGATGCGTAAGATGTCGGCAGAGGAAGTTCCCACCAAAAACGAGGGGGTGGACTTCCTTGCCCACAGGTCACACTGTCATTTGTGGCCTGCCTAGCTGTGCCAGCGGGTGAGTTGGGGTTGCCCCCCCACTAAATAAACAGTGGAGGGATCAGGGTCTTCCACACTCCTCCTGGCAGTGACCACAGTGTCTTCCGAGCTCTTCCCCATCTGTGGGTAAGTCAATCTTCGGGGAGGCCTTATGGCCCTTCCCATCCTTTGTCTTCTTGGGATTTCTGGTTCAGATAATACAGGTTCCTCTTCTGGAATCGACTTGGGAGTTTCCACTGGTTCTGGGACACTCGACTCAGGAGCAGGGAGATACATAGAATCTCTTGGATCCTCTTCTAAGTGTAAGTCACAGGCATCTTCCCAAGAATCCGACAAAGGACTGGACGGGATGAACTCAGTAGCTTCTGCATTCAGTGTACTGTCTATGGGGTCTTCAGTAAGTGGAAGAGCTATAGCCAAAGTTTCTGGGGCCTGGGAAGGCCATAGCCAATCAAGTTCTTCTCTCTCATCCTCACTTAATTCAGAGACATCTGATTCTTCAATCTGAGGAGTCTGAGACCGAGTGTTTGGCTTGGGAGTATCCAGGATGGAAGTTGACTCAGGGGAATCCCTCGCAGGGGGTATCCGAACTGCTTCGGCAAGTGGGAGTAGATGGTTCCGATGCCAAGTCTTTAAGGGCCCCACCTTTCCTTCTGGTTTTAGTCTGTAAACAGGTAGGCCCGGCAGTTTCTTGCAAATAACATAGGGTTCAGGTCTTCATCTGTCTGCAAGCTTGTGCTTTCCAGGGACCCCCAAGTTCCGTAGCAGCACTCTGTCCCCAGGTTGTATATCCTGAATCCGGACTTTCAAATCAAAGTTTTTCTTGTTGCGGGCTCCCCTTTGATCCGAGGCTGCTTGTGCCTGCTTTAAACTGTGTCTGAGCCTATCTACATATCCCTTGTGGGAAGTGGCCGAGCAATGGTCTATGGAGGTACCAAAGGCCATATCTACCGGTAGTCTTGCTTCTCTTCCGAACATAAGTCGATAGGGTGAGTACCCTGTAGCGTCACTTGTGGTACTGTTGTATGCATGCACAATTGCTGCTATATGTTTGCTCCAATGCTGCTTCTTTTCACTACTCAAAGTCCCCAGCATGTTGAGCAGGGTTCGGTTGAACCCTTCCGGCTGAGCATCACCTTGTGGATGGTAGGGGGTGGCTCGGGTCTTCTTGATCCCTAAGGAATCCAGGAGCTTCCGAATCAGCCGACTTTCAAAGTCCCTTCCTTGATCCGAGTGGAGCCGTTGTGGTAGCCCGTAGTGTACAAAGTATTTCTCCATGAGAACTTTAGCTACAGTGGAAGCCTTCTGGTCTTTGGTTGGAAAGGCCTGGGCATACCGGGTGAAATGGTCGGTTATCAACAGAACATTTCCTAGTCCACTCAAGTCGGGTTTGAGGCAGAGAAAATCAATGCATACCAAATCCAGGGGGCTTTGACTTTGCAGATGGCCCATTGGGGCAGCTTGGTGTGGTAAAGTCTTCCTCTGGATGCAGCGTGCACATGAGTGACAGTATTCCTCGACTTCGGCCCTCATGCAGGGCCAATAGAACCTGTTCCTAACGAGCTGGAAGATCCTTTCCGCTCCCAAGTGGCCATGATTGTCATGCAGGGCGACCAGGACGGTCTCTCGATGTTTCTCGGGTAGAAACAGTTGCCATTTGTCTTCTAGGTCATCTGAGGGGCCCCTTCGGTAGACCACTCCCTGATGCACCTGCAGCCTGTCCCATTCCTTTCTCAGTAGACGAGCTTCCTTTGAAGGGTAGCGTAAGAGTTTATCTGGATCCTGACTCTCCAGGGCTTCCAGGACCAATCTCCCCATGGGGTCTTCCAATTGGTCACACCTCAACTCCTTTTTTGACAGTTTTGGCAAGTCAGCCTCCTCCAGCTGGGTTACCCCACAGTATTGTTTGGGGACCCTACCACAGTGACTCCTATCTCTTCTGCTCTTGAACCGCCACTGGCCTGGTGTTCAGCCCCCTGACAGAGGGCCTGCACCCCGTCGGGTGCCACTTGGGTCCAGTCTTTTGTACTGCTGGTGGGAGCATGGGATCTTCTAGACAAGGCGTCCGCATCTCGATTTCCAGCCCCAGGTCTATATTTCAGGCTAAAGTTGAAAGCAGACAGGGCCGCCAGCCATCTATGTCCCATGGCATCCAGCTTTGCTGTGGTGAAGAGATAAGTAAGGGGGTTGTTGTCAGTTTTCACAGTGAATTCTGCCCCATACAAATAGTCTTTGAGCTTGTCGACTACAGCCCATTTGAGGGCCAGGAACTCCAACTTGTGAGTGGGGTAGTTCTTTTCCGAGGGGGTTAGACTCCTGCTCACATATGCAACGGGTCGCAGTTGGCCTTCGTGCTCCTGATAGAGCACTCCTCCCAGGCCATCATGACTGGCATCCACATGGAGTTCATACGGTTTCTTTGGGTCTGCGTAAGCCAGGACAGGGGCAGTGGTTAGGCTTTTCTTCAACATCTGGAAGGCCTCTTCACACTTCTCGTTCCACTGGTCTTTGACTGACTCCCCTGGCTTCCTGGGGCCCGAGTCATCCTCTTCCCCTTCCGTCTTGAGCAGCTCATTCAGAGGTTTGGCAATCCGGGCAAACCCTTCCACGAACCTCCTGTAATAGGAACAGAATCCCAAAAAGGATCTGAGTTCTGTCACAGTGGTGGGCCTTAGCCAGGAGGTGACTGCCTCCAACTTTTCGGGGTCTGTAGCTACCCCTTCTTCGGACACTATGTGTCCCAGATAGTTAACGGATGACTGATAGAACTGGCATTTTTCGGGTGAAAGCTTGAGTCCCTCCTCACTGAGTCTTCTCAGAACCTTCTCCAGTCTCTCCTCATGCTCTTCTAGGGTTCTCCCAAAGACAATGATGTCATCTAAGTAAACAAGAACTTCGATGAGGTTCATGTCTCCCACAGTCTTTTCCATAAGGCGTTGAAAGGTGTCTGGGGCTCCAGACAGACCTTGGGGCATCCTGTGAAACTCAAAGAACCCCACAGGAGTTATGAAATCTGTCTTCTCCTTATCTTCTGGATACATGGGGATCTGATAGTACCCACTCTTGAGATCCATTACACTGAACCACCTTGCTCCGAACAAGCACTGTAAGGCATCCTCTATCCTCGGGGTGGTATACTGGTCAGGTATAGTTCTCCGGTTGAGGGTCCTGTAGTCTATACATAGCCTCAATGACCCATTCTTCTTCCTGACCACCACTAGGGATGAGCTTCGAGTTCGAGTCGAACTCATGTTCGACTCGAACATTGCCTGTTCGCCCGTTCGCCGAACAGCGAACAAATTGGGGTGTTCGCGGCAAATTCGAAAAATCTATGGGAGAAATCTAAAGTGCTAATTATAAAGGCTTATATGCAAGTTATTGTCCTAAAAAGTGTTTGGGGACCCAGGTCCTGCCCCAGGGGACATGTATCAATGCAAAAAAAAGTTTTAAAAACGGCCGTTTTTTCGGGAGCAGTCATTTTAATAATGCTTAAAATGAAAAAATAAAAGTGAAATATTCCTTTAAATTTCGTACCTGGGGGGTGTGTATGATATGCATGTGAAGTGGCGCATGTTTCCCGTGCTTAGAACTGTCCCTGCAAAAAATGTCATTTTTGAAAGAAAAAAAGTCTTTTAAAACTGACTTGCGGCTATTAATGAATTGTCGGCTCCCGGCAATACATACAAAAGTCATTGATAAAAAAAAAAAAAAAAAGCGTGGGGGTTCCCCAGAATTCAATTACCAGGCCCTTCAGGTCTGGAATGGATATTAAGGGGAACCCCGCCGCAAATTTAAAAAAAAATTGACGTGGGGTTCCCCCAAATATCCATTCCAGGCCCTTCAGATCTGGCATGGATTTTAAGGGGAACTCCACCCCAAATTTTAAAAAAATGGCGTGGAGTCCCCCTAAAAATCCATACCAGACCCCTTATCCGAGCACGCAACCTGGCCGGCCGCAGGGGAAAAGGGGGGGACGAGAGAGCGCCCCCCCCTCCCTCCTGAACCGTACCAAGCCACATGCCCTCAACATGGGGAGGATGTCCCCATGTTGATGGGGACAAGGGCCTCATCCCCACAACCCTTGCCCGGTGGTTGTGGGGGTCTGCGGGCGGGGGGCTTATCGGAATCTGGAAGACCCCTTTAACAAAGGGAACCCCCAGATCCCGGCCCCCCCCTATGTGAATTGGTAAGGGGTACATTGTACCCCTACCATTTCACAAAGAAAGCGTAAAAAAATGTTTAAAAAAAACACACAAACACCTTGAAAAAGTCCTTTATTTAAAATAATAAAAAAAACAAAAAACATTCCAGCGCTGAAATCCAGTGTCCCGCGGCGATCCCGATGTCCAGCGCTGTCCTTCATTGGTTGTGCCTGAGCGGACCTGATGGGGAACTCCCTCTCAGTATTTTAAATGTATAGACCCGCCCCTTCTAAAGTTCCCCATCAGGTCCGCTCCCTCGGTATGTCGGACCCGCCTACGTCATTGGCTTGAGCGGGGAACTTCCTTCACTGTGTAATTTAAATTTACATAGTGAAGGAAGTTCCCCGCTCAAGCCAATGACGTAGGCGGGTCCGACATACCGAGGGGGCGGACCTGATGGGGAACTGCTCTCACTTTGGCAATACATGTATAGACCCGCCCCTTCTCATGTTCCGCATCTGGTCCGCTGAGCGGACCTGATGGGGAACTTTAGAAGGGGCGGGTCTATACATTTAAAATACTGAGAGGGAGTTCCCCATCAGGTCCGCTCAGGCACAACCAATAAAGGACAGCGCTGGACATCGGGATTGCCGTGGGACACTGGATTTCACCGCTGGAATGTTTTGGTTTTTTTTTTTAAATAAAGGACTTTTTCAAGGTGTTTGTGTGTTTTTTTTAAACATTTTTTTACGCTTTCTTTGTGAAATGGTAGGGGTACAATGTACCCCTTACCAATTCACATAGGGGGGGCCGGGATCTGGGGGTCCCCTTTGTTAAAGGGGTCTTCCAGATTCCGATAAGCCCCCCGCCAGCAGACCCCCACAACCACCGGGCAAGGGTTGTGGGGATGAGGCCCTTGTCCCCATCAACATGGGGACATCCTCCCCATGTTGAGGGCATGTGGCCTGGTACGGTTCAGGAGGGAGGGGGGGCTGCTCTCTCGTCCCCCCCTTTTCCCCTGCGGCCGGCCAGGTTGCGTGCTCGGATAAGGGGTCTGGTATGGATTTTTAGGGGGACTCCACGCCATTTTTTTTTTAAATTTGGGGTGGAGTTCCCCTTAAAATCCATGCCAGATCTGAAGGGCCTGGAATGGATATGTGGGGGAACCCCACGTCAATTTTTTTTAAAATTTGCGGCAGGGTTCCCCTTAATATCCATTCCAGACCTGAAGGGCCTGGTAATTGAATTCTGGGGAACCCCCACGCTTTTGTTTTTTTTTTTTATCAATGACTTTTGTATGTATTGCCGGGAGCCGACAATTCATTAATAGCCGCAAGTCAGTTTTAAATGACTTTTTTTCTTTCAAAAATGAAATTTTTTGCAGGGACAGTTCTAAGCACGGGAAACATGCGCCACTTTACATGCATATCATACACACCCCCCAGGTACGAAATTTAAAGGAATATTTCACTTTTATTTTTTCATTTTAAGCATTATTAAAATCACTGCTCCCGAAAAAACGGCCGTTTTTAAAACTTTTTTTTGCATTGATACATGTCCCCTGGGGCAGGACCCGGGTCCCCAAACACTTTTTAGGACAATAACTTGCATATCAGCCTTTATAATTAACACTTTAGATTTCAAACGTTCGAGTCCATTGTATTTAATAGGGTTCTAAAGTTTACACGAACATTTTGTCTGTTCGCAGGTTCTGGTGCGAACCGAACAGGGGGGTGTTCGGCTCATCCCTGACCACCACTATCAGAGAGGCATAGGGGCTTCTGGATTCCCGGATAACACTGGTTCGCTTGAGCTCGGCGAGCTGCTCCCGCAAGTCTTCGAGGTCTGCCAACGGGACTCGCCGGACCCTCCTTCTGAGGCGTTTGTCTTCTTGGAGGCGGATTCAGTGGGTGGCACTCTTCGCACACCCCACATCGAACTCATCTTGGGAAAAGATCCTTCTCCACTTGGTCAACTGGGCCTTGGCTCTCTCTTTCCAAGCCCTTGGCAGGTTCGGGTTCTCCATGCAGAGCTTCTCCCAAATAGTCCTTTCTCCATCTGTCTTCTCCACATCCGACAAGACAACCGGGGTAGCAGGGCTCACCTGGCACAGTAACATACTGGCTGGGATTTCCATAGGGCCATCCGTAGTATTCCTGACACTCACAGGTACTTTGCAGTGTGCCTTCTTCAAGGTCCTCAACGGGACCACTTCTGGGACTACTTCTAATGCCGCGTACACACGACCGCTTTTCTCGACGAGAAAAACGGCATTTTTTTTTTCGCCGAGAAAAACGATCGTCTGTGGGCTTTATGTCGTTTTTCTCGTTGAGAAAAACAGCAGAAAAAACGACGAGAAAAATTAGAACATGTTCTAAATGTTCTCATCGTTTTTTCCATCATTTTTTTCCGCGGCAGTGTTCCCATAGGGAGACACTGCCGCGGAGCCCACAGACGGTCGTTTTTCTCGACAAAGAAAAAAATGACGGGAAAAACGGTCGTGTGTGGGGGAACATGCCGTTCCCTAGTTTTTCATTTTATTTCATGTCGTGATTCACGGCGGTGTTTTCACTGCCGTGAATCACGATCGTGTGTACGCAGCATAAGCCTGAGTGTTCTTCCCTTGGGTCAGGTTCCAACATGACAAAAGGCCCAGGCTGCTCCCAAGTGAGCTTCACAGTGGCTCTGAGACAGGTTACTTTGCCGGGTTGCAGCACTATTCCTCTTCTTCCCAGCCTCCAGACCTTTCCTACCCCCTCTTCCGGGGCCTTCTGCTCTAAGACCAGTCGCTGGTAGGCTGTCTTTAGCATTGGGTGGATCTTGGTGACCGTGGGGTCCTTCTTTCGTACTAGAGGGGCCAAGAGTCTCCGAACCAGGTCCGTGTTGGTCCCTATTATTATGGAGATCTTCTTAGCTCCAGGCGGTCGGGGGCATACCACAGCCAGGGTGTCGAACACTTCAGCCTTCCTGGCTACAGATGGGTCAAAGGTCAGTTTTATGGACAGATAGCCATAATAAGGGAAACTCCTGGTCCCAATTCCCCATATTTCCAACTCTTCAATCTTCTGGATGGGTAGGTGACTTATATGCTTGTCATAAAAGTCCCTGTATAACAGGGTCTCCGAACCAGGTCCGTGTTGGTCCCTATTATTATGGAGATCTTCTTAGCTCCAGGCGGTCGGGGGCATACCACAGCCAGGGTGTCGAACACTTCAGCCTTCCCGGCTACAGATGGGTCAAAGGTCAGTTTTATGGACAGATAGCCATCATAAGGGAAACTCCTGGTCCCAATTCCCCATATTTCCAACTCTTCAATCTTCTGGATGGGTAGGTGACTTAGATGCTTGTCATAAAAGTCCCTGTATAACAGGGTCACTTGTGCCACAGTATCCAATATGGCTCTTGTGTAGAGTCCCTCCACTTGGACAGGTACTATGGGGGAGGGGCCTACCATATTCTCTCAATACTGCTTCGAAGGGGTCTCTTTCTTTTGATCTTTGCATTTCCCTTTTGGACTCTCTTTTTTCCATTTCTCCTTGGACTTTAGTCTCTCTTGGGCTCGGTATGCATTGATCTCCCTCCTCTTAATGGGTGTAGCTACCCACTGAGGGACACTATTCTCTTTCTTTGGTGTATATTCCCGCTGGGGAACACTGTGTTTCTTCTGAGGGGTGTTGTCCTCTCTCTTTCTACACTTCTCATTCAGTTTGGAGCTCACTGGAGATAATGGGCACTCGGTTGACTCCTTCACCGGGGCCCTCTGAAGTTTTCCGCCGGCTTTCGGTTATTCATATTTTTTTTCTTTGGACTGGCACACAATTTGGCAACATGGCCAGCCCCTCCACAGTTGAAACAAATCGCATCCCCCCAATCTTGCAGGGATGCGGGTCGCTGAGGTGTCTGGAAACAGCTCCCTCCTCGGACTTTCTCTCTCTGGTACCCCTTGATCCTTGGCCATCAGGGAGGTCAGCATCCCCAATACCTGGCACATGTGTGACTAAAAGGTATCCACCTCTGAGTCTGTCTCGAGGGTCATGGCCATCCTGACCATCACCGCCGGAGGATTGGTTGGCTCGACTGGTTGGTTCCTTCTTTTGTCTTCCAACATAGCCTCTTCTTCTCTGACCACTCAGATTAAGTCGGGGTACTCCAGGCTCTTCCCGTCCTGTCGAGTGCGTAACACCAATGCAATGGGGTCCAGGGGCTGAGCTCCCCGCAACACCTGCTGAACACGGGCCTCATCCACCTTCCTTGGGTCGATCCCTTTTTTCAGTAAAATTTTATGCAGGATCTTATCCAGACGCCTCATGAACTCTGACAGTTTCTCTCCTGTCTTTTGATAGCAGTGCTCCAGCTGGTAAGTGAGCTCAGTGACTTTCTCTGTTCCACCGAACACATTCTGCAAAATGTCCAGATAATCCTGTGCATCACAGTCTTTCTTGCTCAGCTTGAGGTTGCGTATGGCCTCCAAGGCAGGCCCCTTCAGACTCTCTGTGATTCTCTGTTTCTCTTGGTGTTCTGGGACTTAGCATTCTACTAAAGCCTGAGTGGCACCGTCTAGCCAGTCCTCAAATCCCTCTTCTCCCGAAGGTACAGGTTTCCTTCCAGAAAATATCTTGAGTTTTCTGTATCCCAACATCGGGTAGTCTGTAGGATCCTTCTTACACTGGGCCACAATCTCCTCCAGGACCGCGCATAATTCTGCGCTGAGGGTGGCCGGTGGTGACCCGGGACTCTCTTTAGCCTTCTGCTTTCCTGCTTTTGGGGACTGAAACCATCCTCCCTTGACTGGCAGCGCATGTATTAAGCTATAGGTCTGATCATCCATTGCTCTTATGCTTGGACTTTTGAAATGCTCGGGGATTTCATTCTTCCATTCCACTAATGCGTGGGTCAGCGAAGAATTCGACCTGACATCCATCACCCATGCTTTCTGGTGCGGGGTCAGCGACATTACTAGCTGCTTTACCACTACTTCTTGCCAGATCCCCGGGAGTTCAATAACTACTGCCGCGGCTGAATCGGTGCCAGCCACCGTGCACCACTGTTCCACTTCCAATGGATCCATGCCGGTACTTTTGGCGCGTTGCTTGCTGTATCAGGATCCCGGACTCGAGAGCCCCCACGTGTAGCGCTACCCCCAGTTAAGAGAGCCGCTGAGTTTTGTTTCGGGCCCTGTATACAGCACCACCAACCCCCGGCAATCTACTCAACCCACACTGGCACAGTTAGTCTAGGGAATGTTACCTCGTAACGGTCTATACCTGATTATACACAATCTGGCAGTATTGATAGAGAACTACTATCTGCAAGGATAACAGGCCGGGTCCCCGGTCCAGCGAATGTCAGCAAACTCGAGCAGGAACAGGTGCCACCCAGGCTCCGCGGTGGGGTGGAAGGCTCTTTGGTCGGTATGCAAGGCCCAGGCTTCAGGCCTTACACAGCAGCAGAACCGCACAGGGAGTCCTATTGCTTGCAGCGCAGTGTCCAAAGAGGCCGAGCTTAGCCTCGCCCTCTTCTTATATAGCCCCACCCATGAGTCTCTGTGGCGATCCAATGCACCCTGGGTGCCGAACGGGGTTCTGGGTAACGTAGTCCGGGGGGCCTTAAAGGAGACCCCGCTACATAATATAATAAATAACTATAAATAATTATAACAAATAGTAATGTAATTATAATAAAAATTATTCACTAATGTAATTAAATCAAAAACACAGAAATTTGCTCAGTTGCATAATTGTAGTTGTAGTCAGAGTCTTCACTAGTGAATAGTCAGAGTCTTCACTTGGGAATGTGATACCTTAACTACCAAGGCCTGAGGTGTGCCATAGCCTGCTGGTCAGTATGCCTAAAAGTGGGCATACCCTGAATATGACTGAAGAATGAATAATGTAAATGATTATGAGGAAAAAGGGGGAACGGGTGGGTGGGGACCCAGAAACCCAGCCGACGCCTGAGACGAGAGAGGAGGAGGGATAAATAGCCCCCAGACTCCTCCTACAAATTTAGGCTAGCCTGCGGCCAGCCTTCTAACTTGTAGTCAAAGTCTTCACTAGTGAATAGTCAGAGTCTTCACTTGGGAATGTGATACCTTAACTACCAAGGCCTGAGGTGTGCCATAGCCTGCTGGTCAGTATGCCTAAAAGTGGGCAAAAAGACCCGGACTAGGTGAGTTGGGAAAAAAAGAAGAAGGGCAGGTAACAAACCGTCTGGATGACAAAGCACGCCCGGATGACATCAATGAATGGAACCGGTAAGCATCCGTTGTGACAGCAGAAACCAGCGACCTAAGTATGATGACTAGAAGGGCCCCAACCGTTAGAACTAGCGAACCTGCCCAGAAACCAACCGACTGTCCCGTAACTGACTGGGTAAGCCTACAACCAGAAAACACAGACATGGGAACAAACCGCTCGTGGCGAGCGGACGCGTGGGAGGAACGGAACAAGGGCTGACCCGAGGAGCCCTGGGGAATAATGCAAAGGTTGTACCTAGCCAACAGGATGAAAGATAAGTAGCTCCGTGAACCCTTACAACCCCTGGCCTAACTGTCCATACATGGTAAGGGGACGTGAGAGGGAGAGATGCCAAAAAAGGATGAACTGATAGGAGTGAAGGGGGACTAAGCGCCGGATACCTGAAAGAAGTGTTGCAGGAGTAGACAGATGATGTCAACACACTGTAGCGATGTGCCACGATGAACGCCCAGAACCAGACATGGCATGACCCAACCTACCCGAGTGACAGTGAGCTCCCCTCGGAACAGGCTGGGCATGTTGAACCGAGGCTTGCCAAAACCGGTGAACCAAGGAGATGCTGAACTTGCCTGCCGAAATGCAGGAGCTGGGGGTGTGCTGACACCCCGCCCCTGACCAAGAGAGTTTGAACACATTCAACCTGTCCAGTAAACATGAGAGGCCGTGGAGAGCCTGATTGGCCCGCATCCAACCGCGCTTAAGAATACGGCCCAGAGCATGCTTCATGCTGGTAGCTAGGACAGAACAGGAAACAAACTGAAACGTACCGCCTACCCTGTAGTGGCTGGAAAAGGAAACCCCTGAGTTGACTCACCGCAATGCAGAGCCAAGTATGACCAACTCCTCAGCGGCAGAGTACCACCCTGGTCAGAAACCCCCACGTGGAGTAGAAGGGATGGCCCTGCATGTGATGCTGCCGAAACGAGCAGCCTGCGCAACCCTAAAACACAAAGAAAAAGACAACAGACAACCAGACACGAGACACCACCCCTCTGTACCTGCCTGGGCCAAAGATGTAAGCAGAAATGGCCAGACCTCAGCGCGTGAATGAACCTGACGACAGATCCCACCCTAGAGTACGTAGTAAATGTATGTAGTAAGTGAGCCCGAGTAACCTGCCGCGCAGAGACAGGTAATTAAAAAATGAAACACTCAGGGCCGATGTACCCACGGACCGTGGTGGGTAGTGGTTGTATAGGCGTAAGAATGAACATGCACGTATGACGTATGGTATATAGGCGAGAAGATTGTGGTCAACCATCAATTAAAAACTAAACCTCAGCCTGTATGGATCTGTAGACGTGACAGATCCTGAGATGCGCACCCTGGCTAACTACACCTGGTATGCAAGAACCTGAACGAAAGGTGTGACGAGACAAAGAAAATAAACAACGTTGCAACGGCTGTGCGTGTGTGCGGTGACTGCACGGCACCGACAAGCTATGACAGAACATGCTAGGACTGGCTGAGACCTGCTATACTGAAACACGCTGGGGTAAAACATGCTATGACAGAACACAACCCCCTCTGTGCCAACTCCCGTGCGAAGACATGAGCAGTGAAGGTGGGACCACAGCACGTAATGAACCTGAAAAATGTCCCCCCCCCGGTGTGTGACATGAATGAGCGCAAGGCAACTATTACGCAATGACAGATCGTAGAAATTGAATACTCAGGACCTGTGTACCCACAGACCGTGGTGGGTAGTCCTGCAGAAGTAATGAAACTAATGCAATCGTATGACGTAACGTAACAGGCGAGAAGATTGTGGTCAAAGATCAAAACCAACAAAAAAACCTGAACCCTTAAGGATCTGTAGACGTGACAGAACCCGAGATGTGAAACCTAGCCAACTGAACCAGGAATACAAGAACCTTCAAAAAGTACGATGGTATGGAACTGAATGAAGAAGAAAACAGCTACCGTTGTAAGCTGAACCTGCACAAGCTGACAGGAAAAAACGCTATGGCAGGAAAACGCTACGACAGGAACACACCATGACAGGAAAACGCCATGATAGTAAAAAAAAAACGCTAACAGGCCGTTGAACACAACATGCTGCCACCAGAACCGCTGAGACAGAAACCACGTGACGCATGAATACCCGAACGACCGTGGAAGGGAAGCTACCCCACCAAACAGCCACCCTTCCTGAACAGCATCCCCCCACCCCTGGTTCTGAGACCCCAAGGTAGACTGAATCCGTAGAGCAAGATGCGGCTGGCTTGCACCCCCGGCTCGCAGAGCCAAGTCAGGACACCCCCAGTATATTGCACGGAAAACAGCCAGCGTGACCTGTGGAGACGTGGGTGGACAACCCCTCTCATGCTGCCAGTGTGACCCCGGGAGAAATGGTGGACAGCCGCCCCCCCTATGCTGCCAGCATGACCCCTGGAGATGTAGGTGGACAGGCCCCCCCATGCTGCTGGTGTGACCCCGGGAGGAGTGGATGATGCCCCCCCATACTGCCAGCGTGCGCCTGGGACAAATGGATAGATGCCCCCCCTCCTCATGATGGTGGTAAGAGCTATGGAGGAGTGGATGGACGGACGCCCCCCCCTCAAGCTGCCAGCAACAGCCTGGGAGGATAGCATGAACGGACGCCCCCCTTCAAGCTGCCAGCAGCCCGGGAGGATAGGATGGACGGATGCCCCCCCTCAAGCTGCCAGCAGCCCGGGAGGAAAGGATGGACGCCCCCCCCAACCAGCGCCATGGGGACCGGAGAGGTGGACCAGCACCAGAATCCTGGCCAGCCGTGTAGCATCTCTGAGCTTAGGGAGAAAGGGGGCTGGCCCCTCCAGAAGCAGGATGGATGGATGGATGGATGGATCCCCCCCACCCCAGCGCGAGTACCAGGAGAAGCAGGTGGCCTCCTGAATGCGAGATAAAGCCCCGGCAACGAGGGTAGGCGGATGGACGAAACGCCCCCCACCCCCGGCGAGAGCGCCGGGAGAACAGGCGGGTGGCCTCCAGAAGCCACCAGCTAACCCCCCCAACTGGACACCGGGAGGAGCAAGCGGGGCAGATGGATGACCCCCCCCTCCAACCTGGACAGCCCCCGGAGGGTGGACAGATGGGGCCCCCCTCAGTGTGAGCCCGGGAGGAGGAGCGGGCGGCCCTACAGATGAAGCCGGCGTGAGCCCGGAAGTGGAGGAGAGTGAATGGCGGGCATGACATCCGGCGAACACCGGGAGAAGCGCCCCCCCCCAAGCTGCCGGACAGACACCAGAGAGACGTGGATGCCAGGCAACCCCTCCCTGCTGCCTGCATGTGTACAGGAGCAGTAAGTGAACAACAGATGAGCGGGCGAGAGCACGGGAGAAGAAGCGGGAGACTGGCCAGGCTGTGGGATGCCCCCCCCCCATGAAGCCTGGAGTGCATACCGAGAGCAGCAGCAGCAGCAGCCCCCCCCCTGAGCACCGGAGAAACGTGGATGGGGGGGCCCCCCCTGCTGCCTGCATGGGTACAGGAAAGTAAGGATGGACGGATGAGCGCACGGACGGATGGGTGGCCCTCCCCACACCAGGATGCCGGCAATAAGACCAAGAAGAAGCAGGGGAAGGACGGATGGCTCCCCCCCTCCAATAAGCTCAGTGATAGCCCGGGAGAGGGACCGTCAGGAGACTGCTGCAGCCCCCTGCTCTGCCAAACCGGAAGTGACCCAGAACCCAGCCTGGCGTGGAGTAAAACCCCCCTTCCGATCCTCCGCCCGTGATCTCAGTCCGACAGACTGTCCCCATTACCTGACCCGAACGAACACCGGAAAATAAGGTGGCATGCTGGCCCTCAATGCTGCAGCCCCGCAAACGTGTCCCATCAGCACAGGAACCGTGAAGAGGTGATAGAGACATGAGCCCCTGAAGCCGACCATGCCGCCCTGCTGCTGCACATGAACAGGAAGTGACGTGGACGCATGGTAACCCGGAAATGACGCGTGACGGCTGTGACCCAGAAACCCAGCCGACGCCTGAGACGAGAGAGGAGGAAAGATAAATAGCCCCCAGACTCCTCCTACAAATTCAGGCGAGCCTGCGGCCAGCCTTCTAACCTGTCATTAGATTTAGTGTTTGAGGATGAATTTCCCCACAAATCGCTATCGCTCAATTCTGCGAATGATTCTAATTTATTATCGCTGTTTTCTAGCTGGTCTAAAAACACTTTTGACTTTTTGATTGCTATGGACAATCTCCATTTTCCAGGCAGAAAGAACAGTTTTTATAATATAAAACTACTTGCAGGGCACTGGACAGACCACTAGGGACAAAGGGGATGTGAAATAAATTGATAGAGTACTGTAATCTGTAAGATTACAGTATACTGTATGTATTGTGTGGTTTTCACTTTTTGAATTTGCCACCGAACTCCGCCCCCGTGCGCCGCTCGGGAACGGAGCTCGGCGGTACTGTGTGTGAATCGATCGAGGTGACAGCTCGCACACACAGCGGGCGGACATCGCAGGATCCAGAGGACAAGGTAAGTAATTTCCCCTGTATCCTGCAATGCAATCCCAAGTCTAGCTCAGGGTTACCGCTAATTGTATGAAAAATCCACCCCGAGCCAGACTTGGGATTACCGCCAGGGGGGTTAAAGCCTCAAGCAGTTTTAAATGACTCTTTTTCCTTTAGAAATGTCATTTTGTGCAGGGACAGTTCTAAACATGGGAAACACGTGCCACTTCACAGGCATACTTTAGACACCCCCCAGGTACGATATTTAAAGGAATATTTCACTTTTTTTTTCACTTTATGCATCATTAAAATCACTGTTCCCGAAAAAACTGCAGTTTTTAAAACTTCTTTTTGCATTGATACATGTCCCCTGGGGCAGGACCCAGGTCCCCAAACCCTTTTTAAGACAATAACTTGCATATTAGCCATTCTAATTAGCACTTTTGATTTCAAACGTTTGTGTCCATTGTATTTAATACGGTTCTAAAGTTCGCACTAACTTTTGGTCAGTTCGCAGGTTCTGGTACGAACCGAACCGGGGGGTGTTCGGATCATCCCTAGTCTTAACCCACAAGCGCTCATTGCAGAAAGTCACCTAAAGGTGGCTCTTGAAGTCTCAACCTCAATGCAACATCAACATATTCCCCGGTCATAGGGTCATAGATTGACGATGACCACCTCTCTGTTTCTCCCCCAATATACCCAGCATCGTATAATGCTCTTGAATCCCCTCATGGATCCCCTTTTTATGCTTACTCAGTTATTGTTCTTATTGTTATTTGTTTTATCTTATTCTTTTTTCTGGTCTCCTGGTACACCAAGGTGCTAGAGGTGACCTTCGATCCTTGCATGCAGAAGTCTTCGCTTCATCAGTGGTCCATCCAAAGAACCACGCAAAGTCTACCTCTTCATCAAGGATGCCTGCCAGAAACTACGTACTCATCACCCTTCCACTGGATGTAATACTTCACTCCTTTCACAGTTAGTGCCTAAAACCTACATCCCACCCTTCCTCCACTTCACCAACATGACAATCAAATGCTTATCTCTTAACGCTAAAGGCTTAACCATCCAACAAACAGATTTTCTCTCTGGAAAGAGGCAGTAAAATCCCGAGCCAATATTCTCAGTGTCCAAAAAAAACCCACTTCCAAACATCCAATCTTCCAAAATGCTCTCATAAAAACCCTGTGATATAAACTCCCAACCATACAATTTAGTGGCGCTCTATGCCTAAAACTTACATCAACTTTGGTTTCTCCGCAGGCTCCTCAAATGTATTAGAACTATCAAATATGGACATCTCTAACAATGTGGAGACTTTAACCTCACTGTAGGCCCTCATTTATATTATACCTCACAGGGGGTCAACTCGTACTCCTACGCTACGCCATCTGTTCCCCTTAAAAGAGTTGTATGATGTCTAGAGGTGTCAACACGCCAACGAGAAAGGTTTCACTTATTTCTCCCCCAGACACCATACGCACTCTTGTATACATATGTTCATCTCTGACAAATGGTTATTGCAAAAAGTGTCCTCTTCTGTCATCCACAATATTTCTTGGTCAGACCATGCTGCTGTATCTATAGAAATTGAGGAGCTGGCTGCCTCCCCCATCAATCCTATCTGGTGCTGCAATGTTAAACTCTTACAAGAACCAAATAATTCAAACGTAATCTCAGAGACTGCCAATCTCCAAGACTTCTTCCACCATAATCCTGAGTTTGTTGAGGACCCCTACATCCTCTGGAATGCCCACAGGTCATTTATTAGAGGAATATTCATTCAACAAGGAGCTAGGCTTAAATGTAGATTTAACCTACGACTTAACACCCTCATGACAGAAATACACAACCTTGAGACTAGCAATAAGTCCACTCCCATGCACGCAACCGAGAACTCTGTTCTCAAACTTAGGGATGAACTGAGGATTTTACTAGTTCAACAGTAGGATAGACACCCATGATGACTAAAATTCGCATACTACGCCAATGCAAACTGGGTGGGTATGTTTCTGGCTAACAAACTCAGAGGCGTATAAGAAGACCAGGATTGCCCATCTGATTCATCCTATTCTTAAAGCGGAGGTTCTGCGGTCCATAGTTGTTTTTTTTTCAGTCCATTAAATTGCGTTACAGATGACTATTTAGTACTCACTCGTCCTGCGCTTTATTACATCCCCCGTCCGTTTTGGTAAAAAAAAAAACGTTTATAAAAAAGGTTGCTGTTTTCCCATTTAACTTGTGGGCATTCTGAAGCCCACAAGCACAGACTTCCGGGTAGCGGTGAATGCGCGTCTCCCGGCATTCACCGCTCTATCTGACGTGATAAGTGTTGACGGCGAGCAGCGCCGTCAACACTTCCTGGTTGCCATCACAACGGGCGGAGGCGTCGGAAGTTCCCGCCCCGTTGTGATGGCAACCAAAAATACACAGGTCAGTACGGGGAGGGAGAGCAGATGATCTCGCGAGATTTCGCACGCAGCAGCGATCCGCACTGACTCCTGGGAATGCTGACACTTAGCTCCCAGGAGTCGGGGAAAGGAATGTGCATGCCCACTCCCGCGGGAGTAAGACAGGAAGTACCATAAATAAAACAGAAAATATAAGGTAATTACAACACTTATAAAATAATTTTTTGTCATTTGCGCATCTATGCAATGCACAGAAGTGTATAGCATTAGGTCAGTAATTTGGGTGAACCTCCGCTTTAAGAACAAAGTTGTTAATCCCCAAGAAATAGCTAATCAGTTTGCCGATTATTACAGTGAGCTGTATAATCTTAAAAAACGACCAGCAAACTCCCCAATCTACCACCAAATCTATTTCTGCCTTTCTGGAAAATCTTAACCTTCCCCAGCTTTCAGAAGCCCAACTCAGTTCCCTAAATTCTCCATTTACAGCTCAGGAGATCAAGAAGGTTATAGCATCCCTATCCAATGGCAAATCGCCTGGGCTGGATGGCCTTCCCAATGAATACTACAAAACCTTCAGCTCATTTCTATCCACCGATTTTACCACAGTTTGCACCAAAGCATCCTCCACTTCCTCATTTCCCCTGGAGAAGCTGGGGGCTTACGTTGTCACCATACCAAAATCGGGGAAATAACCCAAAACCCCAGCTAATTTTAGACCAATCTCACTTCTGAACACAGATGTTAAGATATATACTAAGATGCTAGTGTAGCGCCCACCACATTTAGGGGTGCTATGTACCCAAATTTAGGGGCTGGTCTGAGATAGTAGTTAGGCTCAGACCGTTCTCAATTTATAGGTTGCACTGCTTTATTTCCAGGATGGTATACTGGTGTGCAGTTCCCTGTGGCCTGTAGGTGGCACTGCCATAATGGGTCAGGGTTGAACCACTGGTATTAGTGCTGTGCCTTGGGTGTCCTCTCTCGGCAGCATTACAGTGGGCGTGGTCAACCTGTTGTGCATGCTGGGAGGGGATACATAAGGGGCAGACGCTGCCTGGGAGGGGGTCTTCGGAGGAGGAGAGGAGTCGGAGTCCAGGTGCGTGGCTCATGGCCCTCCAGGCCATGGGGCCACGTGTGTATCAGTCCCAGTCACCTTTAGTGCTGGGGCTGCATCTCCAACATTGGGCCCAGCACCTTTAGCTGGAGCCCACTTCTGGAAAGAGGAGTCCCAGGGTGTCCCTCGCGTGGGAGCCCGCTTCTAAGAAGAGGAGGCCGGGGGAGGACCTTTCTGACGGACCAGTAAGAGTTCACGGTGAAGGAAGGGGCCCGGTAACTTTCTGGAGGTATTCTTCTATCCACCAAGGGCCTAGTAATGTGCTGCTGCTGGCACCTGTCCTTATGTACCAGAAGCTAAGAGCTCCGGGTCTGATAGATTCTGTGGCAGAGAGCCTCCCGATCGCATCTAGGAAAAGAACTTGATCAAATGTCCGAGCATCAATTCGGCTGGTAGGATCCACTTTGTAGGAAACTATCCGGGTGAGCTAAACCTACTCAGGGATAGAGTAGTGATTGTGCTATCCATTGTGCCTGGAATAACCTCCCAAACCTTGCTGTCCTATCTCTTATCCACCCTTTCCTATCTGCTGAACATTGAGAAAATAAACTCAACATTGGAGTTTAAAGTGGTGTGGACATTGGAATTACTTGGGGGGAATACAGAGACTTGTCCCTATATCCTAGGAGATGAGAACCAACTGACGGAAGAACCTAGCTGTGGGACTTAAACATAACGCCGCTTAACCTCCTCAACCAGGAGGGTACGGGCATCAGGGCTGGTGCAAGGATTTTTGGCCCCCAACGCGAAACCTCATTTTGCCGCCCCCCATTGGCTCCGCCCCTGACTCCACCCCCTTTGTCCTGTTCATGTTTACGATGGAGGGGGCGGAGGTGGAGATTTTTGCGGCGCCTCTCCAGCTGTTTCTTCAGCCGAGGTCCACAGGCTCATACCCGTGCCTCTGGACCCAGGCTAAAGACAAATAGTGGTGGCACCGGCTTACTTCCTCATGCCATCCGTGGTCCGCAGGTACAGTATATAGACAGTCTAGGGTAGTATATGGACAGGCTAACTGTGTAACTGCCCGTCTGTATGAGCAGACAGATACACTGACAATGCTTTACAGTCTCCTAGTAAAAATAATAATAAATGCAATTTTTTTTACCTGCAAAAAGATCTGCATTTATTATTTTTTTACAAAGGTGAACTTGAACCTCCACACCTCAGATCACCCCAATTCATGTATTTTCACACCTCAGATCACCCCAATTCATGTATTTTCACACCTCAGATCACCACAATTGCTTCATCACTGTAGTCCCCTGCACACCTTTTCATCATTGTACCACCCTGAATGCCTGTTCCCCCCACACCTCTGTTCCCCACTGTATCCCCCCACACCTCTGTTCCCAACTTTATCCTCCCCCGCACCTCTGTTCCCCACTGTATTCCCCCCCCGCACCTCTGTTCCCCACTTTATCCTCCCCTGCACCTCTGTTCCCCACTGTATGCCCCCCACACCTCTGTTCCCTACGTTATCCTCCCCCGCACCTCTGTTCCCCACTGTATTCCCCCCCGCACCTCTGTTCCCCACTTAATCCTCCCCCGCACCTCTGTTCCCCACTGTATCCCCCCACACCTCTGTTCCCCACTTTATCCTCCCCCGCACCTCTGTTCCCCACTGTATTCCCCCCCGCACCTCTGTTCTCCACTGTATTCCCCCCCGCACCTCTGTTCTCCACTGTATTCCCCCCCCGCACCTCTGTTCCCCACTGTATCCCCCCCACACCTCTGTTCCACACTTTATCCTCCTGCGCACCTCTGTTCCCCACTGTATTCCCCCCCGCACCTCTGTTCTCCACTGTATTCCCCACCGCACCTCTGTTCTCCACTGTATTCCCCCCCGCACCTCTGTTCTCCAGTGTATCCCCCCCACACCTCTGTTCCCCACTTTATCCTCCCCCGCACCTCTGTTCCCCACTGTATTCCCCCCCGCACCTCTGTTCTCCACTGTATTCCCCCCCGCACCTCTGTTCTCCAGTGTATCCCCCCCACACCTCTGTTCCCCACTTTATCCTCCCCCGCACCTCTGTTCTCCACTGTATTCCCCCCCGCACCTCTGTTCCCCACTGTATCCCCCCCACACCTCTGTTCCCCACTTTATCCTCCCCCGCACCTCTGTTCCCCTTGGTATTCCCCCCCGCACCTCTGTTCTCCACTGTATTCCCCCCTGCACCTCTGTTCTCCAGTGTATCTCCCCCACACCTCTGTTCCCCACTTTATCCTCCCCGCATCTCTGTTTTCCACTGTATTCCCCCCCGCACCTCTGTTCTCCACTGTATTCCCCCCCGCACCTCTGTTCTCCACTGTATTCCCCCCCGCACCTCTGTTCTCCACTGTATCCCCCCATACCTCTGTTCTCCACTGTATCCCCCCCGCACGCACCACTGTAACCCCCACCTATGTTCCCCACTGTAACCCCCTGCCCCCCCCACACAAATTAGTTCCTCTCTGCACCCCCCCCCCACACATCTGTTCCCCCCCCACATCTGTCCCCCCTGTGTACACAATGCAATGCAGACAGCAGATTCAACGTTTTTTTTAATTCAGCTAAGCGTGCTGCCTGTTTTTCACTACCTGAGCCAGTGGCGGTGGTGGACTTACCTCGAGGAGAGCGACGCTGCTGTCTGTTCTCCCACAACAGATCTCTGATGATCCAGGAGGAGGAGGAGGAGGGAGGGGAAATCGCGGCAAGCCCAGGCAGGGTTACATGCAGGGCTTCCAGTTCCACGATCTCACCCGCCCCACCGGTTCCATGCTAATGCAGCACTTCCGGGCGGGCTGGCTGCTCCTTGTCCCAACTCTCTCCCCTTTTCTGATTACTGATGCCGCTAGGGCGGCACTGCAGGCTGGGGACAGAGTGGTCCCGGAGAAAGCAGGCTGGCAGAACGGGGGCGGAGGCGGAGAGAGCAAACTGTTTTTGCACAGAGCGCTGGGATGTCGTCACAGGCACATTTTATCGCTCCCCTAGCCTGGCACAAAAAGACGCCTATGCTGCCTTATGGATGGCGACGCCGGCCGGCCCTGCAGGTATTTTAAAAATCCAAATCCAGCAAGTGGCCGAGGATCCGGATTTTGCCGCCCTCCCTACCCTGGCACCCTAGGCAGCCGCCTGACCCGCCTATTGCTAGCGCCGACCCTGACGGGCATATAGTACGGTGTGCCTTTTTCCTGCAATTGAGCCAAAGCAAGGGAAAAGGGTCCGTGTGCTACACTAGCAAATGTTGTCTATTTTAATCCTAACTGAGGTGTTGATGACGAGAGTTTTATCCCGTGTTTTTTGTACTACTATTCTATTTGATATTTTTGTGTAATTAAAGTTCCCTTATCCCTAAGCTGCATGGTCCTCAGTAATCACTTTAGGTAAGTTCCTTGATCACCTTTCTTTTTTGTATGCTTTACAACTGATTACTTATATCCCACCTCACTGGTGAGTCAGCAATCTGAGGGATGCTGTGTCTGCTCTCATACAGAGCCTTCCCAGCTTATATTCCCCAGTGAGCTACTGGCTATTCTTTGGTTCTGCCTAGTCAATATTATCCCAATTCTCATTCAAAGCGACCAGATGGGTTTTGTACGAGGCAGACAATCCTCTGACGTGACTAGAAGAATTTTGAATAATCTGCTCTTTGCTGAGGCTTCACGGACACCTTCTCTACTTCATTCCATAGATGCGGAGAAAGCATTTGATAGGGTTCATTGGCAATACATGTCTACTGTGTTGAATAGGTTTGGTTTTAGAGGTCCTATCCTATCCGCTACACTGGCCTTATACTCCAGCCCCTCAGACCAGGTCTACACATCAGGCATCCTGTCTAAACCATTCCAAACCCAAATGGCTTCTGCCAAGGTTGCTCCCTATCCCCCACCATCTTTAATCTAGTCATAGAACCACTAGCAGAAAAGATCCGCACACACCCCCACATCTGAGGATTTTGGTTCACAGTCTGACCACATATCATAAACTTATTTGCGGATGATGTCATCATTCTCCTGACAAATCCGTAAACCTCACTCCCTCAGGCACACCAAGCTCTTGAACACTTTAGCAGTATATCCTATTATAAGGTAAATTTCACAAAATCTCTTATTCTAGACCTAGGATTTCCTCGTACAGAAAGTCAGACACTCCAAACACAATTACCATTCACATGGAGTTCAAAAGGTATCCCTTACTTAGAAATCACTCTGACAGACTTCTAAACCTCCTTGGTCAACTCTAACTTCACGCCACTCATCCCTAAACTTAGATAACAATTAGAGCATACAGGTGAAACTTGAAAAATTTGAATATCGTGCAAAAGTTCATTTATTTCACTAATGCAACTTAAAAGGTAAAACGAATATATGAGATAGACTCATTACATGCAAAACAAGATAGTTCAAGCCGTGATTTGTCGTAATTGTGATGATTATGGCTTACAGCTCATGAAAACCCCAAATCCACAATCTCAGAACATTTTAATATTGTGAAAAGGTGCAATATTCTAGGCTCAAAGTGTCCCACTCTAATCAGCTAATTAAGCCATAACCCCTGCAAAGGGTTCCTGAGCCTTTAAATGGTCTGGTTCAGTAGGAATCACAATCATGGGAAAGACTGCTGACCTGACAGTTGTGCAGAAAACCATCATTGACACCCTCCATGAGGAGGGAAAACCTGAAAATGTAATTGCAAAAGAAGTTGGATGTTCCCAAAGTGCTGTATCAAAGCACATTAATAGAAAGTTATGTGGAAGGGAAAAGTGTGGAAGAAAAAGGTGCACAAGCAGCAGGGATGACCGGAGCCTGGAAAGGATTGTCAGGGAAAGGCCATTCAAAAGTGTTGGGGACTTTCACAAGGAGTGGACTGGAGTCAGTGCATCAAGAGCCACCACACACAGACGGATCCTGGACATGGGCTTCAAATGTCATATTCCTCTTGTCAAGCCACTCCTGAACAAAAAACAACATCAGAAGTAGGGATGAGCCAAACACCCCCCGGTTCGGTTTGCACCAGAACCTGCGAACGGACCGAAAGTTCGCACAAATTATCGAACCCCGTTAAAGTCTATGGGACTCGAACGTTCAAAATCAAAAGTGCTAATTTTAAAGGCTAATATGCAAGTTATTGTCCTAAAAAGGGTTTGGGGACCCGGGTCCTGCACCAGGGGACATGTATCAATGCAAAAATAAGTTTTAAAAATGGCAGTTTTTTCGGGAGCAGTGATTTTAATGATGATTAAAGTGAAAAAAAAGTGAAATATTCCTTTAAATATCGTATCTGGGGGGTGTCTATAGTATGCCCGTGAAGTGGCACGTGTTTCCCGTGTTTAGAACTGTCCCTGCACAAAATGATATTTCTAAAGGGAAAAAAGTCATTTAAAACTGCTTGCGGCTTTAATGTAATGTGTGGTCTCGGCAATGTGGATGAAAATCATTGAGAAAATCGGCATGGGTACCCCCCCCCACCCCCCAGCCCATTTGTCTTCAGGTAGCTTTAGGTGCACACTGTGCAAAGGACACAGTACACTAACTGAAAATACTGCAGCTACCTGCCTGTGGTATTATTAGTATGAGAACACCAGCAATTGTCTTCAGGTAGCTTTAGGTGCACCCTGTGCAAAGGACACAGTACACTAACTGATAATACTGCAGCTCCGTGCCTGTATTAGTATGAGAACACCAGAAATTGTATTCAGGTAGCTTTAGGTGCACACTGTGCAAAGGACACAGTACACTAAATGAAAATACTGCAGCTCCCGGCCTATATTTGTATGAGAACACCAGCAATTGTATTCAGGTAGCTTTAGGTGCACACTGTGCAAAGGACACAGTACACTAAATGAAAATACTGCAGCTCCCTGTTTGTATTTGTATGAGAACACCAGCAATTGTATTCAGGTAGCTTTAGGTGCACACTGTGCAAAGGACACAGTACACTAAATGAAAATACTGCAGCTCCCTGCCTGTATTAGTATGAGAACACCAGCAATTGTATTCAGGTAGCTTTAGGTGCACACTGTGCAAAGGACACAGTACACTAAATGAAAATACTGCAGCTCCCTGCCTGTATTTGTATGAGAATATCAGCAATTGTATTCAGGTAGCTTTAGGTGTACACTGTACAAAGGACACAGTACACTAAATGAAAATACTGCAGCTCCCTGCCTGTATTTGTATGAGAACACCAGCAATTGTATTCAGGTAGCTTTAGGTGCAAACTGTGCAAAGGACACAGTACACTAAATGAAAATACTGCAGCTCCCTGCCTGTATTAGTATGAGAACACCAGCATTTGTATTCAGGTGGCTTTAGGTGCACACTGTGCAAAGGACACAGTACACTAAATGAAAATACTGCAGCTCCCTGTCTGTATTTGTATGAGAACACCAGCAATTGTATTCAGGTAGCTTTAGGTGCACACTGTTTAAAGGACACAGTACACTAAATGAAAATACTGCAGCTCCCTGCCTGTATTAGTATGAGAACACCAGCAATTGTATTCAGGTAGCTTTAGGTGCACACTGTGCAAAGGACACAGTACACTAAATGAAAATACTGCAGCTCCCTGCCTGTATTAGTATGAGAACACCAGAAATTGTATTCAGGTAGCTTTAGGTGCACACTGTGCAAAGGACACAGTACACTAAATGAAAAAAATGCAGCTCCCTGCCTGTATTAGTACGAGAACAACAGCAATTGTATGCAGGTATCTTTAGGTGCACACTGTGCAAAGGACACAGTACACTAAATACTGCAGCTCCCTGCCTGTATTTGTATGAAAACACCAGCAATTGTATTCAGGTAGCTTTAGGTGCACACTGTGCAAAGGACACAGTACACTAAATGAAAATACTGCAGCTCCCTGCCTGTATTTGTATGCGAACACCAGCATTTGTATTCGGTAGCTTTAGGTGCACACTGTGCAAAAGACACAGTACACTAAATGAAAATACTGCAGCTCCCTGCCTGTATTTGTATGAGAACACCAGCAATTGTAATTAGGTAGCTTTAGGTACATACTGTTTAAAGGACACGGTACACTAAATGAAAATACTGCAGCTCCCTGCCTGTATTAGTATGAGAACACCAGCATTTGTATTCAGGTGGCTTTAGGTGCACCCTGTGAAAAGGACACAGTACACTAACTGATAATACTGCAGCTCCGTGCCTGTATTAGTATGAGAACACCAGAAATTGTATTCAGGTAGCTTTAGGTGCACACTGTGCAAAGGACACAGTACACTAAATGAAAATACTGCAGCTCCCGGCCTATATTTGTATGAGAACACCAGCAATTGTAATTAGGTAGCTTTAGGTACATACTGTGCAAAGGACACGGTACACTAAATACTGCAGCTCCCTGCCTGTATTTGTATGAAAACACCAGCAATTGTATTCAGGTAGCTTTAGGTGCATACTGTGGAAAGGACACAGTACACTAAATGAAAATACTGCAGCTCCCTGCCTGTATTAGTATGAGAACACCAGCATTTGTATTCAGGTGGCTTTAGGTGCACACTGTGCAAAGGACACAGTACACTAAATGAAAATACTGCAGCTCCCTGCCTGTATTAGTATGAGAACACCAGCAATTGTATTCAGGTAGCTTTAGGTGCACACTGTTCAAAGGACACAGTACACTAAATGAAAATACTGCAGCTCCCTGCCTGTATTAGTATGAGAACACCAGCAATTGTATTCAGGTAGCTTTAGGTGCACACTGTGCAAAGGACACAGTACACTAAATGAAAATACTGCAGCTCCCTGCCTGTATTTGTATGAGAACACCAGCTATTGTATTCAGGTAGCTTTAGGTGCACACTGTGCAAAGGACACAGTACACTAAATGAAAATACTGCAGCTCCCTGCCTGTATTTGTATGAGAACACCAGCTATTGTCTTCAGGTAGCTTTAGGTGCACACTGTGCAAAGGACACAGTACACTAAATGAAAATGCTGCAGCTCCGTGTCTTTATTTGTATGATAACACCAGAAATTGTATTCAGGTAGCTTTAGGTGCACACTGTGCAAAGGACACGGTACACTAAATGAAAATACTGCAGCTCCCGGCCTATATTTGTATGAGAACACCGGCAATTGTATTCAGGTAGCTTTAGGTGCACACTGTGCAAAGGACACAGTACACTAAATGAAAATACTGCAGCTCCCTGTCTGTATTTGTATGAGAACACCAGCAATTATATTCAGGTAGCTTTAGGTGCACACTGTGCAAAGGATACAGTACACTAAATGAAATTACTACAGCTCCCTGCCTGTATTAGTATGAGAACACCAGCAATTGTATTCAGGTAGCTTTAGGTGCACACTGTTCAAGGGACACAGTACACTAAATGAAAATACTGCAGCTCCCTGCCTGTATTAGTATGAGAACACCAGCTATTGTATTCAGGTAGCTTTAGGTGCACACTGTGCAAAGGACACAGTACACTAAATAAAAAGACTGCAGCTCCCTGCCTGTATTTGTATGCGAACACCAGCAATTGCATTCAGGTAGCTTTAGGTGCACACTGTGCAAAAGACACAGTACACTAAATGAAAATACTGCAGCTCCCTGCCTGTATTTGTATGAGAACACCAACAATTGTATTTAGGTAGCTTTAGGTGCACACTGTGCAAAAGACACGGCACACTAAATGAAAATACTGCAGCTCCCTGCCTGTATTAGTATGAGAACACCAGCATTTGTATTCAGGTGGCTTTAGGTGCACACTGTGCAAAGGACACAGTATACTAAATGAAAATACTGCAGCTCCCTGTCTGTATTTGTATGAGAACACCAGCAATTGTATTCAGGTAGCTTTAGGTGCACACTGTGCAAAGGACACAGTACACTAAATGAAAATACTGCAGCTCCCTGCCTGTATTAGTATGAGAACACCAGCAATTGTATTCAGGTAGCTTTAGGTGCACACTGTTCAAATGACACAGTACACTAAATGAAAATACTGCAGCTCCCTGCCTGTATTAGTATGAGAACACCAGCAATTGTATTCAGGTAGCTTTAGGTGCACACTGTGCAAAGGACACAGTACAATAAATGAAAATACTGCAGCTCCCTGCCTGTATTTGTATGAGAACACCAGCTATTGTATTCAGGTAGCTTTAGGTGCACACTGTTCAAAGGACACAGTACACTAAATGAAAATTCTGCAGCTCCCTGCCTGTATTAGTATGAGAACACCAGCAATTGTATTCAGGTAGCTTTAGGTGCACACTGTGCAAAGGACACAGTACACTAAATGAAAATACTGCAGCCCCCTGCCTGTATTTGTATGAGAACACCAGCTATTGTATTCAGGTAGCTTTAGGTGCACACTGTGCAAAGGACACAGTACACCAAATGAAAATACTGCAGCTCCCTGCCTGTATTAGTTTGAGAACACTAGCAATTGTATTCGGGTAACTTTAGGTGCACACTGTGCAAAGGACACAGTACACTAAATGAAAATACTGCAGCTCTGTGCCTGTATTAGTATGAGAACACCAGAAATTGTATTCAGGTAGCTTTAGGTGCGCACTGTGCAAAGGACACAGTACACTAAATGAAAATACTGCAGCTCCCGGCCTATATTTGTATGAGAACACCAGCAATTGTATTCAGGTAACTTTAGGTGCACACTGTGCAAAGGACACAGTACACTAAATGAAAATACTGCAGCTCCCTGCCTGTATTTGTATGACAACACCAGCTATTGTATTCAGGTAGCTTTAGGTGCACACTGTGCAAAGGACACAGTACACTAAATGAAAATACTGCAGCTCCCTGCCTGTATTTGTATGCGAACACCAGCAATTGCATTCAGGTAGCTTTAGGTGCACACTGTGCAAAAGACACAGTACACTAAATGAAAATACTGCAGCTCCCTGCCTGTATTTGTATGAGAACACCAACAATTGTATTCAGGTAGCTTTAGGTGCACACTGTGCAAAGGACACAGTACACTAAATGAAAATACTGCAGCTCCCTGCCTGTATTTGTATGCGAACACCAGCAATTGCATTCAGGTAGCTTTAGGTGCACACTGTGCAAAAGACACAGTACACTAAATGAAAATACTGCAGCTCCCTGCCTGTATTTGTATGAGAACACCAACAATTGTATTTAGGTAGCTTTAGGTGCACACTGTGCAAAAGACACGGCACACTAAATGAAAATACTGCAGCTCCCTGCCTGTATTAGTATGAGAACACCAGCATTTGTATTCAGGTGGCTTTAGGTGCACACTGTGCAAAGGACACAGTATACTAAATGAAAATACTGCAGCTCCCTGCCTGTATTTGTATGAGAACACCAGCTATTGTATTCAGGTAGCTTTAGGTGCACACTGTGCAAAGGACACAGTACACTAAATGAAAATACTGCAGCTCCCTGCCTGTATTTGTATGAGAACACCAGCTATTGTCTTCAGGTAGCTTTAGGTGCACACTGTGCAAAGGACACAGTACACTAAATGAAAATGCTGCAGCTCCGTGTCTTTATTTGTATGATAACACCAGAAATTGTATTCAGGTAGCTTTAGGTGCACACTGTGCAAAGGACACGGTACACTAAATGAAAATACTGCAGCTCCCGGCCTATATTTGTATGAGAACACCGGCAATTGTATTCAGGTAGCTTTAGGTGCACACTGTGCAAAGGACAGAGTACACTAAATGAAAATACTGCAGCTCCCTGTCTGTATTTGTATGAGAACACCAGCAATTATATTCAGGTAGCTTTAGGTGCACACTGTGCAAAGGATACAGTACACTAAATGAAATTACTACAGCTCCCTGCCTGTATTAGTATGAGAACACCAGCAATTGTATTCAGGTAGCTTTAGGTGCACACTGTTCAAGGGACACAGTACACTAAATGAAAATACTGCAGCTCCCTGCCTGTATTAGTATGAGAACACCAGCTATTGTATTCAGGTAGCTTTAGGTGCACACTGTGCAAAGGACACAGTACACTAAATAAAAAGACTGCAGCTCCCTGCCTGTATTTGTATGCGAACACCAGCAATTGCATTCAGGTAGCTTTAGGTGCACACTGTGCAAAAGACACAGTACACTAAATGAAAATACTGCAGCTCCCTGCCTGTATTTGTATGAGAACACCAACAATTGTATTTAGGTAGCTTTAGGTGCACACTGTGCAAAAGACACGGCACACTAAATGAAAATACTGCAGCTCCCTGCCTGTATTAGTATGAGAACACCAGCATTTGTATTCAGGTGGCTTTAGGTGCACACTGTTCAAAGGACACAGTATACTAAATGAAAATACTGCAGCTCCCTGTCTGTATTTGTATGAGAACACCAGCAATTGTATTCAGGTAGCTTTAGGTGCACACTGTGCAAAGGACACAGTACACTAAATGAAAATACTGCAGCTCCCTGCCTGTATTAGTATGAGAACACCAGCAATTGTATTCAGGTAGCTTTAGGTGCACACTGTTCAAATGACACAGTACACTAAATGAAAATACTGCAGCTCCCTGCCTGTATTAGTATGAGAACACCAGCAATTGTATTCAGGTAGCTTTAGGTGCACACTGTGCAAAGGACACAGTACAATAAATGAAAATACTGCAGCTCCCTGCCTGTATTTGTATGAGAACACCAGCTATTGTATTCAGGTAGCTTTAGGTGCACACTGTTCAAAGGACACAGTACACTAAATGAAAATACTGCAGCTCCCTGCCTGTATTAGTATGAGAACACCAGCAATTGTATTCAGGTAGCTTTAGGTGCACACTGTGCAAAGGACACAGTACACTAAATGAAAATACTGCAGCCCCCTGCCTGTATTTGTATGAGAACACCAGCTATTGTATTCAGGTAGCTTTAGGTGCACACTGTGCAAAGGACACAGTACACCAAATGAAAATACTGCAGCTCCCTGCCTGTATTAGTTTGAGAACACTAGCAATTGTATTCGGGTAACTTTAGGTGCACACTGTGCAAAGGACACAGTACACTAAATGAAAATACTGCAGCTCCGTGCCTGTATTAGTATGAGAACACCAGAAATTGTATTCAGGTAGCTTTAGGTGCGCACTGTGCAAAGGACACAGTACACTAAATGAAAATACTGCAGCTCCCGGCCTATATTTGTATGAGAACACCAGCAATTGTATTCAGGTAACTTTAGGTGCACACTGTGCAAAGGACACAGTACACTAAATGAAAATACTGCAGCTCCCTGCCTGTATTTGTATGACAACACCAGCTATTGTATTCAGGTAGCTTTAGGTGCACACTGTGCAAAGGACACAGTACACTAAATGAAAATACTGCAGCTCCCTGCCTGTATTTGTATGCGAACACCAGCAATTGCATTCAGGTAGCTTTAGGTGCACACTGTGCAAAAGACACAGTACACTAAATGAAAATACTGCAGCTCCCTGCCTGTATTTGTATGAGAACACCAACAATTGTATTCAGGTAGCTTTAGGTGCACACTGTGCAAAGGACACAGTACACTAAATGAAAATACTGCAGCTCCCTGCCTGTATTTGTATGCGAACACCAGCAATTGCATTCAGGTAGCTTTAGGTGCACACTGTGCAAAAGACACAGTACACTAAATGAAAATACTGCAGCTCCCTGCCTGTATTTGTATGAGAACACCAACAATTGTATTTAGGTAGCTTTAGGTGCACACTGTGCAAAAGACACGGCACACTAAATGAAAATACTGCAGCTCCCTGCCTGTATTAGTATGAGAACACCAGCATTTGTATTCAGGTGGCTTTAGGTGCACACTGTGCAAAGGACACAGTATACTAAATGAAAATAATGCAGCTCCCTGTCTGTATTTGTATGAGAACACCAGCAATTGTATTCAGGTAGCTTTAGGTGCACACTGTGCAAAGGACACAGTACACTAAATGAAAATACTGCAGCTCCCTGCCTGTATTAGTATGAGAACACCAGCAATTGTATTCAGGTAGCTTTAGGTGCACACTTTTCAAATGACACAGTACACTAAATGAAAATACTGCAGCTCCCTGCCTGTATTTGTATGCGAACACCAGCAATTGCATTCAGGTAGCTTTAGGTGCACACTGTGCAAAAGACACAGTACACTAAATGAAAATACTGCAGCTCCCTGCCTGTATTTGTATGAGAACACCAACAATTGTATTTAGGTAGCTTTAGGTGCACACTGTGCAAAAGACACGGCACACTAAATGAAAATACTGCAGCTCCCTGCCTGTATTAGTATGAGAACACCAGCATTTGTATTCAGGTGGCTTTAGGTGCACACTGTGCAAAGGACACAGTATACTAAATGAAAATACTGCAGCTCCCTGTCTGTATTTGTATGAGAACACCAGCAATTGTATTCAGGTAGCTTTAGGTGCACACTGTGCAAAGGACACAGTACACTAAATGAAAATACTGCAGCTCCCTGCCTGTATTAGTATGAGAACACCAGCAATTGTATTCAGGTAGCTTTAGGTGCACACTGTTCAAATGACACAGTACACTAAATGAAAATACTGCAGCTCCCTGCCTGTATTAGTATGAGAACACCAGCAATTGTATTCAGGTAGCTTTAGGTGCACACTGTGCAAAGGA
Source organism: Rana muscosa (assembly GCA_029206835.1). Classification (NCBI taxonomy): domain Eukaryota; kingdom Metazoa; phylum Chordata; class Amphibia; order Anura; family Ranidae; genus Rana; species Rana muscosa. The sequence continues at coordinate 5,406,757 of JARGYO010005562.1, forward strand.
CACAGTACAATAAATGAAAATACTGCAGCTCCCTGCCTGTATTTGTATGAGAACACCAGCTATTGTATTCAGGTAGCTTTAGGTGCACACTGTTCAAAGGACACAGTACACTAAATGAAAATACTGCAGCTCCCTGCCTGTATTAGTATGAGAACACCAGCAATTGTATTCAGGTAGCTTTAGGTGCACACTGTGCAAAGGACACAGTACACTAAATGAAAATACTGCAGCCCCCTGCCTGTATTTGTATGAGAACACCAGCTATTGTATTCAGGTAGCTTTAGGTGCACACTGTGCAAAGGACACAGTACACCAAATGAAAATACTGCAGCTCCCTGCCTGTATTAGTTTGAGAACACTAGCAATTGTATTCGGGTAACTTTAGGTGCACACTGTGCAAAGGACACAGTACACTAAATGAAAATACTGCAGCTCCGTGCCTGTATTAGTATGAGAACACCAGAAATTGTATTCAGGTAGCTTTAGGTGCGCACTGTGCAAAGGACACAGTACACTAAATGAAAATACTGCAGCTCCCGGCCTATATTTGTATGAGAACACCAGCAATTGTATTCAGGTAACTTTAGGTGCACACTGTGCAAAGGACACAGTACACTAAATGAAAATACTGCAGCTCCCTGCCTGTATTTGTATGACAACACCAGCTATTGTATTCAGGTAGCTTTAGGTGCACACTGTGCAAAGGACACAGTACACTAAATGAAAATACTGCAGCTCCCTGCCTGTATTTGTATGCGAACACCAGCAATTGCATTCAGGTAGCTTTAGGTGCACACTGTGCAAAAGACACAGTACACTAAATGAAAATACTGCAGCTCCCTGCCTGTATTTGTATGAGAACACCAACAATTGTATTTAGGTAGCTTTAGGTGCACACTGTGCAAAAGACACGGCACACTAAATGAAAATACTGCAGCTCCCTGCCTGTATTAGTATGAGAACACCAGCATTTGTATTCAGGTGGCTTTAGGTGCACACTGTGCAAAGGACACAGTATACTAAATGAAAATACTGCAGCTCCCTGTCTGTATTTGTATGAGAACACCAGCAATTGTATTCAGGTAGCTTTAGGTGCACACTGTGCAAAGGACACAGTACACTAAATGAAAATACTGCAGCTCCCTGCCTGTATTAGTATGAGAACACCAGCAATTGTATTCAGGTAGCTTTAGGTGCACACTTTTCAAATGACACAGTACACTAAATGAAAATACTGCAGCTCCCTGCCTGTATTAGTATGAGAACACCAGCAATTGTATTCAGGTAGCTTTAGGTGCACACTGTGCAAAGGACACAGTACAATAAATGAAAATACTGCAGCTCCCTGCCTGTATTTGTATGACAACACCAGCTATTGTATTCAGGTAGCTTTAGGTGCACACTGTGCAAAGGACACAGTACACTAAATGAAAATACTGCAGCTCCCTGCCTGTATTTGTATGCGAACACCAGCAATTGCATTCAGGTAGCTTTAGGTGCACACTGTGCAAAAGACACAGTACACTAAATGAAAATACTGCAGCTCCCTGCCTGTATTTGTATGAGAACACCAACAATTGTATTCAGGTAGCTTTAGGTGCACACTGTGCAAAGGACACAGTACACTAAATGAAAATACTGCAGCTCCCTGCCTGTATTTGTATGCGAACACCAGCAATTGCATTCAGGTAGCTTTAGGTGCACACTGTGCAAAAGACACAGTACACTAAATGAAAATACTGCAGCTCCCTGCCTGTATTTGTATGAGAACACCAACAATTGTATTTAGGTAGCTTTAGGTGCACACTGTGCAAAAGACACGGCACACTAAATGAAAATACTGCAGCTCCCTGCCTGTATTAGTATGAGAACACCAGCATTTGTATTCAGGTGGCTTTAGGTGCACACTGTGCAAAGGACACAGTATACTAAATGAAAATACTGCAGCTCCCTGTCTGTATTTGTATGAGAACACCAGCAATTGTATTCAGGTAGCTTTAGGTGCACACTGTGCAAAGGACACAGTACACTAAATGAAAATACTGCAGCTCCCTGCCTGTATTAGTATGAGAACACCAGCAATTGTATTCAGGTAGCTTTAGGTGCACACTTTTCAAATGACACAGTACACTAAATGAAAATACTGCAGCTCCCTGCCTGTATTAGTATGAGAACACCAGCAATTGTATTCAGGTAGCTTTAGGTGCACACTGTGCAAAGGACACAGTACAATAAATGAAAATACTGCAGCTCCCTGCCTGTATTTGTATGAGAACACCAGCTATTGTATTCAGGTAGCTTTAGGTGCACACTGTTCAAAGGACACAGTACACTAAATGAAAATACTGCAGCTCCCTGCCTGTATTAGTATGAGAACACCAGCAATTGTATTCAGGTAGCTTTAGGTGCACACTGTGCAAAGGACACAGTACACTAAATGAAAATACTGCAGCCCCCTGCCTGTATTTGTATGAGAACACCAGCTATTGTATTCAGGTAGCTTTAGGTGCACACTGTGCAAAGGACACAGTAACCAAATGAAAATACTGCAGCTCCCTGCCTGTATTAGTTTGAGAACACTAGCAATTGTATTCGGGTAACTTTAGGTGCACACTGTGCAAAGGACACAGTACACTAAATGAAAATACTGCAGCTCCGTGCCTGTATTAGTATGAGAACACCAGAAATTGTATTCAGGTAGCTTTAGGTGCACACTGTGCAAAGGACACAGTACACTAAATGAAAATACTGCAGCTCCCGGCCTATATTTGTATGAGAACACCAGCAATTGTATTCAGGTAGCTTTAAGTGCACACTGTGCAAAGGACACAGTACACTAAATGAAAATACTGCAGCTCCCTGCCTGTATTTGTATGACAACACCAACTATTGTATTCAGGTAGCTTTAGGTGCACACTGTGCAAAGGACACAGTACACTAAATGAAAATACTGCAGCTCCCTGCCTGTATTTGTATGCGAACACCAGCAATTGCATTCAGGTAGCTTTAGGTGCACACTGTGCAAAAGACACAGTACACTAAATGAAAATACTGCAGCTCCCTGCCTGTATTTGTATGAGAACACCAACAATTGTATTCAGGTAGCTTTAGGTGCACACTGTGCAAAGGACACAGTACACTAAATGAAAATACTGCAGCTCCCTGCCTGTATTTGTATGCGAACACCAGCAATTGCATTCAGGTAGCTTTAGGTGCACACTGTGCAAAAGACACAGTACACTAAATGAAAATACTGCAGCTCCCTGCCTGTATTTGTATGAGAACACCAACAATTGTATTTAGGTAGCTTTAGGTGCACACTGTGCAAAAGACACGGCACACTAAATGAAAATACTGCAGCTCCCTGCCTGTATTAGTATGAGAACACCAGCATTTGTATTCAGGTGGCTTTAGGTGCACACTGTGCAAAGGACACAGTACACTAAATTAAAATACTGCAGCTCCCTGCCTGTATTAGTATGAGAACACCAGCAATTGTATTCAGGTAGCTTTAGGTGCACACTGTTCAAATGACACAGTACACTAAATGAAAATACTGCAGCTCCCTGCCTGTATTAGTATGAGAACACCAGCAATTGTATTCAGGTAGCTTTAGGTGCACACTGTGCAAAGGACACAGTACAATAAATGAAAATACTGCAGCTCCCTGCCTGTATTTGTATGAGAACACCAGCTATTGTATTCAGGTAGCTTTAGGTGCACACTGTTCAAAGGACACAGTACACTAAATGAAAATACTGCAGCTCCATGCCTGTATTAGTATGAGAACACCAGAAATTGTATTCAGGTAGCTTTATGTGCACACTGTGCAAAGGACACGGTACACTAAATGAAAATACTGCAGCTCCCGGCCTATATTTGTATGAGAACACCAGCAATTGTATTCAGGTAGCTTTAGGTGCACACTGTGCAAAGGACACAGTACACTAAATGAAAATACTGCAGCTCCCTGTCTGTATTTGTATGAGAACACCAGCAATTATATTCAGGTAGCTTTAGGTGCACACTGTGCAAAGGACACAGTACACTAAATGAAAATACTGCAGCTCCCTGCCTGTATTTGTATGAGAACACCAGCAATTCTATTCAGGTAGCTTTAGGTGCAAACTGTGCAAAGGACACAGTACACTAAATGAAAATACTGCAGCTCCCTGCCTGTATTGGTATGAGAACACCAGCATTTGTATTCAGGTGGCTTTAGGTGCACACTGTGCAAAGGACACAGTACACTAAATGAAAATACTGCAGCTCCCTGTCTGTATTTGTATGAGAACACCAGCAATTGTATTCAGGTAGCTTTAGGTGCACACTGTGCAATGGACACAGTACACTAAATGAAAATACTGCAGCTCCCTGCCTGTATTAGTATGAGAACACCAGCAATTGTATTCAGGTAGCTTTAGGTGCACACTGTTTAAAGGACACAGTACACTAAATGAAAATACTGCAGCTCCCTGCCTGTATTAGTATGAGAACACCAGCAATTGTATTCAGGTAGCTTTAGGTGCACACTGTGCAAAAGACACAGTACACTAAATGAAAATACTGCAGCTCCCTGCCTGTATTTGTATGAGAACACCAGCAATTGTATTTAGGTAGCTTTAGGTGCACACTGTGCAAAGGACACGGTACACTAAATGAAAATACTGCAGCTCCCTGCCTGTATTTGTATGAGAACACCAGCAATTGTATTTAGGTAGCTTTAGGTGCACACTGTGCAAAGGACACGGTACACTAAATGAAAATACTGCAGCTCCCTGCCTGTATTAGTATGAGAACACCAGCATTTGTATTCAGGTGGCTTTAGGTGCACACTGTGCAAAGGACACAGTACACTAAATGAAAATACTGCAGCTCCCTGCCTGTATTAGTATAAGAACACCAGCAATTGTATTCAGGTAGCTTTAGGTGCACACTGTTCAAAGGACACAGTACACTAAATGAAAATACTGCAGCTCCCTGCCTGTATTAGTATGAGAACACCAGCAATTGTATTCAGGTAGCTTTAGGTGCACACTGTGCAAAGGACGCAGTACACTAAATGAAAATACTGCAGCTCCCTGCCTGTATTTGTATGAGAACACCAGCTATTGTATTCAGGTAGCTTTAGGTGCACACCGTGCAAAGGACACAGTACACTAAATGAAAATACTGCAGCTCCCTGCCTGTATTCGTATGAGAACACCAGCAATTGTATTCAGGTAGCTTTAGGTGTACACTGTACAAAGGACACAGTACACTAAATGAAAATACTGCAGCTCCCTGCCTGTATTAGTATGAGAACACCAGCAATTGTATTCAGGTAGCTTTAGGTGCACACTGTGCAAAGGACACAGTACACTAAATGAAAATACTGCAGCTCCCTGCCTGTATTTGTATGAGAACATCAGCAATTGTATTTAGGTAGCTTTAGGTGTACACTGTACAAAGGACACAGTACACTAAATGAAAATACTGCAGCTCCCTGCCTGTATTTGTATGAGAACACCAGCAATTGTATTCAGGTAGCTTTAGGTGCAAACTGTGCAAAGGACACAGTACACTAAATGAAAATACTGCAGCTCCCTGCCTGTATTGGTATGAGAACACCAGCATTTGTATTCAGGTGGCTTTAGGTGCACACTGTGCAAAGGACACAGTACACTAAATGAAAATACTGCAGCTCCCTGTCTGTATTTGTAAGAGAACACCAGCAATTGTATTCAGGTAGCTTTAGGTGCACACTGTGCAAAGGACACAGTACACCAAATGAAAATACTGCAGCTCCCTGCCTGTATTAGTTTCAGAACACTAGCAATTGTATTCGGGTAACTTTAGGTGCACACTGTGCAAAGGACACAGTACACTAAATGAAAATACTGCAGCTCCGTGCCTGTATTAGTATGAGAACACCAGAAATTGTATTCAGGTAGCTTTAGGTGCACACTGTGCAAAGGACACAGTACACTAAATGAAAATACTGCAGCTCCCGGCCTATATTTGTATGAGAACACCAGCAATTGTATTCAGGTAGCTTTAGGTGCACACTGTGCAAAGGACACAGTACACTAAATGAAAATACTGCAGCTCCCTGCCTGTATTTGTATGAGAACACCAACAATTGTATTCAGGTAGCTTTAGGTGCACACTGTGCAAAGGACACAGTACACTAAATGAAAATACTGCAGCTCCCTGCCTGTATTTGTATGCGAACACCAGCAATTGCATTCAGGTAGCTTTAGGTGCACACTGTGCAAAAGACACAGTACACTAAATGAAAATACTGCAGCTCCCTGCCTGTATTTGTATGAGAACACCAACAATTGTATTTAGGTAGCTTTAGGTGCACACTGTGCAAAAGACACGGCACACTAAATGAAAATACTGCAGCTCCCTGCCTGTATTAGTATGAGAACACCAGCAATTGTATTCAGGTAGCTTTAGGTGCACACTGTGCAAAGGACACAGTACAATAAATGAAAATACTGCAGCTCCCTGCCTGTATTTGTATGAGAACACCAGCTATTGTATTCAGGTAGCTTTAGGTGCACACTGTTCAAAGGACACAGTACACTAAATGAAAATACTGCAGCTCCATGCCTGTATTAGTATGAGAACACCAGAAATTGTATTCAGGTAGCTTTATGTGCACACTGTGCAAAGGACACGGTACACTAAATGAAAATACTGCAGCTCCCGGCCTATATTTGTATGAGAACACCAGCAATTGTATTCAGGTAGCTTTAGGTGCACACTGTGCAAAGGACACAGTACACTAAATGAAAATACTGCAGCTCCCTGTCTGTATTTGTATGAGAACACCAGCAATTATATTCAGGTAGCTTTAGGTGCACACTGTGCAAAGGACACAGTACACTAAATGAAAATACTGCAGCTCCCTGCCTGTATTTGTATGAGAACACCAGCAATTGTATTCAGGTAGCTTTAGGTGCAAACTGTGCAAAGGACACAGTACACTAAATGAAAATACTGCAGCTCCCTGCCTGTATTGGTATGAGAACACCAGCATTTGTATTCAGGTGGCTTTAGGTGCACACTGTGCAAAGGACACAGTACACTAAATGAAAATACTGCAGCTCCCTGTCTGTATTTGTATGAGAACACCAGCAATTGTATTCAGGTAGCTTTAAGTGCACACTGTGCAATGGACACAGTACACTAAATGAAAATACTGCAGCTCCCTGCCTGTATTAGTATGAGAACACCAGCAATTGTATTCAGGTAGCTTTAGGTGCACACTGTTTAAAGGACACAGTACACTAAATGAAAATACTGCAGCTCCCTGCCTGTATTAGTATGAGAACACCAGCAATTGTATTCAGGTAGCTTTAGGTGCACACTGTGCAAAAGACACAGTACACTAAATGAAAATACTGCAGCTCCCTGCCTGTATTTGTATGAGAACACCAGCAATTGTATTTAGGTAGCTTTAGGTGCACACTGTGCAAAGGACACGGTACACTAAATGAAAATACTGCAGCTCCCTGCCTGTATTTGTATGAGAACACCAGCAATTGTATTTAGGTAGCTTTAGGTGCACACTGTGCAAAGGACACGGTACACTAAATGAAAATACTGCAGCTCCCTGCCTGTATTAGTATGAGAACACCAGCATTTGTATTCAGGTGGCTTTAGGTGCACACTGTGCAAAGGACACAGTACACTAAATGAAAATACTGCAGCTCCCTGCCTGTATTAGTATAAGAATACCAGCAATTGTATTCAGGTAGCTTTAGGTGCACACTGTTCAAAGGACACAGTACACTAAATGAAAATACTGCAGCTCCCTGCCTGTATTAGTATGAGAACACCAGCAATTGTATTCAGGTAGCTTTAGGTGCACACTGTGCAAAGGACGCAGTACACTAAATGAAAATACTGCAGCTCCCTGCCTGTATTTGTATGAGAACACCAGCTATTGTATTCAGGTAGCTTTAGGTGCACACCGTGCAAAGGACACAGTACACTAAATGAAAATACTGCAGCTCCCTGCCTGTATTCGTATGAGAACACCAGCAATTGTATTCAGGTAGCTTTAGGTGTACACTGTACAAAGGACACAGTACACTAAATGAAAATACTGCAGCTCCCTGCCTGTATTAGTATGAGAACACCAGCAATTGTATTCAGGTAGCTTTAGGTGCACACTGTGCAAAGGACACAGTACACTAAATGAAAATACTGCAGCTCCCTGCCTGTATTTGTATGAGAACATCAGCAATTGTATTCAGGTAGCTTTAGGTGTACACTGTACAAAGGACACAGTACACTAAATGAAAATACTGCAGCTCCCTGCCTGTATTTGTATGAGAACACCAGCAATTGTATTCAGGTAGCTTTAGGTGCAAACTGTGCAAAGGACACAGTACACTAAATGAAAATACTGCAGCTCCCTGCCTGTATTGGTATGAGAACACCAGCATTTGTATTCAGGTGGCTTTAGGTGCACACTGTGCAAAGGACACAGTACACTAAATGAAAATACTGCAGCTCCCTGTCTGTATTTGTAAGAGAACACCAGCAATTGTATTCAGGTAGCTTTAGGTGCACACTGTGCAAAGGACACAGTACACCAAATGAAAATACTGCAGCTCCCTGCCTGTATTAGTTTGAGAACACTAGCAATTGTATTCGGGTAACTTTAGGTGCACACTGTGCAAAGGACACAGTACACTAAATGAAAATACTGCAGCTCCGTGCCTGTATTAGTATGAGAACACCAGAAATTGTATTCAGGTAGCTTTAGGTGCACACTGTGCAAAGGACACAGTACACTAAATGAAAATACTGCAGCTCCCGGCCTATATTTGTATGAGAACACCAGCAATTGTATTCAGGTAGCTTTAGGTGCACACTGTGCAAAGGACACAGTACACTAAATGAAAATACTGCAGCTCCCTGCCTGTATTTGTATGCGAACACCAGCAATTGCATTCAGGTAGCTTTAGGTGCACACTGTGCAAAAGACACAGTACACTAAATGAAAATACTGCAGCTCCCTGCCTGTATTTGTATGAGAACACCAACAATTGTATTTAGGTAGCTTTAGGTGCACACTGTGCAAAAGACACGGCACACTAAATGAAAATACTGCAGCTCCCTGCCTGTATTAGTATGAGAACACCAGCAATTGTATTCAGGTAGCTTTAGGTGCACACTGTGCAAAGGACACAGTACAATAAATGAAAATACTGCAGCTCCCTGCCTGTATTTGTATGAGAACACCAGCTATTGTATTCAGGTAGCTTTAGGTGCACACTGTTCAAAGGACACAGTACACTAAATGAAAATACTGCAGCTCCCTGCCTGTATTAGTATGAGAACACCAGCAATTGTATTCAGGTAGCTTTAGGTGCACACTGTGCAAAGGACACAGTACAATAAATGAAAATACTGCAGCTCCCTGCCTGTATTTGTATGAGAACACCAGCTATTGTATTCAGGTAGCTTTAGGTGCACACTGTGCAAAGGACACAGTACACTAAATGAAAATACTGCAGCTCCGTGCCTGTATTAGTATGAGAACACCAGCAATTGTATTCAGGTAGCTTTAGGTGCACACTGTGCAAAGGACGCAGTACACTAAATGAAAATACTGCAGCTCCCTGCCTGTATTTGTATGAGAACACCAGCTATTGTATTCAGGTAGCTTTAGGTGCACACCGTGCAAAGGACACAGTACACTAAATGAAAATACTGCAGCTCCATGCCTGTATTAGTATGAGAACACCAGAAATTGTATTCAGGTAGCTTTATGTGCACACTGTGCAAAGGACACGGTACACTAAATGAAAATACTGCAGCTCCCGGCCTATATTTGTATGAGAACACCAGCAATTGTATTCAGGTAGCTTTAGGTGCACACTGTGCAAAGGACACAGTACACTAAATGAAAATACTGCAGTTCCCTGTCTGTATTTGTATGAGAACACCAGCAATTATATTCAGGTAGCTTTAGGTGCACACTGTGCAAAGGACACAGTACACTAAATGAAAATACTGCAGCTCCCTGCCTGTATTCGTATGAGAACACCAGCAATTGTATTCAGGTAGCTTTAGGTGTACACTGTACAAAGGACACAGTACACTAAATGAAAATACTGCAGCTCCCTGCCTGTATTAGTATGAGAACACCAGCAATTGTATTCAGGTAGCTTTAGGTGCACACTGTGCAAAGGACACAGTACACTAAATGAAAATACTGCAGCTCCCTGCCTGTATTTGTATGAGAACATCAGCAATTGTATTCAGGTAGCTTTAGGTGTACACTGTACAAAGGACACAGTACACTAAATGAAAATACTGCAGCTCCCTGCCTGTATTTGTATGAGAACACCAGCAATTGTATTCAGGTAGCTTTAGGTGCAAACTGTGCAAAGGACACAGTACACTAAATGAAAATACTGCAGCTCCCTGCCTGTATTGGTATGAGAACACCAGCATTTGTATTCAGGTGGCTTTAGGTGCACACTGTGCAAAGGACACAGTACACTAAATGAAAATACTGCAGCTCCCTGTCTGTATTTGTAAGAGAACACCAGCAATTGTATTCAGGTAGCTTTAGGTGCACACTGTGCAAAGGACACAGTACACCAAATGAAAATACTGCAGCTCCCTGCCTGTATTAGTTTGAGAACACTAGCAATTGTATTCAGGTAACTTTAGGTGCACACTGTGCAAAGGACACAGTACACTAAATGAAAATACTGCAGCTCCGTGCCTGTATTAGTATGAGAACACCAGAAATTGTATTCAGGTAGCTTTAGGTGCACACTGTGCAAAGGACACAGTACACTAAATGAAAATACTGCAGCTCCCGGCCTATATTTGTATGAGAACACCAGCAATTGTATTCAGGTAGCTTTAGGTGCACACTGTGCAAAGGACACAGTACACTAAATGAAAATACTGCAGCTCCCTGCCTGTATTTGTATGACAACACCAGCTATTGTATTCAGGTAACTTTAGGTGCACACTGTGCAAAGGACACAGTACACTAAATGAAAATACTGCAGCTCCCTGCCTGTATTTGTATGTGAACACCAGCAATTGCATTCAGGTAGCTTTAGGTGCACACTGTGAAAAAGACACAGTGCACTAAATGGAAATACTGCAGCTCCCTGCCTATATTTGTATGAGAACACCAACAATTGTATTTAGGTCGCTTTAGGTGCACACTGTGCAAAAGACACGGCACACTAAATTAAAATACTGCAGCTCCCTGCCTGTATTAGTATGAGAACACCAGCAATTGTATTCAGGTAGCTTTAGGTGCACACTGTTCAAATGACACAGTACACTAAATGAAAATACTGCAGCTCCCTGCCTGTATTAGTATGAGAACACCAGCAATTGTATTCAGGTAGCTTTAGGTGCACACTGTGCAAAGGACACAGTACAATAAATGAAAATACTGCAGCTCCCTGCCTGTATTTGTATGAGAACACCAGCTATTGTATTCAGGTAGCTTTAGGTGCACACTGTGCAAAGGACACAGTACACTAAATGAAAATACTGCAGTTCCGTGCCTGTATTAGTATGAGAACACCAGAAATTGTATTCAGGTAGCTTTAGGTGCACACTGTGCAAAGGACACAGTACACTAAATGAAAATACTGCAGCTCCCGGCCTATATTTGTATGAGAACACCAGCAATTGTATTCAGGTAGCTTTAGGTGCACACTGTTCAAAGGACACAGTACACTAAATGAAAATACTGCAGCTCCCTGCCTGTATTAGTATGAGAACACCAGCAATTGTATTCAGGTAGCTTTAGGTGCACACTGTGCAAAGGACACAGTACACTAAATGAAAATACTGCAACTCCCTGCCTGTATTTGTATGAGAACACTAGCTATTGTATTCAGGTAGCTTTAGGTGCACACTGTGCAAAGGACACAGTACACTAAATGAAAATACTGCAGCTCCCGGCCTGTATTTGTATACGAACACCAGCAATTGTATTTAGGAAGCTTTAGGTGCACACTGTGCAAAGGACACAGTACACTAAATGAAAATACTGCAGTTCCCTGCCTGTATTTGTATGAGAACATCAGCAATTGTATTCAGGTAGCTTTAGGTGTACACTGTACAAAGGACACAGTACACTAAATGAAAATACTGCAGCTCCCTGCCTGTATTAGTATGAGAACACCAGCAATTGTATTCAGGTAGCTTTAGGCGCACACTGTGCAAAGGACACAGTACACTAAATGAAAATACTGCAGCTCCCTGCCTGTATTTGAATGAGAACATCAGCAATTGTATTCAGGTAGCTTTAGGTGTACACTGTACAAAGGACACAGTACACTAAATGAAAATACTGCAGCTCCCTGCCTGTATTTGTATGAGAACACCAGCAATTGTATTCAAGTAGCTTTAGGTGCAAACTGTGCAAAGGACACAGTACACTAAATTAAAATACTGCAGCTCCCTGCCTGTATTGGTATGAGAACACCAGCATTTGTATTCAGGTGGCTTTAGGTGCACACTGTGCAAAGGACACAGTACACTAAATGAAAATACTGCAGCTCCCTGTCTGTATTTGTATGAGAACACCAGCAATTGTATTCAGGTAGCTTTAGGTGCACACTGTGCAAAGGACACAGTACACTAAATGAAAATACTGCAGCTCCCGGCCCATATTTGTATGAGAACACCAGCAATTGTATTCAGGTAGCTTTAGGTGCACACTGTGCAAAGGACACAGTACACTAAATGAAAATACTGCAGCTCTCTGCCTGTATTTGTATGACAACACCAGCTATTGTATTCAGGTAGCTTTAGGTGCACACTGTGCAAAGGACACAGTACACTAAATGAAAATACTGCAGCTCCCTGCCTGTATTTGTATGCGAACACCAGCAATTGCATTCAGGTAGCTTTAGGTGCACACTGTGCAAAAGACACAGTACACTAAATGGAAATACTGCAGCTCCCTGCCTGTATTTGTATGAGAACACCAACAATTGTATTTAGGTAGCTTTAGGTGCACACTGTGCAAAAGACACGGCACACTAAATTAAAATACTGCAGCTCCCTGCCTGTATTAGTATGAGAACACCAGCATTTGTATTCAGGTGGCTTTAGGTGCACACTGTGCAAAGGACACAGTATACTAAATGAAAATACTGCAGCTCCCTGTCTGTATTTGTATGAGAACACCAGCAATTGTATTCAGGTAGCTTTAGGTGCACACTGTGCAAAGGACACAGTACACTAAATGAAAATACTGCAGCTCCCTGCCTGTATTAGTATGAGAACACCAGCAATTGTATTCAGGTAGCTTTAGGTGCACACTGTTCAAATGACACAGTACACTAAATGAAAATACTGCAGCTCCCTGCCTGTATTAGTATGAGAACACCAGCAATTGTATTCAGGTAGCTTTATGTGCACACTGTGCAAAGGACACAGTACAATAAATGAAAATACTGCAGCTCCCTGCCTGTATTTGTATGAGAACACCAGCAATTGTATTCAGGTAGCTTTAGGTGCACACTGTGCAAAGGACACAGTACACTAAATGAAAATACTGCAGCTCCGTGCCTGTATTAGTATGAGAACACCAGAAATTGTATTCAGGTAGCTTTAGGTGCACACTGTGCAAAGGACACAGTACACTAAATGAAAATACTGCAGCTCCCGGCCTATATTTGTATGAGAACACCAGCAATTGTATTCAGGTAGCTTTAGGTGCACACTGTTCAAAGGACACAGTACACTAAATGAAAATACTGCAGCTCCCTGCCTGTATTAGTATGAGAACACCAGCAATTGTATTCAGGTAGCTTTAGGTGCACACTGTGCAAAGGACACAGTACAGTAAATGAAAATACTGCAGCTCCCTGCCTGTATTTGTATGAGAACACCAGCTATTGTATTCAGGTAGCTTTAGGTGCACACTGTGCAAAGGACACAGTACACTAAATGAAAATACTGCAGCTCCCGGCCTGTATTTGTATGAGAACACCAGCAATTGTATTTAGGAAGCTTTAGGTGCACACTGTGCAAAGGACACAGTACACTAAATGAAAATACTGCAGTTCCCTGCCTGTATTTGTATGAGAACATCAGCAATTGTATTCAGGTAGCTTTAAGTGTACACTGTACAAAGGACACAGTACACTAAATGAAAATACTGCAGCTCCCTGCCTGTATTAGTATGAGAACACCAGCAATTGTATTCAGGTAGCTTTAGGTGCACACTGTGCAAAGGACACAGTACACTAAATGAAAATCCTGCAGCTCCCTGCCTGTATTTGTATGAGAACATCAGCAATTGTATTCAGGTAGCTTTAGGTGTACACTGTACAAAGGACACAGTACACTAAATGAAAATACTGCAGCTCCCTGCCTGTATTTGTATGAGAACACCAGCAATTGTATTCAAGTAGCTTTAGGTGCAAACTGTGCAAAGGACACAGTACACTAAATGAAAATACTGCAGCTCCCTGCCTGTATTGGTATGAGAACACCAGCATTTGTATTCAGGTGGCTTTAGGTGCACACTGTGCAAAGGACACAGTACACTAAATGAAAATACTGCAGCTCCCTGTCTGTATTTGTATGAGAACACCAGCAATTGTATTCAGGTAGCTTTAGGTGCACACTGTGCAATGGACACAGTACACTAAATGAAAATACTGCAGCTCCCTGCCTGTATTAGTATGAGAACACCAGCAATTGTATTCAGGTAGCTTTAGGTGCACACTGTTTAAAGGACACAGTACACTAAATGAAAATACTGCAGCTCCCTGCCTGTATTAGTATGAGAACACCAGCAATTGTATTCAGGTAGCTTTAGGTGCACACTGTGCAAAAGACACAGTACACTAAATGAAAATAATGCAGCTCCCTGCCTGTATTTGTATGAGAACACCAGCAATTGTATTTAGGTAGCTTTAGGTGCACACTGTACAAAGGACACGGTACACTAAATGAAAATACTGCAGCTCCCTGCCTGTATTTGTATGAGAACACCAGCAATTGTATTTAGGTAGCTTTAGGTGCACACTGTGCAAAGGACACGGTACACTAAATGAAAATACTGCAGCTCCCTGCCTGTATTAGTATGAGAACACCAGCATTTGTATTCAGGTGGCTTTAGGTGCACACTGTGCAAAGGACACAGTACACTAAATGAAAATACTGCAGCTCCCTGCCTGTATTAGTATACGAACACCAGCAATTGTATTCAGGTAGCTTTAGGTGCACACTGTGCAAAGGACACAGTACACTAAATGAAAATACTGCAGCTCCCTGCCTGTATTAGTATGAGAACACCAGCAATTGTATTCAGGTAGCTTTAGGTGCACACTGTGCAAAGGACACAGTACACTAAATGAAAATACTGCAGCTCCCTGCCTGTATTTGTATGAGAACATCAGCAATTGTATTCAGGTAGCTTTAGGTGTACACTGTACAAAGGACACAGTACACTAAATGAAAATACTGCAGCTCCCTGCCTGTATTTGTATGAGAACACCAGCAATTGTATTCAGGTAGCTTTAGGTGCAAACTGTGCAAAGGACACAGTACACTAAATGAAAATACTGCAGCTCCCTGCCTGTATTGGTATGAGAACACCAGCATTTGTATTCAGGTGGCTTTAGGTGCACACTGTGCAAAGGACACAGTACACTAAATGAAAATACTGCAGCTCCCTGTCTGTATTTGTATGAGAACACCAGCAATTGTATTCAGGTAGCTTTAGGTGCACAATGTGCAATGGACACAGTACACTAAATGAAAATACTGCAGCTCCCTGCCTGTATTAGTATGAGAACACCAGCAATTGTATTCAGGTAGCTTTAGGTGCACACTGTTTAAAGGACACAGTACACTAAATGAAAATACTGCAGCTCCCTGCCTGTATTAGTATGAGAACACCAGCAATTGTATTCAGGTAGCTTTAGGTGCACACTGTGCAAAGGACACAGTACACTAAATGAAAATACTGCAGCTCCCTGCCTGTATTTGTATGAGAACACCAGCTATTGTATTCAGGTAGCTTTAGGTGCACACTGTGCAAAGGACACAGTACACTAAATGAAAATACTGCAGCTCCCTGCCTGTATTTGTATGAGAACACCAGCAATTGTATTTAGGTAGCTTTAGGTGCACACTGTGCAAAGGACACGGTACACTAAATGAAAATACTGCAGCTCCCTGCCTGTATTAGTATGAGAACACCAGCATTTGTATTCAGGTGGCTTTAGGTGCACACTGTGCAAAGGACACAGTACACTAAATGAAAATACTGCAGCTCCCTGCCTGTATTAGTATGAGAACACCAGCAATTGTATTCAGGTAGCTTTAGGTGCACACTGTTCAAAGGACACAGTACACTAAATGAAAATACTGCAGCTCCCTGCCTGTATTAGTATGAGAACACCAGCAATTGTATTCAGGTAGCTTTAGGTGCACACTGTGCAAAGGACGCAGTACACTAAATGAAAATACTGCAGCTCCCTGCCTGTATTTGTATGAGAACACCAGCTATTGTATTCAGGTAGCTTTAGGTGCACACCGTGCAAAGGACACAGTACACTAAATGAAAATACTGCAGCTCCATGCCTGTATTAGTATGAGAACACCAGAAATTGTATTCAGGTAGCTTTATGTGCACACTGTGCAAAGGACACGGTACACTAAATGAAAATACTGCAGCTCCCGGCCTATATTTGTATGAGAACACCAGCAATTGTATTCAGGTAGCTGTAGGTGCACACTGTGCAAAGGACACAGTACACTAAATGAAAATACTGCAGCTCCCTGTCTGTATTTGTATGAGAACACCAGCAATTATATTCAGGTAGCTTTAGGTGCACACTGTGCAAAGGACACAGTACACTAAATGAAAATACTGCAGCTCCCTGCCTGTATTTGTATGAGAACACCAGCAATTGTATTCAGGTAGCTTTAGGTGCAAACTGTGCAAAGGACACAGTACACTAAATGAAAATACTGCAGCTCCCTGCCTGTATTGGTATGAGAACACCAGCATTTGTATTCAGGTGGCTTTAGGTGCACACTGTGCAAAGGACACAGTACACTAAATGAAAATACTGCAGCTCCCTGTCTGTATTTGTATGAGAACACCAGCAATTGTATTCAGGTAGCTTTAGGTGCACACTGTGCAATGGACACAGTACACTAAATGAAAATACTGCAGCTCCCTGCCTGTATTAGTATGAGAACACCAGCAATTGTATTCAGGTAGCTTTAGGTGCACACTGTTTAAAGGACACAGTACACTAAATGAAAATACTGCAGCTCCCTGCCTGTATTAGTATGAGAACACCAGCAATTGTATTCAGGTAGCTTTAGGTGCACACTGTGCAAAGGACACAGTACACTAAATGAAAATACTGCAGCTCCATGCCTGTATTAGTATGAGAACACCAGAAATTTTATTCAGGTAGCTTTATGTGCACACTGTGCAAAGGACACGGTACACTAAATGAAAATACTTCAGCTCCCGGCCTATATTTGTATGAGAACACCAGCAATTGTATTCAGGTAGCTTTAGGTGCACACTGTGCAAAGGACACAGTACACTAAATGAAAATACTGCAGCTCCCTGTCTGTATTTGTATGAGAACACCAGCAATTATATTCAGGTAGCTTTAGGTGCACACTGTGCAAAGGACACAGTACACTAAATGAAAATACTGCAGCTCCCTGCCTGTATTTGTATGAGAACACCAGCAATTGTATTCAGGTAGCTTTAGGTGCAAACTGTGCAAAGGACACAGTACACTAAATGAAAATACTGCAGCTCCCTGCCTGTATTGGTATGAGAACACCAGCATTTGTATTCAGGTGGCTTTAGGTGCACACTGTGCAAAGGACACAGTACACTAAATGAAAATACTGCAGCTCCCTGTCTGTATTTGTATGAGAACACCAGCAATTGTATTCAGGTAGCTTTAGGTGCACACTGTGCAATGGACACAGTACACTAAATGAAAATACTGCAGCTCCCTGCTTGTATTAGTATGAGAACACCAGCAATTGTATTCAGGTAGCTTTAGGTGCACACTGTTTAAAGGACACAGTACACTAAATGAAAATACTGCAGCTCCCTGCCTGTATTAGTATGAGAACACCAGCAATTGTATTCAGGTAGCTTTAGGTGCACACTGTGCAAAAGACACAGTACACTAAATGAAAATACTGCAGCTCCCTGCCTGTATTTGTATGAGAACACCAGCAATTGTATTTAGGTAGCTTTAGGTGCACACTGTGCAAAGGACACGGTACACTAAATGAAAATACTGCAGCTCCCTGCCTGTATTTGTATGAGAACACCAGCTATTGTATTCAGGTAGCTTTAGGTGCACACCGTGCAAAGGACACAGTACACTAAATGAAAATACTGCAGCTCCATGCCTGTATTAGTATGAGAACACCAGAAATTGTATTCAGGTAGCTTTATGTGCACACTGTGCAAAGGACACGGTACACTAAATGAAAATACTGCAGCTCCCGGCCTATATTTGTATGAGAACACCAGCAATTGTATTCAGGTAGCTTTAGGTGCACACTGTGCAAAGGACACAGTACACTAAATGAAAATACTGCAGTTCCCTGTCTGTATTTGTATGAGAACACCAGCAATTATATTCAGGTAGCTTTAGGTGCACACTGTGCAAAGGACACAGTACACTAAATGAAAATACTGCAGCTCCCTGCCTTTATTCGTATGAGAACACCAGCAATTGTATTCAGGTAGCTTTAGGTGTACACTGTACAAAGGACACAGTACACTAAATGAAAATACTGCAGCTCCCTGCCTGTATTAGTATGAGAACACCAGCAATTGTATTCAGGTAGCTTTAGGTGCACACTGTGCAAAGGACACAGTACACTAAATGAAAATACTGCAGCTCCCTGCCTGTATTTGTATGAGAACATCAGCAATTGTATTCAGGTAGCTTTAGGTGTACACTGTACAAAGGACACAGTACACTAAATGAAAATACTGCAGCTCCCTGCCTGTATTTGTATGAGAACACCAGCAATTGTATTCAGGTAGCTTTAGGTGCAAACTGTGCAAAGGACACAGTACACTAAATGAAAATACTGCAGCTCCCTGCCTGTATTGGTATGAGAACACCAGCATTTGTATTCAGGTGGCTTTAGGTGCACACTGTGCAAAGGACACAGTACACTAAATGAAAATACTGCAGCTCCCTGCCTGTATTAGTATGAGAACACCAGCAATTGTATTCAGGTAGCTTTAGGTGCACACTGTGCAAAGGACACAGTACACTAAATGAAAATACTGCAGCTCCCTGCCTGTATTTGTATGAGAACATCAGCAATTGTATTCAGGTAGCTTTAGGTGTACACTGTACAAAGGACACAGTACACTAAATGAAAATACTGCAGCTCCCTGCCTGTATTTGTATGAGAACACCAGCAATTGTATTCAGGTAGCTTTAGGTGCAAACTGTGCAAAGGACACAGTACACTAAATGAAAATACTGCAGCTCCCTGCCTGTATTGGTATGAGAACACCAGCATTTGTATTCAGGTGGCTTTAGGTGCACACTGTGCAAAGGACACAGTACACCAAATGAAAATACTGCAGCTCCCTTCCTGTATTAGTTTGAGAACACTAGCAATTGTATTTGGGTAACTTTAGGTGCACACTGTGCAAAGGACACAGTACACTAAATGACAATACTGCAGCTCCGTGCCTGTATTAGTATGAGAACACCAGAAATTGTATTCAGGTAGCTTTAGGTGCACACTGTGCAAAGGACACAGTACACTAAATGAAAATACTGCAGCTCCCGGCCTATATTTGTATGAGAACACCAGCAATTGTATTCAGGTAGCTTTAGGTGCACACTGTGCAAAGGACACAGTACACTAAATGAAAATACTGCAGCTCCCTGCCTGTATTTGTATGACAACACCAGCTATTGTATTCAGGTAGCTTTAGGTGCACACTGTGCAAAGGACACAGTACACTAAATGAAAATACTGCAGCTCCCTGCCTGTATTTGTATGCGAACACCAGCAATTGCATTCAGGTAGCTTTAGGTGCACACTGTGCAAAAGACACAGTACACTAAATGGAAATACTGCAGCTCCCTGCCTGTATTTGTATGAGAACACCAACAATTGTATTTAGGTAGCTTTAGGTGCACACTGTGCAAAAGACACGGCACACTAAATTAAAATACTGCAGCTCCCTGCCTGTATTAGTATGAGAACACCAGCAATTGTAGTCAGGTAGCTTTAGGTGCACACTGTTCAAATGACACAGTACACTAAATGAAAATACTGCAGCTCCCTGCCTGTATTAGTATGAGAACACCAGCAATTGTATTCAGGTAGCTTTAGGTGCACACTGTGCAAAGGACACAGTACACTAAATGAAAATACTGCAGCTCCCTGCCTGTATTTGTATGAGAACATCAGCAATTGTATTCAGGTAGCTTTAGGTGTACACTGTACAAAGGACACAGTACACTAAATGAAAATACTGCAGCTCCCTGCCTGTATTTGTATGAGAACACCAGCAATTGTATTCAAGTAGCTTTAGGTGCAAACTGTGCAAAGGACACAGTACACTAAATGAAAATACTGCAGCTCCCTGCCTGTATTGGTATGAGAACACCAGCATTTGTATTCAGGTGGCTTTAGGTGCACACTGTGCAAAGGACACAGTACACTAAATGAAAATACTGCAGCTCCCTGTCTGTATTTGTATGAGAACACCAGCAATTGTATTCAGGTAGCTTTAGGTGCACACTGTGCAAAGGACACAGTACACTAAATGAAAATACTGCAGCTCCCGGCCTATATTTGTATGAGAACACCAGCAATTGTATTCAGGTAGCTTTAGGTGCACACTGTGCAAAGGACACAGTACACTAAATGAAAATACTGCAGCTCCCTGCCTGTATTTGTATGACAACACCAGCTATTGTATTCAGGTAGCTTTAGGTGCACACTGTGCAAAGGACACAGTACACTAAATGAAAATACTGCAGCTCCCTGCCTGTATTTGTATGCGAACACCAGCAATTGCATTCAGGTAGCTTTAGGTGCACACTGTGCAAAAGACACAGTACACTAAATGGAAATACTGCAGCTCCCTGCCTGTATTTCTATGAGAACACCAACAATTGTATTTAGGTAGCTTTAGGTGCACACTGTGCAAAGGACACAGTACACTAAATGAAAATACTGCAGCTCCCTGCCTGTATTAGTATGAGAACACCAGCATTTGTATTCAGGTGGCTTTAGGTGCACACTGTGCAAAGGACACAGTACACTAAATGAAAATACTGCAGCTCCCTGCCTGTATTAGTATACGAACACCAGCAATTGTATTCAGGTAGCTTTAGGTGCACACTGTTCAAAGGACACAGTACACTAAATGAAAATACTGCAGCTCCCTGCCTGTATTAGTATGAGAACACCAGCAATTGTATTCAGGTAGCTTTAGGTGCACACTGTGCAAAGGACGCAGTACACTAAATGAAAATACTGCAGCTCCCTGCCTGTATTTGTATGAGAACACCAGCTATTGTATTCAGGTAGCTTTAGGTGCACACCGTGCAAAGGACACAGTACACTAAATGAAAATACTGCAGCTCCATGCCTGTATTTGCATGAGAACACCAGAAATTGTATTCAGGTAGCTTTATGTGCACACTGTGCAAAGGACACGGTACACTAAATGAAAATACTGCAGCTCCCGGCCTATATTTGTATGAGAACACCAGCAATTGTATTCAGGTAGCTTTAGGTGCACACTGTGCAAAGGACACAGTACACTAAATGAAAATACTGCAGCTCCCTGTCTGTATTTGTATGAGAACACCAGCAATTATATTCAGGTAGCTTTAGGTGCACACTGTGCAAAGGACACAGTACACTAAATGAAAATACTGCAGCTCCCTGCCTGTATTCGTATGAGAACACCAGCAATTGTATTCAGGTAGCTTTAGGTGTACACTGTACAAAGGACACAGTACACTAAATGAAAATACTGCAGCTCCCTGCCTGTATTAGTATGAGAACACCAGCAATTGTATTCAGGTAGCTTTAGGTGCACACTGTGCAAAGGACACAGTACACTAAATGAAAATACTGCAGCTCCCTGCCTGTATTTGTATGAGAACATCAGCAATTGTATTCAGGTAGCTTTAGGTGTACACTGTACAAAGGACACAGTACACTAAATGAAAATACTGCAGCTCCCTGCCTGTATTTGTATGAGAACACCAGCAATTGTATTCAGGTAGCTTTAGGTGCAAACTGTGCAAAGGACACAGTACACTAAATGAAAATACTGCAGCTCCCTGCCTGTATTGGTATGAGAACACCAGCATTTGTATTCAGGTGGCTTTAGGTGCACACTGTGCAAAGGACACAGTACACTAAATGAAAATACTGCAGCTCCCTGTCTGTATTTGTATGAGAACACCAGCAATTGTATTCAGGTAGCTTTAGGTGCACACTGTGCAATGGACACAGTACACTAAATGAAAATACTGCAGCTCCCTGCCTGTATTAGTATGAGAACACCAGCAATTGTATTCAGGTAGCTTTAGGTGCACACTGTTTAAAGGACACAGTACACTAAATGAAAATACTGCAGCTCCCTGCCTGTATTAGTATGAGAACACCAGCAATTGTATTCAGGTAGCTTTAGGTGCACACTGTGCAAAGGACACAGTACACTAAATGAAAATACTGCAGCTCCCTGCCTGTATTTGTATGAGAACACCAGCTATTGTATTCAGGTAGCTTTAGGTGCACACTGTGCAAAGGACACAGTACACTAAATGAAAATACTGCAGCTCCCTGCCTGTATTTGTATGAGAACACCAGCAATTGTATTTAGGTAGCTTTAGGTGCACACTGTGCAAAGGACACGGTACACTAAATGAAAATACTGCAGCTCCCTGCCTGTATTAGTATGAGAACACCAGCATTTGTATTCAGGTGGCTTTAGGTGCACACTGTGCAAAGGACACAGTACACTAAATGAAAATACTGCAGCTCCCTGCCTGTATTAGTATGAGAACACCAGCAATTGTATTCAGGTAGCTTTAGGTGCACACTGTTCAAAGGACACAGTACACTAAATGAAAATACTGCAGCTCCCTGCCTGTATTAGTATGAGAACACCAGCAATTGTATTCAGGTAGCTTTAGGTGCACACTGTGCAAAGGACGCAGTACACTAAATGAAAATACTGCAGCTCCCTGCCTGTATTTGTATGAGAACACCAGCTATTGTATTCAGGTAGCTTTAGGTGCACACCGTGCAAAGGACACAGTACACTAAATGAAAATACTGCAGCTCCATGCCTGTATTAGTATGAGAACACCAGAAATTTTATTCAGGTAGCTTTATGTGCACACTGTGCAAAGGACACGGTACACTAAATGAAAATACTGCAGCTCCCGGCCTATATTTGTATGAGAACACCAGCAATTGTATTCAGGTAGCTTTAGGTGCACACTGTGCAAAGGACACAGTACACTAAATGAAAATACTGCAGCTCCCTGTCTGTATTTGTATGAGAACACCAGCAATTATATTCAGGTAGCTTTAGGTGCACACTGTGCAAAGGACACAGTACACTAAATGAAAATACTGCAGCTCCCTGCCTGTATTTGTATGAGAACACCAGCAATTGTATTCAGGTAGCTTTAGGTGCAAACTGTGCAAAGGACACAGTACACTAAATGAAAATACTGCAGCTCCCTGCCTGTATTGGTATGAGAACACCAGCATTTGTATTCAGGTGGCTTTAGGTGCACACTGTGCAAAGGACACAGTACACTAAATGAAAATACTGCAGCTCCCTGTCTGTATTTGTATGAGAACACCAGCAATTGTATTCAGGTAGCTTTAGGTGCACACTGTGCAATGGACACAGTACACTAAATGAAAATACTGCAGCTCCCTGCCTGTATTAGTATGAGAACACCAGCAATTGTATTCAGGTAGCTTTAGGTGCACACTGTTTAAAGGACACAGTACACTAAATGAAAATACTGCAGCTCCCTGCCTGTATTAGTATGAGAACACCAGCAATTGTATTCAGGTAGCTTTAGGTGCACACTGTGCAAAGGACACAGTACACTAAATGAAAATACTGCAGCTCCATGCCTGTATTAGTATGAGAACACCAGAAATTTTATTCAGGTAGCTTTATGTGCACACTGTGCAAAGGACACGGTACACTAAATGAAAATACTGCAGCTCCCGGCCTATATTTGTATGAGAACACCAGCAATTGTATTCAGGTAGCTGTAGGTGCACACTGTGCAAAGGACACAGTACACTAAATGAAAATACTGCAGCTCCCTGTCTGTATTTGTATGAGAACACCAGCAATTATATTCAGGTAGCTTTAGGTGCACACTGTGCAAAGGACACAGTACACTAAATGAAAATACTGCAGCTCCCTGCCTGTATTTGTATGAGAACACCAGCAATTGTATTCAGGTAGCTTTAGGTGCAAACTGTGCAAAGGACACAGTACACTAAATGAAAATACTGCAGCTCCCTGCCTGTATTGGTATGAGAACACCAGCATTTGTATTCAGGTGGCTTTAGGTGCACACTGTGCAAAGGACACAGTACACTAAATGAAAATACTGCAGCTCCCTGTCTGTATTTGTATGAGAACACCAGCAATTGTATTCAGGTAGCTTTAGGTGCACACTGTGCAATGGACACAGTACACTAAATGAAAATACTGCAGCTCCCTGCTTGTATTAGTATGAGAACACCAGCAATTGTATTCAGGTAGCTTTAGGTGCACACTGTTTAAAGGACACAGTACACTAAATGAAAATACTGCAGCTCCCTGCCTGTATTAGTATGAGAACACCAGCAATTGTATTCAGGTAGCTTTAGGTGCACACTGTGCAAAAGACACAGTACACTAAATGAAAATACTGCAGCTCCCTGCCTGTATTTGTATGAGAACACCAGCAATTGTATTTAGGTAGCTTTAGGTGCACACTGTGCAAAGGACACGGTACACTAAATGAAAATACTGCAGCTCCCTGCCTGTATTTGTATGAGAACACCAGCTATTGTATTCAGGTAGCTTTAGGTGCACACCGTGCAAAGGACACAGTACACTAAATGAAAATACTGCAGCTCCATGCCTGTATTAGTATGAGAACACCAGAAATTGTATTCAGGTAGCTTTATGTGCACACTGTGCAAAGGACACGGTACACTAAATGAAAATACTGCAGCTCCCGGCCTATATTTGTATGAGAACACCAGCAATTGTATTCAGGTAGCTTTAGGTGCACACTGTGCAAAGGACACAGTACACTAAATGAAAATACTGCAGTTCCCTGTCTGTATTTGTATGAGAACACCAGCAATTATATTCAGGTAGCTTTAGGTGCACACTGTGCAAAGGACACAGTACACTAAATGAAAATACTGCAGCTCCCTGCCTGTATTCGTATGAGAACACCAGCAATTGTATTCAGGTAGCTTTAGGTGTACACTGTACAAAGGACACAGTACACTAAATGAAAATACTGCAGCTCCCTGCCTGTATTAGTATGAGAACACCAGCAATTGTATTCAGGTAGCTTTAGGTGCACACTGTGCAAAGGACACAGTACACTAAATGAAAATACTGCAGCTCCCTGCCTGTATTTGTATGAGAACATCAGCAATTGTATTCAGGTAGCTTTAGGTGTACACTGTACAAAGGACACAGTACACTAAATGAAAATACTGCAGCTCCCTGCCTGTATTTGTATGAGAACACCAGCAATTGTATTCAGGTAGCTTTAGGTGCAAACTGTGCAAAGGACACAGTACACTAAATGAAAATACTGCAGCTCCCTGCCTGTATTGGTATGAGAACACCAGCATTTGTATTCAGGTGGCTTTAGGTGCACACTGTGCAAAGGACACAGTACACCAAATGAAAATACTGCAGCTCCCTTCCTGTATTAGTTTGAGAACACTAGCAATTGTATTTGGGTAACTTTAGGTGCACACTGTGCAAAGGACACAGTACACTAAATGACAATACTGCAGCTCCGTGCCTGTATTAGTATGAGAACACCAGAAATTGTATTCAGGTAGCTTTAGGTGCACACTGTGCAAAGGACACAGTACACTAAATGAAAATACTGCAGCTCCCGGCCTATATTTGTATGAGAACACCAGCAATTGTATTCAGGTAGCTTTAGGTGCACACTGTGCAAAGGACACAGTACACTAAATGAAAATACTGCAGCTCCCTGCCTGTATTTGTATGACAACACCAGCTATTGTATTCAGGTAGCTTTAGGTGCACACTGTGCAAAGGACACAGTACACTAAATGAAAATACTGCAGCTCCCTGCCTGTATTTGTATGCGAACACCAGCAAATGCATTCAGGTAGCTTTAGGTGCACACTGTGCAAAAGACACAGTACACTAAATGGAAATACTGCAGCTCCCTGCATGTATTTGTATGAGAACACCAACAATTGTATTTAGGTAGCTTTAGGTGCACACTGTGCAAAAGACACGGCACACTAAATTAAAATACTGCAGCTCCCTGCCTGTATTAGTATGAGAACACCAGCAATTGTAGTCAGGTAGCTTTAGGTGCACACTGTTCAAATGACACAGTACACTAAATGAAAATACTGCAGCTCCCTGCCTGTATTAGTATGAGAACACCAGCAATTGTATTCAGGTAGCTTTAGGTGCACACTGTGCAAAGGACACAGTACACTAAATGAAAATACTGCATCTCCCTGCCTGTATTTGTATGAGAACATCAGCAATTGTATTCAGGTAGCTTTAGGTGTACACTGTACAAAGGACACAGTACACTAAATGAAAATACTGCAGCTCCCTGCCTGTATTTGTATGAGAACACCAGCAATTGTATTCAAGTAGCTTTAGGTGCAAACTGTGCAAAGGACACAGTACACCAAATGAAAATACTGCAGCTCCCTGCCTGTATTGGTATGAGAACACCAGCATTTGTATTCAGGTGGCTTTAGGTGCACACTGTGCAAAGGACACAGTACACTAAATGAAAATACTGCAGCTCCCTGTCTGTATTTGTATGAGAACACCAGCAATTGTATTCAGGTAGCTTTAGGTGCACACTGTGCAAAGGACACAGTACACTAAATGAAAATACTGCAGCTCCTGGCCTATATTTGTATGAGAACACCAGCAATTGTATTCAGGTAGCTTTAGGTGCACACTGTGCAAAGGACACAGTACACTAAATGAAAATACTGCAGCTCCCTGCCTGTATTTGTATGACAACACCAGCTATTGTATTCAGGTAGCTTTAGGTGCACACTGTGCAAAGGACACAGTACACTAAATGAAAATACTGCAGCTCCCTGCCTGTATTTGTATGCGAACACCAGCAATTGCATTCAGGTAGCTTTAGGTGCACACTGTGCAAAAGACACAGTACACTAAATGGAAATACTGCAGCTCCCTGCCTGTATTTCTATGAGAACACCAACAATTGTATTTAGGTAGCTTTAGGTGCACACTGTGCAAAAGACACGGCACACTAAATTAAAATACTGCAGCTCCCTGCCTGTATTAGTATGAGAACACCAGCAATTGTAGTCAGGTAGCTTTAGGTGCACACTGTTCAAATGACACAGTACACTAAATGAAAATACTGCAGCTCCCTGCCTGTATTAGTATGAGAACACCAGCAATTGTATTCAGGTAGCTTTAGGTGCACACTGTGCAAAGGACACAGTACACTAAATGAAAATACTGCAGCTCCCTGCCTGTATTTGTATGAGAACATCAGCAATTGTATTCAGGTAGCTTTAGGTGTACACTGTACAAAGGACACAGTACACTAAATGAAAATACTGCAGCTCCCTGCCTGTATTTGTATGAGAACACCAGCAATTGTATTCAAGTAGCTTTAGGTGCAAACTGTGCAAAGGACACAGTACACTAAATGAAAATACTGCAGCTCCCTGCCTGTATTGGTATGAGAACACCAGCATTTGTATTCAGGTGGCTTTAGGTGCACACTGTGCAAAGGACACAGTACACTAAATGAAAATACTGCAGCTCCCTGCCTGTATTAGTATGAGAACACCAGCAATTGTATTCAGGTAGCTTTAGGTGCACACTGTGCAAAGGACGCAGTACACTAAATGAAAATACTGCAGCTCCCTGCCTGTATTTGTATGAGAACACCAGCTATTGTATTCAGGTAGCTTTAGGTGCACACCGTGCAAAGGACACAGTACACTAAATGAAAATACTGCAGCTCCATGCCTGTATTAGTATGAGAACACCAGAAATTTTATTCAGGTAGCTTTATGTGCACACTGTGCAAAGGACACGGTACACTAAATGAAAATACTGCAGCTCCCGGCCTATATTTGTATGAGAACACCAGCAATTGTATTCAGGTAGCTTTAGGTGCACACTGTGCAAAGGACACAGTACACTAAATGAAAATACTGCAGCTCCCTGTCTGTATTTGTATGAGAACACCAGCAATTATATTCAGGTAGCTTTAGGTGCACACTGTGCAAAGGACACAGTACACTAAATGAAAATACTGCAGCTCCCTGCCTGTATTTGTATGAGAACACCAGCAATTGTATTCAGGTAGCTTTAGGTGCAAACTGTGCAAAGGACACAGTACACTAAATGAAAATACTGCAGCTCCCTGCCTGTATTGGTATGAGAACACCAGCATTTGTATTCAGGTGGCTTTAGGTGCACACTGTGCAAAGGACACAGTACACTAAATGAAAATACTGCAGCTCCCTGTCTGTATTTGTATGAGAACACCAGCAATTGTATTCAGGTAGCTTTAGGTGCACACTGTGCAATGGACACAGTACACTAAATGAAAATACTGCAGCTCCCTGCCTGTATTAGTATGAGAACACCAGCAATTGTATTCAGGTAGCTTTAGGTGCACACTGTTTAAAGGACACAGTACACTAAATGAAAATACTGCAGCTCCCTGCCTGTATTAGTATGAGAACACCAGCAATTGTATTCAGGTAGCTTTAGGTGCACACTGTGCAAAGGACACAGTACACTAAATGAAAATACTGCAGCTCCATGCCTGTATTAGTATGAGAACACCAGAAATTTTATTCAGGTAGCTTTATGTGCACACTGTGCAAAGGACACGGTACACTAAATGAAAATACTGCAGCTCCCGGCCTATATTTGTATGAGAACACCAGCAATTGTATTCAGGTAGCTGTAGGTGCACACTGTGCAAAGGACACAGTACACTAAATGAAAATACTGCAGCTCCCTGTCTGTATTTGTATGAGAACACCAGCAATTATATTCAGGTAGCTTTAGGTGCACACTGTGCAAAGGACACAGTACACTAAATGAAAATACTGCAGCTCCCTGCCTGTATTTGTATGAGAACACCAGCAATTGTATTCAGGTAGCTTTAGGTGCAAACTGTGCAAAGGACACAGTACACTAAATGAAAATACTGCAGCTCCCTGCCTGTATTGGTATGAGAACACCAGCATTTGTATTCAGGTGGCTTTAGGTGCACACTGTGCAAAGGACACAGTACACTAAATGAAAATACTGCAGCTCCCTGTCTGTATTTGTATGAGAACACTAGCAATTGTATTCAGGTAGCTTTAGGTGCACACTGTGCAATGGACACAGTACACTAAATGAAAATACTGCAGCTCCCTGCTTGTATTAGTATGAGAACACCAGCAATTGTATTCAGGTAGCTTTAGGTGCACACTGTTTAAAGGACACAGTACACTAAATGAAAATACTGCAGCTCCCTGCCTGTATTAGTATGAGAACACCAGCAATTGTATTCAGGTAGCTTTAGGTGCACACTGTGCAAAAGACACAGTACACTAAATGAAAATACTGCAGCTCCCTGCCTGTATTTGTATGAGAACACCAGCAATTGTATTTAGGTAGCTTTAGGTGCACACTGTGCAAAGGACACGGTACACTAAATGAAAATACTGCAGCTCCCTGCCTGTATTTGTATGAGAACACCAGCTATTGTATTCAGGTAGCTTTAGGTGCACACCGTGCAAAGGACACAGTACACTAAATGAAAATACTGCAGCTCCATGCCTGTATTAGTATGAGAACACCAGAAATTGTATTCAGGTAGCTTTATGTGCACACTGTGCAAAGGACACGGTACACTAAATGAAAATACTGCAGCTCCCGGCCTATATTTGTATGAGAACACCAGCAATTGTATTCAGGTAGCTTTAGGTGCACACTGTGCAAAGGACACAGTACACTAAATGAAAATACTGCAGTTCCCTGTCTGTATTTGTATGAGAACACCAGCAATTATATTCAGGTAGCTTTAGGTGCACACTGTGCAAAGGACACAGTACACTAAATGAAAATACTGCAGCTCCCTGCCTGTATTCGTATGAGAACACCAGCAATTGTATTCAGGTAGCTTTAGGTGTACACTGTACAAAGGACACAGTACACTAAATGAAAATACTGCAGCTCCCTGCCTGTATTAGTATGAGAACACCAGCAATTGTATTCAGGTAGCTTTAGGTGCACACTGTGCAAAGGACACAGTACACTAAATGAAAATACTGCAGCTCCCTGCCTGTATTTGTATGAGAACATCAGCAATTGTATTCAGGTAGCTTTAGGTGTACACTGTACAAAGGACACAGTACACTAAATGAAAATACTGCAGCTCCCTGCCTGTATTTGTATGAGAACACCAGCAATTGTATTCAGGTAGCTTTAGGTGCAAACTGTGCAAAGGACACATTACACTAAATGAAAATACTGCAGCTCCCTGCCTGTATTGGTATGAGAACACCAGCATTTGTATTCAGGTGGCTTTAGGTGCACACTGTGCAAAGGACACAGTACACCAAATGAAAATACTGCAGCTCCCTTCCTGTATTAGTTTGAGAACACTAGCAATTGTATTTGGGTAACTTTAGGTGCACACTGTGCAAAGGACACAGTACACTAAATGACAATACTGCAGCTCCGTGCCTGTATTAGTATGAGAACACCAGCAATTGTATTCAGGTAGCTTTAGGTGCACACTGTGCAAAGGACACAGTACACTAAATGAAAATACTGCAGCTCCCGGCCTATATTTGTATGAGAACACCAGCAATTGTATTCAGGTAGCTTTAGGTGCACACTGTGCAAAGGACACAGTACACTAAATGAAAATACTGCAGCTCCCTGCCTGTATTTGTATGACAACACCAGCTATTGTATTCAGGTAGCTTTAGGTGCACACTGTGCAAAGGACACAGTACACTAAATGAAAATACTGCAGCTCCCTGCCTGTATTTGTATGCGAACACCAGCAATTGCATTCAGGTAGCTTTAGGTGCACACTGTGCAAAAGACACAGTACACTAAATGGAAATACTGCAGCTCCCTGCCTGTATTTCTATGAGAACACCAACAATTGTATTTAGGTAGCTTTAGGTGCACACTGTGCAAAAGACACGGCACACTAAATTAAAATACTGCAGCTCCCTGCCTGTATTAGTATGAGAACACCAGCAATTGTAGTCAGGTAGCTTTAGGTGCACACTGTTCAAATGACACAGTACACTAAATGAAAATACTGCAGCTCCCTGCCTGTATTAGTATGAGAACACCAGCAATTGTATTCAGGTAGCTTTAGGTGCACACTGTGCAAAGGACACAGTACACTAAATGAAAATACTGCAGCTCCCTGCCTGTATTTGTATGAGAACATCAGCAATTGTATTCAGGTAGCTTTAGGTGTACACTGTACAAAGGACACAGTACACTAAATGAAAATACTGCAGCTCCCTGCCTGTATTTGTATGAGAACACCAGCAATTGTATTCAAGTAGCTTTAGGTGCAAACTGTGCAAAGGACACAGTACACTAAATGAAAATACTGCAGCTCCCTGCCTGTATTGGTATGAGAACACCAGCATTTGTATTCAGGTGGCTTTAGGTGCACACTGTGCAAAGGACACAGTACACTAAATGAAAATACTGCAGCTCCCTGTCTGTATTTGTATGAGAACACCAGCAATTGTATTCAGGTAGCTTTAGGTGCACACTGTGCAAAGGACACAGTACACTAAATGAAAATACTGCAGCTCCCTGCCTGTATTTGTATGACAACACCAGCTATTGTATTCAGGTAGCTTTAGGTGCACACTGTGCAAAGGACACAGTACACTAAATGAAAATACTGCAGCTCCCTGCCTGTATTTGTATGCGAACACCAGCAATTGCATTCAGGTAGCTTTAGGTGCACACTGTGCAAAAGACACAGTACACTAAATGGAAATACTGCAGCTCCCTGCCTGTATTTCTATGAGAACACCAACAATTGTATTTAGGTAGCTTTAGGTGCACACTGTGCAAAAGACACGGCACACTAAATTAAAATACTGCAGCTCCCTGCCTGTATTAGTATGAGAACACCAGCATTTGTATTCAGGTGGCTTTAGGTGCACACTGTGCAAAGGACACAGTATACTAAATGAAAATACTGCAGCTCCCTGCCTGTATTTGTATGAGAACACCAGCAATTGTATTCAGGTAGCTTTAGGTGCACACTGTGCAAAGGACACAGTACACTAAATGAAAATACTGCAGCTCCCTGCCTGTATTAGTATGAGAACACCAGCAATTGTATTCAGGTAGCTTTAGGTGCACACTGTTCAAATGACACAGTACACTAAATGAAAATACTGCAGCTCCCTGCCTGTATTAGTATGAGAACACCAGCAATTGTATTCAGGTAGCTTTAGGTGCACACTGTGCAAAGGACACAGTACAATAAATGAAAATACTGCAGCTCCCTAACTGTATTTGTATGAGAACACCAGCAATTGTATTCAGGTAGCTTTAGGTGCACACTGTGCAAAGGACACAGTACACTAAATGAAAATACTGCAGCTCCGTGCCTGTATTAGTATGAGAACACCAGAAATTGTATTCAGGTAGCTTTAGGTGCACACTGTGCAAAGGACACAGTACACTAAATGAAAATACTGCAGCTCCCGGCCTATATTTGTATGAGAACACCAGCAATTGTATTCAGGTAGCTTTAGGTGCACACTGTTCAAAGGACACAGTACACTAAATGAAAATACTGCAGCTCCCTGCCTGTATTAGTATGAGAACACCAGCAATTGTATTCAGGTAGCTTTAGGTTCACACTGTGCAAAGGACACAGTACACTAAATGAAAATACTGCAGCTCCCTGCCTGTATTTGTATGAGAACACCAGCTATTGTATTCAGGTAGCTTTAGGTGCACACTGTGCAAAGGACACAGTACACTAAATGAAAATACTGCAGCTCCCGGCCTGTATTTGTATGAGAACACCAGCAATTGTATTTAGGAAGCTTTAGGTGCACACTGTGCAAAGGACACAGTACACTAAATGAAAATACTGCAGTTCCCTGCCTGTATTTGTATGAGAACATCAGCAATTGTATTCAGGTAGCTTTAGGTGTACACTGTACAAAGGACACAGTACACTAAATGAAAATACTGCAGCTCCCTGCCTGTATTAGTATGAGAACACCAGCAATTGTATTCAGGTAGCTTTAGGTGCACACTGTGCAAAGGACACAGTACACTAAATGAAAATACTGCAGCTCCCTGCCTGTATTTGTATGAGAACATCAGCAATTGTATTCAGGTAGCTTTAGGTGTACACTGTACAAAGGACACAGTACACTAAATGAAAATACTGCAGCTCCCTGCCTGTATTTGTATGAGAACACCAGCAATTGTATTCAAGTAGCTTTAGGTGCAAACTGTGCAAAGGACACAGTACACTAAATGAAAATACTGCAGCTCCCTGCCTGTATTGGTATGAGAACACCAGCATTTGTATTCAGGTGGCTTTAGGTGCACACTGTGCAAAGGACACAGTACACTAAATGAAAATACTGCAGCTCCCTGTCTGTATTTGTATGAGAACACCAGCAATTGTATTCAGGTAGCTTTAGGTGCACACTGTGCAATGGACACAGTACACTAAATGAAAATACTGCAGCTCCCTGCCTGTATTTGTATGAGAACACCAGCAATTGTATTCAAGTAGCTTTAGGTGCAAACTGTGCAAAGGACACAGTACACTAAATGAAAATACTGCAGCTCCCTGCCTGTATTGGTATGAGAACACCAGCATTTGTATTCAGGTGGCTTTAGGTGCACACTGTGCAAAGGACACAGTACACCAAATGAAAATACTGCAGCTCCCTTCCTGTATTAGTTTGAGAACACTAGCAATTGTATTTGGGTAACTTTAGGTGCACACTGTGCAAAGGACACAGTACACTAAATGACAATACTGCAGCTCCGTGCCTGTATTAGTATGAGAACACCAGAAATTGTATTCAGGTAGCTTTAGGTGCACACTGTGCAAAGGACACAGTACACTAAATGAAAATACTGCAGCTCCCGGCCTATATTTGTATGAGAACACCAGCAATTGTATTCAGGTAGCTTTAGGTGCACACTGTGCAAAGGACACAGTACACTAAATGAAAATACTGCAGCTCCCTGCCTGTATTTGTATGACAACACCAGCTATTGTATTCAGGTAGCTTTAGGTGCACACTGTGCAAAGGACACAGTACACTAAATGAAAATACTGCAGCTCCCTGCCTGTATTTGTATGCGAACACCAGCAATTGCATTCAGGTAGCTTTAGGTGCACACTGTGCAAAAGACACAGTACACTAAATGGAAATACTGCAGCTCCCTGCCTGTATTTGTATGAGAACACCAACAATTGTATTTAGGTAGCTTTAGGTGCACACTGTGCAAAAGACACGGCACACTAAATTAAAATACTGCAGCTCCCTGCCTGTATTAGTATGAGAACACCAGCAATTGTAGTCAGGTAGCTTTAGGTGCACACTGTTCAAATGACACAGTACACTAAATGAAAATACTGCAGCTCCCTGCCTGTATTAGTATGAGAACACCAGCAATTGTATTCAGGTAGCTTTAGGTGCACACTGTGCAAAGGACACAGTACACTAAATGAAAATACTGCATCTCCCTGCCTGTATTTGTATGAGAACATCAGCAATTGTATTCAGGTAGCTTTAGGTGTACACTGTACAAAGGACACAGTACACTAAATGAAAATACTGCAGCTCCCTGCCTGTATTTGTATGAGAACACCAGCAATTGTATTCAAGTAGCTTTAGGTGCAAACTGTGCAAAGGACACAGTACACCAAATGAAAATACTGCAGCTCCCTGCCTGTATTGGTATGAGAACACCAGCATTTGTATTCAGGTGGCTTTAGGTGCACACTGCAAAGGACACAGTACACTAAATGAAAATACTGCAGCTCCCTGTCTGTATTTGTATGAGAACACCAGCAATTGTATTCAGGTAGCTTTAGGTGCACACTGTGCAAAGGACACAGTACACTAAATGAAAATACTGCAGCTCCCGGCCTATATTTGTATGAGAACACCAGCAATTGTATTCAGGTAGCTTTAGGTGCACACTGTGCAAAGGACACAGTACACTAAATGAAAATACTGCAGCTCCCTGCCTGTATTTGTATGACAACACCAGCTATTGTATTCAGGTAGCTTTAGGTGCACACTGTGCAAAGGACACAGTACACTAAATGAAAATACTGCAGCTCCCTGCCTGTATTTGTATGCGAACACCAGCAATTGCATTCAGGTAGCTTTAGGTGCACACTGTGCAAAAGACACAGTACACTAAATGGAAATACTGCAGCTCCCTGCCTGTATTTCTATGAGAACACCAACAATTGTATTTAGGTAGCTTTAGGTGCACACTGTGCAAAAGACACGGCACACTAAATTAAAATACTGCAGCTCCCTGCCTGTATTAGTATGAGAACACCAGCAATTGTAGTCAGGTAGCTTTAGGTGCACACTGTTCAAATGACACAGTACACTAAATGAAAATACTGCAGCTCCCTGCCTGTATTAGTATGAGAACACCAGCAATTGTATTCAGGTAGCTTTAGGTGCACACTGTGCAAAGGACACAGTACACTAAATGAAAATACTGCAGCTCCCTGCCTGTATTTGTATGAGAACATCAGCAATTGTATTCAGGTAGCTTTAGGTGTACACTGTACAAAGGACACAGTACACTAAATGAAAATACTGCAGCTCCCTGCCTGTATTTGTATGAGAACACCAGCAATTGTATTCAAGTAGCTTTAGGTGCAAACTGTGCAAAGGACACAGTACACTAAATGAAAATACTGCAGCTCCCTGCCTGTATTGGTATGAGAACACCAGCATTTGTATTCAGGTGGCTTTAGGTGCACACTGTGCAAAGGACACAGTACACTAAATGAAAATACTGCAGCTCCCTGTCTGTATTTGTATGAGAACACCAGCAATTGTATTCAGGTAGCTTTAGGTGCACACTGTGCAAAGGACACAGTACACTAAATGAAAATACTGCAGCTCCCGGCCTATATTTGTATGAGAACACCAGCAATTGTATTCAGGTAGCTTTAGGTGCACACTGTGCAAAGGACACAGTACACTAAATGAAAATACTGCAGCTCCCTGCCTGTATTTGTATGACAACACCAGCTATTGTATTCAGGTAGCTTTAGGTGCACACTGTGCAAAGGACACAGTACACTAAATGAAAATACTGCAGCTCCCTGCCTGTATTTGTATGCGAACACCAGCAATTGCATTCAGGTAGCTTTAGGTGCACACTGTGCAAAAGACACAGTACACTAAATGGAAATACTGCAGCTCCCTGCCTGTATTTCTATGAGAACACCAACAATTGTATTTAGGTAGCTTTAGGTGCACACTGTGCAAAAGACACGGCACACTAAATTAAAATACTGCAGCTCCCTGCCTGTATTAGTATGAGAACACCAGCATTTGTATTCAGGTGGCTTTAGGTGCACACTGTGCAAAGGACACAGTATACTAAATGAAAATACTGCAGCTCCCTGCCTGTATTTGTATGAGAACACCAGCAATTGTATTCAGGTAGCTTTAGGTGCACACTGTGCAAAGGACACAGTACACTAAATGAAAATACTGCAGCTCCCTGCCTGTATTAGTATGAGAACACCAGCAATTGTATTCAGGTAGCTTTAGGTGCACACTGTTCAAATGACACAGTACACTAAATGAAAATACTGCAGCTCCCTGCCTGTATTAGTATGAGAACACCAGCAATTGTATTCAGGTAGCTTTAGGTGCACACTGTGCAAAGGACACAGTACAATAAATGAAAATACTGCAGCTCCCTAACTGTATTTGTATGAGAACACCAGCAATTGTATTCAGGTAGCTTTAGGTGCACACTGTGCAAAGGACACAGTACACTAAATGAAAATACTGCAGCTCCGTGCCTGTATTAGTATGAGAACACCAGAAATTGTATTCAGGTAGCTTTAGGTGCACACTGTGCAAAGGACACAGTACACTAAATGAAAATACTGCAGCTCCCGGCCTATATTTGTATGAGAACACCAGCAATTGTATTCAGGTAGCTTTAGGTGCACACTGTTCAAAGGACACAGTACACTAAATGAAAATACTGCAGCTCCCTGCCTGTATTAGTATGAGAACACCAGCAATTGTATTCAGGTAGCTTTAGGTTCACACTGTGCAAAGGACACAGTACACTAAATGAAAATACTGCAGCTCCCTGCCTGTATTTGTATGAGAACACCAGCTATTGTATTCAGGTAGCTTTAGGTGCACACTGTGCAAAGGACACAGTACACTAAATGAAAATACTGCAGCTCCCGGCCTGTATTTGTATGAGAACACCAGCAATTGTATTTAGGAAGCTTTAGGTGCACACTGTGCAAAGGACACAGTACACTAAATGAAAATACTGCAGTTCCCTGCCTGTATTTGTATGAGAACATCAGCAATTGTATTCAGGTAGCTTTAGGTGTACACTGTACAAAGGACACAGTACACTAAATGAAAATACTGCAGCTCCCTGCCTGTATTAGTATGAGAACACCAGCAATTGTATTCAGGTAGCTTTAGGTGCACACTGTGCAAAGGACACAGTACACTAAATGAAAATACTGCAGCTCCCTGCCTGTATTTGTATGAGAACATCAGCAATTGTATTCAGGTAGCTTTAGGTGTACACTGTACAAAGGACACAGTACACTAAATGAAAATACTGCAGCTCCCTGCCTGTATTTGTATGAGAACACCAGCAATTGTATTCAAGTAGCTTTAGGTGCAAACTGTGCAAAGGACACAGTACACTAAATGAAAATACTGCAGCTCCCTGCCTGTATTGGTATGAGAACACCAGCATTTGTATTCAGGTGGCTTTAGGTGCACACTGTGCAAAGGACACAGTACACTAAATGAAAATACTGCAGCTCCCTGTCTGTATTTGTATGAGAACACCAGCAATTGTATTCAGGTAGCTTTAGGTGCACACTGTGCAATGGACACAGTACACTAAATGAAAATACTGCAGCTCCCTGCCTGTATTTGTATGAGAACACCAGCAATTGTATTCAAGTAGCTTTAGGTGCAAACTGTGCAAAGGACACAGTACACTAAATGAAAATACTGCAGCTCCCTGCCTGTATTGGTATGAGAACACCAGCATTTGTATTCAGGTGGCTTTAGGTGCACACTGTGCAAAGGACACAGTACACTAAATGAAAATACTGCAGCTCCCTGACTGTATTTGTATGAGAACACCAGCAATTGTATTCAGGTAGCTTTAGGTGCACACTGTGCAAAGGACACAGTACACTAAATGAAAATACTGCAGCTCCCGGCCTATATTTGTATGAGAACACCAGCAATTGTATTCAGGTAGCTTTAGGTGCACACTGTGCAAAGGACACAGTACACTAAATGAAAATACTGCAGCTCCCTGCCTGTATTTGTATGACAACACCAGCTATTGTATTCAGGTAGCTTTAGGTGCACACTGTGCAAAGGACACAGTACACTAAATGAAAATACTGCAGCTCCCTGCCTGTATTTGTATGCGAACACCAGCAATTGCATTCAGGTAGCTTTAGGTGCACACTGTGCAAAAGACACAGTACACTAAATGGAAATACTGCAGCTCCCTGCCTGTATTTCTATGAGAACACCAACAATTGTATTTAGGTAGCTTTAGGTGCACACTGTGCAAAAGACACGGCACACTAAATTAAAATACTGCAGCTCCCTGCCTGTATTAGTATGAGAACACCAGCATTTGTATTCAGGTGGCTTTAGGTGCACACTGTGCAAAGGACACAGTATACTAAATGAAAATACTGCAGCTCCCTGCCTGTATTAGTATGAGAACACCAGCAATTGTATTCAGGTAGCTTTAGGTGCACACTGTTCAAATGACACAGTACACTAAATGAAAATACTGCAGCTCCCTGCCTGTATTAGTATGAGAACACCAGCAATTGTATTCAGGTAGCTTTAGGTGCACACTGTGCAAAGGACACAGTACAATAAATGAAAATACTGCAGCTCCCTAACTGTATTTGTATGAGAACACCAGCAATTGTATTCAGGTAGCTTTAGGTGCACACTGTGCAAAGGACACAGTACACTAAATGAAAATACTGCAGCTCCGTGCCTGTATTAGTATGAGAACACCAGAAATTGTATTCAGGTAGCTTTAGGTGCACACTGTGCAAAGGACACAGTACACTAAATGAAAATACTGCAGCTCCCGGCCTATATTTGTATGAGAACACCAGCAATTGTATTCAGGTAGCTTTAGGTGCACACTGTTCAAAGGACACAGTACACTAAATGAAAATACTGCAGCTCCCTGCCTGTATTAGTATGAGAACACCAGCAATTGTATTCAGGTAGCTTTAGGTTCACACTGTGCAAAGGACACAGTACACTAAATGAAAATACTGCAGCTCCCTGCCTGTATTTGTATGAGAACACCAGCTATTGTATTCAGGTAGCTTTAGGTGCACACTGTGCAAAGGACACAGTACACTAAATGAAAATACTGCAGCTCCCGGCCTGTATTTGTATGAGAACACCAGCAATTGTATTTAGGAAGCTTTAGGTGCACACTGTGCAAAGGACACAGTACACTAAATGAAAATACTGCAGTTCCCTGCCTGTATTTGTATGAGAACATCAGCAATTGTATTCAGGTAGCTTTAGGTGTACACTGTACAAAGGACACAGTACACTAAATGAAAATACTGCAGCTCCCTGCCTGTATTAGTATGAGAACACCAGCAATTGTATTCAGGTAGCTTTAGGTGCACACTGTGCAAAGGACACAGTACACTAAATGAAAATACTGCAGCTCCCTGCCTGTATTTGTATGAGAACATCAGCAATTGTATTCAGGTAGCTTTAGGTGTACACTGTACAAAGGACACAGTACACTAAATGAAAATACTGCAGCTCCCTGCCTGTATTTGTATGAGAACACCAGCAATTGTATTCAAGTAGCTTTAGGTGCAAACTGTGCAAAGGACACAGTACACTAAATGAAAATACTGCAGCTCCCTGCCTGTATTGGTATGAGAACACCAGCATTTGTATTCAGGTGGCTTTAGGTGCACACTGTGCAAAGGACAAAGTACACTAAATGAAAATACTGCAGCTCCCTGTCTGTATTTGTATGAGAACACCAGCAATTGTATTCAGGTAGCTTTAGGTGCACACTGTGCAATGGACACAGTACACTAAATGAAAATACTGCAGCTCCCTGCCTGTATTAGTATGAGAACACCAGCAATTGTATTCAGGTAGCTTTAGGTGCACACTGTTTAAAGGACACAGTACACTAAATGAAAATACTGCAGCTCCCTGCCTGTATTAGTATGAGAACACCAGCAATTGTATTCAGGTAGCTTTAGGTGCACACTGTGCAAAAGACACAGTACACTAAATGAAAATAATGCAGCTGCCTGCCTGTATTTGTATGAGAACACCAGCAATTGTATTTAGGTAGCTTTAGGTGCACACTGTGCAAAGGACACGGTACACTAAATGAAAATACTGCAGCTCCCTGCCTGTATTTGTATGAGAACACCAGCAATTGTATTTAGGTAGCTTTAGGTGCACACTGTGCAAAGGACACGGTACACTAAATGAAAATACTGCAGCTCCCTGCCTGTATTAGTATGAGAACACCAGCATTTGTATTCAGGTGGCTTTAGGTGCACACTGTGCAAAGGACACAGTACACTAAATGAAAATACTGCAGCTCCCTGCCTGTATTAGTATACGAACACCAGCAATTGTATTCAGGTAGCTTTAGGTGCACACTGTTCAAAGGACACAGTACACTAAATGAAAATACTGCAGCTCCCTGCCTGGATTAGTATGAGAACACCAGCAATTGTATTCAGGTAGCTTTAGGTGCACACTGTGCAAAGGACGCAGTACACTAAATGAAAATACTGCAGCTCCCTGCCTGTATTTGTATGAGAACACCAGCTATTGTATTCAGGTAGCTTTAGGTGCACACCGTGCAAAGGACACAGTACACTAAATGAAAATACTGCAGCTCCATGCCTGTATTTGTATGAGAACACCAGAAATTGTATTCAGGTAGCTTTATGTGCACACTGTGCAAAGGACACGGTACACTAAATGAAAATACTGCAGCTCCCGGCCTATATTTGTATGAGAACACCAGCAATTGTATTCAGGTAGCTTTAGGTGCACACTGTGCAAAGGACACAGTACACTAAATGAAAATACTGCAGCTCCCTGTCTGTATTTGTATGAGAACACCAGCAATTATATTCAGGTAGCTTTAGGTGCACACTGTGCAAAGGACACAGTACACTAAATGAAAATACTGCAGCTCCCTGCCTGTATTCGTATGAGAACACCAGCAATTGTATTCAGGTAGCTTTAGGTGTACACTGTACAAAGGACACAGTACACTAAATGAAAATACTGCAGCTCCCTGCCTGTATTAGTATGAGAACACCAGCAATTGTATTCAGGTAGCTTTAGGTGCACACTGTGCAAAGGACACAGTACACTAAATGAAAATACTGCAGCTCCCTGCCTGTATTT
This sequence comes from Rana muscosa, assembly GCA_029206835.1. Taxonomy (NCBI): domain Eukaryota; kingdom Metazoa; phylum Chordata; class Amphibia; order Anura; family Ranidae; genus Rana; species Rana muscosa. Next base: position 5,448,814 of record JARGYO010005562.1, read on the forward strand.
GTATGAGAACATCAGCAATTGTATTCAGGTAGCTTTAGGTGTACACTGTACAAAGGACACAGTACACTAAATGAAAATACTGCAGCTCCCTGCCTGTATTTGTATGAGAACACCAGCAATTGTATTCAGGTAGCTTTAGGTGCAAACTGTGCAAAGGACACAGCACACTAAATGAAAATACTGCAGCTCCCTGCCTGTATTAGTATGAGAACACCAGCAATTGTATTCAGGTAGCTTTAGGTGCACACTGTGCAAAGGACACAGTACACTAAATGAAAATACTGCAGCTCCCTGCCTGTATTTGTATGAGAACACCAGCTATTGTATTCAGGTAGCTTTAGGTGCACACTGTGCAAAGGACACAGTACACTAAATGAAAATACTGCAGCTCCCTGCCTGTATTTGTATGAGAACACCAGCAATTGTATTTAGGTAGCTTTAGGTGCACACTGTGCAAAGGACACGGTACACTAAATGAAAATACTGCAGCTCCCTGCCTGTATTAGTATGAGAACACCAGCATTTGTATTCAGGTGGCTTTAGGTGCACACTGTGCAAAGGACACAGTACACTAAATGAAAATACTGCAGCTCCCTGCCTGTATTAGTATGAGAACACCAGCAATTGTATTCAGGTAGCTTTAGGTGCACACTGTTCAAAGGACACAGTACACTAAATGAAAATACTGCAGCTCCCTGCCTGTATTAGTATGAGAACACCAGCAATTGTATTCAGGTAGCTTTAGGTGCACACTGTGCAAAGGACGCAGTACACTAAATGAAAATACTGCAGCTCCCTGCCTGTATTTGTATGAGAACACCAGCTATTGTATTCAGGTAGCTTTAGGTGCACACCGTGCAAAGGACACAGTACACTAAATGAAAATACTGCAGCTCCATGCCTGTATTAGTAGGAGAACACCAGAAATTGTATTCAGGTAGCTTTATGTGCACACTGTGCAAAGGACACGGTACACTAAATGAAAATACTGCAGCTCCCGGCCTATATTTGTATGAGAACACCAGCAATTGTATTCAGGTAGCTTTAGGTGCACACTGTGCAAAGGACACAGTACACTAAATGAAAATACTGCAGCTCCCTGTCTGTATTTGTATGAGAACACCAGCAATTATATTCAGGTAGCTTTAGGTGCACACTGTGCAAAGGACACAGTACACTAAATGAAAATACTGCAGCTCCCTGCCTGTATTTGTATGAGAACACCAGCAATTGTATTCAGGTAGCTTTAGGTGCAAACTGTGCAAAGGACACAGTACACTAAATGAAAATACTGCAGCTCCCTGCCTGTATTGGTATGAGAACACCAGCATTTGTATTCAGGTGGCTTTAGGTGCACACTGTGCAAAGGACACAGTACACTAAATGAAAATACTGCAGCTCCCTGTCTGTATTTGTATGAGAACACCAGCAATTGTATTCAGGTAGCTTTAGGTGCACACTGTGCAATGGACACAGTACACTAAATGAAAATACTGCAGCTCCCTGCCTGTATTAGTATGAGAACACCAGCAATTGTATTCAGGTAGCTTTAGGTGCACACTGTTTAAAGGACACAGTACACTACATGAAAATACTGCAGCTCCCTGCCTGTATTAGTATGAGAACACCAGCAATTGTATTCAGGTAGCTTTAGGTGCACACTGTGCAAAAGACACAGTACACTAAATGAAAATACTGCAGCTCCCTGCCTGTATTTGTATGAGAACACCAGCAATTGTATTTAGGTAGCTTTAGGTGCACACTGTGCAAAGGACACGGTACACTAAATGAAAATACTGCAGCTCCCTGCCTGTATTTGTATGAGAACACCAGCAATTGTATTTAGGTAGCTTTAGGTGCACACTGTGCAAAGGACACGGTACACTAAATGAAAATACTGCAGCTCCCTGCATGTATTAGTATGAGAACACCAGCATTTGTATTCAGGTGGCTTTAGGTGCACACTGTGCAAAGGACACAGTACACTAAATGAAAATACTGCAGCTCCCTGCCTGTATTAGTATAAGAACACCAGCAATTGTATTCAGGTAGCTTTAGGTGCACACTGTTCAAAGGACACAGTACACTAAATGAAAATACTGCAGCTCCCTGCCTGTATTAGTATGAGAACACCAGCAATTGTATTCAGGTAGCTTTAGGTGCACACTGTGCAAAGGACGCAGTACACTAAATGAAAATACTGCAGCTCCCTGCCTGTATTTGTATGAGAACACCAGCTATTGTATTCAGGTAGCTTTAGGTGCACACCGTGCAAAGGACACAGTACACTAAATGAAAATACTGCAGCTCCATGCCTGTATTAGTATGAGAACACCAGAAATTGTATTCAGGTAGCTTTATGTGCACACTGTGCAAAGGACACGGTACACTAAATGAAAATACTGCAGCTCCCGGCCTATATTTGTATGAGAACACCAGCAATTGTATTCAGGTAGCTTTAGGTGCACACTGTGCAAAGGACACAGTACACTAAATGAAAATACTGCAGTTCCCTGTCTGTATTTGTATGAGAACACCAGCAATTATATTCAGGTAGCTTTAGGTGCACACTGTGCAAAGGACACAGTACACTAAATGAAAATACTGCAGCTCCCTGCCTGTATTCGTATGAGAACACCAACAATTGTATTCAGGTAGCTTTAGGTGTACACTGTACAAAGGACACAGTACACTAAATGAAAATACTGCAGCTCCCTGCCTGTATTAGTATGAGAACACCAGCAATTGTATTCAGGTAGCTTTAGGTGCACACTGTGCAAAGGACACAGTACACTAAATGAAAATACTGCAGCTCCCTGCCTGTATTTGTATGAGAACATCAGCAATTGTATTCAGGTAGCTTTAGGTGTACACTGTACAAAGGACACAGTACACTAAATGAAAATACTGCAGCTCCCTGCCTGTATTTGTATGAGAACACCAGCAATTGTATTCAGGTAGCTTTAGGTGCAAACTGTGCAAAAGACACAGTACACTAAATGAAAATACTGCAGCTCCCTGCCTGTATTGGTATGAGAACACCAGCATTTGTATTCAGGTGGCTTTAGGTGCACACTGTGCAAAGGACACAGTACACTAAATGAAAATACTGCAGCTCCCTGTCTGTATTTGTATGAGAACACCAGCAATTGTATTCAGGTAGCTTTAGGTGCACACTGTGCAAAGGACACAGTACACCAAATGAAAATACTGCAGCTCCCTGCCTGTATTAGTTTGAGAACACTAGCAATTGTATTCGGGTAACTTTAGGTGCACACTGTGCAAAGGACACAGTACACTAAATGAAAATACTGCAGCTCTGTGCCTGTATTAGTATGAGAACACCAGAAATTGTATTCAGGTAGCTTTAGGTGCACACTGTGCAAAGGACACAGTACACTAAATGAAAATACTGCAGCTCCCGGCCTATATTTGTATGAGAACACCAGCAATTGTATTCAGGTAGCTTTAGGTGCACACTGTGCAAAGGACACAGTACACTAAATGAAAATACTGCAGCTCCCGGCCTGTATTAGTATGAGAACACCAGCAATTGTATTCAGGTAGCTTTAGGTGCACACTGTGCAAAGGACACAGTACACTAAATGAAAATACTGCAGCTCCCTGCCTGTATTTGTATGAGAACATCAGCAATTGTATTCAGGTAGCTTTAGGTGTACACTGTACAAAGGACACAGTACACTAAATGAAAATACTGCAGCTCCCTGCCTGTATTTGTATGAGAACACCAGCAATTGTATTCAAGTAGCTTTAGGTGCAAACTGTGCAAAGGACACAGTACACTAAATGAAAATACTGCAGCTCCCTGCCTGTATTGGTATGAGAACACCAGCATTTGTATTCAGGTGGCTTTAGGTGCACACTGTGCAAAGGACACAGTACACTAAATGAAAATACTGCAGCTCCCTGTCTGTATTTGTATGAGAACACCAGCAATTGTATTCAGGTAGCTTTAGGTGCACACTGTGCAAAGGACACAGTACACTAAATGAAAATACTGCAGCTCCCAGCCTATATTTGTATGAGAACACCAGCAATTGTATTCAGGTAGCTTTAGGTGCACACTGTGCAAAGGACACAGTACACTAAATGAAAATACTGCAGCTCCCTGCCTGTATTTGTATGACAACACCAGCTATTGTATTCAGGTAGCTTTAGGTGCACACTGTGCAAAGGACACAGTACACTAAATGAAAATACTGCAGCTCCCTGCCTGTATTCGTATGAGAACACCAGCAATTGTATTCAGGTAGCTTTAGGTGTACACTGTACAAAGGACACAGTACACTAAATGAAAATACTGCAGCTCCCTGCCTGTATTAGTATGAGAACACCAGCAATTGTATTCAGGTAGCTTTAGGTGCACACTGTGCAAAGGACACAGTACACTAAATGAAAATACTGCAGCTCCCTGCCTGTATTTGTATGAGAACATCAGCAATTGTATTCAGGTAGCTTTAGGTGTACACTGTACAAAGGACACAGTACACTAAATGAAAATACTGCAGCTCCCTGCCTGTATTTGTATGAGAACACCAGCAATTGTATTCAGGTAGCTTTAGGTGCAAACTGTGCAAAAGACACAGTACACTAAATGAAAATACTGCAGCTCCCTGCCTGTATTGGTATGAGAACACCAGCATTTGTATTCAGGTGGCTTTAGGTGCACACTGTGCAAAGGACACAGTACACTAAATGAAAATACTGCAGCTCCCTGTCTGTATTTGTATGAGAACACCAGCAATTGTATTCAGGTAGCTTTAGGTGCACACTGTGCAAAGGACACAGTACAACAAATGAAAATACTGCAGCTCCCTGCCTGTATTTGTATGAGAACACCAGCTATTGTATTCAGGTAGCTTTAGGTGCACACTGTGCAAAGGACACAGTACACTAAATGAAAATACTGCAGCTCCGTGCCTGTATTAGTATGAGAACAGCAGAAATTGTATTCAGGTAGCTTTAGGTGCACACTGTGCAAAGGACACAGTACACTAAATGAAAATACTGCAGCTCCCGGCCTATATTTGTATGAGAACACCAGCAATTGTATTCAGGTAGCTTTAGGTGCACACTGTTCAAAGGACACAGTACACTAAATGAAAATAAAGCAGCTCCCTGCCTGTATTAGTATGAGAACACCAGCAATTGTATTCAGGTAGCTTTAGGTGCACACTGTGCAAAGGACACAGTACACTAAATGAAAATACTGCAGCTCCCTGCCTGTATTTGTATAAGAACACCAGCTATTGTATTCAGGTAGCTTTAGGTGCACACTGTGCAAAGGACACAGTACACTAAATGAAAATACTGCAGCTCCCGGCCTGTATTTGTATGAGAACACCAGCAATTGTATTTAGGTAGCTTTAGGTGCACACTGTGCAAAGGACACAGTACACTAAATGAAAATACTGCAGCTTCCTGCCTGTATTTGTATAAGAACACCAGCTATTGTATTCAGGTAGCTTTAGGTGCACACTGTGCAAAGGACACAGTACACTAAATGAAAATACTGCAGCTCCCGGCCTGTATTTGTATGAGAACACCAGCAATTGTATTTAGGTAGCTTTAGGTGCACACTGTGCAAAGGACACAGTACACTAAATGAAAATACTGCAGCTCCCTGCCTGTATTAGTATGAGAACACCAGCAATTGTATTCAGGTAGCTTTAGGTGCACACTGTGCAAAGGACACAGTACACTAAATGAAAATACTGCAGCTCCCTGCCTGTATTTGTATGAGAACATCAGCAATTGTATTCAGGTAGCTTTAGGTGTACACTGTACAAAGGACACAGTACACTAAATGAAAATACTGCAGCTCCCTGCCTGTATTTGTATGAGAACACCAGCAATTGTATTCAAGTATCTTTAGGTGCAAACTGTGCAAAGGACACAGTACACTAAATGAAAATACTGCAGCTCCCTGCCTGTATTGGTATGAGAACACCAGCATTTGTATTCAGGTGGCTTTAGGTGCACACTGTGCAAAGGACACAGTACACTAAATGAAAATACTGCAGCTCCCTGTCTGTATTTGTATGAGAACACCAGCAATTGTATTCAGGTAGCTTTAGGTGCACACTGTGCAAAGGACACAGTACACTAAATGAAAATACTGCAGCTCCCAGCCTATATTTGTATGAGAACACCAGCAATTGTATTCAGGTAGCTTTAGGTGCACACTGTGCAAAGGACACAGTACACTAAATGAAAATACTGCAGCTCCCTGCCTGTATTTGTATGACAACACCAGCTATTGTATTCAGGTAGCTTTAGGTGCACACTGTGCAAAGGACACAGTACACTAAATGAAAATACTGCAGCTCCCTGCCTGTATTCGTATGAGAACACCAGCAATTGTATTCAGGTAGCTTTAGGTGTACACTGTACAAAGGACACAGTACACTAAATGAAAATACTGCAGCTCCCTGCCTGTATTAGTATGAGAACACCAGCAATTGTATTCAGGTAGCTTTAGGTGCACACTGTGCAAAGGACACAGTACACTAAATGAAAATACTGCAGCTCCCTGCCTGTATTTGTATGAGAACATCAGCAATTGTATTCAGGTAGCTTTAGGTGTACACTGTACAAAGGACACAGTACACTAAATGAAAATACTGCAGCTCCCTGCCTGTATTTGTATGAGAACACCAGCAATTGTATTCAGGTAGCTTTAGGTGCAAACTGTGCAAAAGACACAGTACACTAAATGAAAATACTGCAGCTCCCTGCCTGTATTGGTATGAGAACACCAGCATTTGTATTCAGGTGGCTTTAGGTGCACACTGTGCAAAGGACACAGTACACTAAATGAAAATACTGCAGCTCCCTGTCTGTATTTGTATGAGAACACCAGCAATTGTATTCAGGTAGCTTTAGGTGCACACTGTGCAAAGGACACAGTACAACAAATGAAAATACTGCAGCTCCCTGCCTGTATTTGTATGAGAACACCAGCTATTGTATTCAGGTAGCTTTAGGTGCACACTGTGCAAAGGACACAGTACACTAAATGAAAATACTGCAGCTCCGTGCCTGTATTAGTATGAGAACAGCAGAAATTGTATTCAGGTAGCTTTAGGTGCACACTGTGCAAAGGACACAGTACACTAAATGAAAATACTGCAGCTCCCGGCCTATATTTGTATGAGAACACCAGCAATTGTATTCAGGTAGCTTTAGGTGCACACTGTTCAAAGGACACAGTACACTAAATGAAAATACTGCAGCTCCCTGCCTGTATTAGTATGAGAACACCAGCAATTGTATTCAGGTAGCTTTAGGTGCACACTGTGCAAAGGACACAGTACACTAAATGAAAATACTGCAGCTCCCTGCCTGTATTTGTATAAGAACACCAGCTGTTGTATTCAGGTAGCTTTAGGTGCACACTGTGCAAAGGACACAGTACACTAAATGAAAATACTGCAGCTCCCTGCCTGTATTTGTATGAGAACACCAGCAATTGTATTTAGGTAGCTTTAGGTGCACACTGTGCAAAGGACACAGTACACTAAATGAAAATACTGCAGTTCCCTGCCTGTATTTGTATGAGAACATCAGCAATTGTATTTAGGTAGCTTTAGGTGTACACTGTACAAAGGACACAGTACACTAAATGAAAATACTGCAGCTCCCTGCCTGTATTAGTATGAGAACACCAGCAATTGTATTCAGGTAGCTTTAGGTGCACACTGTGCAAAGGACACAGTACACTAAATGAAAATACTGCAGCTCCCTGCCTGTATTTGTATGAGAACATCAGCAATTGTATTCAGGTAGCTTTAGGTGTACACTGTACAAAGGACACAGTACACTAAATGAAAATACTGCAGCTCCCTGCCTGTATTTGTATGAGAACACCAGCAATTGTATTCAAGTAGCTTTAGGTGCAAACTGTGCAAAGGACACAGTACACTAAATGAAAATACTGCAGCTCCCTGCCTGTATTGGTATGAGAACACCAGCATTTGTATTCAGGTGGCTTTAGGTGCACACTGTGCAAAGGACACAGTACACTAAATGAAAATACTGCAGCTCCCTGTCTGTATTTGTATGAGAACACCAGCAATTGTATTCAGGTAGCTTTAGGTGCACACTGTGCAAAGGACACAGTACACTAAATGAAAATACTGCAGCTCCCAGCCTATATTTGTATGAGAACACCAGCAATTGTATTCAGGTAGCTTTAGGTGCACACTGTGCAAAGGACACAGTACACTAAATGAAAATACTGCAGCTCCCTGCCTGTATTTGTATGACAACACCAGCTATTGTATTCAGGTAGCTTTAGGTGCACACTGTGCAAAGGACACAGTGCACTAAATGAAAATACTGCAGCTCCCTGCCTGTATTTGTATGCGAACACCAGCAATTGCATTCAGGTAGCTTTAGGTGCACACTGTGCAAAAGACACAGTACACGAAATGGAAATACTGCAGCTCCCTGCCTGTATTTGTATGAGAACACCAACAATTGTATTTAGGTAGCTTTATGTGCACACTGTGCAAAAGACACGGCACACTAAATTAAAATACTGCAGCTCCCTGCCTGTATTAGTATGAGAACACCAGCATTTGTATTCAGGTGGCTTTAGGTGCACACTGTGCAAAGGACACAGTATACTAAATGAAAATACTGCAGCTCCCTGTCTGTATTTGTATGAGAACACCAGCAATTGTATTCAGGTAGCTTTAGGTGCACACTGTGCAAAGGACACAGTACACTAAATGAAAATACTGCAGCTCCCTGCCTGTATTAGTATGAGAACACCAGCAATTGTATTCAGGTAGCTTTAGGTGCACACTGTTCAAATGACACAGTACACTAAATGAAAATACTGCAGCTCCCTGCCTGTATTAGTATGAGAACACCAGCAATTGTATTCAGGTAGCTTTAGGTGCACACTGTGCAAAGGACACAGTACAATAAATGAAAATACTGCAGCTCCCTGCCTTTATTTGTATGAGAACACCAGCAATTGTATTCAGGTAGCTTTAGGTGCACACTGTGCAAAGGACACAGTACACTAAATGAAAATACTGCAGCTCCCTGCCTGTATTAGTATGAGAACACCAGAAATTGTATTCAGGTAGCTTTAGGTGCACACTGTGCAAAGGACACAGTACACTAAATGAAAATACTGCAGCTCCCGGCCTATATTTGTATGAGAACACCAGCAATTGTATTCAGGTAGCTTTAGGTGCACACTGTTCAAAGGACACAGTACACTAAATGAAAATACTGCAGCTCCCTGCCTGTATTAGTATGAGAACACCAGCAATTGTATTCAGGTAGCTTTAGGTGCACACTGTGCAAAGGACACAGTACACTAAATGAAAATACTGCAGCTCCCTGCCTGTATTTGTATGAGAACACCAGCTATTGTATTCAGGTAGCTTTAGGTGCACACTGTGCAAAGGACACAGTACACTAAATGAAAATACTGCAGCTCCCGGCCTGTATTTGTATGAGAACACCAGCAATTGTATTTAGGAAGCTTTAGGTGCACACTGTGCAAAGGACACAGTACACTAAATGAAAATACTGCAGTTCCCTGCCTGTATTTGTATGAGAACATCAGCAATTGTATTCAGGTAGCTTTAGGTGTACACTGTACAAAGGACACAGTACACTAAATGAAAATACTGCAGCTCCCTGCCTGTATTAGTATGAGAACACCAGCAATTGTATTCAGGTAGCTTTAGGTGCACACTGTGCAAAGGACACAGTACACTAAATGAAAATACTGCAGCTCCCTGCCTGTATTTGTATGAGAACATCAGCAATTGTATTCAGGTAGCTTTAGGTGTACACTGTACAAAGGACACAGTACACTAAATGAAAATACTGCAGCTCCCTGCCTGTATTTGTATGAGAACACCAGCAATTGTATTCAAGTAGCTTTAGGTGCAAACTGTGCAAAGGACACAGTACACTAAATGAAAATACTGCAGCTCCCTGCCTGTATTGGTATGAGAACACCAGCATTTGTATTCAGGTGGCTTTAGGTGCACACTGTGCAATGGACACAGTACACTAAACGAAAATACTGCAGCTCCCTGCCTGTATTAGTATGAGAACACCAGCAATTGTATTCAGGTAGCTTTAGGTGCACACTGTTTTAAGGACACAGTACACTAAATGAAAATACTGCAGCTCCCTGCCTGTATTAGTATGATAACACCAGCAATTGTATTCAGGTAGCTTTAGGTGCACACTGTGCAAAAGACACAGTACACTAAATGAAAATAATGCAGCTCCCTGCCTGTATTTGTATGAGAACACCAGCAATTGTATTTAGGTAGCTTTAGGTGCACACTGTGCAAAGGACACGGTACACTAAATGAAAATACTGCAGCTCCCTGCCTGTATTTGTATGAGAACACCAGCAATTGTATTTAGGTAGCTTTAGGTGCACACTGTGCAAAGGACACGGTACACTAAATGAAAATACTGCAGCTCCCTGCCTGTATTAGTATGAGAACACCAGCATTTGTATTCAGGTGGCTTTAGGTGCACACTGTGCAAAGGACACAGTACACTAAATGAAAATACTGCAGCTCCCTGCCTGTATTAGTATGAGAACACCAGCAATTGTATTCAGGTAGCTTTAGGTGCACACTGTTCAAAGGACACAGTACACTAAATGAAAATACTGCAGCTCCCTGCCTGTATTAGTATGAGAACACAAGCAATTGTATTCAGGTAGCTTTAGGTGCACACTGTGCAAAGGACGCAGTACACTAAATGAAAATACTGCAGCTCCCTGCCTGTATTTGTATGAGAACACCAGCTATTGTATTCAGGTAGCTTTAGGTGCACACCGTGCAAAGGACACAGTACACTAAATGAAAATACTGCAGCTCCATGCCTGTATTTGTATGAGAACACCAGAAATTGTATTCAGGTAGCTTTATGTGCACACTGTGCAAAGGACACGGTACACTAAATGAAAATACTGCAGCTCCCGGCCTATATTTGTATGAGAACACCAGCAATTGTGTTCAGGTAGCTTTAGGTGCACACTGTGCAAAGGACACAGTACACTAAATGAAAATACTGCAGCTCCCTGTCTGTATTTGTATGAGAACACCAGCAATTATATTCAGGTAGCTTTAGGTGCACACTGTGCAAAGGACACAGTACACTAAATGAAAATACTGCAGCTCCCTGCCTGTATTCGTATGAGAACACCAGCAATTGTATTCAGGTAGCTTTAGGTGTACACTGTACAAAGGACACAGTACACTAAATGAAAATACTGCAGCTCCCTGCCTGTATTAGTATGAGAACACCAGCAATTATATTCAGGTAGCTTTAGGTGCACACTGTGCAAAGGACACAGTACACTAAATGAAAATACTGCAGCTCCCTGCCTGTATTCGTATGAGAACACCAGCAATTGTATTCAGGTAGCTTTATGTGCACACTGTGCAAAGGACACAGTACACTAAATGAAAATACTGCAGCTCCCTGCCTGTATTTGTATGAGAACACCAGCAATTGTATTCAGGTAGCTTTAGGTGCAAACTGTGCAAAGGACACAGTACACTAAATGAAAATACTGCAGCTCCCTGCCTGTATTGGTATGAGAACACCAGCATTTGTATTCAGGTGGCTTTAGGTGCACACTGTGCAAAGGACACAGTACACTAAATGAAAATACTGCAGCTCCCTGTCTGTATTTGTATGAGAACACCAGCAATTGTATTCAGGTAGCTTTAGGTGCACACTGTGCAATGGACACAGTACACTAAATGAAAATACTGAAGCTCCCTGCCTGTATTAGTATGAGAACACCAGCAATTGTATTCAGGTAGCTTTAGGTGCACACTGTTTAAAGGACACAGTACACTAAATGAAAATACTGCAGCTCCCTGCCTGTATTAGTATGAGAACACCAGCAATTGTATTCAGGTAGCTTTAGGTGCACACTGTGCAAAGGACACAGTACACTAAATGAAAATACTGCAGCTCCCTGCCTGTATTTGTATGAGAACACCAGCTATTGTATTCAGGTAGCTTTAGGTGCACACTGTGCAAAGGACACAGTACACTAAATGAAAATACTGCAGCTCCCTGCCTGTATTTGTATGAGAACACCAGCAATTGTATTTAGGTAGCTTTAGGTGCACACTGTGCAAAGGACACGGTACACTAAATGAAAATACTGCAGCTCCCTGCCTGTATTAGTATGAGAACACCAGCATTTGTATTCAGGTGGCTTTAGGTGCACACTGTGCAAAGGACACAGTACACTAAATGAAAATACTGCAGCTCCCTGCCTGTATTAGTATGAGAACACCAGCAATTGTATTCAGGTAGCTTTAGGTGCACACTGTTCAAAGGACACAGTACACTAAATGAAAATACTGCAGCTCCCTGCCTGTATTAGTATGAGAACACCAGCAATTGTATTCAGGTAGCTTTAGGTGCACACTGTGCAAAGGACGCAGTACACTAAATGAAAATACTGCAGCTCCCTGCCTGTATTTGTATGAGAACACCAGCTATTGTATTCAGGTAGCTTTAGGTGCACACCGTGCAAAGGACACAGTACACTAAATGAAAATACTGCAGCTCCATGCCTGTATTAGTATGAGAACACCAGAAATTGTATTCAGGTAGCTTTATGTGCACACTGTGCAAAGGACACGGTACACTAAATGAAAATACTGCAGCTCCCGGCCTATATTTGTATGAGAACACCAGCAATTGTATTCAGGTAGCTTTAGGTGCACACTGTGCAAAGGACACAGTACACTAAATGAAAATACTGCAGCTCCCTGTCTGTATTTGTATGAGAACACCAGCAATTATATTCAGGTAGCTTTAGGTGCACACTGTGCAAAGGACAAGGTACACTAAATGAAAATACTGCAGCTCCCTGCCTGTATTTGTATGAGAACACCAGCAATTGTATTCAGGTAGCTTTAGGTGCAAACTGTGCAAAGGACACAGTACACTAAATGAACATACTGCAGCTCCCTGCCTGTATTGGTATGAGAACACCAGCATTTGTATTCAGGTGGCTTTAGGTGCACACTGTGCAAAGGACACAGTACACTAAATGAAAATACTGCAGCTCCCTGTCTGTATTTGTATGAGGACACCAGCAATTGTATTCAGGTAGCTTTAGGTGCACACTGTGCAATGGACACAGTACACTAAATGAAAATACTGCAGCTCCCTGCCTGTATTAGTATGAGAACACCAGCAATTGTATTCAGGTAGCTTTAGGTGCACACTGTTTAAAGGACACAGTACACTAAATGAAAATACTGCAGCTCCCTGCCTGTATTAGTATGAGAACACCAGCAATTGTATTCAGGTAGCTTTAGGTGCACACTGTGCAAAGGACACAGTACACTAAATGAAAATACTGCAGCTCCCTGCCTGTATTTGTATGAGAACACCAGCTATTGTATTCAGGTAGCTTTAGGTGCACACTGTGCAAAGGACACAGTACACTAAATGAAAATACTGCAGCTCCCTGCCTGTATTTGTATGAGAACACCAGCAATTGTATTTAGGTAGCTTTAGGTGCACACTGTGCAAAGGACACGGTACACTAAATGAAAATACTGCAGCTCCCTGCCTGTATTAGTATGAGAACACCAGCATTTGTATTCAGGTGGCTTTAGGTGCACACTGTGCAAAGGACACAGTACACTAAATGAAAATACTGCAGCTCCCTGCCTGTATTAGTATGAGAACACCAGCAATTGTATTCAGGTAGCTTTAGGTGCACACTGTTCAAAGGACACAGTACACTAAATGAAAATACTGCAGCTCCCTGCCTGTATTAGTATGAGAACACCAGCAATTGTATTCAGGTAGCTTTAGGTGCACACTGTGCAAAGGACGCAGTACACTAAATGAAAATACTGCAGCTCCCTGCCTGTATTTGTATGAGAACACCAGCTATTGTATTCAGGTAGCTTTAGGTGCACACCGTGCAAAGGACACAGTACACTAAATGAAAATACTGCAGCTCCATGCCTGTATTAGTATGAGAACACCAGAAATTGTATTCAGGTAGCTTTATGTGCACACTGTGCAAAGGACACGGTACACTAAATGAAAATACTGCAGCTCCCGGCCTATATTTGTATGAGAACACCAGCAATTGTATTCAGGTAGCTTTAGGTGCACACTGTGCAAAGGACACAGTACACTAAATGAAAATACTGCAGCTCCCTGTCTGTATTTGTATGAGAACACCAGCAATTATATTCAGGTAGCTTTAGGTGCACACTGTGCAAAGGACAAGGTACACTAAATGAAAATACTGCAGCTCCCTGCCTGTATTTGTATGAGAACACCAGCAATTGTATTCAGGTAGCTTTAGGTGCAAACTGTGCAAAGGACACAGTACACTAAATGAACATACTGCAGCTCCCTGCCTGTATTGGTATGAGAACACCAGCATTTGTATTCAGGTGGCTTTAGGTGCACACTGTGCAAAGGACACAGTACACTAAATGAAAATACTGCAGCTCCCTGTCTGTATTTGTATGAGGACACCAGCAATTGTATTCAGGTAGCTTTAGGTGCACACTGTGCAATGGACACAGTACACTAAATGAAAATACTGCAGCTCCCTGCCTGTATTAGTATGAGAACACCAGCAATTGTATTCAGGTAGCTTTAGGTGCACACTGTTTAAAGGACACAGTACACTAAATGAAAATACTGCAGCTCCCTGCCTGTATTAGTATGAGAACACCAGCAATTGTATTCAGGTAGCTGTAGGTGCACACTGTGCAAAAGACACAGTACACTAAATGAAAATACTGCAGCTCCCTGCCTGTATTTGTATGAGAACACCAGCAATTGTATTTAGGTAGCTTTAGGTGCACACTGTGCAAAGGACACGGTACACTAAATGAAAATACTGCAGCTCCCTGCCTGTATTTGTATGAGAACACCAGCAATTGTATTTAGGTAGCTTTAGGTGCACACTGTGCAAAGGACACGGTACACTAAATGAAAATACTGCAGCTCCCTGCCTGTATTAGTATGAGAACACCAGCATTTGTATTCAGGTGGCTTTAGGTGCACACTGTGCAAAGGACACAGTACACTAAATGAAAATACTGCAGCTCCCTGCCTGTATTAGTATAAGAACACCAGCAATTGTATTCAGGTAGCTTTAGGTGCACACTGTTCAAAGGACACAGTACACTAAATGAAAATACTGCAGCTCCCTGCCTGTATTAGTATGAGAACACCAGCAATTGTATTCAGGTAGCTTTAGGTGCACACTGTGCAAAGGACGCAGTACACTAAATGAAAATACTGCAGCTCCCTCCCTGTATTTGTATGAGAACACCAGCTATTGTATTCAGGTAGCTTTAGGTGCACACCGTGCAAAGGACACAGTACACTAAATGAAAATACTGCAGCTCCATGCCTGTATTAGTATGAGAACACCACAAATTGTATTCAGGTAGCTTTATGTGCACACTGTGCAAAGGACACGGTACACTAAATGAAAATACTGCAGCTCCCGGCCTATATTTGTATGAGAACACCAGCAATTGTATTCAGGTAGCTTTAGGTGCACACTGTGCAAAGGACACAGTACACTAAATGAAAATACTGCAGTTCCCTGTCTGTATTTGTATGAGAACACCAGCAATTATATTCAGGTAGCTTTAGGTGCACACTGTGCAAAGGACACAGTACACTAAATGAAAATACTGCAGCTCCCTGCCTGTATTCGTATGAGAACACCAGCAATTGTATTCAGGTAGCTTTAGGTGTACACTGTACAAAGGACACAGTACACTAAATGAAAATACTGCAGCTCCCTGCCTGTATTAGTATGAGAACACCAGCAATTGTATTCAGGTAGCTTTAGGTGCACACTGTGCAAAGGACACAGTACACTAAATGAAAATACTGCAGCTCCCTGCCTGTATTTGTATGAGAACATCAGCAATTGTATTCAGGTAGCTTTAGGTGTACACTGTACAAGGGACACAGTACACTAAATGAAAATACTGCAGCTCCCTGCCTGTATTTGTATGAGAACACCAGCAATTGTATTCAGGTAGCTTTAGGTGCAAACTGTGCAAAGGACACAGTACACTAAATGAAGATACTGCAGCTCCCTGCCTGTATTGGTATGAGAACACCAGCATTTGTATTCAGGTGGCTTTAGGTGCACACTGTGCAAAGGACACAGTACACTAAATGAAAATACTGCAGCTCCCTGTCTGTATTTGTATGAGAACACCAGCAATTGTATTCAGGTAGCTTTAGATGCACACTGTGCACCGGACACAGTACACTAAATGAAAATACTGCAGCTCCCTGCCTGTATTTGTATGAGAACACCAGAAATTGTATTCAGGTAGCTTTAGGTGCACACTGTGCAAAGGACACAGTACACTAAATGAAAATACTGCAGCTCCCTGCCTGTATTTGTATGAGAACACCAGCAATTGTATTTAGGTAGCTTTAGGTGCACACTGTGCAAAGGACACAGTACACTAAATGAAAATACTGCAGCTCCCTGCCTGTATTAGTATGAGAACACCAGCATTTGTATTCAGGTGGCTTTAGGTGCACACTGTGCAAAGGACACAGTACACTAAATGAAAATACTGCAGCTCCCTGCCTGTATTAGTATGAGAACACCAGCAATTGTATTCAGGTAGCTTTAGGTGCACACTGTTCAAAGAACACAGTACACTAAATGAAAATACTGCAGCTCCCTGCCTGTATTAGTATGAGAACACCAGCAATTGTATTCAGGTAGCTTTAGGTGCACACTGTGCAAAGGACGCAGTACACTAAATGAAAATACTGCAGCTCCCTCCCTGTATTTGTATGAGAACACCAGCTATTGTATTCAGGTAGCTTTAGGTGCACACCGTGCAAAGGACACAGTACACTAAATGAAAATACTGCAGCTCCATGCCTGTATTAGTATGAGAACACCAGAAATTGTATTCAGGTAGCTTTATGTGCACACTGTGCAAAGGACACGGTACACTAAATGAAAATACTGCAGCTCCCGGCCTATATTTGTATGAGAACACCAGCAATTGTATTCAGGTAGCTTTAGGTGCACACTGTGCAAAGGACACAGTACACTAAATGAAAATACTGCAGTTCCCTGTCTGTATTTGTATGAGAACTCCAGCAATTATATTCAGGTAGCTTTAGGTGCACACTGTGCAAAGGACACAGTACACTAAATGAAAATACTGCAGCTCCCTGCCTGTATTCGTATGAGAACACCAGCAATTGTATTCAGGTAGCTTTAGGTGTACACTGTACAAAGGACACAGTACACTAAATGAAAATACTGCAGCTCCCTGCCTGTATTAGTATGAGAACACCAGCAATTGTATTCAGGTAGCTTTAGGTGCACACTGTGCAAAGGACACAGTACACTAAATGAAAATACTGCAGCTCCCTGCCTGTATTTGTATGAGAACATCAGCAATTGTATTCAGGTAGCTTTAGGTGTACACTGTACAAAGGACACAGTACACTAAATGAAAATACTGCAGCTCCCTGCCTGTATTTGTATGAGAACACCAGCAATTGTATTCAGGTAGCTTTAGGTGCAAACTGTGCAAAGGACACAGTACACTAAATGAACATACTGCAGCTCCCTGCCTGTATTGGTATGAGAACACCAGCATTTGTATTCAGGTGGCTTTAGGTGCACACTGTGCAAAGGACACAGTACACTAAATGAAAATACTGCAGCTCCCTGTCTGTATTTGTATGAGAACACCAGCAACTGTATTCAGGTAGCTTTAGGTGCACACTGTGCAATGGACACAGTACACTAAATGAAAATACTGCAGCTCCCTGCCTGTATTAGTATGAGAACACCAGCAATTGTATTCAGGTAGCTTTAGGTGCACACTGTTTAAAGGACACAGTACACTAAATGAAAATACTGCAGCTCCCTGCCTGTATTAGTATGAGAACACCAGCAATTGTATTCAGGTAGCTTTAGGTGCACACTGTGCAAAAGACACAGTACACTAAATGAAAATACTGCAGCTCCCTGCCTGTATTTGTATGAGAACACCAGCAATTGTATTTAGGTAGCTTTAGGTGCACACTGTGCAAAGGACACGGTACACTAAATGAAAATACTGCAGCTCCCTGCCTGTATTTGTATGAGAACACCAGCAATTGTATTTAGGTAGCTTTAGGTGCACACTGTGCAAAGGACACGGTACACTAAATGAAAATACTGCAGCTCCCTGCCTGTATTAGTATGAGAACACCAGCATTTGTATTCAGGTGGCTTTAGGTGCACACTGTGCAAAGGACACAGTACACTAAATGAAAATACTGCAGCTCCCTGCCTGTATTAGTATAAGAACACCAGCAATTGTATTCAGGTAGCTTTAGGTGCACACTGTTCAAAGGACACAGTACACTAAATGAAAATACTGCAGCTCCCTGCCTGTATTAGTATGAGAACACCAGCAATTGTATTCAGGTAGCTTTAGGTGCACACTGTGCAAAGGACGCAGTACACTAAATGAAAATACTGCAGCTCCCTCCCTGTATTTGTATGAGAACACCAGCTATTGTATTCAGGTAGCTTTAGGTGCACACCGTGCAAAGGACACAGTACACTAAATGAAAATACTGCAGCTCCATGCCTGTATTAGTATGAGAACACCACAAATTGTATTCAGGTAGCTTTATGTGCACACTGTGCAAAGGACACGGTACACTAAATGAAAATACTGCAGCTCCCGGCCTATATTTGTATGAGAACACCAGCAATTGTATTCAGGTAGCTTTAGGTGCACACTGTGCAAAGGACACAGTACACTAAATGAAAATACTGCAGTTCCCTGTCTGTATTTGTATGAGAACACCAGCAATTATATTCAGGTAGCTTTAGGTGCACACTGTGCAAAGGACACAGTACACTAAATGAAAATACTGCAGCTCCCTGCCTGTATTCGTATGAGAACACCAGCAATTGTATTCAGGTAGCTTTAGGTGTACACTGTACAAAGGACACAGTACACTAAATGAAAATACTGCAGCTCCCTGCCTGTATTAGTATGAGAACACCAGCAATTGTATTCAGGTAGCTTTAGGTGCACACTGTGCAAAGGACACAGTACACTAAATGAAAATACTGCAGCTCCCTGCCTGTATTTGTATGAGAACATCAGCAATTGTATTCAGGTAGCTTTAGGTGTACACTGTACAAGGGACACAGTACACTAAATGAAAATACTGCAGCTCCCTGCCTGTATTTGTATGAGAACACCAGCAATTGTATTCAGGTAGCTTTAGGTGCAAACTGTGCAAAGGACACAGAACACTAAATGAAAATACTGCAGCTCCCTGCCTGTATTGGTATGAGAACACCAGCATTTGTATTCAGGTGGCTTTAGGTGCACACTGTGCAAAGGACACAGTACACTAAATGAAAATACTGCAGCTCCCTGTCTGTATTTGTATGAGAACACCAGCAATTGTATTCAGGTAGCTTTAGATGCACACTGTGCACCAGACACAGTACACTAAATGAAAATACTGCAGCTCCCTGCCTGTATTTGTATGAGAACACCAGAAATTGTATTCAGGTAGCTTTAGGTGCACACTGTGCAAAGGACACAGTACACTAAATGAAAATACTGCAGCTCCCTGCCTGTATTTGTATGAGAACACCAGCAATTGTATTTAGGTAGCTTTAGGTGCACACTGTGCAAAGGACACGGTACACTAAATGAAAATACTGCAGCTCCCTGCCTGTATTAGTATGAGAACACCAGCATTTGTATTCAGGTGGCTTTAGGTGCACACTGTGCAAAGGACACAGTACACTAAATGAAAATACTGCAGCTCCCTGCCTGTATTAGTATGAGAACACCAGCAATTGTATTCAGGTAGCTTTAGGTGCACACTGTTCAAAGGACACAGTACACTAAATGAAAATACTGCAGCTCCCTGCCTGTATTAGTATGAGAACACCAGCAATTGTATTCAGGTAGCTTTAGGTGCACACTGTGCAAAGGACGCAGTACACTAAATGAAAATACTGCAGCTCCCTCCCTGTATTTGTATGAGAACACCAGCTATTGTATTCAGGTAGCTTTAGGTGCACACCGTGCAAAGGACACAGTACACTAAATGAAAATACTGCAGCTCCATGCCTGTATTAGTATGAGAACACCAGAAATTGTATTCAGGTAGCTTTATGTGCACACTGTGCAAAGGACACGGTACACTAAATGAAAATACTGCAGCTCCCGGTCTATATTTGTATGAGAACACCAGCAATTGTATTCAGGTAGCTTTAGGTGCACACTGTGCAAAGGACACAGTACACTAAATGAAAATACTGCAGTTCCCTGTCTGTATTTGTATGAGAACTCCAGCAATTATATTCAGGTAGCTTTAGGTGCACACTGTGCAAAGGACACAGTACACTAAATGAAAATACTGCAGCTCCCTGCCTGTATTCGTATGAGAACACCAGCAATTGTATTCAGGTAGCTTTAGGTGTACACTGTACAAAGGACACAGTACACTAAATGAAAATACTGCAGCTCCCTGCCTGTATTAGTATGAGAACACCAGCAATTGTATTCAGGTAGCTTTAGGTGCACACTGTGCAAAGGACACAGTACACTAAATGAAAATACTGCAGCTCCCTGCCTGTATTTGTATGAGAACATCAGCAATTGTATTCAGGTAGCTTTAGGTGTACACTGTACAAAGGACACAGTACACTAAATGAAAATACTGCAGCTCCCTGCCTGTATTTGTATGAGAACACCAGCAATTGTATTCAGGTAGCTTTAGGTGCAAACTGTGCAAAGGACACAGTACACTAAATGAAAATACTGCAGCTCCCTGCCTGTATTGGTATGAGAACACCAGCATTTGTATTCAGGTGGCTTTAGGTGCACACTGTGCAAAGGACACAGTACACTAAATGAAAATACTGCAGCTCCCTGTCTGTATTTGTATGAGAACACCAGCAATTGTATTCAGGTAGCTTTAGATGCACACTGTGCAATGGACACAGTACACTAAATGAAAATACTGCAGCTCCCTGCCTGTATTAGTATGAGAACACCAGCAATTGTATTCAGGTAGCTTTAGGTGCACACTGTTTAAAGGACACAGTACACTAAATGAAAATACTGCAGCTCCCTGCCTGTATTAGTATGAGAACACCAGCAATTGTATTCAGGTAGCTTTAGGTGCACACTGTGCAAAGGACACAGTACACTAAATGAAAATACTGCAGCTCCCTGCCTGTATTTGTATGAGAACACCAGCTATTGTATTCAGGTAGCTTTAGGTGCACACTGTGCAAATGACACAGTACACTAAATGAAAATACTGCAGCTCCCTACCTGTATTTGTATGAGAACACCAGCAATTGTATTTAGGTAGCTTTAGGTGCACACTGTGCAAAGGACACGGTACACTAAATGAAAATACTGCAGCTCCCTGCCTGTATTAGTATGAGAACACCAGCATTTGTATTCAGGTGGCTTTAGGTGCACACTGTGCAAAGGACACAGTACACTAAATGAAAATACTGCAGCTCCCTGCCTGTATTAGTATGAGAACACCAGCAATTGTATTCAGGTAGCTTTAGGTGCACACTGTTCAAAGGACACAGTACACTAAATGAAAATACTGCAGCTCCCTGCCTGTATTAGTATGAGAACACCAGCAATTGTATTCAGGTAGCTTTAGGTGCACACTGTGCAAAGGACGCAGTACACTAAATGAAAATACTGCAGCTCCCTCCCTGTATTTGTATGAGAACACCAGCTATTGTATTCAGGTAGCTTTAGGTGCACACCGTGCAAAGGACACAGTACACTAAATGAAAATACTGCAGCTCCCTGCCTGTATTAGTATGAGAACACCAGCAATTGTATTCAGGTAGCTTTAGGTGCACACTGTGCAAAGGACACAGTACACTAAATGAAAATACTGCAGCTCCCTGCCTGTATTTGTATGAGAACACCAGCTATTGTATTCAGGTATCTTTAGGTGCACACTGTGCAAAGGACACAGTACACTAAATGAAAATACTGCAGCTCCCTACCTGTATTTGTATGAGAACACCAGCAATTGTATTTAGGTAGCTTTAGGTGCACACTGTGCAAAGGACACGGTACACTAAATGAAAATACTGCAGCTCCCTGCCTGTATTAGTATGAGAACACCAGCATTTGTATTCAGGTGGCTTTAGGTGCACACTGTGCAAAGGACACAGTACACTAAATGAAAATACTGCAGCTCCCTGCCTGTATTAGTATGAGAACACCAGCAATTGTATTCAGGTAGCTTTAGGTGCACACTGTTCAAAGGACACAGTACACTAAATGAAAATACTGCAGCTCCCTGCCTGTATTAGTATGAGAACACCAGCAATTGTATTCAGGTAGCTTTAGGTGCACACTGTGCAAAGGACGCAGTACACTAAATGAAAATACTGCAGCTCCCTCCCTGTATTTGTATGAGAACACCAGCTATTGTATTCAGGTAGCTTTAGGTGCACACCGTGCAAAGGACACAGTACACTAAATGAAAATACTGCAGCTCCATGCCTGTATTAGTATGAGAACACCAGAAATTGTATTCAGGTAGCTTTATGTGCACACTGTGCAAAGGACACGGTACACTAAATGAAAATACTGCAGCTCCCGGCCTATATTTGTATGAGAACACCAGCAATTGTATTCAGGTAGCTTTAGGTGCACACTGTGCAAAGGACACAGTACACTAAATGAAAATACTGCAGTTCCCTGTCTGTATTTGTATGAGAACACCAGCAATTATATTCAGGTAGCTTTAGGTGCACACTGTGCAAAGGACACAGTACACTAAATGAAAATACTGCAGCTCCCTGCCTGTATTCGTATGAGAACACCAGCAATTGTATTCAGGTAGCTTTAGGTGTACACTGTACAAAGGACACAGTACACTAAATGAAAATACTGCAGCTCCCTGCCTGTATTAGTATGAGAACACCAGCAATTGCATTCAGGTAGCTTTAGGTGCACACTGTGCAAAGGACACAGTACACTAAATGAAAATACTGCAGCTCCCTGCCTGTATTTGTATGAGAACATCAGCAATTGTATTCAGGTAGCTTTAGGTGTACACTGTACAAAGGACACAGTACACTAAATGAAAATACTGCAGCTCCCTGCCTGTATTTGTATGAGAACACCAGCAATTGTATTCAGGTAGCTTTAGGTGCACACTGTGCAAAGGACACAGTACACTAAATGAAAATACTGCAGCTCCCTGCCTGTATTTGTATGAGAACATCAGCAATTGTATTCAGGTAGCTTTAGGTGTACACTGTACAAAGGACACAGTACACTAAATGAAAATACTGCAGCTCCCTGCCTGTATTTGTATGAGAACACCAGCAATTGTATTCAGGTAGCTTTAGGTGCAAACTGTGCAAAGGACACAGTACACTAAATGAAAATACTGCAGCTCCCTGCCTGTATTGGTATGAGAACACCAGCATTTGTATTCAGGTGGCTTTAGGTGCACACTGTGCAAAGGACACAGTACACTAAATGAAAATACTGCAGCTCCCTGTCTGTATTTGTATGAGAACACCAGCAATTGTATTCAGGTAGCTTTAGATGCACACTGTGCAATGGACACAGTACACTAAATGAAAATACTGCAGCTCCCTGCCTGTATTAGTATGAGAACACCAGCAATTGTATTCAGGTAGCTTTAGGTGCACACTGTTTAAAGGACACAGTACACTAAATGAAAATACTGCAGCTCCCTGCCTGTATTAGTATGAGAACACCAGCAATTGTATTCAGGTAGCTTTAGGTGCACACTGTGCAAAGGACACAGTACACTAAATGAAAATACTGCAGCTCCCTGCCTGTATTTGTATGAGAACACCAGCTATTGTATTCAGGTAGCTTTAGGTGCACACTGTGCAAATGACACAGTACACTAAATGAAAATACTGCAGCTCCCTACCTGTATTTGTATGAGAACACCAGCAATTGTATTTAGGTAGCTTTAGGTGCACACTGTGCAAAGGACACGGTACACTAAATGAAAATACTGCAGCTCCCTGCCTGTATTAGTATGAGAACACCAGCATTTGTATTCAGGTGGCTTTAGGTGCACACTGTGCAAAGGACACAGTACACTAAATGAAAATACTGCAGCTCCCTGCCTGTATTAGTATGAGAACACCAGCAATTGTATTCAGGTAGCTTTAGGTGCACACTGTTCAAAGGACACAGTACACTAAATGAAAATACTGCAGCTCCCTGCCTGTATTAGTATGAGAACACCAGCAATTGTATTCAGGTAGCTTTAGGTGCACACTGTGCAAAGGACGCAGTACACTAAATGAAAATACTGCAGCTCCCTCCCTGTATTTGTATGAGAACACCAGCTATTGTATTCAGGTAGCTTTAGGTGCACACCGTGCAAAGGACACAGTACACTAAATGAAAATACTGCAGCTCCCTGCCTGTATTAGTATGAGAACACCAGCAATTGTATTCAGGTAGCTTTAGGTGCACACTGTGCAAAGGACACAGTACACTAAATGAAAATACTGCAGCTCCCTGCCTGTATTTGTATGAGAACACCAGCTATTGTATTCAGGTATCTTTAGGTGCACACTGTGCAAAGGACACAGTACACTAAATGAAAATACTGCAGCTCCCTACCTGTATTTGTATGAGAACACCAGCAATTGTATTTAGGTAGCTTTAGGTGCACACTGTGCAAAGGACACGGTACACTAAATGAAAATACTGCAGCTCCCTGCCTGTATTAGTATGAGAACACCAGCATTTGTATTCAGGTGGCTTTAGGTGCACACTGTGCAAAGGACACAGTACACTAAATGAAAATACTGCAGCTCCCTGCCTGTATTAGTATGAGAACACCAGCAATTGTATTCAGGTAGCTTTAGGTGCACACTGTTCAAAGGACACAGTACACTAAATGAAAATACTGCAGCTCCCTGCCTGTATTAGTATGAGAACACCAGCAATTGTATTCAGGTAGCTTTAGGTGCACACTGTGCAAAGGACGCAGTACACTAAATGAAAATACTGCAGCTCCCTCCCTGTATTTGTATGAGAACACCAGCTATTGTATTCAGGTAGCTTTAGGTGCACACCGTGCAAAGGACACAGTACACTAAATGAAAATACTGCAGCTCCATGCCTGTATTAGTATGAGAACACCAGAAATTGTATTCAGGTAGCTTTATGTGCACACTGTGCAAAGGACACGGTACACTAAATGAAAATACTGCAGCTCCCGGCCTATATTTGTATGAGAACACCAGCAATTGTATTCAGGTAGCTTTAGGTGCACACTGTGCAAAGGACACAGTACACTAAATGAAAATACTGCAGTTCCCTGTCTGTATTTGTATGAGAACACCAGCAATTATATTCAGGTAGCTTTAGGTGCACACTGTGCAAAGGACACAGTACACTAAATGAAAATACTGCAGCTCCCTGCCTGTATTCGTATGAGAACACCAGCAATTGTATTCAGGTAGCTTTAGGTGTACACTGTACAAAGGACACAGTACACTAAATGAAAATACTGCAGCTCCCTGCCTGTATTAGTATGAGAACACCAGCAATTGCATTCAGGTAGCTTTAGGTGCACACTGTGCAAAGGACACAGTACACTAAATGAAAATACTGCAGCTCCCTGCCTGTATTTGTATGAGAACATCAGCAATTGTATTCAGGTAGCTTTAGGTGTACACTGTACAAAGGACACAGTACACTAAATGAAAATACTGCAGCTCCCTGCCTGTATTTGTATGAGAACACCAGCAATTGTATTCAGGTAGCTTTAGGTGCAAACTGTGCAAAGGACACAGTACACTAAATGAAAATACTGCAGCTCCCTGTCTGTATTTGTATGAGAACACCAGCAATTGTATTCAGGTAGCTTTAGATGCACACTGTGCAATGGACACAGTACACTAAATGAAAATACTGCAGCTCCCTGCCTGTATTAGTATGAGAACACCAGCAATTGTATTCAGGTAGCTTTAGGTGCACACTGTTTAAAGGACACAGTACACTAAATGAAAATACTGCAGCTCCCTGCCTGTATTAGTATGAGAACACCAGCAATTGTATTCAGGTAGCTTTAGGTGCACACTGTGCAATGGACACAGTACACTAAATGAAAATACTGCAGCTCCCTGCCTGTATTTGTATGAGAACACCAGCTATTGTATTCAGGTAGCTTTAGGTGCACACTGTGCAAAGGACACAGTACACTAAATGAAAATACTGCAGCTCCCTACCTGTATTTGTATGAGAACACCAGCAATTGTATTTAGGTAGCTTTAGGTGCACACTGTGCAAAGGACACGGTACACTAAATGAAAATACTGCAGCTCCCTGCCTGTATTAGTATGAGAACACCAGCATTTGTATTCAGGTGGCTTTAGGTGCACACTGTGCAAAGGACACAGTACACTAAATGAAAATACTGCAGCTCCCTGCCTGTATTAGTATGAGAACACCAGCAATTGTATTCAGGTAGCTTTAGGTGCACACTGTTCAAAGGACACAGTACACTAAATGAAAATACTGCAGCTCCCTGCCTGTATTAGTATGAGAACACCAGCAATTGTATTCAGGTAGCTTTAGGTGCACACTGTGCAAAGGACGCAGTACACTAAATGAAAATATTGCAGCTCCCTGCCTGTATTTGTATGAGAACACCAGCTATTGTATTCAGGTAGCTTTAGGTGCACACCGTGCAAAGGACACAGTACACTAAATGAAAATACTGTAGCTCCATGCCTGTATTAGTATGAGAACACCAGAAATTGTATTCAGGTAGCTTTATGTGCACACTTTGCAAAGGTCACGGTACACTAAATGAAAATACTGCAGCTCCCGGCCTATATTTGTATGAGAACACCAGCAATTGTATTCAGGTAGCTTTAGGTGCACACTGTGCAAAGGACACAGTACACTAAATGAAAATACTGCAGCTCCCTGTCTGTATTTGTATGAGAACACCAGCAATTATATTCAGGTAGCTTTAGGTGCACACTGTGCAAAGGACACAGTACACTAAATGAAAATACTGCAGCTCCCTGCCTGTATTCGTATGAGAACACCAGCAATTGTATTCAGGTAGCTTTAGGTGTACACTGTACAAAGGACACAGTACACTAAATGAAAATACTGCAGCTCCCTGCCTGTATTAGTATGAGAACACCAGCAATTGTATTCAGGTAGCATTAGGTGCACACTGTGCAAAGGACACAGTACACTAAATGAAAATACTGCAGCTCCCTGCCTGTATTTGTATGAGAACATCAGCAATTGTATTCAGGTAGCTTTTGGTGTACACTGTACAAAGGACACAGTACACTAAATGAAAATACTGCAGCTCCCTGCCTGTATTTGTATGAGAACACCAGCAATTGTATTTAGGTAGCTTTAGGTGCACACTGTGCAAAGGACACGGTACACTAAATGAAAATACTGCAGCTCCCTGCCTGTATTAGTATGAGAACACCAGCATTTGTATTCAGGTGGCTTTAGGTGCACACTGTGCAAAGGACACATTACACTAAATGTAAATACTGCAGCTCCCTGCCTGTATTAGTATGAGAACACCAGCAATTGTATTCAGGTAGCTTTAGGTGCACACTGTTCAAAGGACACAGTACACTAAATGAAAATACTGCAGCTCCCTGCCTGCATTAGTATGAGAACACCAGCAATTGTATTCAGGTAGCTTTAGGTGCACACTGTGCAAAGGACGCAGTACACTAAATGAAAATACTGCAGCTCCCTCCCTGTATTTGTATGAGAACACCAGCTATTGTATTCAGGTAGCTTTAGGTGCACACCGTGCAAAGGACACAGTACACTAAATGAAAATACTGCAGCTCCATGCCTGTATTAGTATGAGAACACCAGAAATTGTATTCAGGTAGCTTTATGTGCACACTGTGCAAAGGACACGGTACACTAAATGAAAATACTGCAGCTCCCGGCCTATATTTGTATGAGAACACCAGCAATTGTATTCAGGTAGCTTTAGGTGCACACTGTGCAAAGGACACAGTACACTAAATGAAAATACTGCAGTTCCCTGTCTGTATTTGTATGAGAACACCAGCAATTATATTCAGGTAGCTTTAGGTGCACACTGTGCAAAGGACACAGTACACTAAATGAAAATACTGCAGCTCCCTGCCTGTATTCGTATGAGAACACCAGCAATTGTATTCAGGTAGCTTTAGGTGTACACTGTACAAAGGACACAGTACACTAAATGAAAATACTGCAGCTCCCTGCCTGTATTAGTATGAGAACACCAGCAATTGTATTCAGGTAGCTTTAGGTGCACACTGTGCAAAGGACACAGTACACTAAATGAAAATACTGCAGCTCCCTGCCTGTATTTGTATGAGAACATCAGCAATTGTATTCAGGTAGCTTTAGGTGTACACTGTACAAAGGACACAGTACACTAAATGAAAATACTGCAGCTCCCTGCCTGTATTTGTATGAGAACACCAGCAATTGTATTCCGGTAGCTTTAGGTGCAAACTGTGCAAAGGACACAGTACACTAAATGAAAATACTGCAGCTCCCTGCCTGTATTGGTATGAGAACACCAGCATTTGTATTCAGGTGGCTTTAGGTGCACACTGTGCAAAGGACACAGTACACTAAATGAAAATACTGCAGCTCCCTGTCTGTATTTGTATGAGAACACCAGCAATTGTATTCAGGTAGCTTTAGGTGCACACTGTGCAATGGACACAGTACACTAAATGAAAATACTGCAGCTCCCTGCCTGTATTAGTATGAGAACACCAGCAATTGTATTCAGGTAGCTTTAGGTGCACACTGTTTAAAGGACACAGTACACTAAATGAAAATACTGCAGCTCCCTGCCTGTATTAGTATGAGAACACCAGCAATTGTATTCAGGTAGCTTTAGGTGCACACTGTGCAAAGGACACAGTACACTAAATGAAAATACTGCAGCTCCCTGCCTGTATTTGTATGAGAACACCAGCTATTGTATTCAGGTAGCTTTAGGTGCACACTGTGCAAAGGACACAGTACACTAAATGAAAATACTGCAGCTCCCTACCTGTATTTGTATGAGAACACCAGCAATTGTATTTAGGTAGCTTTAGGTGCACACTGTGCAAAGGACACGGTACACTAAATGAAAATACTGCAGCTCCCTGCCTGTATTAGTATGAGAACACCAGCATTTGTATTCAGGTGGCTTTAGGTGCACACTGTGCAAAGGACACAGTACACTAAATGAAAATACTGCAGCTCCCTGCCTGTATTAGTATGAGAACACCAGCAATTGTATTCAGGTAGCTTTAGGTGCACACTGTTCAAAGGACACAGTACACTAAATGAAAATACTGCAGCTCCCTGCCTGTATTAGTATGAGAACACCAGCAATTGTATTCAGGTAGCTTTAGGTGCACACTGTGCAAAGGACGCAGTACACTAAATGAAAATACTGCAGCTCCCTCCCTGTATTTGTATGAGAACACCAGCTATTGTATTCAGGTAGCTTTAGGTGCACACCGTGCAAAGGACACAGTACACTAAATGAAAATACTGCAGCTCCATGCCTGTATTAGTATGAGAACACCAGAAATTGTATTCAGGTAGCTTTATGTGCACACTGTGCAAAGGACACGGTACACTAAATGAAAATACTGCAGCTCCCGGCCTATATTTGTATGAGAACACCAGCAATTGTATTCAGGTAGCTTTAGGTGCACACTGTGCAAAGGACACAGTACACTAAATGAAAATACTGCAGTTCCCTGTCTGTATTTGTATGAGAACACCAGCAATTATATTCAGGTAGCTTTAGGTGCACACTGTGCAAAGGACACAGTACACTAAATGAAAATACTGCAGCTCCCTGCCTGTATTAGTATGAGAACACCAGCAATTGTATTCAGGTAGCTTTAGATGCACACTGTGCAATGGACACAGTACACTAAATGAAAATACTGCAGCTCCCTGCCTGTATTAGTATGAGAACACCAGCAATTGTATTCAGGTAGCTTTAGGTGCACACTGTTTAAAGGACACAGTACACTAAATGAAAATACTGCAGCTCCCTGCCTGTATTAGTATGAGAACACCAGCAATTGTATTCAGGTAGCTTTAGGTGCACACTGTGCAATGGACACAGTACACTAAATGAAAATACTGCAGCTCCCTGCCTGTATTTGTATGAGAACACCAGCTATTGTATTCAGGTAGCTTTAGGTGCACACTGTGCAAAGGACACAGTACACTAAATGAAAATACTGCAGCTCCCTACCTGTATTTGTATGAGAACACCAGCAATTGTATTTAGGTAGCTTTAGGTGCACACTGTGCAAAGGACACGGTACACTAAATGAAAATACTGCAGCTCCCTGCCTGTATTAGTATGAGAACACCAGCATTTGTATTCAGGTGGCTTTAGGTGCACACTGTGCAAAGGACACAGTACACTAAATGAAAATACTGCAGCTCCCTGCCTGTATTAGTATGAGAACACCAGCAATTGTATTCAGGTAGCTTTAGGTGCACACTGTTCAAAGGACACAGTACACTAAATGAAAATACTGCAGCTCCCTGCCTGTATTAGTATGAGAACACCAGCAATTGTATTCAGGTAGCTTTAGGTGCACACTGTGCAAAGGACGCAGTACACTAAATGAAAATATTGCAGCTCCCTGCCTGTATTTGTATGAGAACACCAGCTATTGTATTCAGGTAGCTTTAGGTGCACACCGTGCAAAGGACACAGTACACTAAATGAAAATACTGTAGCTCCATGCCTGTATTAGTATGAGAACACCAGAAATTGTATTCAGGTAGCTTTATGTGCACACTTTGCAAAGGTCACGGTACACTAAATGAAAATACTGCAGCTCCCGGCCTATATTTGTATGAGAACACCAGCAATTGTATTCAGGTAGCTTTAGGTGCACACTGTGCAAAGGACACAGTACACTAAATGAAAATACTGCAGTTCCCTGTCTGTATTTGTATGAGAACACCAGCAATTATATTCAGGTAGCTTTAGGTGCACACTGTGCAAAGGACACAGTACACTAAATGAAAATACTGCAGCTCCCTGCCTGTATTAGTATGAGAACACCAGCAATTGTATTCAGGTAGCTTTAGATGCACACTGTGCAATGGACACAGTACACTAAATGAAAATACTGCAGCTCCCTGCCTGTATTAGTATGAGAACACCAGCAATTGTATTCAGGTAGCTTTAGGTGCACACTGTTTAAAGGACACAGTACACTAAATGAAAATACTGCAGCTCCCTGCCTGTATTAGTATGAGAACACCAGCAATTGTATTCAGGTAGCTTTAGGTGCACACTGTGCAATGGACACAGTACACTAAATGAAAATACTGCAGCTCCCTGCCTGTATTTGTATGAGAACACCAGCTATTGTATTCAGGTAGCTTTAGGTGCACACTGTGCAAAGGACACAGTACACTAAATGAAAATACTGCAGCTCCCTACCTGTATTTGTATGAGAACACCAGCAATTGTATTTAGGTAGCTTTAGGTGCACACTGTGCAAAGGACACGGTACACTAAATGAAAATACTGCAGCTCCCTGTCTGTATTAGTATGAGAACACCAGCATTTGTATTCAGGTGGCTTTAGGTGCACACTGTGCAAAGGACACAGTACACTAAATGAAAATACTGCAGCTCCCTGCCTGTATTAGTATGAGAACACCAGCAATTGTATTCAGGTAGCTTTAGGTGCACACTGTTCAAAGGACACAGTACACTAAATGAAAATACTGCAGCTCCCTGCCTGTATTAGTATGAGAACACCAGCAATTGTATTCAGGTAGCTTTAGGTGCACACTGTGCAAAGGACACAGTACACTAAATGAAAATACTGCAGCTCCCTGCCTGTATTTGTATGAGAACACCAGCTATTGTATTCAGGTAGCTTTAGGTGCACACTGTGCAAAGGACACAGTACACTAAATGAAAATACTGCAGCTCCCTACCTGTATTTGTATGAGAACACCAGCAATTGTATTTAGGTAGCTTTAGGTGCACACTGTGCAAAGGACACGGTACACTAAATGAAAATACTGCAGCTCCCTGCCTGTATTAGTATGAGAACACCAGCATTTGTATTCAGGTGGCTTTAGGTGCACACTGTGCAAAGGACACAGTACACTAAATGAAAATACTGCAGCTCCCTGCCTGTATTAGTATGAGAACACCAGCAATTGTATTCAGGTAGCTTTAGGTGCACACTGTTCAAAGGACACAGTACACTAAATGAAAATACTGCAGCTCCCTGCCTGTATTAGTATGAGAACACCAGCAATTGTATTCAGGTAGCTTTAGGTGCACACTGTGCAAAGGACGCAGTACACTAAATGAAAATATTGCAGCTCCCTGCCTGTATTTGTATGAGAACACCAGCTATTGTATTCAGGTAGCTTTAGGTGCACACCGTGCAAAGGACACAGTACACTAAATGAAAATACTGTAGCTCCATGCCTGTATTAGTATGAGAACACCAGAAATTGTATTCAGGTAGCTTTATGTGCACACTTTGCAAAGGTCACGGTACACTAAATGAAAATACTGCAGCTCCCGGCCTATATTTGTATGAGAACACCAGCAATTGTATTCAGGTAGCTTTAGGTGCACACTGTGCAAAGGACACAGTACACTAAATGAAAATACTGCAGCTCCCTGTCTGTATTTGTATGAGAACACCAGCAATTATATTCAGGTAGCTTTAGGTGCACACTGTGCAAAGGACACAGTACACTAAATGAAAATACTGCAGCTCCCTGCCTGTATTCGTATGAGAACACCAGCAATTGTATTCAGGTAGCTTTAGGTGTACACTGTACAAAGGACACAGTACACTAAATGAAAATACTGCAGCTCCCTGCCTGTATTAGTATGAGAACACCAGCAATTGTATTCAGGTAGCTTTAGGTGCACACTGTGCAAAGGACACAGTACACTAAATGAAAATACTGCAGCTCCCTGCCTGTATTTGTATGAGAACATCAGCAATTGTATTCAGGTAGCTTTTGGTGTACACTGTACAAAGGACACAGTACA
Source organism: Rana muscosa (assembly GCA_029206835.1). Classification (NCBI taxonomy): domain Eukaryota; kingdom Metazoa; phylum Chordata; class Amphibia; order Anura; family Ranidae; genus Rana; species Rana muscosa. The sequence goes on from JARGYO010005562.1 coordinate 5,482,008, forward strand.
CTAAATGAAAATACTGCAGCTCCCTGCCTGTATTTGTATGAGAACACCAGCAATTGTATTTAGGTAGCTTTAGGTGCACACTGTGCAAAGGACACGGTACACTAAATGAAAATACTGCAGCTCCCTGCCTGTATTAATATGAGAACACCAGCATTTGTATTCAGGTGGCTTTAGGTGCACACTGTGCAAAGGACACAGTACACTAAATGAAAATACTGCAGCTCCCTGCCTGTATTAGTATGAGAACACCAGCAATTGTATTCAGGTAGCTTTAGGTGCACACTGTTCAAAGGACACAGTACACTAAATGAAAATACTGCAGCTCCCTGCCTGTATTAGTATGAGAACACCAGCAATTGTATTCAGGTAGCTTTAGGTGCACACTGTGCAAAGGACGCAGTACACTAAATGAAAATACTGCAGCTCCCTCCCTGTATTTGTATGAGAACACCAGCTATTGTATTCAGGTAGCTTTAGGTGCACACCGTGCAAAGGACACAGTACACTAAATGAAAATACTGCAGCTCCATGCCTGTATTAGTATGAGAACACCAGAAATTGTATTCAGGTAGCTTTATGTGCACACTGTGCAAAGGACACGGTACACTAAATGAAAATACTGCAGCTCCCGGCCTATATTTGTATGAGAACACCAGCAATTGTATTCAGGTAGCTTTAGGTGCACACTGTGCAAAGGACACAGTACACTAAATGAAAATACTGCAGTTCCCTGTCTGTATTTGTATGAGAACACCAGCAATTATATTCAGGTAGCTTTAGGTGCACACTGTGCAAAGGACACAGTACACTAAATGAAAATACTGCAGCTCCCTGCCTGTATTCGTATGAGAACACCAGCAATTGTATTCAGGTAGCTTTAGGTGTACACTGTACAAAGGACACAGTACACTAAATGAAAATACTGCAGCTCCCTGCCTGTATTAGTATGAGAACACCAGCAATTGTATTCAGGTAGCTTTAGGTGCACACTGTGCAAAGGACACAGTACACTAAATGAAAATACTGCAGCTCCCTGCCTGTATTTGTATGAGAACATCAGCAATTGTATTCAGGTAGCTTTAGGTGTACACTGTACAAAGGACACAGTACACTAAATGAAAATACTGCAGCTCCCTGCCTGTATTTGTATGAGAACACCAGCAATTGTATTCAGGTAGCTTTAGGTGCAAACTGTGCAAAGGACACAGTACACTAAATGAAAATACTGCAGCTCCCTGTCTGTATTTGTATGAGAACACCAGCAATTGTATTCAGGTAGCTTTAGATGCACACTGTGCAATGGACACAGTACACTAAATGAAAATACTGTAGCTCCATGCCTGTATTAGTATGAGAACACCAGAAATTGTATTCAGGTAGCTTTATGTGCACACTTTGCAAAGGTCACGGTACACTAAATGAAAATACTGCAGCTCCCGGCCTATATTTGTATGAGAACACCAGCAATTGTATTCAGGTAGCTTTAGGTGCACACTGTGCAAAGGACACAGTACACTAAATGAAAATACTGCAGCTCCCTGTCTGTATTTGTATGAGAACACCAGCAATTATATTCAGGTAGCTTTAGGTGCACACTGTGCAAAGGACACAGTACACTAAATGAAAATACTGCAGCTCCCTGCCTGTATTCGTATGAGAACACCAGCAATTGTATTCAGGTAGCTTTAGGTGTACACTGTACAAAGGACACAGTACACTAAATGAAAATACTGCAGCTCCCTGCCTGTATTAGTATGAGAACACCAGCAATTGTATTCAGGTAGCTTTAGGTGCACACTGTGCAAAGGACACAGTACACTAAATGAAAATACTGCAGCTCCCTGCCTGTATTTGTATGAGAACATCAGCAATTGTATTCAGGTAGCTTTTGGTGTACACTGTACAAAGGACACAGTACACTAAATGAAAATACTGCAGCTCCCTGCCTGTATTTGTATGAGAACACCAGCAATTGTATTTAGGTAGCTTTAGGTGCACACTGTGCAAAGGACACGGTACACTAAATGAAAATACTGCAGCTCCCTGCCTGTATTAATATGAGAACACCAGCATTTGTATTCAGGTGGCTTTAGGTGCACACTGTGCAAAGGACACAGTACACTAAATGAAAATACTGCAGCTCCCTGCCTGTATTAGTATGAGAACACCAGCAATTGTATTCAGGTAGCTTTAGGTGCACACTGTTCAAAGGACACAGTACACTAAATGAAAATACTGCAGCTCCCTGCCTGTATTAGTATGAGAACACCAGCAATTGTATTCAGGTAGCTTTAGGTGCACACTGTGCAAAGGACGCAGTACACTAAATGAAAATACTGCAGCTCCCTCCCTGTATTTGTATGAGAACACCAGCTATTGTATTCAGGTAGCTTTAGGTGCACACCGTGCAAAGGACACAGTACACTAAATGAAAATACTGCAGCTCCATGCCTGTATTAGTATGAGAACACCAGAAATTGTATTCAGGTAGCTTTATGTGCACACTGTGCAAAGGACACGGTACACTAAATGAAAATACTGCAGCTCCCGGCCTATATTTGTATGAGAACACCAGCAATTGTATTCAGGTAGCTTTAGGTGCACACTGTGCAAAGGACACAGTACACTAAATGAAAATACTGCAGTTCCCTGTCTGTATTTGTATGAGAACACCAGCAATTATATTCAGGTAGCTTTAGGTGCACACTGTGCAAAGGACACAGTACACTAAATGAAAATACTGCAGCTCCCTGCCTGTATTCGTATGAGAACACCAGCAATTGTATTCAGGTAGCTTTAGGTGTACACTGTACAAAGGACACAGTACACTAAATGAAAATACTGCAGCTCCCTGCCTGTATTAGTATGAGAACACCAGCAATTGTATTCAGGTAGCTTTAGGTGCACACTGTGCAAAGGACACAGTACACTAAATGAAAATACTGCAGCTCCCTGCCTGTATTTGTATGAGAACATCAGCAATTGTATTCAGGTAGCTTTAGGTGTACACTGTACAAAGGACACAGTACACTAAATGAAAATACTGCAGCTCCCTGCCTGTATTTGTATGAGAACACCAGCAATTGTATTCAGGTAGCTTTAGGTGCAAACTGTGCAAAGGACACAGTACACTAAATGAAAATACTGCAGCTCCCTGTCTGTATTTGTATGAGAACACCAGCAATTGTATTCAGGTAGCTTTAGATGCACACTGTGCAATGGACACAGTACACTAAATGAAAATACTGCAGCTCCCTGCCTGTATTAGTATGAGAACACCAGCAATTGTATTCAGGTAGCTTTAGGTGCACACTGTTTAAAGGACACAGTACACTAAATGAAAATACTGCAGCTCCCTGCCTGTATTAGTATGAGAACACCAGCAATTGTATTCAGGTAGCTTTAGGTGCACACTGTGCAAAGGACACAGTACACTAAATGAAAATACTGCAGCTCCCTGCCTGTATTTGTATGAGAACACCAGCTATTGTATTCAGGTAGCTTTAGGTGCACACTGTGCAAAGGACACAGTACACTAAATGAAAATACTGCAGCTCCCTACCTGTATTTGTATGAGAACACCAGCAATTGTATTTAGGTAGCTTTAGGTGCACACTGTGCAAAGGACACGGTACACTAAATGAAAATACTGCAGCTCCCTGCCTGTATTAGTATGAGAACACCAGCATTTGTATTCAGGTGGCTTTAGGTGCACACTGTGCAAAGGACACAGTACACTAAATGAAAATACTGCAGCTCCCTGCCTGTATTAGTATGAGAACACCAGCAATTGTATTCAGGTAGCTTTAGGTGCACACTGTTCAAAGGACACAGTACACTAAATGAAAATACTGCAGCTCCCTGCCTGTATTAGTATGAGAACACCAGCTATTGTATTCAGGTAGCTTTAGGTGCACACCGTGCAAAGGACACAGTACACTAAATGAAAATACTGCAGCTCCATGCCCGTATTAGTATGAGAACACCAGAAATTGTATTCAGGTAGCTTTATGTGCACACTGTGCAAAGGACACGGTACACTAAATGAAAATACTGCAGCTCCCGGCCTATATTTGTATGAGAACACCAGCAATTGTATTCAGGTAGCTTTAGGTGCACACTGTGCAAAGGACACAGTACACTAAATGAAAATACTGCAGTTCCCTGTCTGTATTTGTATGAGAACACCAGCAATTATATTCAGGTAGCTTTAGGTGCACACTGTGCAAAGGCCACAGTACACTAAATGAAAATACTGCAGCTCCCTGCCTGGATTCGTATGAGAACACCAGCAATTGTATTCAGGTAGCTTTAGGTGTACACTGTACAAAGGACACAGTACACTAAATGAAAATACTGCAGCTCCCTGCCTGTATTAGTATGAGAACACCAGCAATTGTATTCAGGTAGCTTTAGGTGCACACTGTGCAAAGGACACAGTACACTAAATGAAAATACTGCAGCTCCCTGCCTGTATTTGTATGAGAACATCAGCAATTGTATTCAGGTAGCTTTAGGTGTACACTGTACAAAGGACACAGTACACTAAATGAAAATACTGCAGCTCCCTGCCTGTATTTGTATGAGAACACCAGCAATTGTATTCAGGTAGCTTTAGGTGCAAACAGTGCAAAGGATACAGTACACTAAATGAAAATACTGCAGCTCCCTGCCTGTATTGGTATGAGAACACCAGCATTTGTATTCAGGTGGCTTTAGGTGCACACTGTGCAAAGGACACAGTACACTAAATGAAAATACTGCAGCTCCCTGTCTGTATTTGTATGAGAACACCAGCAATTGTATTCAGGTAGCTTTAGATGCACACTGTGCAATGGACACAGTACACTAAATGAAAATACTGCAGCTCCCTGCCTGTATTAGTATGAGAACACCAGCAATTGTATTCAGGTAGCTTTAGGTGCACACTGTTTAAAGGACACAGTACACTAAATGAAAATACTGCAGCTCCCTGCCTGTATTAGTATGAGAACACCAGCAATTGTATTCAGGTAGCTTTAGGTGCACACTGTGCAATGGACACAGTACACTAAATGAAAATACTGCAGCTCCCTGCCTGTATTTGTATGAGAACACCAGCTATTGTATTCAGGTAGCTTTAGGTGCACACTGTGCCAAGGACACAGTACACTAAATGAAAATACTGCAGCTCCCTACCTGTATTTGTATGAGAACACCAGCAATTGTATTTAGGTAGCTTTAGGTGCACACTGTGCAAAGGACACGGTACACTAAATGAAAATACTGCAGCTCCCTGCCTGTATTAGTATGAGAACACCAGCATTTGTATTCAGGTGGCTTTAGGTGCACACTGTGCAAAGGACACAGTACACTAAATGAAAATACTGCAGCTCCCTGCCTGTATTAGTATGAGAACACCAGCAATTGTATTCAGGTAGCTTTAGGTGCACACTGTTCAAAGGACACAGTACACTAAATGAAAATACTGCAGCTCCCTGCCTGTATTAGTATGAGAACACCAGCAATTGTATTCAGGTAGCTTTAGGTGCACACTGTGCAAAGGACGCAGTACACTAAATGAAAATATTGCAGCTCCCTGCCTGTATTTGTATGAGAACACCAGCTATTGTATTCAGGTAGCTTTAGGTGCACACCGTGCAAAGGACACAGTACACTAAATGAAAATACTGTAGCTCCATGCCTGTATTAGTATGAGAACACCAGAAATTGTATTCAGGTAGCTTTATGTGCACACTTTGCAAAGGTCACGGTACACTAAATGAAAATACTGCAGCTCCCGGCCTATATTTGTATGAGAACACCAGCAATTGTATTCAGGTAGCTTTAGGTGCACACTGTGCAAAGGACACAGTACACTAAATGAAAATACTGCAGCTCCCTGTCTGTATTTGTATGAGAACACCAGCAATTATATTCAGGTAGCTTTAGGTGCACACTGTGCAAAGGACACAGTACACTAAATGAAAATACTGCAGCTCCCTGCCTGTATTCGTATGAGAACACCAGCAATTGTATTCAGGTAGCTTTAGGTGTACACTGTACAAAGGACACAGTACACTAAATGAAAATACTGCAGCTCCCTGCCTGTATTTGTATGAGAACACCAGCAATTGTATTCAGGTAGCTTTAGGTGCAAACTGTGCAAAGGACACAGTACACTAAATGAAAATACTGCAGCTCCCTGCCTGTATTGGTATGAGAACACCAGCATTTGTATTCAGGTGGCTTTAGGTGCACACTGTGCAAAGGACACAGTACACTAAATGAAAATACTGCAGCTCCCTGCCTGTATTAGTATGAGAACACCAGCAATTGTATTCAGGTAGCTTTAGGTGCACACTGTGCAAAGGACACAGTACACTAAATGAAAATACTGCAGCTCCCTGCCTGTATTAGTATGAGAACACCAGCAATTGTATTCAGGTAGCTTTAGGTGCACACTGTGCAAAGGACACAGTACACTAAATGAAAATACTGCAGCTCCCTGCCTGTATTTGTATGAGAACACCAGCAATTGTATTCAGGTAGCTTTAGGTGCAAACTGTGCAAAGGACACAGTACACTAAATGAAAATACTGCAGCTCCCTGCCTGTATTGGTATGAGAACACCAGCATTTGTATTCAGGTGGCTTTAGGTGCACACTGTGCAAAGGACACAGTACACTAAATGAAAATACTGCAGCTCCCTGCCTGTATTAGTATGAGAACACCAGCAATTGTATTCAGGTAGCTTTAGGTGCACACTGTGCAAAGGACACAGTACACTAAATAAAAATACTGCAGCTCCCTGCCTGTATTAGTATGAGAACACCAGCAATTGTATTCAGGTAGCTTTAGGTGCACACTGTGCAAAGGACACAGTACACTAAATGAAAATACTGCAGCTCCCTGCCTGTATTTGTATGAGAACATCAGCAATTGTATTCAGGTAGCTTTTGGTGTACACTGTACAAAGGACACAGTACACTAAATGAAAATACTGCAGCTCCCTGCCTGTATTTGTATGAGAACACCAGCAATTGTATTCAGGTAGCTTTAGGTGCAAACTGTGCAAAGGACACAGTACACTAAATGAAAATACTGCAGCTCCCTGCCTGTATTGGTATGAGAACACCAGCATTTGTATTCAGGTGGCTTTAGGTGCACACTGTGCAAAGGACACAGCACACTAAATGAAAATACTGCAGCTCCCTGCCTGTATTAGTATGAGAACACCAGCAATTGTATTCAGGTAGCTTTAGGTGCACACTGTGCAAAGGACACAGTACACTAAATAAAAATACTGCAGCTCCCTGCCTGTATTTGTATGAGAACACCAGCAATTGTATTCAGGTAGCTTTAGGTGCACACTGTGCAAAGGACACAGTACACTAAATGAAAATACTGCAGCTCCCTGCCTGTATTTGTATGAGAACACCAGCAATTGTATTTAGGTAGCTTTAGGTGCACACTGTGCAAAGGACACGGTACACTAAATGAAAATACTGCAGCTCCCTGCCTGTATTAGTATGAGAACACCAGCATTTGTATTCAGGTGGCTTTAGGTGCACACTGTGCAAAGGACACAGTACACTAAATGAAAATACTGCAGCTCCCTGCCTGTATTAGTATGAGAACACCAGCAATTGTATTCAGGTAGCTTTAGGTGCACACTGTTCAAAGGACACAGTACACTAAATGAAAATACTGCAGCTCCCTGCCTGTATTAGTATGAGAACACCAGCAATTGTATTCAGGTAGCTTTAGGTGCACACTGTGCAAAGGACGCAGTACACAAAATGAAAATACTGCAGCTCCCTGCCTGTATTAGTATGAGAACACCAGCTATTGTATTCAGGTAGCTTTAGGTGCACACCGTGCAAAGGACACAGTACACTAAATGAAAATACTACAGCTCCCTGCCTGTATTAGTATGAGAACACCAGAAATTGTATTCAGGTAGCTTTATGTGCACACTGTGCAAAGGTCACGGTACACTAAATGAAAATACTGCAGCTCCCGGCCTATATTTGTATGAGAACACCAGCAATTGTATTCAGGTAGCTTTAGGTGCACACTGTGCAGAGGACACAGTACACTAAATGAAAATACTGCAGCTCCCTGTCTGTATTTGTATGAGAACACCAGCAATTATATTCAGGTAGCTTTAGGTGCACACTGTGCAAAGGACACAGTACACTAAATGAAAATACTGCAGCTCCCTGCCTGTATTAGTATGAGAACACCAGCAATTGTATTCAGGTAGCTTTAGGTGCACACTGTTCAAAGGACACAGTACACTAAATGAAAATACTGCAGCTCCCTGCCTGTATTAGTTTGAGAACACCAGCAATTGTATTCAGGTAGCTTTAGGTGCACACTGTGCAAAGGACACAGTACACTAAATGAAAATACTGCAGCTCCCTGCCTGTATTAGTATGAGAACACCAGCAATTGTATTCAGGTAGCTTTAGGTGCACACTGTGCAAAGGACACAGTACACTAAATGAAAATACTGCAGCCCCCTGCCTGTATTTGTATGAGAACACCAGCTATTGTATTCAGGTAGCTTTAGGTGCACACTGTGCAAAGGACACAGTACACCAAATGAAAATACTGCAGCTCCCTGCCTGTATTAGTTTGAGAACACCAGCAATTGTATTCACGTAGCTTTAGGTGCACACTGTGCAAAGGACACAGTACACTAAATGAAAATACTGCAGCTCCGTGCCTGTATTAGTATGAGAACACCAGGAATTGTATTCAGGTAGCTTTAGGTGCACACTGTGCAAAGGACACAGTACACTAAATGAAAATACTGCAGCTCCCTGACTGTATTAGTACGAGAACAACAGCAATTGTATTCAGGTATCTTTAGGTGCACACTGTGCAAAGGACACAGTACACTAAATACTGCAGCTCCCTGCCTGTATTTGTATGAAAACACCAGCAATTGTATTCAGGTAGCTTTAGGTGCACACTGTGCAAAAGACACAGTACACTAAATGAAAATACTGCAGATCCCTGCCTGTTTTTGTATGAGAACACCAGCAATTGTAATTAGGTAGCTTTAGGTACGTACTGTGCAAAGGACACGGTACACTAAATGAAAATACTGCAGCTCCCTGCCTGTATTAGTATGAGAACACCAGCATTTGTATTCAGGTGGCTTTAGGTGCAGACTGTGCAAATGACACAGTACACTAAATGAAAATTCTGCAGCTCCTTGTCTGTATTTGTATGAGAACACCAGCAATTGTATTCAGATAGCTTTAGGTGCACGCTGTGCAAATGACACAGTACACTAAATGAAAATACTGCAGCTCCCTGCCTGTATTAGTATGAGAACACCAGCAATTGTATTCAGGTAGCTTTAGGTGCACACTGTTCAAAGGACACAGTGCACTAAATGAAAATACTGCAGCTCCCTGCCTGTATTAGTATGAGAACACCAGCAATTGTATTCAGGTAGCTTTAGGTTCACACTGTGCAAAGGACACAGTACACTAAATGAAAATACTGCAGCTCCCTGCCTGTATTTGTATGAGAACACCAGCAATTGTATTCAGGTAGCTTTAGGTGCACACTGTGCAAAGGACACAGTACACTAAATGAAAATACTGCAGCTCCCTGCCTGTATTTGTATGAGAACACCAGCTATTGTCTTCAGGTAGCTTTAGGTGCACACTGTGCAAAGGACACAGTACACTACATGAAAATACTGCAGCTCCGTGCCTTTATTTGTATGAGAACACCAGAAATTGTATTCAGGTAGCTTTAGGTGCACACTGTGCAAAGGATACGGTACACTAAATGAAAATACTGCAGCTCCCGGCCTATATTTGTATGAGAACACCGGCAATTGTATTCAGGTAGCTTTAGGTGCACACTGTGCAAAGGACACAGTACACTAAATGAAAATACTGCAGCTCCCTGTCTGTATTTGTATGAGAACACCAGCAATTATATTCAGGTAGCTTTAGGTGCACACTGTGCAAAGGACACAGTACACTAAATGAAAATACTGCAGCTCCCTGCCTGTATTAGTATGAGAACACCAGCAATTGTATTCAGGTAGCTTTAGGTGCACACTGTTCAAATGACACAGTACACTAAATGAAAATACTGCAGCTCCATGCCTGTATTAGTATGAGAACACCAGCAATTGTATTCAGGTAGCTTTAGGTGCACACTGTGCAAAGGACACAGTACACTAAATGAAAATACTGCAGCTCCCTGCCTGTATTAGTACGAGAACAACAGCAATTGTATTCAGGTATCTTTAGGTGCACACTGTGCAAAGGACACAGTACACTAAATACTGCAGCTCCCTGCCTGTATTTGTATGAAAACACCAGCAATTGTATTCAGGTAGCTTTAGGTGCACACTGTGCAATAGACACAGTACACTAAATGAAAATACTGCAGCTCCCTGCCTGTTTTTGTATGAGAACACCAGCAATTGTAATTAGGTAGCTTTAGGTACATACTGTGCAAAGGACACGGTACACTAAATGAAAATACTGCAGCTCCCTGCCTGTATTAGTATGAGAACACCAGCATTTGTATATAGGTGGCTTTAGGTGCACACTGTGCAAAAGACACAGTACACTAAATGAAAATTCTGCAGCTCTCTGTCTGTGTTTGTATGAGAACACCAGCAATTGTATTCAGGTAGCTTTAGGTGCACACTGTGCAAATGACACAGTACACTAAATGAAAATACTGCAGCTCCCTGCCTGTATTAGTATGAGAACACCAGCAATTGTATTCAGGTAGCTTTAGGTGCACACTGTTCAAAGGACACAGTGCACTAAATGAAAATACTGCAGCTCCCTGCCTGTATTAGTATGAGAACACCAGCAATTGTATTCAGGTAGCTTTAGGTGCACACTGTGCAAAGGACACAGTACACTAAATGAAAATACTGCAGCTCCCTGCCTGTATTTGTATGAGAACACCAGCTATTGTATTCAGGTAGCTTTAGGTGCACACTGTGCAAAGGACACAGTACACTAAATGAAAATACTGCAGCTCCCTGCCTGTATTTGTATGAGAACACCAGCTATTGTCTTCAGGTAGCTTTAGGTGCACACTGTGCAAAGGACACAGTACACTAAATGAAAATACTGCAGCTCTGTGCCTTTATTTGTATGAGAACACCAGAAATTGTATTCAGGTAGCTTTAGGTGCACACTGTGCAAAGGACACAGTACACTAAATGAAAATACTGCAGCTCCCTGTCTGTATTTGTATGAGAACACCAGCAATTATATTCAGGTAGCTTTAGGTGCACACTGTGCAAAGGACACAGTACACTAAATGAAAATACTACAGCTCCCTGCCTGTATTAGTATGAGAACACCAGCAATTGTATTCAGGTAGCTTTAGGTGCACACTGTTCAAAGGACACAGTACACTAAATGAAAATACTGCAGCTCCCTGCCTGTATTAGTATGAGAACACCAGCAATTGTATTCAGGTAGCTTTAGGTGCACACTGTGCAAAGGACACAATACACTAAATAAAAAATACTGCAGCCCCCTGCCTGTATTTGTATGAGAACACCAGCTATTGTATTCAGGTAGCTTTAGGTGCACACTGTGCAAAGGACACAGTACACCAAATGAAAATACTGCAGCTCCCTGACTGTATTAGTTTGAAAACACCAGGAATTGTATTCGGGTAGCTTTAGGTGCACACTGTGCAAAGGACACAGTACACTAAATGAAAATACTGCAGCTCCCTGCCTGTATTAGTATGAGAACACCAGCAATTGTATTCAGGTAGCTTTAGGTGCACACTGTGCAAAGGACACAGTACACTAAATGAAAATACTGCAGCCCCCTGCCTGTATTTGTATGAGAACACCAGCTATTGTATTCAGGTAGCTTTAGGTGCACACTGTGCAAAGGACACAGTACACCAAATGAAAATACTGCAGCTCCCTGACTGTATTAGTTTGAAAACACCAGGAATTGTATTCGGGTAGCTTTAGGTGCACACTGTGCAAAGGACACAGTACACTAAATGAAAATACTGCAGCTCCCTGCCTGTATTAGTATGAGAACACCAGCAATTGTATTCAGGTAGCTTTAGGTGCACACTGTGCAAAGGACACAGTACACTAAATGAAAATACTGCAGCCCCCTGCCTGTATTTGTATGAGAACACCAGCTATTGTATTCAGGTAGCTTTAGGTGCACACTGTGCAAAGGACACAGTACACCAAATGAAAATACTGCAGCTCCCTGCCTGTATTAGTTTGAGAACACCAGCAATTGTATTCACGTAGCTTTAGGTGCACACTGTGCAAAGGACACAGTACACTAAATGAAAATACTGCAGCTCCGTGCCTGTATTAGTATGAGAACACCAGGAATTGTATTCAGGTAGCTTTAGGTGCACACTGTGCAAAGGACACAGTACACTAAATGAAAATACTGCAGCTCCCTGACTGTATTAGTACGAGAACAACAGCAATTGTATTCAGGTATCTTTAGGTGCACACTGTGCAAAGGACACAGTACACTAAATACTGCAGCTCCCTGCCTATATTTGTATGAAAACACCAGCAATTGTATTCAGGTAGCTTTAGGTGCACACTGTGCAAAAGACACAGTACACTAAATGAAAATACTGCAGATCCCTGCCTGTTTTTGTATGAGAACACCAGCAATTGTAATTAGGTAGCTTTAGGTACGTACTGTGCAAAGGACACGGTACACTAAATGAAAATACTGCAGCTCCCTGCCTGTATTAGTATGAGAACACCAGCATTTGTATTCAGGTGGCTTTAGGTGCAGACTGTGCAAATGACACAGTACACTAAATGAAAATTCTGCAGCTCCTTGTCTGTATTTGTATGAGAACACCAGCAATTGTATTCAGATAGCTTTAGGTGCACGCTGTGCAAATGACACAGTACACTAAATGAAAATACTGCAGCTCCCTGCCTGTATTAGTATGAGAACACCAGCAATTGTATTCAGGTAGCTTTAGGTGCACACTGTTCAAAGGACACAGTGCACTAAATGAAAATACTGCAGCTCCCTGCCTGTATTAGTATGAGAACACCAGCAATTGTATTCAGGTAGCTTTAGGTTCACACTGTGCAAAGGACACAGTACACTAAATGAAAATACTGCAGCTCCCTGCCTGTATTTGTATGAGAACACCAGCAATTGTATTCAGGTAGCTTTAGGTGCACACTGTGCAAAGGACACAGTACACTAAATGAAAATACTGCAGCTCCCTGCCTGTATTTGTATGAGAACACCAGCTATTGTCTTCAGGTAGCTTTAGGTGCACACTGTGCAAAGGACACAGTACACTACATGAAAATACTGCAGCTCCGTGCCTTTATTTGTATGAGAACACCAGAAATTGTATTCAGGTAGCTTTAGGTGCACACTGTGCAAAGGATACGGTACACTAAATGAAAATACTGCAGCTCCCGGCCTATATTTGTATGAGAACACCGGCAATTATATTCAGGTAGCTTTAGGTGCACACTGTGCAAAGGACACAGTACACTAAATGAAAATACTGCAGCTCCCTGCCTGTATTAGTATGAGAACACCAGCAATTGTATTCAGGTAGCTTTAGGTGCACACTGTTCAAATGACACAGTACACTAAATGAAAATACTGCAGCTCCATGCCTGTATTAGTATGAGAACACCAGCAATTGTATTCAGGTAGCTTTAGGTGCACACTGTGCAAAGGACACAGTACACTAAATGAAAATACTGCAGCTCCCTGCCTGTATTAGTACGAGAACAACAGCAATTGTATTCAGGTATCTTTAGGTGCACACTGTGCAAAGGACACAGTACACTAAATACTGCAGCTCCCTGCCTGTATTTGTATGAAAACACCAGCAATTGTATTCAGGTAGCTTTAGGTGCACACTGTGCAATAGACACAGTACACTAAATGAAAATACTGCAGCTCCCTGCCTGTTTTTGTATGAGAACACCAGCAATTGTAATTAGGTAGCTTTAGGTACATACTGTGCAAAGGACACGGTACACTAAATGAAAATACTGCAGCTCCCTGCCTGTATTAGTATGAGAACACCAGCATTTGTATATAGGTGGCTTTAGGTGCACACTGTGCAAAAGACACAGTACACTAAATGAAAATTCTGCAGCTCTCTGTCTGTGTTTGTATGAGAACACCAGCAATTGTATTCAGGTAGCTTTAGGTGCACACTGTGCAAATGACACAGTACACTAAATGAAAATACTGCAGCTCCCTGCCTGTATTAGTATGAGAACACCAGCAATTGTATTCAGGTAGCTTTAGGTGCACACTGTTCAAAGGACACAGTGCACTAAATGAAAATACTGCAGCTCCCTGCCTGTATTAGTATGAGAACACCAGCAATTGTATTCAGGTAGCTTTAGGTGCACACTGTGCAAAGGACACAGTACACTAAATGAAAATACTGCAGCTCCCTGCCTGTATTTGTATGAGAACACCAGCTATTGTATTCAGGTAGCTTTAGGTGCACACTGTGCAAAGGACACAGTACACTAAATGAAAATACTGCAGCTCCCTGCCTGTATTTGTATGAGAACACCAGCTATTGTCTTCAGGTAGCTTTAGGTGCACACTGTGCAAAGGACACAGTACACTAAATGAAAATACTGCAGCTCTGTGCCTTTATTTGTATGAGAACACCAGAAATTGTATTCAGGTAGCTTTAGGTGCACACTGTGCAAAGGACACAGTACACTAAATGAAAATACTGCAGCTCCCTGTCTGTATTTGTATGAGAACACCAGCAATTATATTCAGGTAGCTTTAGGTGCACACTGTGCAAAGGACACAGTACACTAAATGAAAATACTACAGCTCCCTGCCTGTATTAGTATGAGAACACCAGCAATTGTATTCAGGTAGCTTTAGGTGCACACTGTTCAAAGGACACAGTACACTAAATGAAAATACTGCAGCTCCCTGCCTGTATTAGTATGAGAACACCAGCAATTGTATTCAGGTAGCTTTAGGTGCACACTGTGCAAAGGACACAATACACTAAATAAAAAATACTGCAGCCCCCTGCCTGTATTTGTATGAGAACACCAGCTATTGTATTCAGGTAGCTTTAGGTGCACACTGTGCAAAGGACACAGTACACCAAATGAAAATACTGCAGCTCCCTGACTGTATTAGTTTGAAAACACCAGGAATTGTATTCGGGTAGCTTTAGGTGCACACTGTGCAAAGGACACAGTACACTAAATGAAAATACTGCAGCTCCGTGCCTGTATTAGTATGAGAACACCAGAAATTGTATTCAGGTAGCTTTAGGTGCACACTGTGCAAAGGACACAGTACACTAAATGAAAATACTGCAGCTCCCGGCCTATATTTGTATGAGAACACCAGCAATTGTATTCAGGTAGCTTTAGGTGCACACTGTGCAAAGGACACAGTACACTAAATGAAAATACTGCAGCTCCCTGCCTGTATTAGTATGAGAACACCAGAAATTGTATTCGGGTAGCTTTAGGTGCACACTGTGCAAAGGACACAGTACACTAAATGAAAATACTGCAGCTCCGTGCCTGTATTAGTATGAGAACACCAGAAATTGTATTCAGGTAGCTTTAGGTGCACACTGTGCAAAGGACACAGTACACTAAATGAAAATACTGCAGCTCCCGGCCTATATTTGTATGAGAACACCAGCAATTGTATTCAGGTAGCTTTAGGTGCACACTGTGCAAAGGACACAGTACACTAAATGAAAATACTGCAGCTCCCGGCCTATATTAGTATGAGAACACCAGCAATTGTATTCAGGTAGCTTTAGGTGCACACTGTTTAAAGGACACAGTACACTAAATGAAAATACTGCAGCTCCCTGCCTGTATTAGTATGAGAACACCAGCAATTGTATTCAGGTAGCTTTAGGTGCACACTGTGCAAAGGACACAGTACACTAAATGAAAATACTGCAGCTCCCTGCCTGTATTTGTATGAGAACACCAGCTATTGTATTCAGGTAGCTTTAGGTGCACACTGTGCAAAGGACACAGTACACTAAATGAAAATACTGCAGCTCCCTGCCTGTATTAGTATGAGAACACCAGCAATTGTATTCAGGTAGCTTTAGGTGCACACTGTGCAAAGGACACAGTACACTAAATGAAAATACTGCAGCTCCCTGCCTGTATTAGTATGAGAACACCAGCAATTGTATTCAGGTAGCTTTAGGTGCGCACTGTTCAAAGGACACAGTACACTAAATGAAAATACTGCAGCTCCCTGCCTGTATTAGTTTGAGAACACCAGCAATTGTATTCAGGTAGCTTTAGGTGCACACTGTGCAAAGGACACAGTACACTAAATGAAAATACTGCAGCTCCGTGCCTGTATTAGTATGAGAACACCAGAAATTGTATTCAGGTAGCTTTAGGTGCACACTGTGCAAAGGACACAGTACACTAAATGAAAATACTGCAGCTCCCGGCCTATATTTGTATGAGAACACCAGCAATTGTATTCAGGTAGCTTTAGGTGCACACTGTGCAATAGACACAGTACACTAAATGAAAATACTGCAGCTCCCTGCCTGTTTTTGTATGAGAACACCAGCAATTGTAATTAGGTAGCTTTAGGTACGTACTGTGCAAAGGACACGGTACACTAAATGAAAATACTGCAGCTCCCTGCCTGTATTAGTATGAGAACACCAGCATTTGTATTCAGGTGGCTTTAGGTGCAGACTGTGCAAATGACACAGTACACTAAATGAAAATTTTGCAGCTCCCTGTCTGTATTTGTATGAGAACACCAGCAATTGTATTCAGGTAGCTTTAGGTGCACGCTGTGCAAATGACACAGTACACTAAATGAAAATACTGCAGCTCCCTGCCTGTATTAGTATGAGAACACCAGCAATTGTATTCAGGTAGCTTTAGGTGCACACTGTTCAAAGGACACAGTGCACTAAATGAAAATACTGCAGCTCCCTGCCTGTATTAGTATGAGAACACCAGCAATTGTATTCAGGTAGCTTTAGGTGCACACTGTGCAAAGGACACAGTACACTAAATGAAAATACTGCAGCTCCCTGCCTGTATTTGTATGAGAACACCAGCTATTGTATTCAGGTAGCTTTAGGTGCACACTGTGCAAAGGACACAGTACACTAAATGAAAATACTGCAGCTCCCTGCCTGTATTTGTATGAGAACACCAGCTATTGTCTTCAGGTAGCTTTAGGTGCACACTGTGCAAAGGACACAGTACACTAAATGAAAATACTGCAGCTCCGTGCCTTTATTTGTATGAGAACACCAGAAATTGTATTCAGGTAGCTTTAGGTGCACACTGTGCAAAGGACACGGTACACTAAATGAAAATACTGCAGCTCCCGGCCTATATTTGTATGAGAACACCGGCAATTGTATTCAGGTAGCTTTAGGTGCACACTGTGCAAAGGACACAGTACACTAAATGAAAATACTGCAGCTCCCTGTCTGTATTTGTATGAGAACACCAGCAATTATATTCAGGTAGCTTTAGGTGCACACTGTGCAAAGGACACAGTACACTAAATGAAAATACTACAGATCCCTGCCTGTATTAGTATGAGAACACCAGCAATTGTATTCAGGTAGCTTTAGGTGCACACTGTTCAAAGGACACAGTACACTAAATGAAAATACTGCAGCTCCCTGCCTGTATTAGTATGAGAACACAAGCAATTGTATTCAGGTAGCTTTAGGTGCACACTGTTTAAAGGACACAGTGCACTAAATGAAAATACTGCAGCTCCCTGCCTGTATTAGTATGAGAACACCAGCAATTGTATTCAGGTAGCTTTAGGTGCACACTGTGCAAAGGACACAGTACACTAAATGAAAATACTGCAGCTCCCTGCCTGTATTTGTATGAGAACACCAGCTATTGTATTCAGGTAGCTTTAGGTGCACACTGTGCAAAGGACACAGTACACTAAATGAAAATACTGCAGCTCCCTGCCTGTATTTGTATGAGAACACCAGCTATTGTCTTCAGGTAGCTTTAGGTGCACACTGTGCAAAGGACACAGTACACTAAATGAAAATACTGCAGCTCTGTGCCTTTATTTGTATGAGAACACCAGAAATTGTATTCAGGTAGCTTTAGGTGCACACTGTGCAAAGGACACGGTACACTAAATGAAAATACTGCAGCTCCCGGCCTATATTTGTATGAGAACACCGGCAATTGTATTCAGGTAGCTTTAGGTGCACACTGTGCAAAGGACACAGTACACTAAATGAAAATACTGCAGCTCCCTGTCTGTATTTGTATGAGAACACCAGCAATTATATTCAGGTAGCTTTAGGTGCACACTGTGCAAAGGACACAGTACACTAAATGAAAATACTACAGCTCCCTGCCTGTATTAGTATGAGAACACCAGAAATTGTATTCAGGTAGCTTTAGGTGCACACTGTGCAAAGGACACAGTACACTAAATGAAAATACTGCAGCTCCCGGCCTATATTAGTATGAGAACACCAGCAATTGTATTCAGGTAGCTTTAGGTGCACACTGTTTAAAGGACACAGTACACTAAATGAAAATACTGCAGCTCCCTGCCTGTATTAGTATGAGAACACCAGCAATTGTATTCAGGTAGCTTTAGGTGCACACTGTGCAAAGGACACAGTACACTAAATGAAAATACTGCAGCTCCCTGCCTGTATTTGTATGAGAACACCAGCTATTGTATTCAGGTAGCTTTAGGTGCACACTGTGCAAAGGACACAGTACACTAAATGAAAATACTGCAGCTCCCTGCCTGTATTTGTATGAGAACACCAGCAATTGTATTTAGGTAGCTTTAGGTGCACACTGTGCAAAGGACACGGTACACTAAATGAAAAAACTGCAGCTCCCTGCCTGTATTAGTATGAGAACACCAGCATTTGTATTCAGGTGGCTTTAGGTGCACACTGTGCAAAGGACACAGTACACTAAATGAAAATACTGCAGCTCCCTGCCTGTATTAGTATAAGAACACCAGCAATTGTATTCAGGTAGCTTTAGGTGCACACTGTTCAAAGGACACAGTACACTAAATGAAAATACTGCAGCTCCCTGCCTGTATTAGTATGAGAACACCAGCAATTGTATTCAGGTAGCTTTAGGTGCACACTGTGCAAAGGACGCAGTACACTAAATGAAAATACTGCAGATCCCTGCCTGTATTTGTATGAGAACACCAGCTATTGTATTCAGGTAGCTTTAGGTGCACACCGTGCAAAGGACACAGTACACTAAATGAAAATACTGCAGCTCCATGCCTGTATTAGTATGAGAACACCAGAAATTGTATTCAGGTAGCTTTATGTGCACACTGTGCAAAGGTCACGGTACACTAAATGAAAATACTGCAGCTCCCGGCCTATATTTGTATGAGAATACCAGCAATTGTATTCAGGTAGCTTTAGGTGCACACTGTGCAAAGGACACAGTACACTAAATGAAAATACTGCAGCTCCCTGTCTGTATTTGTATGAGAACACCAGCAATTATATTCAGGTAGCTTTAGGTGCACACTGTGCAAAGGACACAGTACACTAAATGAAAATACTGCAGCTCCCTGCCTGTATTAGTATGAGAACACCAGCAATTGTATTCAGGTAGCTTTAGGTGCGCACTGTTCAAAGGACACAGTACACTAAATGAAAATACTGCAGCTCCCTGCCTGTATTAGTTTGAGAACACCAGCAATTGTATTCAGGTAGCTTTAGGTGCACACTGTGCAAAGGACACAGTACACTAAATGAAAATACTGCAGCTCCCTGCCTGTATTAGTATGAGAACACCAGCAATTGTATTCAGGTAGCTTTAGGTGCACACTGTGCAAAGGACACAGTACACTAAATGAAAAAACTGCAGCCCCCTGCCTGTATTTGTATGAGAACACCAGCTATTGTATTCAGGTAGCTTTAGGTGCACACTGTGCAAAGGACACAGTACACCAAATGAAAATACTGCAGCTCCCTGCCTGTATTAGTTTGAGAACACCAGCAATTGTATTCACGTAGCTTTAGGTGCACACTGTGCAAAGGACACAGTACACTAAATGAAAATACTGCAGCTCCGTGCCTGTATTAGTATGAGAACACCAGGAATTGTATTCAGGTAGCTTTAGGTGCACACTGTGCAAAGGACACAGTACACTAAATGAAAATACTGCAGCTCCCTGCCTGTATTAGTATGAGAACACCAGCAATTGTATTCAGGTAGCTTTAGGTGCACACTGTGCAAAGGACACAGTACACTAAATGAAAATACTGCAGCCCCCTGCCTGTATTTGTATGAGAACACCAGCTATTGTATTCAGGTAGCTTCAGGTGCACACTGTGCAAAGGACACAGTACACTAAATGAAAATACTGCAGCTCCCTGCCTGTATTTGTATGAGAACACCAGCAATTGTATTTAGGTAGCTTTAGGTGCACACTGTGCAAAGGACACGGTACACTAAATGAAAAAACTGCAGCTCCCTGCCTGTATTAGTATGAGAACACCAGCATTTGTATTCAGGTGGCTTTAGGTGCACACTGTGCAAAGGACACAGTACACTAAATGAAAATACTGCAGCTCCCTGCCTGTATTAGTATAAGAACACCAGCAATTGTATTCAGGTAGCTTTAGGTGCACACTGTTCAAAGGACACAGTACACTAAATGAAAATACTGCAGCTCCCTGCCTGTATTAGTATGAGAACACCAGCAATTGTATTCAGGTAGCTTTAGGTGCACACTGTGCAAAGGACGCAGTACACTAAATGAAAATACTGCAGATCCCTGCCTGTATTTGTATGAGAACACCAGCTATTGTATTCAGGTAGCTTTAGGTGCACACCGTGCAAAGGACACAGTACACTAAATGAAAATACTGCAGCTCCATGCCTGTATTAGTATGAGAACACCAGAAATTGTATTCAGGTAGCTTTATGTGCACACTGTGCAAAGGTCACGGTACACTAAATGAAAATACTGCAGCTCCCGGCCTATATTTGTATGAGAATACCAGCAATTGTATTCAGGTAGCTTTAGGTGCACACTGTGCAAAGGACACAGTACACTAAATGAAAATACTGCAGCTCCCTGTCTGTATTTGTATGAGAACACCAGCAATTATATTCAGGTAGCTTTAGGTGCACACTGTGCAAAGGACACAGTACACTAAATGAAAATACTGCAGCTCCCTGCCTGTATTAGTATGAGAACACCAGCAATTGTATTCAGGTAGCTTTAGGTGCGCACTGTTCAAAGGACACAGTACACTAAATGAAAATACTGCAGCTCCCTGCCTGTATTAGTTTGAGAACACCAGCAATTGTATTCAGGTAGCTTTAGGTGCACACTGTGCAAAGGACACAGTACACTAAATGAAAATACTGCAGCTCCCTGCCTGTATTAGTATGAGAACACCAGCAATTGTATTCAGGTAGCTTTAGGTGCACACTGTGCAAAGGACACAGTACACTAAATGAAAAAACTGCAGCCCCCTGCCTGTATTTGTATGAGAACACCAGCTATTGTATTCAGGTAGCTTTAGGTGCACACTGTGCAAAGGACACAGTACACCAAATGAAAATACTGCAGCTCCCTGCCTGTATTAGTTTGAGAACACCAGCAATTGTATTCACGTAGCTTTAGGTGCACACTGTGCAAAGGACACAGTACACTAAATGAAAATACTGCAGCTCCGTGCCTGTATTAGTATGAGAACACCAGGAATTGTATTCAGGTAGCTTTAGGTGCACACTGTGCAAAGGACACAGTACACTAAATGAAAATACTGCAGCTCCCTGCCTGTATTAGTATGAGAACACCAGCAATTGTATTCAGGTAGCTTTAGGTGCACACTGTGCAAAGGACACAGTACACTAAATGAAAATACTGCAGCCCCCTGCCTGTATTTGTATGAGAACACCAGCTATTGTATTCAGGTAGCTTCAGGTGCACACTGTGCAAAGGACACAGTACACCAAATGAAAATACTGCAGCTCCCTGCCTGTATTAGTTTGAGAACACCAGCAATTGTATTCACGTAGCTTTAGGTGCACACTGTGCAAAGGACACAGTACACTAAATGAAAATACTGCAGCTCCGTGCCTGTATTAGTATGAGAACACCAGGAATTGTATTCAGGTAGCTTTAGGTGCACACTGTGCAAAGGACACAGTACACTAAATGAAAATACTGCAGCTCCCTGCTTGTATTAGTACGAGAACACCAGCAATTGTTTTCAGGTATCTTTAGGTGCACACTGTGCAAAGGACACAGTACACTAAATACTGCAGCTCCCTGCCTGTATTTGTATGAAAACACCAGCAATTGTATTCAGGTAGCTTTAGGTGCACACTGTGCAATAGACACAGTACACTAAATGAAAATACTGCAGCTCCCTGCCTGTTTTTGTATGAGAACACCAGCAATTGTAATTAGGTAGCTTTAGGTACGTACTGTGCAAAGGACACGGTACACTAAATGAAAATACTGCAGCTCCCTGCCTGTATTAGTATGAGAACACCAGAATTTGTATTCAGGTGGCTTTAGGTGCAGACTGTGCAAATGACACAGTACACTAAATGAAAATTCTGCAGCTCCCTGTCTGTATTTGTATGAGAACACCAGCAATTGTATTCAGGTAGCTTTAGGTGCACACTGTGCAAAGGACACAGTACACTAAATGAAAATACTGCAGCTCCCTGCCTGTATTTGTATGAGAACACCAGCTATTGTATTCAGGTAGCTTTAGGTGCACACTGTGCAAAGGACACAGTACACTAAATGAAAATACTGCAGCTCCCTGCCTGTATTTGTATGAGAACACCAGCTATTGTCTTCAGGTAGCTTTAGGTGCACACTGTGCAAAGGACACAGTACACTAAATGAAAATACTGCAGCTCCGTGCCTTTATTTGTATGAGAACACCAGACATTGTATTCAGGTAGCTTTAGGTGCACACTGTGCAAAGGACACGGTACACTAAATGAAAATACTGCAGCTCCCGGCCTATATTTGTATGAGAACACCGGCAATTGTATTCAGGTAGCTTTAGGTGCACACTGTGCAAAGGACACAGTACACTAAATGAAAATACTGCAGCTCCCTGTCTGTATTTGTATGAGAACACCAGCAATTATATTCAGGTAGCTTTAGGTGCACACTGTGCAAAGGACACAGTACACTAAATGAAAATACTACAGCTCCCTGCCTGTATTAGTATGAGAACACCAGCAATTGTATTCAGGTAGCTTTAGGTGCACACTGTTCAAAGGACACAGTACACTAAATGAAAATACTGCAGCTCCCTGCCTGTATTAGTATGAGAACACAAGCAATTGTATTCAGGTAGCTTTAGGTGCACACTGTTCAAAGGACACAGTGCACTAAATGAAAATACTGCAGCTCCCTGCCTGTATTAGTATGAGAACACCAGCAATTGTATTCAGGTAGCTTTAGGTGCACACTGTGCAAAGGACACAGTACACTAAATGAAAATACTGCAGCTCCCTGCCTGTATTTGTATGAGAACACCAGCTATTGTATTCAGGTAGCTTTAGGTGCACACTGTGCAAAGGACACAGTACACTAAATGAAAATACTGCAGCTCCCTGCCTGTATTTGTATGAGAACACCAGCTATTGTCTTCAGGTAGCTTTAGGTGCACACTGTGCAAAGGACACAGTACACTAAATGAAAATACTGCAGCTCTGTGCCTTTATTTGTATGAGAACACCAGAAATTGTATTCAGGTAGCTTTAGGTGCACACTGTGCAAAGGACACGGTACACTAAATGAAAATACTGCAGCTCCCGGCCTATATTTGTATGAGAACACCGGCAATTGTATTCAGGTAGCTTTAGGTGCACACTGTGCAAAGGACACAGTACACTAAATGAAAATACTGCAGCTCCCTGTCTGTATTTGTATGAGAACACCAGCAATTATATTCAGGTAGCTTTAGGTGCACACTGTGCAAAGGACACAGTACACTAAATGAAAATACTACAGCTCCCTGCCTGTATTAGTATGAGAACACCAGCAATTGTATTCAGGTAGCTTTAGGTGCACACTGTTCAAAGGACACAGTACACTAAATGAAAATACTGCAGCTCTCTGCCTGTATTAGTATGAGAACACCAGCAATTGTATTCAGGTAGCTTTAGGTGCACACTGTGCAAAGGACACAGTACACTAAATGAAAATACTGCAGCCCCCTGCCTGTATTTGTATGAGAACACCAGCTATTGTATTCAGGTAGCTTTAGGTGCACACTGTGCAAAGGACACAGTACACCAAATGAAAATACTGCAGCTCCCTGCCTGTATTAGTTTGAGAACACCAGCAATTGTATTCGGGTAGCTTTAGGTGCACACTGTGCAAAGGACACAGTACACTAAATGAAAATACTGCAGCTCCGTGCCTGTATTAGTATGAGAACACCAGAAATTGTATTCAGGTAGCTTTAGGTGCACACTGTGCAAAGGACACAGTACACTAAATGAAAATACTGCAGCTCCCGGCCTATATTAGTATGAGAACACCAGCAATTGTATTCAGGTAGCTTTAGGTGCACACTGTTTAAAGGACACAGTACACTAAATGAAAATACTGCAGCTCCCTGCCTGTATTAGTATGAGAACACCAGCAATTGTATTCAAGTAGCTTTAGGTGCACACTGTGCAAAGGACACAGTACACTAAATGAAAATACTGCAGCTCCCTGCCTGTATTAGTATGAGAACACCAGCAATTGTATTCAGGTAGCTTTAGGTGCACACTGTGCAAAGGACACAGTACACTAAATGAAAATACTGCAGCTCCCTGCCTGTATTTGTATGAGAACACCAGCTATTGTATTCAGGTAGCTTTAGGTGCACACTGTGCAAAGGACACAGTACACTAAATGAAAATACTGCAGCTCCCTGCCTGTATTTGTATGAGAACACCAGCAATTGTATTTAGGTAGCTTTAGGTGCACACTGTGCAAAGGACACGGTACACTAAATGAAAATACTGCAGCTCCCTGCCTGTATTAGTATGAGAACACCAGCATTTGTATTCAGGTGGCTTTAGGTGCACACTGTGCAAAGGACACAGTACACTAAATGAAAATACTGCAGCTCCCTGCCTGTATTAGTATGAGAACACCAGAAATTGTATTCAGGTAGCTTTAGGTGCACACTGTTCAAAGGACACAGTACACTAAATGAAAATACTGCAGCTCCCTGCCTGTATTAGTATGAGAACACCAGCAATTGTATTCAGGTAGCTTTAGGTGCACACTGTGCAAAGGACGCAGTACACTAAATGAAAATACTGCAGCTCCCTGCCTGTATTTGTATGAGAACACCAGCTATTGTATTCAGGTAGCTTTAAGTGCACACCGTGCAAAGGACACAGTACACTAAATGAAAATACTGCAGCTCCATGCCTGTATTAGTATGAGAACACCAGAAATTGTATTCAGGTAGCTTTATGTGCACACTGTGCAAAGGTCACGGTACACTAAATGAAAATACTGCAGCTCCCGGCCTATATTTGTATGAGAACACCAGCAATTGTATTCAGGTAGCTTTAGGTGCACACTGTGTAAAGGACACAGTACACTAAATGAAAATACTGCAGCCCCCTGTCTGTATTTGTATGAGAACACCAGCAATTATATTCAGGTAGCTTTAGGTGCACACTGTGCAAAGGACACAGTACACTAAATGAAAATACTGCAGCTCCCTGCCTGTATTAGTATGAGAACACCAGCAATTGTATTCAGGTAGCTTTAGGTGCACACTGTTCAAAGGACACAGTACACTAAATGAAAATACTGCAGCTCCCTGCCTGTATTAGTTTGAGAACACCAGCAATTGTATTCAGGTAGCTTTAGGTGCACACTGTTCAAAGGACACAGTACACTAAATGAAAATACTGCAGCTCCCTGCCTGTATTAGTATGAGAACACCAGCAATTGTATTCAGGTAGCTTTAGGTGCACACTGTGCAAAGGACACAGTACACTAAATGAAAATACTGCAGCTCCCTGCCTGTATTAGTACGAGAACAACAGCAATTGTATTCAGGTATCTTTAGGTGCACACTGTGCAAAGGACACAGTACACTAAATACTGCAGCTCCCTGCCTGTATTTGTATGAAAACACCAGCAATTGTATTCAGGTAGCTTTAGGTGCACACTGTGCAATAGACACAGTACACTAAATGAAAATACTGCAGCTCCCTGCCTGTATTAGTATGAGAACACCAGCAATTGTATTCAGGTAGCTTTAGGTGCACACTGTGCAAAGGACACAGTACACTAAATGAAAATACTGCAGCTCCCTGCCTGTATTTGTATGAGAACACCAGCTATTGTATTCAGGTAGCTTTAGGTGCACACTGTGCAAAGGACACAGTACACTAAATGAAAATACTGCAGCTCCCTGCCTGTATTTGTATGAGAACACCAGCAATTGTATTTAGGTAGCTTTAGGTGCACACTGTGCAAAGGACACGGTACACTAAATGAAAATACTGCAGCTCCCTGCCTGTATTAGTATGAGAACACCAGCAATTGTATTCAGGTAGCTTTAGGTGCACACTGTGCAAAGGACACAGTACACTAAATGAAAATACTGCAGCTCCCTGCCTGTATTAGTACGAGAACAACAGCAATTGTATTCAGGTATCTTTAGGTGCACACTGTGCAAAGGACACAGAACACTAAATACTGCAGCTCCCTGCCTGTATTTGTATGAAAACACCAGCAATTGTATTCAGGTAGCTTTAGGTGCACACTGTGCAATAGACACAGTACACTAAATGAAAATACTGCAGCTCCCTGCCTGTTTTTGTATGAGAACACCAGCAATTGTAATTAGGTAGCTTTAGGTACATACTGTGCAAAGGACACGGTACACTAAATGAAAATACTGCAGCTCCCTGCCTGTATTAGTATGAGAACACCAGCATTTGTATTCAGGTGGCTTTAGGTGCACACTGTGCAAAAGACACAGTACACTAAATGAAAATTCTGCAGCTCTCTGTCTGTGTTTGTATGAGAACACCATCAATTGTATTCAGGTAGCTTTAGGTGCACACTGTGCAAATGACACAGTACACTAAATGAAAATACTGCAGCTCCCTGCCTGTATTAGTATGAGAACACCAGCAATTGTATTCAGGTAGCTTTAGGTGCACACTGTTCAAAGGACACAGTGCACTAAATGAAAATACTGCAGCTCCCTGCCTGTATTAGTATGAGAACACCAGCAATTGTATTCAGGTAGCTTTAGGTGCACACTGTGCAAAGGACACAGTACACTAAATGAAAATCCTGCAGCTCCCTGCCTGTATTTGTATGACAACACCAGCTATTGTATTCAGGTAGCTTTAAGTGCACACTGTGCAAAGGACACAGTACACTAAATGAAAATACTGCAGCTCCCTGCCTGTATTTGTATGCGAACACCAGCAATTGCATTCAGGTAGCTTTAGGTGCACACTTTGCAAAAGACACAGTACACTAAATGAAAATACTGCAGCTCCCTGCCTGTATTTGTATGAGAACACCAACAATTGTATTTAGGTAGCTTTAGGTGCACACTGTGCAAAAGACACGGCACACTAAATGAAAATACTGAAGCTCCCTGCCTGTATTAGTATGAGAACACCAGCAATTGTATTCAGGTAGCTTCAGGTGCACACTGTTCAAAGGACACAGTACACTAAATGAAAATACTGCAGCTCCCTGCCTGTATTAGTATGAGAACACCAGCAATTGTATTCAGGTATCTTTAGGTGCACACTGTGCAAAGGACACAGTACACTAAATACTGCAGCTCCCTGCCTGTATTTGTATGAAAACACCAGCAATTGTATTCAGGTAGCTTTAGGTGCACACTGTGCAAAAGACACAGTACACTAAATGAAAATACTGCAGCTCCCTGCCTGTATTTGTATGAAAACACCAGCAATTGTATTCAGGTAGCTTTAGGTGCACACTGTGCAAAGGACACAGTACACTAAATGAAAATACTGCAGCTCCCTGCCTGTATTAGTATGAGAACACCAGAAATTGTATTCAGGTAGCTTTAGGTGCACACTGTGCAAAGGACACAGTACACTAAATGAAAATACTGCAGCTCCCTGCCTGTATTTGTATGAGAACACCAGCTATTGTCTTCAGGTAGCTTTAGGTGCAGACTGTGCAAAGGACACAGTACACTAAATGAAAATACTGCAGCTCCCGGCCTATATTTGTATGAGAACACCGGCAATTGTATTCAGGTAGCTTTAGGTGCACACTGTGCAAAGGACACAGTACACTAAATGAAAATACTGCAGCTCCCTGTCTGTATTTGTATGAGAACACCAGCAATTATATTCAGGTAGCTTTAGGTGCACACTGTGCAAAGGACACAGTACACTAAATGAAAATACTACAGCTCCCTGCCTGTATTAGTATGAGAACACCAGCAATTGTATTCAGGTAGCTTCAGGTGCACACTGTTCAAAGGACACAGTACACTAAATGAAAATACTGCAGCTCCCTGCCTGTATTAGTATGAGAACACCAGCAATTGTATTCAGGTAGCTTTAGGTGCACACTGTGCAAAGGACACAGTACACTAAATGAAAATACTGCAGCTCCCTGCCTTTATTTGTATGAGAACACCAGCTATTGTATTCAGGTAGCTTTAGGTGCACACTGTGCAAAGGACACAGTACACCAAATGAAAATACTGCAGCTCCCTGCCTGTATTAGTTTGAGAACACCAGCAATTGTATTCAGGTAGCTTTAGGTGCACACTGTGCAAAGGACACAGTACACTAAATGAAAATACTGCAGCTCCGTGCCTGTATTAGTATGAGAACACCAGAAATTGTATTCAGGTAGCTTTATGTGCACACTGTGCAAAGGACACAGTACACTAAATGAAAATACTGCAGCTCCCGGCCTATATTTGTATGTGAACACCAGCAATTGTATTCAGGTAGCTTTAGGTGCACACTGTGCAAAGGACGCAGTACACTAAATGAAAATACTGCAGCTACCTGCCTGTATTAGTATGAGAACACCAGAAATTGTATTCAGGTAGCTTTAGGTGCACACTGTGCAAAGGACACAGTACACTAAATGAAAATACTGCAGCTCCCGGCCTATATTTGTAAGAGAACACCAGCAATTGTATTCAGGTAGCTTTAGGTGCACACTGTGCAAAGGACACAGTACACTAAATGAAAATACTGCAGCTCCCTGCCTGTATTTGTATGACAACACCAGCTATTGTATTCAGGTAGCTTTCGGTGCACACTGTGCAAAGGACACAGTACACTAAATGAAAATACTGCAGCTCCCTGCCTGTATTTGTATGCGAACACCAGCAATTGCATTCAGGTAGTTTTAGGTGCACACTGTGCAAAAGACACAGTACACTAAATGAAAATACTGCAGCTCCCTGCCTGTATTTGTATGAGAACACCAACAATTGTATTTAGGTAGCTTTAGGTGCACACTGTGCAAAAGACACGGCACACTAAATGAAAATACTGCAGCTCCCTGCCTGTATTAGTATGAGAACACCAGCATTTGTATTCAGGTGGCTTTAGGTGCACACTGTGCAAAGGACACAGTATACTAAATGAAAATACTGCAGCTCCCTGTCTGTATTTGTATGAGAACAACAGCAATTGTATTCTGGTAGCTTTAGGTGCACACTGTGCAAAGGACACAGTACACTAAATGAAAATACTGCAGCTCCCTGCCTGTATTAGTATGAGAACACCAGCAATTGTATTCAGGTAGCTTTAGGTGCACACTGTTCAAAGGACACAGTACACTAAATGAAAATACTGCAGCTCCCTGCCTGTATTAGTATGAGAACACCAGCAATTGTATTCAGGTAGCTTTAGGTGCACACTGTGCAAAGGACACAGTACACTAAATGAAAATACTGCAGCTCCCTGCCTGTATTTGTATGAGAACACCAGCTATTGTATTCAGGTAGCTTTAGGTGCACACTGTGCAAAGGACACAGTACACTAAATGAAAATACTGCAGCTCCGTGCCTGTATTAGTATGAGAACACCAGAAATTGTATTCAGGTAGCTTTAGGTGCATACTGTGCAAAGGACACAGTACACTAAATGAAAATACTGCAGCTCCCGGCCTATATTTGTATGAGAACACCAGCAATTGTATTCAGGTAGCTTTAGGTGCACACTGTGCAAAGGACACAGTACACTAAATGAAAATACTGCAGCTTCCTGTCTGTATTTGTATGAGAACACCAGCAATTATATTCAGGTATCTTTAGGTGCACACTGTGCAAAGGACACAGTACACTAAATGAAAATACTGCAGCTCCCTGCCTGTATTAGTATGAGAACACCAGCAATTGTATTCAGGTAGCTTTAGGTGCACACTGTTCAAAGGACACAGTACACTAAATGAAAATACTGCAGCGCCCTGCATGTATTAGTATGAGGACACCAGCAATTGTATTCAGGTGGCTTTAGGTGCACACTGTGCAAAGGACACAGTTCACTAAATGAAAATACTGCAGCTCCCTGCCTGTATTAGTATGAGAACACCAGCAATTGTGTTCAGGTAGCTTTAGGTGCACACTGTGCAAAGGACACAGTACACTAAATGAAAATACTGCAGTTCCCTACCTGTATTTGTATGAGAACATCAGCAATTGTATTCAGGTAGCTTTAGGTGTAGACTGTACAAAGGACACAGTACACTAAATGAAAATACTGCAGCTCCCTGCCTGTATTAGTATGAGAACACCAGCAATTGTATTCAGGTAGCTTTAGGTGCACACTGTGCAAAGGACACAGTACACTAAATGAAAATACTGCAGCTCCCGGCCTATATTTGTATGTGAACACCAGCAATTGTATTCAGGTAGCTTTAGGTGCACTCTGTGCAAAGGACACAGTACACTAAATGAAAATACTGCAGCTACCTGCCTGTATTAGTATGAGAACACCAGAAATTGTATTCAGGTAGCTTTAGGTGCACACTGTGCAAAGGACACAGTACACTAAATGAAAATACTGCAGCTCCCGGCCTATATTTGTAAGAGAACACCAGCAATTGTATTCAGGTAGCTTTAGGTGCACACTGTGCAAAGGACACAGTACACTAAATGAAAATACTGCAGCTCCCTGCCTGTATTTGTATGACAACACCAGCTATTGTATTCAGGTAGCTTTAGGTGCACACTGTGCAAAGGACACAGTACACTAAATGAAAATACTGCAGCTCCCTGCCTGTATTTGTATGCGAACACCAGCAATTGCATTCAGGTAGTTTTAGGTGCACACTGTGCAAAAGACACAGTACACTAAATGAAAATACTGCAGCTCCCTGCCTGTATTTGTATGAGAACACCAACAATTGTATTTAGGTAGCTTTAGGTGCACACTGTGCAAAAGACACGGCACACTAAATGAAAATACTGCAGCTCCCTGCCTGTATTAGTATGAGAACACCAGCATTTGTATTCAGGTGGCTTTAGGTGCACACTGTGCAAAGGACACAGTATACTAAATGAAAATACTGCAGCTCCCTGTCTGTATTTGTATGAGAACACCAGCAATTGTATTCTGGTAGCTTTAGGTGCACACTGTGCAAAGGACACAGTACACTAAATGAAAATACTGCAGCTCCCTGCCTGTATTAGTATGAGAACACCAGCAATTGTATTCAGGTAGCTTTAGGTGCACACTGTTCAAAGGACACAGTACACTAAATGAAAATACTGCAGCTCCCTGCCTGTATTAGTATGAGAACACCAGCAATTGTATTCAGGTAGCTTTAGGTGCACACTGTGCAAAGGACACAGTACACTAAATGAAAATACTGCAGCTCCCTGCCTGTATTTGTATGAGAACACCAGCTATTGTATTCAGGTAGCTTTAGGTGCACACTGTGCAAAGGACACAGTACACTAAATGAAAATACTTCAGCTCCGTGCCTGTATTAGTATGAGAACACCAGAAATTGTATTCAGGTAGCTTTAGGTGCATACTGTGCAAAGGACACAGTACACTAAATGAAAATACTGCAGCTCCCGGCCTATATTTGTATGAGAACACCAGCAATTGTATTCAGGTAGCTTTAGGTGCACACTGTGCAAAGGAAACAGTACACTAAATGAAAATACTGCAGCTTCCTGTCTGTATTTGTATGAGAACACCAGCAATTATATTCAGGTATCTTTAGGTGCACACTGTGCAAAGGACACAGTACACTAAATGAAAATACTGCAGCTCCCTGCCTGTATTAGTATGAGAACACCAGCAATTGTATTCAGGTAGCTTTAGGTGCACACTGTTCAAAGGACACAGTACACTAAATGAAAATACTGCAGCGCCCTGCATGTATTAGTATGAGGACACCAGCAATTGTATTCAGGTAGCTTTAGGTGCACACTGTGCAAAGGACACAGTACACTAAATGAAAATACTGCAGCCCCTGCCTGTATTTGTATGAGAACACCAGCAATTGTATTCAGGTAGCTGCAGGTGCACACTGTGCAAAGGACACAGTACACTAAATGAAAATACTGCAGCTCCCTGCCTGTATTAGTATGAGAACACCAGCATTTGTATTCAGGTGGCTTTAGGTGCACACTGTGCAAAGGACACAGTTCACTAAATGAAAATACTGCAGCTCCCTGCCTGTATTAGTATGAGAACACCAGCAATTGTATTCAGGTAGCTTTAGGTGCACACTGTGCAAAGGACACAGTACACTAAATGAAAATACTGCAGTTCCCTACCTGTATTTGTATGAGAACATCAGCAATTGTATTCAGGTAGCTTTAGGTGTAGACTGTACAAAGGACACAGTACACTAAATGAAAATACTGCAGCTCCCTGCCTGTATTAGTATGAGAACACCAGCAATTGTATTCAGGTAGCTTTACGTGCACACTGTGCAAAGGACACAGTACACTAAATGAAAATACTGCAGCTCCCTGCCTGTATTTGTATGAGAACATCAGCAATTGTATTCAGGTAGCTTTAGGTGTACACTGTACAAAGGACACAGTACACTAAATGAAAATACTGCACCTCCCTGCCTGTATTTGTATGAGAACACCAGCAATTGTATTCAGGTAGCTTTAGGTGCAAACTGTGCAAAGGACACAGTACACTAAATGAAAATACTGCAGCTCCCTGCCTGTATTGGTATGAGAACACCAGCATTTGTATTCAGGTGGCTTTAGGTGCACACTGTGCAAAGGACACAGTACACTAAATGAAAATACTGCAGCTCCCTGTCTGTATTTGTATGAGAACACCAGCAATTGTATTCAGGTAGCTTTAGGTGCACACTGTGCAATGGACACAGTACACTAAATGAAAATACTGCAGCTCCCTGCCTGTATTAGTATGAGAACACCAGCAATTGTATTCAGGTAGCTTTAGGTGCACACTGTTCAAAGGACACAGTACACTAAATGAAAATACCGCAGCTCCCTGCATGTATTAGTATGAGAACACCAGCAATTGTATTCAGGTAGCTTTAGGTGCACACTGTGCAAAGGACACAGTACACTAAATGAAAATACTGCAGCCCCCTGCCTGTATTTGTATGAGAACACCAGCAATTGTATTCAGGTAGCTTCAGGTGCACACTGTGCAAAGGACACAGTACACTAAATGAAAATACTGCAGCTCCCTGCCTGTATTAGTATGAGAACACCAGCATTTGTATTCAGGTGGCTTTAGGTGCACACTGTGCAAAGGACACAGTACACTAAATGAAAATACTGCAGCTCCCTGCCTGTATTAGTATGAGAACACCAGCAATTGTATTCAGGTAGCTTTAGGTGCACACTGTGCAAAGGACACAGTACACTAAATGAAAATACTGCAGTTCCCTGCCTGTATTTGTATGAGAACATCAGCAATTGTATTCAGGTAGCTTTAGGTGTACACTGTACAAAGGACACAGTACACTAAATAAAAATACTGCAGCTCCCTGCCTGTATTAGTATGAGAACACCAGCAATTGTATTCAGGTAGCTTTAGGTGCACACTGTGCAAAGGACACAGTACACTAAATGAAAATATTGCAGCTCCCTGCCTGTATTTGTATGAGAACATCAGCAATTGTATTCAGGTAGCTTTAGGTGTACACTGTACAAAGGACACAGTACACTAAATGAAAATACTGCAGCTCCCTGCCTGTATTTGTATGAGAACACCAGCAATTGTATTCAGGTAGCTTTAGGTGCAAACTGTGCAAAGGACACAGTACACTAAATGAAAATACTGCAGCTCCCTGTCTGTATTTGTATGAGAACACCAGCAATTGTATTCAGGTAGCTTTAGGTGCACACTGTGCAATGGACACAGTACACTAAATGAAAATACTGCAGCTCCCTGCCTGTATTAGTATGAGAACACCAGCAATTGTATTCAGGTAGCTTTAGGTGCACACTGTTTAAAGGACACAGTACACTAAATGAAAATACTGCAGCTCCCTGCCTGTATTAGTATGAGAACACCAGCAATTGTATTCAGGTAGCTTTAGGTGCACACTGTGCAAAGGACACAGTACACGAAATGAAAATACTGCAGCTCCCTGCCTGTATTTGTATGAGAACACCAGCTATTGTATTCAAGTAGCTTTAGGTGCACACTGTGCAAAGGACACAGTACACTAAATGAAAATACTGCAGCTCCCGGCCTATATTTGTATGAGAACACCAGCAATTGTATTCAGGTAGCTTTAGGTGCACACTGTGCAAAGGACACAGTACACTAAATGAAAATACTGCAGCTTCCTGTCTGTATTTGTATGAGAACACCAGCAATTATATTCAGGTATCTTTAGGTGCACACTGTGCAAAGGACACAGTACACTAAATGAAAATACTGCAGCTCCCTGCCTGTATTAGTATGAGAACACCAGCAATTGTATTCAGGTAGCTTTAGGTGCACACTGTTCAAAGGACACAGTACACTAAATGAAAATACTGCAGCGCCCTGCATGTATTAGTATGAGGACACCAGCAATTGTATTCAGGTAGCTTTAGGTGCACACTGTGCAAAGGACACAGTACACTAAATGAAAATACTGCAGCCCCTGCCTGTATTTGTATGAGAACACCAGCAATTGTATTCAGGTAGCTGCAGGTGCACACTGTGCAAAGGACACAGTACACTAAATGAAAATACTGCAGCTCCCTGCCTGTATTAGTATGAGAACACCAGCATTTGTATTCAGGTGGCTTTAGGTGCACACTGTGCAAAGGACACAGTTCACTAAATGAAAATACTGCAGCTCCCTGCCTGTATTAGTATGAGAACACCAGCAATTGTATTCAGGTAGCTTTAGGTGCACACTGTGCAAAGGACACAGTACACTAAATGAAAATACTGCAGTTCCCTACCTGTATTTGTATGAGAACATCAGCAATTGTATTCAGGTAGCTTTAGGTGTAGACTGTACAAAGGACACAGTACACTAAATGAAAATACTGCAGCTCCCTGCCTGTATTAGTATGAGAACACCAGCAATTGTATTCAGGTAGCTTTACGTGCACACTGTGCAAAGGACACAGTACACTAAATGAAAATACTGCAGCTCCCTGCCTGTATTTGTATGAGAACATCAGCAATTGTATTCAGGTAGCTTTAGGTGTACACTGTACAAAGGACACAGTACACTAAATGAAAATACTGCACCTCCCTGCCTGTATTTGTATGAGAACACCAGCAATTGTATTCAGGTAGCTTTAGGTGCAAACTGTGCAAAGGACACAGTACACTAAATGAAAATACTGCAGCTCCCTGCCTGTATTGGTATGAGAACACCAGCATTTGTATTCAGGTGGCTTTAGGTGCACACTGTGCAAAGGACACAGTACACTAAATGAAAATACTGCAGCTCCCTGTCTGTATTTGTATGAGAACACCAGCAATTGTATTCAGGTAGCTTTAGGTGCACACTGTGCAATGGACACAGTACACTAAATGAAAATACTGCAGCTCCCTGCCTGTATTAGTATGAGAACACCAGCAATTGTATTCAGGTAGCTTTAGGTGCACACTGTTCAAAGGACACAGTACACTAAATGAAAATACCGCAGCTCCCTGCATGTATTAGTATGAGAACACCAGCAATTGTATTCAGGTAGCTTTAGGTGCACACTGTGCAAAGGACACAGTACACTAAATGAAAATACTGCAGCCCCCTGCCTGTATTTGTATGAGAACACCAGCAATTGTATTCAGGTAGCTTCAGGTGCACACTGTGCAAAGGACACAGTACACTAAATGAAAATACTGCAGCTCCCTGCCTGTATTAGTATGAGAACACCAGCATTTGTATTCAGGTGGCTTTAGGTGCACACTGTGCAAAGGACACAGTACACTAAATGAAAATACTGCAGCTCCCTGCCTGTATTAGTATGAGAACACCAGCAATTGTATTCAGGTAGCTTTAGGTGCACACTGTGCAAAGGACACAGTACACTAAATGAAAATACTGCAGTTCCCTGCCTGTATTTGTATGAGAACATCAGCAATTGTATTCAGGTAGCTTTAGGTGTACACTGTACAAAGGACACAGTACACTAAATAAAAATACTGCAGCTCCCTGCCTGTATTAGTATGAGAACACCAGCAATTGTATTCAGGTAGCTTTAGGTGCACACTGTGCAAAGGACACAGTACACTAAATGAAAATATTGCAGCTCCCTGCCTGTATTTGTATGAGAACATCAGCAATTGTATTCAGGTAGCTTTAGGTGTACACTGTACAAAGGACACAGTACACTAAATGAAAATACTGCAGCTCCCTGCCTGTATTTGTATGAGAACACCAGCAATTGTATTCAGGTAGCTTTAGGTGCAAACTGTGCAAAGGACACAGTACACTAAATGAAAATACTGCAGCTCCCTGTCTGTATTTGTATGAGAACACCAGCAATTGTATTCAGGTAGCTTTAGGTGCACACTGTGCAATGGACACAGTACACTAAATGAAAATACTGCAGCTCCCTGCCTGTATTAGTATGAGAACACCAGCAATTGTATTCAGGTAGCTTTAGGTGCACACTGTTTAAAGGACACAGTACACTAAATGAAAATACTGCAGCTCCCTGCCTGTATTAGTATGAGAACACCAGCAATTGTATTCAGGTAGCTTTAGGTGCACACTGTGCAAAGGACACAGTACACGAAATGAAAATACTGCAGCTCCCTGCCTGTATTTGTATGAGAACACCAGCTATTGTATTCAAGTAGCTTTAGGTGCACACTGTGCAAAGGACACAGTACACTAAATGAAAATACTGCAGCTCCCTGCCTGTATTTGTATGAGAACACCAGCAATTGTATTTAGGTAGCTTTAGGTGCACACTGTGCAAAGGACACGGTACACCAAATGAAAATACTGCAGCTCCCTGCCTGTATTAGTTTGAGAACACCAGCAATTGTATTCAGGTAGCTTTAGGTGCACACTGTGCAAAGGACAGAGTACACTAAATGAAAATACTGCAGCTCCGTGCCTGTATTAGTATGAG
Source organism: Rana muscosa (assembly GCA_029206835.1). NCBI lineage: Eukaryota > Metazoa > Chordata > Amphibia > Anura > Ranidae > Rana > Rana muscosa. The sequence goes on from JARGYO010005562.1 coordinate 5,519,574, forward strand.
AACACCAGAAATTGTATTCAGGTAGCTTTATGTGCACACTGTGCAAAGGACACAGTACACTAAATGAAAATACTGCAGCTCCCTGCCTGTATTAGTATGAGAACACCAGAAATTGTATTCAGGTAGCTTTAGGTGCACACTGTGCAAAGGACACAGTACACTAAATGAAAATACTGCAGCTCCCGGCCTATATTTGTAAGAGAACACCAGCAATTGTATTCAGGTAGCTTTAGGTGCACACTGTGCAAAGGACACAGTACACTAAATTAAAATACTGCAGCTCCCTGCCTGTATTTGTATGACAACACCAGCTATTGTATTCAGGTAGCTTTAGGTGCACACTGTGCAAAGGACACAGTACACTAAATGAAAATACTGCAGCTCCCTGCCTGTATTTGTATGCGAACACCAGCAATTGCATTCAGGTAGTTTTAGGTGCACACTGTGCAAAAGACACAGTACACTAAATGAAAATACTGCAGCTCCCTGCCTGTATTTGTATGAGAACACCAACAATTGTATTTAGGTAGCTTTAGGTGCACACTGTGCAAAAGACACGGCACACTAAATGAAAATACTGCAGCTCCCTGCCTGTAAAGTATGAGAACACCAGCATTTGTATTCAGGTGGCTTTAGGTGCACACTGTGCAAAGGACACAGTATACTAAATGAAAATACTGCAGCTCCCTGTCTGTATTTGTATGAGAACACCAGCAATTGTATTCTGGTAGCTTTAGGTGCACACTGTGCAAAGGACACAGTACACTAAATGAAAATACTGCAGCTCCCTGCCTGTATTAGTATGAGAACACCAACAATTGTATTCAGGTAGCTTTAGGTGCACACTGTTCAAAGGACACAGTACACTAAATAAAAATACTGCAGCTCCCTGCCTGTATTAGTATGAGAACACCAGCAATTGTATTCAGGTAGCTTTAGGTGCACACTGTGCAAAGGACACAGTACACTAAATGAAAATACTGCAGCTCCCTGCCTGTATTTGTATGAGAACACCAGCTATTGTATTCAGGTAGCTTTAGGTGCACACTGTGCAAAGGACACAGTACACTAAATGAAAATACTGCAGCTCCGTGCCTGTATTAGCATGAGAACACCAGAAATTGTATTCAGGTAGCTTTAGGTGCATACTGTGCAAAGGACACAGTACACTAAATGAAAATACTGCAGCTCCCGGCCTATATTTGTATGAGAACACCAGCAATTGTATTCAGGTAGCTTTAGGTGCACACTGTGCAAAGGACACAGTACACTAAATGAAAATACTGCAGCTTCCTGTCTGTATTTGTATGAGAACACCAGCAATTATATTCAGGTATCTTTAGGTGCACACTGTGCAAAGGACACAGTACACTAAATGAAAATACTGCAGCTCCCTGCCTGTATTAGTATGAGAACACCAGCAATTGTATTCAGGTAGCTTTAGGTGCACACTGTTCAAAGGACACAGTACACTAAATGAAAATACTGCAGCGCCCTGCATGTATTAGTATGAGGACACCAGCAATTGTATTCAGGTAGCTTTAGGTGCACACTGTGCAAAGGACACAGTACACTAAATGAAAATACTGCAGCCCCTGCCTGTATTTGTATGAGAACACCAGCAATTGTATTCAGGTAGCTGCAGGTGCACACTGTGCAAAGGACACAGTACACTAAATGAAAATACTGCAGCTCCCTGCCTGTATTAGTATGAGAACACCAGCATTTGTATTCAGGTGGCTTTAGGTGCACACTGTGCAAAGGACACAGTTCACTAAATTAAAATACTGCAGCTCCCTGCCTGTATTAGTATGAGAACACCAGCAATTGTATTCAGGTAGCTTTAGGTGCACACTGTGCAAAGGACACAGTACACTAAATGAAAATACTGCAGTTCCCTACCTGTATTTGTATGAGAACATCAGCAATTGTATTCAGGTAGCTTTAGGTGTAGACTGTACAAAGGACACAGTACACTAAATGAAAATACTGCAGCTCCCTGCCTGTATTAGTATGAGAACACCAGCAATTGTATTCAGGTAGCTTTAGGTGCACACTGTGCAAAGGACACAGTACACTAAATGAAAATACTGCAGCTCCCTGCCTGTATTTGTATGAGAACATCAGCAATTGTATTCAGGTAGCTTTAGGTGTACACTGTACAAAGGACACAGTACACTAAATGAAAATACTGCACCTCCCTGCCTGTATTTGTATGAGAACACCAGCAATTGTATTCAGGTAGCTTTAGGTGCAAACTGTGCAAAGGACACAGTACACTAAATGAAAATACTGCAGCTCCCTGCCTGTATTGGTATGAGAACACCAGCATTTGTATTCAGGTGGCTTTAGGTGCACACTGTGCAAAGGACACAGTACACTAAATGAAAATACTGCAGCTCCCTGTCTGTATTTGTATGAGAACACCAGCAATTGTATTCAGGTAGCTTTAGGTGCACACTGTGCAATGGACACAGTACACTAAATGAAAATACTGCAGCTCCCTGCCTGTATTAGTATGAGAACACCAGCAATTGTATTCAGGTAGCTTTAGGTGCACACTGTTCAAAGGATACAGTACACTAAATGAAAATACTGCAGCTCCCTGCATGTATTAGTATGAGAACACCAGCAATTGTATTCAGGTAGCTTTAGGTGCACACTGTGCAAAGGACACAGTACACTAAATGAAAATACTGCAGCCCCTGCCTGTATTTGTATGAGAACACCAGCAATTGTATTCAGGTAGCTTCAGGTGCACACTGTGCAAAGGACACAGTACACTAAATGAAAATACTGCAGCTCCCTGCCTGTATTAGTATGAGAACACCAGCATTTGTATTCAGGTGGCTTTAGGTGCACACTGTGCAAAGGACACAGTACACTAAATGAAAATACTGCAGCTCCCTGCCTGTATTAGTATGAGAACACCAGCAATTGTATTCAGGTAGCTTTAGGTGCACACTGTGCAAAGGACACAGTACACTAAATGAAAATACTGCAGTTCCCTGCCTGTATTTGTATGAGAACATCAGCAATTGTATTCAGGTAGCTTTAGGTGTACACTGTACAAAGGACACAGTACACTAAATAAAAATACTGCAGCTCCCTGCCTGTATTAGTATGAGAACACCAGCAATTGTATTCAGGTAGCTTTAGGTGCACACTGTGCAAAGGACACATTACACTAAATGAAAATATTGCAGCTCCCTGCCTGTATTTGTATGAGAACATCAGCAATTGTATTCAGGTAGCTTTAGGTGTACACTGTACAAAGGACACAGTACACTAAATGAAAATACTGCAGCTCCCTGCCTGTATTTGTATGAGAACACCAGCAATTGTATTCAGGTAGCTTTAGGTGCAAACTGTGCAAAGGACACAGTACACTAAATGAAAATACTGCAGCTCCCTGCCTGTATTGGTATGAGAACACCAGCATTTGTATTCAGGTGGCTTTAGGTGCACACTGTGCAAAGGACACAGTACACTAAATGAAAATACTGCAGCTCCCTGTCTGTATTTGTATGAGAACATCAGCAATTGTATTCAGGTAGCTTTAGGTGCACATTGTGCAATGGACACAGTACACTAAATGAAAATACTGCAGCTCCCTGCCTGTATTAGTATGAGAACACCAGCAATTGTATTCAGGTAGCTTTAGGTGCACACTGTTTAAAGGACACAGTACACTAAATGAAAATACTGCAGCTCCCTGCCTGTATTAGTATGAGAACACCAGCATTTGTATTCAGGTGGCTTTAGGTGCACACTGTGCAAAGGACACAGTATACTAAATGAAAATACTGCAGCTCCCTGTCTGTATTTGTATGAGAACACCAGCAATTGTATTCTGGTAGCTTTAGGTGCACACTGTGCAAAGGACACAGTACACTAAATGAAAATACTGCAGCTCCCTGCCTGTATTAGTATGAGAACACCAACAATTGTATTCAGGTAGCTTTAGGTGCACACTGTTCAAAGGACACAGTACACTAAATGAAAATACTGCAGCTCCCTGCCTGTATTAGTATGAGAACACCAGCAATTGTATTCAGGTAGCTTTAGGTGCACACTGTGCAAAGGACACAGTACACTAAATGAAAATACTGCAGCTCCCTGCCTGTATTTGTATGAGAACACCAGCTATTGTATTCAGGTAGCTTTAGGTGCACACTGTGCAAAGGACACAGTACACTAAATGAAAATACTGCAGCTCCGTGCCTGTATTAGTATGAGAACACCAGAAATTGTATTCAGGTAGCTTTAGGTGCATACTGTGCAAAGGACACAGTACACTAAATGAAAATACTGCAGCTCCCGGCCTATATTTGTATGAGAACACCAGCAATTGTATTCAGGTAGCTTTAGGTGCACACTGTGCAAAGGACACAGTACACTAAATGAAAATACTGCAGCTTCCTGTCTGTATTTGTATGAGAACACCAGCAATTATATTCAGGTATCTTTAGGTGCACACTGTGCAAAGGACACAGTACACTAAATGAAAATACTGCAGCTCCCTGCCTGTATTAGTATGAGAACACCAGCAATTGTATTCAGGTAGCTTTAGGTGCACACTGTTCAAAGGACACAGTACACTAAATGAAAATACTGCAGCGCCCTGCATGTATTAGTATGAGAACACCAGCAATTGTATTCAGGTAGCTTTAGGTGCACACTGTGCAAAGGACACAGTACACTAAATGAAAATACTGCAGCCCCTGCCTGTATTTGTATGAGAACACCAGCAATTGTATTCAGGTAGCTGCAGGTGCACACTGTGCAAAGGACACAGTACACTAAATGAAAATACTGCAGCTCCCTGCCTGTATTAGTATGAGAACACCAGCATTTGTATTCAGGTGGCTTTAGGTGCACACTGTGCAAAGGACACAGTTCACTAAATTAAAATACTGCAGCTCCCTGCCTGTATTAGTATGAGAACACCAGCAATTGTATTCAGGTAGCTTTAGGTGCACACTGTGCAAAGGACACAGTACACTAAATGAAAATACTGCAGTTCCCTACCTGTATTTGTATGAGAACATCAGCAATTGTATTCAGGTAGCTTTAGGTGTAGACTGTACAAAGGACACAGTACACTAAATGAAAATACTGCAGCTCCCTGCCTGTATTAGTATGAGAACACCAGCAATTGTATTCAGGTAGCTTTAGGTGCACACTGTGCAAAGGACACAGTACACTAAATGAAAATACTGCAGCTCCCTGCCTGTATTTGTATGAGAACATCAGCAATTGTATTCAGGTAGCTTTAGGTGTACACTGTACAAAGGACACAGTACACTAAATGAAAATACTGCACCTCCCTGCCTGTATTTGTATGAGAACACCAGCAATTGTATTCAGGTAGCTTTAGGTGCAAACTGTGCAAAGGACACAGTACACTAAATGAAAATACTGCAGCTCCCTGCCTGTATTGGTATGAGAACACCAGCATTTGTATTCAGGTGGCTTTAGGTGCACACTGTGCAAAGGACACAGTACACTAAATGAAAATACTGCAGCTCCCTGTCTGTATTTGTATGAGAACACCAGCAATTGTATTCAGGTAGCTTTAGGTGCACACTGTGCAATGGACACAGTACACTAAATGAAAATACTGCAGCTCCCTGCCTGTATTAGTATGAGAACACCAGCAATTGTATTCAGGTAGCTTTAGGTGCACACTGTTCAAAGGATACAGTACACTAAATGAAAATACTGCAGCTCCCTGCATGTATTAGTATGAGAACACCAGCAATTGTATTCAGGTAGCTTTAGGTGCACACTGTGCAAAGGACACAGTACACTAAATGAAAATACTGCAGCCCCCTGCCTGTATTTGTATGAGAACACCAGCAATTGTATTCAGGTAGCTTCAGGTGCACACTGTGCAAAGGACACAGTACACTAAATGAAAATACTGCAGCTCCCTGCCTGTATTAGTATGAGAACACCAGCATTTGTATTCAGTTGGCTTTAGGTGCACACTGTGCAAAGGACACAGTACACTAAATGAAAATACTGCAGCTCCCTGCCTGTATTAGTATGAGAACACCAGCAATTGTATTCAGGTAGCTTTAGGTGCACACTGTGCAAAGGACACAGTACACTAAATGAAAATACTGCAGTTCCCTGCCTGTATTTGTATGAGAACATCAGCAATTGTATTCAGGTAGCTTTAGGTGTACACTGTACAAAGGACACAGTACACTAAATAAAAATACTGCAGCTCCCTGCCTGTATTAGTATGAGAACACCAGCAATTGTATTCAGGTAGCTTTAGGTGCACACTGTGCAAAGGACACATTACACTAAATGAAAATATTGCAGCTCCCTGCCTGTATTTGTATGAGAACATCAGCAATTGTATTCAGGTAGCTTTAGGTGTACACTGTACAAAGGACACAGTACACTAAATGAAAATACTGCAGCTCCCTGCCTGTATTTGTATGAGAACACCAGCAATTGTATTCAGGTAGCTTTAGGTGCAAACTGTGCAAAGGACACAGTACACTAAATGAAAATACTGCAGCTCCCTGCCTGTATTGGTATGAGAACACCAGCATTTGTATTCAGGTGGCTTTAGGTGCACACTGTGCAAAGGACACAGTACACTAAATGAAAATACTGCAGCTCCCTGTCTGTATTTGTATGAGAACATCAGCAATTGTATTCAGGTAGCTTTAGGTGCACATTGTGCAATGGACACAGTACACTAAATGAAAATACTGCAGCTCCCTGCCTGTATTAGTATGAGAACACCAGCAATTGTATTCAGGTAGCTTTAGGTGCACACTGTTTAAAGGACACAGTACACTAAATGAAAATACTGCAGCTCCCTGCCTGTATTAGTATGAGAACACCAGCAATTGTATTCAGGTAGCTTTAGGTGCACACTGTGCAAAGGACACAGTACACTAAATGAAAATACTGCAGCTCCCTGCCTGTATTTGTATGAGAACACCAGCTATTGTATTCAGGTAGCTTTAGGTGCACACCGTGCAAAGGACACAGTACACTAAATGAAAATACTGCAGCTCCCTGCCTGTATTTGTATGAGAACACCAGCAATTGTATTTAGGTAGCTTTAGGTGCACACTGTGCAAAGGACACAGTACACTAAATGAAAATACTGCAGCTCCGTGCCTGTATTAGTATGAGAACACCAGAAATTGTATTCAGGTAGCTTTAGGTGCACACTGTGCAAAGGACACAGTACACTAAATGAAAATACTGCAGCTCCCTGCCTGTATTAGTACGAGAACAACAGCAATTGTATTCAGGTATCTTTAGGTGCACACTGTGCAAAGGACACAGTACACTAAATACTGCAGCTCCCTGCCTGTATTTGTATGAAAACACCAGCAATTGTATTCAGGTAGCTTTAGGTGCACACTGTGCAAAAGACACAGTACACTAAATGAAAATACTGCAGCTCCCTGCCTGTTTTTGTATGAGAACACCAGCAATTGTAATTAGGTAGCTTTAGGTACATACTGTGCAAAGGACACGGTACACTAAATGAAAATACTGCAGCTCCCTGCCTGTATTAGTATGATAACACCAGCATTTGTATTCAGGTAGCTTTAGGTGCACACTGTGCAAAGGACACAGTACACTAAATGAAAATTCTGCAGCTCCCTGTCTGTATTTGTATGAGAACACCAGCAGTTGTATTCAGGTAGCTTTAGGTGCACACTGTGCAAAGGACACAGTACACTAAATGAAAATACTGCAGCTCCCTGCCTGTATTAGTATGAGAACACCAGCAATTGTATTCAGATAGCTTTAGGTGCATACTGTTCAAAGGACACAGTACACTAAATGAAAATACTGCAGCTCCCTGCCTGTATTAGTATGAGAACACCAGCAATTGTATTCAGGTAGCTTTAGGTGCACACTGTGCAAAGGACACAGTACACTCAATGAAAATACTGCAGTTCCCTACCTGTATTTGTATGAGAACATCAGCAATTGTATTCAGGTAGCTTTAGGTGTACACTGTACAAAGGACACAGTACACTAAATGGAAATACTGCAGCTCCCTGCCTGTATTAGTATGAGAACACCAGCAATTGTATTCAGGTAGCTTTAGGTGCACACTGTGCAAAGGACACAGTACACTAAATGAAAATACTGCAGCTCCCTGCCTGTATTTGTATGAGAACATCAGCAATTGTATTCAGGTAGCTTTAGGTGTACACTGTACAAAGGACACAGTACACTAAATGAAAATACTGCAGCTCCCTGCCTGTATTTGTATGAGAACACCAGCAATTGTATTCAGGTAGCTTTAGGTGCACACTGTGCAAAGGACACAGTACACTAAATGAAAATACTGCAGCCCCCTGCCTGTATTTGTATGAGAACACCAGAAATTGTATTCAGGTAGCTTCAGGTGCACACTGTGCAAAGGACACAGTACACTAAATGAAAATACTGCAGCTCCCTGCCTGTATTAGTATGAGAACACCAGCATTTGTATTCAGGTGGCTTTAGGTACACACTGTGCAAAGGACACAGTACACTAAATGAAAATACTGCAGCTCCCTGCCTGTATTAGTATGAGAACACCAGCAATTGTATTCAGGTAGCTTTAGGTGCACACTGTGCAAAGGACACAGTACACTAAATGAAAATACTGCAGTTCCCTGCCTGTATTTGTATGAGAACATCAGCAATTGTATTCAGGTAGCTTTAGGTGTACACTGTACAAAGGACACAGTACACTAAATGAAAATACTGCAGCTCCCTGCCTGTATTAGTATGAGAACACCAGCAATTGTATTCAGGTAGCTTTAGGTGCACACTGTGCAAAGGACACAGTACACTAAATGAAAATACTGCAGCTCCCTGCCTGTATTTGTATGAGAACATCAGCAATTGTATTCAGGTAGCTTTAGGTGTACACTGTATAAAGGACACAGTACACTAAATGAAAATACTGCAGCTCCCTGCCTGTATTTGTATGAGAACACCAGCAATTGTATTCAGGTAGCTTTAGGTGCAAACTGTGCAAAGGACACAGTACACTAAATGAAAATACTGCAGCTCCCTGCCTGTATTGGTATGAGAACACCAGCATTTGTATTCAGGTGGCTTTAGGTGCACACTGTGCAAAGGACACAGTACACTAAATGAAAATACTGCAGCTCCCTGTCTGTATTTGTATGAGAACACCAGCAATTGTATTCAGGTAGCTTTAGGTGCACACTGTGCAATGGACACAGTACACTAAATGAAAATACTGCAGCTCCCTGCCTGTATTAGTATGAGAACACCCGCAATTGTATTCAGGTAGCTTTAGGTGCACACTGTTTAAAGGACACAGTACACTAAATGAAAATACTGCAGCTCCCTGCCTGTATTAGTATGAGAACACCAGCAATTGTATTCAGGTAGCTTTAGGTGCACACTGTGCAAAGGACACAGTACACTAAATGAAAATACTGCAGCTCCCTGCCTGTATTTGTATGAGAACACCAGCTATTGTATTCAGGTAGCTTTAGGTGCACACTGTGCAAAGGACACAGTACACTAAATGAAAATACTGCAGCTCCCTGCCTGTATTTGTATGAGAACACCAGCAATTGTATTTAGGTAGCTTTAGGTGCACACTGTGCAAAGGACACGGTACACTAAATGAAAATACTGCAGCTCCCTGCCTGTATTAGTATGAGAACACCAGCATTTGTATTCAGGTGGCTTTAGGTGCACACTGTGCAAAGGACACAGTACACTAAATGAAAATACTGCAGCTCCCTGCCTGTATTAGTATGAGAACACCAGCAATTGTATTCAGGTAGCTTTAGGTGCACACTGTTCAAAGGACACAGTACACTAAATGAAAATACTGCAGCTCCCTGCCTGTATTAGTATGAGAACACCAGCAATTGTATTCAGGTAGCTTTAGGTGCACACTGTGCAAAGGACGCAGTACACTAAATGAAAATACTGCAGCTCTCTGCCTGTATTTGTATGAGAACACCAGCTATTGTATTCAGGTAGCTTTAGGTGCACACCGTGCAAAGGACACAGTACACTAAATGAAAATACTGCAGCTCCATGCCTGTATTAGTATGAGAACACCAGAAATTGTATTCAGGTAGCTTTATGTGCACACTGTGCAAAGGACACGGTACACTAAATGAAAATACTGCAGCTCCCGGCCTATATTTGTATGAGAACACCAGCAATTGTATTCAGGTAGCTTTAGGTGCACACTGTGCAAAGGACACAGTACACTAAATGAAAATACTGCAGCTCCCTGTCTGTATTTGTATGAGAACACCAGCAATTATATTCAGGTAGCTTTAGGTGCACACTGTGCAAAGGACACAGTACACTAAATGAAAATATTTAGAAGGGAAATATAAGGAAAAGGTAAGTGAACCAACAATGCACTAGCTTAAAGGAACCTATTTAGAAAATAAAAAACAAACCTTTACAACCCCTTTAATAAGGACTCTGACAGGTGAAGGGGTTGGTGGTGAAATGTGGGGAAGATAAAATTAATTTAAATTTAATTTAAAATGAGCCTTTACTAGTACTATTGTCACGTAAATGGTACTGTAAATAGAAATTGATTTCAGTAATAATTGCAAAAGCGTCAATGTTTTCTTTTTCAGCAAACCATTATTCGCATATCCATCAAATGCTTTGGTACAATTTCTGCAGGATGATTATGTCAGTTCCTATATTTATTTAAGACCATTTGCATGTTATTGTATTTACCACATGGGGAAACAGAAAGGTCACTAAGCTTAACATATGGAACTATCTGTCTTACTTCATTGCACATTCCTCCCGTTTGTCAGTCTATGAGCAGTGCCTGAAAATCGACTTCTGAGAAAATTACCATGACCCCTTTAATGTTTCTAGTGCTTTA